>OY998168.1:7939687-9271990 GCA_963921995.1 Oxystoma pomonae | reverse complement strand
CACCTCGCATGACATTTAGACCTCTATCCTGCTTCAAAACACTAAAGCTAATGTTTTACCATCATCATCAGGGTAAAATAGGACTATACCTGGGATGTGGTCAGGGTGTTACTTTTTCCAAGGAAGAAAACCACTGTAATTACCACACTTGTCATAAAAATATTTCTCCTGTCTGAACATCATAGAACATCTTTTTACTAAAATAGTTTCTTTTACAATCAAGCAAGCTGTACAATTATTTAAATAGTGAAATTCGATCTGCAGCCTCACTTAATTTTAATTTAAAAATAAACTTAAATATTTTCTTAAAGATAATCGGTATTATAAGCTGGACGAATTTCTAAACAGGTAAAATTTTTAAAATTTTCTCTTCAAATTCTGCAAATACTTAAATTCCTATTTTAATTATTTATGTATTAGTATTATGTTTGTCATTGTTGAATTTACTTATTTTGTGTATAAGTGTATATTTTAATCTCGTAAAAAAAACATTTCAATTTTATATTGTTTTGTATTAACCAGAGCAGTCTCTTAAAGATTGTGTTTCTTATAGTGTTTTTTTAATTTTACTATAGATAATCTAGTATTATTGTAAATGACGCCATTTAGCAATATTTATTTATTGTATGAATAAAGTACTTTGAATTTGATTTGATTTGAAATATTCAAAGCTGTCCGCTACTTAGAGAAGTCCTTTTTACGAGGTGTCTCCTAATAAGATTTCTACGCTTTTAAAATGTGTCCGCTGTCAGGAAAAAAGTTAAAATTATATTTTTTGGGCAGCTCTTTCTTCTCAAAATTTTTATAACTTGTTAAAATAATTTGCCAGTGTTTTTATTCTACATTTTGTTATGTTCTTATTTTAGGATTTGCAAGACGAGAAAGGAAAACTAGGTTCTTTGGAACGCAGTTTAAAAGAAAAATGCGGTGAACTACAACTGGAAATAAGATCTCTAAAGTCAGACCAGGCTTCGAAAATTTCCTATACCAAAAAAGGTAGACGTCCAAAATTTATTTTTTCCAAAATCAACTAATATATTTTACTAACTTAAAAATATTAACTATTTGTCGAAAATAATGTCCTATAAGCTGCCCATAATACAGTTTTCATAATTTGAGCAAAACTTCTTTAATAAATCCTACCCTACAAAACTTCTATTCATAAATTTCTTTCACGAAACATTGAAAACCACTTAAATTATCTATAATTTCAGACGATCTCACACCAAATGATGACGAAGGAATTAGCTCTTCAGAAAGAAGTTTATCGCCGGAAGACGACATCCATGCAGAAGGTGTTTATGAAGTGTTCCCCAGTCAAAGACAATCAAATAAAAATAACATTGACAATGCCGACAACTCGGAAACCGAAACAACCATAGATGACGTTATAGAAGAACTAAATAACATTATCAACGATCAAGAATCGGTGGAATACGCCAAAAACAATAAAAACAAGACTCAAAAAGACATAGAAAGAAAAAGAATCCAAGAAGCGCAATGCGCGAGCAAGCTCCAACCTCATATTGACATGGACGACTACGCCCTAAACACCGAAATTGAAATCATTCCTCAAAATTTACAACCTCAACCACCACGAAAGGCAAAAAGTCTTGTTCACTTATACGTACCCTCTGAAGACTACTATTACTGCCCCAAAGAATTGTTTTTCGAAAATGAGACGGCTTATACCTCAGACACGAGCGATAGTCTTTTAAGCGCTTCTAAATTCAATAATACAAGGCCTAATTCACACAACAGCGTTCACAGAAAACCTTCAGATGTTAAAAATCGAACCCACGTTCGAAGATACAATAAAAATGTATCCGTTAATGGATCAGATGAATGGAAACACCTAAAAATGGCCGAGAAAAATTTAATCAATGGTTGTTATTACTACAGTACATCCATAAACGTTTGCTCGGATACAAATTGTAAAGACTACCAAGAGGTAACTGACAACTGGGTCAAGTCAAAGAGTTTGGATAGAATTGACAGTGGTTTAGATAGTATGGTCGACATAGTAGTGACAAATCAGAGTTTTAGCAAAAAGGGAAAAACAAAGAGTGATTCTGGAAACGTTACCGACACGTCCTTTACAAAAAGTGTTTCCAATGTGTATATCCAGAAGGATTGTAGACAAAAACTCGGTTCTTTCTCATCCAAAGACAAACAAAAAATGTTTCTACCGGCAACTGACATCGAAAAGCCATACTACTTTCCAAGGATTCAAGAAAAAAAGGTCAACAGCATAAACAGCACGAGTTTTCTAATTAAAAGGGGACATGCGAATGCGGGGATGTACTCGGGACAAATACAAAATGAAAATAACAGTTCGGGAAAAATTGGGAAGGAAATTATTGCTTTAGATGGTGGAAAAATGTCTAGCGGGAAAGTAACTGATTTTCTCTCTGGTCTTTATTAACAAATTTTACAATTTTACAAACTTTACATATTTTTTTTTATAAGAAGGTTTACAACAACGAATTTTTTTATTTTATTTGGGTACGAAATTTAAAATATATTAATTGTATATTATTTATTTTTTGTGAAAATATTTAGTTTTTAAGCGTTTGTTATGTGCAATATAATTTTTAATTAAATTGTAAGATATAACTTCAAAATGTTGATATAACTGAGTAGTGTTCAATGGACTACCAAATTTTAATTTGTTTCTTTATATATTTGGTAAAGTTTGGTAACTTTTAACGATATTTTAATTCTAAAACGAGTAATTTTAAATGTATTAAACCAAATAAAGTTAAATTTTTAAAAACTGTAAATATTATTTAAAAAATCTATTTTTTATAAAATAATCGAGAAATAAAAACAATATTTTTAGAACATTATTTCACGGTCGTTTTTGGGGAAAACCGGGAAAAGTTGGAAAGATGAAAAAACTAAAGTAAATTTTTGAAAATGACTGTCATTTATTTGAAACAAGTTTACTAACTACATCGTTTTTAAAATAGGCAATTATATAACCAGGAAGAATATTAAAAACATGTTTGGTGCAACCTTGTATTTTTAAAATTATTTAAAGCATGTAAATTTTGAGATTCATATTATATTTTATATACATTTCTTACAAAATATTTGCGGTTAAACAAACTCTTTTTTTTCTCTTATCATACAAAAATAAACATGTGAATCTAGATATGATGTTAATAAATGGCAAAAATTTTTATGAAGAAAGAAATGACGTTAAAACTAATAAATATTTTGGTTTAATTTTTCTAAACATATTTAAAAAAACGACCTATGGACCGGTCGAAATATTAAGATTACCTTTTAAAATTTAAATTTGTTTATATTATTTTAAAGGTCGTTAATGAAATGTGGTGTAATCATGCTTTTACCGCACTTGTGATATAAATAAAATATTATCGTCATAATTTAATGGTATAAGAATTATATACATTCTAAATATCGAGTTTTGAAAGAAAAATATGGGCTTGGTTTTTTTAATGGTTCTGTATTTTAATTTTGATTGATAAATTTGTAATATTTTGTTATGATATGTTGCAGTATTTTATATTTATTTTATGCCTTGAAATCTTAGAAGCGAAATAATGAGCAAATAAATTTAATATTGACAAAATTTAAAAAGTTTTTACCTTATAATATTAACACCCTGTAACTTAAAATATTACGTGACCTTTCAGATCTACATTTTTTGGTCCAAATTTTAAATTTTTGGTACAATTTTTAACAATAAAATTTTGAATAATTACACCTTAAAGTAAATCTTTGAATAAGTCTTAAAGTATTATCTAATAACAATTTGATATATTTTTTGTACAATAAATATTGTTAAATATTTTGACTAGTGTTTAGAAATGTACAATTTTCTAATCTTAATATGTTTATGTCACACCTAAATTTGTAAAAAATTGCTAATTTTTGAACTAAATTAAACATTTCATTACATACTAATCAGAAAGTGTGGTTATTTTAATAATTAATAATACTTTTTAAATTTTCCTTATTTTGCTGAAAATCACTTGAGTCAATCACGTCTTATCATTTATTTAAAAAATCTCATGAAACTCTACTACTTTTCTTTGATTGGCGTTTTTTAAGAGATCATCATTAATTTTTTCATCACAGTTAATCGTTACATGTTCTTTGTTATTCCTGTCCATATTTTCGTGCATAAAACTATCACTAACTTTTTCACATGGCTTTATTTTAGCTTGGTCAAATTTTACATTATTTATAACGTCGGTAAAAGTATCAATTACTACATTACTATCTTTGTTTGATATACATTGAACTAATTTACTATCAGTTCTAACATTTCTGCTTTCAGTATTAGCAATGCTGGTTGTATGTTCAGTACATTCAATATTTACATTATTTTCATTTTTATTAAAATCTGTTAGTTTATTCCTGTACACGCTCACTTTTTCACTGGATTCTTCTGGAGTCGTAACATTTTCAGATGAATCATTTAAAATATTGTTCGCTTTACTTTGTTCACAGTCTTTTCCTGACTGTCCAGCATTTTTGCTTAAATCACGTACAATAATGTCTGATCTATCTGAATCTTGGATATTTTTAATTTCACAGGTCCTGAGGGGAGATGGAGAACTCACTTCTTTTCAGTTTTGAGGTTTGAGTGAGGTGTAGCATTGTCCAGTATCGGGAGACAGTTTTACCTAAAAATAAAAGTTTTTGTTTATAAAAGATTCGATGTTTTCTTTCTGATTATATTTCGAGAGTTACTCAACCGATTTCAATAAAGGCGGCACCGTTCTATAGAGTTTTCTAACCTGCGTCTGTTGTGCTGGTTTTTCCTTCTTTTCCGAGGTCGGGTCAAACATCGGTCGAGCCATCAAGAACGCTTGATTTGATTCGAGACCAACCCCGTTTGGGTTTAGGGATGACGTCACCCCTAACAGACCTTAAAAGAAAAAAAAATATATATATTTATTTCTAATGAAAATTTATTGTCCTACCACGTGCGAAAAACACATTTTTCGCAAGAGTTAAGAAATACTGGTTTTCTACATTATCGTGCGGGTAACAATAAAAATTGTTTATTTGAAAGTTTGAGACAATGTTGTATTTGAGATTAACTCTGTGTTTCGGAGTTCTATTGTCTATATTTTATTTATACACGACGTTTCGATCAGTACAATATCTGATCATCTTCAGGTGCAAAATTACAATCTATTCCTAAGGCTACGTACTTATATACTATGGGAAATCACTCAACCGTAAAGTTTAAGAAGTTGGCTGCGCCCAAGGAGGGGCTTCCAAATATTTGGAATTTCAACCCTGGGTTTACTGAAAGCACCCTGATTCTGCCCAAAAAAGGCAGCTTTAAGGAATTTTCGTTTCTTCCATGCAGTGTGACTCCTTGTGCAAAACCTTTGCTTCTGTCCACTTCATTCGGTGTTGTTTTGACCATGCATGTTCGGCGATTCCTGATTTCGTTGTTTCACCTGTTTGAGTATTCGTCTGATGTTCTTTCGGTAAGCCTAACAGATAGTGGTCTTTTCTATTAGTATCTATTAGGCTTAAGGAACATCAGACGAATACTCAAACAGGTGAAACAACGAAATCAGGAATCGCTGAGAACGCATGGTCAAAACAACACCGAATGAAGTGGACAGAAGCAAAGGTTTTGCACAAGTGGAAGAAACGAAAATTCCTTGAAGCTGCCTTTATTGGGCAGAAACAGGGTGTTTTCAGTAAACCAAGTCTTGAAATTCCAAATATTTGGAAGCCCCTCCTTGGGCGGAGCCAACTTCTTAAACTTCATGGTTGAGTGATTCTCCCTAGTATATAAGTACTAGCCTTAGGAATAGATTGTAATTTTGCACTTGAAGACGATCAGAGATTGTACTGATCGAAACGTCGCGTATAAATAAAATATAGACAATTGAAGTTCGAAATGGTGCTTCGGACCAAGTCGGTAGATATCCTGCACCAAATTTTTTACTCCGATGTGCACTTTTTCCTCCTCAATACGAAACGAACAATCTTGTACGTCCAAATTGTGTCGTTTGAAAAATGCGTCTAAAGTCTTCACACACTACAAGATTTTTCTCGAGGCAGTTGCAAAGACTGTAACAAAATGAAGCAGGTTGCGGATCCAGGGGGGGGGGCAATAAAGGCAACTCGCCCCCCTCAGCATTATTAAAATACAATTTATTGAATTTTTTAAATAAAAATCGCACTTTAACAGTTTCGGAGCTATCAAAAATGTATGTTTTGTCAAATTACACTTTTTTGTTCGTTATGTTTATCTTGTCAGACTCCAAAACAATCTTTAGAAATTTTTTACGCAGAATGGCTTCTTTTTTTCCTTTCGTTTCTTTAAAAAAGTTGTTTATTTTGCATAATTTATAAAAAGTCCTAGGAAGGGTGTAGTTACCCCCTCCCCCCCAACTACTACCTCAATTGGTTAACTATAATTATCTAGTATATGTTTTTACATTATTGCAAAGATTGTCTTCTTTTTCTTTTATAGATCGTGTTCTCTGTTCCGACAAAGAGCGTGACATATGAAGAACAAGATGCCTTGATTTTCGATAGGTATTGAATACGATGTGAAAACATACTAACTATTACACCACCAGACCAACCCAACCCATTTTTCAGTTTCTTTGCAACGAATTTGCGAAAAAAAGGTGAATTATTCGCTTAGCGAAAAAATCATGATTTTTTTGGGACATCCTAAACCTTTGGGAAAAGGTATCTTCATCTCATTCTTTCAAAAATCCTTCTTGGTAGATATTCCATTAATTACAAAGTCTAATTCTTCATATTATTTGTCATCCCGAAGAAGATCCATTTTAAGCAGAGACCACTAATCATCCCACAAAGATTTTAAGGCAACGGATCAATTTTATAAGCTCAAAAAATTAATAGCTTTTGTTTAAAAACATAACCAAAAAATACCTCACATAACATCAAAATGCACTTAAGCCGAAGTAATTCTACGGCTTATCTAAACTACAGCTTAAGTGCCACTTACATGATATTCTACACCTTCGCAAACCAAAACTAAAGCTTAAGCTCGGCTTACATGTCAAGGCGAACCCGTGCACACGGGCATAAGCCATACTTTTTATTGAACGGCTATGGTTTATCAAACCACGAATTTATCAGACGGTATTTAATAAAAATTTTTATCGGAGAACTGAAATTTGTTAAACCAATTTTTTATCCGAACCTTATTTCTTCAAACCGATTCAATAACAAATTCGAAATTTATAAGACCCGTTTTTAATCCGAACTATTGTTCATTAAACTCATTCAATATCAAAGTCGTAATTTGTAAAACCCATTTTTAATCAAACCCGGAATTTGTCAAACCGTTATTTTTCAAAACCGGAATTCGCAAGACCCGTTGTTTATCAGAAATTTGATCTGAACTGGAATGCAAGTGACATCTATACACAAACTATTGAACGAAATGCCGCGCGTGTATGCATCGGGTCTTATGAATTCCGGTTTTGAAGAAATAAGGGTTGGATAAAAAATTGGTTTAACGAATTGCAGTTTTTATATTAGTGAGTTAATAGACCACTAATTTATTGTCAACTTATTTGTTTACCGTATTGCCATAATTGAGTTTCTAAAGAGAGTTTTTAAACCACAAACACAAATGACCGTAACCGTATTCTTTTCCCCACATACAAACTGCCAATGTAAGTAGAATAGAAAAGAAAACAACAATTCCTCTTTTTGCAAATTCACTTTCACAAAAAAATTAAAAACCTAACTAAACAACAAAACGAATTATGACCTACTAGCTGCAGCTTTTGCACAGAAATAAATCTGGTTGGTTGACAAAAATAACTGAGTGGGTCCCGTTAAGCATCCGTAAGTAACGTAATTCGGTTCGGTTATTTTTGAATACTGGAGAAAAATAACCGATTTTGCCTACGGTTTCACCAATTTTTATAGTCTATTAACGCTCTAGTGAATGATTTTGCAAAATCTGATAAACCGTGGGCGTCTTTTTTATTTATAAGATGTTCGTATGTAAGAGTGGCGTCAATAATTTGTAAACATTGAATCATTTTTGCTGACGAACCCTGTATTATTATAATGCACAAGCTGGTCCAAAAAACCTGCACAATTTTTTTTTATCTGTAGATTTTTTTAAAAATTGTCCAATTTTAATTTAATTTTTGGAAAGATGAGACATTAGACTTTCTTACCCTGTACCTGCTGAAAGTTCACCTTTTGTTAAAATACAAGATGGTGAACCATTTTAAGGTGCATTTCGTATTGAGGATGGAACAAAACATGTCTTGGCAAAAAATGGCGAAGGTTACCTGTTAGTCATCACCGGCGATCCGAAGGCATTGTTGAAATATTTTGTAAAATGTACTTAGATTTCCCAACTGAATCTTCATATTTCCAGACTGCAAGGAACATTGGGGGGAGGCTCTCCTCTCATCCCTCCCAAGAGGATCGCCGATGTTAGTCATAATTTATACTATAACATGATCTATCTAAACTTTAAATTTGTCGAAAATTGGCATTTTTTAATTTTAACACCGAGAATGTTAATTATTTTTTTCCAGATTTATTTTAGTGACTACTCTGGCAGGAGAGGTTAGAGTATAATTCTCAAAGTTCTAATGAATAACATCTGATACATCAAACTCTTGTTGAGTATTAAAATACGACAAAAAAGGAATTAAGGATAATGGATATAAAAGAACACCAATCATGCTTTAAAAAAAACATTGAACTCATTCACCATTGGTCAAGGAGTAGAAAACATCTAACCAACAGATAATAAAGAACACATAACATACAACCAATTCATAAAACAAGACACAGCTAACATAATTCAAAACATAAAAAAATAATTATTCAAACACTAAATCATGCTCAAGTCAATAGTTATATTGTTATAATTAATGCAGGTTGATTTCTAAATTATTTTTCTTCGAAAATGCCGTTATTTGATTTTTTGTTAAGTTCACAGTCTCGGAAAAACTTTATGGAAATGGATCGTTCGTCGTTTTGCAAACAAAAAACCGAGCTCTAATTCTAATCTAAATGTAAACTGAAAATGATGAATGCGATTTTCAAATGGAAAAACAAACAAACATACTAAGCATCAGTACAAGAGGAGGTGACAACAATTTTTTGGTATTTTTTATTACTTTTCTTAAAAACACTTCTTGCTGATTTTTTTTTGGGAAATGTAACAAATGTTAATTTAAGCCAGAGTATTCAGCGACTCTTCGTTTTTGATAAGTTTCAAAACTTCCGTGTATATGCCCTACTGCTTTTCTATTTTTAGCTAAAGATATTTTGCGTGCTACACTTCTTCCGGTATTCTATCTATGCTTTAACTTGAAAATTCTTCTGGATTTTCGAACTAATTATCGCCAAAGAAATTTCTACGTAGTTACACCATTTTTTTAGTTTTTCTTTGGTATCAGGTAAGATTTTTCTTTTTGGCTGTCAAGAAAGATTCCTTGTCACTTATTAACTAATTCGGCCGCTTCCTTCAGAATTTCATGACATTGTTGTGTCATCCATTCTTGTTTTGCTGACTTGATCTTGTTCTGTATTTTTCTATGCATTTCATTATACTAAGCGCTGACTTTTTTAGTGCGTTTTTTCCCCATCAAATCTAAGATTTTATAAGTCATCGAAGATTTCTATTTTTTTTCATGGTTTATCCTTTCCTAGATGTGCTGTGCTTTCGTCTATCTATCTTTTGACATCTGTCCAGACCATTTCTGCATCTTGTTCGGTAGATTTGTCAATGTCTTTTAGTTTTTCGTTTAGTTCGACTCTGAGTCCAGTTGTTGCTACGTTGCTACCATTGTATCTTGACGTTCGTTAATCCTGGGTCTGGGTTTATCATTTGTATTATGATTTTTCTTAAAGGTAAATTAAATTTTGGCAACAAAACCCTAAATATATTAATTATCTTAAAAATGATATTTTGTGACATATGTCCAGACAATTTCTCCATCTTGTTCGGTAGATTTGTCAATGTGTTTTAAGTTTTTTGTTTAGTTCGTCCCTTAATTCAGTTGCTACCATGGTATCTTTAAGTTCGTTAATCCTGGGTCTGGGTTTGTTACTTGTAAGACGATTTTTCTTAAGGGTAAATTTAATTTTGACAGCAAAACTCTTAAATTTATTAATTACCTTAAACATGACACCCAAATTATCAAAAAACCGATCGTCTATCTATCTTTTGACATCTGTCCAGACCATTCCCAGCAAACACGGTTCCCTCGGGCCTTCGTCGGTCCGATGTCCATTACCGACTTTGTCGTCATTGGCACGACGTCGATTTACGACATTGGAAAAGCAGTACTTTTTGTCCGCTTTGCAATGTAGGCCCCCGTCGTCGGACCAATGGTAAATTTCACTTTTTGCTGAAATCGGCATACGGTTTAAGCACATGGTACCGACCATCCGCACATAACTGCTTAATTTGGTCGGTCTAACGTAGGCAAGCTGATCTCGGCCCGACATCGGTAAACTATTCAAGTCCGACATTGGTTTCCTTAAGCGGTTCAATGTCAGCGATTGACGGTGGTAGCTTAAAGCGCCCCGACATTGGCAAACTACAAAGTTTTGATAATACGAAGAGGTGATTCTTATAGAGAACTACCACCATCTTGTCAAGTCCGCATTCTAGTTTTGAAATATCTTTGCTCATTATATATATAATATTATCTTCCACTGTATAGAGAACATAGTGACATTAGCGCCATCTCTACGTACTAGGAAGAAACTTTTAAGCAGTTTAAAAATTTTACTATAGTAAATCGGGCCATCGTCAGTTGCCGATTCTCGACCGATTAAATAAAGTTCCTATCGGACCATCATTGGCCCTAACGCAGATAAGGTTTGCGTTGGCATAATTTCGACTATAGTAAATCTGGCCATCGTCAGTTGCCGATTGTCGTAAGATTAAACAAAGTTCCAATCGGACCGTCGTCGGCCCTAAAGCAGATAAAGTAGGCGTTGGCCTAAAGTCGACTATAGTAAATCGGGCCATGATCAGTTGCCGATTCTCGACCGATTAAAGAAAGTTCCAATCGGACCATCATCGGCCCTAAAGCAGATAAGGTTTGCGTTGGCATAATGTCGAGTACAGTAAATCGAGCCATCGTCCGTCGGCCCTAAAGCAAATAAAGTGGGCTTCGTCATAAAGTCGACTATAGTAAATCGGGCCATCGTCAGGTGCCGATTTTCGACCGATTAAACAAAGTTCCAATCGGACCATCGTCGGTCCTAAAGGGGTGTCGGCATAAAGTCGACTGTAGTAATGTGGACCTCCGTCAGTTGCCGATTATTGACCGAAAACTGAAAATCGCAATCTGTCCAACATCGGGCCAGAGTATAGTCGCCGATGCCGAGACACTGCCGACGTTGTCGACATTGGCCCGATTCAATGCCGAAGATTTGTGTTTGCTGGGTTTCTGCATCTTGTTCGGTAGATTTGTTAATGTTTTTAAGTTTTTTATTTAGTTCTACTCTTAATTAAGATGGTACCATGGTATCTTGAAGTTCGTTAATCCTGGGTCTGGGTTTGTTACTTGTACAATTTTTCTTGAAGGTAAATTTAGTTTTGGCAACAATTAATTATTTTAGAAATTAAGGGAATTGTGGAGTTTTAACGAAAAACTAATATATTTTTTTTAACAAATTAATAATGATTATAAGGTATATTAGTTTTTCGCTATCCAAAATCCTACAATGACCTCGAATTTGGTACACCCAGTACTCATAAAAAATGTTTTTGCGGCGGCCTCTTGTACTATTTGCTCCTCATTCAATAGTCAAAAAACAAACAAACTGGAAAAGTTTGCCAATGCTGAATCGCTGATTGGCCTCTGTGTATGGGGTTATTGAATATCACAGAGATTAATCATAATCAGTAATTGCTTACGTATGCAGACTTCGCATAGATCGACCTATGGAGAAAATTAATATCGCGATCTTCGACTTTTCACGCAGAGGGTGATTATGCACACCAAAAACTAAATAACTGAAATATTAAAAATTATTATTATATCCAAAATTTTAACTTTTTTACTTTACAAGCAGTCCACTTTAATAAATAAATGGATAATTTTAAGGAAGTAAGTAGGTACCTTCTGGCTTTCTTAATCACCTTTTCATATATTTAAGATTTCTCAGTTTTGTCGTAAAAGCAGCGGCGTGCGGGCCATGAAAGCAAGGGGCTTGTTTTCCGTAGAAAAACATCATCTTTTTAAATGTAATTTTAGAACAATTACTTGAGATCGTATTAAAAATGCTAAATATTATTTTAAATATCATGCCCATAAAAAATGCGTCTTGACCCAAACCGATTCATAGCACAAAGTCTGCCCGCGTGTCGTAAGCGCACGGCTTGTCACTACTCGTGTACGTCGAGAGGTCATTGAACCTGCTGAATGCATCGAGCATCGAGTTACGGTCACGTGCTTTAGGCGGGCGTGAAAGTTCTTATTGGAGTAGATTATTTGCAGGTGTGTGTAGTGTACACTTCCGGCTACATAAAATGCGTATACCCCAGAAGCTAGCTGCAGGTCTGTTGAATTTAAGTTTTGCTAATTTGCTTTGCTTATTATAACTGACTTTGACGTTTTCGAATTACACAAAAATAAAGAGACTGGCCACACTTTACCATAAGACTAATATACTAATGAATAAAACAACTTTTTTTTTTATTGTTCCACATTTTATTGTATAAATTTATTCTTAAAGCTCATTATAGACGAAACAAGACCACAATTGTGTGAATAAGAAAAAAGTATCGAGAAGAAGGAACTGTTTGGCGAAAGAAAAGCAATAACTTAATCATAGTCAGCGCACCTCTGCAGGATCCGTAAATTTTAGTAATCTAAGTCTTTGGAGACAACCAAAAATGTTCAAAATCAAAAATAAATTATTAAAAAAACACTAATTAAATTAAAAAAAAAACAAAAAAACGTTTCTTCAACATCGTGTCATTACCCCGTCAGAATCGATAATGTTTGCCAGTCTTCGTGGCATGGAATCTGCTAAATTTTAAAATAAATTTGGATTTGAAATGACTTCGTCGTACCCTCTGACTATAAGCTCCATTAAGTTTTTGGAATTTCTGGGAACCATATTCATTCGTGTTAACTTTTGTGCTATACCTCGATGTTGTTTTGATGGAACCACTGTTTAGAAATACGTGCGGTATGGATAGGACAATTATCCTGTTGATAAAGAAAACCTTCTGGATGAAGAATGGTTACTTCTAGAAGCATATTTCTCATCATATCAACCTAAACCTTAGCCATATATCCAACTCCACACATCCACGGAAAATCTTCTAGCCCGGTCTTCGTTCCCAGCAATATATTTTACGAGATGGCGTGTTCGTGGCGGGCGATATACCAAAATTTGTTTGCTAACATTGTGGGACTAAAAGATTTTTTCATCTGTCAAGACCACCTGTTGCCAAAATTTTTCTTCTGGTAGTGAATAGTTTAGGGCAAAAATTAACCTGGCTTGCTTCTTTTCTGCACTAAGTAAGATTTTTTTGGCAGCAACGCGACATATAAGCCTAGAACGGCTTATCCGTCTCCGCGTCGTTCTTATGGATCCAGGAAAAAAAACACTAATTAAATTAAAAAAAAAAAAAACAAAAAAACGTTTCTTCAATAGCGTGTCATTACCCCGTCAGAATCGATAATGTTTGCCAGTCTTCGGGGCATGGAATCTGCTAAATTTTAAAATAAATTTGGATTTGAAATGACTTCGTCGTACCCTCTGACTATGAGCTCCATTAATTTCTTGGAATTTCTGGGAACCATATTCATTCGTGTTAACTTTTATGCTATACCTCGATGTTGTTTTGCTGGAACCACTGTTTAGAAATGCGTGCGGTATGGATAGGACAGTTATCCTGTTGATAAAGAAAACCTTCTGGATGAAGAATGGTTACTTCTAGAAGAATAATATTTCTCATCATATCAACCTAAGCCTTAGCCATATATCCAACTCCACACATCCACGGAAAATCTTCTAGCCCGGTCTTCGTTCCCAGCAATATGTTTTACGAGATGGCGTGTTCGTGGCGGGCGATATACCAAAATTTGTTTGCTACCATTGTGGGACTAAAAGATTTTTTCATCTGTGAAGACCACCTGTTGCCAAAATTCTTCTTCTGGTAGTAAATAGTTTAGGGCAAAAATTAACCTGGCTTGCTTCTTTTCCGCACTAAGTAAGATTTTCTTGGCTCTCCGCGTCGTTCTTATGGATCCAGGAAAATGTGCCTCAATTTTCGCCTCTAGGGCCATGGCAAATAGGTGGTCTTTAAGAAAGTCGATCAGTTGCTGAGGCGTACTGACTTGGGTCAAACCAGTGCCTTGCCTTCGGCGAACAGGTCCACCAACCACCTTCTAATTTTGGCAAAATTTGGATTTTTTCAAATTCGTTTAGTTGGCGCCATAGAGAAAGTAATAGTTACGCGAGAGTGACTGATACTGCGTTATACTTGGGGAACATTGTTTGTCGGCGACACGCGCGCAGCCAGTGGCTACAGGAAGGAACTACTTGTACAGCCAGATGCATAATAAAATACATATATTCTTTTGGTTAATTTTTTACAGACACTTACTTATTTAATAATAAAAAACAGGCGCATTTTTCCATACTTTTTATTGTTAAAAAAGCAATGCATTCGCGAAAGGTTTTAGCTCTATTGAAACCTTAACCAGCTTTGTACTATTCCATGCAGCTAAAAAACTTTCTTCAGCTTACCAAAAGTTTTTTGGACCCTTTAAAAGTCTAAAACAGGAGAAGGGGGTTATAACTATGTTGAGGAATATTATCAAATATTAAAGGTAACAACATTCTATTATGATATTTTCTTTTATTAATTGGGAAAAAATCCCAGACTAAAAGTCTTACAGATTTTATAAATGTTTTAACCTATATTGCTTAACTCTGTATAAATCATCACAATATTTTCTTCAGGGATTTGGTTCCATACTTCCAAAGATCTGAACCCCAATTTTCAGCACTCTTTAAATAGTCCAGCCTGATTTGAATGTCATTTTAGACATTACAATAAGTTGTTAATCCACGATATAGCTAATCCCATAGACTCGCGCAATTTCCAACCAAAACTAATTAAAATAACTCACTTTTGAAAATCTAAAAAAAAACGCTTGCCAGGCTTGACAGACTTTGACAAGCGGTGGCAAAAACCGGCAGGTACTAAATTAAAAATGTGTGAAATATATTTCGACATTGAAAAATGTTCTGTTTTTCTTTTATGATCATATAGAAAGAGATGGACGGGGCAATGTAGGTGTTGACTTAATACAAGAATTACTTTCGTAGTTCCTGCGCGGCTCTATCTTTCTGTTAGTCTCCGTAAGTTATTAGGTTGTCTCTGGTTGGGGCATTTTTAAATATAAACAAAACCTGACGGTGACATTTTTTGTCAATTTGAAATACCTAATAGGTTACTGAGTTGCAAGGCCCATAATACACTCTATAAAATCGGCGTTCGCATTTTATGTGGCAGGAAATGTACGTGAGTTGTGCGATATGGGAGACTTAGGTTGTCTCTGGTGGGGGCATTTTTAAATATAAACAAAACCTGACGGTGACATTTTTTGTCAATTTGAAATACCTAATAGGTTACTGAGTTGCAAGGCCCATAATACACTCTATAAAATCGGCGTTCGCATTTTATGTGGCAGGAAATGTACGTGAGTTGTGCGATATGGGAGACAATACATATAAATAATGTCAACTTCAGCTGATGGAAATAATACTAAAAATGTTGGAGAGTTAAATAAGAAGATTGTGTGTGAGTGTGTGGTGTGTTTTAATAAACGTATAAAAAATTTAGTAAGAAATTCCAATGTTCAGGAAATACTTTTGCAAATATCGCTTTTGTCCATTGAAAATAAACTTCTCCAAAGCTTGTCAGAGCATCCACTTTTTTATGATGACGTCATTGACAAATTTGCAAAAAGTGATCCAAGAATCGAATTGCATTACAAATACCCTGGCTTCAAATTTCACTGCACGCCACTGCGTAAAAGTGTATGTTTTTTAAAAAACGTGATTTGAAGATAGAACTCATGCATACTTCCATGCAAAAAAAACACCCATTTCTTCTTCTAAAATATCTAAAACTTAGTCACTAAAATTCCAACTAACATTAACATTTCTAGATCTGGATAAACATTTAGCAACACCAACTTATTCAGCTAACATAACATTCACAAATCACAGCACGTAAATCAGCGCAGCAGATTAACTCTCAACGGATTGGTTTTTCTGTTAACTACTGAACTGTTTTAAACTATAATACTATTTTAGTTAAAGGGCTGGATTGACTTGTGTGCTGCGTACAAAACACAAGACAAAAACAAAACAAACTCGATCTTTACCCCTCATACTATTCACTCGGTCTATTCATTTCTGTATTTGATTTGGTACCGTTGGATCTTAAATTCGAGTGCCTACGTTCTTCGTCGGCTAAAAAAAGTCGTAATTTTGGAGATATTAAATTGTTTTTATACCAAAAACTATAATTTATCGTTCAAAATATTATCACCTACAGGGTGTTCCGAAAGCCTTGGAGACGTAAAAAGGGGGACGACGTTACTCTTTTTCGAATGAGATACCCTGTATTTTACGCTTTGGTTATTACGTTTATACGCACCTGCATCCGGTTTTATACAGGGTTAGAATTTGGTTTTAGAAAAAAATTCAAAAACACGTCAACTGAGATTTTTTAATTTTCTTTAATCGTGCTATCTTTGATTTTTTTTGTGTCATTTTGTTTATGAGGTATGGCAAAAAAATATTTTTTTTTTAAATAGGACACTCTGTATAGTTTGATTGATTTGATTTGATTTGAGAAAATGATCTTTATGACAATACCACAAACTAATACTCTATCTCTTATGGTTTCCAAGATAGAGGCATTTAAACTTGCATGGAATTGTTGTCTATGCCCTGTTTTACTGGGGATAATTGAATGAATATCGAAATTTTCCGTACAGATTTAGATAAAAATATCTTGATTATCGTAAAAGATAGATCCTACTGTGTGGTGTTGCTGAAGAGAAAATTGTTTGCAGACTTCATAATTGCAAAATATACAAAGTGTTTTATTTAAAAAAAAAAATAAAAAATTGCCATACCTCGTAAACTAAATGACATAGACAAAATCCAACATAGCACGATTAAAGGAAATTAAAAATCTCGGTTGACGTGTTTTTTTATTTTTTTTTCAACCAAATTCTAACCCGCTAGAAGCACCGTTACGTTTAAAAAATCCACCCTGTTTATATATAATAATGTTCAATTGATCAATCCAAAAAAATGACGTCAGTCCACTCATCAAAAAATTGGACTATAATATTGTTCACTTTGTCAAAGCGACAGGATTTGTCCATATGGTTTATTGGCTAATCCATAAAAACTAAGAAAAAATTAATTTTAAAAAACGTTTGAGATTTTTTACCGATTTGAGTTAAACGAACTGAATTTTATACATATTCAAAAAGAATTTTTGCTTTCGTAATGGCCATATATACACAGGATTCCTAAGCAAATCCTTAGGGGGCCAAGCAGCCGTGTATAAGACGCAGACAAACGGAAAAGCACATTAGGCAGAAAAGGATGGGCATGGGGCGATATTGTCACTACATCTTACACGTAGTAAATCGATTCCAGGATGTTGTTTTCTAATGTTTTCCATTTTCATACCTTTAGAACTGGAATAAAAATTGTTTTTGATCGACTTTAATACCAAACTGATGAAAGATATCGTAAAAAAAATATTTTTCGGCTTTTCATTTTGTAACCATTGTCCTTACGCACTGTTTACAGGCTGGGGACTGAGATACATGCAAATGCCTAACCTAAAGCGTTCATACACGGCCGGAGAAATCGACTGAGATATTTCCGTAGAAACTTTATGAAGAAAATAGGACGGGTTGACGCCTTCGAACGTCCAACCCGGGTTTTGCACTTTGATTCGAAATCAAAAAGGAGGAACAGTCAGATGTGGGGCCGTGCACAAATTACGTAACGGTGATTTTACCAATTTTTGACCCCCTCCCTATGTAATGTTTTGTAACGGTTTGGCACGCCACTCCCCTAATATTACGTAACGATTTCAAGACCACTACCCCCCTCCAAAAAGAAAACGTTTCACTTATTTTCATTCCAAGTTTTCTTAGTTTCACACAAATGCAAACTCTGTAACGTTTGGTAACCCCCCTCCCCCCTATGACCATTACGTAATTTGTGCACGGCCCCTGTAGTCCCAGTGGAGGAAGGCGAGAAAATTGATATATTTTTCTTAAAAATTATACTCCTTATACCTATTCCTTTGCGTTCCCGAAATTACGTAATTTTTGAAAAAAAATTGTAATCGGCGCCATTTTTATTTCGTGCTTTGTTTTTCTGACATTTTTGCGTTCGGCTAATTTAATTGAGAAATTTTTGCCTGCGGCGCCCTCTATCTTCTCACTCGAAACCAAGATCCCCCGTTTTAGGAAAACTGATCCCGTCTTTGTTTCTAAATTTTTTCGAATAAAAGTAGAGTATGACCATGGGGGAAATAATTTTTTTCTACGGTATGACGAAAATTTCGAGAAAGTTGAAGAAAAAAATAAAAAAAGTGGCAGAGCTCAAGTTTTTCGTAAAAAAAAACGTTTTTTGTAAAGAAACAGAGCAAAATAAATCTTTTCACTCCTTTTTGGATGTTACAAATATTGTCATCCCCTTATTTTTCGCTTTTACCCTCCCGCTAGCTTTGAAGAATTGATTCGCTACATGTTTCGAGATCATGTCATAAAACACCACGAAAATATTAAATGTAGTGTAGGGCCAGCTTTATTTAAAATCAATAATATCGCAAGCAAAAAGCTCTGCAGGAAAAATAGCGCCGTTTATTGATTTCTTTGGCTGCTAGTGCTAGCTGCATGGTTTGGCCGTTTCCGGATAGATGTCACTAGTAGAACAGAATGGAAAGAAATTTAATTAAAAGCGAAGATATTTCTTTCTAATGTTAACAACCTCACGAGTTTATTGCTCAGTATCGTAAATAATGGACCCTGCCGCCTCCTTTAAGCAAGAAAAAGCTGTGGTTTGGACCTGAAAACATCTAATTTTTAATTAGATTAGATGTTCAAATCTGTCCTTTTCTTGAGCCTCACAATATCCCAATCTATTGTAAAACTCTTGGCGCGTAGCAGCCAACATTTCAGGGGTGATAGAGTTGCCGGCCTCCAAAATTTTCACCCTCAACTCCTGTATAGTCGTAGGCCGTAAGTGAGGGTGTTGGAAAATTTTGTCGTGCCAACAACCCCATAGGAAAAAGTCATTTAGCGCAAGATCTGGTGATCGAGGAGGCCATCGGATATTTCCATACGTGGAAATAATTCTATCACCAAATACCTGTCGAAGGTAATTTGTAGCCTGTCGTGAATTGTGGGATGAACAGCCATCTTGCTGAAACTACAATTCGTCCAAATTTATGTTGCGTTCCCTCAACCGTAGTAAAACCTGGTGTTGGGGAAGATCAACATATTTTTGGCTATTCAAATTCCCTTCAGTGAAAAAGGGTCTAATAATGTGATCCTTGACAATACCGCTCCAAACATTTAATTTTTGAGGATGTTGCGTTCTAACACTTGCGTGCAGATGTTTATTTTTGCGGGACCAATAGCGGCTATATTGTGTATTGTGAGAGCTATGAAGTTTCGTTCCTGTCACATTTATCCCTCATAACCTCATAATATTCTAACCGGCGAAAATAATCACCTGGTTGCAACTCCTGCGACTTCCCAATCTTAAACGACTTGTAGCCGTATTTTTTTAGGATCCATTGGCAAGTACTGTTGGGAATTTCCAGTGCCTGCGCAATCGGTTTCGTCGAACATGGTTCATGTGCCTCAACGTAAGCGTATACCATTTCGTCTCGTTCCACCCTGTGTGCAAGAACGGGATGCTCTGGTATTTCGCCGTCGTGGTAACACTTTCTACAACCATTTATGCACCCGTACCTTTCAAAACGATGATAAATGTTGTAGACAGTTTGAGCCACAGGAACCGGTCGATCTGGAAACGCAAAAACAAAAAGACCAATGACCTCGTCTGCACTGTCACTTTTTATGTAGTTTTTAATAATAAAAATCTTTTCTTCTCGAGTACACGGCATTTTAAAAACACAAAATTTACGAAACTGAAGCGACTCGAAACGAAATAAAAATGCAATGCCTGTGAATCCCAGTTTCTCCTCGATCATCTCATGGTGTGGCCGCCATCTAGCGGAATTTGTAGACATCTTGTCAACGGTTATTATTGCAACTATGATTTATGCTCACAATGAAAGAGTGGCGATAATTTTTTCTCATGAAAGCAGTCCGGAGATAATAACAAACTTGCACCATTGCTCAATATACCTGTTTCTTTTGTGCGCGCAGAACTTTCTATGCCATTTCTGTTTGATTTATTGAAATCCTATTCCTAATAAAAATCTTAGGAACCCTGTATAATGCAGTTTGTTTAACTCAAATCGTTAAAGAATCTCAAATGCTATTAAAAATTAATTTTTTCTTAGTTTTTATGGTTTAACCAATAAACCATATGAACAAATCCTGTCGCTTTGACAAAGTGAACAATATTATAGTCCAATTTTTTGATGAGCGGACTGATGTCATTTTTTTGGATCTCTATTTGATACATTGTTTTAGACAGCGACAATAAATATGTAAAAAAAGTAATGTCGTTGATTGTTTCAATTGTTACTTCAAATTGACAACTAAAACGTATTTGACATGTGAACTGTTGACAACAAAGGAATACGTTTTCAGAGGCAAAAATGACATCAGTTCGTTCATGAAAAAATTGGACTATACATATGTTTTTTTAATATTGATACACGACGTTTCGATCGATAAATAAAATATAGACAATCAAATACATCATTGTCTCAAACTTTCAAACAAACGTTGGAATCTCGGTACGGACCCGGTATCAGGGATCTCTTTGGAGGCTGCGAGAAAACTTTAATGAAGCATACCCGAGAAGACACGTACATCGAATTCCTATGTCAAGCAAGAGACAGCAAAATTATTCCGGTTGCGTTTTGTCTTAAGGTATCATTTCCAGGACAAAAAGTTCAGCGGATTCTAGATGACGCCAGTAAAGCACTCATACGATCCCAAACAAGTTTTCATCGCTGGAATAAGTACTTACTGACAAAGGAACTGGAACAACGAAGATTATCAACCGATTCTGGACAAAATTACACGAACCTGCAACCATTTTCGACAGACTTGGCACCAAAGGGAACTCACCCATCAATCTCCACAAAGCCAATCGACCACCGACACCTATAGAAGAAAAATTACTTACCAAAGGACTTAACTTTTCTATCGTTCCTAAGAATATACCCACTATCGATATCATCACTGCCATAGAAAGTCATCCTTTTCCACAACAAGACGTTGACGATTTCAAACATTAAGTAAGGACCATTTTTGATAAACCTTTTGAGCATACTTCTAACATGCAACAGTGATTTTGGTTACGGAAACCTATGACCAGAAAGTTGAAGAGGCACTTTCCAAAGGAAACTATAAACTTTTATCAAAAGACCCGACGCAATTAATCGAAAGTAAGTTTTATAGAACTTTAAAAAAATATTCCAGATATATTCCCGACAACACAAGGTCTCAACTTACACCACATTATAGCAAACCTCCTCATCTATACGGACTTCCCAAAATTCACAAAGATGCAATGCCCTTACTCCCAATCACAAGTTCCAGAAATTCTCCAACAAGCAATCTGTCTAAATTCCTTTTGAGAAAAAAATTATTGAACCTCTTGCAGGCAAGACCGCTTCATTTGTAGAAATTTTGTTAATATTCTTAAATCTTTTGTTTTAGGACCCGAGAATAGATTTGTCACTTTTGATGTCGAAAGTATATACAGCAATGTCCTGATAAAGGAATCGCTAGATATTATTAGATAGAGACTGGTTGATGACGAATCCCTTTATGAACGTACCAGCCTGCCACTGGAGGGAGTGATGGAGTTGTTGGAGTGCTGTCTGCATAACTCTTATTTTCAACTGAAAGATAGGTTTTATGCTCAGGACGACGGTCTGTGGTTCGAATCACACGCGGTTGATACCGCAATATATAAACCTAAGCTCTGGCCAAGATATGTTAATGATACTTTTATTTTCTGGACCGGGAATGACCAATAACTTTCAGAATTTCTTCACCACCTAAGTAACATAAGACCCATCATTAAATTAACAATGGAGTTGGAGCAAAATTGTCAAATTTATTTTCTTGATGTACTTGTCAAACAAGTAGAAAGCGACATCAGAACAACAGTCTATCGTAAACAAGGCATAATAAAAACTTTTTTATAACAGAGCCGTTCAAATTTGTAACAATTCTCATGACTTGGAAATCGAAGTAAGAAACATTAAGAAAGATCTGCAGCAGAATGGTTACAGCCTTAAACTTATAACAGATAATATTTTTAAATTTCAACAAATATGACAGAGATTACAAGATCAAAACCAGGCAAATGCATTCCTTACAATTCCATACATTAAAGGAGCATCAGAGAAAATTCGAAGAGTAGCGAACAACTTTAATATAAAAACGGCTTTTAAACCTCATAATACAATTTGAAGCCTTCTTAGTAAAGCAAAACCGGAGAACAAACAAAATAGGGAATGCATTTACCAAGTTCCTTGTGAGTGTTGTGAATCATACATAGGTGAAACAAAAATACCGCTATCTGTTAGGCTTAGGGAACATCAGACGAATATCCAAAGAAGTGAAACAACGAAATCAGGAATTGCCGAACACGCATAGTCAAAACAACACCGAATGAAGGGGACAGAAGCAAAGGTTTTGCACAAGGAGTCACAGTGAAAGAAACGAAAATTCCTTGAAGCTGCCTTTATTGGGCAGAATCAGGGTATTTTCAGTAAACCAAGTGTTTAAATTCCAGATATTTGAAAGCCTTAGGAATAGATTTTAGTTTGCACCTGAAGACGATCAGAGATTGTACTGATCGAAACGTCGTGTATAAATAAAATATAGACAATGGAAGTCCGAAGTACAGAGTCAATTTTTATTCCTGTGTCCCCTGACATTAATAGAGGTATATCATGAGAATATTCCACGATTAGTGATACAGTGATGTGTTGGCAAAATATTCCCTAAGTAAAGCATTTTTGAAGGGGCTTTTGAAAACGACGTCTTGGTTTTTTTTTATATATTTTTGTATTAACTATTGCATATACGCTCTAAAATTTTCTGACGTAAGTTGTGAAACACCCTCTATACATAGATAAATAAGGACATGAGGTATATTCATTTTAATTTTAAAATGTTGACTGCTGCAAAGTTTACAAAAATTGATGAACATTTTAGTTAGCAACCCATTAAGAAAATTAAATATGCACTTTAAACAAAAAGCACTCTATAGGTATGTTTTAAAGGTTGTACATTTTAACTGTAGCGTTGACTCTGCCAGCAACACAAAAAGGTTATCCTGGTATTAAAACAGTTTATGGGGTACGAAAAAGCCACGTTTTATGTGTTTTATGTTAATGCTCGCAATTTTACATCATAAGGTTTATATAAAGATCATTTTTGATTTATGTTGTTTGGAATAATCATATTACGGGTAACTATAAAGGCGCAATTACACAGACGAACATGCTCAAACAAAAGCTCGTGCAAAAGATTTAAAATTTTTTGCGCGAACATTTTTGTGAGCTTTTCTTTGAACATTTTGTTCGGGTAAATTTTTGAGCAAATTATTGCTATCTGTTTTGGGAACATATTTTTAAAGATGAGAATAAATAAAATTTTACATCAGTGATCAGTGATCTCAATTCTTCAAAAAAATGGAACACCAACTTTTATTTTAAATTTTTGTGAAAAAAAGCCGACGGCAAGCCGATGGCTATCAGTTTTGTCACATGGATTAGGGTTACTTATAATATTTTTTTCTTAGGGTTTTTCCCGGATTTTTTTGCCCGGGGGTTTTTTTGGGACTTTCATGCGAGTTTTTTTATTTCCAAAGGTTTTTTTCCTAAATTCAAAAAACAACCTAGGAAAATTTTCCTTTTCCAAAAAAATATCGACAAAAACTCAAAAATTGCACTTTTAAGCGGTAATCCGCGCCTCACGACTATGAGGAGTGGTGGGGAGGGGATTTTTTTAAAACATATTTTTGTAACTTTACTTTACCTTTAGCTTCTATTGTTGTTTTTTAATTCCTCACACCAGATTTACCTAGTTAGTTTAAGGTCCCAAGGGTTGCTTAAAGATATAAATATTTACTGTCAATTTAATGTAATAATCAAGGTCGATTACTGACACTGAACCAACAATATGCAAAGGAAAACATTGCGATTCAAAAGGGTGGCCGGCCTACTACCTGCGAAATCCAAAACGCGGGATGATAGATCGGCGACACAGTCTACTAAATTAATGCTAAATTATATTTTTTAGACAAGGGTCGGGTTCGTAGGGTTGTAAAAGTGGGTAATAAACGGGTATTATTTAAACCGAACGTGCTTTTGTTCATATATTTGAGATTTAATAAAATGTATATAGGTTTTTTTAATTTGACTTAATTATTATTGTAAAAGACTAAACTAGGAAGTAAAATAAAGGGATATTCTTTTAAACGTAAATTTTTATCATTATATTTTACAGGCAACAACAATAAATAAGTGACAATTATTTTTTTTTATTGTCGTTTTTTTTACAATCCCAAAAAAGTTACAAGTATACTGGCATATCCCCTTTAAAAATCAGAGCAATCAAAGTTGCTTATGAGGTAAAATGTGAATTTCGGCATAAAATCGTTTTTCCGTCGGAAAGCACTTGATTAAAAATACTTTATTTCAAAACTTTGTTTTTCTATTTTCAGTTTAGTTCAATGAATTCCGATAACAATATATATTTTGAATTTGTAAAGAAATTTTTATACCCCCAATTCTTCGAATAAATTTTGCTCAACATTCTCTCCAAAATTTACGTGTGTTTTTTTGTACGAGATTTTGCTCGAACATTTCTTTGAACATTTTGCTCAAGAGGCTCGTGTAAATGTTTGTCGGCATTTCAACATCAAAGAAAAGTTTGTCTGTGTAAATGCGCCTTAAGGCACTATAATGGCTCTGTCTCTGTTTTAAAAAGGGTCGTCCTTTTATTTTTAAACGTTTATGGCATCTTTTTTGAAAAAAAAATGGACAGAAAGTCGAGTTTATGAAATTTAATGTACCTCAAAAAAAGGCAAAAATTACGAATTTTGTGCCCGAGTATACAGTGCGTACGTCATTTATGGACAGCCCCTAACCATCCTAGTTCATCAAAAGCAAGCTCAAGCAAAGCTCTGGGCTACAAAATTTCTTAATTGCTCCAAGTAATTTTCAATAATTGCAAGAACACCACGCATCTATAGGTTTAAGAGAACTTGCAATTGTGTATGAAATCTTAGTTTAACAAGATATTAGAACTGTCCCACGCCATTAGCTTGGGCTCTAAAGTTCCCAGAAAATAGTTAAACGTATTCTCTCAAACCACCTTGCATACAAACCAACGGAATTTTCCGAAAGTGTCCGAAGACTGACTCTTCTTCTCAATAAAATTAACCGATGTAATTCACTTCGAAATTGATCTCCGATAGGGTTGTTATGAGTGGTGCAATTTACAGCTTCCTCCATTGCGAACTAAAAGATCTGTGACCTCGATTGTGGCTCATTCCCCCCCTATCCGCTCGCCAAACCAGTCTGATGACCCCATAAAAGGCAGTTTTTACTTTTCTAGAGGGATTTAGACCTAATTATCGTCCTCTACGACCCTTTAGTATGGAATCGTGTTAGAATGTACCATACCGTTTTTTTGTAACGCAATGAGTGTATAACGATGCAGCTATTTATTGATAGTCGTTGCCAAGGCTTCATCCGTCCATGGATAACATAAATTCTTAACGATGAAGGAAGAAGAGAGCCTTGAGGAACGATTATAAATACGTCCTTTACACACTTTATTTAGCAAGAACCTCTCTAGAGATCACTTAGTTTAAGTCATCCTCAAATACGTCCGTGCAATTGGCCATAAAATTTTTGGCGAATGCGCCAAAAAGCTAAAAGACTGGAACTAGATCCAAACGATAGCCCATTTATGTGGGTTACCCTAGAGGCCCTCTATACATTTGACAGTTGCTGTTTTACTCAACTCATATTGCCCTCTCTTTCTATCTTATCTCTTTTTATAATTTCCCCAGACAGTTTTTCAAGGATTAATTTTTTTTGGTTAGTAAAATATGTCGATTTTTGACAAAAAAACAAAAGCAAACAGTGAACACATGGAAGATACTAAAAATATAAATAATAGGTAAAAATAAAGACGGGAAAATTTAGCGCCATAATAAATTTACAAAAAAGATTTGTGGTAAGGGACTAAATCGGAAAAAAGTTTTTCCTCGACCAGCATTTGCACCCGGGACCTCTAGAATACCAGTCTAATGCTCTACCAACTGAGCTACCGAAGAACTGGGGTTTTTAACTGACTATTCGGAAATTTTTTCGTCCGATTCATTTGTTAGTAGTGGGGAGATCTTTGAAGCCTACTGCGGCTTTAAAAACCTAGACATGTTATAAGGACAAGGAGGTACACATTCACGATCATTAGTTTTCTATTTATCTATCAACCAACGATATACGACATATAGCGTTTTGTTGGAGGTGTAAGATGGCAAATTTTCAACTAATAATTTCAGCCAAACATATTTACAAAATGAAGGAAAAATTTAGCGCCCTAATAAATTTACAGAAACGATTTGTGGCATCGAGGGCAAAGAGTAAGGGACGAAAGGATTTCCGAATAGCCAGTTAAAAACCCCAGTTCGTCGGTAGCTCAGTTCGTAGAGCATTAAACTGGTATTCTAAAGGTCCCGGGTTCAAATCCTGGTCGAGGAAAAACTTTTTTCCGATTTATTCCCTTACCCTTTGCCCTCTATGCCACAAATCTTTTCTGTGAAAATAAAGACTCCTATGATCTATATTTTTTTTAACTCTTTTTCTTACAATAAAACATGGAAACATAACGTGGTATTTATTAGCAAAGTAGCTCACTTACCTCGCAAATTCGGCTATTTTTATTAAGTTTGGCCGTTGGACAACGGAAAAATACAAATTCGTCGAGCCGCGTATTTTTATAGTTTTTGATACAGCAAAATTCTATTCTTAAACCTGACGTTTTTTAAACAATCTGACAGTGACAAAGTTATTTATTGTCAGGGGTTACCAAGTATTCAACAATTTCAAACATTTCCCTAACAACTGTCAAATCCAGTTGCTCACCTCTGGTAAAACAATAACTGTCAAAAATCATAGACAGGGCCTCTAGGTTACCGAAGTCAGACTATGGCCGAGTTTGTAAATCCACCGATGATCCACCAGTGCCAACAATAGAGTTTCTAAATTTTTCGATGGATTTCACCAATCCAACAAGAGTTGGCACTGATGTTCCACCGCTGTCAAAAAAATGTTGAATTTACAAACGCGCCCTATTTAAACGCATTGGCATAAATAGCCTCCTCGTGTTAGGACTCGTTTTTACAGACACAAAAAGTGAGCTGTGATAATTCATAAAAACAAAGTCATGGCCTTTCGAATCTTTAGAAAATTAGTTGCTGCTATTCAAAGACTGGGCTGTCCTCTATCTAAGTCACCACTCTGGGTTAAAACAAATCATATTTGAACTGTGATACCCATTTTTTTGCTCAGTGAGTAAGAAAAATTTGACTGTCTCATTTTTACACACCTTGACCCTACGTCTGTTATTTGCTATCTCTTATTGACTTCCAAGTAACCGATTCATAAAAAAGCAAAACTCGTTTATAAGATTTTCGAGAGCATTCCACTAGAAAAGTAGCTACCTAAAGCCCTAAAGCACATACTTATCGGATTACGAGAGCTCAAGATCTTTTAACAGCAATTTCGGGAGACATTAAAAATACATTCGCACGATAACCTTTATAAACACGCTCTATGAAAAATATAAAAGAGGTTTTATCTAACCCCTTAACACGTAGAGATTATTTGTGACACATATTAGAGTACCTGAATGTATGTCAACAAGTAGAAATGTGCTTTTTAGCTCTCTTTTTCGTTTATTGTATTTAATATGTTTATTGTATGTATGTATTAATTAATTTTATGAAATAAACGTATTATTATTATTTTTTTTACACCAACGCAGGAATTGGTTATTCTCAGACCGAAGTGCTTTGCTTTATTTTTTTTCTTCACAAACTAGCGTCGGAAATTTTGCCACATCTACATCGGAGCCTGATCAGGCCAGCGGTCTAGTGGTCTGTGGGTGAGCGCCCGGCGGACAGTGGGCGTAGTATTAAGTACAGGGTGGTCCAAATTCGAGGGGCCTCTATAGCTTTGGGCTTTTGCAGCATAGTTAGCCCAAAACTAATATACATGTTACGGGGTCGATTTTCAAGAGAAGTCGAAAACTAAAAACCGCATTGCGATATGTCAAAGCGTTTCTGAGCTACAGGGTGATTCTCAAAAATGTGCTTTTCTAAAAACCCTCTACAACTTTTTTATTTGTAAAGATAGAGATTTTCATTAATAACATTTTTTGAAGATTTTTTTCAGGACAAATCTACCTGTTTCACCGATTTTGTCTTAAATCCTTTAGTTCACGAGATATAACACAAAGTTACATTTTTTTAAATGGAATACCCCAATTTTTTTAAAAAAGTTAGTTTTGTAATAAAATTTGCTGTTAAACGATGTGTTACACACCTATTTTTATTAAGTAGTTAAACAGATATCTGCAATTTTTAATAATTACCATAGTACGCTGTGTTTAAATCTATGCCGTTTTAGGATATCTATCTAGGTAGCTATGATTAAATAAAAACAATTGCCATGATAAACGAGCCCAAGTGTCACAAGTGGCGTCTTCGTCAAGATATAAAAATGTTTAAAAACTTTGAAAAGTACGACATGATAAAATGTTATATTGAAAGTCACGAAAATCGACAGACCGCGTTAAATCTATATTTCCAGAGATATCCGGAAAGAAGGCAACCCAGCTCAGAAATAGGCCCTCGAATTTGGACCACCCTGTACAATGATGGCTTTTTGTACTTCCTTTAGGATTTCTTTTGGCTTTTCAACTTACAGTTTTCCAAGCTCACTGATGTTTTTCATTTCGAGTGCTGGATCGATATATTTAGTAACTTTGTTGTTGATTGCATTCCTGACATTTGATGCCGTTATGTCAATAATTTTAGCAGATTTTTCTAGCTTATCAAACACCATTATATAGGGTCTGTTGTGGATAATTTCGCAGTCTGTTATTATTCCTACGTCCCAGTATTATTATTATTATTTCTTTTAATCACAGCCGCGTTGGACTTGGTTATTCTTAGACCGGGGTGCTTTGCACCAACCGCATAAGCCTGGGATTTTTCGTACTGTATAGGGCAGTCTAACAAAAATAATATGGCCGATCCAATATGGCCGCTTTAGGGTAAAAAATCCGTCTTTTCGTAAGACGTAATCCTAACTTAAATCAAAGTGGAAACAGACGCACATTAACCAAAACGATTTTTTTATAGAATAGTTCTTTCTAAATCGGGGAAAAACAAGCATTTTGCTGAAATTTTAACAATAAACTCAAAATTTGCAATTAAACGTGGAAATGGTTTTTCTACCTATCTCTGTGCAGGTGCGAGATAGATAAAAGTATATGATATTGTCTCTTTAAACTGCGAATTTTGGGTTTATTTCTAACATTTTGGCACAATGCTCACTTCTCCCCGATTCAAAAAGGATATATCTATGGAATGGTCACTTTGTTTAATCTTCATCTTTGTCCACTTTCCCAAAATTTTTATTTTTATTAGCATAACGACTTATGGAAAATCGCTTTGTTTACCCTACAGCCACCATTTTTAAAGGGCCATCACGTGATTAATGGCTGACTGACAATTTCTTAGATAGCCCTACTGTGAACTGTGAAAGTTATTAAAAAGCCCACTCGCTCGCCCAAATAAAACCTACCGAGCTTGGGCATGGGCTGTCCCAACAAGTTCTCTTTAATTGGATGGTTGGTTTTAACTGCGTTCATTCTTCTGTTTTGGGCTGCCACCGGGCCTGTATTGGGCGGGCCAGGGGCAGCCCCGCCGGAGTTGGTCGGGCCTGGTATCCTGGGACCCCGGGTCGGCTCGACCGGTAAAACGCGCCTGCGTTTCTTGGGAAGCTTTGCCCTTGCCTAGAAAATAAAAATTAAATTAATTCGGCACCTACCTTTTGTCAAGTTTTTTTGGCAGTTTGGTTGTGCTTTGAATGAGCAAAAAATGGTTCAGAACGGTTTTAAATTAGCTGATGATTCCCCATATAGACGAAACAGTCATGCATGTTTCTGAACTTTTCTTCATGAGATTTTTAAAGCCTGGTTGTAATGAATTAATAAAGAAAATGTTTTCTGACATCCTGCTAAGTTTACGTTTAACTAAAAATAAAGTCAGAAAAAGTACAAAAAAATAGGGGAAAATTTGAATCCGCACTTGATAACCGTTATATCCCTTTCTTATTTCTATGAAGAACGTCCTTAAAAGAAAAAAATGGCGCCAGTAGGCGCGTATATCTATAAAATATTTTTTTTAAAATCAAATTTTTTCCATTTTTTTTTTGTTGAAAATTTAATTATCTATCTTAATCTGAAAACCGCGTATGGCTAGCTGTTACGGTTAGTGAATAAATTTTTTTTAAAAAAGTTTATCTCTCCTACCCTCTTGCCAACTCACCACCACCATCAAAACCAAATCAGCTCACCGCCTGGTGCCAGATAATTTTTGTGCCAAATTTGATAAAAATCTGTTAAACTGGTTTTTGAGTAGTCGTGTTACAGACAGACACCATGACAATATTTTGTATATTTAGGTCTTTTTTTGACCCAAACTTATTTTTAGTGGAAATAAAAAGCTTTTCATGCCATGCATGGCTGGCTAAAAATTTACCTGTGTGTGACTGTAGTACATGGCAAAATTCGACACTATGACAGGTACGGGCAGCGCTATCGTCAGTACGCCGGCCAGTGCGCACAGAGCACCGACAAACATGCCTATGTAGGTTTTGGGAACCATGTCGCCATAGCCCACAGTTGTCATCGTGACGAGGGCCCACCAGAGGCCTGAAAATAAATTGATTTTGTTATTATTAGACACTTACGGTGGGATTTACTAAAAAGGTTTAGTCTATTTGAGAACGGTCCTAAGTTTCAGTGAAATTTTTGGTTTTAGGCATTTTAAACCCAATGAGCATTTTCAGAAACTTCTGGTGACAAATATTTATATAATTATTATAAAGAGGGTTCCATTGATACCCTAGGGTATTTAGAAGTTTCCTACAAGAATTGAGTTTGTATATTTGTTTTATTAAAGGCTCTAAATTGATGGTATCCTAAAGTAACATAAAACTGGCGTTAACAATATTTCCACGGACATCTTTATAAAAATTAAAGTCATGGGTTCAAATGTTATATAAATTGGTGTTAACAATGTTTCCACCAACATATTTATAAAAATATAAGTCATCAGTGACAAAAGTTATATAAATTGGTGTTTGAAATCTTTCTGTCAACCCACCTATAAAACCGTAAGTAACTATCAATTAAACTTATAAAACTTAATTAACCAACAACAAATTTATATAAGATAAGATTGAAAATATTTCGAGAGACACTTATAAAAACTTGGGAACTCACACACAATAGTTATATAAATTGGTGTCTGTAATATTCTTATGAACTCATTCATAAACCTTTTTTGCCCATAAGGTTTTTTCTATAATGTTGTTATTAATTCCTTTATACAGTGATTATAATACAACTGTTTTTAGAACAAAAAAAACAATTTTAATTTATTTTGGCAATTATAATAACAAAACAAACAAGATTTTTTAAGGTTAATTTTGTGACATCAAAAGGCGCGTTTTTGCGAAATCAAAAGGAGCGTTTTTGCGACATCAAAAGGCGCGTTTTTGCGAGATACCATACCAATATTATCTTGTTTTAATTACATCAATCTGAGAGAGACAAGAGATCCAAATCTTCTTGAGATAGTTGCCGATGACAGATATCGGGATCGAATGCATTTTACACCCGATTCCCACCAGCGTTTCCGATGCGCAGTCACCCTGACTCAAAAAACTCATCACGTGGTTCGAGATGAACTTGTATAGGCAAATATCGCTTAGACCACATGATACGTGTTTTGATTCGGGGGACCCACGAATGAGAAACGCATAGATGGGAACCGTGTTTTAGAAAAAGAGAACAATATAGTAACCGTGTAAAGGTCGCAAAAACGCACCGTGAAACGTCGAGCGCATACGCTGATACTGCTGGTCGGCGGCAAATGTGAACACCCCGGAAAATACTCGCCTGTACACCCTTCGACCCCGCAATCTAACTATATTCTTGAGATAGTTACCTCTGATAGTTATGCGGGCTTGAAGTGTGTGGAGGCGGGTATTTTTCCTGGTATGTGTAGTATGCTGAATCTCTCGAGGAATGCATTTAGGAAAAGAGAACAATGGTAACTATGTTAAGCTCGCAGAAACAGACCATCAGTGTTCAACACTGCGCCATCTGTAGCCCTTTGTTCCAAGTAGCATCATTTTTTAAAAGGGTTATAAAATAGTGTTGACGAGGTAAACAGTGGTATAGTTGTATTGTTTTTTTTTATAGAATTGTCGGAAATTTTCGCCATTTTGGATTACAAAAATAGGTTTTTGGCCTAATTAAAAACGTTATTTATGGGGTTTCAACATGTGTTTCAATCGAAATATTGCTTGTTAGGGTTAAGAACAACATATGAAATTCAATATTTGTCCAAGAAAGAAAAAAACGCGTATGAAAAAAAAAACTGATAGTTAAATGAATATTTTTTTTCACGTTGTTTTCTCAAGTATTTTTGGAGCCTATGAAATTTACGTGAGTGTATTCGAAAACTATACAGTACACACGGGACCGCAGCTGATTTTCAGAGAAGGATGACGTGAAAAACAGCTTTTATTTGACTAGTATATAAATATTCATATTCCTGCTTCAGCTTATCTCACTTTCATTTTTATTTATTTTAGAAGATTGCTAAACACCATTTTATAAATTTTTTTATTGTAAAAAGAAAAAGAATAATACATAACCAGCAAAGGGAAGAAAGATGGAAAATCTATATTTCTAAATCCATAAAAACCTTTCATTTGTTATGTAGTGTTGTTAGAACAGTTGCAAAACCTTTTTATAATAATCTCTATACTTGAGGGCTCATAAGGAAGTTTTATAAAATCTATATGTTGTTTTTCTATCCATTACTATGTAACATAAATTTTTATAAGCTGGTATTGAACAGTTGTTTTTCAAGTCTTTTTTACTCATTTAAGAGATATATTAGAGTTATAAAATTATCACCAACACTAAATAATATAACTTTTGGTTATTTTATGAAGGTTTTATATTATTTGCTGTAACTTTTATATAGACAAAAATGCTCATTGGGAACTAACCCTCCTTGAGTTTTGGACATAGTTTGATTTATAAGAAAAATTTTAATAAATTTCTATTTTTTATTGAATAATCATCTTAACACAACCTTTTGTTGGATTTAAGAGAAAATTTTCAATTTAGAAAAAAAGAAAATTAAACAATTTAAACCCACGCGGGGTTTAAATAGTAAAAACTCTGTAGAATAAATTAACATTGGGGCTATATGTCACTTTAGTTTAAACTTATCCTTGTTAATTCATTTTTCCAATTAATACACGATGTCACACAACTATTTAGATGGGTAATACATAAAATAATGATTAGATTGATTTTGTATTTATTTAAAAGTTGTTTTTACTTATGAAATGTATTAAAAAACTTAGTTTAAAAATATTAGCGCTGCGTTCAATCACAAACAGCGAGTTCGGATCTTTTACCTCTGCTTGCACCTTGGCTTGCACCAACCTCTACTGATAAAAGCTGCAGCTTTGAAATGAGTGGGCTTTGAGTAAGGAAAGTTTTTTTGACTGAGCTTTTAGATAACCTCAATGTTTTAGTTTCAGTTTGTAAATAAATTAATATAGTTGTTGTGGTGTTTTTTGTTTGGTATATTTTTCGTGCCTAATCAGTGACCTTCACTTATGTTTGTTTTGCCTCGTAGTGCCCTCATAAATATATTTTTTGTGCTGGAAACGGGTTCAAAATATGGCGTTTTTCTAGACAAAATAGGAGGTGTTTTACTGGGTAATAAACAACTTGGAATATTAAATAAGGTAAATTAATGCTTGTAAAAACGGTTACTTAGGGAAATTATGAACGAACTTATTACCAAATGCCACAAAACAATCCTTTCTGGGGGCTATGAATTTAAACCACTCCCCTGAGGTGGTCTAAAAAATCAGCAACTTTATAACCTCAAACACAAATAATGGAGCTATTATGTGCCAAATTTTTGGCGTATTCACCATTTTCCATTTTGAATCCTGTCAAAAAAAATTAGTTTTATGGTGTATTTTGAGAAAGAAAAGCAGTTTTTCAGTGGTATTTTGCAATAGCAATACAAAATAATCAATAACTTTGTGTCCTTTCTATATGGGTAAGGTTTTTTGAAAATTGGTTTTAAAATTTAGTACCCCCCACAGGTGTAAATATTTAGATCTTAGTAAATCTCACTTTTAAAGTTGCAGAAATAGAGAGTACTTAATCGTAATCCAATCTCAGTGCGCATGCTCAGAACGGATACGTCGTACGACAGCGACTACGTATCACCTATTTCTACGACCACCCTTGCACCGTATCCTAACCACTTTGTTATCTCTGGATTCTAATAAATTTCCTCTCATTTTTTTCGACAAGGAAGGAAATAGAAGTGAGCGGCATTAAGAAAAACTGTGCGTCAAGCACTGATCAAGAATTGGTTTGATTACGTCGTACGTTATAAGCACAACTTTACCTCATTTTTTTAGGACGTTTTCACAAACGCATCAAAGATATGCTAACAACAAGGAATTAAAAATAGCTTGACAACTTTAAGTGTCTATTATTTACTTCATTCATTATTAGAAAATCAAAATAAGAAAAGCGCCCTCTAATGAAAAGCCCCCATCTATCCTAAAGTCCCCGGTTCTAAACAAAAAACTTTGAATCGGGCCGCAGCTGCGCAGTGGGACAGAAGAGAATTTTTACGTTGTCTGACAGAAAACCGTTTGAGGTTATGTTTACCTTTGAAAAATGTGTTTTGAAAAACATTATTATAAAAATATATATAAAACCACTTTGCGTGTGCGGTGGCCCGCCGAAAATGGCCTAAAACTGCGCGGGTCTTACCCCAAATTTATCAAAGGACCAAGAGAACTTTACTGATGTATAGCCATAATAAACCTTAGATATAGTAGGACACGTTTTTTGGTAAATTTAATGACATACTTTATGATATTACCTTATTTCTTACGCACTTTACGCTTTAAACAATTACAATTCTTGTTGTTTTTTGAATAAAAATGGCCAAATCGAAATCATATGCACGACACCACTAAAGATGACAGGGAGATGACAAAACAGAAGTTTTTATTAAAAAAATTTTTGAAATTATTTCCATCTTTCTCTAAAATATTTTTTATAGCGTGCTGTCTCTCTTCAGCAACCTAAAATATTTTTCATTTTAACAGAGAAAAAATATTTTTTGGCAATGCTTTTTTTAAACGCTTAAAAACCAGTGAACACTTGAAAAATGTAAGTGCTTTATTCTAGAAATCGAAAGTTTGGAAAGAAATTATGGAATAAAAATGTGAAAAACATAGTAAAAATTGCTTAAATTACCATCATGGTTGATTTTCACCTATCACTTGCTCAGCAGGGTTCTTTTCATCGCCCCCTCCCTTCGAAAACTGAATATAAACTCACCCAAAGGTATGCTTTTAAAATCGTTATCCGGATTGGTCTGTATCCGCTCGGCGTAGTACACTAAACTGGCGAAAATCACAATGCCCAACACCAGGAAAAACACTAGCAAAGTCAGCTCTTTCGCCGACGCTCTAAAAGTCTGTATGAGGATTTTCAAGCCGGACGAGTGCCTGGTCAATTTAAACAGCCTCATAATTCGGATGATGGAGAAGAACTCCATGATGTCCGCGTTTTCTAGATGTGAGGCGAACTTCCTTAGCAGCAAGTCGATGTAGAAGCTGGCCGTTGCAATGTAGTCGATGATGTTGACCGAAGAGCGGATGAATTCTAGTTTGTGAGGGCTGGCGATAAATCTGGAACAAGATATACATTAAAATTAACGTTGCATATAGTATAAAAACTAGTCATATGCGCAACAACCGCTGTAATGGACGAAAAAACGACGCCACACCGTTGTTATTAACTAGGGTAAATTTGGCAACCCTCTAACAACGTTTATTTTTACTGGAATATAGTGGGATTTTCAACGAACGCAACGAACGACGGATCAACGACGCCAAAACGTTGATAATAATTAACTGGAGTTAATTAATTTACGTTCTTTCAACGTTTCTCTTTACGAAATGGCCAAATAATCAATGAAGTTGCGGCTAATAGGGATATTTTGAAACGCTTATTTGACACTTCCTAGTGGTTGTGGTAATTACTGAGTCTGCGCAATAGCTAAACGTCAGTCTGTTGCGGTAATTAACCACTACCACTGCCGTAAGCTACGAATCCATTTCGTTGTGGTTGTGGTTATTTTGTTGGTTAATTCAACACCGTTCTCAACTAAAAAGCCAGTTAACTCATTTTCGGGTTAGTATCCTTTGGCCTATGATCGGTGCCATATTGACACCAAACTGACAGAAAATCCATGTTTTACTTGTCAATTTGGTTATAAAAATGGCAGCCATAATAGGCTAAAGGGCACTGAGACGATAGGAGTTAACAGGCTTTTTAGTTAAGAACGGTGTTGGTTAATTTTAGAGTATTTTGGCACGATTAATTTGAAAAATAATAAAATATTACCAGTTTCTAATATATAAAACACTTATTTTGTTAAATAAAGCCCAATTTTTTGTTTTTTCTCCCTTCTAAATTTTTTTACGAGTGACTGTTTCTAATGTGTTTCAAAAACTTCCAAACCGATGCGTGGTAGTGGTAGTGGCTAAAAAGGTTCAAAATCAGTTACTTCAACCGAAAATTAACTAAAAAACAAAAGGTCAAGAGATCTTGGGTGGAAATAACGAAAGTTCAAACTTGGATGAGCATTCCACAAGGAACACACAAAAGACCAAAGCGAAAAGAGGAATGATTAAACGATGTTTCGCCCTGGGTAACCAGCGTGGGCTCATTAGTGGTTTCACATCCAAGTTACCTGATTCCTGGCGTTTTAATATTTCCAGTAGTATTATGCTCCTAAGGCAAAACAAAAAGGAAGTTAAAAAACCTCCAAATCAGTTACTTCAACCGAAAAGAAAATAAAAAACAAAAGATCAAGAGATCTTGGGTGGAAATAACGAAAATTCAAACTTGGATGAGCATGCCACAAGGAACACACAAAAGACCAAAGCGAAGCCACTGATGAGCCCACGCTGGTTACCTAGGGTGAAACATCGTTTAATCATTTCTCTTTGCGATTTGGTCTTTTGTGTCTTCCTTGTGGGATGCTCATTCAAGTTTGAATTTTATTACTTAATTACTTCAACCGAAACGAAACTAAAAAACAAAAGATCAAGAGATCTTGGGTGGAAATAACAAAAGTTCAAACTTGGATGAGCATCCCACAAGGAACACACAAAAGACTAAAGCGAAACCACTGATGAGCCCACGCTGGTTACCTAGGGCGAAACATCGTTTAATCATTTCTCTTTTGTGTGTTCCTTGTGGGATGCTCATCCAAGTTTGAATTTTCGTTATTTCCACCCAAGATCTCTTGATCTTTTGTTTTTTAGTCGTAGTGTGTTTAATTAAACACTACCACAGCGGCTGTCAAAATTGCCAAAATTTTAAGCAGTCCAAAATTTCCCTAATATCAAAATATAACTATATCTAACAACTATAGAGGGCACCTCCTTAGTCGCAAAACGGTTAGTTATTCTGTAAACCAAGAAATGAATTTTGCCACACTGTTCTATTTTCGTAATTCGTGCCGCTACGCCATTTGTGTAAATCGTTAAGAAAATCTTGTTTTATTGCTGGATTTGCATGATTTTTTAGTAATTTTTAAGTATTCTTTTAGACTGGCTACAGTTTCAATTGTTTCAAATAGGTTTAAAGCGTTTTTCAAATTTTCAGTATTTAAATAAAAAAATTATTTAGCAAAAATGAGAGATGGCGAGAGTTTGTCATGGGGCGAGCATACAGAGTATGTGAGGCGTAAAATTGTAGGTTTAGTGGGGGTGTTAAAAAGGCTAAGTCATACGGCGCCAAAAAAACTTTTAAGGTCAATATATTCTTCGCTAATACATTCACATTTACAGTACTTGACCGGTATCTGGGCAACTGCCTCTATCAAATATATTAAGCCGATTATGGTACTTCAAAATAAGGCCATAAAAATCTGTATGCTCTACGACCAAGATATCCAACGTGCGACTTATTTACTAACTTTAAAATAAGAAATGTAAATAGTATTTACAACTTTCAAACGTGTATGGTTATCTATCAGTCACTAAATAAACTGAGGCATATCTCAATAAGTTTTTATTATAGACATGATGTACATAGCTACCCCACAAGACAAACAAACACACTTCACTAACCGCGGGTGCGTTCTGAAATGGGGAAAAACTCGATTTACTTAAGGGTGTATTTCTTAATAATAAGCTAGATAACCATATTAAATCCTTAAATCTTTGTGTAAGGTAAAGTAAAACACATAGAGCATTGGTGCTCCTTACTATATGATAAACTTGAATTACCTACGATTTATTTTTTTTCCTTTGTGTCAGTTAGAGTTAAGTTTTTATTCCTTCTTTTTCCGGACCAGTTCTGCCTTCAATTTTGCCTTCTAATATCAATTTTAAAAGTTTATATTTGTCATTTCTCAAAACATGGCCAAAATATTAAAATTTTCGTTTTTTGATGGTAAATAAAACTTTAAGATCTTTATTTATTCTAAGCAAAACATCCACATTAGTTACTCAGTCCATCCAACATATCCTTAGTATTCTACGATAACACCACATCTCTAATGCCTCCAACTTTTTGCACATGGCCTCAGTCAGTGTTCATGCTTCCATGCCATAAAATGAGATGCTAAACTCATAATACCGAAGCACACGAATTCGGAGAGTGATATTAAAATCGCGACTACACAACACTGATTTCATTTTAATAAAAGATGATCTGGCCTGTTCAATTTTTGCACGAACTTCTTGTATGCTGTCCCAGCTCATTGAGGAGGCAACCTAAGTATTTGTATGAATCCACGCGTTCGACTTGTTGCCCATTTACTTCTAAAATTTCTCTGATGTGCTTTTCCTTGGATGTGACCACACTTTTGCAATTTGATTCAACAACTCTTGCAGGACTTCCAACGTGTCGGCTTTTATGACAGTGTCGTCGGCATAGCGTATGTTGTTGATTTTATACCGTTTATGGTCAGACTCTCTTCGCAGTTATGAAGTGCATTCTCTATTATTTTGTTATTAAAGATATTAATCAACAGTGGAGATAATATACAACTTCTTATTTGGACCTCTTCGGACAGTTGGTCTTCAACCTTTCTTTGAGCAGTCTGGTTCCAGTATAGATTAGCGATTATCTTTAGATCTCAGTCACCTAGACCAACATCTTTTAGCGATTCTATGAGCTTTTCGTGTTGGAATCGATCAAACGCTTTCTCATAATCTATGAAACAGGCATGTACCGGTACCGACACATCCCTAGATCGCTGAACTATGACTTGAATGCCAAACTCGCCCTGTCCGAACCCACCACGATATCCAAACTGCGTTTAACCCATAAAGGATTCGCATTTTCCATAAATTCTTTTATGGATAATCTCTAGAAATATTTTTAACATAATATGTCAAAAATATAGGCTAATAAGGCGGTAATCACTATATTTCTTTGTTGAACATTTTTTAGGCAGTGTAACAATAGTTGATTTTAGCCAGTCATTAGGGACAGTGTCGTCGGCATATCGTAGGTTGTTGATTTTATACCGTTTATGGTCAGATCCTCTTCGCAGTTATGAAGTGCATTCTCTATTATTTTGTTATTAAAGATATTAAACAACAGTGGAGATAATATACAACTTCTTATTTGGACCTCTTCGGACAGTTGGTCTTCAACCTTTATTTGAGCAGTCTGGTTCCAGTATAGATTAGCGATTGTCTTTAGATCTCAGTCACCTAGACCAACATCTTTTAGCGATTCTATGAGCTTTTCGTGTTGGACTCGATCAAACGCTTTCTCATAATCTATGAAACAGGCATGTACTGGTACCGACACATCCCTAGATCGCTGAACTATGACTTGAATGCCAAACTCGCCCTGTCCGAACCCACCACGAAATCCAAACTGCGTTTAACCCATAAAGGATTCGCATTTTCCATAAATTCTTTTATGGATAATCTCTAGAAATATTTTTAACATAATATGTCAAAAATATAGGCTAATAAGGCGGTAATCACTATATTTCTTTGTTGAACATTTTTTAGGCAGTGTAACAATAGTTGATTTTAGCCAGTCATTAGGGACAGTGTCGTCGGCATATCGTAGGTTGTTGATTTTATACCGTTTATGGTCAGATCCTCTTCGCAGTTATGAAGTGCATTCTCTATTATTTTGTTATTAAAGATATTAAACAACAGTGGAGATAATATACAACTTCTTATTTGGACCTCTTCGGACAGTTGGTCTTCAACCTTTATTTGAGCAGTCTGGTTCCAGTATAGATTAGCGATTGTCTTTAGATCTCAGTCACCTAGACCAACATCTTTTAGCGATTCTATGAGCTTTTCGTGTTGGACTCGATCAAACGCTTTCTCATAATCTATGAAACAGGCATGTACTGGTACCGACACATCCCTAGATCGCTGAACTAAGACTTGAATGCCAAGCTCGCCCTGTCACGAACCCACCACGAAATCCAAACTGCGTTTCGCCCATAAAGGATTCGCATTTTCCATAAATTCTTTTATGGATAATCTCTAGAAATATTTTTAACATAATATGTCAAAAATATAGGCTGATAAGGCGGTAATCACTATACTTCTTTGTTCAATATTTTTTAGACAGTGTAACAATAGTTGATTTAAGCCAGTTGTTATGGATTTTACCGCTGCGATAAATTATGTTAAAAAGTTTGACCAGCGTATTTACCGAATCTTCGTTTTTTATTAGCTTTAAAACCTCAGTGTATACTTTGTCATGCCTTACCGCTTTTCTGTTTTTAGCTGAAGATATTGCGTATTGTACTTCCTCTGGTGTTTTATTTATGCCTTGGTTTGAGAATTCTTCTGGCTGTTCGGATCGGTTATCGGTAAAGAGATGTTCTATGTAGCTACACCATTCTTTTAGTTTTTCTTTGGTATCCGGTACAAGGATTCCAGCATAATCCTGCTGCATCCTTTATGCGTTTGTGTCATATAACTATGATATACTACCCTACCCTACCCTACCCTTGCTTTTCCCGAGAAAAATGCGTACCGATAATAATCAAGTTGGCCTGGAAAAAACCGATAAACGCAGAGTGTAAACGGGCAGGCGCGTCGATTGCGTCAGCAGTGAAAGTTTCAGGCATGGATTTGTAAGTGCATGCGCAATAGATTTTTGGTTTATGGTCTGGTGACCCAAACAGTTTCAAAGCCAACCGCGATCTTGAATTTTCTCCTTTTTGTTACACATTTTGGAGCATTTGGGCCATTATAGTATCTCATAGTTATATGGTTTGTGTAAATTGAAAGTCTTGTTTTGCTGACCTTTTTTTCCTTAAGTCTACGTATTATATTATTAGCATATAGGCACAATTAGAGATGTCCCTAGATAAGCGATTATTCTGTAAAGTTTTTTTTGGGACTAATAAACTAGTTTTCTATTCTAGTCTAAAACAGAGTTATGATTGTTTTTTTGCACTCGACGCGCGTTTCACTAACAACGTTAGCATCATCAGGAGACGATAAACAATAAACTAAATTAACCTACGCTCTATCTTATATACAATCTTTTAGTGGGCGGAGATAAGACTAATAATTTGTGATTGATCACGATTTTTAATCCTATCTCCCCTCAACCAAAGAATAAAGTGTACTAAACGGGATGGGTCCTCTATCTTTATTTAAACTACTTCTGGATTTAATGATTTCCATACTTTCATATGCATTCAAAAGTCTTTTATTTGGTACACTTTTTAAAAGTTTTAGGTTATCTAATGTGAATCTATGATTGTTTTCAAAAGCATGCTCGGCCACACTTGACTTTTCTGTTCTTCCGTATTTTAAGTGTCCTAAGTGTTCCTTAAATCGTGTTTGAATAGAGCGTCTCGTTTGGCCAACATATTTTTTGTCACAATCCATGCAACTAATTTCGTAAATTTCACTTTTTTCTAGAACTGTAGTGTTACCGAATTGATATACTAATTTAAGACCGGTGTTAATAAATACTTTTTGTAATCCTTTCGTATAATTAGGATTATAAGGAATTGATACAAATTTTGAGTCGCAGGTATCTTTTTGTCTGAAAAAAGTGGAATTCCGTAAGGTCTTTTTTTCAGACAAAAAGATACCTGCGACTCAAAATTTGTATCAATTCCTTATAATCCTAATTATACGAAAGGATTACAAAAAGTATTTAATAATACCTGTCTAAAATTAGTATATCAATCCGATAACACAATAAGAAGCTTACTAGGAAATCCAAAGGATAAAACTACAGTTCTAGAAAAAAGTGGAATTTACGAAATTAGTTGCATGGATTGTGACAAAAAATATGTTGGCCAAACGAGACGCTCTATTCAAACACGTTTTAAAGAACACTTAGCACTTAGTGGCCGAGCATGCATTTGAAAACAATCATAGATTCACATTAGATAACCTAAAACTTTTAAAAAGTGTACCAAACAAAAGACTTTTGAATGCGTATGAAAGTATGGAAATCATTAAATCCAGAAATAGTTTAAATAAGGATAGAGGACCCAATCCCGTTTAGTACACTTTATTTTTTAGTTAAGGGGAGATAGAAATTATTAGTCTTATCTCCGCCCACTAAAAGATTGTATATAAGATAGAGCGTAGGTTAATTTAGTTTATTGTTTATCGTCTCCTGATGATGCTAACGTTTTTAGCGAAACGCGCGTCGAGTGCAAAAAAAGTTTATTTTTGGTTTGTGGAAAACAATCAAAACTTTGTTTTAGTGCAACCAAAGGTTCCAAATTCCCAACATAGTATTCTAGTCTATTCTAAAAATATAAGATTAAGGCCCGCTTATTTTTTATAACTAAAATATACATACAGACGGAAAACTAAGATTTGTTGGTAAATTTAGTGGATGGGAAACTTTAAAAAGCTACATTAATTTTATAAGTTAACTGAAGTCTGGATTTCAAATCAATTATATTAATAAAAATAATATCCAGAGGGCACTTCAGTAGTAGTCGCTTCGGCGACGGTGTGGAAACGTTTTCACTCTAGACTCTAGTTGCAGGCAACGTCAATATAACTCAAAATATCTCCGCCAAATTGGTGTAAAAGCGAGCTGCTAGAATATGTGTACGCCATTTTCACGCAACATTAAGTCGCCTTTGGCAACGTTAAGACGTCGATAAATTGTTCCTTGGGACGGATGTCGACAATATTTTATTATAATTATGAAACAAGGTGTTGCTCGTGTAGTATTTCCTTTAATGTGTGAAAAGAAAATATATTTATTTAATGAAATACACACAATGCTGACTTTGCAAAAAAATCCGGTTTTAGAATGCTTTTTCCTAAACTTTGACAAAATAATCCTAATTTGACAACATACCGAATAAAAACATTTTACCTAATTATGTAAAACAGCTAGATTGAGAATCACAGATCCCGCACAAGCAATTTCATTGCTTCAGAGATAATTTTTCTTTCTCTACGTTTATTTTCTTTTTACTGTTTTTACGTTTAGATATGAATTTCTTATATATTGTTTTATTGAACAATGTTTTTTGTAATTCTACTTTTGTTTCTAAATAAATAAACGTGTAATAATAAGTTAAATTAAAAAAATAATTTAATACACAAAATAAAATACAATAATTTGTTGCTAATCCCAAGATCTAAAAACCCTTCTTCAAGTATTCTACCAAAACAAATAAGCTATAGAACTGAGTTTGACGGTAAAAGATAAATGAGTATGGGGAGAAAACTGTTACTTCACTTTTCCCTGGCGCAAATATCGATTTTCATTTTGCCTTCGCATTGAAGGCAAATTGAATTATTTACACTTCCAGTACGAATTTCTTTTACACTTATGCTATGTATGCTCAAAAATAGGTCCATTTCCTTAAGGTCACAAACGCCATCACAAACTTTAATTGCACCAGGTAAATGATAAAGTGATTATAAGACAAACCAATAGGAGGAGCCACGTAATGAACTAAGGGCTGATTTGGTTATTTTACTACTATACTACGTTTTTCATTCATATTGATTTAAACAGGTTATATCAACCCGGCAAATATAGGCTTTCATATGGAAAAATATATTTTTTTTTCAGGTATCTAAGGATTTTTTATAAATTGATTGGTTTTATGAAAAATCTTGCAAAGGCAAAGAAAATCCAACTGTGTTATGTGCAGGTTGCTTTAGCTACCTGATTTATTTTATATTTGGATCAAGGAAAATTTTTGAAAAACTTTTTTGACGCTGTTAGAAATATTTCAGTAAACAATTTTGCAAATATTCGACACAATTCGTTTTTCCATTTTCTTGTTTTTTCTCTGAAAAATGAGCCACCAAAATTGGTAGGGAGGTACATCAGTGTGGCACTTATAGCATATTCCATTGTAAAATCCAGTTCCGCACTGGTGCAGCTTTAATGAAACTGCAACAGCGGAACTGGCAAACCGTTAACCTCAAGGGTTAGACTAACCTTGGGGTATTTTAACCCTGGGTTTAGATATAAAACGATAGCTTGTGAAAAACCAAGATAGGAATGTGAAAACCCTTTTGCTCTATCCTTAACCGTTTCGATGTTACGGGCCGTAAAAAAATGTCAATTTTCATCTGTTAATATTTTAAAACAGTTGAAAATAGGTATAGGACATTATATATAAAATGTACCTAAAATATTTTTTAGAATCCAAAAATGCAAAAAAATACAGGCTGCTTAATTTAAAATAAGAAAGTTTCTGGCAAGTTTTCCCGCGAAAGGCAACACTGCAAATATGACAGTATTTCATAAAGATAGTTTACATGGACTTATGTTAGAATAGAAAGTTTCCAATGTATAGTTTCCAAAATATTCTAATAGGCTACTCACCTTGGGACACCCGGTATACCTAAATTTTATAAAGAATTTATATATGCTACGTTGGGAATTTGGAACCTTTGGTTGCACTATCGTTTCCTGATGATGCTAACGTTGTTAGCAAAACGCGCGACGAATGCAAAAAGTGTAGTTTTGGTTTGTGGAAAACAATCATTACTTTGTTAATTTATATATGGTTTTAAAACGAGACAAAGCTTTTTTTTTATACTAATTTACGTTTTAATTTTAAAGCAACCATTAGGTGGGGCTAGTACTTTATAGCACTTGGAACAGTTCACTAAATTGTACCGAATTATTTAAAGGTGAATTCAAATTAAAAGAACAAATAATCCCATTCTAATTAGATAAATTTATAGTCGCTCTGTGAAAAAACGTCATTTTAACGGAATAAAGTGACTTTTACAGTTAAAATCAAATGGGTAAATTTATCTTACTCTTTAACGTTTGGTTTTTGGGACCCTAATTCTGGAACTTGTATCAAAAAAACTGTCTTTTAAAGCGATAAAGTTATATCACCCTGTTTTTTTAAATATGGTAAGGGTGCAGGTTGACGTCAAGCCACACCCCCCTCCAAAAAAATTCGAACTTTGATAAGTTTATAATTTTGAACTAAATTCGAACAAATTTTGTACAACTTTAAAAAATTTTAACCACCCTAATTTCTGTGATTTTTTTATATTGTGGTCGATGTCAACTTCAAAAAGTGGCCCGTGGAAACACAGCCTTACCTTGCTGTATACAGACCGCTTCAAGCTACTGCGAACATAGGGGGAATCAAGTCCAATTTACTCTCCGTGCCGTACGACCGAGGTGGATTCGAAGCACGCTGCAGTGTTATCTTTTGGAAATTCATTTTGTTTTTATTATTTTGTTTTATTTCTGCCTTGCTCGAGAAACAGATGGGTAAGTTCTTAATTGAAATTATACATTTTTAAAACTAAAAATGGACGTTTACGAAGTTGCCGAAAAAGTGCAGATGGTCAAATGGTCAAATCGTCATAACCCAACACACGTTCGATATTGGTCGAGGGAAAATTTGCATTTGTATTTTGACGTAAGAACACAGTATCCCCAAAAACTAAATGTTTGGGGGGGGGGTATTGTAGGGGAACACGTAATTGGGCCATTTTTTATTAACGGCAATTGCAATTTGAATGGTCCTAGATACTTGGATCTACTGCAGCAGCACATTATTCCAACTGCTAGGCAGTTGTTAGGTGTAAGATTTGGTGAAACATGGTTTCAACAAGATGGTTGTTCCGCTCACAATGTTGGCCTTGTTAGGGAATATCTTGATAATGTATTTCCTAATCGGGTTATAAGTACACGGGGAACTATTTTATGGCCAGCTCGATCTCCCGATCCTGCTCCTAATGACTTCTATCTGTTTTTGAAGAAGCTTTTCAAATTATCACCCCTAACATGCTTGGAAACGTTGGAAGGGGTTTTTATAGTAGGCTCGGATATTGTCTAGCCGAGCAAGGAGGACTTTTCGAACATTTGCTTTAATTTTTTTTTGACTGGGAGAATCTTTTTGGTTTTTAGAATGTATTATTTTATTTTGAGAACTTGCTTTTATTTTGTTTCTCCTTATTATTTTCATTGTAACACGTCGTCACTGATAAATCTGAGCAGTTGACAATAAAACGCTCTTATTTATCAGTGACAAAAAATAAGAAAATTACGTTATAAAAATTTGCGTATTTATTGACCAAATTCCGGTTTCATTGACTACGCTCCACACAGCACCGTGGTTAGAGGCGTACTAAATACAAGGCGAACGGCGGCGAAGGGCAGCGAATGGCGATCGGAAGTCTGAGTGTTGGTTGCTTCACTGATAGGCGTGCGGTATCTCTGCATGTACGTACACTGGCAAATTAGACTTCTTTCGCCCTATGTTCGCAGTAGCTTGAAGCGGTCTGTATAGTAAATCAATCAATCAATCAATCAAGGCATTATATTGCTGACAAAAATTCTTATCACTATAAAAAAAACTTTAATTTTAATGTTATACCTATCACCGCAAACAAAAATTCAAGCAATTATGGTAAAGAGGTGTTTTCTTCATCGTGTTGTGTAAAATATTTTTAAAAAGGGTTTGAGTTAGCATTTTTTTCTTACATTCTTTTCTCATGAGTATAGAAAGGATAAGTTGTTATTTTCAAGAATAGAGGCAATAAGATTGGAGAGGGTAGATACGAAGGCGTCGAAAGGAGGATTTCTTGAAGTTAAAAGGTCAACTTCGATTTTTACGCTGATTAATGGGGATGCTAAAGTGGGAAAGCAATTCTTTTTGAGAATCTAAATGTTACCATACACCTAGATCTTTTCTGTTACTGTAAACCGACGCGCGTCGGTTAAAAACGTTGAAATAAAGAAGTCGGTTTATAGCGTTCTCCTTTTGATGCACTGGTGCACATCGAGGGCAATATTCGTATTAGTGAAGGGGCATATGTCGATAATTTCTATCACGTGGAATTTTGAAAGAAAGAGTTTTGTGACTATGTGGGATTGATAGCTCTTGAGTCACATAATCAAGTGTTATCGGGTGTTTTGTTCGCATCCGTGTAGAGGGGGTTGATATGACGTCATCTTTCAAGATGGCGACCAAAAATCATAAAAAATTCAACTTTCGCAACCGGGGCATGATTATACTCGACTCCATATAACTCGAGGACGAGGATTCCAAAAAAAACACTGTCAAGTAAAGTCAAAAAATCTTAATAGCTCGATGTTTTTTCAGACTCACTTCAAATGTACCTTAAACTATAGGAAATATATGCCAAATTTGATCCTTACAACTACTAAAGCGAACTAAAAAACATAAGAAGGTCAATTCCAATAATATTGTTGAAAAAAATTTGGTTCAGCTATAATGCGTTTCAATATGGCGGGTGATTTATCAAGATGGCGGCCTATAACCACATTTTATTTTATCCAAATTCATAAAAAAGTAAAAATGACAAGGTGGCCATCAATTCTTGTTGACTTATCGCCAAATCAAAAAATATGGTAAAGAGGTTTAAAATGAAGTGTTTAGTTATAGCTAAGATGTTGATTTCATCTCCGGCACTTCAAGTTTTTTTTTTCACTTTTACATGGTATTTTCAAGGTCAATCAGGGTCGTGCATCAACTAAACTTTTTTTCATAGTAAGCGGCGATAAGTTAACAAGAGTTGATAGCCACCTTGTCATTTTTGCTTTTTTATGAAATTGGATCAAATAAAATGTGGTTATAGGTCACCATTTTTATATATCAGCCGCCATATTGAAACGCGGCATAGCTGAACCAAATTTTTTTTTAACAATATTGTTGGACTTGATCACCTTGTCTTTCTTACCAAATTTCGTCCCCTTCGCTTGAATGGTTGATGAATACCGCCCTTTAGTATGTTATTTTTGCAATATGTTAATTTTACTGGGGTATTTTTCAAGGTCATGAAGCTTCAAACTGCATCAAACTCTAAGGATCGAATTTGGCACATATGCCTAGTAGTTTGAGGTAAATTTGCAGTTGGTCCGAGAAAACGTCAAATTATTAAGATTTTTTGAAGAGAAAATTGAAAAAATCTTGTTTTATGCGATTTTCGAGGTCATTTAAGGTCCGATGAGCTTGATAGTAAATTCTTTGGAATTCCCGTTCTCGAATTTTATAGAATCGAGTATAATCATGCCTCGGTTGCGAAAGTTGTATATTTGATGATTTTTGGCTGCCATTTTGAAAGATGACGTCATAGCAACCCCTTCTACACGGATGCCAACAAAACACCCCGTAACACTTGATTAGGTGAATAAGGAGCTATCAATCCCACATAGTCACAAAAGTCCTTCATTAAAAATCCCACGGACTTACACATGCCCCGTCACTATGTTCCATTTGATTGCACTAGTCGAGTTTTGCCATTCCATTTGAAAACGAGTGCAGTTTATGTTGCCCTGAGTGTATGTTTTTTTGCAAGATCGCCCACACACTTCACTTTTCGGTCGATTCCAAGAAAAAAAATATATTTCTTGAATTATGAGTTGTGTTTTTGCCTTCCAGCACTATTATTTAAACACCCTTTAAACCTGTACAAAAAATGTCAAAATTTCTCAAAATTAGATTTTAGAAAAATTCAAAATAGAATACATTCAATTTTAAGTAAAAAATTTAAAGTTTTTTGTAGCACGTTTAGTTTTTTAGGGAAATTTTATAAAATGTTTTAAAAATTGCAAAAATTGGCGTTTTAGAGTTTTATGCGCCATAAATTTTTTTTTTAAAACGAATTTTTGAGAGTTATATAGCATATTATGTTGAGCAAAAAATGTTTCATAAAGGTTTTTGTAGCATCTACACTTTTGTCACAAAAAAAATCTAGTTTGAAAATCTGCAAAAATGGACAATATTATTGGCCTCTTTTGCACCAAGATTTTACCATGAATTTGGCGTTAAAAATGTAAAAAAACAAATGCAAAAGATATCTGTGTTTTTTGTCTACCAGCTAACAATAAAAACATATATACAGAGCGCTTCAGGCTACTGCGAACATAGGCCAGTGTACGTACACGCAGGGACACCGCACACAGAGGAGCAACCAACACTCAGGCTTGGGACCACCGTTCACGCTTTGCGTTTAGTACGCTTCTAACCACGGTGCAATGTGAAGTGCAGTCCAACCAACAACGTGTTACAATGAAAATAATAAGGAGAAACAAAATAAAAGCAAATTCTCAAAACATACTAAAAACCCAAAAGATTCTCCCAGCCAAAAAAAAAATAGAGCAAATATTCGAAAAGTCCTCCTTGCTCGGCTAGACAATATCCGAGTCTATTATAAAAACCCCTTCTAACGTTTCCAAGCATGTTAGGGGTGATGCTTTGAAAGGCTTCTTCAATTTCAAGCCAAAGTTCTTCTAAATTATTAGCTCTTTCATGCCCGTCAACTTTATTTTTGATATAACTCCACAGATAGAAGTCATTAGGAGCCAGATCGGGTGATCGAGCTGGCCAAAAAATAGTTCCCCGCGTACCTATAACCCGATTAGGAAATACATTATCAAGATATCCCCTAACAAGGCCAACATTGTGAGCGGGACAACCATCATGTTGAAACCATATTTCACCAATTCTCACACCTAACAACTGGCTAGCAGTTGGAATAATATGCTGCTGCAGTAGATCCAAGTGTCTAGGACCATTCAAATTGCCGTCAATTAAAAATGGCCCAATTACGTGTTCCCCTACAATACCCCCTAAACATTAAGTTTTTGGGGATACTGTGTTCAAATATGCAAATTTTCCCTCGACCAATATCAAATGTATGTTGGGTTATGACGATTCAATAATGGAAAATCTGTGAAAAGAATCGATCTCAGAAAGTTTTCATCACGAGCCCTTTCCATCATTGTTTCGAAAAATTTCATACGACGATAGTTGTCCTCCGGAAAAATTCGACGCTTTGTAAGAATGATAACCATTCTTTTTGAGAACACGTAAGACATTGGCTGAAGATTTATCAACTGCTTCGGCAGTTTGGTGGCTAGTTAACTTTCGATTTTCCTCCACTGCAGCGCAAATCATCAAATCTCGTACTTTCTGCTTGTCATTCAAAACAGTGGGTTTTTTATGGTTTCTTGACGCTACACAACCAAACTTTTCAAAATTCTGCACAAACCTATAAATCCTTGATAAATTAGGTTCTGGGCGATTTACAAAATTCTCCAAAAAAGGTACTTGAATAAATCTCAATGGTCTGACTTGATAGTACCATTTGACCATCTGCACTTTTTCGGCAACTTCGTAGACATCCATTTTTAGATTTAAAAATGTATTATTTTACTTAAGAACTTACCAATCTGTTTCTCGAGCAAGGCAGAAATAAAAAAAAAATAATGAAAACAAAACAAATTTCAAAAAGATAACACTGCAGCGTGCTTCGACCCCAGCTCGGTCGTACGCAGTAGCCTGAAGCTTATTGTACAGGGTTCCTAAGATTTTCCTTAGGGATAGGATTTCAATAAATCAAACAGAAATGGCATAGAAAGTTAAGCGCGCACAAAAGAAACAGGTATATTGAGCAATGGTGCCAGTTTGTTATTATCTCCGGACTGCTTTCATGAGAAAAAATTGTCGCCACTCTTTCATTGTGAGCATAAATCATAGTTGCAATAACAACCGTTGACAAAATGTCTGCAAATTCCGCTAGATGGCGGCCACACCATGAGATGATCGAGGAAAAACTAATTAAAAATTAGATGTTTTCAGGTCCAAACCACAGCTTTTTCTTGCTTAAAGGAGGCGGCAGGGTCCATTATTTACGATACTGAGCGATAAACTCATGAGGTTGTTAACATTAGAAAGAAATATCTTCGCTTTTAATTAAATTTCTTTCCATTCTGTTCTACTAGTGACATCTATCCGGAAACGGCCAAACCATGCAGCTAGCACTAGCAGCCAAAAAAATCAATAAACGGCGCTGTTTTTCCTGCAGAGCTTTTTGCTTGCGATATTATTGATTTTAAATAAAGCTGGCCCTACACTACATTTGATATTTTCGAGGTGTTTTATGACATGATCTCGAAACATGTAGCGAACCAATTCTTCAAAACTAGCGGGAGGGTAAAAGCGAAAAATAAGGGGCTGCCAATATTTGTAACACCCAAAAAGGGGTGAAAAGATTTATTTTGCTCTGTTTCTTTACAAAAAACGTTTTTTTTTTTATGAAAAACTTGAGCTCTGTCACTTTTTTTATTTTTTTCTTCAACTTTCTCGAAATTTTCGTCATACCGTAGAAAAAAATTATTTTCCCCATGGTAATACTCTACTTTTATTCTAAAAAATTTAGAAACAGAGACGGGATCAGTTTTCCTAAAACGGGGGATCTTGGTTTTGAGTGAGAAGATAAAGGGCGCCGCAGGCAAAATTTTTTCAATTAAATTAGCCGAACGCAAAAATGTTAAAAAGAAAAAAATTAATCTTTAAAAACGTTTGAGATGTTTCACCGATTTGAGTCCAACACACTAAATTTTATACATAATCGAAAAGCATTTGCTTTTGTGGTGGCGATCTTGAAATCCAAGATGGTGGACAAAATTGTGTTCGATAGTTGTTTTCTACGTTGAATTTAATTTCTTTCATCGTCTTCTATTTCACCAAAAGAGCACAAATTATTTTTGATTATGTATATAATGCAGTTTGTTTAACTCAAATTGTTAAAAAATATCAAATGTTTTTAAAAATTAATTTTTTCTTAGTTTTTATGGCTTAGCCAATAAACCTTACGGACAAATCCTGCCAGTTTGACAAACTGCAGATTATTATATGTACATATTTTTTAATGCTAGCTGCTAGCTAGCTAGACAAAGAACACAGCTATCTTTTGCATTTGGTTTTTTATTTTTTTCTTGCCAGATTCCTGGTAAAACCTTGGTGCAGAAAAGGCAAATACAATTGACTATTTTTACAGATTTTCAAACTAGATTTTTGTTTCTGAGAAAAGTGTAGATGCTACAAAAAACTTTATAAAACATTTATAGGTCAGATTCTATGCAACCGTATCTTTTTTTTAATTTAATTTTCGGATGAATGGTATATAAAATTCTAAAACTTCAATTTTTACAAATTTTGAAATGTTTTTAAAAAAATTTCCAAAAACCTAAACGTGCTACAAAAAAGTTTATTTGATCATTTTTACTTAAAATTGAATGTTTATTCCATGCCATTTTTTACTGTTTTAAAATGTAAATTGTTTATTTTTGAGAAATTTTGGCATTTTTTTAAAATTTTTATCTTAAATAATGGATGGTCCAAACACAAAAACACATAATTCAAGAAATATGTTTTTTTTTCCTGGAATCGACCAAAAAGTAAAGTGTGCCAATAGCTCGTCGTGGAGCGTCAGTTAATGTTTATTTTTATTGGTTTTTTGACATTTGACCATACCTTTGTTTCCAATATTATTAAAAATATATTTATTTTAAATGTGTGTGATGATGAAGATGAAGAGTGGGATGACCATTTTATTTTATTTATTATTACCAGTAAGCACATATATCTAGTTACAACATCTTGTTTTAGTGTCGACTTGGTTTTATACAAGAAATAACATGAGATACGAAATAAGCAAATGAAAAACCAGATCACTTCCATCGACGATCTCTTTTAATGTTTTACTTCCTTTTCATTCAATTAAGTATCATTTGGGAATTGTCGGATTCAAAATCCATCTCCGTAAATAAATATGAAATCTCTATAGCCCGAAAAATCTGCTCTCAAACCGTGCATTTCATATTCGATTTGCAATCCACTAATCATGCACCGATGCATTTTTCTGACACCAGGTCAGTTTTAGTTTTGTCCCAGTGTATCAAACGGAAACCGCTTTTAGTTCACACACATCAGTTTTGCTTAACGCCAGTTTATCATCAAGAACTGTACGTGTTTCTTGGCAGTGGCGGCGGGCAGCCTTGGCAGTGAATCAAAAATATCGCAGAAAAGGAAAACCAAGTAAGTTAACTAAAGTTTTTCTTAATTTGATCACGGTATTCATGTGATTTAAACTTCCGTAATCAAGAAAAAGATTGAAGAAAATGGTGGTCGAAGTTCGAGGAGATTGGAAGGTTTTTGGATATTTCTAAGACAGCGAAAAACTAATATGCATCTTACGCATGTTATTTGGCCTTTTTTATTATTAACGTTTAGTTACTTGATATTTTCAATCAGAATGAAATTTCGTTTAAAACGATGTATCGCACTTTATTTTTTATATTTTTTTATGTTTATTAATTTTTTTATTTGATTAATCATATTTTTGTTTTTTTTATTTTATCATCTTTTTTCGTTAAAGGTATACAATAAAAATAAATAATTAAATAATAAAAAAAATCAAAATATAAAACGAGGTATAAAAAAATCATTATTTTTATTTTTTTTTAATTTGAAGAAAATTACCCCAATACAAGCAGCAAAAGAAAAAATGCTAGCAAGGCCACTGCAAGAACTCCTGAAAACGGCAGAATAGAACGGGTGTGTGGGCTGCTTTAGCTGTAAAACGCTCCCTTATGCTTACAGGTTGCAGATAAAAATTAGGCATTACTTTTTATTGATATGTCTTGTTTTATATTTATTTCTACTTTTTATCTTTTCGATTAGTATTTTATTTTATGGGAGATCCTAAATTGAATTGAAAAATATGAGTGCTTCTGAATCATAGAATCTGAAAAACGCAAAAAAATAAAGTTCGTTATATATTGGTTTCCGATTCCCATTGAACTGAAAACGATAATTGCACGGGAATAGCTTTATTAATGTATAAATATAATTATGATCGAAAATTCCGATTTTATATAGCGTTTAATTCCCTTATCAGATTATTGCGAGTTTCGGGATATTTATAACCCAATTACCTTACTGTTTTCTATGCAATTGGAATTAAATTAACATTATTTACGAATCAACTGTTTAGTGGAAGGGAGGGGGGTTACTTAGATCATAATTGGTTAGCTTAAACTCGTTGATAAAAGCTTACTAACAAAGCCACTGTTTCTATACAACACATTTTAAAGGCTCCTGCCAAAAAAAATTGGTAATAATAGTGACTTTGGAAGTTCCCACCATATTTTAAAAAAACTTAATTTTAAAGAGCAAATATTTTTGATCTGTTTCACTGTGACTTTCTGCGATACTTATGAGGGATATTTTGAAATGCTTATTTGACATTTCGTAGCAGTTGTGGTAATTACTGCGTCTGCGTCTCCATTGGGATATATTTATGCCACTGGGACATATTTGTCTCATTTGCAAATTATCCATGATGGAAAAATTGTTCATTTCCTCTGTTTTTTACCTTCCATTTTACCCTAAAAACTCATATTTGTCAATAATATTCCTCTCAAATAAAAAATCAAAATTGGGTCTGAAAGTGTCAAAATAAAGTCGATTTAGTGCTTAAAACATTTTTAAACTGTCTTTATATAAAAGTGCTTCAAGAAGCCCGTATAAACAAACTAATTGAAAAAATATATTGAAGGCATAGAGTTCCATTTATGAAAAGGTAAGATGGGTTAATTAATGACATTTACCTTACGCCCAGATAATAATGGGTAATATAGATTAAAATGTATTAAGCGCAGTTCAAACTCTGCAACTTTTTCATGCATCAAATTTTCTAATAACAGGTTAAAAGGAGACACAATCTGTTTGTGTCTTTTTTTAACCTGTGAAAACTAAATTTGACACAAGAAAAAGTTGCATAGTGTGTTCCTAGCCTTAGGAATAGCTAACTTTTGACACCAGAATAACAATTCTATCCCAATTTGTTATCAAAATAGGCGTTCAAACATGGACAAGATATAATGGATCACCCTGTATGATAAATAAACTAAATATTCAGGAAAATACTTTATCTTTACGTCAGTGAATATAAATCTTGCAATTCTCAGATGGGGTTTAATGCGTAAAAAAGCCCGAATGTCACAAAGCCATTAATCAAAACAAGCTGTTGCAATTACTTTGTTTATACGGGCCTCTTGAAGCGCTTTTATATAAAAACGAGTTGAAACTTTCGACGCATAAATACCACTAAAACCGTTTTAAGCAATAAATCGATTTATTTTAAAGCTATTTAAGAAAGTGGTTTTAGAACCGATTTTAGTGTTGGTATAAACTGACATTTAATGTCAACCGTCTTATATAAAACTGGTTTTAGGTTTGTATAAACGTAGTAAATCTGTATGCCAGTGAATTCGCCTGTCTGCAATTTTTTGCATGTCTTTTATTCAATAGAAGCACCTCGTGATACCCTGGTCACGTCCCGCGGTAGCGACGGCACGTAGCAATCGTCAATCTCTCGAAAATCAGCTCGAAAACCAGGCAACATTGCTCGGCAGTTTTTCTCCTAGGATCGTTTAACAAGTTAGATAACTTTTGTGAGTAACAAGCTCAAAAAGGTTTTTTTTTAAAGTTTAAGGGCCGTTCACACAGGGTGTAAAATATCGCTCTGAAAAGTAAAGTATATTGGACACTTCTAATACCGGACACTCCTAAGTTCCGGACACTCCTGAATTTTAGACACTCCCGAATTCCGGACACTGCTGAATTCCGGATACTTCTGAATTTCGGAGAACGCTAAATTTCGGACATTTCTAAATTTCGGACACTCCGAAATTTTGGGCATTCCAAAATTCCGGTCACCGGACGGATGATATATCTCTTTAAGACGTGCCTATTCATTTGAGATAAAACTAGACTTAAACTCGTCTTATAATTAATTCTCTCGAAGATAAACCAAGCGTTACTCATATATACATACAGACCGCTTCAAGCTACTGCGAACATAGGGCGAAAGAAGTCTAATTTGCCAGTGTACGTACATGCAGAGACACCGCACGCCTATCAGTGAAGCAACCAACACTCGCTGCCGTTCGCCGCCGTTCGCCTTGTATTTAGTACGCCTCTAACCACGGTGCTGTGTGGAGCGTAGTCAATGAAACCGGAATTTGGTCAATAAATACGCAAATTTTTATAACGTAATTTTCTTATTTTTTGTCACTGATAAATAAGAGCGTTTTATTGTGAACTGCTCAGATTTATCAGTGACGACGTGTTACAATGAAAATAATAAGGAGAAACAAAATAAAAGCAAGTTCTCAAAATAAAATAATACATTCTAAAAACCAAAAAGATTCTCCCAGTCAAAAAAAAATTAAAGCAAATGTTCGAAAAGTCCTCCTTGCTCGGCTAGACAATATCCGAGCCTACTATAAAAACCCCTTCCAACGTTTCCAAGCATGTTAGGGGTGATAATTTGAAAAGCTTCTTCAAAAACAGATAGAAGTCATTAGGAGCAAGATCGGGAGATCGAGCTGGCCATAAAATAGTTCCCCGTGTACTTATAACCCGATTAGGAAATACATTATCAAGATATTCCCTAACAAGGCCAACATTGTGAGCGGAACAACCATCTTGTTGAAACCATGTTTCACCAAATCTTACACCTAACAACTGCCTAGCAGTTGGAATAATGTGCTGCTGCAGTAGATCCAAGTATCTAGGACCATTCAAATTGCAATTGCCGTTAATAAAAAATGGCCCTATTACGTGTTCCCCTACAATACCCCCCCCAAACATTTAGTTTTTGGGGATACTGTGTTCTAACGTCAAAATACAAATGCAAATTTTCCCTCGACCAATATCGAACGTGTGTTGGGTTATGACGATTTGACCATTTGACCATCTGCACTTTTTCGGAAACTTCGTAGATATCCATTTTTAGTTTTAAAAATGTATTATTTCAATTAAGAACTTACCCATCTGTTTCTCGAGCAAGGCAGAAATAAAACAAAATAATAAAAACAAAATGTATTTCCAAAAGATAACACTGCAACGTGCTTCGAATCCACCTCGGTCGTACGGCATGAAGAGTAAATTGGACTTGATTCCCCCTATGTTCGCAGTAGCTTGAAGCGGTCTGTATATTCCATGTAGGAAAAGGCGATGTGCACGTCGGACATATAAAAATTCTGGAGACTTTTGGAGAATTTTGGACACCTCATAATTCCGGACACCACTAAATTTCGGACATTTACGGACAAATCCGGACATATTCATTTGATACAAAACAAGTAAACTCACCTTATAAGTATCTCGAAGGTGAACCAAGCGTTACATATACATTCGATGTAGAAAAAGGCAATGTGCGCGTCGGTGTCCATCTTGTCCAGCACGGTGGCGGTGCCGTTTTCGGACGTTCGGACAATGGACGTTATTATGACCGGCACTTTCATGTCGGGATGGGTTTTGAGACAAAAGGACAATATCGACACGCAGATGAAGAAAACTGACAGGACGCCTATGACCTGCAAAAAGAAAGAAGATTAGTTAAAACGCCCTGTACATATCACTTAAGAAATAATGCGGGGCCAACCAGCTGAAATATTTAAATTTATCTTTTTTTTTTTTTAAATTTTATATTGTCTGTATATTTCTTAAATGTCCAATGAATTCGTTCATATTTGCCAATTTGTATTTTTATATATTAGAGGTTTTGTTTATTAATTATTATTTAAAATCTTTGCTTCCAGTTTTCTAATCTTTAATTCTTTAAACAAGAGTACTACTGTAGGTTAAGAAGGACGGTCTACAGACCAATAATTAAGGTTTGTCTAATATTCTATTTCAACCAAGACGTCCGCTAACAATAATTAATTTCGTTTGGTATTTTTGTCAATGAATTTATTTTTTAATTTTGCCTTTTAGTAGTGAAGCAATGTTATAATTTTTACTATGGAAAAATCCATCTGAATTCAAATATTGTTGCCAAATTATCCAATATATAAGACCTATTTTCGTTCCAGGATAGTGACACTCTGCTTATGAAGGATTCTTGAAAGGTAAAAAAGCGTAACAGTTTACTTAATTAGGTTAGGATTCCTTTAGTACTACTTTACTGCACTTAAAATACTGCTTGGGATATGTGCACATTTAGAGGATTACAAATTGGAATTGGAATTAAATAATACTTAGACTATGTCAAAGAAAGTAATAAGGAAATTCGTAAGGTTTAAAATATTTACACTAACTAGATTGTAAGCCACTCAAATTTTACATTTTGACGCGTTAAAATTAGCAGGATTTCTCTAATTGAAGTTTAACCCTCCCTAAATGCATCACTTTAGAAGATTTACTAGATGTGTGCAAGCAGAGAAAAAATGAGGGTGGGTAGAACTCGCTTTGCCAAGGTGTAACAACGACGCGAGTGCCGCTATTTTTAAATAACCTAACCTGTACCTTTCCCTATCGAGGCCCGCCCCAGAGGGATGACAACGAAACAGCAGCCCAGGGCGGCTGTTTTTGGAAAGCTTAGGTTTTTTTGTTTTTATTTTTTAAACATAAAATTGTTTTTTCTTTAAGACGGCGTATAAGAACTGTGTTTCTATATCTTTGCATTTAGATAGGTTATATGAGTGCATGCTGGGCTGAAATCTTTTGTGCATTTATTAGTTGCTAAGCAGGTTAAACAGTTTATATGTCAATGCCTCCCCCTCAGTGTTGACAGATCAAAATTTAGGAATTCACTAGATGGCGTCTTAAACAATTACAAGAATTTCACTAGACTTATATTTGCTTTGCTGGCTCGTAGAAAACTATTATTAACGGGGGTGACTAAATGAAAAAAATGAAGTACATATTAAATGTATATTTTTTTGATCTAGTTTATTTGCTTCTGAAGCTACAGCTACTTTTGGACCCTGATACAGTTTATCTATTGGAACATTATTTGCACGATTTTTATATTGTATTTTTGTTAGTTAAAAGCAATATTTAAGAAAATAATAAGATCAAAATATTAAAAAAAGTAAAATTATCATTGTGCTTTTACTTTTTTACATATCTAGTTTTTTACTCGGAATGGGGCGGCCATTTACAACAGGAGCCGGCCCTGTTCCCATCTTGCCACTATTGCCATTTCATGACCTTTTAATTGCATCATATATATAGGTCTAGTCATTATCACATGATTTTTAGGTATTGTTGTCTCGCTGATCACAAACAAAGCGAACCATGGGCGTAGCCAGGATATTCCACAGGAAGGGGGGTAAACTAATCTTTGGGAAATAATCAAACTATAAATAGGTATGTATACCGACCTATTTTAAATAAGGACATTTTTCAAGTTCTGTACCTCTTTTCTATCAGTGAGATATTAATTAATTTGTTTAAAAGCATTTCTTTTACAAATCCCAAGTGGGGGCCATGGCCCCCCCTCCATACGCCCATGAAGCGAACTGATAGCAATATCCTGTTAGAGAGTTTTCCCATATCATAGCATTCTGCCCACCATCTTAATCTCTGGATGCAAGTAGGCCACCCAATTATGAGTGCTAGAAGTTTCTCGTTTAGGCATCCTATTTACGTCACGTATCTGTATCAGATCCCTCCTAGACGTATATTCTTGAACAGGGGGCGGCATAGGTTTGGCAGGGAAAATAGAACATATAGAGAATCCCAACTAACAATTTTTATATACTACAGGGCATTTCTGGCATGTAAGTGCCTTATAAATGTTACCAGATTACCAGTTTGCTGTGTTACGGTTTCGAAAAACTCATCTAGGTATTAAAAGCAATTCATCGATGATTACATTGTTGTAAGAATGTTCTTACAGCAACAGTTTACAGGAATATTTTATAAAAGCTCTGCTTCTTTCTGAAAGAACATTTATATGGTGTTACTATAGAGCAGAATTGCCGCAAATTACTTTGGGCTCTTAAAGTATTGCATAAGAGTGTTTCAGGCCCAATAATAGAACAATTTTAAATCAAAAGGGTCCTATAAGGTTTTTCCTGTAATTCTGTAGGAATGTTCTTACAGCAACAATTCAAGGAATATCCAATTAAAGCTCTGCTTTTTTCTGTAAGAACATTTATACGGTATTACTACAGACCAGAATTGCTGCAAAGTACTTTAGGCTCTTAAAGTATTGTATAAGAGTGTTTCAGGCCCAATAATACACCAATTTTAAATCAATTAGATACATTACAAGAGCAAAAAGTTGATAACCATCATATCCGATCTCTCAAATGGTTGATGGTGGATGAAAATATTTAGCTATTTCTCTAATTTTTCCTTGATTTGTGTTATCCTCATAATTGGCCAACTGCCCAATATAGCCCAATTGAAATTAAACGTCGTTTCTCAGTCTCACATAACCTTAAACAACAAACAGTAAACAGAAAGGACCTGAAAATAGAAACATGGACCACTCAAGTCCGACGGAAATCCCTACAACTAAAAATTACTGTATGGTTATTGTATACTTCCTATATACAGGGTTCCTAAGATTTTCATTAGGGATAGGATTTCAATAAATCAAAAAGAAATGGCATAGAAAGTTTTGCGCGCACAAAAGAAACAGGTATATTGAGCAATGGTGCAATTGTCGCCACTCTTTCATTGTGAGCATAAATCATAGTTGCAATAATAACCGTTGACAAGATGTCTGCAAATTCCGCTAGATGGCGGCCACACCATGAGAAGGGGACAGATTTGAACATCTAATCTAATTAAAAGTTAGATGTTTTCAGGTCCAAACCACAGCTTTTTCTTGCTTAAAGGAGGCGGCAGGGTCCATTATTTACGATACTGAGCGATAAACTATAAAGAAGAAATATCTTCGCTTTTAATTAAATTTCTTTCCATTCTGGTCTACTAGTGACATCTATCCGGAAACGGCCAAACCATGCAGCTAGCACTAGCAGCCAAAGAAATCAATAAACGGCGCTGTTTTTCCTGCAGAGCTTTTTGCCTGCGATATTATTGATTTTAAATAAAGCTGGCCCTACACTACATTTGATATTTTCGAGGTGTTTTATGCCATGATCTCGAAACATGTAGCGAACCAATCCTTCAAAACTAGCGGGAGGGTAAAAGCGAAAAATAAGGGGCTGCCAATATTTGTAACACCCAAAAAGGGGTGAAAAGATTTATTTTGCTCTGTTTCTTTACAAAAAACATTTTTTACGAAAAACTTGAGCTCTGCCGCTTTTTTTATTTTTTTCTTCAACTTTCTCGAAATTTTCGTCATACCGTAGAAAAAAATTATTTTCTCCATGGTCATACTCTACTTTTATTCGAAAAAACTTAGAAACAGAGACGGGATCAGTTTTCCTAAAACGGGGGATCTTGGTTTCGAGTGAAAAGATAAAGAGCGGCACAGGCAAAAATTTTTCAATTAAATTAGCCGAACGCAAAAATGTTAGAAAAACAAAGCACGAAATAAAAATGGCGCCGCTTACAATTTTTTTTCAAAAATTACTTAATTTCGGGAACGCAAAGGAATAGGTCTAAAGAGTATAATTTTTAAGAAAATAATATCAATTTTCTCGCCCTCCTCCACTGGGACTACAGGGGTAGTGCACAAATTACGTAATGGTCATAGGGGGGAAGGGGGTTACAAAACGTTACGTAGGGGGGAAGGGGGTTTTCGACAGCGTTTGCATTTGTGTAAAACTAAGAAAATTTGGAATGAAAATAAGTGAAAAGTTTTTTTTTGGGGGGGGGGGGTAGTGGTCTTGAAATCGTTACGTAATATTAGGGGAGTGGCGTGCCAAACCGTTACAAAACATTACATAGGGAGGGGGTCAAAAATTGGTAAAATCACCGTTACGTAATTTGTGCACGGCCCCCACATCTGACTGTTCCTCCTTTTTGATTTCGAATCAAAGTGCAAAACCCGGGTTGGACGTTCGAAGGCGTCAACCCGTCCTATTTGCTTGATAAAGTTTCTACGGAAATATCTCAGTCGATTTCTCCGGCCGTGTATGAACGCTTTAGGTTAGGCATTTGCATGTATCTCAGTCCCCAGCCTGTAAACAGTGCGTAAGGACAATGGTTACAAAATGAAAAGCCGAAAAATATTTTTTTTACGATATCTTTCATCAGTTTGGTATTAAAGTCGAGCAAAAACAATTTTTTATTCCAGTCCTAAAGGTATGAAAATGGAAACATTAGAAAACAACAATCTGGAATGGATTTACTACGTGTAAGATGTACTGACAACATCGCCCCATGCCCATCCTTTTCTGCCTAATGTGTTTTTCCGTTTGTCTGCGTCTTATACACGGCTGCTTGGCCCCCTAATGATTTTCTTAGGAACCCTGTATATGTTATAAATATTTACAACAAGACGTCCATCTTAAAAATGTTCCGTCTTTCTATGAATTTAACAATCTGTCCCAAAAGCAGCAAAAACCTCAATAATTCATAAAAATATAAAAATGATAATTCATGCACAAATATTGCATAATTTGCTTAAAAAAAAGTCTTCTGTATATATTTTGTCACTTTTTATTTTTACTCAGACAGTATTTTAACCTCCAAACAAAGATATTTCAATGGCGCGTGAAAATTTTCTCAAATAAATGATAGGGACATTAGCAGTAAAGTGGTTTTCGTTAACAAAATTTTTGGTGTATGTGTTTTAAAATAAGTTTTCACGTAATATTTATTTATTGTCAAGATAGTTTTGGTGTGGCCATTAATACCTACTGTGGAAGAAAAATCAGTCATAGTTAAAAGCCCATTTTGTTATTTAAATATTTATTCAAACCACATTAAAAGCATTTCTTCTCTTACTTTAGAAGTGCAGGCTCTATTAATAGAAGTAAAATACTGTTATATAATTGTTTCCAGAAGAACCCCCTTATAGTATGGATGGGTGTTAAAACTAAGTTATAAATGTCACATAAGAGTTACGCAGATCTTTTATACAGTTCGTATGGGTTTATCAATAGAAGTAATTTGCTCTATATGGTGGTGCCCATTTTGCACTTATAACCGGCCTAGTAGCGTCTTACAGAACCCTTATATAAGCAAATTATACAGGCATTTATTCCTGCAGTTTAGGCTGTAAGAATGTTTTTTCGGCTCTTACAGAGAAAAAAATGCTACCTTATAAGAACCCTTCATAAGCAATATTCCTATGCTGGGCTGAAAGTACGTAAAATATTCGCTAATTTGGCAATAAAATTTGTCACTTTTTTTACTTAGATTCAGGGACAAATTTGAAGCTTAATGTAGCTCTATTTTATCAAGTAGTTTGCCTTTATAGTTGACACTTATGTAACTATTTTATGACCTAAAGTTTGGATGGCCAAGAAATATGTCAAGTCCGTCTTGTCAGGTCAAAAATCAATCAGCCGCCATATTTTTTTATACCAATTTTCAGTTATTTTGGAAATTCGAAGAGAAAAGTTGAATAATATTGAATCAATATATTTTTTTAATTTTTCACGGTTAAAAAGTTTCCAAAAGTTTGCTAAAATGTTTAGTAACAAAAGACCCGTATTTGTGATTTCCTAATTTTGATTTCTTTTTCAAAAATATGTAAAACATACGTGTTATAACGTCGCCTGTGTACCAGAAAAATTTGTTTATCAGGTGGATTTCGGCTGAATTTGCGCGAAGATGTAATTTGAGTGGCGAGCCGCACGCGAGGCTCTTAATTTATCTGAGCGTGTAATGAACATAACATGCGAGTTAGTGTACTATACTTTACGCACGACCAATGAAAATGTCACCATAAATATCAGAAAAAGTTAGTCAGTCAAAACAAATAAGGTTACTACAGAACTCTTCATATATCTTTTTAAAAACAACGCTTTTTTGAATAATGCATAATATGTCAATTTAACAGGACCTACTTTTGGTTAGGTACTAATTAATAAATATTTACTGTCTTAAAAATATAGAAAAATAATTCACATTTTTGCGTCAATTTATGAAATAAATTTTCATCGCTTGTCACGCCATCTTGTGTTATGTTGGGAATTTGGAACCTTTGGTTGCACTAAAACAAAATTATGATTGTTTTGTTTTGACGCCATCTTGTGGTCTACGTCTAAGCTTTATTATTATCCTAGGACCGTAAATGAGCCATTAAAATCGTGTTATAATGGTCGTAAATTTAGTATTATTCGTCATTCGTAGGTAAAAGTATTTAACTATTATGTGTTGTCAAAATGTATTAGGTAGCCATTATAGTCCCTGCATGTGACAGATATCAGTGAGAAAAAACAAGATTATCACATTAATAGAGATGAATATATCGGAAATACAATCAATACAATACAAGAAACAATCGTTTTTCTGACACTGAACGCAGAAGAAAAAAATTAAGAATACTGTTTGCCAATAGTGACAATCAGTCAGTCTTTTTGTCAAATACTTTCCGTCACATTTTAAAAAATTGCAATTTAAATATTTCTATCTGTATCAACATATATCACATATATATTTTTCTGTGTATACCAGTAGGATTGATAATAACAAGCACAGAATGTAAGAAATTTCACAAATACAAACGCTAGAAATAAAAACGAATGCAGAATTTGAAATAAGCATTTTTACAAAGGTAAAAAGTGAACTGGATTACGTACCTTACGTAAAAATGAGACCATTACGTAACACAATCCAGCATCTCTCTCCTTCCCTTTGTTACTAAAAGCCTTTGACTCCTCAAAAAATAGACAGACTTATTCGAAAGTTTCTGCATACATGTTCTGTTTTAGGTATAATTCTCACCCAATTCTATTAAATATGTAGGTATGTGTTAAGCCTCTTTTATTGGTTCACAACTCAGATAAGAGGGTTTATAATTTTAGTTGTAGAAAAAGGATTACATAATTATAATGCAGACCTAAGGGCATTAGCAGTGGCGTACTCAGGAATTCTTTCTTGGGGGTTTTAAGGGTAAAAGCTTAAATAAATAAATTTTTTGAATAAAAAAATGCAAAATTATGAAACTGGATAAAAATTCTCAACGTGTTATTATTTTTTACTTTAAAAATTCATCACGAATAAGTAAAAAAGCGCTCAACTCAAAACATGTCCTTATGTCACTTACCACCTTATGATCATTTCACGGTAGAGCTGCTATTAAACGTTAAAATTGCCCAAAGTTATAAAAAAAATCGATTTTAGTTTTTACCTGATATTGAACTTTTTTCATTAGCAACTTTTTCGGTAAGCTTTTTATAGGTCAGTGTAAGTAGTATACAATTTGATGAGTCAAAGAAAATAAGCTGTATAGGTATATATAGTAGTGAAGGGGCATGTGTAAGTTCGTGGGATTTTGAATGAAGGAGTTTTGGGACTATGTGGGATTGATAGCTCTTTAGTCAAATAATCAAGTGTTACCGGGTGTTGGGTTCGCATCCGTGTAGAAGGGGTTGATATGACGTCATCTTTTAAGAGGGCGGCCAAATTCATAAAAAATACATCTTTTGCAACCGGGGCATTATTATATTTCAAGGTCATCCGAGCTTAAATGACTTTGAAAATCTCAAAAAACAAGATTTTTGCCATTTTCTCTACAAAAAAATCTTAATAATTCGACATTTTGTCAGACTAGCTTTAAATGTACTTAAAACTATTAGGAATATGTGCCAAATTCGATCCTTGAACTTTGATGCAGTTTGAAGCTTAATGACCGTAAGAAATACCCCAGTAAAATTAACATATTGCAAAAATAACTTAACTATTAAAGGGAAGAGGACCAAATTTAGTAGGAAAGATAAGACGGTCAAGTCCACCAATATTGTTAAAAAAAATTTGGTTCAGCTATGACGCGTTTCAATATGGCGGCTGATATATCAAAATGGCGACCTATAACCACATTTTACTTTATCCAATTTCCTGAAAAAGCAAAAATGACAAGGTAGCCATCAATTCTTGTTGACTTATTGTCGCTTAGTATGAACAAAAAGTTTAGTTGATGCATGACCTTGATTGACCTTGAAAATACCACGTACAAGTGAAAAACCAGCTTTTTGTTGTAATTTTGCTAATTTACCAATACGCAAAAACTTTATGCGGTTGTTGTATGCAGCCGTCATATTGAAACGCATCATACCTAAACCAAATTTTTTTAACAGTGTTACTGGACTCGAGCTTCTTATCTTTCCTACCAAATTTGGTCCTCTTCGCTTTAATAGTTGATTAATAGCGCCCTTTAGTATGTTATTTTTGCAATATGTTAATTTTACTGGAATATTTTTCAAGGTCATAAAACTTTAAAGTGCATCAAAGTTTGAAAACGATCGAGTTTGGTATATATGCCTAATAGTTTGAGGTACATTTAAAAAAGGTGTGACAAAACGTCGAATTGAAGTGAAAAACCAGCTTTTTGTTGTAATTTTGCTAATTTACCAATACGCAAAAACTTTAAGTTCCGGAAGCATAACTAAAAACTTAATTTTGAACCTCTCTACCATTTTTTTTTGTTCTGGCATCCAAGATGCTATCCCTGGTAAAAATGACCCATATGCCTGTCGTTTTTATGAAGTTTAGGAACTTTCTACACGGATGCGAACAAAATACCCGGTGGCACATGAATGTGTGACTAAATAGCTGTAATCTCATCCTTGAATTTTATTATAAATGTTAATAAACAAGTACAGTCATGTCCTACTGGCATAATTAGAATTTTTTATGCTTTTTTGACCGCCATTTTTAGAAAATAGTATCTAAAATATACCTAACTTCTGCTAACTCTCTTATAGCTAATTTAAATGACTTTGTTGGCTAGATAAGTGAGTAGGACATAAAATTCACAGTTCCGAAACTTAATACAAACGACATATAGGTCATTTTTACCGGGGTACAGCATAAACAGCTTGGGAGAGAGGTTTAAAATGATGTGTTTAGTTATGGCTAAGATTTTAATTTCATCTTCGGAACTAAAAGTTTTTGCGTAGTGGTTAATTGGAAAAAACACTACAAAAACCACGTTTTTTACTTTTACATGGTATTTTTTAAGTCAATCAATGTCATACATCAACTAAACTTTTTTTTCATAGTAATGAGCGATAAATCAACAATAATTGATGGCCACCTTGTCATTTTTGTTTTTTTTTTACGAAATTGCATAAAATAAAATGCGGTTGTTGTATGCAGCCGTCATATTGAAACGCATCATACCTAAACCAAATTTTTTTAACAGTGTTACTGGACTCGACCTTCTTATCTTTCCTACCAAATTTGGTCCTCTTTGCTTTAATAGTTGATTAATAGCGCTCTTTAGTATGTTATTTTTGCAATATGTTAATTTGACTGCAATATTTTTCAAGGTCATAAAGCTTTAAAGTGCATCAAAGTTGGAAAAGGATCGAGTTTGGTATATATGCCTAATAGTTTGAGGTATATTTGAAGTTAGTGTGACAAAACGTCGAATTATTAAGATTTTTTGAAAAGAAAATGGAAAAAATCTTCTTTTTTCCGATTTTCTAGGTCATTTAAGGTCGGATGACCTTTAAAGTTAATTTTTTGGAATCCTCTTTCTCGAATTATATAGCATCGAATGTAATCATGCCCTGGTTGCGAAAGTTGCATTTTTTATGATTTTCGGTCGCCATCTTAAAAGATGACGTCATATCAACCCATTCTACACGGATGCAAACAAAATACCCAGTAACACTTGATTGTGTGACTAAAGAGCTATCAAGAAATTATCGACATATGTACCTACGCTATAGTGGATAAAGAATATTTATTCAAAAATCGTTATTCACAAGTAGAACAGTTAATGGTAAATGCTATTGCTGCTATGTTTTATACTAATAAAAAGCTAAGCTATCTTTTAATTTAGATTCTTTTAACTGCGGCTAAAGCAGATGCCATGAAAAAGCTGCGGATGCCGCGCCATCTACCGAAAATACAAAACAATTAAAGGCATTGGTTTTATCCTCGGTTTATCGCTATAAGACTGAAAAAAATTCTTAATTGCTTTTTAGTTGATCGAAAAACCCATGGGTAAAATAATTGGTGAACAATTTTTAGAGTTTTATTGGCCTATACCTGTACACCCATTTTATTTTGACGTCCTGTAACTGCTCCGCACGTGAGAACTGAACTTTTCGTAAACTTTTTCTCGCGCAATATTGAATAAGGTAGGGTCGTAAATTTTAAAAAAGCTTTTTACCGTAAGGCGTCAACGAGCAATAAATTGCTTATGAAAATTTTAAGACGTGACCCGAAGGCGCGTTTTATTTTATACATGCAGTTAAAAAAGTTTTAGGGAGAAAGGCGAATCTATAGCCCAAGTAACAATTTTTTGTCGCCCATAGCTAAGAATTACACCACAAAGATCATAACTTTAGGCTAGCATTCTATTAGCAGTTTTCCCGCGCGGATTTTAAGTTATCCACTTTATCCTCGCGGATCCCAGCAAACACAAATTATCGGCACTGAATCGGGCCAATGTCGACAATGTCGGCAGTGTGTCGGCATCGGCTACTACACTCTAGCCCGATAGTTTTCGGTTTCGGTCAATAATCGGCAACTGACGGAGGTCCACATTACTACAGTCGACTTTATGCTGACACCACTTTAGGACCGACGATGGTTCGATTAGAACATTGTTTCATCGGTCGAGAATCAAAAACTGATGATAGCCCGATTTACTATAATCGACATTATGCCAACGCAAACCTTATCTGCTTTAAGGCCGATGATGGTCCCATAGAAAGTTTCTTTAATCAGTCGAGAATCGGCAACTGACGATGGCTCGATTTACTATAGTCGACTTTATGCCGACGCCTACTTTATCTGCTTTAGGGCCGACGACGGTCCGATTGGAACTTTGTTTAATTGAACGAGAATCGGCAACTGACGATGGCCCGATTTACTATAGTCGACTTTCTGCCGACGACCACCTTATCTGCTTTAGGGCCGACGATGGTCCGATTGGAACTTTGTTTGAATTGTCAAGAATCGGCAACCGACGATGGTCCGATTACGTCACCTTAAAATTTTTAAACTGCTTAATAGTTTCTTTCTAGTATGTAGAGATGGCGCTAATGTCAGTATGTTCCCTGTACAGTGGAAGATAATATTATATTCCTCTACAAGAATCACCTCTTCTGCCACTTAAACCAGCCCGACTGGTTAAGCACCCGCATTATCGAAACTTTGTAGTTTACCAATTTCGGATCGTGTCAAGCAACCACCGATGGACCATCGTCAATCACCGACGTCGGGCCGCTTTGAGAGACTGATGTGGGGCCTTATTATCCACCAATTATCGAACCTTTGTGATTTGCCATTGTCGGGCCGCTTTAAGCTACCACCGACGGACCTTCGTTAATTGCCGACGTTGGACCGCTTTAGGAAACCAATGTCGGACTTGAATAGTTTACCGATGTCGGGCCGAGACCAGCTTGCCTACGTTAGACCGACCAAATTAAGCAGCTCTATGGGCGGATGGTCGGTATCCTGTGGTTAAACAATTTCGGACCTTATTTGTGAAGAAATGTTTAAAAAACTGTCAGCAACTTCTCGTTGTACATATTGTAAACTAGCTATTTGCTAAATAAACCAGTTACGCTAAATTCGCGACTCTACGAGGCAATTTATCATAGCAGTCTGGCGTTCTCACGAAATATATTGTTGAAATATATTCTAAATTAATACTTTTTTAAAAGAATAAGACAAAATAAAACAACCTAGCGCAGTCTTTCAATCTGCAACTCTCTAGTTTTTTACTTAGAACACTTTTTGTAACCGTGCTCACGTCTTGTTTAACTTGAAAACGAATTTAGTAACAGAGGGGTGTTTTTTTTTAAAGTTTGGATTCTTGTAAACTCCCCTATTTTACAAAAATTGCCGGGGAAACAGGGCTCCTGCTCTTCAGGTCTTACATAATAGGACATTATAAACCTAGGGACTAAATTGCCTCTTTTAGTCCCTACGGTCGGGCTACAATTCGCCAAGGGATTAAAATACACTTTAGTCACGAGGTTTATATACTATTTTATGCACTGTAGAATGCGAGAAACAAAAAACTAACAGTAGACCACTAAACGGTACTCTAGTTTCAAGATTGACAGCTCGTATTACTGATAGTTGTCATTGATTTTTGTTGGCATAGTGGATTCACTCAAAATTTATTGTGCCCTGGAAGTGTTGCTATGCCACAAGACAAATGTCAGTCAGTTGTTGTTATCAAACGGCGTCACCACAAAACATATACCCACGGCTATAGAAGGCTATCTTATGACTTAGGGCCCTGTTATAAGTTTTTTGCTACCGTTGCGCCTCTAGTGACTCGGTCTTGAAGCTTGAATTAGGGTAGCAGCGCTGGCGCCGGGAAATTTTGAATTCGGGTATTTTTTAAACTATTTCAGTTCATTAGAAACAACATTATTTTGGAAAACCTAATTCATCAATAATTAATTTTATTTTCCAAAATATTGTTGATTGTAATGACTATAAATTTAAGAAATAAACCAAATGCGTCGTATTTAATATATTATATTATTCTTTTAAGAAGATATATACATATCGAAACTATTGTATATATTATTAAACTATATTTATTATGCTTCCCATGTCGGCCTCAATAGCAGCAGTTTCTTTTAGGACTTCCGAGTTTTTTTCATTTTCAAAAAATTCTGTGTAACTGGTTACCCATCAGCATTTTTAAACGGAGTGGGCTAAAAACAATGTAATTAACAAATAGGCTAAATAAATGCCCTATTCGAGCGTTAATAGACAATCAAAATTGGTGATACCGTAGGAAAAATCAGTTATTTTTCTCCCGTATCCAAAAATAACCGAACCGAAATACGTTTCTTACGGAGGCTTAACGGGGCCCGATTGGTTATTTTTTGCAACCAACCAGATTTATTTCTGAGCCAAATCTGCAGCTGATAGGTGATAAATAGTTTTTTTGTTTAGTTAGGTTTTTAGTTTTTTTGTGAAAGTTAATTTTCAAAAACAGGAATTGTTGTTTTCTTTTTTATTCTATTTACATTAGCAGTTTGTATGTGGGCAAAAGAATACGGTTACGGTAATTTGTGTTTGTGGTTTAAAAACTCTTTTTAGCATCTCAATTACAGTAATACGTTAAGCAAATAAGGTGAAGATAAGTTAGTAGTCTATTAACTCTCTATTGAATAGGCTGTTTTTCCTTTTGGTGCCGATTCTTGAATTTCGAGAGAATGGTCGAATGGGAACGTTCACATTCTTCGTTTCGGCCAATAAGAAGGCTCAGAAGCTTCCAAGCGTCTACAGTGTACGCGCAAAGGTAACTCGATTATCACTTTTCAAGAGCATCCGTTCTCCTGCTCAGAGGGAGGTGTATGAAAGCGTAGGAGTTCCTTCGATACACGGCAATGGGGCGAGGTGGAGGTTCGGCCGTGGTCTGATGGGTTTCAGATAACTCTTGATAGTTTTAAAGCCCGTTATTGGTCGATATGAAGGAGGTGACCGTTCCCGTGCGACCTTTTCTACAAAATTCCAGAATCTGCACCCAGATGTAGAAAAATTGCCCGGTACTTACCCTTAAAGTCTGACCCTAGCGATAAATGCAAGGATGGAATTACATGCCGAATTAGAAGGCTTCGTCCACAGTCTTTTGAATAGTTTTTTTGTTTAAAATGTCGGGTGCGTCCTCTAAACCTATAAAGCATTTCAGATGGCAAACCATAGTCTTTGGCGAGATTGATCTCTAGGGTGTGGAAAGCGATGAAGCAGAGGATCACTGGGACACAATACTTGGGTATAGTTTTCCAAAAGTTACTGTAACAGTCCAAAAACACACAAAACTAAAAAACATAAATGAAAAGACCTCATAAAAGGAACGAAAAAACGATGACATTGATGGACATTAATTAAGATAGATGTCATCGGCGCAAATTGTCGCGTGAGCTTCGAGACCGAGTCGCCAGAGGCGCTGTAACTTGCTTTTTGCGATGCCCTTAGTAAGAGTTTTCTCTAAGTCCGTAGGTATTTGCTTTGTGGGCGTCACCAAACAGTGAGTCCAGAAAAATCGTACAGCATTTTTTTTGAAAATGAACATTGAAGAGGTCGCGGAAGAGGCCATCGCTAGCCTTCTACCACAAAAATCTCGGGAAGTTTACAAGAAACAGTTTCGTGATTACCGAAAATGGTGCGCTGAACAGCATGCAGAGAATTTTACGGATGAAAAGGTGCTCCTGGCATACTTCCTACAGAAGTCTAAGAATGTCAAGGCATCTTCTGTATGGAGCCAAAATTCCATGATCAAAGCCACGATAATATCTGAAGCAAACGTCGAAATCAGCAAATATAGTGAACTCACGGCATTTCTAAAGTTTCTAAACTGGATTTAAGTAATGCATATGCTAATTATTTTTTTCGTTCATAAATTTTAACAAATAAATAAAATTTCAATAAAATTATTGTTTAATTTGGAAAAATTTACTTTAAATCGGCCAGGGATTAAAATTATTTTTAATCCCTGAGGGATTAAAAGTGCCCCTTTTATCCCTAAAATGAGGGATTAAAAGTGCACTTTCCTATATTTGATGTTATTTACCTATCATTTCAGTATCAAAAAATTGGTGCTAGAAAGCACGGATAGCCCACCATACAATCAATTATTTTATGTTGAAAGGTAATGAAAATATCTCAAAAACTGTAGCTTTAAAAGACTTGAACATTTTTGGGTAATATTGGAAACTTAAATCTGAAAACCGTATATCGCTGATTGCTTTTGTTTCAAGTTACAATTTTTCAACACCCCACCACCCTACCCAAAAGTTAATCCGCCGATAAAGGATTTTTGTACCAAATTTCGTTAAAATCGATTGAGCCGGTTTTGAGTTATCGTGTATGCAGACAGACAACAGAAAACTTTTTTTTGTTCATTAAGCTTTTTTGGAACCTTAGTAACTTATTTTTGATAAAATTAGTTCCCCATACCATATTGGTATGGTGGACGAAAAAATAAAAATAATCTTAAGATCTTCCAAGTGACAAATAGAGAAAAATTTAAAAAAATTGACAACGTTGCCTAGCGGGTATCTCTCTTCAGCGCAACTTAATAAAATAGAGTTCTTACTTAGACACATACATTCCGGCACCCTAGACGAGTACTGTTCAACCCTCTGGATTGTAGTTTTAAGAAAAAATCTGGGGGTTTTATAAATTTTAAATTTTAGGTGACGAATATTTCACTTACTTTGGCCGCGGTCGAAGAGTAAGGTTCATCGAATAAGGACCACAGCTTCGGCTTCATCAGTTGCCACCAAGACAGCGTGCCGTTAAAATAGTCGTCTTCGAACCCGAATTTTCTAGCTATTTCTTCGTCTGAAGGCTTTTCGGTGTCCAAGTCTAGCCTATCTAGGACCGCTAAGGTTTCTTGGGTGTCTCTATGCTGGAAAAATAAGAAGTAAGAAGTGTCTATTAGGAGCGAGATTACCATGAAACTTCAAATAACTATATTATAACCCTTGAACTACCCATTTCTCTCTTAAATTCAATGAAATAGAAACGCTTAGAGAGAAAGAATCCTTGATTTTGTTTGCCAGAGTGCCGGGGTTTAATAAAAAGGAAAACCTAGTTCTTTTTTCGCTAGTTAGATAAATATAAAAGGAAATAATATATTAATATAATCGGTTTCATTCTCGCATTTTGAAACATTCTAGAAATATGACAGCAGAATATCTTCTTTTTTGTAGACAAGTGTTTGTAAGAATCCTAATTTATTTTAAAAAAAATTTTGAACGGCAAAAAACCTCAAGATTCTTTTTGTTAACTAGTTTTAATCCCAAAAAAAATTCTTTCATAGCCGACAGCAAGAAAATAAAGGAAAACAATAAAACAACATGGAAAATTGGCTTTTTACAAACATGATGGGAAACTTTCGTATTTGTTTTCCATCAGTTCAGTCACACACAAACACAAATTTTGTGTTAATATTTGGGGATGTATCGATCATTGCCTCTATACGCATCCCCAGGAATATCTTTCATATTTTATAAATCTGATACCCTTGAGATCCTGCTCTTCCCTTTTTTTGCCAAGGAGTGAAAAGATATAAAATTTTACCCTGAGGCTTTTTGACCCAATTTATTTTTACTGGTAACAATCCAGAAATAGTTTAAATAAAAATAGACGACCCATCCCGTTTAGTACACTTTATCCTTTAGTTGAAGGGAGATAGAATTATAAATCGTGATCAACCACAAATTATTAGTCGTGTTAATTAGTAGAGTGTGGGCTAATTTAGTTTATTGTTTATCGTCTCCTGATGATGCTAACGTTGTTAGCGAAACGCGCGTCGAGTGTAAAAAAGTGTAGTTTTGGTTTGTGGAAACAATCATAACTTTGTTTTAGTGCAACCAAAGGTTCCAATTTCCCAACATAGTTATTTTTACTGGTATTGGTTCGTTGGAGAGGGGTCAATAAATTTTTTCAATGCCGACGTTTCGACCGTTTATTGGGCCATTCTCAAGGCACTAAAATACAATTAAGTAACGTATAATTTGTTGAAAATATTCGTATGTTTCAAAATTTCCCTTCGTGTTTTTAAATAGTATAAAATATCACAAACACATTACGATATTGACACTTCAAAATAATTAAAAAGAAAACATAAGTTTTGTTCTCTTAAGAACAGACCAGGATTCCAAAATTTAGATTAATAGTTGTTTAACATTATCATAATAAAAAGCATGTTTAGAAAACGTTTCTTTGAAAAGAGAAAACATGTAAGAATCTATTTAATTACGTATTAATTTCCTTGGATGTCGTTTCTTTGTTTACCAACATTCCTATTGATTTAGCAGAAAACCTTATTATAGAACGATGGCCGTTGATTGAAACCCATTGTAACTTAAATCGTGACCAATTTTTAGAACTTTTAGATTTTGTATTTGATGACGGTTTTTTTATTTTGACGGTACATTCTTCAAACAAATTTATGGCCTAGGTATGGGTAATTGTTTGTCCCCAATTTGCTCCGATATTGTTATGTCTGAATTACAAACTAAATTAGCAGAACTACCGTTTTAACTAACTTTCTTTAAACGCTACGTTGATGACATTCTTACTTGTTTTCCCAAAGATCAAATTCATACAATAAAACTAACCTTTAAACGCTTTCATCCCAAAATTCAATTTACTGTGGAAGAGAAACAAAACAACACTGTTCCTTTTTTTGATGTTTTGTTTGAGAGAAGCGAGTGTAATGTATTCACAATAGATTGATACCAAAAACCTACTTTGTCTGAAAGATTTTTAAATTTTCAATCTCACCATTCCTTTTCTTAAAAAGATAATATCATTACCAACTTAAAAAACCGAGCGCCATCAAAAAAACTAAAATAAAAAAAATTAAGACTTTTCTTTTAAAAAATAGTAACTCCCATAAAATAATCAATAAAATTATTTTTTGAAATCCAACGAATAAACAAACAACTATTATTTATAATAATAATAATCAAAAAATGTATACAAAGATTCCGTATGTCAAGAATCTTTCGGAAAAGGTAGGAAAAATCTTAAGAACTGGCAACATACAAATAGCATTTTTTCAAAATTAAAAACACAAACGCCACAGGACCTTGTGATGAAGTATATATTGGACAGAATATATATATATAGAAGAATGTGGTTTTTAGATTATTATCAAAAAACGTTAGCTGCGTTCAAAAAAAGTATCGCCTTTTGTATTACGTCTTTTTGTAATTTTTTAAAAGCAAAAAACCAATAAAAGTAATTTTTAGCCTATTCGCTATTTATTATTATTTTTTTCAAATCCCAAAATTGATAGAAGAATATGGTTTTTAAATTATGGTCAAAAAACGTTAGCCGCGTTCAAAAAAGTATCGCCTTTTGTCTTATGTCTTTCTGTAATTTTTTAAAAGCAAATAATGTGGTTTCTAGATTATGGTGAAAAAAAAGTTAGCTGCGTTCAAAAAAAGTATCGTTTTTTGTCTTACGTTTTTCTGTAATTTTTTAAAAGCAAAAAAACCGATAAAAGAATGTGGTTTTTAGCCTATTCGCTAATTATTATTATTTTTTGCAAATCCCAAAACTGATAGAAGAATGTAGTTGTTAGATTACTATCAAAAAACGTTAGGTACGTTCAAAAAAAGTATCGCTTTTTGTCTTACGTCTTTCTGTAATTTTTTAAAAGCAAAGAATGTGGTTTCTAGATTATGGTGAAAAAAAAGTTAGCTGCGTTCAAAAAAAGTATCGCCTTTTGTCTTACGTTTTTCTGTAATTTTTTAAAAGCAGAAAACCGATAAAAGAATGTAGTTTTTAGCCTATTCGCTAATTATTATTATTTTTTGCAAATCCCAAAACTGATAGAAGAATATCGTTTTTAGATTATGGTCAAAAAACGTTAGCTGCGTTCAAAAAAGTATCGCCTTTTTTCTTACGTTTTTCTGTAATTTTTTTCAAAAAAACCGATAAAAGAATGTGGTTTTTAGCCTATTCGCTAATTATTATTATTTTTTGTAAATCCCAAAACTGATAGAAGAATGTGGTTGTTAGATTACTATCAAAAAACGTTAGGTACGTTCAAAAAAAAGTATCGTTTTTTGTCTTAGGTCTTTGTGTAATTTTGTAAAAGCAAAAAACCGATAAAAATAAGTGGTTTTCAGCCTATTCACCAATTATTATTATTTTTTGCAAATCCCAAAACTGATAGAACAATGCGATTTTTAGATTATTATCAAAAAACGTTAGCCGCGCTCAATAAAAGTATCGCCTTTTATCTTACGTATTTCTATAATTTTTTAAAAGAAAAAAAGTGACTTACTTGTGTATACGTCATCCAACAACATGGCTCTACTTGGTTTGCGTCAAGGCCCCAAAATTCTAGTTCTTCCTCGAAAAGAGGCCCACATACATCGGAAGGATAGTGTAATTTTCCCGTCCTAGAATTTAAAAAAATGGCGCCATTATATAGACAGATAGATATTTATTCAACTATAATACAGTAAAGTTTTGTCCAAAATTGCTTACAATAAATAAATTAAATCTAATATAAGTAAGAAGTGCCTGTCTGGCATGACTACTTAATATTTGGAAAAAAAACTTGCTAAAAATAACTGAAATAAAAAAAAATCAATAGGCTTCATGTCCCACTAGTGCTTGACAATCGAGCCAAGTTTCATCGCTGTAGGTCAATCCGTTCTCAAGTTATGGCGAAACAGAGCCGCGCGTGTCGTCGAGAGGAGCTAGTAAGCTAGTAAGCTAGTAAGTTAGTAACGGCATGAAGGAAGCGTAAATCAATAAAAATAACATTCACAAAGGATAAAAATGACCTAAATAATATTTAATAAATTAAGAAAGCAAGTAGAAAAATAATTTAGAAATAGCATCTATATGCCAGTAATGAAGACCGCTATAGAAAAAAAAAAGATATAGACATTACACGCTTTTTGATTACCTGCCGTATCTTAAACTTAACACAGTGCATATGGACTGTACCTACCCCCAAAGTATACCGACCTTGCCCGCAATCCAAAAATTATATATCAATAGAGGCTCCAGTGGCGCACCCAGGAAAATGTTGGGAAAATAGGAAGGGGGCTTGAATTATCTTTAGGATTATACGAAAACTATTCAAAAATAGGCACCTAGGTAGGTACTTAGGCTTGGTTAGAACATATTTCATAAAAATACAAAACTAAATTTAAAGGCTGTACTGAGAGAGATTATATTGTTATGAAAAAAAGGTTTTCAAAAACTAATACAAAAAATTATTAGAAACAATAAAACCCTATTCTAATAGAATTGGGCGTTTCGATTTTGCAATCTCATCAAATAATTTGACAGATTTGTCAATATCTTGATTTGCGTCAAGAGCAGAAGATATTAGCGAGATAAAGCTATTTGTAAATCATCGCGGTATACGTATTCGCATCTAGCGAGAACCAAGCACATTAATTGGTCAGAAACTTGTACCACGTTCGAAAAGAGCAGATATATGCTAAGGTGTTCTTGAACGCGATAGGTGTTGAGATGCGTTAGGTATCACGTATCGTTACGACACACGTATCGTATCTCAGCACCTATTGCGTTCAGAAACACCTTAAATTAGCATATATCTGCTCTTTTCGAACGTGTTACAAGTTTCTGACCAATCAATATGCTTGGTTCTTGCTAGATGCGGATACGTATACCGCGATGAGTTACAAATAGCTTTATGTCTCTATTTTTGATTTCAAAAAGTTCTTTTTGTCTTCTCAAATTATTAAAAATATCAAACGCGAACACGCAACTTTCATAACCTGAAGTTTCAATGACGTTCTGTTTAAAACGTCAAAATAAATAAGGTTGCTAAGGGACTTTTAATATACCTTTTTAAAAGCAAGGTTTTTTTTCTTGAAAATGCGAAATATGTCAATTTAACGGAACTTATTTTTGGTTAGTTACTAAAATTATATTGGATTTATTTACGTTTACTAAATATTTATTGTCTAAAAAAATAAAGTTTTATTGCTTATCACGTTATCTTGTGGTTTACGTCTAAGCTTATTAGCGACATAAAGCTATTTGTAACTCATCGCTGTATACGTATCCACATCTAGCGAGAACCAAGCACATTAATTGGTCAGAAACTTGTACCACGTTCGAAAAGAGCCTAGAGATATGCTAATCTAAGGTGTTCTTGAACGCGATAGGTGTTGAGATGCGTTAGGTATCACGTATCGTTACGGCACACGTATCGTATCTCAGCACCTATTGCGTTCAGAAACACCTTAAATTAGCGTATATCTGCTCTTTTCGGACGTGTTACAAGTTTCTGACGGATACGTATACCGCGATGAGTTAAAAATAGCTTTATGTTTCTATTATTATCATGCTAGGACCGTAAATGAGCCATTAAAATCGTGTTAAGGTGGTTGTAAAATCAGTATTATTCGTTGGTAAAATATCTTGTTTTATAATGTGATTTTCTTTTTTTTTATTTCAAAGTTTACAATTATTTCGTTGTGTATAAAACGGTACTGATGGCGAAGGAAAGCTTTCAAAACCTTGTAAAATATTTCGGGATTTTAAAAATCTATCTTTTTAGTTGGTAATTAAGCTATCTTGTAATGTTCCACAGAGCTCTCTGTATTTATTACCAGCCTTTCAGTCTGTCTAATATGTCTAGAATGTTGTGCATTGATCTAATTAGATTACTGATTCTTCTCTATTATTATTATTTAAGATTTAAATTAATATGACTGACTGAGTTTGCCTAAAAATACTAAATTTTAGATATTTTTTCAGTGAGTTTGGGGAGCCCACTAAGCCCATTGCGCCCATTATAGAGGGCTGTGAACGTTTCTTAATGGTCGATCATTTACTTTTTATAGTTATCTTGAGAAAAACTGTTTCGAAACACTGCAAAGCTGCTATTATAAAGAAGAACAAGGTGTAAGCTCGTTTATAATTTGGTTTTTTTTTAAGGTTTTAAGGTCAAAAGTCTGCATCGTAGTCATTTATAGAAATGTAGAGAAAAATTTAATATAAACTATTAATTTAAATTGCGATAACAGATCGTCAGGTAATACTTTTTTATACAGGTCGGTATATTTTTGTCAGCACTAGAACGGCATTCTAGAGTCTATTGCAGGTAAGCCAACTTTTAAAAAATGCCGCAATTTTGACAGGGCCGTTTATAAAAAAAATATTTTTTGAAAAAACAAATTTTTCTGTTGTTTGAACGTGATAGACAAGTTTACTAAAAAATTTTCCGTTGAAGAATATTGCCACAAAAAATTGAAAAACTACCTTTGTATAACCAGGCCTTACATTTTCACATATAATCTCCCCAGGGCTCGAATTTTTTGAAAATTTACCTAGCCTCAACCAAGGGAAATTTTCTAAAAAAATTTTAAATAAAGGAAAGTTTCATCAACGATTTATGTCTAAGCCCATTGGCCCAATGGTCCATTACAGTCGTGTTAGGACGCTTATTAAACTAGTATTATGGGTTAGTTGTAAGTAAAGATTATTAATAATTAAAATTCACCGTAAAAACACCAGAATTATTGAACAATTTCTTTTTCTAAATCTTGATTATAATAAATACCGTATAAAGTCGTCTATAAACAAATCAAAAGCGGCGTGCAAAAATTCAAAATGATGTTCTAAAAATAACCTGACGTTAGCTACGTCACAATGCGTTATTAAGCCATAAAGTCACCTAACGGGGATTTTTCATAAGAAGTGCAAAAAGTCTCTAATTTTGATGCGTTTTTACTCTATCGAGGTAATAACGGAATCCCTTAATAATAATAAAGTTTGACGTTACCTGCGGGTGCAAAAGGGCTCTATTACCCAATGAGCATTTTTGTCTATATAGAAGTTACAGCAAATAATATAAAACCTTCATAAAATAACCAAAAGTTATATTATTTAGTGTTGGTGATAATTTTATAACTCTAATATATCTCTTCAATGAGTAAAAATGACTTGAAAAACAACTGACCAACACCAGCTTATAAAAATTTATGGTACATAGTATTGGATAGAAAAACAACATATAGATTTTATAAAACTTCCTTATGAACCCTCAAGTCTAGATATTATTATAAAAAGGTTTTACAACTGTTCTAATAATACTACATAACAAATTAAAGGTTTTTATCAATTTAGAAATATAAATTTTCCATCTTTCTTCCCTTTGCTTGTTATGTATTATTCTTTTTCTTTTTAAAATAAAAAATTTATAAAATGGTGTTTACCAATCTTCTAAAATAAATTAAAATGGAAGTGAGATAAGTTGAAGCAGGAATATGAATATTTATATACTATAGGTTAAATAAAAGCTGTTTTCCCAGTCATCTTACTCTGATAATCAGCTGCGGTCCCGTGTGTACTGTATAGTTTTCGAATACACTCACAAAATTTTCATGGGCTCCAAAAATACTTGAGAAAACGGGAAAAAAATATTCATTTAAATAATACTTTTTTTTTCACATATGTTTTTTGCTTTCTGGGAGAAATATTGAATTTTGTATTTTGTTCTTAACCCTAAACAAGCAATATTTCGATTAAAGCACATGTTGAAACCCCATAAATAACGTTTTAATTTTGGAATCCAAAATGGCGAAAATTTACGACAATTCTATAAAAAAAACAATACAATTATGCCACTGTTTACCTCTTTCAACACTATTTTATCAACGTTTTAAAACATGATGCTATTTGGAACAAAAGGTTGCAGATGGCGCAGTGTTGAACACTGAAGGTCCGTTTCTGCGAGCTTAACATAGTTACCATTGTTCTCTTTTCCTAAATGTATTCGTCTGAGAGAGATCCAGCATACTACACATACCAGGAAAAATACCCGCCTGCACACCCTTCAACCCCGCATAACTGTCAGAGGTAACTATCTCAAGAAGATAGTTAGATTGAGGGGTCGAAGGGTGTACAGGCAGGTATTTCGCTGGTATGCTGGATCTCTCTCAGACGAATGCATTTAGAAAAAGAGGATAATGTCAAACTCGCAGAAACGGACCTTGAGGCTGCGTTCCGTCGCGTCGTAAGGTGATGTGTTCACAATTGCCGCCGACCAGCCGTGCGCACTGTATGCACTCGCATTTTTGGGAATTTAACACGGTTACTATATTGTTCTCTTTTTCTAAAACCCGGTTCCCATCTATGGGTTTCTTATGCGTGGGCTCCCCGAATCTAAACACGGATCACGTAGTCTAAGCGAGATTTTCCTATACAAGTTCATGTCGGTCCACGTGATGAGTTTTTTGAGTCGGGTGTAGAATGCATTCGATCCCGATATCTGTCATCGAAAACTATCTCAAGAAGATTTGGATCTCTTATGTCTCTCCTCAGATTGATGTAATTAAAACCAGATAATGATTTTTGATGTCGCAAAAACGCAACTTTAGATGTCACAAAATTAACCTAAAAAATCTTGTTTGTTTTGTTATAAATTAAAATTGTTTTTTTGTTGTAAAAAACAGTGGTATTATAACCACTATACAAAGAAATTAATAAAAACATTACAGAAAGAATGGGCAAAAAAGGTTTATGAATGAGTTCATAAGAATATTACAGGCACCAATTTATATAAAAGTGTCTCTTTGTTGTTGGTTAATTAAGTTTTTGTAAGTGAGTTGATAGCAACATTTTAAAAACCAATCTATATATCTTTAATTGATAGTTACTTACGGTTTTATAGATGGGTTAACAGAAAGATTTTAAAAACCAATTTATATAACTTTTGTCACTGATGACTTATATTTTTATAAATATGTTGGTGGAAACATTGTTAACACAAATTAATATAACATTTGTTACCGATGACTTTAATTTTTATAAAGATGTCCGTGGAAATATTGTTAACACCAGTTTTATGTTACCTTAGGGTACCATCAATTTAGAACCTTTAATAAAACAAATATACAAACTCAATTCCTGTAGGAAACCTCTAAATACCCTAGGGCATTAATGGAACCCTCTTCATAACAATTATATAAATTTTTGTCACCAGAGGTTTCTGAAAATGCTCATTGGGTATGACCGGACTTTATACCTAATTTTTACCTGTAATAGTTCAAGACTTGCGAAAACACCCCCGGATGCCTGTCGAAAAAGTACTCGTTTAAGATCGGATCGTAGTTGGCCAAGGCTTCCGTCAAACGTGACAATCTAGTGGCCGGAATCTTCTTAAGGGTGGCTTTATACGTTTCATGACGTATGCCGCCCACGTTTAGGACGACGCGGTTTTCCGCGTCCATGTTTATCAGGTTCATATCTGAAAAAAAAACAAACAATGAGATACTATTATGGCAAAATGTCTAACAATAATAACTTTGAAAAATAAAGAAAATAATTTAAAAATCATAAATGGCGCCATATCCTTTAACATAGTAGTTTTCCGTTGAATTAATCGAAGGTTATTGAAGTCAGGGTTGCCAGGCGTCCCGATTTAGGCGGGATTGTCCCGCTTTTGATTAATGCGTCCCTCCAAAAATCCAAAAATATCCCGATTTGTCCCGATATTTTAGTGTTGCTGTTAACACTGGGTTTTTGGCCTGTTGACAATATTGTAGGCCTATGATGATAAAAAGGATTCTGCACAGAAAAAAAGGTTTAAATGAGCCAAATAAATATTTGTTTCCCATGGTCTAAACAAATATTTATTTCCATCCAATAAATATTTATTTCTGTCAAGCAATTTTTATTTGAATTAAGAAATTTCTTTTGACCTAAATAAATATTTGTTTGATTCAAATTAATATTTGTTTGGACCATGGGAAACAAATATTTATTTGGCTCAATTAAATCTTTTTTTCTGTGCAGAATCCTTTATCATCATAGGACTAAAATATTGTCAACAGGCCAAAAACCCAGCTTTAACAGCAACACTGAAAATTCGGGCAAATCGGGATATTTTCGCAAAAATCGGGGCATAAATAATAACTTTGAAAAATAAAGAATCGTTTAACATAGTTGTTTTCCGTTGAATTCATCCAAGATTATTGAAGTCAGGGTTGCCAGGCGTCCCGATTTAGGCGGGATTGTCCCGATTTTGATTAATGCGTCCCTCCAAAAATCGCCAAGTTTAAATTTTTGCGAAAATATCCCGATTTGTCCCGATTTTTCAGTGTTGCTGTTAACACTGGGTGTTTGGCCTGTTGACAATATTGTAGTTCTATAATGATAAAGGATTCTGCACAGAAAAAAAGGTTTAACTGAGCCAAATAAATATTTGTTTCCCATGGTCTAAACAAATATTTATTTCAATTCAATAAATATTTATTCCTGTCAAGCAATTTATATTTGAATTAAGAAATTTATTTTGACCTAAATAAATATTTGTTTAAAACAACAAACATTGTAAACAAATATTTATTTGCCTTAATTAAACCTTTTTTCTGTGTGCTATTCGCGACGAATCGTTAAATTAATATTTGTTTGGTTCAAATAAATATTTGTTTGGACCATGGGAAACAAATATTTATTTGGCTCAATTAAATCTTTTTTCTCGTGTGTGACCGAGAAAGTGTATTTATATTTTTTCATGATGTTCGATCGTGCGCAGGAGTGACTAGAATCTATCGCCTTCGTATTTTTCATAGTAGATAGTAGAAGCAGGTACCACCTGACTTTAAGACGAATTCCATGCTTTATGGGTGACGATAGTTAAGGTAGGTGTATACTTCGTTTTTCCGAAAGGCTCTGTTTTTCCGAGCTTAACATAGTTAATATTGTTCTCTTTTTCTAAATGCACTCGTCTGAGAGAGATTCAGCATACCAGGGAAATATCCGCCTGTACACCCTTCGACACCGCAATCTATCTTCTTGAGATAGTTACCTTTTACCATATAACAATGAGATAATATAGCGGCCCTGCCCTTGCATTTTCCGAAAAAAATTGCCGAAGATAACTCTCCTAATCAAGTTAGCCTGTAAATAATGCAGAGCCAAAAAATCTTCTGAGCGCAAGCAGACAGCGTTGGGCATGCGCAGTAGGTTCTTCGTCTTTAGCCTTGCCCATGGCCAACCCTGTATTTAATGTGATTTTCTTTGTTTTTGAAAGTTATTATTGTTACGCATTTTGCGACACTTGGGCTGCGCTATTATAGTATCTCATAGTTATATGCTTCTGAGAATTATGCAAGGTTCAAGAGTAGTATTCTGGATCTCTCTCAGACTAACGCACTGAGAGAAACATAACAATAGTAACTAGCAACTAACTTTAGTAATAATAAAAATAAATTGCACTTTGACCTATACAGAAAAGGAACGGCCATCAACAAGTATATTCTAAATGACTCTTTTCATTACTTACAACATAAGCTTGCAAGTTTCCATTTTTTAACATATAGATTAGTAAATTTCCCCTTAAACAAAGAATGATTTGAAGCAGAAAAGAATAGGATTAGGAATATAGCTGGCGAAAACGGTTACGACGAAGGCTTAATAAATAAGCTGATAAGCAGACATTCTTTTCAAAAGACCTTTCGGAATTCCACTTTTTTCAGACAAAAAGATACCTGCGACTCAAAATTTGTAACAATTCTTTATAATCCTAATTATACGAAAGGATTACAAAAAGTATTTAATAACACCGGTCTTAAATTAGTATACAATCCGGTAATACAATAAGAAGCTTACTAGGAAATCCCAAGGATAAAACTACAGTTCTAGAAAAAAGAGGAATTTACGAAATTAGTTGCATGGTTTGTGACAAAATATATGTTGGCGAAACGAGACGCTATATTCAAACACGTTTTAAAGAACACTTAGCACACTTAAAATACGGAAGAACAGAAAAGTCAAGTGTGGCCGAGCATGCTTTTGAAAACAATCATAGATTCACATTAGATAACCTAAAACTTCTAAAAAGTGTACCACACAAAAGACTTTTGAATGCATATGAAAGTATGGAAATCATTAAATCCAGAAATAGTTTAAATAAAGATAGAGGACCCATCCCGTTTAGTACACTTTATTCTTTAGTTGATATAGGATTAAAAATCGTGATCAATTACAAATTATTAGTCTTATCTTCGCCCACTAAAAGATAGTATATAAGATAGACTGTAGGTTAATTTAGTTTATTGTTTATCGTCTCCTGAGGATGCTAACGATGTTAGCGAAACGCGCATCGAATGCAAAAAAGTGTAGTTTTGGTTTGTGGAAAACAATCATAACTTTGTGTTAATAGTAACTATGTTAAGCTCGCAGGAACGGACTTAAAGTGTCAGTCATGTAAACAATTAACCTTAAGTCAACTTTATTCAACGGGATACAGGTTTGTCAAAAAATATCGGAAAAAGTCATGTCATGTCTTTAAAATTCAAGATGGCGGAGTATTTAAAAATTGGGTATTTTTACCCCATTGAAAAAAAACATGTGTAATAAAAATGATATGAGCACTAAATAGCCTTGTTCTTTCAACGCATACACATGTAGCGCTTGTTTAAATCGGTTAAGACATAAGATTTTCCATGAATCCGTCCGCCATCTTGAATTTTAAAGAGATGTCATTTTGACACTAGGCACATAAAAGTTAGGGCTTTAGCTTGTCAGAAAATATTAAATTTTTGGCAAAACTGTATCCCGTCCACTAAAAAACTACCTACTTACGGTCAGAAAAAGGCATCAAATGTAAAACTGTGGAACTTTGTTATTTTTTAACCGATTTAAACAATTATTATATGTAAGCACGTAGAAAGAATAAGGCTATCTAGCGCACATCTCAGTTTTAGTAGACGTACATAAAATATTTTCAGGGGGGCCAAAATTCCCCATTTATCAAAACTGTCCGCCATCCTGAATTTTAAAAAAATGTCAATTTTGATGTCAAGAGCATAAAATCGGAAGTTTTCGTTTTCAGAAAAACTTTAAACGTCAAATTTCGGAAAATTAATGTGGAAGTTGTAGGTAATCTAAAAAGTCCGGTTTTTTGTTAAAAAAAAACTGGCAACCATGATTGAAGTCAGCTGTTTAGGCAAAGCATGGCATGTGCTACACTGTTAGTGTAGGTTTTACTATAGATGGCGCCATAGTTTTTAGCATATGGCTTGTTCTTGCCTATAATTTTTGGACACTATTTTGAATAATTTTCCGTTGATTGATGTTCTTACGTAAAAAAACTGGACAGGATTGAACAAAAATTTTAATCTTTTTAAATTCTTTTTCTAAATTGATATTTATTTAAGTTACTATTTGACGTGTTAACCAACCCTAACGAACCAATATGATTTCCGTGCCCAGTATCAAAATGACTGCTATCGTGTTTTGACGTTTCGCGCATGTAAAAGCTCATTTTAAAATATCCAACATATGTAACCAAATACTATTTTCATATTTTATGTTGAATACCTCAGTGGGATGCAAAACCAAAACATTTTACATTTAGTGGTTTTGAGGGACTTAATGCGGTTATTAGGTCAAGAGACAACCCTTAAAAATACAATGTTTTGTTTCAATCAAATAATATTAAATGATAAAAGTTGTCAATTTATTTGAAAGCAGCAAAACGCGCTGATGACCGAAGTATTTTCTTTTCAGCGGAAAAAAGGCCAAACCTATGCTTTTCTTCTTAATACCTTTGGCGTACTTTAGTAAGCATCACAAAACCTATATGTTGGTGTAAAATTGAAATCAGAAATAAACATATCTTATTCCTCTAACATATACAGTAGTCTCTAAAGTTTTGATCCCACAGAAAATCCTTTTAGTAATTGCTATCTACAGTTTATACATAAGAACTCAATAATATTTGAGATAACGGAATTTTAGATTTAGTTGGGTTAACTATGTGTGGAATTAACAGAAAGCTCCCCCAAAACTTTGTTTTGGCTCACTAAATTAGTTGAGAAATAAGTTATAGGGTATATAAAATATAGAAAGTTTTTTCGTAGGGATTTCCGTGTACAGTATGCGGAAAGTGTCGGATGCTTAGATTAAATACCGTTCAAAACGTTAGAGAGGGAAAACGACGGAGGTATGTAGGGTGTGATGTAGTAGCGAGGTCAATCTTACCAAAATGCAAATTCTTCATCAACCAGAAACAGGTACGAATCCCCAAGCTCCAAACATTTCCATAAATGGCCATCCTCTGCAGAACGTGGAACATTACTATTGACACAGAAACACAGCATCGCCTAAAATGTGCTAGCGCAGCGTTCGGACGGCTTTCGGAGAGAGTCTTCAACAATCACGACATCAATGCGGAGACCAAGCTTCGTGTCTACAACACAGTTATAATACCAACTGTAACATACGAATGCGAAACGTGGACTTCCTACTGAAGGCATATCAAACGACTAGAAAAATATCACCAAAGTTGTTTAAGACGAATCAAATGGCAAGACCGACGAACAAACATAAGTGTTTTAGAAGAAGTCAGAACAACTAGTATAGCAGCCCTTATTTTCAAGCACCAGCTTCGTTGGACTGGTGACATCATCCGCATGCCCGAAACACGTCTCTCAAAGCAGATATTTTATGGACAACTGAAGGAGGGAAAGAGAAATCAAGGAGGTCAACAAAAAAGGTACAAGGAAGTTCTCAAAGGCAATATGATGAAGGGTCACATCGATTTAAACAACTTCGAGACCACGGCAAACGATAGGGCTTCATGGCGCCGAACAGTCCATGAGGGAGCACAAACTTTTGAAGAGCAACGACATAGACAGAGACGGAAAAGAGAGAACGTAGAAAGGAGCGACAAAATGGAAGAATGAATGACCAACAACACCCGGCTGCTGCCGGAGACTGGGTGTGTCAGGACTGTGGAAAGGTGTGCGGCTCGAGAATTGGCTTACATAGCCATCAAAAAACGCACAACAGATAGCGACGATACAGAGTAGAGGAAAATCATATCGGTATATGATGATGATGATGAGTCGCGAAAACAACCCAAAATAAACAAGCAAATAGCAGAGCGAGCTTCGGTTTTGTCGCGGTCATTCTTGAACTGTGAGCATGCATTTGATGTAGTAGTAGTAGTAGTAGATGGGCGGCCGTAGGCCTGGCAATTATGCCGCATAATGGACCCTTTCTGCCATACCCACCGTGCACCCCCGTCTGATGCACGTGCCCCTTAGGAGGCAAGTTTTCTTTCTCTAAGAGGACTTAATTTTTGCCTGACACCTCTTTGTCCAAGGTAGGGATCTTTAGACTGCGTAGCAAGTATACACAGTGGACCTCCGGCGTTACAGCCACTCCGGAGGGTGGTCCTGCTACATGTTAGACTTACATCTGTCTAACATCGCTACCATCTCAGCAGAACTTGGTTGACGGTAGACTTTTCTTCCCAGCAGCCCGCAGTTATATAGGTTGACCCGAAAATCGAGATCCCGGTTTCGCTGGTCGAAGTCGCCGTCGGAGTCTTCAGACGCATTCCTTGGAGTGGTCCTGCTACCGGAAAGTGCTACCGCCTCTTTCAAGTCACCCTCTGTCGTCTCCCGCTACCAAATCTGTCGGTGTCCAATGGAGTCCCGATCTCGGAGAAGTCAGGTCTCTTTTTTTTAGATCACCGGCTAGTCTCCTCTACCCAGTTTGGTGGGGTCCACGGCCGTCTAGCTTTCGGTGCAGTGTCAACCGTGCCGCCTACTTCTACCTCGTTTGTTGTTATTCTATGCACAACGTCGACTGCAGAGATGCTGAGAAGTGGGGCCGCCCGTCGTCTCGAGTCGCATTCGGTGTTGTGTGAAGCAATGTGTACTTGCCGAGATCCGATCCTGCGATATCTGTTCTGCAGGTTAAAAACACAAAAACGGCATAAATTTGACAACACGGATTTGCTATTTTTTTGAAAGATCAACAATAGGTGGCATCACTAATACTATTTCGAGTGAGATCGTGCAGTGTTCAGAACACGGTACGAACACCATATGTGAGAAAAGTATAACTTATTAGGAACGTAACCCTTTATTAATGCTTCTTTAAAAGGTTTTGATGCTCGGCTTCATGCTTCATGGACTGCAATGTCTCGAAATTAAAACGAATCAAAAGAAAAATCATTATTTAACATAAAAAAATAACATATTGCCGTATTATTTTTATCACTTGACATGTATCAATTTATTGGCCGAACGTTCCATTAGACAAGTGGCCGGGGGCTATGCGGGCCCTAAATTCCAATACTCCAATCGAACTCACTTCAGTTTCCTTGGGCCTACTAACTTAAGTGACCTTGGTGCTTCAGAATTTCGGCAGACTATTGCTTACAAAGAAAAAAAACATAACTTTTTTGTTATCAGATAATAGGATTTATAAAAATCTACGACCGTATCCAAAGGATTTTTCAAAATTTAGTTTATTTTTTCCAAAAAATAAAAAAATCCAAAAATTGCTGTTACAGATTTCTGTATTATCGACGAGGCTAAAGAAAAATCCAGGTAAGATTTTTGACTATTGTTAGCCGTGTTTATTTTATTTCGAAAATGAGAGAGTCCAGGAAAAAACTGTCTTGATACGGTTGTGACGAATTCAAAAATAAACATTCCTGCCAAATTTCAACAGATTTTGTTTTCTCGTTTCCGATATTCTGCCCGGTAAAGATTGGCCAAAAAACAGCAAAGCGGTGTTGTGAAATATATGCCGTTTTTGTGGCTATTCAGTGACCCTAGTAACGTGCGGTCATGCTTACTCTTCTGCCCGGTAGAGAAGGAGACATAGGTAAACATGTACTTTGTGACTTTAAGAATATGGCCCCGGTCATCGGCGCGTGCGGTAAAATTTCAAGTAAGGAGAGCAATTTTTAGAAACTCACCATATTTGTGATGTAATTCGATTTTTCGATCACTTTTTGCCAATTTGTCGATGACGTCATCATAAAAACATGGATACTTTGATGAGCTTTATTTCAGTTGACAAAAGCGATATTTGCGAGCTGCTGACCGGTTGAATTTCTCACGAAATTTATTAAACTTTTAAGCGTTGAAAAATTGCGTTCTACTAATAAACTTGTGGCAGCTTTTTAGGACAGCTGAAGTTGACTTCTTCCAAAATTTTAAAATAGAGCGAAAATTTCGTTGATTCTAACATGTTTTGGAAACAAGAATTTATTAATTTATTTACCCCTCTAAAAATACATTTTATAATTTTCCTTTAAAATTTGAATTTGGGCTACTTATTTCTACTTCATTTTATTGTCCTTATTATTTAAACCAACTATGAAAATATAATAATCTTTAACAGGCTAAGACATATTTTGACCTATCTGGCAAGCACCCTACAATTACAATGTACTATTTATTCTATTTTTGACCAGCTATCGAAAAGTAAAAAAAACTTCTAAGAACGTTATTTTTTTTCAAACAGTTGTTTTTTCTTAGGTAGGTAAGAGAATTTAGATAAACTGTGCATCAAAAATTTACAAAATTGTACCTACACAGAGATTTGATTTTTTTAGTCTTTTATCATTTTTCATTTCAAAATAACTTTAATAATGAGAAATAAGTAAGTAGGTACTTTTGTTACTCTGCAAAGTTCCTCGACTTAAACTTGATGGACAGTTTTCTTGATTTACGCAAGACAACATTTTTTACGTAGGTATTAAAAGTAAGGGCCCAGTTACTGAAGTTTTAATGCATAATGCTCAATGTACAATACAGAATTTTGTGTTCTTTCTCTACTTTTTGAAGGGAAAAAAAACTTGAGTAACTGGGACCTAACTGTTATAATATATTGTTCAGAATTAACAAAAAATTCTTACTGTATTTTTTTTAATGTCTTCCACTCCGCCGGCAATTCACTCACTATGATAAACTCCACATTTTTCCTCTAAACAATCTATTTACTCGGAGGGAAAAATATGACTGCATTTTTAAGAAAAATAAATTAATGCTTCGATTATTAAAAACCTTTCACCTTTTTAGCCCATAACCTCAGGCAGGCATACTTTGCTCCGTGTGAACACTATGACTCGATATTTTAGTTCAAATTCACCTATAATGTCTTTTATCCCTGTCTAACATACGAGTAAAAAATTTCACGCGATAATTTCATACGATTTCTAACCCGAAACTTATCCGACAATACCCGATCAACACCGTTTGTCCATGGTTCGACCCATATAATTATAGTTAACTTATAATTTTATGGTTCGACCCGATCATTTATTGAAACCTACTATGCGTCGAGGAGGTCAGCAAAGGGTTGGGAATAAGTAAAAACTTAAACTTAAAAAATTACGAAAGAATGAGAAAAGCGGGAAAATCGGGATAATTTCCATAAAAAGCGGGACTTGAAAGGAATTAAAAAAAGCGGGACCGATTAACAAAAAGCGGGACAGTCTGGCAACGCTGCTTTCACACCCGCCTAAAGCACGCGACCGCGACTCGATGCATTCAGCAGGTTCAATGACCTCTCGACGAACACGGAAGCAAGCATACTGCTCAGCGTTGCCAGGTCGAATCTGAGGAAAGCAGGAGGTTACAGATAAAAAAATCAATAGATTTCGTAAAAAATAGTAGATTTTTTCCCGATAGTTGACGATATATTGCAGCAAACAAGCAACAATAAAAATCTTAAATTATAATACTACAAAAGGTGTAATTAACACCACACTCTTTTTTGCCAAAACAAAATCTATATTCTAACACACTACAAACTTTCGCTCAATGCAGTGCAAAAATGCGTTTCGTTTTTTTTTCTAATGATAAACAAAGAATAAAGATCTAAAATAGTCGAACCAACAACACGACATTGAAAATCGACCAAAAACATAAAAACATCATGGAGCTGACGTTATAATTAAAGTGGGCGTTTTCATTTTTTATAGACAAAAATTTAAAAGATTTATTATAAACCGAAACGTTGCCACACAACTAGTAGTTTCTTTTTGTCCAGTCCTCTAACCCATGAACTCCACCATCATATAACTATTATTTTAAATAGGTAACTACCTAAGGTATAAATTTTCTTGAAAAAAAAACAGTAACTCTACTGCTCATATTTTTTGAAAACTGAAAAAAGTAGTAGATTCCGCCGCAAAAACAGTAGCCAGTAGATAAAAAACCCAAAGCAGTAGATTTACTGAAAAATCAGTAGACCTGGCATCGCTGATACTGCTGCTGCCGGCGCGGCGTATTATAGGTACTGGCTAAATATAATAATTATATTAGATTTTTCTAGAATAGTGAAAATCCGCGCGCACACAACACGCGGGCAGACTTTCTGCTGTGAGTTAAGGCCGCATTTGTTATGGGCTTGATATTTAAAATAATTTTTAGCATTTTTTATACAATCTAGTAGTTGTTCCCTTCAAAATTACATTTATCAATTCAATTCAATTCATTTATTGTTTATAAAAAATTACATTTTCATAACAAGAAAATCCAGTTTAGAACACTACAGAAAGAAATAAGTATATAAATAATAATTAGACCTAAAAAGATTACTTAATAGTAAGAAAAACAAAAAAAAAACAACATTATAGTTAAAAAAATCAGTATAGTAAGTAACAGATCATCCAACAAGACGAAAAAACTGTCGGGATCACACCAGCTTGCTGGACGCAGATTTTTGTATAACGGACAATAAAATTGTAGGTGGATAAGGGACTCTGGTACATGCATATTGCAGACACTACATAACTCCTCTTGGTTTAGTCTATAAGTAATTCCCCTAAAGCTAAATTTACAGAAAAATTTATTGCACAGGCGAATCTGGGCCAAACATCTCAACAAGTACTTAGGTATACTGTATGATAAGTAATTTGGCCTTAACGAAGAGTGATTGAGCGAGGAAAAGAAAAAAGTGTAGGTAGAATTTTGCGCAATTGCAAGGTGGTTAAAATAATTTCTTTCCACTCTCTATAATATTTTTGAAATTTCATGGATCAAGGGACCATAATTCAGAAATACTGTTACCGGTAAAAAGTAGTTTAAGTCGCTTGACCCAGTTAAATTTTGATGGGGTATCTTAGTCTAAAAGGGCAATTTGGCGTTGCAAATATTTTTTGGGTAGCCTATATTCAGGCATACTAGTAACTTGATAAAGTAGTTTAGTGCATATTTAAAAACAAACACTGCCATATGGTGAGAGCCGGTTTCTATTCGAAGCAAAGCAGATGAGGTGGTCCTAGGTAGAAGTAGCAAATGCTTGAGAAATGATGTCTAGATTGTTTTAAGTATTTCGATATATCCAAGCCCCCAAACAGGTAGACATGAAGTGAATGTGTGGAGTACAGATGATTGAAATAGTTTGAAGCAGTAAGAGAGGCCACCCAGTTTTACGTTAGACAATACGTTAATAACCGCCCCAGCTGCCTGCCTCGAACGTAAAACGGTAGTTTCCGCCATTCTGCGAAAGCAAGGCGAAGAGGAGAATGTAACACTCAAATATGTGAATTGACTTACCACTTCCAACGGCTTGTTGTTAATCTTGAACAGGAAGTCTCCACGATAGGGGCTGCCAGATATGGAAATTACCTTGGACTTTGCCTCGTTAACACTTATGGTTTATTTTTGCATATTTTTCAAGAACGGTGAGTTTTTTTTGCAGATCTATTTCAGAGTGAGCAAAAATCAGGTGATCTGCGTACAACAGCAACATAATTAAGGTTCTTGCATCGATACATAGTCCGGAGACCTCGTGCTTCAAAAAGAAATCCTCGATGTCCGCGATAAACAAATTAAAGAGCAAGAGGCTCAAAGTTTCTCCCTGCAAAACTCCACTATTAATATCTAACTTTTTAGACAGACCATCAGAAGCTTTAATCTGGACTATTGCCCTATCGTAGAGGCTCTTTATTATAGTAATGAAACAGGAGCTGACACCAAAATAAATTTAGACCATAAAAGGGAATGTGATATCGAGTCGAAAGCTCGTTGGAAATCTATAAAAGCTGCAAGTATTTTCCGATTTTTTAAACGAAGATGGTTTGATATAAGTGAGTGTAAAATTAATACATGTCTGAACAACCGCGGCCCTTCTACCTGATTCTGGTCCAGCTGAATAGTAAGTCGATTTGTTAGAATTTGGGTGAAAATCTTAAGACAGCAGTTTACGAGTGCAATTGACCTATAATTATCAGGGTTCTCACGATCGACTTTCTTGTGGAGCATAGAAAATTGAATTTGGCACCAGGTCTCAGGAATCCTACGAGTCTTCAGAATATTTAAAAACAAAGTACATAGGTATAATTACCAATTCTGCGGTAAACATTTCAAAAACTCATAGGGGACTCCATCTGACCCCGGCGCTTTATTATTTTAACAATGTGACATGACGGAATTCAACTCACTCAGCTCAACCGGCGCATCCAGAAATGGATCCAGAGCTCCAAAAAACATAGTTTCGTTTGGGATACGTTGTGTATAGATGTTTACAAAAAAGCTTTCTCAGGTTTCCCTGCTAAGTTTGAACGTTGGGGGTATGTTTTGAAACTTTTTTATGCAATTCCAAAATATTTTTGTGTCGCATGTTCTTGATAAAGTTTCCGTAATTTGAAGATTGTAAATGCGCTTTTTACTTGATTTTAGCTTTTTGTATGATTTTTTAATTTCAAGATATCGAGCTTTATCACCACTTGAAAAATTGGCCTTTTTGAGGTTTTTTAGAGTAAGATGTAGCTCTTTTTTAGAGCGATGACATTCAGCATCAAACCATGGCCGACTCGCTGATCAATAGTTTGACACTTTTTTACTATACGAAACCAGGTCGCTGGCCTCAGCAGCGCTGTAAACTACTTCATAGAAGTCTTGAACACAATCATCGATATTTTCAATAAAGGAGGATCTATTTGAGTAGGCCATTAACCGCTGAAATTACTTGATTTTAGCTCTTTGTATGATTTTTTAATTTTAAGATATCGAGCTTTATCACCACTTGAAAAATTGGCCTTTTTGAGGTTCTTTAGAGTAAGATGTAGCTCTTTTTTAGAGCGATGACATTCAGCATGGCCGACTCGCTGATCAATAGTTTGACACTTTTTTACCATACGAAACCAGGTTGCTGGCCTCAGCAGCGCTGTAAACTACTTCATAGAAGTCTTGAACACAATCATCGATATTTTCAATAAAGGAGGATCTATTTGAGTAGGCCATTGACCGCTGAAATTCAACTTTACGACGGACGTTCCAGCGTAAGAGCCGAGCCGATTGACCACAGCTTGTTGTTGGGTGTACTGCCTCCAAAATTCAAGCTTAAGCAAACTGGGAAGTGAGAGGATATTTCTACCTCAGTTAAAACCAGAAGATCGGCGACCGAGAATAACCCTTCAATGTTTGTCAAAAACAGATCAACCACACTATTTCCTTGTGCAGCGCAAAAAGTAAAGGCGGCTGGGTGATCGCCGACAGTTCTGCCATTTAGTACGCCCAGCTCATTGATGAAAATTACATTTAAGAACATTTTGTTTTTCTAGGGGAAGCAGCGCTTCTCTTGCTTCCATGGACCGCACGCTTCTAAACACACGACCCCTGTGTTTCTGACCTAAACTCTTGGACTATTTAATCCACTATAAACGGAGACTTAAATCCTTTGCGGTCCACTGTTGGGTCACACACGTAGCGGGTCATGAAAATTTAATTTGCACCGACTGAGTAAACCAGAAATTTGGCCAACATGTCGGAAGTGCGATTATTATTCTTTAGGGTCCGTATTCTTTAATTTCGGGGATGGGACATTTCTGTCAGTTTTTGGCAGTAATGGCATTAGTTGTGAGCGATTTTGCTCTCCTGTCTTATACGAATAAAGTCATTAGTGCCAAAACAGACAGAATGTTGACAAAAAACTGAGATTTCCCGGGAGCATTCCCTTCTCCGAAATTGAAGAATACGGACCTGATATAAACTTGGAAATAAAGCCCCGTTCTCAGAGCTTTGACGTGTCGCAGGCCACACTTCGTTGACCAATAGCAATTTAGCAGCTTTTCCCCTATTTCCCCCATTCATCTGTCGCTGGCTTCAACTTTTTCTCCTGTAGCCGTGACATTCCCCATATTTAAAGAGTTTTTCCATGTTTTTGTTCCAAATTGTTTCGTTTTTTTAGACTTTTGGATATTTTCAGTTGTTTTGCAGGGTACCTTGTTCCAAAGAAAGTAAAATAATATGAAGACGTAGGTACCTACGGTTACGGGTTACGGGTATTTCCTTTTTTTTGTCTTACACCTGAGTTCTATCAGTTTTATAAGGTTTACAAGCTTTTATTTAACTTGCATTGTATCTATCTATGGAACAAACAAGATATGTTTTTTCGGGTGGAATCTTGCAACTTAATCTTGACCAACTTCCCTCCAACGAGGGAAGTAGAGGGGAGAAAAGATTTCGTTTGTTCGATTTAAATCAAAATTGGCATACAGGGATTTTTCGGGAAAGGGATATGAATTTTTCATCAGATTTGAAAATATCAACATGGCGTCAAAATAGACGATTTAGAGTACAAATCTAAAAGTAAAAAAATAAACTTTTATTAAAAAAAACTATTAAAGAACAAGCTTTTATTTAATGCACTCGAAAGTAGAAAATAATTTTTAATATTTCTTATACCATAAAAAAGCAATGGGCGCAATTAAAAATTTTAACTTTACGGTGACAAAGAGAGAACTACAAAAGAAGAACTAAATTCTTCTTCTATTTTTCTTTAAAATCTTTTTTTTTTTATCAGGGGTGCAAAAAAATATTTCTGTCCGTTTTTTACCCAAAGTTAAAGATAAATAGCGGAAAATAGTAAGATTGAAAAAATCTAATTATTCTTTCCTAAGAATTAAGCCAGTTTTCACCAAGTATTTACAAAAAAATCATTTAAGGATATCGTCAAAATATCAAATTGCCAAAGATTAAAATGTCGCAACAATGAACGTCACCGAGTAAAAAGACACATCGCTATGGAAACGATTGTTATTTCATTTACCAGCCGCCTTGATTTATAGTTTAAAGATGGTGTGTTGCGAAAAGTTCTCTTCGTTCGAGATTTTTAAAAGTAGTTTCCTGTTTTTCTTGGATTTTTTGATAAAGGTATTGAAAAAAAAAGTGTTAACAACTCGCGGCTAAACTGTGCTTTTTTTACACGCGTTTTTAGAAACCTTGCTGCGCTCGATATTTAAACCAATGCTTGTAAATGAAGGCACTATTTTAGCCTCTAGTTGTCAAGACTACTATTCTACTTTTTAGGGCATTTAATTAAAGCTTGTTCTTTAAAAGTTTTTTTTAATACAAATTTATGTGAGGTATAATGCCTTCGGTTCGGTTTTGGTGATCCTATAATCTGAAAGACTTACAAATATGTATGATATTTCATATTACAAACGTTTTATTTTTAAATATTTTATACATTTGTAAAACAGCCATCTTTTCTTCACTGTACAACTGAATATAATGTGATTTTTATCGGCTTATCGCCTGGTGCCAAAGAACTTTTGTGATAATTTGATAATAATAACTTAGTTTTAGTGAAAATAAAAAAGTTATTCGTTTGTCGATACTAATAGTCTCCATGCTCGTATATGGATGCTAAAAATTCTTGTGTTTTTATTTTTAATTAAGTAGGAACGACACTCTATCGTATTTATTTTATTTCTTGGATAAAATTCGAGCAAATTTCCCACGAGTTTTGCCGTTTTCAAGAAAAACAGTTATTTTTAATGAAATGCTTCGTATCCATTTTAGCCTCCCTTGCGAATACAGTAACATTTTAATATTAATTAGACTCTCTAAAGTTGCTTGGATATACCGTGTACAATAATATAAACCGTGGAATATTTTTAAGTTCCTTACAAACAGAAGTTTCTGCATAATTTTGGGTAGGAAATTCTATTGGCGCATTAACACAGAGCGAATAGGTTCGTCCAAAAATTCGGGCCAAATCTGGCGAACCTTTTTCGACGAAGGTTTGACCGAACACTCAAACATTTGCAACGAACATTTGCAGCGAACATATACCACGAATATTCGGGCAAATTTTTGCAAGATTTTTTGGAAATATATTTTTGAAAGTGGGAATAGATAAAATTTTTGGCTTCACATCACTGACCTCAACTCTTGAAATTAAATTGGAACACCAAAAATACTTTATTTTATTTTTCGATTAAATGGTAAAAGCCGACGGAAAGCGAAAAATTATTATTTGCTGGGTGGTAGGTTGTGAGGTTGGTAGATATATACTAAATAAGTTTGTACCTAATTGTTGCTATTATGCTTTAACACTTTTTTGGTTTTCCTTAATTAAGTATAAACTCATCAAACTCCACCACCAAACCCCACAAAATAAAATAAAGTAATCCTCATTATTTTTTATAAAGTGCGTCAAATGGTTTTTCCGTCGGAAAGGTTTTAAAATTTAATTTTTATATTACAATTCAGTTCAATGATTTACGATAAATAATTTTTCTAATTTTTATTTTATTCCAAATATTTCTTTCAACAAATTTTGTCCGAACACCACGAACCTTTTGGGCCGAACCTTTTGCGCGAATCTTTAAATAAATAATTCGCGCGAATGTTTGTATGGGCTGCGCTATAGAGGTAGTATCTCTTGTTTAAGACTGTTGCATCGAGAGTCATAGACTGGAGATGGTTTTGAACAATTGGTCCTCACAGCTTTCACATATGGCTTCACGTGACACACTCCGGTAACTGCATCAACCTGCAGGCCAAACTGTATGAGGGTAGCCAGATATGGCGAGAAAATTAGTGTTGGGAAGCAATAACACTAAAAGTAATTGTTCGAAGTACTTCTAGATATGGAAAGAAAAACGGCAACAAATTACATAGTTAAAGGCGTACCAAGGATTGTTTTAACGGTTCTAACCTCATTAACGTCCCCAGAAAATATCATCAACATGACTGGAAAACCAAAAGCCCAGGCCCTCAGTCTCCGGCAGGTCTTAAGTGACCAAAGGGTGCTAAGAATCTCCGGACCAGTCATGAAGAAGATTGCTACATGGAACGTACAAAGTATGTTTCAGGCTGGAAAAGCCCACAATGTCATCAGAGAAATGGAACAATTAGACGTAGAGATCTTCGGAGTTAGCGAGGTTAGATGGCCTAACTCAGGTAAATGCCAGATAGACGACTACCATGTCTACTACGCAGGCAATGACAGACAAAACCACTATAACGGCGTCGCAATCATTTTGAATAAAGAAATTAAAAAATCCGTTATCTCTTTTGTCCCTGTGTCGGATCGAATGTCAATATTATTCAAGTATACGCTCCAACCAGTAAATATTTAAATGATAATGTAGAGGCAAAGTTAAAGACAGAAATCACCATTGTTATGGATACCACAACGCAAAACTTGGAAACGCCCCAAGAGAAGACATTGTTGGGAGATACAGTCTTGGTACATCAAATGAACGTGGAGATCGCCTTTTCCAGTTCTGTTAGGAAAGGGATTTTATCATGTCAAATACTTTCTTTAAACTTCTAGCTAGACGCCTTTATACTTGAACTTCCAAATCTGACATTCCTGAGAATATTATTAGAAATCAGATAGACTTTATGTTAATTAATAAACGATTTAGAAACATTATTAAATCTGCAAAAACTTATCCTGGTGCAGACGTGGGCTCGTATCACAATCCAGTTGTGGCGAAAATTAAATTTATCCTCAAGAAAAATCGTCCCCCAAATAACAAACCCAGACCCAGGTTGGACAAACTTCAAGATAATTGCTATCCTGACAACTAAACTTAAAGTCCAACTTAACAAAAAGCTTAAAGATATTAATGAGTCTACCGAACAAGATACAGAAATGGTGGAATGGACAAAGGTTAAAAGTGCCATAGTCGAAAGCACAACACTCTTAGGCAAGGATGAAACACGAAATAAAAAGAATTTTTGGATGATCGATGAAATCCTGGAGTTGATAGATAAAAGACGCAGTAGAAAAGCGATCAGTTTTAAGAAATCAATAGAGAAATAAAAAACAAGATAAGGTCAGCAAAACAAGACTGGATAATACGGCAATGTTAAGGAATAGAAGATCTAGGTGCTAAATATGACACTTTCAATTTATACAAACACATAAAGGAAGCGGCCGGATTATTTAATAAAAACAAGTTGGAATCCTTGTGGACAATCAAGGCAAAATCATACCGGATACCAAAGAAAAACTAAAATAATGGGGTAGCTACATAGAACATCTCTTTACCGATAACCGATCCGAACAGCCAGAAGAATTCTCAAACCAAGGCATAGATATAACACCAGAGGAAGTAAAACACGCAATATCTTTAGCTAAAAACAGAAAAGCGGTAGGGCAAGACGAAGTATACACTGAGGTTTTAAAGCTAATAAAAAACGAAGATTCGCAAAATACGTTGGTCAAACTTTTTAACTTGATTTATCGTAGCGGTAAAATCCCTGCTGACTGGCTAAAATCAACTTTTGTTATGCTGCCTAAAAAACATTCAGCAAAGAAGTGTAGTGATTATCGCCTAATCAGCCTAATGAGCTTTATGTTAAAAATATTTCTAAAGATTATCCACAAAAGAATTTATGGGAAATGCGAATCCTTTATGGGCGACACGCAGTTTGGATTTCGTGGTGAGTTCGGGACAAGAGAGGCCTTGTTTGGCATTCAAGTCTTAGTTCAGCGGTCTAGGAATATTTCGGTGCCAGTATATGCCTGTTTCATAAAACATGAGAAAGCATTTGATCGTGCCCAACACGAAAAGCTCATAGAATCGCTAAAAGAAGTTGGTCTAGATGACCGAGATCTAAAGATAATCGCTAATCTATACTAGAATCAGACTGCTCAAATAAAGGTTGATGGCCAACTGTCCGAAGAGGTCCAAATAAGAAGAGAAGTACGCCAAGGTTGTATATTGTCTCCATTGTTGGTTAATATCTATAGTAACAAAATAACAGGGAATGAACTTCATAACTGCAAAGAGGGTTTGACCATAAACGGCATAAAAATCAACAACATACGATATGCCGACGACACTGTCATAACAGCAGACACGCTGGAAGGCCTACAAGAGTTGTTGAACCAAATTGCTGCATGCAAGAAGTTCGTGCAAGAATTGAACAGGCCACATCATCTTTTATCAAAATGAAACCAGTGTTGTGTAGTCGCGATCCTAATACCACTCTCCGAATTCGTGTGCTTCGGTGTTATGTTTTTAGCATCTTATATTATGGTATGGAAGCATGGACACTGACTGAGGCCATGTGCAAAAAGTTGGAGACATTCGAGATGTGGTGTTATCGTAGAATATTAAGGATATCTTGGATGGACCGAGTAACTAATGTGGATATTCTGCTTAGAATAAATAAAGAGTTTGAAGTTTTATTTACCATAAAAAAATGAAAACTTGAATATTTTGACCATTCTTTGAGAAATGACAAATATAAACTCTTAAAATTTGTAATAGAAGGCAAAATTGAAGGCAGAAGAGGTCCGGGTCGTAGACGGATATCATGGCGTAAAAATCTTAGATAATGGTATGGTGTTAGTACTACTACACTTTTCCGAAAAGAAGTGGACAATGTGCAGATCGCGCTGATGATAGCCAACGTTCTAAAAGAGCATGGCACTTGAAGAAGAAGAATGATTGTGTCGAAGATCAAAGGAATATTCGCCTTCGACAAAATTACCAAAGATCGATAGTGTTACCCACCCAAGGAACAATTTGTCGACGTTTTAACCTTGCCAAAGGCCACTTAACGTTGCATGGAAACGGCATATAAACGTTCTAGCAACTCGCTTTTGCGCCAGTTTGGCGCATATTTTTTGAGTTGTGTCGACGTTGCTTGCGACTAGAGTCGCGGGCAACGTTTTTACACCGTCGCCGAAGCGACTACGACCGAAGTGCCCTCTGGATAATATTTTTATTAATATAATTGATTTGAAATCAAAACTTACAGTTGGAAAACGGTGAGTTGTTCAGGAGTTAAACCGAATTTTTCCGTGCTCTTAAACCTGGTTCATTTGAATGCTAATTTTTGTTTGCTACAATTTTAGTTTAAGTTAATAGTATATTTTTACAAAATTTTCGCCTACGACAGATTTATGACATGATTTTAGCAAAAAATCTAGAATCAAGACCAGATCACAACCCAGTTTTTTTTTATATTTGGTAAAAAACGTAAAAAATATCAAAATATTTAAAAAATTTCCTGCTCAAAATTATTCATATTCTATAAATATTATTGGAAAATTCTCCACCTTTACGAAATAAGTTTCCTGAACAAACAATAATAACATTTCCCTGTCTTTTCTTTACTTTTCAAACATTTACATTAAAATCCATTATTCATTTTCGGAGGATTTCTATTTTAATTTGTCTGGAAACCTTGACTGATATTTTATTGAGTTGACAGATTATTTTATTGCAATACAAATTTAGTAAATGAAAAGTTATTTTTCATTCTAGCGTGCGGAAAAGTTTTGAAAGTTGTACTTTTCCGCACGGTTTTACTTTTCCGCGCAATTTCTTTACTTTTCCGCACGATTTTTACTCTTCCACACGATTTTTAATGTAACTCACGATTTTCACCTTAAAGGACAATGTTTTAATTCAAGATATACTTTAAATCAAATTAATATCTATGGGTACTATTTTTCAGATAATTCATAGCATTAACCATTAACTTAAAAAGTCACATGCAGGCATTTACTAAAAAAATCAAGGTATTTAGGAGTAATTAAATGATTTCTGTAACTATTCTATCTAATGTGTCATTCAGTAGAATTATCATAAAATATTTGCGTATTAAAAATATATTTTTTGATAATTAAGATGGAAAAAACACTCGTAGAAAAAACAATGTACCTAACTCTTGCAGAAAATGCCTTTTCCACCCTTGACGGCTTGCTCGAATTTTGCTCCGCATCGTTCGTGCAACTGCCGTCGCCTGCGGAAAAGTACCACTTTCCGCACTTCTTAGGTAAATCTTTTTCTTCGAGCTGAAAGTGTCTCTTTTTCGTACGCAGTTTAGTTTTGAAAGTTCCATACTTTTGAAATTGGTATATTTGTACAAATATTAACTTTCTTTAAATTTTAGGTCACGCTGGCACTCTGGACTTTGGTTTATTTTTATTGAATAATTGAAGTTTCTAAACAAATTTTATGAAACAAGCCGTAGTACCCTATATACAGTGAAATCTCTATTTACGGACAGCTCTTATAGGCAGACAACTCTCATAACCGGACAATAATTCTGGAACCAAATTATAAACTCTTATGTAAAATATCCTCTCATAAGTGGACAGCTCCCATAGGCGGACAAAAAAGGCGGAACCGTCGATGTCCGCTCATGAAATAGAGGTAGATTCAATGAATTCAACTAATTCATTCACCGCTACAAACAAACTGAAGTCAGCGATCAATCTCTAAAATAATTCCAATTTTATTTTTACTATTAATAGTAACAATAAATAGGCAGTATAGTTTCTTGACATCGTGTTAAAAATTAAAAAGCGTAATTCCATTTATTTTTTATGTTTTCCGCCCTTGATTGCTGGCCGAACCACGCGTCGTTCGGCCAACTGCAATCGCGTGCGAATAAGTGTCACTTTCCGCACTATAGTTAGGAAATATAGTATTTGGTACACAAACATATTAGTTCATTTAAAACAATTAATTTCTTGAATAAATAACGACTGTTGATATTTATTTTGTAGGAATAACAGGATTTTCGGTCCAAATACAGGGTTCCTAAGCAAATCCTTAGGGGGCCAAGCAGCCGTGTATAAGACGCAGACAAACGGAAAAGCACATTAGGCAGAAAAGTATGGGCATGGGGCGATGTTGTCACTACATCTTACACGTAGTAAATCCATTCCAGGTTGTTGTTTTCTAATGTTTTCCATTTTCATACCTTTAGGACTGGAATAAAAATTGTTTTTGCTCGACTTTAATACCAAACTGATGAAAGATATCGTAAAAAAAATATTTTTCGGCTTTTCATTTTGTACATGCAAATGCCTAACCTAAAGCGTTCATACACGGCCGGAGAAATCGACTGAGATATTTCCGTAGAAACTTTATCAAGCAAATAGGACGGGTTGACGCCTTCGAACGTCCAACCCGGGTTTTGCACTTTGATTCGAAATCAAAAAGGAGAAACAGTCAGATGTGGGGCCGTGCAAAAATTACGTAACGGTGATTTTACCAATTTTTGACCCCCTCCCTATGTAATGTTTTGTAACGGTTTGGCACGCCACTCCCCTAATATTACTTAACGATTTCAAGACCACTACCCCCCCCCAAAAAAAAAAAACTTTTCACTTATTTTCATTCCAAATTTTCTTAGTTTCACACAAATGCAAACGCTGTCGAAATGTAGGGGGGAGGGGGCCTCCCCCCTACGTAACGTTTTGTAACCCCCCCTCCCCCTATGACCATTACGTAATTTGTGCACGGCCCCTGTAGTCCCAGTGGAGGAGGGCGAGAAAATTGATATTTTTTTCTTAAAAATTATACTCTTTGCGTTCCCGAAATTATGTAATTTTTGAAAAAAAATTGTAAGGCGCCATTTTTATTTCGTGCTTTGTTTTTCTAACATTTTTGCGTTCGGCTAATTTAATTGAAAAATTTTTGCCTGCGGCGCCCTTTATCTTCTCACTCGAAACCAAGATCTCCCGTTTTAGGAAAACTGATCCCGTCTCTGTTTCTAAATTTTTTCGAATAAAAGTAGAGTATGACCATGGGGGAAATAATTTTTTTCTACGGTATGACGAAAATTTCGAGAAAGTTGAAGAAAAAAATAAAAAAGTGGCAGAGCTCAAGTTTTTCGTAAAAAAAACGTTTTCTGTAAAGAAACAGATCAAAATAAATCTTTTCAGCCCTTTTTGGTTGTTACAAATATTGGCAGCCCCTTATTTTTCGCTTTTACCCTCCCGCTAGTTTTTTGAAGAATTGGTTCGCTACATGTTTCGAGATCATGTCATAAAACACCTCGAAAATATCAAATGTAGTATAGGGCCAGCTTTATTTAAAATCAATAATATCGCAAGCAAAAAGCTCTGCAGGAAAAACAGCGCCGTTTATTGATTTCTTTGGCTGCTAGTGCTAGCTGCATGGTTTGGCCGTTTCCGGATAGATGTCACTAGTAGAACAGAATGGAAATAAATTTAAATAAAAGCGAATATTCTTTCTAATGTTAACAACCTCACGAGTTTATCGCTCAGTATCGTAAATAATGGACCGTGCCGCTTCCTTTAAGCAAGAAAAAGCTGTGGTTTGGATCTGAAAACATCTAGTTTTTAATCTCATGGTGTGGCCGCCATCTAGCGGAATTTGCAGACATCTTGTCAACGGTTATTATTGCAACTATGATTTATGCTCACAATGAAAGAGTGGCGACAATTGTTTCTCATAAAAGCAGTCCGGAGATAATAACAAACTGGCACCATTGCTCAATATACCTGTTTCTTTTGTGCGCGCAGAACTTTCTATGCCATTTCTGTTTGATTTATTGAAATCCTATCCCTACGGAAAATCTTAGGAACCCTGTATAAAACTAATTTATTAAAACTCTTTTATAAAACCAAGCTTTCAGAACGTTTTGTTTCTTCTTCAATAAATAAACTAAATTAAACTCATATAAGGTATGTACTATTAGACTATTTAAAACAAAATTATTATGGAAGGAACAAAACTTTACGAAAGCTTGGTTTCATAAAAGAGTTTTAATAAATTAGTTTTATATTTGGACCGAAAATACTATTATTCCTACGAACTAAAACAATTACAAAAATTTAATGCACGAAAAAATCGACTTCAAATATTTTTTACGATTTGTTGTCTTAATGAAGTCGATTATTAGTGTTTCTGAGGGAGGGGCTTGAACCTCTAAGCCCCCCTTCTGCGTACGTTGGTGTTTTACCATTGCCTTACTTTTGGCCATCAAATCTATTCAAATCAAATTCTGAATTTGTTCTTTGACAATAAAGCATAACCGTGATGCTTGTTCTACGTATAATCAAAGATATACAATAGAGACATAAAGCTATTTGTAACTCATCGCGGTATACGTATCCACATCTAGCAAGAACCAATCACATTGATTGGTCAGAAATTTGTAGCACGTTCGAAAAGAGCAGATATATATTAATTTAAGATGTTTCTGAACGCAATAGGTGCAGAGATACGATACGTGTGTCGTAACGATACGTGATACCTGACGCATCTCAACACCTATCGCGTTCAAGAACACCTTAGTTTCTGACCAATTAATGTGCTTGGTTCTCGCTAGATGCGGATACGTATAAGGCGATGAGTTACAAATAGCTTTATGTCGCTAATGAGCTTCAGGCTACTGCGAACATAATGGGGAACTAGTTCATTTTATTCTCGTCGTGCCGTACGACTGATGTGGGGTCAAGGCACGCTAGTATTATCTATTTGAAATTTATTTTATTTCTATTATTTTGCTTTATTTCTGCTTTGCTCGAGAGACAGATTGGTAAGTTCTTAAGCGAAATAAAACATTTTTAAAACTAAAAATGAATGTCTACGATGTAGCCGAAAAAGTGCAGATGGTCAAATGGTACTATTCAAGGCAGCTCATTGAGACTTATTCAAGAACTTTGTTTGAAAAATTTTTCAAATCGCCCAGAACCTAGTTTATCATAGGTTTGTGCAGAATTTTGAAGTTTGGTTGTGTAGCGCCAAGGAACCATAAAAAACCCACTGTTTTGAATGACGAGCAGGAAGTACGAGATGTGATGATTTGCGTTGCAGTGGAGGAAAATCGAAAGTTAACTAGTCACCAAATGACCGAAGCAGTTGATACGTCTTCAGCTACTGTCTTACGTGTTCTCAAAAAGAATGGTTATCATTCTTACAAAGTGTCAAAAACGCATCAAATTTTTTGTATGTTGGTTGCTCCACTGATGGTGTGATGCTGTGCGGTGTCCCTGCGTGGACACTGGCAAATTGGACTAGTTCCGCCCTATGTTCGCAGTAGCCTGTAGCTCTCTATATGATCTTATATATAGGCCTGTATTGGCGAAGGCGCAATTGAATAAGAAGTGAGGTGGAGAAGAAAAAAAACATTTGTTATGTTTGGAAGTAAAAATAATTTCTCTAACTCTATTTGCAAGAGTATCGTAACTCATAAAAAGCAATTTTACAGGAGAGCTATTTTTCTGTTTGGTTTTGAACGCTCGCTGAAATATGGTTAAGTTTCGGATCACGTTACAAAATCTGTTGGTACTTACTTCCATTTTCCATTTTTTTTTTAAACTGGGACTGGGACTTTTTGCAAATATACATGCACCTAGTCGGGATTCGAACCCGAGACCTTCCGTGCGGCAGGCACGACACCGAGTACCGAAACAGACTGGTGATCCGTGCTATTGACGGTACTTGCTTATGAAGCAGGGTTTCACATTCAATATAAGTAAAATCTAAGAACATTTTTTTCTTAATTTTTTTTATCTTGAAAAATATTATTTTCGCCAAAAATGATACTTGTTACATTCTTGCAAATTGGGGATATTCTGTTAACTTTATTTTTAGAAGAATTTCAAATGACCCTTAGAACTTGTGTGTTTGTTGGAAAATGTTACTCAAAAAATGAATGAATCATAAGAGGGCACACACTCTCTTTACCTATCTTAAATTAAGAACCACCATTTACAACAAGATTTACTCCCTTCCAGGGTATACAATAGTTTTAACCAAAATTATTGTAACAAACTAAATGAATTCTATTCTATTGCATTCTATATCTCAAATTTGGTGCCACTCATCTAGGTGGAAAGATCTAATGTATAAATCAACAAAGTTTCCCTACTTCAAATGTAATAATTCGTCTCCCTGACAGTATTAGCATTCCATCCCCAATATGAATAAAATAATAGAGATACTTACTGAATAATGGATAGTTGTGTTACGGATAGTAGACCCCGTTATGGAGAAAACTTGGTCCTGACGGAGAAAGCAGGGGACGCATATTTTCAGGAGACATCTTGGATTTCTACTTCAATCTGCAATAAAATAGGGTTCAACATTAGGTTATTATACGGAATATTGGATAAGTTTACACATGGATTTCGTAAATTCACCAGTTCAACTAATAAAAATACGATGGAGATATACGACACCATTTTTGGATGGAGAAGACGTCTTAAGGATGTCTGTAGACAGACGTCTTTAAGAGGGCTAATTTTACAAAACTATTGGTCTTAGAGACGACTTAGCAATATCTAATAAGACGTCAAAAGGACCTATGTATAATACCAATCTTAGACAAACCCATGTAATAAAAATCAAAAGTTTTTAAACTACGTTTTTTTCCCCACGTTTTCTTGGTGAAAATATTCGAAAATATTAAAATTCAGACCTTGCTTAAAGCCTGCACTAACCAATATAATTATTTTAATACTTGTAGAATGGTTTAATGATCCTATTTTTAATTTTTTTTCATGGTCTAGATTTATGGGTTAAGGGATCTTGTTATTGAAACGTCCTTTTATTGAAATGCCAACGTTTCGCAAAATTTTTTATTGCCAATAGATGTCATCCTTGGGTAAAGGGGTATTATTTTGGCAGAAGTACCGTACAATTTTGATTATAACTTAAAAAAACATAAACAAATGCATTAAAATAATATTACTAAGCGAGTACTTCGTTCGTATTTAATTTTTACACACTATGTGATTCACTTTGAAACCTTCCATGGAAACGCGGCGAATCAAACTTTTTTTTGTTGGCCCTGCCTAAGCTCAATACCGCTTTTTTGTAAACGTATCAGGATCCAACTGCATGAAAACGGGTAAAGTATGGAAAGAACTAATGACATCAATAATAATAAGGTGTTAACACTTCCAATGTTCCTGTAAAAAGTAGGTATACAGAGCGCTTCAGGCTACTGCAAACTTAGGCAGAAAAATGTCCAATTTGCATGTGTACGTACACGCAGGGACACCGCACACCTATCAGTGGAGCAACCAACACTCAGGCTTGCGATCACCGTTCGCGGCTTGCGTTTAGTATGCCTCTAACCACGGTGCAACGTTAAGTGTAGTCCATAAAACCGGAATTTGGTCAATAAATACGCAAATTTTGATAACGTAATTTTCTTGGTTTTTGTCACTGATAAATTAGAACGTTTTATTTTCAACTGCTTAGATTTATCACTAAAAACGTGTAACAATGAAAATAGTAAGGAGAAACAAAATAAATCATGTTCTCAAAATAAAATAATACATTCTAAAAACCAAAAAATTCTCCAGTCAAAAAAAAATTAGAGCAAATGTTCGAAAAGTCCTCCTTGCTCCTTGCTTAAGGATGATAGTTTACAAAGCTTCTTCAGTTTTAATCCAAAGTTCTTCCAAATTCCGTAAACTTTATTTTTGATATAACTCCACAGATAGAAGTCATTAGGAGCAAGATCGGGTGATCGAGTTGGCCATAAAATAGTTCCCCGTGTAGTTCTAACCCGATTAAGAAATACATTATCAAGATATTCCTAACAAGGCCCACATTGTGAGCGGGACAACCATCTTGTTGAAACCATGTTTCACCAAATCTCACACCTAACAACTGCCTAGCAGTTGCAATAATATGCTGCTTGCAGTAGATCCAAGTATCTAGGACCATTCAAATTGCCGTCAATAAAAAATAGCGCAATTACGTGTTTTCCTACAATACCCCCCAAACATTCAGTTTTTGAAGATACTGTGTGTCAACATACAAATGCAAATTTTCCCTCGACCAATATCGAACGTGTTATGATGATTCAATAATGGAAAAGCGCTTTCATCTGTGAAAAGAATAGATCTCAGAAAGTTTTCATCACGATTAGCCCTTTCCATCATTGTTTCGCAAAATTCCATGCGACGATAGTTGTCCTCCGGAAAAATTTGATGCGTTTTTGACGCTTTGTAAGAATCATACCAACCATTCTTTTTGAGAACACGTAAGACAGTGGCTGAAGCCGTATTAACTGCTTCGGCAATTTGGTGGCTAGTTAACTTACGAATTTCCTCCACTGCAGCGCAAATAATCACATATCGTACTTCCTGCTCGTCATTCAAAACAGTGGTTTTCTTATGGTTTCTTGGCGCTACACAACCAAACTTTTCAAAATTCTGCACAAACCTATGAATCGTTGATAAACAGGTTCTGGGCGATTTACAAAATTCTCCAAAAAAGTTCTTGAATAAGTCTCAATGGTCTGCGTTGATAGTACCATTTGACCATCTGCACTTTTTGGCAACTTCGTAGGCATCCATTTTTAGTTTTAAAAATGTATTATTTCACTTAAGAACTTACCAATCTGTTTCTCGAGCAAGGCAGAAATAAAACAAAATAATAAAAACAAAATAAATTTCAAAAAGATAACACTGCAGCGTGCTTCGACCCCACCTCGGTCGTACGGCACGGAGAGTAAATTGGACTTGATTCCCCCTATGTTCGCAGTAGCCTGGAGGTCATTGTATACCTTTATTTTAATTATATTAGTGTACTGTAGACTTATTGGCTTTAAAAAAGCAAACAAAGAAGTAAAATTAGCCAAAATTAACCTCAAAATACACAAGGCAACTGTCAAAGGCTCAAAACGTATTCTAAACGCGTTCAAATCGTTTAATAAAAACCGAAATATGAATCGTTTTGAAAATGCATTCAGTTCCACGTAAAAATGTAGTAAAAGTTTCAACCAGATGGGAATACACAAAAAAGCTGAATTTACAAAAACCGAAACACAATTGAAATTTAAATAGACACCTTAAGTTGGTTATGTCCGAGTAGCCCGGCGGTATACATGAAATTTTCCGGCTTGGATGTTTCTGTCTTTTACATTTTATTACCATGTATTTTTATCTTGCTTTCTTTGGTTTGGCCGCTCGTCTATTGGTTTTTGGCTCCCGTCGACAAAACTCGCTGCGTTTTTGATGACATCTTCACGTTAGCAACATGCCGCAAACGCTATGCTACGTAGGTTAGCGTCATGTATGAACGTTATACGTGCAAATGACGTGACCTTGATGAAAAGCTCAATGATAGAGCAGAGATTGGACTTTGCCATACGTGCAAATGACGTGACTTTGATGAAAAGCTCAACGATAGAGCAGAGATTGGACTTTGCCACGATATCTGTATTCGAGCGGAAGTCTTTGCTTTTGTACAGATAAAAGGAAGATAGAATATTGCGCTATATTCCATGTTTGCGTATATGTCCTATGACCAACTTTTAGGGCGGTATTTACTAAGGACTATAGTTTATTGAAAGTTTGGTTTGAAGGCTGACATATACATGGGTATTTATTTCAAGCCGAACCAGACCACAATTTATAAGATAATTTTATATGGATAGACGTCAAAATGTACTGGAATGAGACGCATAGGGCAATTTTTCTTAAAACAGTCCAAATAATCCGTAAATATTAATAAAATATGGGTAAACAAGAAATCTGAGAAATGTCAAAGTGACACGGGATGTTGTATTTTAAGTAAAATCATCGTATATTATAGACCACCGCCAAGAGGTGGTTTATCTGCTTTAAATTTTAAAACAATCACGATTTGGTTCATTTTTTGTTCAAAATAAATATTTTTAAGTATTTTAATTACTAAAAAAACCAAATTCCAGGCTTTTTTTGCTTCAATTGGGTATTCCAGCCAGTTTTTTAAGACAATGTATAGGAACGTATGGTATTTCACTTTAAGTTGATTCAGGGAGATCACTGCTCTCTTAAATCACGAAAAAAGCCTTATACATATAAGTTTAAAATTAATTTTCAATAATTAAATGAAAACCAAGATTTCTTATATACACACATCTGGTTTGCTTAGGCGTTTAAATAAAAAGTTAAAATTCGTGTGGTAACTGTTAGCGCGAGCAATCTTAAAAAGCAATTTTTCACGGTATAAATCTTGCGCTATAACCGCTGTGCGCTGTTATTTTTCAAGCAAGCAAGCAATTATAGTGTATTCCGGCATATTCACAATCCGCGCAAACGTAACAACCTAATAATAAAAATTCCGCGGCTTTTTTGGGTTGTTGGGGATTTGCTTATTTTTTTTATTGTTTTGGTGGTTTTGCGCGGTTTTGTGATTTGTGCGGTGATGTCATATTCCGCGCTGGTAAAAGTCTTCAGCGGTAAATTCTTGCGCGTTAGGGGCGAGAGGAACGTGTGATTTTGGCAATTTTTCTAAATTTTTATGAAAATCGGAGATTTTTTGCAGAAGCATGGAAGAGGGAGAGCAATTGCCTACTCTCGTTCCTCTCTGCATTTGCAACCTCTTGGTGGCATCTATAAATTAATGGCGCAGGGGAGTAGGTAAGTGTTACAAGGCGGAGGGGAGAATTCGTAACTTCTTTTCGTTACCATTTGTAACTGAAAATTATAAATAAAATAATGACATACAGAAAATTCTATAAAGATGGACAAAACAAAATTTGTCAAAATTGGTGGTTCACGCGTTTATAGATGTAGAAGGCTTTCTTTTATTTCAGAAGGTACGGTTCTCCTTCAAAACGATCAAAACGTCAGCGAGTGAAACGTCAGTTGAGTGTTTGGACAGTTTTCAATCGATAAAAATACATGAATTATAAATATTCATTTAAATATTGAAGCAACACCGTTCTCAACTAAAAAGCCAGTTAACTCAATTTCGTTTTAGTATTCTTTGGCCTATGATCGGTGCTATATTGACACCAAACTTGTCAATTTGGTTATAAAAATGGTAGCCACAGTAGGCTAAAGGGCACTGAGGCGGTAGGAGTTAACTGGCTTTTTAGTAGAGAACGGTGTTGATTGAAGAAGTGTTGTGTAAGAATATATCTTTCATATGGACCTCTGCAAATTTAGGAATAAAAAGCGATAAAAAATATAAGTAAGTTAGTTAAAAAGCCGTATACGAGGATAAACCGGCCGTCAATTTGCTTTTTTCCATTTTTTTCACAAAATTTTTGGAAAACCTGTATTTTTTCCTTGCGAAATCATTCATATGATTATAGTAAGTCCAAAGTTCCAACAAGTTTTATTTAAATTTAAAGAAAAACCCGCAAAATTAGATTAAAGACCACATACGTCCCATAGTCCTTATCCCATATCGCCCTTGTGTCTAGTGTCTAATCTCTAGAGCGCTGTAGACTCTGGATTGCGGCGTTGACAAGTTTATCTATTTGGAAGGTGACACGGAGATTTTTTTTTATTAAACGATTTTATTTAACCTCACAGTTTCTGGCTGTCTAACTGTCTATCAAATCTCGCGATTCATTTTTGACACACTTCCCGTAAACCGATTTTAATATTATGAGAAAATTTATGGGTAGGGGGTAGTTGAGGGATGTAAACTTACTTTGACTCTTCCCTGCCATAAGCGTGGCAACGTAGCAATTGAATTCGTGGCTATCGGTTCAAATAATTGTCGGCTTTATTATGTTTCTGTTAAATTATTTCGTTAAAAATATTTTCTGACATTTTGTGTTTCTATAAAAAAAATATGTTTCGTTTAAATTTAATTCTACGCATATATTTTCTAGCGATTTAATTTTTCCGTGATTTCATTTTCGAGACAAGTCTTTTTAGACCAATTATTTTCTTTTCTTTTAAATTCTGACAAATTATATTTCTGCCAAATTTGGTTTCGGGTTTTTTATAAAAAAAAAACATTTCAAAAACTTAAACAGTGGTTAAAACTCATTCAAATCTCATTAGCTCCTCGTGAGAACGTAGTAAATATCACACATAGGAATGCTTTGCCTCTATGCATGCTACCGGGAAACAATGTTTCCTTAAACCCCTTTTACAACTTCTTGGCAATTAGCTGGGTAATTTCAAACTACTGCACTGCTAATTTTCCGCAGCGGCATAAGCACATCACACTTTATTGTTAAAGCATAAAACGGAATAAGGAAAGGAACAGAGTTCACATAAGCAAGATGTTTAAAGAGAAAACAATGACAATAGTTTCTTGGAGTCATTTATGCTGTAGGAAGTTTTCTACATTTTTAATTTTATTATTGAATTTATTTTGAATCTTTGTATAGGAATACCTGGTTTCTCTTACGTCTACGTAAATTTTAAAATAAAAAAAAATGTGTTTGGATACGATAAATTTGTTAGGTACTTACAATATTATATAATAATATAAACTTATATATGCTAGTTTTAGCAAGTTTTTGTAATTATGGTTTTGTTGCGACTTTTTTCTCGAACGGATCCAAAATGTTTATGAGTTCAATTGTAAACAAAGTTGTTGTGCTTGTTGTGTATTGTAGGTTTCAGAAATAAAGATATGGCTATCTTTGTTGGACTTGTTGTTTATTATGTATAGCTATCTTTGTCATATAAAATTAGCCTGGATGAATTTTAATTAGTTAAAATTAGGACCATTTAAAAAAAAATGAATAAAAGGTGTTTATTTGTAGGTATGAGTTTACTTTATAAAAAACACAAAAAAATAAATAGCCCAATAGAATAGTACTTTAAAATGGAAAAACTGACTACACAGCCACACTTTTCAGGGCTAATAGGTGATCATGCCAGAAACCTAAAACAACATTTTTTCAACAAAATTTATCTCTAGGTTCGACGCCATCTTGGATTTTGTGTTGGACTAAATATTTCGGTTAATATTTGTCCGATTTTAAAACGGCTTTTCTTTTTGGCCAAACAAAATTATTATTTAAAACTTTTATTTGAAAATCTTTTTTGTATGTGTCATAAAAATAAGTTATAAAAGACTTCCGAAAATTTCTCTTTGTGTAGACTTGAGAAGAAAAGTGTTCAAATATAAATTGTAGATATCAAAATTCCCTATAATGTTTTTTTAAACGCTTTTCTGTATAGTAAAAAATAGCTGAGATAGAGTGCTGCAAAAGTGACACTAAAAATTCTTTAGGTAAGTTTTAATTCCCTTATTGTGTCAAGTTCGCCATGACGAACGCCTATGGTTTGTCAAACTAGTAATTTATCAGACCGTATTTAATAAAAATTTTCATCGTAAGAACGATTCACCATAAAAAGTGCAATTTGTTAAGCCAATTTTCCTCATTTTTTCAAATCCACTCAATAACAAACTCGAAATTTATTAAGACCCGATCTTAATCAAACCTTTGTTCATCAAACTCATTCAATATCGAACTCGTAATTTGTAAAACCCATTTTTATTCAAACCCGGTATTTTTCAAACCATTATTTTTCAAAACCGGAATTCGTAAGACCCGTTGTTTATCAAAAATTTGTTCTTAACTGGAATGCAAGTGACATCTATACACAAACTACTGAACATTTAACGCTACTTGTACAAGTATGCGCGAGTAGCAGTAGCGAGTAGGGTCACCTGCGTGTACGCTTCCCGTTCATGTATTATTGGCGAATACGCCATCAATTTAGCAGAAAATTCTGATAGACAACGATTCTTACGAATTCTGGTTTTGACAAATTTCGGGTTTTATTAAAAATGGGTATTAGAAGTTACGAGTTTGAAATTAAACAGTGGCGGTACTAGGGGGGCGGCGGGGGGGGGGCGATCGCCCCTCCCCTTCGTTCCAGAAAAAAGTAGACAACACCAACAAAGATGCTTGTGGTAATAACCCTAATGAAGAAAAAACGAGAAATTGCACAATATTTTGGGACAGTTTGACCTTCAATCCGTCAGACTAAGAATATACAAACGCATGATAAACCTACCGCGAAAACCATTGAAAATAGAGAACAGTATTATAAACTATGTTGGGAATTTTGAAAACAATCATAGATTCACATCAGATAACCTAAAACTTCTAAAAAGTGTACCAAACAAAAGACTTTTGAATGCATATGTATGCGTAAGTATTGAAATCATTAAATCCAGAAATAGTTTAAATAAAGATAGAGGACCCATCCCGTTTAGTACACTTTATTCTTTAGTTGAGGGGAGATAGGATTATAAATCGTGGTCAATCACAAATTATTTTGTAGTTTTGGTTTGTGGAAAACAATTATAACTTTGTTTTAGTATTATAGAGTTTCTATTTATAAACAAGTTTTAGAAATCAATTCGGACATAAAAAAGCATTTTTGACCTGAAAAAATTCAAATCAAGGCAAAATTAACTAAAATCGTTTCTAAATACTATAAACTGTTTTATTAATCCAAAACACAAATTCTGGAACTTTTATTGTGAGAAGTCAGTATTTGGAAATAATATTGGTCAGAAGTAGGCAAAAGCTTAAATCAAAACTTACCGGATAACGTTTTCGAGGCAATGAACAAGTGTGGCAATATTTTTCCGTTGATTAAAACATTCTTGGATGTTTGCCAGTAAGTAATGCCTCATCAGAAAGAAGCTTCTCATGTCTTAGAAGATTGGACACATAAGTACCTACTTAAAAACACTATGACTTATTCGTCTGACGAGCTTAGCGTTGGTGCATATCAACAGACATAATAAAATTGACATTGAGCGAGTCATTGACCGGTTTGCCCAAAAAACTGGAAATTATTTTTTTTTTGATATGGGCATCTTATGTTTGAGATATGCGATATAAAAGGTAATGTTTCAACAAAAAGCTTATGTTTTTTATAACTGAAAAAATTATTCGTAGTTACTCAAACGCGGATTTCAGGAGGATAGGAGGGTAGTTAACCCCCCGCTACCCTGGCTTTAAATTTTAGTAGAGCGTAAATTGCGGCGCTATAACACCTTTGATATTTACGGTATTAGTTAATTTTGTGTTAAAAATGGCATTTGTAGTGTCGTTTTCATAAAAATTTTTAATAAATAAAAAATAAAAAAACGCATCTTTTTGAGCAATTTTCTTAAAAATTTTCGCTATTTATGATTTTCGTTTATTTCGAGTCAAAAATTACAGTTTTAATGTAATTTTCTCAAAAATTTTCTTAAACATTTTTTAAAATAAAAAATATATGAAATAAACGACTTCAAATCTGAGTACCCCCCTCCTAGATTTGAGACCAAATCCTCGCTTGTAGTTACTAAGTTTTGTTTGCATATATTGATATGTTCCTCATAAAAGCTATGCTTTTATTCATTTTTTTTGTATCGAAACCGCCCCCCCCCCTTTTCAAATGGCTTGGACCACCACTGTATTAAATGAGATTGATGAACAATGGTTCGATTAAAAACGGGGCTTATAAATTTCAAATTTGTTATTAAAGGGGTATGAAGAAATAAGGTTCGAATAAAAAATTGGTTTGACGGATTGCAGTTGTAATTGAACTTTCTTTTATTTAACGGGTTTGATTTTGCACATTCTGATGAACCGTGGGCGTCCACCAAGAAAAAACAAAACAGAACACAACAACTGTCGTTAATGAATATTGGAATATTAGATAATATTCTGCGTAGATATTTTTAAGATTTAAATTTTTTGAGTATAATTCGATATTCCCTCTTATGTATTTCGAGGAAAACGAGGAAATGAATTGTTTTATTTGCAACAAAACCTTATGCGAGAATTAAAATCACGTCGTGAAAAACAAAGAAATACTGATATCTGAAATTAAGTACTTATTTACCAATAACCTACCTAAAGAATAAAGATACAGGGTTCCTAAGCAAATCCTTAGAGGGCCAAGCAGCCGTGTATAAGACGCAGACAAACGGAAAAGCACAATAGGTAGAAAAGGATGGGCATAGGGCGATGTTGTCACTACATCTTACACGTAGTAAATCCATTCCAGGTTGTTGTTTTCTAATGTTTTCCATTTTCATACCTTTAGGACTGGAATAAAAATTGTTTTTGCTCGACTTTAATACCAAACTGATAAAAGATATCGTAAAAAAAAATATTTTTCGGTTTTTCATTTTGTAACCATTGTCCTTACGCACTGTTTACAGGCTGGGGACTGAGATACATGCAAATGCCTAACCTAAAGCGTTCATACACGGCCGGAGAAATCGACTGAGATATTTCCGTAGAAACTTTATCAAGCAAATAGGACGGGTTGACGCCTTCGAACGTCCAACCCCTACGTAACGTTTTGTAACCCCCCTCCCCCCTATGACCATTACGTAATTTGTGCACGGCCTCTGTAGTCCCAGTGGAAGAGGGCGAGAAAATTGATATTTTTTTCAAAAAATTATACTTTTTAGACCTATTTCTTTGCGTTCCCGAAATTACGTAATTTTTGAAAAAAAATTGTAAGCGGCGCCATTTTTATTTCGTGCTTTGTTTTTCTAACATTTTTGCATTCGGCTAATTTAATTGAAAAATTTTTGCCTGCGGCGCCCTTCATCTTCTCACTCGAAACCAAGATCCCTCGTTTTAGGAAAACTGATCCCGTCTCTGTTTCTGAATTTTTTCGAATAAAAGTAGAATATGACCATGGGGGAAATAATTTTTTTCTATGTATGTATGACGAAAATTTCGAGAAAGTTGAAGAAAAAAATAAAAAAAGTGGCAGAGCTCAAGTTTTTCGTAAAAAAAACGTTTTTCGTAAAGAAACAGAGCAAAATAAATCTTTTCACCCCTTTTTGGGTGTTACAAATATTGGCAGCCCCTTATTTTTCACTTTTACCCTACCGCTAGTTTTGAAGAATTGGTTCGCTACATGTTTCGAGATCATGTCATAAAACACCTCGAAAATATCAAATGTAGTGTAGGGTCAGCTTTATTTAAAATCAATAATATCGCAAGCAAAAAGCTCTGCAGGAAAAACAGCGCCGTTTATTGATTTCTTTGGCTGCTAGTGCTAGCTGCATGGTTTGGCCGTTTCCGGATAGATGTCACTAGCAGAACAGAATGGAAAGAAATTTAATTAAAGGCGAAGATATTTCTTTCTAATGTTAACAACCTCACGAGTTTATCGCTCGCGTAATAATGGACCCTGCCGCCTCCTTTAAGCAAGAAAAAGTTGTGGTTTGGATCTGAAAACATCTAGTTTTTCCTTGATCATCTCATGGTGTGGCCGCCATCTAGCGGAATTTGCAGACATCTTGTCAACGGTTATTATTGCAACTATGATTTATGCTCACAATGAAAGAGTGGCGACAATTTTTTCTCATGAAAGCAGTCCGGAGATAATAACAAACTGGCACCATTGCTCAATATACCTGTTTCTTTTCTGCGCGCAGAACTTTCTATGCCATTTCTGTTTGATTTATTGAAATCTTATCCCTAAGGAAAATCTTAGGAACCCTGTATAAAAAGTCTCATTGAGAAAATTTTTGCGTGCGTCGCTTTTTAGAAATGGTATCAGTATGTTTGACACTTTTTCCAGAAAGTAGCCTTACTTCTTATTTGGTTTGTCTATGTTTTTGACGTTTCTATAACAGATCACTTGATTTTCGGCAACTTTCAGTTTTACCGGATATACAGTGTTACTCAAATCTGAGTAAGATTCTTATTAAATAACCGGTATTTTTTCTCAAAAATTTTTTAGAACATTTTTTGCCTTAATATCTGTCTGTTCTTCTGTCAGTCACCAACGCGCCTAACTCAAGAACCACTTGTCCTATTTTGACGAAATTTAGTAGGTACGTAGACTTGGTTTATGCTCCAGATGGTACCATTTCAAGAACATGAAAATTACCCCCCAGGGGCGGAGATAATGGAAGGGACTTATTAAAAAACCCAGTTTAATCCAGAATATGGCATGTAGGGTATTAATTGGAACATATTTAAACAGGGATTGTGAAGGCTTCGGTGAGAGTTTTAGTGCCTATAAACTGAAAGAGTATTTTAAAAATTCTTGCCTACGTTAACATTTCTTTCTTTTTCTATTAAAAAAATACACATTTATGGTGCCCTCTATCTCCGTTATTTTTAACATGACTGTTAATTTTTATTACCAAAATTTAAAGAAAATTTAACCCACTAAGTTTTTTATAGAAACATTTTAAAAAAAAGTTTAATGGTAACAAATTATATGTCAATTTATAGATATGCTACCTTCATTAATCATTATTTTTAAAAAAAAAAGGTCAAAAATCTTTAAAAAAACAATTTTTTATAAAACAAAACAACCCGAACTACGCATAAATTCAAGATGGCGGCGAACGTAAAGAGAAATTTTGTTGGAAAAATATGGTTTTATGATGAGTCTCGTATGATCTTCTACTTGCGATAAAAAGTTTGGCTGTTAAGTCAGTTAATATATATATATATATATATATATATATATATATATATAAGTGATTTATATAAATAAAACCAAAATTAAGACACGAAGCCTATTTGTAATGTCCTGCAAATTTACTGCTTCCTTTTCCCTTTGCGATACGTTCCTTTTCTCACTTTTTAAACGTCAGCGATTCTTACCGGGCTACTTTAATAAAAATTCAATGTCCTGTCAGAACAAAACTCTTCTAAAGAGCACGGCGATGGCGATTCTTAAACCATTGTAAAATTAAAAACAAAAAATTCTGACCAAAAAATTTACCAGCTACCGCGATTCCATCGACTAAGAGAGCTGGTGGAACATTATTGGGGATCTGAATAAATGGGAAAAAGACCAACTGTCATCTCACTGGAGGCATACTCCAGGACAAAGACAAGCATAAAGGTTTATTACCACACCTTCAGCAAAAAGAGCTGAACAGCTCCTAATTATGAACAGAACAGACATAAGAACGGTCGTTGGATTGCTCACAGGTCACTGCCCGGTGAAATACCACCTAAAAACAATAGGCAGAGCAGAAAACGACCTCTGTAGATATTGCTTAGACGATACAGAAACCGCAGAACACCTACTCTGCGTATGCCCAGCCCAACTCTGCAAGAGGGTTAAATACCTCGAGGGTGTTTCACGATCACCTAAAGAAGTGGGCCAACTACCACCCAAGAAAATAGCTTCCTTTGGGAGAAGTCTACTTTTCCTGGTAGCAATCTAAGATTTAGAGTCATGTACAAATGTACAAATCTCAATCTACAATGTCCGTAAATTTAAAGGTTTGGTCGAAAAATGCTTTTCCTTTACCAATATCATGAGAAAAAAGAGACCGAATAAAAACAAATATGATTTTCCGCAATTCTCGGGCATCCTTCTTTTTGATATCGGCATCCATAATGGTAAAGGCTGGTCTACGTAAAATTTAATGAATTTTGATATATTTGAGAATATTTGCCCTATTTAACACACGAAGACGATTAAAATAAATAAAAGTAATAGTGCTTTAACAGTCTCACAAATGATATTAAAAACAAACTTGAAAACTGTTTAGGAATACCAAACAAAAAAAATGCATTTTTTGTCGGGCGCTTAAAAATTGATGCTGGCACCGCTTTGTGTTGAAAAACACTTCTATGTTGTTTGGTTTAAAAAAAAATTAGGGATTTTTAATATAACGAACATAATAGACTCTTGAAATAGTTTTCTTTCCAAGTTCTTAGATTAGATAGTGTACATTAAATGTTAAAGCATTCATACTCGAGGTAATTTTTACCACTCGTGACTCTAATAATCGTACACCGAACTTGTTACATAAATAAGTACTATGTGGGGAAAAATATATAAAATCAATCATTTTTAAAGGGCATTAACATTTTTAAATATTTAATTTATTTAATTGAATCATTTTACAAAAATTAAAAAAAGAAACTGCCTTACGTTGAGGTGATAAGTCTGCATGTGGCCAGGGTCAAGTAATTTTTTTGTTCGAGATCTGCGTGAATTCTTCTTTGTCTGAAAACTGGATAAATTATAAAACACCGCCCAGACGGCTCGGGACGCCTCTAAAACTCGGACATGTCCGGGGAAATCCGTCAGCTTTGCCTGCAGTTTTACAGTTTTTCTGGATTTAAATGATCATAACTTTTGTTCGCGTGAACATATTTTGATAAAATAAAGCCTATATCCTGCCCAGGAGTCCAAGAAATCCAGTAGTAAAACTCTCATCAAAATCCGTTGAGAAGATTTTGCGTGATGCTGGACAGACCAAAAATTTCAGTTTTGATGACTATATCGTTGGTTTCTCAGATTTAACAATGAAAAGATACCTGGTCCAAAGAAAACTCCTTGGCAAATTATAACCGCTGTTTATTTACAAAGAAAGGAAGAAACTCCATACCGTTCTAAATATTAGAGAGGGAAAGCGATAGAGATATGTGGGGTGTGATGCAGTCGCGAAAACAAGCCTAAATGAACAGGTCACTGGCAGAGCGAGCATCGGTTTTGCCGCGGTCATTCTGGAACTGTGAGCATGCATTTGATGTGCTTTGTCTGTTGAGTGATCGATTACTCTCGCGGCTTCGAAAATTAGATAATAATATTACCAAAGTTTCTGTAAGCATCGGGAATATTTTCTTTATTTAATCTAAGGTTTATTTAGAAGCCGACAATTTTTAAAATATAATTTATGTACAGGATTTTTCGACTTTTTGGTGTTTCATTTTTTAAAAAGTTTGTCCCAACACTTTGTCCAGAAGTTTGTTCAAAAGCTTGTCGAAAAGTTCAAGCGAAAATTTATGGAAAACTTCCTGCAAAAGTTTGTCCGAAAAGGATTGCAAGTATTTTCGCAAAGTTTTGGAGAAACCAGTTTCTCTCTCTTAAGGTAGAGAAATGGCTTATATAGAAATTTTTGTTATCAAGATTATTTTTCCATCTTTTTGGTCTTCTATTTCTCCTAAATTGAGAGTGATGATTGACCACAAATATTTTGAAGACTATTATGCTGGAGGAAACGTTCGTTAAAAAGTATCTCCAACAATTTGTCAAAAAGTTTGTCGAAAAGTTCGAGCAAAAGTGTGTGGAAAAGTTTCTGCAAAAGTTTGCCCGAAAAAGATCGCAAGTATTTTCGCAAAGTTTTGAATGAACCAGTTTTTCTCTCTTAATTTAGAGAAATGGCCTATCTTGAAATTTTTTTTATGTGACAAAATTATTTTTCCATCTTTTTGGTTTTCCATTTTTCTTAAATTGAGAGTGATGATGTACCAAATATTTTGAAGACCATTATGCTGGAGGAAAAGTCCGTTAAAAAGTCTGTCCAAGTTTGTTCAAAAGTTGGTCGAAAAGTTCTTGCAAAAGTTTGCCCGAAAAGGAAGAAAGGAAGTATTTTCGCAAAGTTTTGGACGACCCAGTTTCTCTCAATTAATGTACAGAAATACCCTATCCAGAGATTTGTATTATGTGACAAGATTATTTTTCCATCTTTTCGTCTTTCATTTTTCCTAAATTGAGAGTCATGATGAACCAAACATATTTTGAAGACTATTATGCTGGAGGAAAAGTTCGTCAAAAAGTCTGTCCAAAGAAGTTTATTCAAAAGTTTGTTCAGAAGTTTGTTCAAAAGTTTGTTCAGAAGGTTGTTCAAAAATTTGTTCAGGAGTTTGTGTAAAAGTTTGGTCAGAAGTTTGTTCAAAAGTTTATAGAAAAGTTTCTGCAAAAGTTTGCCTGAAAAGGGTCGTAAGTATCTTCGCAAAGTTTTGGACGAACCAGTTTATCTGGGTAATTTTATAACCAAGTAGGTAAAGGGTGATCCATTATACGGCGACCAAGTTTGAAGCCCATATCTCGATAAGTAGTTGGGATAGAATTATAATTCTGGTGTCAAAAGATAGTTATTGATATCACATTTTAATCTATGATATCCATTATTATCTGCTCCTAAACTAAATATTATTTATTGACCTAACTTATTTTTTTTTTAATAAAACTATATGCCACCAATACATTTTTACGCGAGATATTTCTTTTATCAACTGTGAAAAACTACAAAATAAAGGGAGCCTCAACTGTTTGCATAGTAATAGGTACTTAAAAAAAATAAATATGCATTACACTTCAAAATGTATATTTTATTCAAAATGCACTTCAAAAGTGTTTACAAATATTTTGTTAGATTAATTTGCTCTCACGAAAGAAAAAATGATTAGGGTAAAATTTCTGACGTATTTCTATTTTTATAACAGACGTTATTTTTAGAAGGCACAAAGGTGTCCGTTATCAATTTTATTGTTATATTATTATGCATTTTACACAAAATAGTCTTGAACAAAAGTTGCATAACTTTTAGTAAACTCTGAAATTATAACAAAGTTATGATTGTTTTCCACAAACCAAAACTACACTTTTTTGCACTCAACGTTTTGCTAACAACGTTAGCTTAAGTTAAAGATATTTCACTCCAAGAAGGTGAAATTTTAATCTCGTTTGATGTTCATTTTTCCTTAGTGTGTCGATCCCCAATACCTTAGAATACCTGGAGGAACTACTTAGAAAAAACAATCTAGAAGACAAACAGACTTTAGAATACCTATCTTTAACAAAATTCTGCATGAATAAAAGTTACTTTCAATATAAAAATGACTACTACCAATAATTAGGAGGAACCACAATGGGTAATAGTTTATCACCTTTTATTGCAAACCTCTTTATGAGCAAATTTGAATCAGATATAAGTAGAGAATTTGAGTATTTCCCCAGAGTATGGTTCAGGTATGTAGACGATGTGTTTGCAGTCTTCAACACTAAAGTAACTAGTGTTAAAAATTTTATGGAAAAAATAAATAACAAATTTCCCACAATTAAACTTACTTATAAAACAGAGAACAACGGTACACTGCCATTTCTAGATACTTTAGTTATAAGAAATAAAAATAAATTATAATTTGACCTATAGAGAGAAGGAACGGCCACCAAAACAGGTATATTCCAAATGACTCTTTTCATTGCTTACAATATAAGCTTGCAAATTTGCACTTTTTAACATATAGATTAGTAAATTTCCCCTTAAACAAAGAAAGATTTGAAGCAAAAAAAAAGGATTAGGAATATAGCTGGCGAAAACGGTTACGACAAAGGCTTAATAAAAAGCTGATAAATAGACATTCTTTTCAAAAGACCTTTCGGAATTCCACTTTTTTTTAGACATAAAGATACCTCCGACACTAAATTTGTATCAATTCCTTATAATCCTAATTACACGAAAGGATTACAAAAAGTATTCTATAACACCGGTCTTACATTAGTATATCAATACGGAAACGCAATAAGAAGTTTACTAGGCAATCCCAAGGATAAAACTACAATTCTAGAAAAAAGTGGAATTTACGAAACTAGTTGCATGGATTGTGACAAAAAATATGTTGGCCAAACGAGACGCTCTATTCAAACACGATTCAAACACTTAGCACACTTAAAATACGGAAGAACAGAGAAGTCAAGTGTGACCGAGCATGCTTTTGAAAACAGTCATAGATTCACATTAGATAACCTAAAACTTCTAAAAAGTGTACCAAACAAAAGACTTTTGAATGCATACGAAAGTATGGAAATCATTAAATCCAGAAATAGTTTAAATAAAGATAGAAGACCCATCCCGTTTAGTACACTTTATTCTTTAGTTGAGGGGAGATAGTATTATAAAGCGTGACCAATCAAAAATTAATATTCTTATCGCCGCCCACTAAAAGATAGTATATAAGATAGAGTGTAGGTTAATTTAGTTTATTGTTTATCGTCTCCTGATGATGCTAACGTTATTAGCGAAACATGCGTCGAGTGCAAAAAAGTGTAGTTTGGGTTTATGGAAAACAATCATAACTTAAAAAAAAAAACAAAAGATCAAAAGATCTTGGGTGGAAATAACGAAAATTCAAACTTGCATGAGCATGCCACAAGGAACACACAAAAGATCAAAGCAAAAAGAAAAATGATTAAACGATGTTTCGCCCTGGGTAACCAGCGTGGGCTCATCAGTAGTTTCACTGGTCACCCTCCACTATACATCATTAAACACCATCACACACTTTGACCTCCAACCTTGAACCACTCCCAAATAGGCATCGTTCCGCACTGGCACTTACTTATCCAAGTTACCTGATACGAATTCGTCCCGGCTTGTTAATATTTCCAGTAGGATTATGCTTCTAAGGCATTAAAACAAAGAAGAAGTTAAGAAACCTCCAAATCAGTTACTTCAACCGAAAATAAACTAAAAAACAAAAGATCAAAAGATCTTGGGTGGAAATAACGAAAATTCAAACTTGCATGAGCATCCCACAAGGAACACACAAAAGATCAAAGCGAAAAGAGAAATGATTAAACGATGTTTCGCCCTGGGTAACCAGCGTGGGCTCATCAGTATTTTCACTGGTCACCCTCCACTATACATCATTAAACACCATCACACACTTTGACCTCCAACCTTGAACCACTCACAAATAGGCATCGTTCCGCACTGGCACTTACTTATCCAAGTTACCTGATACGAATTCGTCCCGGCGTGTTAATATTTCCAGTAGTTTAGTTTCTTTTCGGTTGAAGTAACTGATTTGGAGGTTTCTTAACTTCTTCTTTAATCATAGCTTTGTTATAGTGCAACCAAAGGTTCCAAATTCCCAACATAGTATGAAATTATAAATGTCAAAATTGTCAAATGTCATCGCATATGTCAAATTTTGACATCAACTTTCTTATTTTAAATAGAACCCTCTGTAAATAATTTTATTTTTAAAGGACGACATGATTTTGATTTTAGATTCCAAAAAGCGATTATCTTTTTACGGTTACTTAAAAAAACACTTTAAAATAAAACAAAAACACTTCAAATCAAAACAACAACTACTGCTATAAAAGCGATATTTATATGCTTCTTGAGCCAAGTCTAATCTTTGAGCACTTTCAGTTCAGAACAAAACGTAAGTAATATCAAAATTTTGTCATTAGATTTATTTATAAATTTTTTTAGCTAAATGTTTGACCCAGATTGTTTTACACGCAAAGTAATTTAGTCAATAGTACCACTTACTTTTTTGTCTTGACGTTTATATACTAAATAATACATATGATTATAAAACAAAATTATGATTGTTTTCCACAAACCAAAACTACACTTTTTTGCACTCGACGCGCGAGACGATAAACAATTGTTTATTGTGCAAAAAAGTGTAGTTTTGGTTTGTGGAAAACAATCATAATTTGGTTTTAGTGCAACCAAAGGTTCCAAATTCCGAACACATATGATTATATTTTACGTAAAATTTTAGCTAGATGTTTTGTACAGGGTCTGGCAATTAGGCCTTTTCATGGGCCCTTTCTGCCATACCCCGTTTTTCATCCCTATGCTCCTACTTCCGCTGCAACATTCTCTTCGAGCCTCCCTGTTTTCTTTACGAAGTTCAGTATGTCGGCCCATTTGAGCGAGTGGCTCTTCTTCCTCTTTAGTGGGAAATCCCCACTTCAGCTGCCTTGATCTGGTATATGCATGGCACTCTGCTATTAAGTACTGCGCCGATTCCTCTTCGTGTCCGCAAGCGGGACACACGGGATTTAATGATTTAATGATTGTTTCATTCGTGTCAGATGTTTTTTTAGCCGATTGTGCCTAGTCAGCATCCGTGTCAGCAGTCCAATGTCCTTTCGGGTCTTGCCTAAGAGCCATTTAGTTCTGGATTCATTAGGACCGTCCACGAATAGCTTGGCTGAGTGCACTCTGACTCTGGCCTCCAGGACGTTTTCAGTTGCAGCTCACTCTGTACCTGTCTCCTTGTTATTCTAAGAGGTTCCGGTCTAATGTATTGGGTTTCGGCCCCTAGTCTGGCAAGGTCGTCCGCTTTCTCGTTCCCTGGTATTCCCTCATGACCTGGGACCCACATCAGTGTTACCCTCTTGTATTGAGCTAGTGTTTGCAATGCTTCAGTGCATTCCTCCACCAGACTACTGACTATCTTGGGTGCACTTAAATCTCGGGGGCAGCCTGACTGTCGGAGCATATGTATATGTCCCTCCTGACATTTTTGACCTCCAGTAGGGTTGCTGCCATGATAATGGGATATACCTCCGCTTAAAACACCGTAGAGTGTTATCCAAGTGGAACTTTTTTGAACTTCTAGGGTTTCCGTGTACATTCCTGCGCCTGTTGTCTGCCTGGCTGACAGTTAAAGCCATCTGTGTAGCAGACCGTCACCTCTCTGCTTAATTCCATTCGGAATTCTTCCCTTTGCCACGCATTCCGTTCTGGTATTGTGACATTGTACTTTTTATCGATACTCCATGGCTTAAGTGCTGCTTTCACTGACAGTCTTAGGAGGGGCAACTCTTTTTGTCGCCCGTCCCTTATCCATTATAATTGTTACCCCCTCTATCTACTATATTATGCACGTCGAAATCGTCCAATTGTCAATTTAGACACCAATTTTCTTATTTTAAATTGAAAACACCATATATATTTTTGAAAACTTTCTTCTTCTTCTTCTTCTTCAAGTGCCATGCTCTCTTCGAACGTTGGCTATCATCAGCGCGATCTGCATCTTATCCACTGCCTTTCTGAAAAGTGTCGTGGTACTAACGGCATACCATTGCTTAAGATTTTTAAGCCATGATATGCGTTTACGACCCGGACCTCTTCTGCCCACAATTTTTCCTTCTATTATTAATTTTAAGAGTTCATATTTGTCATTTCTCAAAATATGGCCAAAATATTCAAGTTTACGTCTTTTGATGGTAAATAAAACTTCAAGATTCTTATTCAATCCAGGAAGAACATCCACGTTACGTACTTTGTCCACCCAAGATATCCTGAGCATTCTACGATAGCAATACATCTCGAATGCCTGCAATTTTTTGCACATGGCATCAGTTTGTGTCCATACCTCTACGCCGTAATACAAAATGCTAAACACATAACAACGAAGCACGCGAATTCGGAGAGTAGTATTAAGATCGCGACTAGACAACACTGATTTCATTTTGACAAAGGGTGATCTATCCTGTTCAATTCTTGCATGGACTTCTTGCATGTTGTCCCAGTTTTCATTGAGCTGACAGCCCAGGTATTTATACGATTCTACGCGTTCGACTTGTTGGCCATTTACTTCCAGTATGCCTCTTATGTTTTTTTGCTTGGCTATAACCATCCATTTTGTTTTTCCAACATTCAAGTTAAGCCGAAATTGCGAACTTTCGCCTGCGACTCGATTTATCAGCTCTAGCAGGCCTTCCAACGTATCCGCAATTATGACGGTGTCGTCAGGATTTATCAAATTGTTAACTTTTATGTCGTTTATAGTTAGACCCTCCTCTTAGTTGTGAAGTGCATTCTCGACGATTTTATTACTATAGATATTAAATAGCAGCGGAGATAATATGCAGCCTTGGCGAACACCCCTGTCTGGCTGTCTTTGGTAGATCTTTTCTTTCTCTTTTCAAAAATATATCATATGTTACTTTTGTCTTAAACGGTCATTGAACAAGAACAATGTGTTGAACAAAGGACCACCTAAACTATTTTTCCTTGGCTAACATATATTTTTTGTTTCACAAAAGAAGAAAATATATGTCGAAGTTTTAAAAAATATACAGGGTGTGCAAGTTTTGTTAAAGACTATTTTTTGTAAAATGCATAATAACATAGAAAAGAGGGGGTAACAGAATGGATAAACTTGTACAGACTTCAGTCATTTGTTTTCTCCTTTTTTTCTTTTGTTGTTTAGTGAAAAGGGCACCCTTCTTCCTGCTGGTTTAAATGTTTAAATAAAATTATGCTTGTAAGAGTTACTTCGGTTTTAAATTTAAAAGACAAGCACAAATTTATTTAAAAAAAATTGTCTTGGCTGTCTTATTTAATGGCGCTATCTCTTCGTGAGATAATCTGCCAGATCAAGTGGTACAATCCAGGATTGGCTGACTCTAAGTCAACTGAGTCCTGAAATATAATATATAAAGCCTCCGTCTATCCCATTCGCCAGACCGGTCTGCAGCAAAAAATTGTTTTTTTTATTCCTTCATCAAAAACATGATTTTAACCCTGCAGATAACTAAAGCATGGCTTTTTAAGTTACCGATGTCCAAATTTTTTGATCACGGGTGCAAAAAAAAATTTCTGACCGTTTTTTACCTAAAATTAAAGAGAAATAGCGGGAACTAGTAATATTGAAAAAATCTAATTATTCTTGACTAAAAATTAAGCCAAGTAATACAAAAAAATTATTTTAAAATATCATCAAAATATCAAACTCTCAAGAATTAAAATGTCGCAACAATGAACGTCACCGATCGAGTAAAAAGGCACATCGCTATGGAACTTGTTTCATTTACCAGCCGCCTTGATTAATAGTGTAAAGATGGTGCGTTGCGAGAAGTGCTCTTCGTTCGAGATTTTTAAAAGTATTTTCCTGTTTTTTCTGGACTTTCTGATAAAAGTATAAAAAATAGTGTTAAATACCTCGTTGCGCTCGTTATTTAACCCAACTCTTGTAGAAAAAAGCACTATTTTAGCCACTTTTTGTGAAAACTACTATTATTTGATAGACTAGGGTTGTCTTGTGGGATTTTTTTCATTTTTGTTTCCAATACCAGGTTTAGGCTGCTAAAAAAAAACTACCACTATTATAATAGAAACCCATACATTTTTCTGTAATGAGACCAATATATCATCGATATATCCCTCCTTTAGACACTTAAAGTTGCATAAATAGAGAGTATCTCAGTGCGCATGCTCAGAACGGATACGTCGTACCACAGCGACTTCGACCACCCTTGCAGTATTCGTACGCAGTTAGCGTATCTTAACCATTTCGTTATCTGTGGGGTTTCATAAATAACAAAGACCTTTAACTAAAATAGACCCATCAAGTCATTTATAAATCGCTTTGAAACGCCATCAGTCGTAAGATTTAGGGAAAACCATTTTATGTTCCATGGCAACGCTGCACCAGGCATGCTGCCTCTCACACATGCTCCATCCACCAAACTTTTAGCAGCGGACAGGAGCGACTCGTTATTTATAAATTTAAAAAAGTGGTCCTTATTTTTAAACTTGTTAAATATTTTTTATGAAAAAACATTTAAAATTTTTCTATACTTAACAGTTGATACCGAGTTATGGAAAGGTTCTCAACTATGTTTCCTAATTGCGTGTGTAAAGTTTTTCGCACGCATTTCCATGCGAAATGTTTGGATTTCCCGCACACGATGCAAAAAAAAACTACACAAATGGTTTTAATCTATTAAATGTCAAGTCATACACAAAATATGGAGTGCCTGTAGAACTTTATTAAAAAATTACCCTACATAATACTTATTTATTTACCTAACTAGTGCTTTTTGACCACCACCTGTACATTACCTGATGAACTGTCAAAAATGACAGCATAACTAAGTTTACATATGACCTTCTGTCAAATCATTTTTGTAACAATTAACATTTCCTTGGCCAATACGTCAGAGTTATAATGCGTAAAACATACAGCATTTTGGCCTTTTTTCGAACTTTGACCCCTAATATCTCAAAAACTGTACACAGAACTTTTTTTTGCCTCTATAACATACTAAAATTATATTAAATTCCACCGAGGCAAAAATTCTCCATAAGCCCTGTGTAATCGGGTGCGGGGTCTTTTTGTTTGTTTTTCTCATTTCATTTTTTTTTAAATTATACTGCCTTCCTTAATTAAAAATCAGTGAAAATAAATTATTTCCCTATGGAGTTACTGCTTTTTAGTTAAGGACGGACGCTATATTATTATGTATTTATATATGATATAAAGAATGTTTGTTTGATAAAACTTTTTATTTATAATATTTACATATAATATCATCCAAACGCTTAAAAAAAGTAGGGTTATGGTGAAAAATCGTAAAAAATGGCTTCGTGATCATGCGCGAAATGTGATAAATAACATAACATAAAAAGATAAAAGTTGGCCATCTTTTTATGTCTCATGTTATGTTATTTTATGTTATTCTTCTGTATAAACACCAACAGGGTTTGTCATAAGCTCAGCTCTTATTTCATTTTATGTTGTGTCTAAGTTTATGTCTTAGCTTATCTTATTTTTCTGTATAAACCCAGCATTACCTACCTATTTTGTCCAACATATTTTATACCCAGAATGCTTAGTTAATTGCACTATGTATTTATAAAAAAAACCTTGGCGAAAAAATGAACTGACTATAGATAATAATAAAACTGTGAAAGTAGCTAGTTATAAATAAATACCATAGGCAAATCTTACATTCTTTTCTACTTATGTAGGATAGTTAAAAATATCGCAGCTAGAGTTGTTTGATTATACCAATTATAGTGTAATTAATTAAGGTTGCTAATTTTATTTAACTGTTTTTATTAGAAAGTCGCGAAAATATCCTAAAAAAACTTATTTCTCTTCTATATTTATTAATTACATTTTGCATTTATTACAAAACAAGTTGTACGACTATGGCGACCTATGAAAAGATGGCGTCGGAAAACATATGATAACTAACCTGCGAAATGTTTGGTTTTCACCTGCAATCTCCAGTTTTCGGCACACCACGCACTTTTCGATATCACTGAAAAATCTATCGAAAAAATATTAAAAACTGTCCAATAATCTGTAAAATATACCAAAAACCCAATTCCACTAAAACGACAAGTGCGTCTACAAATAATGAATGGAGCAGAGTACACACGATTATATAGCTGACCCGCCACAAATGCGAGGTTGCCAGGTTGTTGTAGGTTTAATTCCCGATATATATAGGAAAATAAAAATATTTATTTTTTCAACCAAAATATCAGGTATTTTATCTGATATTTCGGTCGAAGAAATAAGGTTTCAAGTATTATTCACTTTATTGATTTAAAATTGTGAAGATTCAAAGAAATTTAAATGCAATAATATATGTAATATATTATTATATACCTCAATTTCTTTATGTATGTGAATAAAAATAAGGTGTTTCTCCATGTTTTAAAAAACATACCAGAGAATTTGCATAATTGCAGGTAAATTATAAAAAATTAATAAAAATAATGTGTTTGTAAAAACATTACGTGCGTGGATACAACTTTCAGCGAAATCTGGCATCGTCGCCAAATTGTTTACCTTATGTCTGATCGCAACTGTGGTAAACATAATGTCTCTATTTAAGTTATGCCTTTATGATAAATACCTGTGTTTATTCTTGATTCAAATTCAAATTCTCTCGCTACTATGCATCTCATTGGTCCAAATCTTCGGTTTACATCGGTTTCTCTCACTTTTGCCCGATATTGATCGAAAGTAATTCTCTTAGTCAATACCAATAGAATTACTTTCGGTCAATATCGGGCAAAAGTGAGAGAAACCGATTTAAACCGAAGATTTGGACCAATAGGATGCATAGTTGCGAGATAATTAACTCCCTGGGAGCAAATTTTTTCTCGATTCAAGAATAGGCCCTCTGATCGATAGTTTCACTCCTTCTATTTTTCATTCTCTTACCCTCTTACTTTTTTCGACAAGAAAGGAAATAGAAGTGAGCGGCATGAAGTAAAAGTATGCATTTGGTAAGATTTGTGTGTAAAAATTGCAAAAACTTATTAAGCAGTGTGTGACGGAGAGAACATCAAGTGCTTTTTTATACAAAGTACAGTACAAAAATAAGAAAAGTTTTTTGTCTATTTTTGTAAAAAAGTATTAAAAGCAAAGAAAAATCACAAAACTATAAAAAAAACTTGATTGTAAGTGTTGGGCAAATCTTCACTAATAATTCGATACTAAACTAAAGGATACACGTATTTGACATTTGGGTACGTAATCCCCCGTTTTTATTTTTAACATAAGTGTACATATATATATCCCTCATTTTTTCGTTCGAAATGTCAGATAAATATCTGATATTTTGACCAAAAAAATAATTATTTTAAATTTACCATATATATTGGGAATAAAACCTACACAATATGACAACGTCGCACTTGTTTGAAAGTTTGAGAAAATGATGTGTTTTAAATTAACTCTGTATTTCGGACTTCCATTGTCTATATTTTATTTATGTGTATAAATAAAATGTAGACAATGGTAGTCCGAAACACAGAATTAATTTCAATCTCGTACTTGTAGCGGGTCACCTCTACAGCAGTGTGCTACGCTGCCTCATTCATTATTTGTCGTCGGAGTTGCGGCTTTAGTAGAATCGAGCTGGTAAACGTAAGGTGGATGGAGCATGTGTGAGATGTAGCATGCTTGGTATTTCCTGATGCAGCGTTGTCAGTGGAGAAGACAATGGTTTTTCCTAAATCTAACGACTGATTGCTTTTTAAATCTATGAATCACTTGAAGGTTCTCTTTTATTGTTTTTAGGATCGAGATGAGGTCGTTGGCACTCATTGTGGCCGCGTGCTTTGCACTGACCCAGGCCGGCACCTACAAGGACAGATTTCTGGAGCAATACAACAAAATCAAAAACGCCTCCAACGGTTACTTTAGCAGTCAGGGCATCCCTTACCATTCGATCGAAACTCTGATCGTCGAGGCACCTGATTATGGACACCAGACCACTTCAGAGGGTTACAGTTACTGGGTTAGTACAGTCCATGGCATTATGAGATACTATAATTGCCCAAGTGCGCAAAATGTGTGGGCAAGGCCAAAGCCGAAAAGTCTACTGCGCATGCCTGACACACTCTACTCGCGCGCAGTAGAGTCTTTGGTTCTGCATTTTTTCCAGGCTAACTTTATTGCGAGTTTTATTATTGCTACGTCTTTTTTTTTGCAGAAAATGCAAGGGCAGGGCCGTTATAGTTTTTCATAGTTATATGGTACAGCCAACAGGAAAAAATATGCACTAAAAAAAGGATCTTTTGAGCCAACCCCCTTGAATTTTTTCATTTAGGTTCAAAATTTTTTTAAAACATGATAAAAAAGATTCTTGCAAGAGACTTTACGTTTTTCGAAGAAAAAATCTTAATTCAAGAACCCAGAAGAGTTGGCCCCATTCGAGATCCTAAAACCTTGATTCAAGGTATTCTTTTTTTAGAGTGTGCATTTTTACAGGGTGTCCAAAATTCGATAGTTTTGGGGGGTTTCGGGTACTTCGAGCTACGGGATGTTTTTAAAAAGTCTGCATTTTAGGATAGGCCCTATAACTTTATTTACGAAAATATCTTCTTGGTGTTAAATGCATTTTTGTAGAGTTTTTCAACTATAATTTAGTGTTTTTAGTGTTTCAGATATAACACAAAAATTTTTTTTATGGAACATCCCAATTTTACCGTGCCAATAAAGTATGGGGGACTATTAAATTCGTGAAATTTTGACTTTTCTTAATTTTATTAAAAGTAAGTTACTAAGGTTCCAAAGCAAGCGGAGGCGAGAATGGAAGCATACAGACTAAAATGCAATGCCAAAACAAGATTGTGAGTGTTGTCACCAACTCGCTGCTAGAGATGAGGAGTGACATCATGACTCCGAAAATCAACACGAACAAGCCGTTTAAGACCCAGCTATCCTGGGAAAACAAGACGAAGAAATCACAAGTCCAGTCAGGAAAATTGGTATCAGTGGATCAGGAGCGGGAGTATATGGCCTAGACCCAAGATTAAATTGGTTTGCATCTCTGGGGAAACATACCACAGTATTCCAAGCTGAAATACATGCTATAGAGACTTGTCTGCAGGAAAACCTGAGAAGAAGATATCTCAACAAAAATATAACAATCTCCTCAGACAGCCAAGCAGCTACTAAAGCTCTGTGTGCCCCGGCACCCTTGCGTGGGTGCCGAGGCACACAGGGGTAGCATGCAATGAACACGCGGATTCTCTAGCAAGAAGAGGATTAGAAAGACCATTTATAGAAAGTGCAACCTGTATTTGGAATTCCAAAAACCTCGATACATAGCTATATCAAGCGATGGGTGCACAAAAAACATCGAAACTACTGGCATTCGATATCGGGGCAAAACCACAGCAAAAGAATGGTGGTATCCCCTTCAACACTACTCACCTGTGAAATTCTTAAACTGAATAGGAAAGAAATCAGACAAATGACGGGGTTATTAACCGGTCACTGCGCACTGAGAGAACACCTGCATAAGATGGGGATCTATGGAGACGAACCATCATATTTGAGTGACCAGCACTAACCTTCTGCAGAACACAAAACCTCCTTGAGGACGACCCCTTCAGAGAAGCTAACTGACAGAGAAACCTAATAAAGAGGCTGCTGCTCCTCGCCAGGTCGTCTTAGATTAGGAAGGGACACATCAAGAGATACAATAAGCTGAGAAGCTGCAGGGTCAGGGATTTCAAGACCTAAACTTGCTGTTGAGACAAATCAAATCAAGGTTCCAAAGCACCTTAATCGACGAAAAAAAAAATTTGTCTGTCGGTCTGTCGGTCTGTTGTCTGTCTGTATACACGATAACTCAAGAACGCCTTAATCGATTTTAACGAAATTTGGTACAAAAATCCTCTATTGGCTGACCATGAACTGATTAACTTTTGGGTAGGGTGGTGGGGGGTTGAAAGGAGGAAAAAACTTTGGAACAAAAGCAAGTAGTGATATACGGTTTTCAGATTTATATGAACTACAAATTTATTTATAAAGCCCAAATTCGTGGGAGCTTCAGTTTCCGAGTTATTTAAAAAAGGTTTTCAGATTTTGGTTTTCGTAAATATTACCTAAAAATTTTGTTATAAGGTTTAAATCTTTCAAATCTACAGTTTTTGAGATATTATCATTTGCATGCCGCCTTTGTCACAGCATACTATATGATTTATGGAAAATATTTATTAACTCGGCAACTATTTATCCGATGTTCGTAAGGGGCACATCGTTTTGAAGGAAAACAAAAAAGCATTCAAAAGATTAAAAAAAAATTGGGTGTTCCATAAGAAAATTACCAACTTTGTGTTATATCTCAAAAACTAAAAGATAATGCAATTAACACCAGGAAGATATTTTCATAAATAAAAAAGTTATAGGGCCGATCTCAAAATTCAGACTTTACAAAAAGCCTCCGTAGCTCGAAGATGGGGTGACATATTGAAATGCGGTTCATACCAAAAATCTTGCCTTGAAATTTGAGCCTCGCCAAGGGTGGTCGAATTTTCTCTAGTATACGAAACCTCCCAAAACCATCGAATTTTGGACACCTAAATATATTTTCTTTCTACGAGCGTGTCGAAAAAACGATTTTGCGCATTGTTAACGGTTTGCAAAGTTATACAGGTCAGAAGACTTTGGATTACTTTTTGATCTAATTGAGTTGACTAATTTTGTTAGAAAAACAACTGTTCCCAACGCTTCCGGAAAACATTTGTTGCGCACACGACTGCTTGACCGAACTTCTACGTTGTTCGATGAACAAGACAGTCTCTTACGGACAAAATGTATTTGCCGCACTTGTTGGGAAAAAATCTATTTAAAATTAGACCAACTTCCTACTTATAGGTGTATCTTGAAGCAGTCTACGGAGCGATGAAAAGCGATTTCACTCCTTTCAACGAGGCGTGGTCCAGTTTGGAAAACAACATCATTCCCAAGTTGCAGCCCAATAACAACAATTACAACCCCAGCAAGCCTGCTACGTTCTCCGAAGAAAGGGATGACCCCAGGTAAATATAGGGTGTCGTAAAGTCCAAATCCTTCCTAATATCTCCGAAACCAAAAGAACGAGAAAGGTCCAGTGTAACAGGGTCCCTATAAAAAACCCGAAACCAAATTTGGCAGAAACATAATTTGTCAGAATGAATGAAATGACGATTAATTAAACGAAATATATTTTTATAGAAACACGAAATGTTAGAAAATATTTTTAACGAAAATAATTTGATAGAAACATAATAATGCCGAACCACAAAATTCAAGAACCCCAATCTGGCCGAAAATGATTTGAACCGATAGTCACGAATTCAATTGACACGTTGCCAGACTTACGGCAGGGAAGGGTCGAATTAAGTTTTGATATTGTATTAATGTACCTCCTTTACATTCTTCAAAAATTACAAAAATGGATCGCAAAATTTGATAGACAAATAGACAGTCAGAAACTCTGAAGTTAATAAAATCGTTTACTTAATTTAAAAAAATCCCCATGTCATATTCCAAAGAGAAACTTGTCAACGCCGCAGTCCAGGGCCTACGGCGCTCTAGAGATCCAAATTTGACGCATGCCCAATAGCGATTCGGCTGGATTGTGGTTCTGCTCATTTAAGGATCGGACATATTATTTTCTATCAATTTGTGGGCCGGGTGCTTTTTGCTTCTAGACCGATTAAATTATATTCCTGTATTTTAACTATCGAGTAAATGAAAATTCTATAAAATTATATTTTTATCCATTATTTTTTGTGTATTTTCCCAGCAAACACGATTCCCTCGGACCTTCGTCGGCTCGATGTCGATTGCCGAATTTGCCGTCATCGGCATGACGTCGATTTACGACATCGGACCAGCAGTATTTTTTGTCCGCTTTGCGATGTAGGCCCAATGTATGTTTGCCGACGCAACTTTTGACTGTAGCCCGCCGTCGGACCAATGGTTAATTTTATTTTTTGCTGACATCAGCATACCGTCGCCGTATGATTAAGTTCCGATATGGTTTAACCACATGGTACCGACCATCCACCCATATATCTGCTTAATTTGGTCGGTCTAGCGTAGGCAAGCTGGTCTCGGCTCGACGTAAACTATTCAAGTCCGACATTGGTTTCCTAAAGCGGTCCAACGTCGGCGATTGACGAAGGTCCGTCGGTGGTAGCTTAGACCGGCCCGACAATGGCAAACCACGAAGGTCCGATAATGTGTGGATAATAAGGCTCCACATCGGCCTCTCAAAGTGGGCCGACGTCGGTGATTGACGAAGGTCCGTCGGTGGTTGCTTGACACGATCCGACATTGGCAAACTACAAAATTTCGATAATGCGGGTGCTTAACCAGTCGGGGTGGTTTAAGTGGTGAAAGAGGTGATTCTTGTAGAGAAGTACCACCATCTTGTCAAATCCGCATTCTGGTTTGGAAATATCTTTGCTCGTTATATATATAATATTATATATCGGACCGTCATCGGCCCTAAAGCAGATAAGGTTTACGTTGGCATAATGTCGACTATAGTAAATCGGGCCATCGTCAGTTGCCGATTTTCGACCGAATAAACGAAGTTCCAATCGGACCATCGCCCATCCTAAAGTGGTGTCGGCATAAAGTCGACTGTAGTAATGTTGACCTACGTCAGTTGCCGATTATTGACTGAAAACTGAAAATCGCAATCTGTCCAACATCGGGCCAGCGTGTAGTCGCCGATGCCGACACACTGCCGACGTTGTCGACATTGGTTCGATTCAATGTCAACGATTTGTGTTTGCTGGGTTATTTTCGTTCACATTTTGTTTCGAACGGTTTATTTTCTGTTCAATGTTTCGGTTTTTGTAAATTCGGCTTTTTTGTGGGTTTCCCTATGGGATATATATAAAAGGCACTTGCATTTTCCAAAAAAATCGTCTAGCACAAGTAGACTTCGTCCGATATGCGCAGTAAATTTGTCGACTTTGGCCTTGCCCTGATTTTTACACTATTTTTTTTGTTTGTCAAAGTTATTATGGTTACACATTTTGTCACACTTGGGTCATTAAATAGTAGCTGAACGAATGTTTCTCTGCCCTAAAATAATATTTTGTTGTCCCAAACTGCATTAGCTTAGGACATATAAATAAAAAATTGTGTCAAATTCATACAGTGCTGGGCAAAAATATTTTTTTGTGAAAAAAGATCATCATCATTTTATCAGTGATGGATGGTTTAAAAAATAGCATCTTTTTCTCTAACGGGTCATTGCTAGGAGTTAAACAATAAGAAAAATGATTTTTGGTTATGCTTTGTCTGTAGTAAAACATGACACTAATCTTTAATTTAACCCCTAAATGCACCGTAGGCACTTAATCCCGATTGGCTATCTAATCCATTCCTTTTCTCTCTTGATCCCACAAAGAGGAAGCATGAATATTTTTACGTTGCATCTGGTGGTAAGAAACGAATGTAACAAAAGATAGAAGTCTAGGTCATTGTGACAAAAAGCTGCAAATAAAAATGTGATGTTTGAAATATAAAAAATTTGCTACAGAAGTCGAAATTGAGCTATCGCTCGGTTTTTGATAGTAACAGTGGCGCTCTCAGGAATTGACTTCGGGGAGGGGGGCTTCAATTCGCCGCATGCAAAATTTTTTGGGAAAATTACAATTAAAATTAAACTAAAATCGTAAATATTGATGGGGTTTTGGGAATTTGAGTTGTTCATTTATCCTTAATTAATACCCGCAGGCGAAAATTCTTGCGAAAATGACATTTAAAAATTACATTAAAAAGAATATATTTGACCGCAGGCGACAAATTTTGCAATTTATGATTTTTTATAAATTTTCGTTAAAAATTAAAATCCAGGCTCTTGTATTTTATTCCCTGTGTTTATTTTATTTCTGCTTTTATTTGATTTTTCCAATTGTAAAGATGCTTCTCGGAGAGGGTTAACCCCAAACCCCCCTCCCCGCACGTAAGCCACTAATAGTTGACCAACCTGATGCAAAGACCAGCAGCTGTTTTCGCAGTCGTCTTTTGGACGCAAAATAGGAGCACTTAACCAAAAATTGTTTAAGCTAATATGTTTCTTTCCTATTTATCTATCCCCTATGAGATACTATAATGGGCCAAGTATGGCAAAATGTGTAACAATAATAACTTTAAAAAACAAGGAAAATATTGAGAAAATCTGGGTTTGCCCTGGGCAGGGCCCAAGGCGAAAAATCTACTGCGCATGCCTGACGCAGTCTACTCGCTAAGTAACAATTTTTAGTTGCCTTAGTTTCCATAACTAAGAAATACCTCAAAATTAACGTTGCATAAAGTACAAAAACTAGGCATTTGCGCAACGGCCGCTATGGTGGACAAAAAAACGACCCCACACCGTTGTTATTAACTAGGGTAAATTTGGTAACCCTCTAACAACGTTTATTTTAACTGGAATATTGTGGGGTTTTCAACGACCGCAACGAACGACGCATCAACGAGCCCAAAACGTTGATAATTAACTAGAGTTAATTAATTTACGTTCTTTTAACGTTTCTTTTTACGAGACAATTGTGGTCACATAATCAATGCAGTTGCGGTCAATTAGAAAATACAACCGTATCTGACAACTATAGAGGGCAACTTCTTAATCGCAAAACGGTTTTCTTTCCTTGATTTGCTTGGCTACGCCATTTGCGTAAATTATTTTTTTTGCTGGATTTTATTATCTTTTAGTTAGTTTTAAGTATACTTTTAAACTGGCTATAGTTTAAAATTAGTGTAGGGGCATATGTCGATAATTTTTATCCCGTGGGATTTTTTATGAAGGAGTTTTATGACTATATGGGATTGATAGCTTTTTAGTCACAGAATCAAATTTTACCGGGAGTTTTGTTCGCATTCGTAAAAAAGGGGTTGATATGACGACATCCTTCAAGATGGCGGCCAAAAATCATAAAACATACAACTTTCGTATCCGGGGCATGGTTGTACTCAATTTTATATAACTCGAGGGCTCCAAAAAATTCACTTTTGAGGTCATCCGCCCTTAAATGACCTTGAAAATCGCAAAAAACAAGATTTTGGCCATTTTCTCTTCAAAAAATCTTAATAATTCGACGTTTTGTCAGCCCAACTTCAAATTTACCTCAAACTATTAGGGATGTATGCCAAATTCGATCCTTAGAGTTTGAATAGGAGTCTTCCTTGCTGTCTTACTCAAATTATTAGGCATGTATGCCAAATTCGATCCTTAGAGTTTGATGCACCTTGAAAAATACCCCGGTGAAATTAGGATATTGCAAAAATAACATACTAAAGGGCGCTATTCATTAACTATTAAAGCGAAGAGGTCCAAATTTGGTAAAAGAGATAAGAAAATCAAGTCCAATAATATTGTCGAAAAACATTTGGTTCAGCTATGACGCGTTTCAATATGGCGGCTGATATATCAAAATGGTGACCTATAAATGGTAAGGTGGCCATCAATTCTTATTGACATGACCTTGATTGACCTTGAAAATACCATGTACAAGTGGAAAACCAGCTTTTTGTAGTGTTTTTTTCCAATTTACCACTACGCAAAAACTGTAAGCGCCGTTAACAAAACGTTAAATTATGGAGATTTTTTTTAAAAAGAAAATAACAAGAATTGTGTTTTATGCGATTTTCAATGTGATTTGAGGTCGGATGACCTTGAAAGTAATTTTTTCGGTATTCTCGTCCTCGAGTTATATGGAACCGAGTATAATCATGCCCCGGTTGTGAAATTTGTATTTTTTTATGATTTTTGGTCGCCATCTTGATGATGACATGCCCCTTCACTAAATAGGTTTAAAGCATTTTTAAAATTTTCAGTAATTACTTAAAATTGATTGAAGGCTCGCTTATTTATTAAAAGCTAAAATATAAATTTTTGACGGAAAACTAAGGTTCATTGGTAAATTTAGTCGATGGGAAATTTATAAATCCAGTTTAATGTTATATATTTACTGTAAGTTACCTAGCTACGTATTTTTGAATTATTAATAAATGGTTTTTGGACATTAGTCCATTAGTGGTTGCAGACGTGGAGGTCTTGATTTAAAATCAGTTATATTAATAAAAATAGTATCCAGAGGGCACTTCAGTCTTAGTCGCTTCGGCGACGGTGAGGAAAGGTTGCACGCGACTCTAGTCGACTAGTCGTAGGCAACGTCAACACAACTCAAAAACATCTCCGCTAAATTGGTGCAAAAGCGAGTTGCTAGAACGTTCCCAGGCAACCAGTCACGTCACGTCACGTGCATTTGACGTGTTATTTGTGTGTGACGTCGAACTTACGTCGGGTTTCAGGAAACCAAAGACACAAGTCACATGAATTTGACGTGTATTTGACGCGATAAATGACGTCGAATTTTAAGCTCTCAGGCAACCAGAGATATACAAGCAACATTTTTCTCACATCTGACGCAATGTTTTGTGTAAGGATTTTTCATTCTTTTGAAATAATTGGTATTTTTTTTATGGAAACCCATATCCTCGTCAAGAACTCGCTCACTAGGCATCGACCACGAGAGTACCTAATGAAAGTATTTGAAGTATAACTGTTTAGCTCGAAGTTGACCACAAGGTCGTAAAGGTATCGTTTTACGCCTTGATTTGCGGTAATTAATATATTGTAAATCGCCTGTTTAGACCAATATGTCATTAATAGGGATATTTTGGTACGCTTCAAATTTTGACATGTTTGGCAGCCGCTGTTGTAGTGTTTAACAACCACTACCACTACCTCGCATCGATTTTACCAGAGTTTTTGGAACACATTAAAAACTGTCACTGGTAAAATAATTTAGAGATGAGAGACAATAAAAAATTGAGCTTAATTTTACAATTTAGTGTTTTATATGTTGGAACGTGCTAATATTTTATTATTTTTAAAATTAATTGCGCCAAAATTCTCTAAAATTAACTAGAAAAATAACCACAACCACAACGAAATGGATTCGTAGCTTACGGCAGTGGTTAATTACCACAACATAATGACGTTTAGCTATTGCGCAGACGCAGTACTTACCACAACCACTACGAAGTGTCAAATAAGCGTTCCAAAATATCTCTAAGGTTACGTCAAATTCACGTGACTAAGTCACGTCAAAAAGCGGGTAAAAGCCACGTGATACAGACGTCGAAGAGACGTCGCAAAAATCACGTGATTGGTCTCCTCGACGTGATATAGACGTGTTTTGGTTGTCTGGGTTTATACGCCGTTTTCACGCAACGTTAAGTCGCCTTTGGCAACGTTAAAAGAAATTGTTCCTTGAGTCGCGCCGAGAAGAATTTTTGGCTCTGCATTTTCTACAGGCTCGAGACTTGATTGGGAGCTTTTTTTTCGAAAAATGCAAGGGCACGGCCATTATAGTATCTCAACTTTATATGGTTTTAGCCAATACCCATCTCCAATGGAACCTGGTGTACCAGTGGGTCAAGATCCCATCTACCAGGAGTTGAACAACGCTTACGGCAACGCAGATATCTATGGTATGCACTGGCTGTTGGACACCGACAACAAATACGGATTTGGTAACAGTCAAGGCATGTGCGAGGAGGGACCCACTGAATCTGGTGCTTCGTTCATCAACAACTATCAAAGAGGTAGGTACTTATCGAAGCAACATATTTACGACTTCCTGCTAAATCTGGAAAAGCCTTAACGTCGCGTCGTTTAAGTACCAGAAGGTGGTCAGATACTGTACAACAGTGGCGGATCCCGCAATTTCACAAGGGGGGGGGCGCAAGCAATAAAACTTGTGTAGGCCGGCTTAAGCGACAAGGAACATAGGGCAAAAAAGTCCTTTTTTATGGTCATTATTGTTTTTGGGGGTTTGGTTAGATTGGTATGTTGGTTGGTGTTTCAGTTTCGACCTACATATGTTCGTAGTTGCTTTATTTTAGAAAAGTTATTTGGTATACAAATCCTTAATTCTAAAAAATAAAAAAAATAATTCAGTATTAACATTCTAACATTATTATCTTATTTAAAAAAACTTTTAGTTATATAATAAAATTAAGTTTTCTTTTTTGCTTCACAAACCTATCTAAGGTAAGTCTCTCTTCTTCTACCGTAAACCATCACGTCTTAAAAAGTGGAGAAACTTCTTTCGGCGATAGCAACCGAAACAGAAAGAAAATAACCAATTTTTAATGCATTGTAGATATTGGGATAATCTTTTTTACTACACAGTGTCAACGCTGTGGAAGCATCACCGCATTTACTATGTAAAGTTTCGTTTTAAAACAATTTTATTTCTCCCATTAACCATATCTGATATTTTTTCTGCGTCGCATCTTTCCCCTGTATGCAATTCACATATGACATTTGGCAAACAGTTGCATGAAGACTGCAAATTACGATATTTAAGTGATTTGTCTCTACTCTGCTGATCACAAAATATTGTGAACCAGATTAAGCTATCTAATAAATAAACGTTTAAATTACATAAACCATTGTGGAGAAGACTGAGTGTTTTACTTCTTATACCCTAATTTAAGAAGCTCCACTGAGAGAAGTATGGACTATTTTTTCAATTTTCAAGCTATCTAATGTAATTCTTTTAGGCAAGAAGAATACTCTAATTTGAAAACATATTATGAACTTCTTTAAGTTACCCAATCCAAACCTATTTTTCTTACCTACAAACTACTTTTGACTTAATTAAAACATGACAGTGGCTATTTTTCTCACTTTGATAGCGGGTATCTCAGAAACTGGTCAAATAAATGAAATTAAAATTACTCATTTTCCTAACTAGCACTAGTTATATTGAAAATTAGTGCGTGGTTCTTTAATGTTTTAAAAACCCTCGCGCCTCCCCTCTGGATCCGACACTGCTGTACAGTCACATAGCGACCACGTCACGACATCGTGGTATCAACGCAAAGCTGTACAAAATCGTATGACGACTTTTTCGAAATGTCTGAAGGCTGCTGACCACGTTGGCCCAACAACAATATAGGTCCGGGAATTTGGAACCTTTTTGGAACTATTTTATATTATTTTCCACAAACCAAAACTACACTTTTTTTGCATATGACTGGCGTTTCGCTAACAATGTTAGCATCAAAAAAGAAGTTAAAAAACCTCTAAATCAGTAACTTCAACCGAAAAGAAACTAAAAAACAAAAGAACTTGGGTAGAAATAACGAAAATTCAAACTTGGATGAGCATTGCACAAGGAACACACAAAAGACCAAAGCGAAAAGAGAAATTATTAAACGATGTTTCGCCCTGGGTAACCAGCGTGGGCTCATCAGTGGTTTCACTAGTCACCCTCTACCATACATCATTAAACACTATCATACACTTTGATTTCCAACTTTGAATCACTCACAAATAGACATCAATCAAAGTTGGCAATGCCTATTTGTGAGTGATTTAAAGTTGGAAATCAAAGTGTATTATGGTGCTTAATGATGTATGGTAGAGGGTGACTAGTGAAACAACTGATGAGCTCACGCTGTTTACCCAGGGCGAAACATCGTTTAATCATTTCTCTTTTCGCTTTGGTCTTTTGTGTGTTCCTTGTGGGATGCTCATCCAAGTTTGAATTTTCGTTATTTCCACCCAAGATCTTTTGAACGTTAGCATCATCAGGAGACGATAAACAATAAACTAAATTAACCTACACTCTATGTTGTATACTATCTTTTAGTGGGCGGAGATAAGACTAATAATTTTTGATTGGTCACGCTTTATAATCCTATCTCCCCTCAAACTAAAGAATAAAGTGTACTAAACGGAATGGGGCCTCTATCTCTATTTAAATTGTTTCTGGATTTAATGATTTCCATACTTCATCAAATCCAGCTTAAACTTTCCCCTGTAGCCTACAAACTACAAGGGGTAAAATAAAACCATCTTTTAAAGCTCAAAAAAGTACAGTAATACGAAAACAGCATGTCTCTATTTTCTCATTGAATCCCATCGAAAATGAGACACGTAAATGACTTGTTAAATATTCTTATTATAAGAGGTAAGTACTTAGTACCTGAAAGAATATAAGTATAAGAACTCTAAAGAATGGACGTTTCATCAGAGAACGAGAAACGCCGAAAAACTCTGTTCAAGGTCTGCATTCAAGATTAAAGAGCGAACCATTTTTTTCCCAAACCAAATTCAAACACCGTACTGACTCTAAACGGTCCCTAAACAACCTTTTTTTCCAGGACCAATGGAATCCGTATGGAAGACCATTCCTCAATCCACCTGCGACCAATTTACCTACGGTGGCCGCAACGGCTTCCTGGATCTCTTTGTCGGCGACAACTCTTACACCAAACAATGGAAATACTCGAACGCTCCCGACGCAGACGCACGCGCTGTTCAAGCCACCTATTGGGCCCTGCAGTGGGCCAAGGCCGCTGGTAAAGAGAGCACGATTTCCGAAAGTGTGGCTAAGGCCTCCAAATTGGGCGACTATCTTCGTTACGCCCTGTTCGACAAGTATTTCAAGAAAATTGGCAATTGCGTAGGACCTTACAATTGTCCAGGAGGTAAGAAATAATGTTTTTTTTTAAGGGTCTCAAGGGGAAATCTTGCATAAGACGCCTGAACTACTTTCCTGTCAGAATCATTTCTCCTCTACCAAGAGAGCCCGGGTAATGTCGGATTCCTACCGACTAAAATCCCTCGATTGTGCCTCTAACCTGCCTGCTGGCAAGCTACAGTTACTGCACTGTAGCCATTACTGGCTTATTGTGTACCCTCTTGGTTCCTAGACTAACCATGCACTCTATTAATTTTGTCCCTTGTGCAAGTTTGTACAAATGGAGTAGTCCTCAGTCGATATTGTGTCTAGTTCAACTTCCCCAAATATTAGGTGCCTTTTGCGATCCAGTGCCTCGCCTTCGCATATTACATGTTCTACTGTTTCCGGTTCCTGATTGCATAGCTGCAGCTCAGGTCTTCGTGATACAAGCCCATGTTGTTTAGGTGAACTTTAATCGCCATATGGCCGGTCATGATTCTTATTACAGTTCTGACTTGCATCCTACTATAACTTAGCAGGTCTTTCGTGAGTTTGACATTCAGGCCTTCGATAAAGGCTCTGCTGTGGCTTAGCCAGTGGTTTTCATGTTTTTTCCTTAGCCAGAGTTTGACCTGGGGCCTAATAGTACATTTTGGTACCCCCAGGGCTGGCTCTGTCCAATATATTTTTTTGACGATCCTTGTCTTGCAAGTTCGTCAGTTTTTTCATTGTTTTGGATAACTCTACGTCCTGACACTCATAATAATTTTATTTTACTATGTTCCGCCAGTTTTATTAGTTCAGCATGGCATTCCCACACAAGCTTTGAGGTGGACTTTGGGCACATAAGCGCCTTAAAGTCTGCCTGGCTATCTGAGTATATATAGATATGGTTTGACCGAGGTATCCCATTCTATTATTCTCTCTTGCGCATTCTACGTGCGCATTCTAGGATCGCAAAGATTTCTTCCGAGTGAGAAATGCATCTCTCCTAATATATTCCTGCCCCACTGTCTTCGTCAGTTTTTGATCCCACTGTGTACCAGATCAGTCCTTCCTGTGGCAGCGGGTTGTTTTGTCCTGACCACGCTACTCTCTTCTGATTTTCTTCGTTAAGTGCCATTGCTCTCTTCGAACTTTGGCTATCATCAGCTTGCCCACTGCTTTTTCCCATAGCCTAAGATGATCAAGCCATGACATACGTCTACTATCCGGACCTCTTCTGCCTTTATTTTTTCCATCTACTTATTGTTAATTTTTACAGCTAATCTTTGTTATTTCTCAAAAGATGGCCAAGATATTCAAGTTTAAATTTTTGGTGGTGAACTTCCATTGCTTTAGTTTTTAATTTCTCACAACGTTTCGAATGCTGCAATCATCATCGGGTGAATACTAACAAAAACTAAGACTACCCAATTTTATATTATTCGTTAATATAATAATAGTATGCTGACGGTTGTCAACTGCGAAAAGGAAATATTTGCTGATGTTTTTAAGTTCTATGTTATAGTTCATGATATTACAGATTGCGTAAGATTGAAAGAAAATTTAAATAGCGTGCATACTTGGCGCAAAGCGCAGTTAAACGCGTCAAAATGTGAGGTACTAGTTTACTCAAAAAAGCAAAATAACTTTCCCTTTGCCTACTCTGTAAATAATATTGATTGGGAACATAAAACAGAATTAAAGACAATCAGTTAAGTTTTGCTCAGCACATCCACCAAGTTCAGTCAAAATCTAAAAAAATGATAGGATTCATCTTTAGAAATTACAGCTCTTTCTCAAGTATTTTTGCGCTAAAATTTCTATAAAAATTCTATATTTTTCTTATGTCAGATGAGGCATCAGGTACTCGGACAACCGAACCTGGATGCGGAGCACATACGAGCTCTTAAGTGGGCCAAAGTACTAAACTTCGTGAAGAGAACAGGAAAGGCCGGAGAGCCCAACTACCGTACAAGCGGTACAGGTGGTGGATTAGGGGGTTGGGCTGGGGTAACGTAAAAAGGGACCGATTGGGCCTACTTGCCAGGACTTGGGTCGCCCCCTAGTTACTACTACTACTTACTACTACTATGTAAGATCACGATTAGAGTATTGCTCAATAATTTGGAATCCATACTATGATATTTATAAAACCAACCTTGAGAAAGTTTAACGAAAGTTTTTAAAATTTTTGACTTAAAAAAAAACGGTATTTATCCAATACAAGGTTTTAATCATCAGTGAGCTGCTAAACATTGAGTTGATAAGTTGGACTCTCTTGAAGTTAGAAGAGCATGTCACTCACTAAAATTTTTAATTGATATTACCCATAATAAGTTAGATTTTATGGCTTTATTATCCCAAGTAAACTATCTAGTTCCTAGGAGCCAGGTAGTTTGAGATTTTTAAACTTTTTATTTACCGAGAGCCAACGCAAACTTAATCAGGGGAAATCAATTTAACTATGTCGAACTGATTTTTTGCAAAATTTTACGTCATTGAATTTGTTTTCCATGGTAATGCGGAGACTTTATTTACGTTTATCCACAGTGGGACACCAGAGATTTTTGAGCACCGGGTCAAAAATTTGTGGTTAAGTTACTTATTGACTTTTCGCGTTCTGCGTCGCTAAAAAACCAAGTAAAATACTAAAATAAAAGAAAACCATTTATTGCAGAATTACCTGCTAAAAAATCGCTACCCAACTACGTATTAAAGTAACTGGGTGTAATTTTTAAGGTTGCATTTACAGGTGCATTTATAATTGAATTGGAAACATTCCCGCTAGCTGATACCGACAATAGGTTAACTTAAAAGCATACAGATGTAAAATCGGCCACTGGCGATAGACGAAATAATCGTATTCTATTTTAAACAGGAGCGTTAACGACTAGAAAGAGTCTTTGTAACCTCTAAATGGAGCTTTACTGACCTGTTTTGTTAGTACTCAAGTATCCATTGTTTTTGAAACTGAGGTTCTAAAATCTATCCTTTACACTCCAAGATTTCACTAGTACACTTGCACATAACTATTCCGCAATAAATTAGGTTTAAAAAAAAAATGGTTCGTTCAAAATAAAAACAAAATTATGTGGGGTTATGGGCGCCGAATGTTTCTATGCGAATTCCTAGTAATCCCAGCGAGCCAGTAAAGTTCTCTTGGTTCTTTGATAGAGTCTGGGTAATGCCCGCGCAGCGCTAGGCCTTTTTCGGAGGGCAACCGCACACGCGGAGTGGTTTCAAATTTGTTTTTGAACAATGTTTTTGAAAACACATTTTTGAGAGATAAACATAAACTCGAATGGTTCTGTCAGAAAACGTAAAAATACTCTTCTGTCCCTCTGCGGCCGATTTAAAGTTTGTGGACAAAACACCTGTAGTTACCATGGAATCGTATGAATTCTGTGGTCTATCGGCCAACACTTTAACTGCGTGTGTCTACCAAATTCAATGAAGTGTGATTGATTGATCCGTGTTCTTTTCCGGAGTGCACAGGCTCTTACAAAAAAAGAAACTGAGTTTTTATTTTCGCTAAAGCAAGGAAATATAAAAAGGAAAAAAGTAATCCAGAGGAAATTGTAACTATTTCTCCATTTATTTTGAGGCTTTTGGGATAGATGATAGCACCAGAGCTTTTATTTTGAAGAAAAAATAATTGAGAATTTTGAAAAATCCTTCAGATATTTTTGTTAAGCATTTAAAAATGATCACTCCTGCAAAATTTCAGCTAATTCTGATGTGTAGTTTTCCCAAGGCGTTGCCAGTTGTATTTTTTTTAACTTAAAATCTAGGAAGAAACTATAGCCTTAAAAATATATTTAAATTAGTACTATTTTTTATTATTTTTTTTTTCTACAGAATTATTTATATAATATAGGTAGTTGACTGTCAATATTTATTTAGAAGTATCAATTTTTCTTTTCATGTCTTTGTTTAGTTAGCTCTGTAATTAGATTTATTCTGTTGGAAGGAATTGATTTATTTATAATTTATTGATTTTATGAACCATAAAACTAACCATTGTTCAGTGAAATACGAAGTTTACCCTTACCCTGGTTCCGCCCTTTCCCAGTTGAAATCTGTTACCTCGGAAGAGTATGGGTTTCCAAATCTTCTTGATGGTGACGCTTAGTTAAGAAAATACATTCTGCTTTCTATGTATGAATGGTGTTTCGTTGAACTTCTACTTGAACAGATTTTCCTCCTTGGCGACGATCTTTGCTTCTTCCCATTCAATATGATGTTGATTTTCTCAGCAATGTCTTGTCGAGTTTTGCGTTTGTTTTCTGTAAGGCGAACCTCCATGGGTCGGCTGGTTTCTCCAATGTGGATATCTCCCACAGTCACATGGTGAAGATGAAGTTCTTGGTGTTGTGGCGATGTAGTTTAGTTTTTGTTAAGGATGTAACCTTATATTATTCTTCTTATCTTTACGCCTTTCTTTCAGTACATCTGTCTTCTTTTGTGTTGTGTGGTTTGAAGAGTTTTGTTGATTGTCTAGTTGGAGAAACCGTTCATTCGCAGATCGGATCGAATTTTTAACTTTTCTTTGTTAAAATCTTCTTCTGTATTGCAGATGTAGGTGGCTCGATGTATAAGAGATTTTGAAATGCTAAGTTTGTTTGATGTGGAGTGGTTTGATTTGAAGTTTAGATATTGTACATATGCGGAAGTGATTATGGTTCAATTCTTTTTGGTGACTAGAACGTCGAGAAAAGGAGCTGACAAAATTCTTCTTTTTTCATGTTTAATATTGTTGACATGATTGAAGAATTGTTCTAGTGTATTGTTGTCCTTTTTGCAGATGATAAACAAGTCGTCCATGTATCTTAGCCATAGTTTAGGTCTCTACTATGATGTTCGCAGGGCTTCTTCAAAGGATTCCATAACTCCAGTACTGGCGAAAGCGGAGATCTTATGGATAGACTATTTTCTTGTCGAAAATATCTTTTTCCTGAAAATAAGAATTCTGCAGACAGCACAAGATCCTTATTTTATCTGACTAGAAGATCGTCGTTACGGAATTTGCACTATATCTCAACTTTTTCGATAGGTCTTATGACTACAGCCACAACAAAGTATTCTAAATATAATGTTTGATTTTCAGGTCAAGGCAAAGAATCTGCCCATTACCTTATCTCCTGGTACTACGCCTGGGGTGCCGCCCTCTACGGAGGCTGGGCCTGGAGAATCGGAGATGGTGCCTCCCATTTCGGTTACCAAAACCCAATGACCGCCTACGCTCTGTCTCAAGTCGACGCTCTCAAACCCAAAAGTGCCACCGGAGCTTCCGACTGGGCCATCTCTCTAGACAGGCAACTAGAGCTCTACGAATACCTGCAAACGAAAGAAGGCGCGTTCGCCGGAGGTGTGACCAACACGTGGAAGGGAAGATACGACAACCCCGAGACCAACCTCACCAAAGACCCCTTCCACGAAATGTGGTACGACTGGGAACCCGTTTACCATAACCCGCCAAGCAACAGATGGTTCGGTTGGCAGGCCTGGTCCACTGACAGACTGGCCCAATACTACTACATCACCGGCGACAAGAAAGTCAAGACCGTCTTGGACAAATGGGTGTCTTGGGTGTTGCCAAACGTCAAGTTTGAAAATGGCGACTACAGTATTCCCGGCAATTTGGAATGGCAAGGAACCCCCCCTCAAATTGACGTGGTTATCACTAGTACATCTCAGGATGTTGGTAAGTATCGTTTTATACCTTATTTTGGCACAAGAGTACAAGCGCGGTCCTGGGTCATATTCTTGATGCATACGGAGTTATCAGATTGTTGGTTAAACGCGCCGCAGGCGAATACTTTTAAGAAAATTACACTAGGGATTCCATTAAATTAAACTAAAATCGTAAATAGTAAATCTGCCATAGCGCCGCAGCGAAAATTTTTGGGAAATTATACACTTTAAATGCCATTTTTGCAATTTTATAAATATTTTTGTAAAAAATTTAAGTTCAGTGGAGGTATTTACTCTCCCTCCTCTCCGAAATCCGCGCTTGTAAGAGTACCTACTAGCGATTTTAAAGGCGTTTTTTCCCCAGTCTTTTTTTTATTATCGTTTTCTTAATTGTGTTATTGTTGTTTCTGGTGTTCCATGATTTAAAAAAAAATCAACTAAAACTCTATTAAAACAAATAATTAACCAGGAAGATAAAGAAACTTAGTCCAATACCATTTTATAAAATTCTTGTTCTTTTGAAAGATGTGGTAAAATCTTATATTGCTACCGGTTTTTGTTTTTCCTTTTTTTTTCATTTGTAAAAATTTAATTTATTTCTTTCTTGCCTGTCGAAAGAAAACCGATTTGTTTTTGTTAATGTTTTCATGAAAAACAACAAAAATAACATATTAGTGTTCCGATAGGTTAGATTGTTTTTTTCACTTATAAAAAGCTTGAAATCTATTATTGCAGACAATTTTAAAAGTACAGCTTACGAAACAAAACAATAAGTTATATTGAAAAATCACTTCGGTTGGTTGACGTTTCTAATCAGTAGTTTTCTAGAGAAAATTATTAAACTTAAAAATAAATAAACCTAGAAAGCATTTTAAATGCTTCAACTTGGGAAACTCAAAGTCATAAAGTCTCAAAATACAAAATTTGTTCAAAATTTGGTAGGTTACACTTGTTTCGCCTAAACAGACATCTTCAGACCTGGTATATAAAACCTCACGGTAGAGATTAACATTTAAAGAACATTACACAAGTTTAAAAAATAAAAATAAAAAACATTTTAACAAAGGAGACTCGTTCTACATTTTACAAACAAAAAAAATGAACATTTTGAAAAAAATGTTCAGTTCAAATAGGGCAACGCTGTTCTAATGAACTAATCTTGTAAAGAAAAATGGCGAATTAATATAATTTGACAAAGTATCCATAAAATTCAGTCGAAATCCACCTGGTAAACAAATTTTTCTGATAACCTTAGTTTTTTTTCTCTGAAAAATACTGGCACTTTTAAAACACGTAGGTTTTGGACATTCTCTAAAGAAAAAAAGATTAAGGATTTTTAAATACAACACCTATCTCACGGTTATCAAATCTAACCAAGGCAATCACTTTTTTGTGGTATACTTACTACTTTTTTCCTCGAAACCCTTCCTTATCGTAATTAGATAAGGATTCCTTTAGGACTGATTTGCTGCTTGGGACGATATAAAAGGTACTCCTGTGTCCGGTGCAATGAGTACGACCCCCATCCACGCTCTGGAAATAATCTTGGGTCTGTCCTCGCTTCCAACTTGGATCAAGAAGGAGGCAATGGCGACGCACCTGCGATTAAGGGACCAGGGACTGTGGAAGGGCAGGGAGGAAAGAGAGGGCCATCTGACGGTCGAGGGACTGATGACGAAAGAGTTGCACCTCCTAAGACTGCCAGTGAAAGCACCACTTAAACTATGGAGGTTCGATAAAAAGTACAAGGTCACAATACCGGAACGGAATGAATGGCAAAGGGAAGAATTTCGAACGAAATTAAGCAGAGAGGCGACGGTCTGCTACACTCTAAATTATCAGCCAGGCAGACAACAGGCGCAGGAGTGTACGCGGAAAGCCTAGAAGTTCAGAAGAGTTATCCACTTGGAGAACACGCTATGGTTTTTCAGGCGGAGGTGTATGCCATTATCATGGTAGCAACCTTACTCGAGATCAGAAATGGGAGGAGGGACATATGCATATGCTCCGACAGCCAGGGTGCCCTCAAGGCTCTAAGTGCACCCAAAATAGTCAGTAGTCTGGTGGAGGAGTGCGCTGAAGCACTGCAAACACTGGCTCAAGACAAAAGGGTGACACTGATGTGGGTCCCAGGTCATGAAGGAATACCAGGGAACGAGAAAGCGGACGAACTTGCCAGACTAGGGGCCGAAACCGAATACATTGGACCGGAACCTCTTCTGGGAATAACAAAGAAACAGGTACAGAGTGAGCCCAAAAAATGGGCGAACAATAAACTGAAGACGTCCTGGAGGCAAAAGTCACAGTGCAGACAGTTCAAGCTATTTGTGGATGGTCCGAATGTAGCCAGAACGAAATGGCTCTTAGGCAAGACCCGAAAGGACATTGGACTGCTTGGACGGGGTATGGCAGAAAGGGACCATGAAGAGGCCTAACTGCCAGGCCCACGAGCCGCCCCTATACTACTACTACTACTACTACTACTCCTGTGCCAAATTCTTCCTTGACCCACCCATTTAAGCTCCCTTTCAGTCAGTGTTAGACCTTTATTAAGTAGATTTTCTTTTGTTTTAAGGTGCTGCCTCCTGTCTTGCCCGAACCCTCAGCTACTACGCAGCCAAGGCCAACCATGCCGAAGCCAAAGCCACCGCCAAGAAACTGTTGGACGCAATCTGGGAACACAAAAGCGACCAAGGTGTGGACGTTGAAGAAGTGATGGACACTTACAACCAATTCAACACTTCCGTTTACGTACCAGCCGGATGGACCGGCAGATACCCTAACGGTGACGTTATCGACTCGTCGGCTACCTTCGTGGGAATTCGTTCGTGGTACAAGCAAGACCCCGCCTGGCCCAAGGTCGAGGCTTACCTCAACGGCGGTAAACGGCCCAAATTTATTTACCATCGTTTTTGGGCGCAATCCGACGTTGCTATTTCTAATGGTATTTATGGGTTGTTGTTCAATGAATAAGATATGTTTGTTTTTTAAATGTATATAGATTTTGGCTAATAGAGTGTATATTTTTGTAAATTGTTGTTTTTTTTATTAATAAAGATTGTTATATCTTTTACGGTTGTTTCTTTTTATTTAAAACTGTATTCATTTAATGAACTTACTAAATATAATAGTGATAAACACCTACAAGCAATTCAACACTTCCGCTTACGTACCAGTTGGATGGACCGGCCATACGGTGACATTATCGACTCATCGTCGCATTTTTCATAAATTCTTTTATGGATAATCTTTAGAAATATTTTTAACATATGGCTCATTAGGCTCATTAGGCGGTAATCACTACACTTAGTTGCTGAATGATTTTAGGCAGTGTAACAAATCATGTTAGAAAGTTTGACCAGCATATTTACTGAATCTTGGTTTTTTATTAGCTTTAAAACCTCAATGTATACGTCTTGCCCTACCGCCATTCTGTTTGTAGCTATAGATATTACGTATTGTACTTCCTCTAGTATTATATCTATGCCTCCTGATCCGTTATCGGTAAAGAGATGTATGTAGCTACACAATTATTTTAGTTTTTCTTTGGTATCCGATATGATTTTCACAAGAATTCCAGCGTGTTTGTGTAAATTGAAAGTGTCATGTTTAGTTTGCTGTGTTATCCAGTCTTGTTTTGCTGACCTTGTCTTGTTTTTTATATCTCTGTTGATTTCATGGTACTGATCGCTGCCTTTGTTACTGCATCTTTTATCCACCAACTCAAGGATTTCATCGGTCATCCAAACTTTCTTTTTACTTCTTGTTTCGTCCTTGCCTAAGAGTCTTGTGCTCTCGACTATGGCACTTTTATCCTTTGTCCAAACCATTTCTGCATCTTGCTTGGTAGACTCATCAATGCCTTTAGGCTTTTTATTTCCGACCGAAAATCCGACTTTAAGTTCAGTTGCTACCATGTTATCTTAAGGTTCGTCCAACCTGGCTCTAGGTTTGTTATGTGGGGAACGATTTTTCTTAAGGCTAAATTTAATTTTGGCCACAACTGGATTGTGATCCGAGCCTACGTCTGTGCCAGGGTAAGTTGTTGCAGATTTAATACAGTTTCTAAATCGTTTATTAATTAATTTGCTACGTGCGTCGTGCAATATGGAAGACAATACGAACTTGGACATGCAAATACCGTCAACTTCACCTGAAGGGAATAATGCTAAAAATATTGGACAGTAAAGTAAGGAGATTATGTGTGAATGTGTGGTTTGTGTCTTAATAATAAAGGGGTTTTCAATGCTTAAACTTACAAAAGAATTTGTGACAAATTCAACAGGAGAGACTTTCGCAAATATCGCTTTTGTCCATTGAAAATATACTTCTCCAATGCTTCTCAGAGCATCCACGTTTCTATAAAGTACTTCAGGAAGTCCCTAAAAAAATACTTGCTAGGTTAAGCTTTTTACAGTATAGATGAATTTTTTCAAGAAAATATTTAATTATTGTACAAAAATGTGATATTTAGATTTAAGTTCTTGACTGACTGTAAAAGGTTAAAATAATAATTTAGTATAATTTTGGTCGAATGTTTTTAAATCCTGTGATACTTGTCAGTAACTGTATAGGTATACTTTCTTTATAACATGTTATTTGTCAGTGTTAATGACGTTTTATTATTATTATTATTATTATTTTTAATACATTTAGCTAGTTTTATGTTTATTTGGATAGATAATAAAGCACGAGCAAAGATTCCATTCCATTCCATATGATGACGTCATTGAAGAATTTGCAACAAGTGATCGAAAAATCGAGTTACATGACAAATAACGTAAGTTTTTAAAAATTGCCTCGCATACTTGAAATCTCCACCACTGACCATCCCTCTTAAAGACAAACACAAACAGGCACCTAGCCGGGATTCGAACCCGGAACCTTTCGTGCGGCAGGCGGATACGCTACCCATTGCGCCTCGGACGCCGGCTTTTTATTAGACTTAAAATTTAATACGATATAAATTTTATTTTAAAATGCAGAACGCCACCTAAATACACGGAACATTTTATCCTGCATTTCCCATCTTTTCCCATTTGCGGACGGCATTATTTTTAAATATGGGGATAACGTCGCGTAATATTTTGCATGCATATAGCACTTTTCAAGCTTTTAAACAACATGTTATTTTTTATATGTTTTTGTTCGTAGTTCAACATATGCGCATACAGGGTCTCCGAAAAATATTCTTACCTATAAATAAATAAGTATCACCTCACTTATACCATAGAAATCTGCGATGCGTCACCCAAGCAATAATTATAGTAGAGGGTGGGCTAAATTCGCTGGGATTTGGGGGTTTTGGGTATTTCTAGGCAAGATAGCCAAAAAATAGTATACATGTCATGGGTTCAATTTTCGAGACAAGCTTAAATGCGAAAACTGCATCTCGATATGTAAAGAGGTTTTTGAGATGCGGGGGCTTTTTGAAAAGTCTGCATTTTGAGATGAGGTCTATAACTTTGTTATTTATGGAAATATTGTTTTCATGTAAAAACTTTTTTGTAGACATTTTGACAAAACTGAAATTTTCCTAGCGCATCTAGTTTTTGAGATATAAAGTTGGTATTTTTCTTATGGAATGACCTTTTTTTCTTTGATTTTTTAAATCAGCATAAAATTCCTTGATAATGTATCACACCTTATGTTTTATTTTTTGTATTTTTATTTTTTCGATATTTATTTATTTTTTTAAATTATTATCTTTTAAACTTTTTTAAGGTAATTTTTACTATAAAGTAAAATTAAAAAGATAAAATAGACATAAATGTTCGTAAAAAGTAATAAAAATATTAAAAAATATATAAAAATCAAAAAATACAAAAAATAAAACACAAGCTGTGATCCATCATTTTAAAGGAAATTTTATGCCGATTTTAAAAATCAAATAAATACAGGGTCATTCTATAATAAAAATACCAACTTTGGGTTATATCTCAAAAACTAGATGTGTTAGGAAAAATCCAGTTAGAAGGTTAAGTTCTTTGTTAAAATGTCTTCAAAAAAGCGATTTACATGAAATCAATATTTCTATAAATAACGAAGTTATAGACCCCATCCCAAAATGCAGACTTTTCAAAATGACCTTGTAGCTCGGAAATGGTAAGACATATCAAGATGCAGTTTTCGTATTTAAGCTTGTCTCAAAAATCGAGCCCAGGACATGCATACTATTTTTTGGCTATCTCGCCTAGAAGTACCCGAAATCCCCAAATCTTAGCGAATTTAGCCCATTCCTGTACATTCCACTGGTGTCAATGTCATTGTAATATTTCCTACAAAAAACTATTTATGTTAAAAATGTGATTATTGCCACGTAGTTACGGTTAATAAATTACCACAGGGTCGTAAAAATTTAAAGTTATATGCGAAAGTAATATATTCCATTATATAAATATATGCCAATAGAAACAAGAAAAAGCTTTACAGTCCGAGGCTTACTTCATAGTTCTCACATTTCATTTCTTTAATATTACTTTTACGAGGTAACGACTCTACTGATATTAATTTGTTTGCAATTCAGTAGCCCTACTCAATACAAAATTACGAAGTTATGGATTCCACACGTTCGCCTATCTACCACGCTGTAAGAAGTAAATCTGCATATAGTGGAAAAACGTTGCCTACGAGTCATCGCTACTTTACTGGCATTGTAAATCAATGCCTCGTCAACTGGATGTGCGACGCCGCCATGTCCCAGGCAGCATAATTCGTACCAGGGACGTACATTTTACATCCATTTTACGTCTTTACGTCCCGGGACCTACTAGGTACGTACGATGTACGTACAAAAGGGTACGTAAAACGTACGTACAGTAAAAACGTATTTGTACGTTATATTTAGGTCTTTTCTTGTACGTACTTACTACGTTATTAAGTTGTTATAACTTGGACGTAGTTCATTTATGTAACATGTCTCTCACTTGTAAAGTAAACTTTTGTGTAAGTATTTTTCAGAGAGATCAACCAGGAGCCGCCCTCCCCCCCCCTAGGCATTAAGAAATATTTTGTATTTTATTTATTTACGTCCCTTAAGGTACGTACCGAAAACGTCTCCTGTACGTACCTCGTACATACATCCTACATTTTACGTCCAATTAGCGTCTTTTATTGGTCCACCGCAGGACCTACAAAGTACATACTTGGTACGTACACAAATGTACGTACACGGTACGTATTTTCCATGTCCCAAGGACGTACCTAAGACGTACATAGCGTTGGAAAGTGCACATAATATATACGTCCCTAGTACGTACAATGGAGTTAGCGTACGTATTACGTATGTACTCTTCGTTTGAGCCTTATGTACGACGTATGTACTGGGGTTATTTACTTCTTTTAAACATGGAATTCAAATCAATATAAAAATACCTCATTAAATCACTGATTAGTAGTTGCATGTGCCAATAAGTGTAAAAATGAAATTAACTCTGTGTTTCGGACTTCCATTGTCTATATTTTATTTATACACGACGTTTCGATCAGTACAATCTCTGATCGTCTTCAGGTGCAAACTACAATCAATTCCTAAGGCTACGTACTTATATGCTGTGAGAAATCACTCAACCTTGAAGTTTAAGAAGTTGGCTCCGCCCAAGGAGGGGCTTCCAAATATTTGGGATTTCAACACTTGGTTTACTGAAAATACCCTGATTCTGCCCAATAAAGGCAGCTTCAAGGAATTTTCGTTTCTTCCAGTGTGACTCCTTGTGCAAAACCTTTGCTTCTGCCCACTTCATTCGGTGTTGTTTTGACCATGCATGTTCGGCAATTCCTGATTTCGTGGTTTCACCTTTTTGGGTATTCGTCTGATGTTCCTTAAGCCGACAGGTTTTGTTCAGTTGAACATTAGTACATGTTTTTTGTTTCTTTGTTTCTCTCTCAATCGATTTGTGTAAATATTCGCTTACATTTTTTGCCATATTGTAAAGCTTATTTTCCCTTTGAACGAATAACATAAAAAAATCGTAAACATCTGAAATAAATTGAAATACAAATTTAATATATTTTTTTCTAGTCTACTTCATCCAGATTTGTGTTTTATTTTCAAACCATAATTGAATGTATAAAACAAATGTAAAAAAATAGCTTAGGTGGAATTTGAATTCATGGTAAACGGATATATCTGACTATGCAGTATAAATCAAAAAAATCAAAATTAAGCTAAATTAAAAATCAACACTTTTGGGATCACCCTCTACATATATGATTTTAGATGTCAAAATAGGTAATATAAAGCCTTTCTTGATTGGCTAATAAACACACCCACGACAAAATAGTACTTTCTAAATAAAAATATAACACAAGTTGGTATTTTTCTTATGGAAAGACTTATCTATAAGATGTATCGCATGATATTTTATTTTTTGTTTTTTATATTGTTATTATTTTTTAATATTTTTTTTTTTTTTTTTTATATTCGTGTTTTATAAAAAGTACCTATGCTATTAAAATAAATAAGAAAATAATAAAAAAAAGTAAAATAAACGAATTAAATTGAGTATTAAAAAAACAAAAAATAAAATATAATTTTAAAGAATGTTTAGGTCTTTTCTTGTACGTACTTACTACGTTATTAAGTTGTTATAACTTGGACGTAGTTCATTTATGTAACATGTCTCTCACTTGTAAAGTAAACTTTTGTATAAGTATTTTTCAGAGAGATCAACCAGGAGCCGCCCTCCCCCCCCTAGGCACAAAGAAATATTTTGTATTTTATTTATTTACGTTCCTTAAGGTACGTACCGAAAACGTCTCCTGTACGTACCTCGTACATACATCCTACATTTTACGTCCAATTAACGTCTTTTATTGGTCCACCGCAGGACCTACAAAGTACGTACTTGGTACGTACACAAATGTACGTACAAGGTACGTATTTTCCATGTCTCAAGGACGTACCTAAGACGTACATAGCGTTGGAAAGTGCACATAATATATACGTCCCTAGTACGTACAATGGAGTTAGCGTACGTATTATGTATGTACTCTTCGTCTGAGCCTTATGTACGACGTATGTACTTCTTTTAAACATGGAATTCAAATCAATATAAAAATACCTCATTAAATCACTGATTAGTAGTTGCATGTGCCAATAAAAGTAAAAATATTAATACTCATTTAATTTGGAAATTCTAAACTCAAATAATTCCGAATTTTTATCAACATTTTAGATAAAACTAGGTCAAAACTGGGGGGCGAGCGTTTTTTTTTTATAAAAAAATGAGCATTTTTAATCAGTAAAGTGCTATACTTTTATATTAAATTTATAAACGCATAGCGCTTTACTGATTAAAAATGATGATTTTTTTATAAAAAAAAACGCGCGTTGTTGTGACTTCAGAAAAGTGGTTAATAAAATGGTAATTATTAGATATAATATATAGTTTATTCATGTACACAAAAATTACATTGTAGAAAACAATAAACTTTTTATGGCCAAACATATTGGTACAAAAACAAACAAGTTCACCAAAAAAGTTTCCTTGCGCGTGGTTTGTTATCTGCTCCTGCATAAAAATATTAGAAGCATATTTTAAAATAATAAAAATATATGACATATAGGTTCTGATTTAGATATTATTTTATTTTTGTTTTCTGTCATGTCTTCACATTTGTTATGGTGTGCGTTCTGATATATTTTGAAAAAAGGTAAACATATTTTCAATTAATAATGTGGGAATGAGAAAATCTATAAAAATCCTATAAAGTCAGCAATACTACTTTATGTGGTAAACAGGACGTCAAGATAACGTGCCCTTTTACTACCTGCGACGACATAACTCCTATATCAAAAGTACTCATTCCGTCGCGATGTAGTTCCCAAGAACGGTGAATACCTTGCCCATGTATTTTCACACAATTATTTTGTTAAACTAAATTAATTTTAAAAAAATTTCTCTAAATACGACATCCGCTACACTATTGTAAAAGATTTTCTCATACTGATTTAAAATAGAGGGTGCGATATATACCTAATAATAGCGTAAAAAGAAACTTTCGGGACTACCTGTAAAGCTCGGTATGTAGATAATGGAGTTTTTTTTTAACTCCGATGCATATTCTTGAGATTTTGCTTGCTGACTTACATGCGTCACATGCGGTATCTTTTTATTTAAAGTTTCAGTTTTAAATATGTCAAATATAGGGTCGCAACCCAGGTGAAAAAACCAAATAGATTCTTATGAAAGTAGGTAAGATGTTTTGTAGGATTATATAAGATTTTACGAGCCATAATTGATAGAGGAAATCTGTACTTTAAGATTTATCTAGGTATCGCTGGGCCCTTTCTGCCCTACTCCGAGCCTGCCCCTAATCCACCGCCTGCACCACTAATCTGGCAGTGTGCTCATTTGGTTTCACTGTTCTTTTTGCAAAGTCCAGTATTTTGTCCCATTTGAGCATGTGCAGGTCCTCCTCATCCAGGGTCGGGCAACCGAATACCTAATATCTCGTCCTCTGGTATGCCTCGCAGTTCGCTATAACGTGTCGAGATGTCTCTTCTACCGCTCGCAGGCCCGGCAGGTCGAGTCATTCTCCACCGCGATCCGGGTCATGTGCTTCCTTAGTCGGTTGTGACCCGTTATGATACCTGTCAGCAGACCAGCGTCCCTTCGCGATCTCCCCAGAAGCCATTTTTGTCTGGCTACATCCGGGCCCTTCACGAAGTCCTTGGTCTGTCTGCATCCTGTTCCTCCTCGCCAAGCGGTCGTCATGGCATCGTTGGCCCATTAATTTTTTTTTTAAAGATAAGTTTTGAATCGAGAGTTTTCCAGTACTAGTTTTTGAATCTTGACCTTTATTTTTGTGAAATATGGATCTAAATATCGTGCATTTTGTCTGCTCATATTTTCAAGACCAGAAAAAAATTGCAAAAAGTAGCACCAAATAAATCTAGATTTAACTTTTGTCTTTAAAATGCGGCCTGAATGTTTGGATAGAAAAATGTAGGGTGAAATATAGCCTTGCAAGGCTATACTCTTAAGTGACAAACTCTGTCTTGAATTTTATATATTTAAGCAAAAAACAATACTTTGTAAAAAAAGTAAGTTTCGAGACTGGATGGGTTGGTTAGTATTTTTTTTTGTGTTAGCCAAATTTTTATACAACACAAAATATCCATGCATCTAGCCGGGATTCGAACCCAGAATGGCAGGCAGATGCGCTGCCCTCTGCGCTACGACGGCCGACCGGTTTTGTTCAATTGAACATCAGTACATGTTTTTTGTTTCTTTGTTTCGGTCTCAATCGATTTGTGTAAATATTCGCTTACATTTTCTGCCATATTGTAAAGCTTATTTTCCCTTTGAACGAATAACATAAAAAAATCGTAAACATCTGAAATAAATTGAAATACAAATTTAATATATTTTTTTCTAGTCTACTTCATCCAGATTTGTGTTTTATTTTCAAATCATAATTGAATGTATAAAACAAATGTAAAAAAATAGCTTAGGTGGAATTTGAATTCATGGTAAACGAATAGATCTGACAATGCAGTATAAGTCAAAAAAATCAAAATTAAGCTAAATTAAAAATCAACACTTTTGGGATCACCCTCTACACATATGATTTAAGATGTCAAAATAGGTAATGTAAAGCCTTTCTTGATTGGCTAATAAACACACCCACGACAAAATAGTACTTTCTAAATAAAAATATAACACAAGTTGGTATTTTTCTTATGGAAAGACTTATCTATAAGATGTATCGCATGATATTTTATTTTTTGTTTTTTATATTGTTATTATTTTTTTTTGTTTTTTTATATTCGTTTTTTATAAAAAGTACCTATGCTATTAAAATAAATAAGAAAATAATAAAAAAAAGTAAAATAAACGAATTAAAATGAGTATTAAAAAAACAAAAAATAAAATATCATTTTAAAGAATGTTTACGCTGATTCAAAAAATCTCAAAAACTTTAACGTGAAAAAAAAAAATGCAGTTTGACAAATATATTTTACTTTAAATTATCTATAGAAAAGCAACCTACACCAAAAATAAATTTTCATCAATTAGAAAGTTCTTGGCCAAATTCTAAAAATGCATATCTTTAAAAAAGCCCTTGTAGCTCAAAAACGGGTTGTCGTCTTCCCTAGAAACACTTTCACTCCCACAACCCCCTCAAATTTGGACCTCCTCGCACACAAATCAAACGTTTTACTATAAACAAAAAATTTTCTTTTTTTTTCAGGTTAATAACATTAAAATTATAACAAAAAAGAAATTAAAAAACCTCCAAATCAGTTAAGAAAAGACACTAAAAAACAAAAGAACAAGAGATCTTGAATGGAAATAACGAGAATTCAAACTTGGATGAGCATCCCACAAGGAACACACAAAATACGAAAGCGAAAAAAGAAATGATTGATTTCCTACTTTGAATCACTCACAAATAGGCATCAATCCGCACTGGTAATTATCCAAGTTACCTTGTTTGAATTTTCGTTATTTCCACCCAAGATCTCTTGATCTTTTGTTTTTTAGTTTCTATTCGGTTGAAGTAACTGATTTCGAGGTTTTTTTTAACTTTTTTTTGTTTTAATTGCCTTAGAAGCATAATCCTACTGGAAATACTAACACGCCAGGACGTTGTGAGTAATTGAAAGTTGGAAATCAAAATGTATGATGGTGTTTAATGATGTATGGTAGAGGATTATCAGTGAAACCACTGATGAGCCCACGCTGGATACCCAGGGCGAAACATCGGTTAATCATTTCTCTTTTCGCTTTGGTCTTTTGTGTGTTCCTTGTGGGATGCTTATCCAAGTTTGAATTTTCGTTATTTTCACCCAAGGTCTCTTGATCTTTTGTTTTTTAAATTAAAATCATATTGGTTTCAAAAAGGTACCTTTAGTTTTTGGCAGAATTTTTATGTGGCTTTTAGAACTCGCTCAGGCACACCGCGATTAGCCCATTTTTATTTAATATTCGCTCTAAACTTTTCAAATTAAGCTGTAAAAAGGTGTTTTCAACTTTTTACCCGAGCTCAAATTGACAAAATCGACTATAAACACCGTCACAGGCTGTGCGAATGGCGAAATGACGAAAGGGCGTTCTTAATGCCTTCGTAATGGGCTTTAATCTACATCTATAGACGAGAAGGTGTTACCGAAGAGTATTTTAGAGCCATGACATCGCCAGAAGTTAGAGAAATTACGATGGTATATACACGATAAAAAATTCTGAGTGAATTTTCACTCAAAAATCACTCTGAATTCGATCAAAATAGGTCCACACCAAAATTAGTAAAATTTTCGCTCAATGTTTGGGAATGTTGGAACGTAACGCTTTTTGAGCGTTGTTGTACTCATTTTTGAGTACTTTTTGGGCGGTTGATCCAACAGTAAATATTTTATTGAAAAAAAAAAACATTTCAACAATATTTTATTGCAAAGTTCATGGGGGTTCATGATATTTCACACAAAAATACAAAATTTCCGATCGGCTTTATTATTTATCCACAACTACCGCAAGGAAAAGATGGCTACGTCAGAGAATTAAAATAAACTTGCCTGATTTCTACTGAAACTCCAGTTTTATGTTTCCAATCTGACTGTTCCTGACTCCTAGTAAATTTTTGTTAATTTAATCGGTCTCCCGTTCTGGCGAAACGTTGGTTTCATCTATAGTGACGCCACTGCAAGATCCTAGAGGTCGACAGCCATGTGAGTTTGACTCCATTTGTTGGGTCTGACCTCTGGTGGTGTTTGGTTAACTTAATCTGTTTAGGGAACTTTGCTTCCAAAAAAGATTCCTGCACTACGTCTGTCCGATATCGGAACAAGATCCAAAACGGTGGCAGCAGTGAGTTTTAACGGCATGCCAAAAATTCCAACCTTTAAATTTTTGTGACAATATTTGCGCCTTTACCAACTGCCGTTCATTTTTTCTTTCGTTTTATGTTTCGCAACCACGAGTATATAAGACGCTAAGTCATCAACATAAGTGATACACAACACGTAACGGCTTGTGGTAACTGCGTTAAGGTAAGTTCAAAGTTGAGCTTCTACCCAAATTAATCATAATTCTGTCAGCTCCTGTGCTGGTTATTCATAATGATTTTTTGAATTGAATATTTGAATTGGTTTTTCTTTGGCATTATTAGTTATAACACAAAAATTTACCGCACACACGAAAATACAAAAAGAGTCTAATTTTCACTACTTTGGGTTGGATTCCAAACTCCAACGTTGAAAGACCGTCAGATGTAGGTCAAATATCATCACCACATTTATTGGGTACATTTGTCGCATCCCGGACGTGGGACGGACGTTGTAGTTTATACTGATTGCAACGTTGGTAGCACAGACACGTACTACAAGTTCAGACGTCGGGCTAACGTCTTACTCTGTACTACATGCCAACGTTCATCTTAACGACGTCGAAGCGTTATCGGGCATTTGCACTAGACTACACCCAACGGCTTCAAACGTTATCTCGACGACTTACGTCCGTCTATACGAACTAAGACGTAACAACGAAAGATAAAGTATAATCCTTGACTTAAACCGCTAAAGTCTCTATATTTTGTACTCTCTCTGACGTTAGATGCCATACAGAACTAGCCGGAAGACAGAAAAATGCTATTTGGGCGGATTTTTTGATAAAAATGTTGATAAAAAATCGGAATTATTTGAGGTTAGGATTTCCAAGTTAAATGTCTTTCCAGTTTTAATATGTTTTATTAACTAGATATTAATATTTATACTTTTATTGGTACATGCATCTACTAATTAGTGATTTAATGAAGTATTTTTAAATTTTGATTTGAATTCCATGTTTAAGAGAAGTAATGTTATAACAATGGCGTCGCGCATCCAGTTGACGGTGCATTGATTACCAATGTCAGTAAAGTAGCGATAACTCGTAGGCATCGTTTTTTCACTATTTGCACATTTATTCCTTACTGTGTGGTAGATAGCCGACCGTGTAGACTCCATAATTTTGTAGTTTGGAATTGAGTAGATGCTACTGAATTGCAACCAAAATAATACCGTAGAGTCGCTACCTCGTAAAAGTAATAGCAAAGAAATTAAATTTGACAACTATAAAGTAAGCCTCGGACTGTAAAGTTTTTTCGTGCTTCTAGTAATTGTATATAGTTACATAGTGGAATCGCGTATAACCTTATATTTTTACGACGTTGTGGTAATTTTTTAACCGTAGTAGTGACCACACTAAGTGATATTTTTCCTATAAATAGTTTTTGTACGAAATATTACTAAACCCATTTTTGGTGGCAATGACAATGTATGGCAAAAAGAGCCCATGAAGCGGCCTAATTGCCTACCGGACGCCCCTCTCTACTACTACTACTAATAGTGGTTTAAAAAGTACTATTAATATAAAATTTGTAAGCGGTGCAACCTTAACTGCGGGTTTTTTCTTTGATCTATGCTAGGGTGGTGTTTTACTGGGTTTTAGGAAGTGTTTGTCACAGGGGAAGGGGTTAATCACCTCACCTCTTTAAAAAAAGATACCAAATTAAAATTTTTAACTTAAATTTCAAAAAAACATTATTGCAGTTCTATAATGTCATTGATTTTTACATTTACTACAGTACTAACACAAAAAAAAAAAACAAAAAACTTAGCTTTTATAAGGGTTAAATCGAAGAAGCACAGCAAAGGATATAATAGGGACCAGGAACAATCCAAACCCAACCAAATCAATCAATCAATCCGCAAAGATAAAAAATCTTCTGTGCCTTATCGTAAATTTTATTCCTATCATGTAAATTTGGGGTTTATCTTTTACGCATCGAATTGAATACGTAATTAAAGGAAGGAGGTAGAGGCCCAACCTCACTAATATTAATTTTGCATTGATGTCAAGGGTGAATTTTAATAGCATTTACTTGAATTAATGAGCTGATTTTGACAAAAATAGCTGTGTCCCTTTTCTAAGAGGGTATACGCGTCATTTCAATATACGCGCCATCCGTATACATATTTACACCACATATGCAGACGTTACAAAAAGTCAGAAAATCGAATCGTTGAATACCGTGCAGATTTGTTTAGACATTTTTGGAACTCAATTTAATTTAAAACTACTTTTAGCAACAGTAAGAAATTCTCATAAGTCAGACTATTTGTAACAATATAACTGCGCAGTAAGGGAAAAAAGAGGAGGCTAATCAAATAAGGATAATGACGGACTTTATTTACGCCAAATAGGAACAACAATTTTTGTGGTTATGTTTATCACAAACTAAAAAATGGTTGATTAATTCGTATTTTTCTTTTCGTAAGAATAGATATTTTTCATCACCATCTAATTACTAATTGTTATTTAATATTTTCTATCTATATATACAGGATGTTTCAAATTCGATGCTCACCATGGGGATCCCCTAAACGTTAGAGGATACGAAAAGGTTTAAATTAGTGCAAATTTTTTTCTTATGGACAAATGCTTTTTTTATCCTGCCCTTTGGTTCATAAAGGCTGACAGATAACATTTTGCAACCTTATTTTGACAAGTCACCTGACGTTTTGGGTTTATTGACCATCATCAGCTCAAATTTAATTTTTGCTTTTAACTTAGATTGCAGTACTTTTTGTAACATTTTAAAAGTGACAGTTTTTTTGACATTTTGATATAACAAAATAACTTTACCTAATATTTAAAAAGTTTCTTCTTTGCTTTTTAATCTTTGAGTTTGGTCTGATAATGGTCAAGTAACTCAAAACGTCAGGTACTTGTCAAAATGAGGTTGTAAAATATCTGTCATCCTTGAACCAAACGGCAGAAGAAAAAAAGCATGTGTCCATAAGAAAAAATGAACTTGACAGTGCTCCTGTCACACTGAAATGTCAAATCTCAAAAACGGACATTTCATTAGGTAGATCTTAAAAAAGTGCCTGTAGAAAGTTTTAAACGTTTTTTGACAGCTTTAAGAATAAAGGCGCCTATCTCCGGAACTACCCGGAAATTGTAAAGTTTTTTTTTGGTTTTGAGCAAAGCGTGAAATTGCGCAACTTTGCCCTAATTTAAACACTTTCGTATCTCCTACCGTTTTGGAGCATCGATTTTCGAACACCCGGTATATATACTACATAAATATAAAAAATCAACAAAATTGACAGCACACTGACCTTACCAGAGTTAGGGGTTGTTTTGTTTAACGAAGTTTTACGTTTTCTTATTTTATATTCCAAAAACTCTTTATTTTATATACCTTCATCACAAACATGGTTTTAGTAACTGTCTGCAGATAACAAAAGCATGGCTTTTTTGGTTACCGATGCAAAAAAACTGTTTTTTTGATCACGGGTGCAAAAAAAGATTTCTGTCCGTTTTTTACTCAAAATTAAAAAGAAATAGCGGAATATGGTAATATTGACAAAATCTTATTATTATTGCCTAAACATTAAGTAATTTCAGCTAGTTTTCACCAAGTATTTACGAAAAAATCGTTTAAAAAGATCATCAAAATATCAAACTATCCAAGATTAAAATGTCGCAACAATGAACGTCATTGAGTAAAAAGGCACATCGCCATGGAAACCGCATTGTTATTTCATTTACCAGCCGCCTTGATTTATAGGGTAAAGATGGTGTGTTGCGAGAAGTGCTCTTCGTTCGAGATTTTTAAAAGTATTTTCCTATTTTTCCTCGATTTTTTAATAAAGGTATTAAAAAAAAATAATGTTAAAAACTCGCGGTTAAACTGTGCTTTTTTCTACTTGCGTTTTTAAAAACCAACGCTTGTAAAAAAAGCACTATTTTAGCCACTAGTTGTTAAAATTTCTATTTTGTGCTAAAAACGGATTCAAAACAAGGCGTTTTTCTGGGCAAAATTGGAGGTGTTTTATTGGTTAGTGGACAATTTTTGATAGATATTAAATAATGTAAATTAATTTTTGTAAAACCGGTTTCTTCGGGAAATTATACTCACACAACAATCCTTTCCGGGGGCTATACATTTAAACCACCCTCCAGAGGTGGTCTAAAAAATCGCCAACTTTATAACCTCCAACACAGATAATGAAGCTATTATGATGGCGATTCTTCAGAAAGGACAGAAAATCTCACCAGTTAGAATTCTGGAAAGTGGCGATTTTTTACTTATCACCTCATTTAAAATAAAAACACAGCGATCTTCATCTTTATCCTAACGTTTTAAGAGAACTGTGTCATTTTTTAAATAACATTCTTTAAATTTAATATTTTAAAGATATTTTGCAGGACTAGTTTAATAAACGTCAGAAACTGTCGAAAATTCTCACCATGTAAAAGTTAAGACAGAATTTGTGTGACTTTTCTGAACAGTTAGAGCGAAATATTCCATGGCTATCTATGGTTTTGTATGTTAAAAGTTTTATAGTTTTGTTTACACACAAAAATAAGCTTAATAACATACATTTTTAAATAAAAAACAGGGTTTTCAGAAAAGCAGCCTACAAAAACTAAAACGGACATATTGTTTATTTACTAGAACAGTATTAAGAAACTAAATTGTAAGGAATATTAGCAAATGTCCTGTCCTTAAGTGTAAACTTGCGTTTGTGTTTTTGGCGTACTTATTAATCATTTGCCATTTTGAAACCTGTCAAAAAAATTTTAGGGCATTTTCTCCTAAAATTGGTATATTAGGAGAAAAAAAAGCAGTTTTTCAGTGGTATTTTAACATTGTATCTGTTGTGTATGGGTAAGTGTTTTTTTGGAAAAACAGATTAAAATATTTAGACCTGTGGGAGGTACTATTTTAGATCTTGGTGAATCCCACTGTAAGAGTATTAAATCGTTTTTTACGTAAGATGTGCCAAAAAAAATGCACTTTTTTAAGTGGTTATAGCCTAGCGAGAAATTGACAGATTTTTAGTGGTGTTTATACGATAAAATTTTCAAATCGTCCTCACATAAAAGCGCTTTATGAGAACCATATAAACAAAGTAAATAATAACGCCCATACCAATAAATAAATTTAGGATCTAAAAAATTCAGAAAAAGGGCACTGCGGGCAGAAATTAAAAAAAAATAACAGTGCATGTCAGATTTCCAGGAAATTTTGAAAAATTTTGTTTGAAGCCAATTTTTTAACAAAAGCTTGAGTGCATTCGATCTGAAAAAATCCCGAACCCGTAGGGTGGGAGATTGTTTCTGACGTCATCGTCATGCACGAAAGCTTTTGTCAAAAAAAATTGGCTGAAACGCACGCGCTATATTCTGATAGAGAATATACCGAGTGAAACTGCATATTTTCTTCAGAGGACAAATTTTATTTAAAACATTAAAAAATCTAATATAAAGATATAAGATGCGATTTCCGTGGAATTTTTTTTTTCTTAAGATTTCCAGTTATTAATCCAGAAAAAAAATGTCCAGTTATTAATACGCACAAGGCATATTTTCACTGAAATTTGGATTTTTTTTTTAAAGTTTTGGTTTCCCATTTTTTCCCCGTTTTCACACCTGGTTATAATAATCCACTGAAAGACACAAAATATTAAGCACAAATATAAACAGAATTTGACTTTGACAAAGTACTAGTAAAATAGCCCCTTTAGACATTAATATATTTTTTAAGATTTTGGCAATCCACAACATTTAATAGAGTTAGATCATTGAATCCTTTATCTTATTTTTCAATCCAAATTAATATAATCATAATATTTTTCTAAACCAATTTATCCTGAGAGGCTCAGGGGCATTTTGAGTCTCGTAGGCACTATTAACTTAATCGGACGGGTCATCAACTACTTTCATAGTCTACCGACTTAGGGAGTGTGTATCTAGGTCCGTCTCCACGTGATATCCGATCCCTTTCGGCCTGGATACCAGCGTGAATAGTAGGGCCTAAGATAACTTATGACGAGCACCCCCTAGGAAGGCAGTTTTCTTTTCCTAGAAGGATTTAATTTAGTCTAAACCTAAATCTTTAACGTGCTCCAATATCAATATATGGATCACACGGTACCGTCCTCTTAACGTCCTCTCCGACGGACGGTATGAAATCAAAATAGCCTGCCTTCTAGCTAACTCGGCATACTCCGCTTCATGCTGCGTTTTACCTTAATCTTACAAAATTTTGTAATTTTATAAGAAAAAGTCCAAGTAGACTACCAGCAAGACCCGGGCCTTGAACCCGACATCTCCTATTTGAAGGTCGCGGCATTAACCCAAGCAGGCAGGTTAGGGGCAATATTCTACAATTTTTTGTAAATAATTTTACTGCTCATAAAGATATAAATGGCCGAAAACTTTTTATTGAATATTTTGTGCCTTCAAAAAGTTGAAGACGAAGAAAATGGGAACACCAGCAGTTAAATGTACAAGGCATGTGAAGGGAACGCTTCAAGGGATTCCCCATTATAAAGAAATGCATGATTACCATTTCTAAAGGCGAATTTGAAATAAGGCATGGATGCACGCCGCATGCTTGGCTTCATTAACATGTAATTGAGTAACCGTACTTTGGTGACGTAGAGTTTTGTTTTTTTTTCAAGGGGTAGAAATTAAAAATTGATATAGACAACCACGTAGAATCTTTTGAAAAAAAAAGAAATGAAACCTGCTGACATGCTTGCTAGTAAATCCGCCTCAAAGAAGTTCGCTTGTTATAATTCTGTGGCAATAAGTGCCTCGATTAAATTTTCTATAGTATTTACAACTTCGTTTTGACAAAGAACCGAACTCCCACTTTCAACGCAAAAGTTTCAACTTCAATCTCGGAGCAAAAGGCTTTGTTGCTCAATTTCATTAAGAGAACTGGCTGAAAAACTGGCCAAAATCCCCCTATTTGATAAAAAGAAAGGTTCGTGCAGAGAGAACATAATAACTTACGGAGACTAACAGAAATATAGGGCTGCGCAGAAACTACGTTCCTGTAGCGCATAGCATACACCAACCTTGCCCCGTCCATCTCTTTCTATATTAACATAAAAGAAAGACAGAACATTTTTCAATGTTGAAATCTATTTCACGCAATTTTAATTTTTTTACTGCCAGTTTTTGCCATCGCTTGTCAAAGTCTGCCAAGCCTGGCAAGCGCTTTTTTTAGATTTTCAAAACTGAGCTATTTTAATCAGTTTTGGTTGGAAATCGCGCGAGTTTATGGGATCAGCCAATACCTTCTCCACATAGGCCAGTCAACTCCTACCGTTTTAGTGTTCTTTTCTCGACCTTCGCCGCCATATTGACAGAAAACTAATGGATTTTCTGTCACTTTTGAGTTAAAATGGCGGCGAAGGTGGATTAAAGGACACAGGACACTAAATCGGTAGGAGTTGATCGGCCTATATGGAGAGGGTACTGGATCAGCTATATAGTGGATTAACAAAAATGCCATTCAAATCAGACTGGATCACTACCATTAAAGCTAGAAAGCATGGGACTATTTGAAGAATGCCGAAAATTGTGGTTTAGATTTTTGCGAACCAAATCCCTGAAGAAAATATGGTGATGATTTATACAGAGTTAAGCAAGAAGACAATAGGTTAAAATACAACCAAAAAAAAAGATATAAAACATTTATAAAATCTGTAAGGCTTTTATACTGGGATTTTTTCCGAATTAATAAAAGAAAATAACATAATAAAAGTTTTTACCTTTAATATTTGATAATTCCTCAACATAGTTATAACCCCCTCCTCCTATTTTAGATTGAGAGGGTCCAAAAAACTTTTCGTAAGCTAAAGAAAGTTCTTTAGCTGCTTGGAACATTACAAAGTTGGTTAATTTTTATATAAAGCTAAAACTTTTCGCGAATGCATTGCTTTTTTAACACTAAAAAGTATGGAAAACGACGCCTGTAAGTTTTTTCATATCTTTTTATTATTAAATAAGTAAGTGACTGTAAAAAATTAACCAAAAGACAATATGTATTTTATTATGCGACTGGCTGTACAAGTAGTTCCTTCCTGTAGCCACCGGCTGCGCTCATGTCGCCGTCAAACAATATTCCCCAAGTATAACACAGTATCGGTCACTTTCGCGTAGCTATTACTTTCTCTATGGCATCCGACGCACACATTTGAGACGGCTATATGCAGCGCGTCGCCTGTCGGAATAAAGTGAAAAGGAAAATGTTAAAGGATGCAAATATCAATAAGAATGAAAATTGCGAGCAGGACATAAAAAGCGGAACCTGCGATAATGTACATACCAGGTATAGTCCTATTTTACCCTGATGATGATGGTAAAACATTAGCTTTAGTGTTTTGAAGCAGGATAGAGGTCTAAATGTCATGCGAGGTGGTGTGATTAAACAAGATGGGGGTGGTTTAATGATTTGTATAAGCACTGCTCTTCAAGCTGAAATGTTACATAACTTGTGTTGTAATAATAGTGTAGCAGGAGAAGTGTGGATTTCTATACAACTAGAAAATGGTAAGAAGTTATTACTTATATTACTTTATATCCCCCCATATGCATATCATTATGCTGCTTTCTTTAATAAACTAGAGACAATGATCAACAAAAGCGTTTGCAAAGAAACATTGATCTTGGGCGACTTTAACTTAAAAAATTATCCTGGTTATTAAAGCCTAATTGCAATTACTATAATCCTACAATTGGTGAAAATGACGTACGCTGTGAAACTTTTTGTGATAATTCTGCTATGCTTGATCTTAAACAATTTAATGGAATTTTAAATCAAGACAGTTCTATTTTAGATTTAGTAATGTCTAGATCAAATGAGGTTGAGGTAACCAGGTGCGACTCTCCTTTTGTGTTGGAGCATGATCATCACTGTGCTTTAGACTTATGTGTTCCTCTGGTATACATTAAATTTTTGCCAGCTAGTAGTTATGATAAACTTGATTTTAAAAGATCTTCATATGATCAGACTAATAGAGCAATAGAAGCTACTGAATGGCAGAAGATTTTTGACAAACTAGAGGTGTCCGCTTGCGTTGATATCTTTTACACCATTTTAAATAATTTTATACTCGATGGTTTTCTAGAGACACTATCAGTATATTTAAAGTGACAACAAAAAGTGGAAAATGTATGGCAATACTACTGATTATGACTATCTTTCGAAAGAGAGCAAAGGCATCTCTTGCTAAGGATTACGGCAACTACATTAACTTGACAGAAAATAACTTCAAAACAGATACTGCTGGTCATTTATTCAAAACAGATGAAATCATAAATCATTGCCATGTAAAATGTACCTTAACAACAATAAAGCAACGGACGCTGAAGGTATTTGTGAACTTTTTTCTGAGTATTTCTCGAGTGTGTTTGAATAAATGTCTACATAGCCAGGTGTTTCCTGTGTTGTGAAAAGAAGCAAAAATTCTGTCAGTGTACAAAACTGGTGCCAAAAAACAAATCGAAAACTATCGCCCCATCTTTTTGTTGAACCAATTTGCAAAAGTGTTTGAGTCCATTATTTTCGATGAACTTTACGTTAAAATTAAGGGTCGTTCAGTAATAACCAATCTAGCGCCTTACGTACAAGACATTTATAAAGGTTTTGATTCAGGTGTCTAGACGTGTGTAGTTTATACCGATTTTTCCAAAGCATTCGACAAAGTGGATCATGCTACAGCTCTTGTCAAATTTGGAAATTTCGGTATACAAGGCTATATGCTGGGTCTTTTACGGGATTATCTAGATGGCAGAACACAGTTTGTGGTTGTCAATAATAAAAAGTCTAGCACCAAACAGGTGACTTCTGGAGTCCCCCAAGGGTCGCACCTGGATCCCCTTCTTTTTAATATTATTATTTACGATATTGGTTTATGCTTTCTGTACACTAATCACAAATTATTGTGATGATCTGAAAATTAATGCTACACTTAAAAAGGTTTCAGTTCAAAATTTTCAAGAGGATCTTAACAGATTTAGTATATACTGCGATAATAATAAACTTTTTCTTAATCTCAAAAAATGTTATAGTTTTTTCTAAAAAGCGAAACCCCACAAAATTCTGTTTTAGTATGTGTAAATAAAGTAAAAGAATTGGGAGTTTTTCTTGATGTTGGGCTAACCTTTGAATTTCATGTAGAATAAGTAGTTAAACGGGCCTTAAAACTGTTAGGATTCATCTTGAGAGTAACAGAGGGGTTTAGATATTATATCTCGTTAATTATTATGTTCAAAACACTTATTAGACCGATTTTAGAATATTCATCTATTATTTGGAATCCTGGATATGATAAATATATCGCTCGGTTAGAAAAGGTCCAATCTAAGTTTATTAACGCTTTAAATTATGGTTAAAGTAGGTAAAGATATTTCATGACGTATACAGCTAATCTTTCATTTAATAAGCTGGACTTATTGTGGAACCGAACGTGTCTAAATGATGCTAGCTTTACCTATAAAGTTATTAATAATATTGTAGATAGCACAATTTGTAATAATTTTATTTTTTATAAAGCTTCTCCTCAAACTAAGCGTAACCAACCAACCTTTTTTATTCCTAAAACGCTCACAAATTATTTCCTAAATTCACCTTTAATTAGATGTATTCGAATTTACAATATTTTGCTAACTTATGAAAACAGCGAAGATACCGATATATTTAACTTATCTTTAAGAATGTTTAAGAAAAATGTTTTAATATTATTAAGACAAACTTAAATGCTTTGCTTTCTGCTCCATTGGGAAGAGTTGCCTATTTATTTTTTGTAGTTTAAGTTTTTAAGAAAATTATTGTTATTTTGTGCCACCATTAAAAAAGACACTTTGTGTCTGTTTGGGGGCCTTTTGTTTAAAAATAAAATAAAAATGATTCCTAACAAGAATGACACAGGCCTGTAGGTTTCTGAACTATCCATTAGATCTTGGAGACCTGGTCGTATTTTAATTTATTTTTCACGGACAAGAAATCACTTTATTAAAATTTACAAGCATCCACGCACGCGCATGTTTGGCTTATGAAACTTTTAGCGACGTGTTGGCTTTGCTTTTTTAAGTTTGCTTTGGCATGCTCACCAATAACATAACTAACATACTTTCTTGCTTGCTTGTTTCTAAACCCGTCCTAAAGAAGTTTGCTTGGTATAGTTAGGTGGCAATAAAAGCCTTGATTAAATTTCCTATAGTGTTTACAACTTAATTCCAAAAAAAGTCTTATACCTAAACTCCCACTCCCACCGCTCTAACTCAAAACTTTCAACTTCAATCTCGGAGCAAAACTTAGCGGAACACGCTGTTAATGTTCTTGTTATTAAAAGTTTTGAGGCGTGAGGTGAATGGATTTTGTTTGGTCAGGATTTTGATTTAACGTAGGTGGAAAAATATGAGAAAAAGAAATTCTAGAGGTTTTTTTATGTTGTCCTCTTTCTCAAACCACGGCATAGATATAACACCAGAGGAAGTACAACACGCAAAAAATGAAGATTCGGTAAATACGCTGGTCAAACTTTTTAACTTGATTTATCGCACTGTTACACTGCCTAAAAAACATTCAGCAAAGAAGTGTAATGATTACCGCCTAATCAGCCTAATGAGCCATATGTTAAAAGCATTTCTAAAGAAAATGCTAATCCTTTACATGCGACACCCAGTTTGATTTCGTTGTGGGTTCGGGACAAGAGAGGCCCTGTTTGGCATTCAAGTCTTAGTTCAGCGGTCTAGGGATGTGTCGGTGCCAGTATATGCCTGTTTAATAGATTATGAGAAAGCGTTTGATAGAGTCTAACACGAAAAGCTCATAGAATCACTAAAAGAAGTTGATCTAGAGGACTGAAATCTAAAGATAATCGCTAATCTATATTGGAATCTGACTGCTCAAATAAAGGTTGATGACCAACTGTCCGAAGAGGTCCAAATAAGATGAGGTGTGCGCCAAGGTGGTATATTATCTCCGCTGTTGTTTAATATCTATGGTAACCAAATAATAGGGAATGCACTTCATAACTGCGAAGAGGATCTGACAATAAACGACATAAAAATCAACCACATGCGATATGCCGACGACACTGTGATAATAGCAGACACGCTGGAAGGCGGGCAAGAGGTGTTGAATCAAATTATTGCCAAAAGTTTGCAATTCGGGCTTAACTTAAATGTTGGGAAAATCAAAATGGATGGTCATATCCAAGGAAAAGAACATCAGATGCATGTTAGAAGTAAATGGGCAGCAAGTCGAACGCGTGGATTCATACAAATACTTGGGTTGCCTCCTCAATGAGAACTGGGACAACATGCAAGAATTGAACAAGCTAGATCATCTTTTATCAAAATGAAATCATGTGGATGTTTTGCTCAGAATAAATAAAGATCTTGAAGTTTTATTTACCATCAAAAAACGAAAACTTGAATATTTTGGCCATATTTTGAGAAATGACAAATATAAACTTTTAAAATTGATAATAGAAGGCAAAATTGAAGGCAGAAGAGATCCGGGTCGTAGACGGATATCATGGCTTAAAAATCTTAGACAGTGGTATGGTGTTAGTACTTCGACACTTTTCCGAAAACACTTGGAGAAGAATAAGTTGTCCTCTTGCCGATCAGCTGTGAATGTTAGGTTAATGAGTTTTGCTTCCTCTTCCGAAAAACTAAATAACGCAAAATACAAAATCAAACATTAAGTTTAGGTATAGGAAAAAAATATATCAATCATTTACAATCTTAGTGCTATTTCGATTTTTTTGACTAGTGATTTTGTTATGCTGGCTAGAAATGATAATTAGTCTTAAAAAAAGTACTAAATTTTTTTTAAATCGGAGCATTGCACAGTTAACTTCCGGAGCGAATTTTCGAATTGAAGTGATCCGAAAGCAAGCGTAAAATATCCAGTAGGCCTGGAAAGGCAAAAAACAAAAAGTAAAATATTGTTTTACGCGCTTCAGAGTGTATTTTCTAAGCTTATTTTCTCCTATATTTTAAGAGAGTTGCTCAAAGTTTTTTACAGAATTGGTTCATAGAGTGACGTAAGACTAAAATGCATTTAGTGGAGGAAGGTAAGTACATTATAAAAATGGTAAAATTGGTCAAGGACCAAGAAGAAGCTGTGAATGTTAAGTTAATGAGTTTTACTTTCTCTTCCATTTTGTTAACAAACTAAATAACGCAAAATACAATATAAAAAATGAAGGTTAGGTATAGGAAACAAGTAAATCAAGCACTTGACAAACTTAGTGCTATTTCGATTTTTCTTAAAAAGCCTGGATTGCTGATTTTCGCTCTAATTGTGCATTTTGTAGAGTCATTTTTGAAACAAGGAAATAATAATAATCTTAATTGTTTTTTTGCCATGCTAACGGAATGAACCTTCTGCTTAAATAATTTTTGAACCATTTCGATGAGAGGTGGCTAGTTGATTGATGATTGATTGATTCATTGGTGAGTGTGCCAGCATGGCACTGTCTACTGCGACCACTATTGGGTCTATTGTGGCTCACACACTTTTTTTTTTTTTTTTTTTTTTTTTTTTTTTTTTTTTTTTTTTTTAAGAGACTCATAACTTGCTTTGGTGAAGCTCATATAGATCCCGTCTGTCGATCTCTGTCGTTTACCGAAGATACGTTGACGCTGACGTGCAATGGCCGGACATTCACACATCACATGTCTGGCCGTCTCTTCATACTCCATACAGAGCCTACATTCGGTGTCCTCACTTAGACCCATTCTGTGTAGTGGCACTTTCAGCCTGCAGTGTCCGGTGTATAGATCAACCATTGTCCGGATGTCCTGCCTAATGAGCTCAATGAGTTTCCCGGATCTCTTCCTGCAACTCTTTGGAATGTGCCAGTCCTGGCAATTCTCTCCAGTATTGGTGAAACTTATTCTCCATCCAGCATGCGCGAGCAGTGTTGATTGTGTTGTATGCTATTCCAAGGGCTGGTTCGGGGCCAACAAAGACGGCAAGCTGACTAGTTAGATATACCTGAATTAGTTTTGGCCAAAAATTCGACCCGGGAGCCCACGGTGCATTGGTTCCAAAATTATGGGCAATCCAAAAAGTCGCATTTTTTCTTCTCACCCTATATATCCACACATATTTTTTTATATTTTTTGTATTTTAAATTTTTGTATTCTGTGGTAAGCATTCATATAGCAGGAAGACATTTAAATTCACGGTCTTCACAATTATAATCTTCTAGATTATATATTATTTCCGTTCGCAAAGGTTTCTGGCAGGCGTACTGAATGTTTGATAAGATTCACAATTTACTTTTAATAAATAAATGAAAACGAAACGTTGAAATTTTATTTTTTTTTACTCTAGGTTTACGTGTATTACGCAAAAAGTTACCTACACTTCTTTAAAAAGTAATTTGAATCATTTTGAAGGCACCAAGTTTTTTTAACCTACTAGAAAATTTATAAACAAAAAACATTTTGGATACTTCACGGACGTCTTTTTGTTTCAAGCATACAGATACTTACTGGACAAGGGATAGACAGCTGCCTGTTGATGTTCATTTTTTTGTTTTAACGTCGGATATTTTTATTATTAACATTATTATTCATGAGTTTGATATTTGTCATTGACACCTAATTATGGGTAAACGAATCCAGCGGTTTGTAAAAATATTGTATATATCTCGAGTCGCCATGTTTTTTTTTTGAATTTGACATAACTGTTATTTCAGACAATCAAATCGAGGCAACTTGCCCCGATTTTTGTTCAGTCTATTATAATTTCAACGCTAATACCTTTCTAATAATAGAAAAAATATTTATAAGCCCCTATTAATTTCTATTTTTTAACGGGAGGCTCTTCATAAATTACGAAACGCAAAAATTCTGATATTTTGCTTTCCCTCCAACCCCTTTGCAACGCATCATTTATGAAAACTTACTTATAATACTGACTACCACCACCACCACAGTTAAATATGTTAAGTAAATATAAAAAAAAATTTATTTAATACAATATGCTACTCAGTTTTAAGATACAGCACACAATTTTTTTTTTAAATCAAAAGTTAGTAAAGCTTTTGGCAATTTTTTTTCTGGATTCAAAAATCGTTTGTCATATCTGAGTTAATTTTGAAAATAAAACCGTTGATAATTTTTTTTTCATTTTTCTTTTTTATTTTTGAGTAGTTTTCAAATACTTATTATGTTGTTATTGAAAAATATACAAGGAACCCAATTCAATACATTTAAAGTTTTCTATTTGATATTTCCTATATTTGTTATGCGAAACCCTCCACATAGACCAGAAAGAAATAAAATTTTCAGTTGCTGAAATGTACTTGCTTGATCGGCTTCTGTTTTTCTAAACATTTTTAAAACGGTTTTCGCGATAAAGAAAATTATATTACACGGATCCATAGACATCATAAGGGAATAGAACGATCCTCGACGGGTGCACATTTAAATTTTAGCAAATACCATGAGTGCCGCCATTTTTATGTTAGCTCTTCCTGATATACGGTTACTCACTTCATTCGCGTGCATTTTCGTTTGTTTTGGTTACAAAACGACAAAGAGCAATTGGTACTTTTTTGTTTATTTCGAGTTTCTCTTCTCTTCGATCGTCTCGTCACTGCGTTAGAGCGCGCTTATTGGTTGATACTACTTCCTTTCTCTTAATCGACCAGGTAGGAGACGTTATCTATTGCTCTTTCCTATATCTATGTACCGACGAAGCGCTTTGTTTTCAATTTTCCCGGGCTCTCGACTGGGTGTTGAACACTGCGAAAATATTGTCATTTTTCTGCTGTTTCCGTGAATATTGTTGCTTGTATAGGTGTTGTTTTTATTAATAAAATATCCAGTTTTACCGCTTGTCGTCAACCTCTTATTTTTTTTTTTAATTTGAATTGTATATTAAAAATTCTTCTTCGTATTTTTCTCCAAATCTCGATCTTTTTAAAAACATAAGAAAAATAGAACGCTTTAGAGGTATTCTTTTTTGGTTTTGAAACTGGTTTAAAATTCGGTACTTAGATATAAGAGACACTTACAGTGGGATTTACTAAAAGGGTTTAGCCTATTTTAGACAGGTCCTAAGTTTAAGTGAAATTATTGGTTTTAAGCATTTTATACCAAGTTCCTTGAGTTTTGGACATAGTTTGATTTATAAGAATAATTTTAATTATATTTTTTTTAGTGAAGAATCATCTTAACACAACCTTTTTTGGATTTAAGAAGAAAATTTTAATTAATAAATAATAAAAGGAGTTTTGTTTTAACCCTAGGGGGAGATCTAAATGGTAAACACTCTCTGTTGGTGCTGAGTAAATGAAAATTGACGTTATGGTCGCGATTCTTCAGAAACGACAGAAAATCTCAACCGTCAGAATTCTGGAAAGTGACGATTTTTTACTTATCGCCTCATTTAAAATAAAAACACAGCGTCCTTCATGTTAATCCTTACGTTGTAACAGAAACTGCGTCATTTTTTAATAACATTTTGTAAATTTATTATTTTAAAGATATTCTGCAGGACTAGTTTATGGCGGAGCTAAATGGTTACTACGCGTACCAATAAATGTCAAAAAGTGTCGAAAATTCTCACCACGTAAAAGGAAAGACAGAACTTGTGTGACTTTTCTGACTGCTAAATATTCCATGGCTATCTATGGTTTTGTATGCTAAAAGTTTTAAAGGTTTGTTTACACAAAAGAATAAGCTTAATATCATAGATTTTTAAATAAAAAACAGGGTTTTCAAAAAAACAGCCTACAAAAATTAAAACCGATATATTGTTTATTTACTAGAACAGTATTAAGAACCTAAATTTTAAGGAGTGTTAGCAAATAGTCTTGACAACCAAGCATTAAGTGTAAACTTGAATTTAAAAATCGTCAGATTTTTTGTATGGGCGAGATTTTCAGACAATTTTTGAAGAATCGCGACCTATCAAAACTTACCCTTGTTTATTGATTTTCGCTTCTCACACTCACTGTCACAAAACCACTTCGATATGTAATCATAAAATAAGGATTAGATTAACTTTGTATTTATTTAAAAAAGGTTCGCAAAACACAAATAAAAGTATTTCATAGACCTGAATCCAACGATCATTCACTGATGCGTTCACAAAAGAGTCATGTCGGCTCAACGAATTGGTCGGTGCCCCGTTCTCTGGTAGAACATGAGAAAATGTCCATTAACGAAGTACCGATGAAAACTGCAGTTTTGAGACTTTTGAGTGTGATCTTTCAGTGGACAGTTTTGCTTTTAGATAAACTCAATATTTTAATTTCGGTTTGTAAATAAAAGAATAGGTACACATTTTTTTCATGAAAAACAGTTTTCGTGCATAACCAGTGACCTTCACTTCTGTTTGTTTTGTCTCGTAGTGCCCTCATAAATATATTTTTCTGTGCTGAAAGCGGGTTCTAAATATGGCGTTTTTCTAGACAAAATTGAAGATGTTTTATTGATTAAGGAACAACTTGGGATATTAAATAAGGTAAATTAATTCTTGTAAAAACAGTTACTTAGGGAAATTATAAACGAAATTATTAGTAATTGTCACATAACAATCCTTTCTGGGGGTATAGATTTAAACCACACCCCAGAGGTGATCTAAAAAATCACCGACTTTATAACCTCAAACACAGATAATGAAGTTATTATGTGCCAAATATTTGGCGCATTCACCATTTAACATTTTGAGACCTGTCTAAAAAAATTAGTTTTAGGGTTTTTTCTCCTAAAATATGGTATATTTTCAGAAAAAAAGCAGTTTTTCAGTGATATTTTTCAATAACAATACAAAATAATCAATAACTTTCTGTTTATTCTGTATGGGTAAGTGTTTTTTGAAAATTGGTTTTAAAATTTAGTACCCTCCATAAGTGTAAATATTTAGACCTGTGGGGGTACTATTCTAGATCTTAGTAAATCCAACTGTTAAAGTTGCACAAACAGAGTGTGCTTAATTGTAATCGCATCTCAGTGCGCATACTCAGAATGGATACTTCGTACAACAGCGACTACGTCTCATCTATCTCTATGACCACCCTTACAGCATTCGTACGTATCTAGCATATCCTAACAATTTTGTTTTCTGTGGGTTTTCATAAATGCCTGATCCTCAGTTTCACTCCTTCTTTTTTCCATTCTATTGCCCCCTCACTTTTTACAACGAAGGAAATAGAAGTGAGCGGCATGATTTAAACCTGTGCAGCAAGCACTGAACCAGAATTAGTTTGGTTACGTCGTACGTTGTCGTCGGTCCCTTTTTACCTTACCCCAGTCCAGCTTCCTAATCCACCACCTGTACCGCTTGTTCCTGTTCTCTTTACGAAGTCCAGTACTTTGGCCCACTTGACAGCTCGTAGGTCCTCTGCATCCAGGTTTGGTTGTCCGAGTACGTGATGCCTCATCCTTAGGTAGGCATCGCACTCCGCAATGAGGTGCTGGGATGCCTCCTCCGCCCTCTTGCAGGCCTGACAGATAGAGTCATTCTGAGTCCGTTGTGGCCTGCCAGTATTCCTGTTAGTAGTCCAATATCTTTTTGTGTCCTTCCCAGGAGCCATCATTTGAGGCTGGCCGCATTCGGTCCATCGATTAATTCTTTGAACTGTCTGCATCCTCCTTCGTTTTTCCAGGAGTCTGCCGGTGCATCGTTAGCCCATTTAAAGAATCGACTTTGCATCTGTCTGCTTGTTATACCCAAGAGTAGTTCCCCCCCCCCCGTATTGAGTGCTGGCCTCGATCCGAGCGAGTTCATCCGCCTTTTCATTGCCTGACACTTCCGTGTGTCCCCTGGTACCCACATCACTGTAACTCTCTTGTCTTGACTCAAGGCTTCCAGTATTTCGACGCACTTTTCCACTAGAGTATTGGCAATTTTTGGCGCACTAAGGTCGCGATTCTTCAGAAACCGTCAGAAAATCTCGCCCTTAAAAAAAATCTGACGATTTCTAAGCACAAATTTACACTTAATGCTTTTTTGTCTTGACTTGACTTTGACTATTTGCTAATATTCCTTAAATATTTTTATGTGTAAACATACGTTTAAAACTTTTAACATACAAAACCATAGATAGCCCTGGAATATTGTGCTGTCACTGTTCAGAAAAGTAACATAAATTCTGTCTTTGCTTTTACATGATTAGAATTTTCGACCCTTTTTGACGTCTATTAGTACGCGTAGTAGAATTTTAGCTTCGCCTTAAAAATAGTCTTTAAAATATAAAATTTTACAAAATATTATTGAAAAATAAGTCGATTGTAAAGATAAATATTAAATATTAAGGACACTGTGTTTTTATTTTAATTCTGACGGGTGAGATTTTCTGTCGTTTCTGAAGAATCGCGACCAAAGTGTCACTTTTTTTTTAGCTCTCCTAAATTCGGAGTAAGTAGAAATTCTTTTTTTTGTCAGTTAGCTTAGGTCAGGAAATGTCAAATTGAAGTTCAAAACGGGTCAAGAGGTATCCATACATTTTGGAGTCAAATAAACATCAGAATTGGCTGAGCTTTGAATGAAAGGCACGTTTTGTAAAAGCTAAGACACGGCTCGGAGCACTTTTTAGATTTTTTGCCGAATAAGCTAAAATTCCTTTCTAAGGCCACCGCTTCAAACCTTTGAATATTTCTTAAACAAAAAATTAAGCCCAAGTAAGACGGTACATACAATATCGTTTTTATTTTATTAATAACTCTCTGGACCCCATTTTAGCCTAGAGTCAAACTTTGTGTGAAAATGTGTCACAGCTGGTTTCTGGGGAATTTCGCCTCATTTATATCTTTGTCTTTCCTGCAATCTCTAGACTTTGCTGATGTACGGAAACCAGAGAAATAGGAAGGTGTGTGAAGAATGCACTAAGTTGTTTGCAATATTACAAGGTATATTCGGAATATTTGCAATACGAAATTCCGTCCTCCATAGTTAATATTGCTAAAAAATATAGAATAAGAGTATTTAAAAAACAACAAAGTGAATCTCGTGTCAGCAAATAAAAATTAAAGTAAGACTCGTGGCATATCGGACAAAGCGTTTTTTTTTCTCACTTCATTACGACCAGGCCTCAAATGTCTAAGACAGAATCCAGACCCCTACAGACCTGTTTATTAATTATTAGGAATCATCAGGGAGTCATAGGATTGTACCTGGCAGTTGAAGCTACACAGGTACCATGCACACCTCTCGAATTTAAAACAAAAAGTTTGTAATCCACGGAGACGTAGTACCTGTGTGCGCCACCTGTCGAATAAATTTAGAAACAAAAACAACAAAATTGAAAAATGCAGAAGACCGTAAATTGAGAATCCTGTACCTTTCAGCAGGTTATAAAGAAGAAACCTGTAAAAGTATAAGGTCACTGTGACCTGCTGAAAGGTACAGGATTCTGTATTTACGGTCTTCTGCACTTTTCAATTTAGATGTTTTTGTTTTTCTGTTTATTTGACAGGTGGCGCACACAGGTACTACGTCTCCGCGGATTACAAACTTTTTGTTTTAAATTCGAGAGGTGTGCAGCCTGAAACGCACGGATCCTATTGGTCCACGCCACCGATTCCTCCGACAATGAGATTTGTTTCTGCTGCTCTTTAGTGAGAGAAATAAAAGATACTGGTTTCTATTTAAAATACTATCATTATTTTTATTTTAACTAACTAATACACATCCGATTGCCTTCAAATTTGGCATGCATTTGTAGTTCCGTTGACAATACAATAATATGTCATTATTAAGCACCCTTTCCCACTAAGAGGGGAGTGGAGGGGGAAAAACACTTAAGTTGGTTCGATTTCAACCAAAATTGGAAATAAGGAATACCAATTTTTTAATCAGATTTTGAAAATTCAATATGACCGATTCAAGATGGACGATTTTCGGTCATGTTTTGCTAACCAATTTTAACTAATTTATCCACATCCAATTGTGTTCAAATTTGGTATGCGTTTATAGTTCCCGTGAAAATACAATAATATGGAATTTTCAGGTACCCACCTCCCTCTGACGAGGGAAGTGAAGGGGTAAAAAGATTTAGTTCAATCAAAATTGATATACAGGGGCTTTTAAGGAGGGGGATTATGAATTTTGGATCAGAAAACCTCCTTCAGATTTGAATATTCCAAAATTAATGGTGTGTGTTCAAATTTGGTATGCGTTTATATTGTTGTAGAGTATTTGGCATTTTTTAACATATTTTTTTAGATTTTTATATTAGAGATTATATTCTATTTTAAACGACGCAAGTCTTAAAATGTTTTAAAATATAAAAATTAATATCTCTAAATGTAGTTCTATAAAATATATTTATTTTTTTTTGTATGATGGAGGAAAGATGTAGAAATAATCAGGTGAAGTTTTTAAAAAATAAATTAAAAGCCATGCACGGGTAAAAATGAAAAATTAAAAATTTTGAATAGCCCTGTATCTGAACCAAAGGCTATATTTTTTGGTAGTTAAACGATTTGCTGCGAATTATTTTAAGCCACCACAACTAAATAAATCACTATTGTTATTCAAAAAATGGTTTATTACAGGTACAATCAACTGTTGAAGATTCTATTTGGCGGAAAAAAAAGTCATTATGTAAGAAAGAAGAAGTTACTAAAAAACCAAACTTATTTTTTTCTTGAACAATGGGTTAGTGGTAGAAGTATAAAAAATATCAGTTTTTGACTAGCCCCTGTATATTACCTAATGAACTGTCATAAATGACATCATCATGGGGTTTGTCTACAAGCTTCTACTATTTCAATTTTATGGTAACTCACTTTTTTTTAGATAAGGCTTACGAGTTTTTATTGATAAAACATAGCCAAAAACAGCCTTTTTTCCAACTTTGACCGCTTATATCTCAAAAACTAGACATAGAAAAACTTTTATAATTTTAAAAATTTAGTTATACATCCCTCTACAACATATCATAATTATAGCAAATTCCACCGAAAAAAAATTATGATCCCATATGATCCTGTACAACCAGGTACGGGGTCCTTTCTGCCTGAAAAAACCTCACCTAAAAGCTTTAAATGTGACAACAACAACAATCTAGGGCATTTGGATTTCTGTCAAATTTCAAACCTGATTTTGTTCAGTGAGTTATTGAGGTTAGATTTTGTCTAAATAAAAACGTAACGGACTGTAATAGATTTAATAAGGGGATCGAGTGCGCAAACCATGCAATATCATTATATAGGTCTCCTAACTCCTCAAGGATAGAATTTGAATTGTTTTTTCAAGCATGGTGTGAGGAAAATATAATTGACGAAAATTGTATAATTCTTATTATAGGAGATTTTAATATTGATTATAAAACGGAGAAGGCAAATAACTTTAAAGATAGAATTTCTTTATGATGATGTAGGTTTAAAAAATATTGTTTATAAAACGACCCGCTCTGAAAGGGATAAAGAATCTATAATAGATTTAGCACTGACGAATAGGGATGGCTTGTTTAAATCTAACGTATTAATTACACCCAAAGTTACGGATCATTACATAATAGAGATATTACATGAAACAAAAAATAATAGATTGCCTAAAAAGATAGCTACTAGAGGTAGGAATATTGATTTTCTGAGTATCAAAAAATCATTAAAAAACTATAATTTTCGTTTCTTACATTTAAACATCAATGAAAAATACAGTTGTTTCACAGAAAATATACAAAAAGTTTTAAACATTGTAGCTCCAATAAAAACCGATAAAATCTTGCCCAAGTATAAGGAATGGTGGAATAATATTGTAAAATTTGCAATTAAAGAACGTGATTCTAGTTATAAACAGTACAAAGTTAATAAAACGATAGAAAATTTGAACATATATAAACAAAAACGAAATCACGCAGTACAGGTCATGAGAGAAGAAAACCGGAAATATTACGATGAAAAAATAGAACTAAATAAAAATAATGCAAACGAAATGTGGAGGACCCTGGGAACATTGTTACCAGCAGAAAAGGTAATTGGCAGAATTGATGAGATAGAAATAGATGACGTTCTAGTAACCGACATAAAGGAAATTCCAAATAAACTAAATGAATTTCTCATTAGCAGTGTAAAAAAATCGTGCAAGATATCGACAAATCTGATCTTGTCGAGTTTCCGTTTTTTGCTGAGGATGATGTTTCTAGCTTTTCTGATTTTAGTATGTTGAATATTGAAGGTCTAAAGAGTATTGTTTTTGGAATGGCTAATAAGTCAAGTCCAGACGATATTAATATTGTGTTTTTGAAAAACAATTTTGATACTCTTAAGTATCCGCTTTTAAATTTGATAAATTCTTCTTTGGAGGCGGGTCAGGTTCCTGATCTGTTGAAAATTTCTACCATAATAATTAATAATAAAGGAAGCGTTTTAGGACCTCTTTTATTTATTATATACGTTAATGACTTAATTCATAATATCAAGAATTGCATCATATATTTGTTCGCAGATGATGCCTTATTGTATTTTGCCGCTAGTGATCTGGAACAACTTAATACTGCCAAGAACAGAATCCTGAAAAATGTATATCAGTGGTGCAATGAGAATGACCTTAAAGTCAATATTTCAAAGACCAAATTTATGGTTATTACAAAAGAGTCTATTTATCGACACTTGAGCACTATGGATTTTAAGGTAATGTTGGGAGATGAAGAAATTGAAAGAGTAGAAAAATTTAAATTTTTGGGGGTGTGGATAGACCGTAAACTAGGTTTCAAAGCATATGCAGCTGATATTATAAAGAAAATTACTTTTAAAGTAAATTATCTTTCTCGATGTTCTTCGTATATGTCATCTTGGACTAAGAAGACTGTATTTAATACTCTAATTCTTCCACATTCTCACTATTGCTCAAGTATTCTTTTTCTTCTTAAACAAAATGAAATATCGAGATTACAAAAACTTCAAAACCGAAGTATGAGAGTGATACTCAGAAAATCAAGGTTGACACCTGTAAGAGATATGCAAAAAGAGTTACAATGGCTACCAGTGCGTGAGTTATTACTCTATAACACCTTAGTATTTGTTCATAAAATTAAACTTGGCCAGGCTCCGGAATATTTGCTGAACAAAATTAAGTATACAAATGAAATTCATCGATATAACACACGAAATGGGGAAAATTTTTAAATACCAAAAGTTGAACAGGAAAGGTCTCAAAACTCTCTGTATTTTAAAGGGTTAAGAAAATATAACGATCTAACAGTAAATATCAAAACTATGGAGACGTTAAAATTCTTTAAAACAGGTCTAAGAAAATTCCTGTTCAATGAAATCAATATCTAAGTAGGGAGTATAGGTTTCTTCGGTTGTTTTATGAATTGTCAAAATACGTTTAAATGTTCTTTTTTTAAAATATATATATATAATATTTTTATTTAAAAAAAAACCTTTTTTGTGAAGTAAAAAATTTTGAACAAAAATACCAATACTAAAATATTATCTTACTTGATATAGAGATTTTAAGTTGTATAGAATGACGGTAATATATTATAATATACATATTAAATTATCTGATAATTATTATTTAACACACTATACCCTGTTTTACTATCTAGTAATAACTGTATGTAATTAGTGTAATGTAAAATATTAGTCATGATTAAATAAATGATTTATATATATAAAACAAGTTTTTCAAGGCGCTCTCGACCCGCCCCTTACCCAGTCTGTGACAAAAACACGATATTAAATATGGCGTGACATGTTGTTTTGTCGGGCCGTCGCAGCATTCTGAGATTTTGATATTAATCTATTACATATCGTTGCGGGATAGTTTTATTAGTTTGTAACCAGGGAAAATAGAACACATAGGGAATGGATATCACCGAAGAAAAAGTGGCAAATTTTGAAAGAGCGGATGGAGCAATCTGAGATGCTTAACGGTTAGGTAAATTTATATTCCCTGCTAAATTTGATCTCTGGTCCGACTTGACGTATAACCATACATTTTTTTACTTTTTCTTTTGTGATGTTTACTTTTTAAAGTTGAAGTTTCTTGGCCTTTCTTTGAGTCTTTTCTCTAAAACTAATAAATTGCTTCTAGAGTTATCTTGCTTCACAGATTGTATAAAAATTCTACAAAAAGTAGCTATTTTCTGCAAAGAACAGATGAGGTATCAATATTGTCTTTATTTTAAATAAAATACGCCATTTTGAGAAGCTGTTGTCAACTCCTTGTGACAAAGCAGAGAAAAAGTGACATTTTAGGTGGGTTTCGGTCCTTTGCTCCTCACAGTGGAAATGTGATTAAAACAACGTTTTATGAATTAACATGATTGTTTAATGATCAACTCTCTAAGCGTTTCGATCTCGTAAGATCATCTTCAAAGGCTAAGCTAAAAAATAATGTGTTTGTTTTTCTTTTACAAATATTTGTTTTGTTTGTTTTGTTAGTACTTAAAAAATTCAGAAAATTACCAAAAGCTTCTGCTAGAGTTAGAATGTCCAAAGTCGACTCTCCATTACAGCCAACACAACTCAAATTTCTATAAATTGCTCTTAAAACAAAATCAAGAAAACAGAAAAATCTCGAAGTGACGACACGGATATAAGAAATTTTGTCGAAGACAATGGTAATATCGCCTAAATTTGCCTTTTCATGTACTAATGAACTAAGAAATTGACAGATCAAATGTCGTTGCTTCGAGATTTTTCTATTTACTTGATTTTGTTTTAATAGCGATTTATAGAAATTTAAGTTGAGTTGGCTGTAATGGAGAGTCGGCTTTGGACATTCTAACTCTTGCAGAAGCTTGAGGTCATTTTCTGAATTTTGTAAGTAACAACTTTAATAGAATACTCAAAACAAAACAAATATTTGTAAAAAACCAAACACATTATTTTTTTAGCTTAGCCCTTGAAGATGATCTTATGAGATCGAAACGCGTAGGCAGTTGATTATAAAAACAATAATTTTATTCCATAAAACCTAAAACCTAAGGACTAAAACCATAGGAATGCTCCATCTAGGAGAGTACCAGAATTTTATGTCTCTATATATATGTTCTATTTTCCCTGTTTGGAACAAAAGAGTTGGTAGACCGGAAAATTGGTAAACATACGGAGACCTGTGAAGACCCTTTTCATCTATTGTACGTACTTTTTTTTCAAACGCTCATAAAAGCATTGGATTGTGGCAAACATTAACCATGGGTAAACATTTTATGGACTGTTGCAAACCCCTTGGAGGTAAAAACTGTTGATTACAAACTAAACGTGAATTGTTTTAGCTACTTCGCGGGGCTGCTAAAACCTCTATTAAGGATTGTTCCAGCCCAACTATACGGTTTTATCAGATTTATTGTCTATTTCGGTGACATTTAACGAAATTTTAGTATGGTATAGGCGTTATGAGATCAGAAAGATGGGTAAATAAAAATTGATTTCTATGACTAGTTCCAGAGATATAGACGGTCAAAGTTTAAAAAAAAACGTCGTTTCAGGGTATATTGGATACGCTCAAAAAGGCATTTCCTGACCGAAATAAAATAACTAATCGACGAATATTGGTTACCAAGGATCCACACATGAACTTCCTTATTATTTTGTTGAAAACGTTAACAGGTTGCATACAGGGGCTAGTCAAAAAAAATCATTTTTGACACATTTTTAGTTTCCTCTATACAAAAATTTAAAAATTATTTTTGAGCAAATATTAATGTTTTAGTATTTTCTAAATAAACTGAACAAGTTTTCTTTCCAGAAACAGTTACTTTATCTTACTACGAAATAATTATTTTGCAACTTAAAAATGTAAATATTATTTTGCAACTTAAAAATCTAAATATTATTTTGCAACTTAAAAATCTAAATTTTATTTTAAATTTAATCGAGGGATTTTCATTTAATTTTGCGTACGCCTTTACCATACTTTTATCTAATTCAGGGTACAATTTTTTTATCACTTGATGTTTTGCATCTAGGATGATGATTTTTTAAAGGTTTCTCAGGGTACTCTAAACTTACTTTACTTACTGTTTAACACTTTGGTGGGGCTAAATTATCAAACAAACAATAAATTACCATGAATTATGATTATGGTTAATTGCTCTCCCTTATACCTACACAATGGCGTAGCCAGAGGGGGGTTTTGGGAGTTAAAACCCCCCAGATGGCCCAGGTAGGTTTCCCTCAATAAAGCTTTTAATTTTTTTATTAAATTTGGTTTATATTTTTGTTTCTTCAATATTGATAAGTTTAGGCCAACTGTGTCAGAAATAATAAACTTTTAATTGTAGCCCTAAAATATGTGCTGGTCCAGTACAGCTAACTGGGCTAACCAACCCAGTCGACGGGGCGTCAAAAAAAAACTCTTTATTCCAGCCCCAAACTTGTGCTGTTCCAGCCCACCTAACTGGGCTGGACCAACCCAATTGGCGTGGTGTCAAAAAAATTAATTAATCTAGCCCCAAACTTGTGCTGTTCTTGCCCACCCAACTGGGTTGTACCAACCCAATTGACGGGGCACCAAAAAATAAGGTCTTTATTCCAGCTCCAACTTCAGGCTGTTCCAGTCCAGCAGGTAGGACTGTACCAACTATAGCTATTGATATTCATAGTCCCTCATAGTGGGTTGCTGTAACCCATTAATTTGGATTAAAAAACTAACCCGCGCCTGTGGGTAGTTTGAAATCAAAAACTGTGGGTTGCGACAATTAAAAAAAAAATAGTTGGAGTAATTCAAGCTGTGGGCTGTCCACTATTTTACCTGCGGCCCTGGGCTGATTTAACCCATATTTTGGGTTATGGCTACCATTTGTTTTCTCAGTGACCAATACATCTTCAATAATTTTCTTAACTTTTTTAATTCGCACCGGTTTATAAACGCATCAAATTTCCCTTGGTAGATTTTTCAAGCAGCAAATCGAAAGTGACTCTAGAAGCAGCTTCTATTATTTCCTCCGGATTCAACTCATTTTATAGATCTGAATCTATTTTTATAAACAAAACTTTTGAAATAAATTTAAAAGAGCTTTTTTAGAAGTATCAAACCTGCCAAAAAAAAAACAAGCTAAAATCTGTCAACAAGAAGTCAGTCAAAATGGGACTGGAAAAGGATCAAGAGGCCGGAAAATTGAACAAAAAGGTCTTTTCTTGAGAGTAGAAATATTTTCAAAGATGCCTTGTAATGTAGAACTTTCCGTACGATTTTTCGTAAAGTGGCTATTTTCCGGTCGTGTGAAAAAAATATACTTCGGGAGAATCGGGACGCAACTCGTGTTCGATGGTGAATCGAAAAGAATAGTTTTCAGCAGCGGCGTAGCAACATGATTTGGGGCCCCAAGGCAAGGAAAATTTATGCCCCTCCCCACCCCGCTAATAATTGTATAAATATAAATTTTAATTTTTTTTAATAAAAGTTACATGTGTCAGGTACTTAAAGTTGTGTTTTATTCAAGTATATAAAATACTACAAAATGTTGGTATGTTTTTTATTGTAAAAAGACAAATATTTATTTAAGTTTGGTAAAAATGATAACTTAACATACTATTAGATATATAATATTGTTATTTATATTATTTACCGCATTTTTATTGTTAACATTATTTGTAAGAGTGAAAAGGAACAGAAAAACAATACAAGGTAAAAATATACTTTCCTAAAATTTACAATAAAAAATCAGCACTGAGCAAAAATTTTAAAATGACAAAACTGTAGCGGCAAAACAGTAATTGGTCAAAACGTACTGGCCTAAAACCTTACAATACTAAAATTTTACAAGGGCAAATCCATATAAAGCTAAAATAGTGTACAAAAACAAAGTTATGATTGTTTTCCACAAACCAAAACTACACTTTTTTGCACTCGACGCGCGTTTCGCTAACAAGGTTAGCATCATCAGGAGACGATAAAAAATGAACTAAATTAATCTACGCTCTATCTTACTACTAATAATTTGTGATTGATTACGATTTTTAATCCAATCTCCCCTCAACCAAAGAATAAAGTGTACTAAACGGGATGGGTCCTTTATCTTTATTTAAACTATTTCTGGATTTAATGATTTCCATACTTTCATATGCATTCAAAAGTCTTTTGTTTGGTACACTTTTTAGAAGTTTTAGGTTATCTAATGTGAATCTATGATTGTTTTCAAAAGCATGCTCGGCCACACTTGACTTTTCTGTTCTTCCGTATTTTAAGTGTGCTAAGTATTCTTTAAACCGTGTTTGAATAGAGCGTCTCGTTTGGCCAACATATTTTTTGTCACAATCCATGCAACTAATTTCGTAAATTCCATTTTTTTCTAGAACTGTAGTTTTATCCTTGGGATTTCCTAGTAAGCTTCTTATTGTGTTACCGGATTGATATACTAATTTAAGACCGGTGTTATTAAATACTTTTTGTAATCCTTTCGTATAATTAGGATTATAAGGAATTGATACAAATTTTGAGTCGCAGGTATCTTTTTGTCTGAAAAAAGTGGAATTCCGAAAGGTCTTTTGAAAAGAATGTCCATTTATCAGCTTATTTATTTAGCCTTCGTCGTAACCGTTTTCGCCAGCTATATTCCTAATCCTATTCTTTTCTGCTTCAAATCTTTCTTTGTTTAAGGGGAAATTTACTAATCTATATGTTAAAAAGTGCAAACTTGCAAGCTTATGTTGGAAGCAATGAAAAGAGTCATTTGAAATATACCTGTTGGTGGCCGTTCCTTTTCTGTATAGGTCAAAGTCCAATTTATTTTTATTTCTTATAACTAAAGTGTCTAGAAATGGCAGTGTACCGTTATTCTCTGTTTCATAAGTAAATTTAATTGTGGGAGATTTGTTATTTATTTTTTCCATAAAATTTTCAACACTAGTTTAGTGTTGAATACTGCAAACACATCGTTTACATACCTAAACCATACTCTGGGGAAATACTCAAATTCTAACTCAAAACTAAAATAGTGTAAATTATTGTGGTGTGATGGACCCCGTTCACTTGTTAAGCCGGATTTACAATTAAACAAGCAAGCAAGCGAACAAACAGGTGTGCCAACTTAAACCCTTTTTTTAAATTTTCTCGGAAAGTATGCTATTTTAAGACAATTAAAGAAGCTTCAACCAATGAGAGAATTCTTAGCTTGCTAACACCAGTACAATTTTCTAGTTTTATTCGCTCATTTCGATTAAATTCGACAAAACAAAACGACAGCAGATGAATATTGGTCGAACATTTGACCTCTACAGCCAATGGCATTTCTTATTTGTCGGCTTTATACCGCCATTTAACGGCAATATATTACACAGGTTTTGCTGTCCGGCTGTTTTCGGCCGGATGTGTACTGTGTCGCCATCTAGCGGGAATATGTTACACTATTTTGCTTTTGTACACTTTTGCCCTTGTAACGTTTTAGGCCAGTCCGTTATGATCTATTTCGATTTTGTGATAGTATAGTTTTGCATATTTATTGTTTTTACGTAGTACTGTTATGCACCTGTAGGTCTTTACTTATAGTTTATCTTTTTTGTAAAGTACTTTTTGATAAATTATGCACAACCGAACTTTCGTTTCCATTGAAAGTAAAGCTAAACTGCTTAACCCAGCAAGCACGGTTCCCTCGGGCCTTCGTCGGTCCGATGTCGATTGCCGAATTTGTCGTCATCCACACGACGTCGTGTGGATGACGACCAGCAGTATTTTTTGTCCGCTTTGCGATGTAGGCCCAATGTATGTTTGCCAACGCAGCGTTAGATTGTAGCCCGCCATCGGACCAATGGTAAATTTTACTTTTTGCTGACATCGGCATACCGACGCCCGTACGACTAAGGCCCGATATGGTTTAACCACATATGGTACCGACCATGCGCCCGGAGCTGCTTAATTTGGTCGGTCTAACGTAGGCAAGCTGGTCTTGGCCCGACATTACTATTCAAGTCCGACATTGGTTTCCTAAAGCGGTCCAACGTCGGCGATTGACGGAGGTCCGTCGGTGCGGTGGTTGCTTAAAGCGCCCCGACATTGGCAAACAACAAAGTTTCGATAATGCGGGTACTTAACCGTTGGGCTGGTTTAAGTGGCAGAAGAGGTGATTCTTGTAGAAAAGTACCACCATCTTGTCAAGTCCGTATTCTAGTTTTGAAATATCTTTGCTCATTATATATATAGTATTATCTTCCACTGTACAGGGAACATAGTGACATTAGCGTCATCTCTAGATACTAGGAAGAAACTATTAGGCAGTTTAAAAATTTTAAGGTGACGTAATCGGACCATCATCGGTTGCCGATTCTCGACCAATCAAACAAAGTTCCAATCGGACTATCGTCGGCCCTAAAGCAGATAAAGTGGTCGTCGGCATAAAGTTGACTATAGTAAATCGGACCATCACCAGTTGCCGATTCTCGACCGATTAAACAAAGTTCCGATCGGACCATCATCGGCCCTAAAGCAGATAAGGTTTGCGTTGGCATAATGTCGACTATAGTAAATCGGCCCGTCGTCAGTTGCCGATTCTCGTCCGATTAAACAAAGTTTTAATCGGACCGTCGTCGGCCCTAAAGCAAATAAAGTGACCTTCCGCATAAAGTCAACTATAGTAAATCGGGCCATCGTTAGTTGCCGATTCTCGACCGATTAAACAAAGTTCCAGGCGGACCGTCGTCGGTCCTAAAGTGGTGTCGGCATAAAGTCGACTGTAGGAATGTGGACCTCCGTCAGTTGACGATTATTGACCGAAAACTGAAAATCGAAATCTAACCAACATCGGGCCAGAGTGCGATCGCCGATGCCGACACACTGCCGACGTTGTCGACATTGGCCCGAGTAATCTTTAAATAGTTTTAATTTACTAAACGGCCTCTCAGAGTTGCCACTGTTACCGGTAGTGTTAAAAACAAGAAAAATGCGGTAAATATCTGAATATAGTTACTTTCTAGAACTCCGTGTTGTTTAGTAGTTGCCTCAAAAAAATCGCTAGTCGACATATTATTATTTAAATCGTTTTTACAAGTGGTAAGAGATGATTATATTCAATTACTATAGAAGGCTTTAAAATTTCAGAATATTTGTTATTAAAGCGTTTACACTTTTGTAGAAGAATTTCTTTAGTAGAACCTGTAATGGTTCTGGAATCCAAAAAATAAAAATAATACCTCCGAATCGATTCTCAATTTGATCTGTAACCTGATCAATAACATAAAAATTGGGTGTGAGAGTTGTGATGTTATGGTAGGTTAGAGAGAGGAAAAGCGCAGGCCTAATAAAATTAACATAGGTTTTCTATTCTTTAGTAAAATAAATAAACAATTTTATTTACTGGAAATACTGACTGGGCAGTGAGCCCCCTTGACGGGCCCCGAGGCTTTGCCTCGGGTTGCTAGGTGATAGCTAGGTGATAGCTACGCCACTGGTTTCCAGGTAAAAGAGATCTGCTACAAGAAATAAAAACTTCAAAAGTCAACAAAGCAATAATCATTTAACCAAAAATTTCAATTTTTTTTTCAAGCCATTGTTTTTCGATATAAGCTTTCTTTATTGTTTTGCCGAAATCAGAAAACAGCTAAACAGCGCGCCCCGAAAAGTCCACTAAAAAATTTAACGGCATTGTTGGCACTCTTTGCGCTTTTTGTCTCGTAGTTTTATGATTATTGCCTTTTTTCTTTTCGTATTATCTTGTAGCTGAGTTGCCATTATGTATTCGGCAGTTATCCGCCCAAACCCGCCCAAAATATAACCGCGGTTTGCGCCTATTTATTGATATTGCTTTATAGCTAACCACTGTGTTAAAATAAAGCAATATATGTTGAGGCGGGATTTCGTGTACAAGTATTTTATAATAAATTTTTATTAAAAAAAACTTTTAAAGAACAAGCATAATTTTTTATCTTTCTTATACCATAATAAAAGCGATGAGCGCAAATTAAAAATTTTAACTTTAAGTATCGTATATCTATTTGTCTATCTATAACCAAAGGACATTTTCAAAGGCTTGGCAAGCACGGCAATCTCACCCGTACTCAGCATTTTTAGATAAAAGCATTATGTTTAACAATCGAATGGAAAAATTATTTAGTTCTTCTTTTGTAGTTCTCTCTTTGTCACCGTAAAGTTAAATTTTTTAATTTGTGCCCATCGCTTTTATTATCTACCATAATACAAAATAAAAGATAAAAAATTATTTCCTACTTTTGAGTGCATTTAATAAAAGCTTGTGCTTTAAAAGTTTTGATTTAAATCGAACAAACATATTATTGTATTGTTGCCGGAATTATAAACTCATATCAATAATATTTCATAATTTTTAGATATGTACCCTTAATTGTCCATTTTGAATCCGCCATATTGAAATTTTCGAATATGATCAAAAATTCTTAGTCCCCCTCCTTAAAAACTTCTGTATGCCAATTTTCATTGAAATCGAACAAACTAAATCTTTGTCCCCCTCCACTTCCCTCGTTAGAGGGAAGTAGGTACCTGAGAATACCATATTATTGTATTTTTACCGGAACTATAAACGCATACCAAATTTTAACACAATCGGATGTGGATAAGTCAGTTAAAATTGGTTAGCAAAAGATGACCAAAAATCGTCCATCTTGAATCCGTCATATTGAGTCATGACCCCCACGACCCCCCCCCCTGGATCCGCCCTTGTAGGGCGGTAATTATATTTATACAATTATTTTATTACTATTCGTGTTTTGAATTGTTTAGTTTAAAAAATAACAAAAATGAATATTAAAAAAAAAATGTTTTTATTTAATAATGCTTTTTAAATCTTTTACGGTTGTTTTTTACAATAAAAGGGTGGATAGTCCATTTATACAGGCGAACTCTCATTAGCTACACTATTATAATTATATAGTGTAGGGGCATATGTCGATAATTTCTATCCCGTGATTGATTGATTGATTGATTGATAGCTCTTTAGTTTAGTCAAACAATCAAGTGTTACCGGGTGTTTTGTTTGCATCCGTGTAGAAGGGGTTAATATGACGTCATCTTTGAAGATGGCGGCCAAAAATCATAAAAAATACAACTTTCGCAACCGGGGCATAATTATACCCGATGCCATATAACTCGAAAACGAGGATTCCAAAAAATTAACTTTTAAGGTCATCCGATTTACATGACCTTGAAAATCGCAAAAAATTCCACGTTTCGTCACACTAACTTCAAATGTACCTCAAACTATTAGGCATATATGCCAAATTCGATCCTTCGAGTTTAATGCAGTTTGAAGCTTTATGACCCTAAAAAATACTCCAGTAAAATTCACATATTGCAAAAATAACTAACTAAAGGGCGCTATTAATCAACTATTAAAGAAAAGAGGACCAAATTTGGTAGAAAAGATAAGAAGGTCGAGTCCAGTAACACTGTTCAAAAAATTTGGTTCAGCTATGATGCGTTTCAATATGGCGGCTGATATATCAAAATGGAGACCTAAAACCACATTTTATTTTATCCAATTTCCTAAAAAACCAAAAATGACAAGGTGGCCATCAATTATTGTTGACTTATCGCCGCTTACTATGAAAAACAGTTTAGTTGATGTATGACCTTGATTGACCCTAAAAATACCATGTACAAGCAAAAAAACAGGTTTTTGTAGTGTTTTTTCCAATTAACCACCACGCAAAAACTTTAAGTGCCGGAGATAAAATTAACATCTTGGCCGTAGCTAAAGACATCATTTTAAACCTCCCTATCATTTTTTTTAATCTGGCGTCCAAGGTGTGTATGCTATACTCCGGTAAAAATGAGCTATATGTCGTTTTTATTAAGCGTCGAAACTGTGAATTTTAGGTTCTACTCACTTGTCTAGCCAAAAAAGTCATTTAAATTACCTATAAGAGATTTAGCAGAAGTTCAAGGATGAGGTTACATGTATTGAGTCATGTGCCACTGGGTGTTTTGTTCGCATCCGTGTAGAAAATTCCGAAACTTAATAAAAACGACAGGCATATAGGTCAATTCTACGGGGATATAGCATAAACATCTTGGACGCAAGAACAAAAAAAAAATGGTAGGGAGGTTCAAAATGAAATTTTTAATTGTAGCTAAGATGATAATTTTATTTCCGGCACTTAAAGTTTTTGCGTAGTGGTAAATTGGAAGAATTACAACCAAAAGCTGGTTTTTCACTTGTACATGGTATTTTCAAGGTCAATAAAGGTCATGCATCAACAAAACTTTTTTTTTCATAGTAAAAGGCGATAAGCAAACAAGAATTAATGGCCACCTTGTCATTTTTTGTTTTTTTTACGAAACTGGATAAAATAAAATGTAGTTATAGGTCGCCATTTTGATATATCAGCCGCCATATTGAAACGCGTCATAGCTGAACCAAATTTTTTTAGCAATATTGTTGGCCTTGCCCATCTTATCTTTCTGACCAAATTTGGTCCTCTTCCCTTTAATAGTTGATGAATAGCGCCCTTTAGTATGTTATTTTTTTTATTTGTTTTACATTTTTTAGAATCTTCGTTGTCGAGTTATATGGAATCGAGTATAATCATGCCCCGGTTGCAAAAGTTGTATTTTTTCTGATTTTTGGCCGCCATCTTAAAAGATGACGTCATATCAACCCCTTCTACACGGATGCGAACAAAACACCCGGTAACACTTGATTATGTGACTAAAGAGCTATCAATCCCACATAGTCACAAAACTCCTTTATTTAAAATCTTACGAACTTACACATGCTTTCCAATGGATTTCAGGGTTCCGTTACGTTTACGCAGTGGTTTGGCTTTTAGTCTCTAATATGTGTAAGTCTACCCAGTATGGATTTACCACCATGTATAAAAAATCATAACACACAATTTTATTCGAAACTTTAAATAAAAGAGCTTACGGTGAATAAATTTATAGATTTAAAATAAAAAGACTAGCTTGTATAAAGCCGGATAAAAAACGACTTTCAGGGATTCCCAAGACATTTAATATAACTCCCGTATCCATAAAATCCCTAGAGCGCAGAGTTTTTTTAATGGATTTTGTGGCAAGCTTTAAAAAACGGAGGAATACATATTATTCTGCTTGCGGAGGATTTTTTTACCCCTCGCATTTTTATCTACTTTAGCAGTTTTTTTTTTGAAGAGATTAAATATCTTCTCTTTTTGCGTTAATTAAATCGGTATATGTAATGAAAACCAATAAGAAACCCTATAAAGATTAACAATAGTAATGACAACCGAGTTTTTGGAGGGAATACTGCTATTCTTTTCCTTTGGTTTTATTTGCCCTCACTAATTTTTTTACGTCGAACACCAGCGATTCCTTGGGGAGGGATGGGGGGGAGCCTCCCCCAATGTTGCTTACAGTTGCTTGCAGATGGGAAATATGAAGGTTCAGTAGGAAAATTTAAGTATTTATGCTTGTACTACTTATTCCAATAGTTGGCAGTTGGGAATCGCTTTAAATATTAGTTGGGAAAATGGCCGTCATCCTCCCAAATCAAATGCCTTCGTTGCTTGCCTGACGTTGAAATAAAAAATGATCTGATTAATTTTGATCCACGAATGTAGTTTATCCAACACATGATAGTCATGACTGTCATTATCAATGTCATTTTAGACAAGTAAACTATCAAATACCACAGGAGTGTGTTATAATCCATGACTCACTCGTGATTTATGGATTATAATTCACGTTCGTATTTAAAGTAGCACTCTATTTATGTATTACTATTACAAGCAGAATTAATAATATTAATAATAATAAAAGGTCCTTATTTATCCAATAATGTTTTTTTTTTTGCAATTGAGAAATAATACTTGGATAAAAGGCGAAGTCTCACCCTTAAGGGCGCTTTCAAACTTGACCTGTTTTTAAATTTTAAAAAATTTAAATTACTTAATCAAAAATACAACAAATAAATAATCTGAGTAGTAAATTTTCATTTCTATTAATCCTATCATGCCTTAGTGTTTAAGTTAAATAGTTAATCTCATTCTCTAAAATCAAAACTTTGAGTCCTTTTTATAATTAAAAAGTGTCAAGCCGTTAAGAAAGTCAGTTTAGAATTTACATTGATATTGAAGTTAAAGGAAAACGTTAATGATTTATTCGAATTTGAAGTAATTGAAAAATTCGTTGGTTCATTGGAACCAAACGCGCCCATATTGGTACAGCTGCTGATAGTGCTGCCATAGAAGACGCCGACGCATTAGAACTTTGTATTTTTTCTGGAATTTGTATTTTGTTATTCACCGATTCTTCTAGGTATCCTTCTGCTACGGTCGAGGACTTTTATCCTCCGTGACGCTTCAAAGTAGTCATGTTAGCCCCTGCATTGGCCAAAAGAGTCGCCGAAGACTTTCTCTGGTTCCTCCAATTTCAAAAACATTGCAATTCTTGAAGGTATATTCGACAACGTATTTATCCCACACACTGGCTGGTACACCTCCCATTTTTGTAAAGCTCTTTAGTTTGCTATATTTTGAAATGTCGATTTTTTTTATAAAGGTGACGATGGGGCTAATTTTTTTTGAAAATGTAAAAATAAATAGGCCAATAGGACATTTTCATCACTACCTTTTATCTTCCGTGAATTCATCCAAGACTCAAACTTTTTGAACTCCTTGTCGTAAGCATTTCGGGACTTTTCTGGGAAAACTGCATCGCTAATTCTTCCGCTTCCGTAAGGATATCCTCAGGAACGTAATTTTCATTGGTTTTCTCCATTTTCTATAAATTATTTCTTCAAAAAAGCGTCCCTTTTCTGTCAAAATTTATTTGAACATTTGCTAACAATGGATCATGCCCGGGGCAATCAAAGAAACAACCTACTTTGACTAAAATGTAAAAAAGTTATTTATAGGGTACTGAGACGCAAGTAGCTTTGATTTGATCACAAAGCTTATCAATTTATTATCTCATAAAAAACGATTTCTTCCACTTGTTAGATAAAACATTGTATGCCACTCGTGTGTTATGTTTCCTAAGTGACTTGAGAATTTATACCACTCGGCCTGACGGCCTCGTCGTATAAATCTTTTTCGCGTGACTTATTTTTAACATAACACACTAGTGCCATAAATAACTATTATTTGAATATTAAAAGTAACACTCGTGGCATATCGGACAAAGCGTTTTTGTTTCTCACTTTATTACAACCAGGCCTTCAATGTCTAATGGAGAATCCAGACACCTACAGATCTGTTTCATCCGTATTAGGAATCATCAGGGTGTCATAGGATTGTACCTGGCAGTTGAAGCTACACAGGCAACTATGCGAGCTTTAAAAAATCGTTACGACTTTTATCTGCATGTTTATGTTTCAAATATGGTAAATATTGATTTCTAAAAGCTTGTTAATACATTAATTTAATTAATTATAATATTATTTTGAAAGTATTTTCTTTATCATGCTACAATTAAATTAATTAATTATTACAATCACTTTTTGTGAGCGTATGTAGATATATAAGAGGATGAGCGGAATATTATTTCGCGTTAACCGAAAAAAAAAATCAAATACCGATTTATATGAGATGGAAAAAGGATGAGCGCAAATATTTTAATTGTTTAATATACAGGGTGTTGCACAACTTATGTATAAAAATGAAAGACGTGATTGCTAATACTGGCCGGTGTTTTAAATTACGATTTAAACTTTTGTTTAAAAGTTTTCCCAGAAAAATGACCAAAAATGAGCTAAAATATTTTCTTCGACTTTGACTGTACATTGAAGTTTATCAACATAGCACTTATTGCCACAAAAACGGCATAGATTTGAAAACACTGCTTTGCTATTTTTTTGACAGATCAACAATAGGTGGCATCACTAATACTATTTCGATTGAAATCGTGCAGTGTTCAGAACACGTTTCGAACAACATATGTGAGGAAAAGTATAACATATTAGGAAAGTAACCATTTATTAATGGATCTTTTACAGTTTTTAATGCTCGGCTTCATGCGTCATGGATTGCAATGTCTCGAAATTAAAAAGAATCAAAAGAAAAATCATTATGCAACATCAAAAAAATAACAAATTTCCATATTATTTTTATCACTTGACATGTATCAATTTATCGGCCGAATGTTCCATTAGACAAGTGACCGGGGGCTATGCGTAACCTGAATTCCAATACTCCAATCGAACTCACTTCAGTTTCCTTGGGCCTACTAAATTACGTGACCTTGGCGTTTCAAAATTCCGGCAGAATATTGCTTACAAAGAACAAACCGTAACTTTTTTATTATCAGATAATAGGATTTATAAAAATGTACAACCGTATCCAAAGGATTTTTCAAAATTTGGTGTATTTTTTAAAAAAATAAAAAAATCTAAAAATTGCTGTTACAGATTTCTGTATTATCGACGAAGCTAAAGAAAAAGCCGAGTAAGATTTTTGACTATTATTAGCCGTGTTTAGTTTATTTCGAAAATGAGAGATTCCAGCAAAAAACTGTCTGGATACGGTTGTGAGGAATTCAAAAATAAACATTCCCTGCATTAATATTATAGCTATCTGGCTCATCACCCTATTAATCATCCTGTACTGTACCTGTGTAAAATATTTGGGTTTGAAGAAGTTATAAAAAAACTGGAAAAAATAAATAATTATAAAGTGGGGTTATGTTTAATCCAACGACGATTTCCCACCGGCTCCCGAAGCCGGTGGCGATCGGTGTTAACATTTGTTGGATTGGTGAAATCCATCGAAAAATTTAGAAAGTCTATTGTTGGACTGTAGAAATCCATCTAAAATTTATGAACTCCTTTGATGGCACCGTTGGATCCACCAAATTTGCCCTTAGTTCTTTTAGTGATTTTGTTTTGTGTTTTGTTGTAAAAAATGACGTACAACTATTTATTTCTTGGGAAATTCAACAGCGAATTAGTAGATATTGTTTTAATTTGTAACGGAGCACAATAACCCGCCGCAGAACTAACCGAATTCTAATCTAAATCTATAGGAAGATTCTTGGCGATTTTATTCTAATTTGGCACACATTTAGGCATGACTCCGGGGACTACCAAACCAATATAAAATTTTTCGGCGACGGCGTACGTTCGGCGTCGCGACGCCCTAATTTAGGACTTATGGTCATTTTGATAGCTATATCTCGGTCAAGTGACAACATTTTAAAATTTTGGTTAAGCCTCTTGAAAGGCTATGAAATGGCCTTTAATATAGTGTGCAACACATGATATTTTACTTCCGGTTAATTGCATAAAAAAATAATCAATTTGAAATTTAAAAGGAAAATGTGTTTTTTTTTCTAAAAATTTACAAAAAAAATTATACTCTCTATTTATGAACGGGATTGTGCAAATTCATTTTGAAGTAAATGTAGAAAGGTCCTAGCTATCTCAATTTTTTGACCCCGACTTCTTAACTTCAAATTTTTTGAATCCACATTCCCTTTACAGATCTGCCAAATATGTTTTTTAAAAGGCAATATAACACGTTAGAATATTAAATGTAACAAGGCACGATGAGCCCCCAAGTTTTAATAAAATCAAACAGCATACATAGAAAAAGCTTCTTGCTAAAAACATCAAAAATAACAAAAATTATGTCACGCTTTATATTTTGTCGTATGTTTAGAAACTTTTCCAGGGGATTACTGAAATTTTTACAGCTGCTTGAAAAAAACACCAAACTTGAATCTTGAACGCCTTTAGGATTTTTGTCTGTGAGCTGTCAAACAAGTCGTCCAATTTTACTTAAAACATCATTGCTTCTTTTGTTATTTTATTCAGTTTTGAGCAGGTCAGTATTTTTTATCTGTGGGGGTGCACCTAATCGGCAATACGTACATAAAAATAACATTTGATGGTTTAATTCATAATAGTATATGGGAAGGGCCAGCGAAAATCTTGAACTGTTTTAATTTTCTAATTACTTTTTTGTTCCTTAGCCGATTTTTATAAAGTTTGGCATTTTACGAAGTCAAAAGAACATAGTTTAGTATTTTTTTACACAAGATATATTAGTCAAAAATTTACTCTGGAAAAAAAGGTCTGAAATTTTTTTCGACCTCTCAGTAATTTTTTATTGCCAAAATACGAAACCTTATGCCTTTTTATGTCTAACGCAGTAGACCAGATAAGTAGTACAAAAGTTGCATTGGCGCAAAATTTTACATATTCTAACCACCCCAAAATAATGTCTCTTGTTGTTTCCCAAGAACTTTCTTATTTCTTATCGGATTTTTACAAATTTATATTATTTCTGGAAAGATAAATAAACCGTCAAAACGTCAAATGTCAAAAACCCAAGATAACGGACAAAATTACTTTTTTGACCTTCCTGTTATCTTTTATTGCAAATCTAGAAAAGCATTTCACGTTTTACGAGATGTCACTCATAAAATTCGGTTAAGTAGTAGAAAAGTATAAGAATCGTCGTTTTCGTTAAAATTAGCTTTTTTTTGGAAAAACAATTTTTGACTAGGTATGTCCGCCATCTTGGGTTTTTGACATTTGACATTTTGACTTGGTTTATTTACCTTTGCAGAAAGGATACACCTGTAACAATCCGATGAGAAGTAAGAAAGTTCTTGGTAAATAAAAAGAGACATAATTTGCTGGTGGTAACGTTATGCGATATGTTGAGCCAATGCAACTTTTGTACTACTTAACCGAATTTTATGAGTGGTACTTCGTTAGACGTGAAAACGTTTCCTTATATGGCAAGAAAAAATTACAAGGAGGTCGAGAAAAAGTTTCAGGTCTTTTTTTACAGACTAAATTTTTGACTAGGTTCGTCATTTTGAATTTTTGGCATTTTACATCTTTTGTGCAAAAATAGGAAAATTTGTTCTTATAACTTTCTAAAATGCCAAACATTATAAAATTCGGTTAAGGAACAGAAAAGGAATTAGGAAAATAAATTAGTTCAAGATTTTCTGGCCCTTCCTATATATTATTATAGAATAAACCATCAAAAGGGAGGGACGAGTGAAAAGGGAGCGGTAAAAAATTTTATTTTTATGTACGTTTTAAGTAAAATTGGACGACTTGTAAAAATCATCTATGTTTGACAGCTCACAGACAAAAATCCTGAAGGCGTCTAAGATTCAAGTTTGGTGTTTCTAAGGATAATTCATTACCTTCAAGTAGCTGTAAAAACTTCAGGAATTCCCTGAAAAAGTTTCTAAATACACGACAGAATACGAAGCGTGACATAATTTTTGATATTTTTGAAGTTTTTATCAAAAAGCTTTTTTATGTATGTTGTTTAATTTTATTAAAATTTGGCTGCCCATCGTGACTTGTTACATTTAATATTCTAGCGTGTTGTATAGCCTTTTAAAAAACATATATTGGCAGGTCTGTAAAGGGAATGTGAATTAAAAAATATGAAGTTAAGCGGCCGGGGTCAAAAAAATGAGATTTTGTAAATTTTCTGAACATGCGTCAATTTCCGATTTTTTTTGTGATTTTTCCGTGACATGAATATGAATTTTTTTGATATCGGCGAATAGCTAGGACCTTCTTACAGTCACTTCAAAATGAATTTGCACAATCCCGTTTATAAAAAGAAAAATAAGCTTTTTTTTGTAAATTTTTAGAAAAAAAAATCAAATTTTTTTAAAATTTCAAATTGATTATTTTTTTATGCAATGAACCGGAAGTAAAATATCATATTTTGCATACATAGCCTTTTAAGAGTTTTAACCAAAATTTTAAAATGTTGTCACTTGACCGAGATATAGCTGTCAAAATGACCCTAAGTCCTAAAAAAAGTTTAGGGCGTAGCAACGCCTAACGCATGCCGTCACCGAAAAAACGAATATCTAATAAAATCTTTCTATACATTGGAAAAAGGATATAAAAATCCCCCGACTAAAAGGTATGTCATAATTTGATCTTTTTATATATTCAGCGATTCGGGCTTTTTGTCGCAGACAGACCGCTTCAAGCTACTTCGAACATAGGGCGGAAGAAATCTAATTTGCTAGTGTACGTACATGCAGAGACACCGCACGCCTATCAGTGAAGCAACCAACACTCAGGCTTCCGATCGCCATTCGCTGCCGTTCGCCGCCTTTCGCCTTGTATTTAGTACGCCTCTAACCACGGTGCTGTGTGGAGCGTAGTCAATGAAACCGGAATTTGGTCAATAAATACGCAAATTTTTATAACTTAATTTTTTTATTTTTTGTCACTGATAAATAAGAGCGTTTTATGATCAACTGCTCAGATTTATCAGTGACGACGTGTTACAATGAAAATAATAAGGAGAAACAAAATAAAAGCAAGTTCTCAAAATAAAATAATACATTCTAAAAACCAAAAAGATTCTCCCAGTCAAAAAAAAATTAAAGCAAATGTTCGAAAAGTCCTCCTTGCTCGGCTAGACAATATCCGAGCCTACTATAAAAACCCCTTCTAACGTTTCCAAGCATGTTAGGGGTGATAATTTGAAAAGCTTCTTCAAAAACAGATAGAAATCATTAGGAGCAAGATCGGGAGATCGAGCTGGCCATAAAATAGTTCCCCATGTACTTATAACCCGATTAGGAAATACATTATCAAGATATTCCCTAACAAGGCCAACATTGTGAGCGGAACAACCATCTTGTTGAAACCATGTTTCACTAAATCTTACACCTAACAACTGCCTAGCAGTTGGAATAATGTGCTGCTGCAGTAGATCCAAGTATCTAGGACCATTCAAATTGCAATTGCCGTTAATAAAAAATGGCCCAATTACGTGTTCCCCTACAATACCCCCCCCCCCAAACATTTAGTTTTTGGGGATACTGTGTTCTTACGTCAAAATACAAATGCAAATTTTCCCTCGACCAATATCGAACGTGCGTTGGGTTATGACGATTTGACCATTTGACCATCTGCACTTTTTCGGCAACTTCGTAGACATCCATTTTTAGTTTTAAAAATGTATTATTTCAATTAAGAACTTACCCATCTGTTTCTCGAGCAAGGCAGAAATAAAACAAAATAATAAAAACAAAATGAATTTCCAAAAGATAACACTGCAGCGTGCTTTGAATCCACCTCGGTCGTATGGCACGGAGAGTAAATTGGACTTGATTCCCCCTATGTTCGCAGTAGCGTGAAGCTCATTGTATATAACTGTGTACGACGCTGTCTCATTCATTATTTGTCGTCGGAGTTGCCGCTTTAGTAGAATCGAGCTGGTAAACGTAAGGTGGATGGAGCATGTATGAGGTGGATCATGCGTGGTATTGCCTGAAGCAGCGTTGCCAGTGGAGAGGACAATAGTTTTCCCTAAATCTAATGATTGATCGTGTTTCAAAGCGATTTATGAATGACTTAATTGATGGGCCTATTTTAGTTGAATATCTTTGAATATATTCTTTTGGAGGTAGTGGCATGTATGCTCGGACCCGGCTCTGGACGTCAACCACTCGGCAAGACGTTTTAAAGTGAACGTTTCCCAGAAGAGGCCAGGTGTTTGCTAAAATTTTGATGTGATAGTCTCCTCTGTATTCTATGAACGCGCCTAGGATGAGATATTCTACTGCAATAAATAATTGCCCGTAAACTGGTCATCAGTGATGTATTTCACTTCTGATTGCTCGTTTTGTCACAATCGATGAGATTTAATACCCGCTGATTGCGAGAATGTAAATCAAAAATTCTAGTTCGTTCGACGTCCAGGTATATTGGGCGGGGACGGGGGATGTTTCAGAGTTACAAAGTATATGCAATTAATGGCTTGCTTTCATTTCACGTTTATATGGAACCATACAATTATAAGATAATATATACAGGATGTGTGTGAACACGTCAATTTTGTCTATATTGGAATTTTTGTAGGACACACCTCTTTGGTGGCGTCAGTTTCACCACCAGAATTTAAAAAGAAAAGTGGGTCAGGTAATACCTCTTTTTGAAGGTATTTGAAATGCCTTTACAAAAAGGAAATGATAGAATGGGGTCTCTATAAAAAAATCCGAAATCAAATTAGGTAGAAGCATAATTTGCCAGAATTTAAAAGAAAAGGAAATAATTGGTCCGAAAAAAATTGTCTCGAAAATGAAAAAATATTTTTAACGAAAATTATTTGATAGAAACATAATAATGCCGAGCCACAAAATTCAAGAACCGCAATCTGACCGAAAATTATTTGAACCGACAGCCACGAATTCAGTTGCTACGTTGCCGGGCTTACGGCAGAGAACCAAAATTTCTTCATAATATTGTGTTGTCATCGGATCTGAGTAGTAGTACTCAGAAACTTTGAAGTTAAAAATAAAATTAAAATTGTTTAAGGCTATAGTTTGTCCGCAGATTTTAAGTAAAAAAAAGTACAACTGGCAACGCCTTGGTATTTAACTTTTTAACCTTTTACCAGAGTGCACAGGGAAAACTAAACACAAGAATTAGCTGAAACTTAGCAGGGGTGATCATTTTTAAATGCTTAACAAAAATATCTGAAGGATTTTTCAAAATTCTCAATTATTTTTTCATCATAATAAAAACTCTGGTGCTGTCATCTATAACAAAAGCCTCAAAATAATTGCAGTTTAGAACAAACCCGATTTACAAAAAAATAATAGAGAAATACTCACTATTTTCTCTGGATTACATGTTTCCTTTTCATATTTCCTTGCTTTAGCGAAAATAAAAACTAAGTTTCCTTTTTTCTAAAAGCCTGTGCACTCCGGAAAAGAAAACCGATCAATCGATCACGCAGTTCACGTGTTGGCCGATAGATCGCAGAATTTACACGATTCCATGGTAACTGCAGGTGTTTTGTCAACAAACTTTAAATCGGGCTGCAGTGAGACAGAAGAGTATTTTTACGTTTTCTGACAGAAAACCATTCGAGGTTATCTTTCAAAAATGTGTTCTCAAAAACATTGTTCTAAAACAAATACGAACTCACTAGAAAGAACCAAAAGAACTTTACTGGCTCGCTGGGATTACTAGGAATTCGCATAGAAACATTCGGCACCCATAACCCCACATAATTTTGTTTTTATTTTGATTCAACCAATTTTTTTTAATTTAAATTATTGCGCCATAGTTATGTGCAAGTGTACTAGTGACATATTGGAGTACAAAAGATAGATTTTAGAACCTCAGTTTCTAAAACACATGGATGCTTGAGTACTAACAAAGCAGGTCAGTAAAGCTCTATTTAGAGATTGGAAAGACTCTTGCTAGTCGTTCACGCTCCTGTTTAAAAGAGAATACGATTATTTCGTCTAGCGCCAGTAGCCGATTTTTAAATCTGCATGCTTTTTAGTTAAACTGTTGTCAGTATCAGCTAGCCGGAGTGTTTCCAATTCAATTATAAATGCACTTGTAAAGGCAACCTTAAATATTACACCCAGTTACTTTAATACGTAGTTTGATAAAGTTTTTTTCGCAGGTTCCTTTATTTTAGTATTTTATTTGTTTTTTTAGCGGCGGAGAACGCGAAAAGTCGAAATAAGTAACCTAACCCCAAATTTTTGACCCGGTGCTAAAAAATCTCTGGTGTCCCACTGTGGATAAACATAAATAAAGTCTCCGCGTTGCCATGGAAAACAAATTCAATGACGTACAATTTTGCAAAAAAATCAGGTAGACATAGTTAAATTGATTTCCCGTACAGTATTGCTAAAAACAATTCCCCAGATTGTAACTACGACCTTAATAAAAAATCCCCGTCTCATCTTCCAGATAGAGAAACTTGTCAACGCCGCAATCGAGCACCTACAGCGCTCGAGAATTTGAATTTGACGCATGCCCAATAGCGATTCGGCTGGATTGTGGTTCTGCTCATTTAATTATCGGGCATATTATTTTCTATCAATTTGTGGGTCGGCTGTTTTTCGTTTCTAGACAATTATATCCGATACTTTTTTAATTATGATATTTTAAGGTTCGGGAAAATTATAATCGGTTAAATGATATTATTGTCTTTTAAGGATCAAATAAATTAAAATTCTATAAAATTATATTCGTATCCATTATTTTTTGGGTGGTTTGCTTTCGTTCATATTTCGTTTCAATTGTGTTTCAGTTTTTGTAAATTCGACATTTTTGTGGGCCCCCATAAAATTACTGTTAACGAAAATAAAATCGGCATGTCCCGGGATTTCTCAAAAATAAACTTTTAATTTGGTAGAAAAAAACGATTTTTCCATGCAACTTTTAAAGAGAAATCTCTAAAAATCTAATCGTTAGGATTTTAAAATTTTAACCCTTTTGTAAAGGCTTTTAAAGGACCTTTCAAATAAGGTATCACTCGATGCAATTTCCCTATTTAAATTTTGACGGTTAAACTCAACCCCCGAAAGTGTATCCTACGAAAATTCCAATACAACCAAAAAGTGTCTCCCTTAGAGAACAAATAAACGTCTTCAAGAGTCTTCTTAAAATCGTACTATACTAGAAAACGCCTCTGTTTCTTTTTCGTCAGGATACCCTGCATAATGGCCTAAGGATCGCAAAATGTGTAACAATAATAACCCTAAAAAACAAAGAAAATAATTTTAAAATTAGGCTTGGCCCTGGGCAAACCCCGAATTTTAAAACTGTCCTAGAACGTTTTAGAACTGCGTGTGATAGTTGCGCAATCGACGGAACTGTTCTTAACAGTTTACAATTTTTGGACGAACCCGAATGCATTTTCATAAAATTGCCATAATAATAGAGTGAAGAAGGCACGTAATGTGATCCAGAGTGTCTTAATTGTGTCTTTTATTTTTAGCATAAAAAATTTTCCATGATTTGGTTCTCAACATATAGTTCCACAGTTTCTTCTACAAAATTCATAGCTTCTAAAATTGCATTTTAAAAATCTGCCAATGGCTGATGTCGAGGTAGAATCTTGCTTTAATTCTTCCAAAGTGAAATTTTGCAGTTTTTGAAAGAACAGAAATTTAACACTGAAAAAGCTCAATTTTTGGGTTAGGCAGGGATTCCTCTTCTTTAGGCCACACCATACAAAACCCTCGACAAAACCTTTATAAAAATACACGCGGGTAATAAAATAATACAAGATTGCACTCTGGCTTTTTATTATTTTTCGGAAAAACCCATTTATTTGGGTATATTTTCAAGGAACAAATTACTTTTTCGCACAAACTTTACATGCGTAAATGAATTTGCGCATACGTCAGAAACTAGTCCTAAACAGTTCCATTTAATTCCTCCCGGCTTCACGGGACTGTACAGGACATTATTGAACCGGTCCTGGACAAATTTTCGGTAGTAACCCGAACACAAAACTTTTCAGTTCAGAACAGTTGTGGTCGAACCAGAACGCGTTTTTTTTAAGCGCGCAATCTCCGTACTGTTTAGAACGGGAAATTTCGAAGAACTCGAACAAACTATTTGTGTCTGCATTTTTGTCAGGCTAACTTGATTAGGACAGTTATTATTGCTACGGCTTTTTTTTTCGGAAAATGTTATACATGGTTCCTAAGCAAATCCTTAGGGGGCCAAGCAGCCGTGTATAAGACGCAGACAAACGGAAAAGCACATTAGGCAGAAAAGAATGGGCATGGGGCGATGTTGTCACTACATCTTACACGTAGTAAATCCATTCCAGGTTGTTGTTTTCTAATGTTTTCCATTCTCATACCTTTAGGACTGGAATAAAAATTGTTTTTGCTCGACTTTAATACCAAACTGATGAAAGATAAAAAAAAAAATATTTTTCGGCTTTTCATTTTTTTTGTAACCATTGTCCTTACGCACTGTTAACAGGCTGGGGACTAAGATACATGCAAATACCTAACCTTAAGCGTTCATACACGGCTGGAGAAATCGACTGAGATATTTCCGTAGAAACTTTATCAAGCAAATAGGACGGGTTGATGCCTTCGAACGTCCACCCCGGGTTTTGCACTTTGATTCGAAATCAAAAAGGAGGAACAGTCAGATGTGGGGCCGTGCACAAATTGCGTAACGGTGATTTTACCAATTTTTGACCCCCTCCCTATGTAATGTTTTGTAACGGTTTGGCACGCCACTCCTCTAATATTACGTAACGATTTCAAGACCACTACCCCCCCTCCAAAAAAAAAACTTTTCACTTATTTTCATTCGATATTTTCTTAGTTTCACACAAATGCAAACGCTGTCGAAAACCCCCTCCCCCCTACGTAACGTTTTGTAACCCCTCTCCCCCCTATGACCATTACGTAATTTGTGCACGGCCCCTGTAGTCTCAGTGGAGGAGGGCGAGAAAATTAATATTTTTTTCTTAAAAATTATACTCTTTAGACCTATTTTTTTGCGTTCCCGAAATTACGTAATTTTTGAAAAAAAATTGTAAGCGGCGCCGTTTTTATTTCGTGCTTTGTTTTTCTAACATTTTTGCGTTCGGCTAATTTAATTGAAAACTTTTTGCCTGCGGCGCCCTTTATCTTCTCACTCGAAACCAAGATCCCCCGTTTTAGGAAAACTGATCCCGTCTCTGTTTCTAAATTTTTTCGAATAATAGTGGAGTATGACCATGGGGGAAATAATTTTTTTCTACGGTATGACGAAAATTTCGAGAAAGTTGAAGAAAAAAATAAAAAAAGTGGCAGAGCTCAAGTTTTTCGTAAAAAAAACGTTTTTTGTAAAGAAACAGAGCAAAATAAATCTTTTCACCCCTTTTTGGGTGTTACAAATATTGGCAGCCCCTTATTTTTCGCTTTCACCCTCCCGCTAGTTTTGAAGAATTGGTTCGCTACATGTTTCGAGATCATTTCATAAAACACCTCGAAAATATCAAATGTAGTGTTGGGCCAGCTTTATTTAAAATCAATAATATCGCAAGCAAAAAGCTCTGCAGGAAAAACAGCGCCGTTTATTTATTTCTTTGGCTGCTAGTGCTAGCTGCATGGTTTGGCCGTTTCCGGATAGATGTCACTAGTAGAACAGAATGGAAATAAATTTAATTAAAAGCGAAGACATTTCTTTCTAATGTTAACAACCTCACGAGTTTATCGCTCAGTATCGTAAATAATGGACCCTGCCGCCTCCTTTAAGCAAGAAAAAGCTGTTGTTTGGACCTGAAAACATCTAATTTTTAATTAGATTAGATGTTCAAATCTGTCCCCTTCTTGAGCCTCACAATATCCCAATCTATTGTAAAACCCTTGGCGCGTAGCAGCCAACATTTCAGGGGTGATAGAGTTGCCCGCCTCCAAAATTTTCGCCCTCAACTCCTGTATAGTCGTAGGCCGTAAGTGAAGGTGTTGGAAAATTTTGTCGTGCCAACAACCCCATAGGAAAAAGTCATTTGGCGCAAGATCTGGTGATCGAGGAGGCCATCGAATATTTCCATACCTGGAAATAATTCTATCACCATATCCTGACGAAGGTAATTTGTAGTCTGGCGTGAATTGTGGGATGAACAGCTATCTTGCTGAAACCACAATTCGTCCAAATTTATGTTGAGTTCCCTCAACCTTAGTAAAACCTGGTGTTGGAGAAGATTAACATATTTTTGGCTATTCAAATTCCCTTCAAATGAAAATGGGTCCAATAATGTGATCCCCGACAATACCGCTCCAAACATTTAATTTTTGAGGATGTTGCGTTCTAACACTTGCGTGCAGATGTTTATTTTCGCGGGACCAATAGCGTGATTGTGAGAGCTATGAAGTTCAAATGTCTTCTCGTCACTAAACAAAACTTTTGATAGGAAATTTTCGTTCCTGTCACATTTATCCCTCATAACCTCACAATATTCTAACCGGCGAAAATAATCATCTGGTTGCAATTCCTGCGACTTCCCAATCTTAAACGACTTGTAGCCGTATTTTTTTAGGATCCATTGGCAAGTACTGTTGGGAATATCCAGTGCCTCCGCAATCGGTTTCGTCGAACATGGTTCATGTGCCTCAACGTAAGCGGATACCATTTCGTCTTGCTCCACCCTGTTTAGAAGAACGGGATGCTCTGGTATTTCGCCGTCGTGGTAACACTTTCTACAACCATTTATGCACCCGTACCTTTCAAAACGATGATAAATGTTGTAGACAGTTTGAGCCACCGGAACCGGTCGATTTTGAAACGCAAAAACAAAAAGCCCAATGACCTCGTCCGCACTGTCACTTTTTATGTAGTTTTTGGTAATAAAAATCTTTTCTTCTCGAGTATACGCCATTTTAAAAACACAAAATTTACGAAACTGAAGCGACTCGAAAGGAAATAAAAATGCAATGCCTGTGAATCCCAGTTTTTCCTCGATCATCTCATGGTGTGGCCGCCATCTAGCGGAATTTGCAGACATCTTGTCGACGGTTATTATTGCAACTATGATTTATGCTCACAATGAAAGAGTGGCGACAATTTTTTCTCATGAAAGCAGTCCGGAGATAATAATAAACTGGCACCATTGCTCAATATACCTGTTTCTTTTGTGCGCGCAGAACTTTCTATGCCATTTCTGTTTGATTTATTGAAATCCTATCCCTAAGGAAAACCTTAGGAACCCTGTATGTATAGCACGTATAATAAATTACATAAAAACAGCCAGCAATGCAATCGTTTTAAAACCATTGAAGCATTGACAGACGGATTTAATCTGAAGTGGATAGATATTCTTGTTTCTTAAAAAAAATATCTGCTTTGCTGTTATATAATGGCAGGTACAACAATTCGCAAGAATTTAGGGGGAAAACTGTTTCTATCGTGTTGGAAACGCTGTGCATGAATAATATAAAATTTTGAAATACCGGTATTCAGTTTGGTAACGATGCATAGACGACATGATACATTCCAGCGTTGCCGAAGTGACATATGTTTAGATCTTTTTGCATTTTATCTAGATTAACCTAATTTTATAAAAAACATTACACAACGAATAAATATAATCTTGATATCTTCCTGTCAAATCCATCTACTTTCGACTAGAGATCTCAATGTATTAACCACTTTTCCCCGCCTGGCGGCAGGCGGTCTTTTGGCATAATCCCACAATAAGGAGATACAGCCAATCATCAGTGGTATCGGTATCCGTATCCGCGATCAGTATCTCTTGAATATTCATATGTCGGCGTAGGTAGTCTGACTTGTACTCCACTGAAAAATATTATTTTATTGAACCTACCCCACTATCTCTGAAAAATGATGCAAATCAATTAATCCGGATATAAAAACGCTTAAAACAAGCAAACCGTGCAAACCCTGAAACAGTTCTAGTGCTATGGGTCCCTATAAAAAAAACCCCAAATCAAATTTGGCAAAAACATAATTTGTCAGAATTAAATTTAAACGAAACATATTTTTATAGAAACATAAAATGCCGAACCACAAAGTTCAAAAACCCCAATCTGCTACGAAGTAAGTTGGGATATTGTATTAATTTACCCCCTTTACATCCTTCAACCACCCCATATTTTTTCATAATATTAAAATCGGTTCACGGGAAGTGTGTGAAAAATGAATCGCAAGATTTGATAGACAGACAGCCAGAAACTGTGAAGTTAAATAAAATCGTTTAATAAAAAAAATCTCCGTGTCATGTTCCAAATAGAGAAACTTGTCAACGCCGCAATCCAAAGCCTACGGCGCTCTAGAGATTTCGATTTGACGCATGCCCAATAGCGATCTCTTTTTTTATTAGCCACACACTTGTTTGCACGGCCCCTGTAGTCTCAGTGGAGGAGGGCGAGAAAATTAATATTTTTTTCTTAAAAATTATACTCTTTAGACCTATTTTTTTGCGTTCCCGAAATTACGTAATTTTTGAAAAAAAATTGTAAGCGGCGCCGTTTTTATTTCGTGCTTTGTTTTTCTAACATTTTTGCGTTCGGCTAATTTAATTGAAAACTTTTTGCCTGCGGCGCCCTTTATCTTCTCACTCGAAACCAAGATCCCCCGTTTTAGGAAAACTGATCCCGTCTCTGTTTCTAAATTTTTTCGAATAATAGTGGAGTATGACCATGGGGGAAATAATTTTTTTCTACGGTATGACGAAAATTTCGAGAAAGTTGAAGAAAAAAATAAAAAAAGTGGCAGAGCTCAAGTTTTTCGTAAAAAAAACGTTTTTTGTAAAGAAACAGAGCAAAATAAATCTTTTCACCCCTTTTTGGGTGTTACAAATATTGGCAGCCCCTTATTTTTCGCTTTTACCCTCCCGCTAGTTTTGAAGAATTGGTTCGCTACATGTTTCGAGATCATTTCATAAAACACCTCGAAAATATCAAATGTAGTGTTGGGCCAGCTTTATTTAAAATCAATAATATCGCAAGCAAAAAGCTCTGCAGGAAAAACAGCGCCGTTTATTTATTTCTTTGGCTGCTAGTGCTAGCTGCATGGTTTGGCCGTTTCCGGATAGATGTCACTAGTAGAACAGAATGGAAATAAATTTAATTAAAAGCGAAGACATTTCTTTCTAATGTTAACAACCTCACGAGTTTATCGCTCAGTATCGTAAATAATGGACCCTGCCGCCTCCTTTAAGCAAGAAAAAGCTGTTGTTTGGACCTGAAAACATCTAATTTTTAATTAGATTAGATGTTCAAATCTGTCCCCTTCTTGAGCCTCACAATATCCCAATCTATTGTAAAACTCTTGGCGCGTAGCAGCCAACATTTCAGGGGTGATAGAGTTGCCCGCCTCCAAAATTTTCGCCCTCAACTCCTGTATAGTCGTAGGCCGTAAGTGAAGGTGTTGGAAAATTTTGTCGTGCCAACAACCCCATAGGAAAAAGTCATTTGGCGCAAGATCTGGTGATCGAGGAGGCCATCGAATATTTCCATACCTGGAAATAATTCTATCACCATATCCTGACGAAGGTAATTTGTAGTCTGGCGTGAATTGTGGGATGAACAGCTATCTTGCTGAAACCACAATTCGTCCAAATTTATGTTGAGTTCCCTCAACCTTAGTAAAACCTGGTGTTGGAGAAGATTAACATATTTTTGGCTATTCAAATTCCCTTCAAATGAAAATGGGTCCAATAATGTGATCCCCGACAATACCGCTCCAAACATTTAATTTTTGAGGATGTTGCGTTCTAACACTTGCGTGCAGATGTTTATTTTCGCGGGACCAATAGCGTGATTGTGAGAGCTATGAAGTTCAAATGTCTTCTCGTCACTAAACAAAACTTTTGATAGGAAATTTTCGTTCCTGTCACATTTATCCCTCATAACCTCACAATATTCTAACCGGCGAAAATAATCATCTGGTTGCAATTCCTGCGACTTCCCAATCTTAAACGACTTGTAGCCGTATTTTTTTAGGATCCATTGGCAAGTACTGTTGGGAATATCCAGTGCCTCCGCAATCGGTTTCGTCGAACATGGTTCATGTGCCTCAACGTAAGCGGATACCATTTCGTCTTGCTCCACCCTGTTTAGAAGAACGGGATGCTCTGGTATTTCGCCGTCGTGGTAACACTTTCTACAACCATTTATGCACCCGTACCTTTCAAAACGATGATAAATGTTGTAGACAGTTTGAGCCACCGGAACCGGTCGATTTTGAAACGCAAAAACAAAAAGCCCAATGACCTCGTCCGCACTGTCACTTTTTATGTAGTTTTTGGTAATAAAAATCTTTTCTTCTCGAGTATACGCCATTTTAAAAACACAAAATTTACGAAACTGAAGCGACTCGAAAGGAAATAAAAATGCAATGCCTGTGAATCCCAGTTTTTCCTCGATCATCTCATGGTGTGGCCGCCATCTAGCGGAATTTGCAGACATCTTGTCGACGGTTATTATTGCAACTATGATTTATGCTCACAATGAAAGAGTGGCGACAATTTTTTCTCATGAAAGCAGTCCGGAGATAATAATAAACTGGCACCATTGCTCAATATACCTGTTTCTTTTGTGCGCGCAGAACTTTCTATGCCATTTCTGTTTGATTTATTGAAATCCTATCCCTAAGGAAAACCTTAGGAACCCTGTATGTATAGCACGTATAATAAATTACATAAAAACAGCCAGCAATGCAATCGTTTTAAAACCATTGAAGCATTGACAGACGGATTTAATCTGAAGTGGATAGATATTCTTGTTTCTTAAAAAAAATATCTGCTTTGCTGTTATATAATGGCAGGTACAACAATTCGCAAGAATTTAGGGGGAAAACTGTTTCTATCGTGTTGGCAACGCTGTGCATGAATAATATAAAATTTTGAAATACCGGTATTCAGTTTGGTAACGATGCATAGACGACATGATACATTCCAGCGTTGCCGAAGTGACATATGTTTAGATCTTTTTGCATTTTATCTAGATTAACCTAATTTTATAAAAAACATTACACAACGAATAAATATAATCTTGATATCTTCCTGTCAAATCCATCTACTTTCGACTAGAGATCTCAATGTATTAACCACTTTTCCCCGCCTGGCGGCAGGCGGTCTTTTGGCATAATCCCACAATAAGGAGATACAGCCAATCATCAGTGGTATCGGTATCCGTATCCGCGATCAGTATCTCTTGAATATTCATATGTCGGCGTAGGTAGTCTGACTTGTACTCCACTGAAAAATATTATTTTATTGAACCTAACCCACTATCTCTGAAAAATGATGCAAATCAATTAATCCGGATATAAAAACGCTTAAAACAAGCAAACCGTGCAAACCCTGAAACAGTTCTAGTGCTATGGGTCCCTATAAAAAAAACCCCAAATCAAATTTGGCAAAAACATAATTTGTCAGAATTAAATTTAAACGAAACATATTTTTATAGAAACATAAAATGCCGAACCACAAAGTTCAAAAACCCCAATCTGCTACGAAGTAAGTTGGGATATTGTATTAATTTACCCCCTTTACATCCTTCAACCACCCCATATTTTTTCATAATATTAAAATCGGTTCACGGGAAGTGTGTGAAAAATGAATCGCAAGATTTGATAGACAGACAGCCAGAAACTGTGAAGTTAAATAAAATCGTTTAATAAAAAAAATCTCCGTGTCATGTTCCAAATAGAGAAACTTGTCAACGCCGCAATCCAAAGCCTACGGCGCTCTAGAGATTTCGATTTGACGCATGCCCAATAGCGATCTCTTTTTTTATTAGCCACACACTTGTTTGGACCAAACCAAAGGTTACTAGGATGTTACTGCGTTGTTTTTTTTATACAAAATAAACTGGCTTTTTTGCGTGTTTTTGCTAAAAATATAGTGGTTTGATTTGTTCAGTGCTTGAAATTAACTCTGTGTTTCGGACTTCCATTGTCTATATTTTATTTATACACGACGTTTCGATCAGAACAATCTCTGATCGTCTTCAGGTGCAAACTACGTAAGTAGATTGTACTGATCGAAAACGTCGTGACCCAGGGTCAGCAAACTCTGCGAGTTAACCACTGATTGATAAAGCAGCCCTAAGTTGCTTAAAATGTCGCTGAACAGACAAAATTCTGTCATTTTATCCAGTTGGCGCTGTTGCGCATTCGTCTTAGGTTTTGTCGACTCGATAGTCATACGAACCATTGACATTTGGCTTTATCTCCCTATGAGAACTCGAACACCGAACTTAAAATCCGAATGCTGTGAAGTTGATAAACAACTGGAGTTTCCCTAAATTCTGTAATCGTCTTAAAACACTAAAACCGAACAAAAGCAAACAAAGTAATATCTATCTCCGTTCAATCGTTTGTTTTAGAAAAGGAGAGCGAGTTTACTATCACTATAGAACATTTCCGGAAACGCAAATCCAATCTAAACTCGGTTTCCGTCATGGCAAACGCGGTTTTTCAAAATTTACATCCACTTAAATAAACGCACAAATCAAACAAAAGTAAACAAAATAATAGACACTTAAAGTTGCAAAAATAGAGAGTGCTTAATCGTAATCTTAGCGACTACGTCTCACCTATCTCTATGACCACCCTTGCAGTATTCGTACGTAGCTAGCATATCCTAACCATTTTGTTTTCTGTAATGGGTTTTCACAAATGCTTGATCCACAGTCTGTCTCACTCCTGCTATTTTCCATTCTATTGCCCTCTCACTTTTTTTGACAAGGAAGGATATAGAAGTGAGCGGCATCAAGTAAAACTGTGCATTAAGCACTGAACAAGAATTGGTTTATTTACGTCCTACATTGTAAGCACAACTTTAACTCTTTTTTTAAGGACGCTTTCGCAAACGCATCAAAGATACGCTAACAAGGAATCAAAAATAGCTTGCCAACTTTAAGTATCTATTCACAGGCCAACACACATTTTGGTGCCGGCGATTTTTTAAATGTTCCTGGGTAATTTTTGGGTGGAGAATCCGAAATAGCCATTATATTTTGTCTATCAGATCTAGTTTTTAAAATACGAATTATTTGCCCCAACTTGATATGCAAGGGTGGTAGTAAGATTTTTTCTCTCGCAACCAAAGGTTCATTCACTACGTTTTGTTTTCCTTGAACCATAGTATCTCTTAAAGGCCAATTTCTTTTAACCCAGTGCTGATCTTTAGCTCTGCTGTCCCAAAGACATAAAAAACAGGGGTATTTTGTATATCCACTTTGCTGTCCAATAAAGAAAGACAATTCAAAACTTGTGCTATTGTTTTATACTTCTCCCTCATGGTAGTAGAATGTCCAATAGGAATTGATGCATATTTGTTAACGTTATGTAAAAGGACACATTTTAAACTACGTTTTGAACTGTCAATGAAAAGGCGCCAATCGTCGGAAGTGTATCCAGGTAATTCCATTTTTTTAGAGTTTTTATATCGTTACAGAATACCAGCTTGTGTACGATGAAATGTAACAATAGTGCTTGGATAAAGAAGGTTCTTTTCTTTTAATCTGAATGCAATTAATTCATCACACTCCTTTGAGAGGTATAGATCTCTCAAGAGATCGTTCAGTTCTTGTTGATTAAAACACTGAGGAGTTGTTAAATCTGCTTTAAATTCAATGTCGTTTTCTGATTGCATTCTTTGAACTTCATCAGACGTTGATGTTTCTACTAAAGGCGCCAATCGTCGGAAGTGTATTCTGGCAATTCCATTTTTTCTAAGAGTCTTTTTATATCGTTACAGAATACCAGCTTGCTTACGATGAAATGTAACATTAGTGCTTGGATAAAGAAGGTTCTTTTCTTTTAATCTGGATGCAATTAATTCATCACACTCCTTTGAGAGGTATAGGTCTCTCAAGAGATCCTTCAGTTCTTGTTGATTAAAACACTGAGGAGTTGTTAAATCTGCTTTAAATTCACTGTCGTTTTCTGATTGCATTCTTTGAACTTCATCAGATGTTGATATTTCTGTATCATCTTCCGGGATTTCAGGAAGACTGGTGAAGGTTGGAATGGTTATTTACTTAGAGTGCGGTACAGGTCTTCTTGCAGAATCTAGATCAGGATATGTCCATATACAGACCGCTTCAAGCTACTGCGAACATAGGGGGAATCAAGTCCAATCAAGCACGCTGCAGTGTTATCTTTTGGAAATTCATTTTGTTTTTATTATTTTGTTTTATTTCTGCCTTGCTCGAGAAACAGATGGGTAAGTTCTTAATTGAAATAATGCATTTTTAAAACGAAAAATGGATGTCTACGAAGTTGCCGAAAAAGTGCAGATGGTCAAATGGTCAAATCGTCATAACCCAACACACGTTCGATATTGGTCGAGGGAAAATTTGCATTTGTATTTTGACGTAAGAACACAGTATCCCCAAAAACTAAATTTTTTGGGGGGGGGTATTATAGGGGAACACGTAATTGGGCCATTTTTTATTAACGGCAATTGCAATGGTCCTAGATACTTGGATCTACTGCAGCAGCACATTATTCCAACTGCTAGGCAGTTGTTAGGTGTAAGATTTGGTGAAACATGGTTTCAACAAGATGGTTGTTCCGCTCACAATGTTGGCCTTGTTAGGGAAGTACACGGGGAACTATTTTATGGCCAGCTCGATCTCCCGATCTTACTCCTAATGACTTCTATCTGTTTTTGAAGAAGCTTTTCAAATTATCACCCCTAACATGCTTGAAAACGTTAGAAGAGGTTTTTATAGTAGGCTCGGATATTGTCTAGCCGAGCAAGGAGGACTTTTCGAACATTTGCTTTATTTTTTTTTTGACTGGGAGAATCTTTTTGGTTTTTAGAATGTATTATTTTATTTTGAGAACTTGCTTTTATTTTGTTTCTCCTTATTATTTTCATTGTAACACGTCGTCACTGATAAATCTGAGCAGTTGACAATAAAACGCTCTTATTTATCAGTGACAAAAAATAAGAAAATTACGTTATAAAAATTTGCGTATTTATTGACCAAATTCCGGTTTCATTGACTACGCTCCACACAGCACCGTGGTTAGAGGCGTACTAAATACCAAAGGAAAGTCATGCAAGTGGTGATCGCAAGCCTGAGTATTGGTTGCTTCACTGATAGGCGTGCGGTGTCTCTGCATGTACGTACACTGGCAAATTAGACTTCTTCCGCCCTATGTTCGCAGTAGCTTGAAGCGGTCTGTATGTCGATAGTTCCTATTTATGCCTTTAATATTAACGAGACAAAAATAGCAGTCATCATAATGGTCACGTGGTTCCATCCAAACCATTGGTACACCAAATTTCAGGCACTTTCTGTTTCCAATTGTCCACTGTCGCAAATGTTCAACACATGTTTTACACACTACATGTGGAGATGAGAAGATTTATCTTGATCTCCCAAATGAACGTCAAAATAGGCAAGACTGTTTCACAACTTCAGAAATAGTTTTTCTACTTTCTTTCAAAGTGTATTCGCCACATACATACCAAAAAACATCTGGATGGTTTACACAGCTACGCCTGCTTGTGGATGCCATTGTTTTAGTTTCAACACTAATAAATGACGAAAATGTACAAAAAATTATGACATAATTTCATTTGCAGAAACTACACAATATACTAAATCGAGAAGGATAAAGGTAGACAAAAGGTACTATGTTTCCAAAACCAATTAGTCGGGGTTGAGCAGGTATGGGGAGATCGGATCATAGGGAATTCCAAATATAAAATGGCTAATAAAATTAATAGGATTAAGTAATGCGGCTTAACCAAATCTAGGAACATTGGTTTACGGATAATTTCAGGTATATGTGGCTAATTAGATCCTAGTTTTGAATACCAAATTTCTATTTTGAATTTTAAAGAGATGTTGATTTATTTATTTTTGCCTTTTATTAGAATTAAATTCAATTAGTCTCTATCTCAAAAACTAGAGTTGATAGAAAAAATTTGCTGCCAGTTTTAGAGACAGCACATTAAGTATATCTAAAAAGAGATGTTGATTTATTTCTTTTTGCCTTTTATTAGACCTTAATTCAATTAGTCTCTCTCTCAAAAACAAGAGCTTATAGAAAAAATCTGCTGACAGTTTTGGAATCAGCACAATACGTATATCTAAAATCAGTTAGATCTCAGGCACCAAAAAATTTGTTTTATTTTGTTGACCTGTGTGTGAATTATCTATCTCCTTTTAATTGTTTGTTTAAAAGAAGGAGAGCGATTTTGTAACACTATAGAACATTGCCGGAAACGTAAATTCATTTTAGACTCGGTTTCTGTCATGGGAAATGAGGTTTTTGCAAAATTTACATCCACTTACATAAATTATGGACTTTTTTCTTCAAGAAATTTATGCGTCAAGTCAAGAGTTAAAGATGGACATTTAGCTATTAGTAGTCAGTACATTTAACGGCGAAGTTATCTTTATGCTTATTTTTATTACAAACTTTTATTTAACTTGCAATTTACACTTGATTTCAAAAAGAACTCACACATGAATTTTTTCCTATGCCACAAAATTTAGCTTTCCATTACTGTATACTATTATAAGGCACCACCAGATTAGTATGCCTGACAGTTTAAAATTCAGTGTGACACATGCCACAGATATCAACATTTACAAAAGTTCAAATTATCACTCGAGTTATAGAAGACGGCTAGTCTATAAGAAGAGCGGCCACCCATTTTGGAGTTGATAAAATGACGATAATGCGATGGAAAAAGCGCTGGATTGAAAATAATTCTACGGATAGGAAAGATGGATCAGGACGAACAAAAGTAAGTTCTGAAGTGCAAGATGAGAGACTTATTGACCATCTCAGACAAAATCCTTTTTCACCGTCGGTTAAAACAGCTAATGTAACAATATTTCCGGGTTCTTTAGCAACAGTAAATAGAAGAGTAACGAAATCAGAAGTCTCTTGTCGAGTTGCTGCAAAGAATGCTTTTCTAACAGAAGAACACAAGCAAGCCAGAATGATTTTTGCACTGAACAACGTTCTTCGTGATAATGACTTCTGGGAGAGGGTGGTTTTCACTGACCAAAAAAATGTTCAATCATCTTTAAGCAGTAGAAGAATTTTAGTTTATCGTCCATCAAATTCTAGATTTGAACCCGAATAAACAAACCAAATTAAAAAAGCTGGACATTTTTCTGTAAACATGTGGGGCTGGTTTAATGCTAGAGGTTTGGATTTTTTTCGGAGAATCGAAGGAAGATTCAATAGTGAACGATTTATTGAAATCCTTGAAAACGTTATGCTGCCATCTGTACAGGCTTTACATGAAAATAATGACTTCGTTTATCAGCAAGACAGCTGTCCAGTACACACGGCTAGTGTTGTTCGCCAATGGTTTCAGAATAATAATATAGAAACACTGCCTTGGCCAGCCAACAGCCCTGACCGATGCCTCCGATATTTAATAGGCCTTCTATCTACTCACGTTTTAGTGAGCTTTAAACGTACGTGGCGGCCATTTTGACAATTAACTAATGTAATAACTGCCAAGAGTGTCAAAAATGGCGGCGGCATACGTGTAAAAGGGTACTAAAACGAAAGGTGTTGGTTGGCCTCCATGTCGGAGGTGTCGCCTTGACAAAAAGGAATACAAAAGGCATTGGAGACCACGAAATGCTGAACAGTTAAGCGATGCTATTTATCGCGCCTTCGATCAGCTCTCAGAAGATCATCAGTATTTTCAAAATTTAACCTTTTCAATGCCCAGGCGTTTGCAGTTTGTAATAGAGAAAAATGGTGATCCTATTAAATACTTAATTATTTATTTTAGTTCTTTTATAAGTTAAAATAATTAGCATTAGGTTTACCATCGTTTTTTTCCTAATCCAAGTTTCCTATTCGTCGAATTGTTTTCAATCCAGTGCTGTTTCCATCGTATTATTGTTATTTTATCAACTCCAAAATGGGTACCGCCCTCTTTATAGAACAGCCCTCGTCCGTTACTCGAGTGATAATTTGATGTTGTTCAATAAAGACTTTTACTAAAACATTATGTTTGCTGATTTTTTAGTATTATATATAAAAAATATTTTCAGTTTTAGAGGCCTTTTTTAAACAATATGACAAATTGTCGTACTTATATATTATACACTTTTAGAAAGGTCAATTTTGTACTGCATGTATGCGTTTTTTTTTTTATATCAAGTATCTAAGTATCTATGTAAATATGTATATTTGTTCGGGTGGAATCTTGCAACTTGATTTTGACCATCTTCCCGACATTCGATGGGCTTCAAATTTGGCACGGTTATACAGTTTGGGTGACAACACAAGAATATAGTATGATGAAATTGACAGCTTCCCCCTACTCGAAGGGGGTGGAAAGGGGTAAAGTTGAAGTACGTCCGATTTAGTTGAAATTTGGTGTGTTGGGGCACTTTGGGATGGAGATAACGAATCTCTAATTAGATTTTGAAAATTCAATACGGTGGATTCAAGATGAACGATTTTTGGTTATCTTTTGCTAACCAATTTTAACTAACTTATGCACATTTAATTGCCTTCAAATTTGGCATGCATTTATAGTTCCGGTGACAGTAAAATAATATGTCATTATTGGGTACCCCTCCCCCTACGAGGGGTGGAGAGGGGAGGAAACACCTAAGTTTGTCTGATTTTAACCAAAATTGTTATACGGGGGCTTTTGGGGATAAGGAATACCAATTTTTGATCAGATTTTGAAAATTCGATATGGCGGATTCAAGATGGACGATTTTTGGTCATGTTTTGCTAACCAACTGACTTATCCACATCTGATTGTGTTAAAATTTGGTATGCGTTTATAGTTCCTTCGAAAATACAATAATATGTTATTCTCAAGTACCCACCTCCCTCTAAGGAGGGAAGTGGAAGCGGAAAAAGATTTAGTTTATTCGATTTCAATCAAAATTGGCATACAGGGGTTTTCAAGGAGGGGGATTTTTGATCAGATAAAAAATTTCAATATGATAGATTTAAAATGGACTGGAAATTAAAAAATAGATTTTTATTAAAAAACTTTTAAAGAACAAGGTTTTATTAAATGCACTGAAAAGTAGAAAATAATTTTTTACCTTTCTTACACCATAATAAAAGCGATGATTGCAAACTACAAAAGAAGAACTAAATTCTGCTTCTATTCGAATGATAAACATAATACTTTCATCTAAAGAAGTTGGGAACGGGTGAGATAGCCGTGCTTGCCAAACCTTTGAAAATTTCCTTAGTTTCCTTGAATCGTCGATATGATGGATATACAATACCTAAAGTAAAATCTTTTAATTTGTGCCCATCGCTTTTATTATGGTATAAGAAAGATAAAAAATTATTTTCTACTTTTGAGTACATTTAATAAAAGCTTGTTCTTTAAAAGATTTTTTTAATACTAATTTTTAATAACGATAACGGAATGTTCGCAGAAAGAGTTTTTGGTCAGATCCACTTTTGTAGTTGACGTTAAATATAACCTAACTTTTTTTGTTAAATATACCCTAGTGTTTTTCCGATTTTCTCCGAATTAAAAACATGAAGGCGATGAGAAGCATCTTTTCAGTAAATTTAGGAATTTTATAAATAAGTAAATTTTACAAAAATAGCCATAGCAACACCCTGCGTTAGTTGAATGACGAAATTTGTTTAAATTCGCTGGGAGTGGTTGCTTATGTTATGCTTCATACGATAGGTACAGTCCCATGTTATCCTGATAATTTCTAACAATGATGAAACAGGCCTGTAGGTTTTTAAACTATTCATTAGATCTTGGAGGCGTGGTCGTAAAGAATTAAAAAGCAAAATGTGTGATATGTTTCTCAAAAATATGGCGAGAACAAGTAGATAAAAATAACGATAACCATAAAGTTATCCTTCCTTAAATACTTAACCACTTAACCACCATAAATCGTCTTTTTTCAAAATGAAATTAGTGTGGTATAGTCGCGATCTCAATACTACTCCAAATTCGTGTGTATCCACCACCTGTTCGAGATTTAAAATTTGGTCGATTTCCTTGACAAGATGAAAAGAAGGTTCAATCATAAAATCATTCACTATAGAAACTGCAATTCGTTAAACCAATTTTTCATCCGAACCTTATTTCTTCAAACCCATACAATAACAAATTCGAAATTTTTAGAAATTTATAAGACCCCCCAGCAAACACGGTTCCCTCGGGCCTTCGTCGGTACGATGTCGATTGCCGAATTTTCCGTCATCGGCACGACGTCGATTTACGACATCAGACCAGCAGTATTTTTTGTCCGCTTTGCGATATGGTTTAACCACATGGTATCGACCATCTGCCCATAACTGTTTAATCTGGTCGGTCTAACATAGGCAAGCTGACATCGGTAAAATATTCAAGTTCGACATTAGTTTCCTAAAGCGGTCCAACGTCGGCGATTGACGGAGGTCCGTCGGTGGTAGCTTAAAGCGGCTCGACAATGACAAACCACAAAAGTCCGACAATGGGTAGATACAAGGGCCCCACATCAGCCTCTAAAAGCAGCCCGACGTCTGTGATTAACGAAGGTCCGTCGGTGATTGCTTGATGCGATCCGACATTGGCAAAATACAAAGTTTCGATAATGCGGGTGCTTAAAGAGGTGATTCTTGTAGAGAAGTACCACCATCTTGTCAAGTCCGCATTCTAGTTTTGAAATATCTTTGCTCATTATATATATAATATTATCTTCCACTGTACAGGGAACATAGTGACATTAGCGCCATCTCTACTACTAGGAAGAAACTATTAAGCAGTTTAAAAATTTTAAGGTGACCTAATCGGACCATCCGGTTGCTGATTCTCGACCAATTAAAAAAAGTTCCAATCGGACCATCGTCAGCCCTAAAGCAGATAAAGTGGTTGTTGGCATAAAGTCGACTATAGTAAATCGGGCCATAGTCAGTTGCCGATTCTCGGCTGATTAAACAAAGTTCCAATCGGACCATCATCGGCCCTAAAGGAGATAAGGTTTGCATTGGCATAATGTGAACTATAGTAAATCGGGCCATCGTCAGTTGCCAATTCACGTTCGATTAAACAAAGTTCCAATCGAACCGTTGTCCGCCCTAAAGCAGATAAAGTAGGCGTCGGCATAAAGTCGACTATAGTAATTCGGGCTATCGTCAGTTGCCGATTCTCGTCCGATTAAACAAAGTTCCAATCGGACTGTCGCGCGTTCCTATTGGACCATTATCGGCCCTAAAGCAGATAAGGTTTGCGTTGGCATAATGTCGACTATATTAAATCGGGCCATCGTGAGTTGCCGATTTTCGACTGATTAAAGAAAGTTCCTATTGGACCATTATCGGCCCTAAAGCAGATAAGGTTTGCGTTGGCATAATGTCGACTATATTAAATCGGGCCATCGTCAGTTCCCGATTCTCGTCCGATTAAACAAAGTTCCAATCGGACCGTCGTCGGCCCTAAAGCAAATAAAGTGGGCTTCGGCATAAAGTCGACTATAGTAAATCGGGCCATTGTCAGTTGCCGATTCTCGTCCGGTTAAACAATGTTCCAATCGAACCGTCATCGGTCCGAAAGTGGTCATAAAGTCGACTGTAGTAATGTGGACCTCCGTCAGTTGCCGATTATATTGACCGAATACTGAAAATCGCAATCTGTCCAACATCGGGGCAGAGTGTAGTCGCCGATGCCGACAGACTGCATCGTTTTTAATCGAACCATTTTTCATCAAACTCATTCAATATTAAACTCGTAATTTGTAAAATTTATTTTTAATAAAAACCGGAATTTGTCAAACCATTATTTTTCAAAACGGGAATTCATAAAACCCGTTGTTTATCAGAAAATTTTCGCTAAATTGATTGCGCATTCGCCAATAATACATGAACCGGAGGTGCACAGACAGGTGGCGCTGCGTTTCGATGCATTGCATTCCAGTTTGTAGTATTGAACACTACCTGTGAATACTTTAACCAAGTGTGCGCACATAGAACGACAAATGCATCAAAGACCGCGCCTCCGTGCCACCTTCATGTACGCCTCCGGTTTATGTATATTATGAAAAATAATGGTTTGACTAATTTCGGGTTTTATTAAAAATGGATTTTACAAATTACGAGTTTGATATTGAATGAGTTTGATGAACAATGGTTCGATTAAAAACGGGTCTTATAAATTTCGAATTTGTTATTGAATAGGTTTGAAGGACTTATTCGGATAATAAATCGGTAGAAATTGCAGTTTTTATGGTGAATCGTTTTTACGATGAAAATTTTTATTAAATACGGTCTGATAATTTCCTGGTTTGATAAACCATAAGCGTTCCTGAATAACTTGAGCTGAATGTCCATCCGGTTAGGTTGATTATTGCCGGTTAGGTGCTGCTCATTACCATTATTTTGGTTCAACATTGAGTGACCACAGGCGTTCCTTGCTGATTTACTATTATGTTTCGTCCCATAAGGTTGTTTTGAATTTTTTTGTGATAGTTAGGCACTGTAGACTAAAAATTACAGACAAAATACTACCACACTACTTCTCCAAATTAAAAAAAATTTTGACAGATTTTTGAGCCCATGTGCAAATAGTTAGAGATATTAGAGATATGGTGTTACCGTAGAAAATTAACAATATTTTAAAGAACAGAGTAACTAATGTAGATGTTCTACTCAGAGTTTAGTAAACTGTTTAGAAATTTTATTCACCATGAAAAAACGAACACTTGAAAATTTTGGCCATATTTTGAGGAATGACAAACATAATAAACACAAACTAAAAATACTTTTAAAATCCTTCTTTTGTCTATTATTCTGGAAAATTCTAGAACCAAGGTTAACCAGGGCCGTAATAAATCGAAATCGACTTTATTTAAATGCGACGTCACCATTGCATTCAAATTTTTTAAAACAATTTTAACGCGGAAAACACCACAGTTTTGATTCTGATTCGTCATACAAACGAGTGCCTAAGTTTTTACTCTGGTAGTTTTTTTTGTTAATCCTGGTTGCTATTTAATTTTCTCGACGGGAAATGAAAAATTGCACTGGCCAAATTAGAGAATCATCCATTTTAAATCGGATTTGCGAGTGGTAAAAAACCAACGCAGAGTGGGGCATTTTTCACACTTCGGCACCATAAGAGAATCGCCGTATTGAGTGGAAGTACATGTGGATACAGTTTTTTTGTCTATGGTGTGAATTCTAATATTATGTGACTTTCTAACATCTTCAGCCAAGTTAAAAAACTCTATTTTTATTATTATTGCTTTTTAGTTTGTCACACAATAATATGGTGATCCGATCGTGCTAGACTGTCAGTAGTAGTAGTAGATGCAGTTCAAACAAAATAGCTATAATTTTATTTTACAATTTAGTAATTAACTTCCCGACGACGTTCCGATCAGTAAAATCTCTGATTGTCTTCAGGTGCAAACTACAATCTATTCCTAAGGCTACGTACTTATATACTATGGGAAATCACTCAACAGGGAAGTTTAAGAAGTTGGCTCCGCCCAAGGAGGGGCTTCCAAATATTTGGAGTATCAGAGAAAATTCGAAGACAAGCGAACAACTTTAATATTAAATTTGTTGTTGACTTGGTTGGGATTGAGGTCAGTGGTGATTGATCAAAGAAACAACTTAATTATTGCCGACATGTTTCGCAATTATTTCAATGCATCCTCAGGGCTCTGAAAGAACCGAGAAGAAATGGTCTTTTATGCTCTGGTAAAAAGCATTTCTTCTTGGTTCTTTCAGAGCCCTGACCCCAATCCCAATCAAGTCAACAACAAACTAAAAAAATCGGGTCACCAACCACTGCAACAATTTAATATTAAAACAGCTTTTAAATCTAATAAAACAATTCGAAGCTTGTGTGTGTGGTGAATCATACATAGGCGAAATAAAAAGACCACTATCTGTTAGGCTTAAGGAATATCAGACGAATATCCAAAGAGGTGAAACAACGAGATCAGAAATTTCCGAACATGCATGGTCAAAAAAACACCGAATGAAGTGGACAGATGCGAAGGTTTTGCACAAGGGGTCACACTGGAAGAAACGAAGATTCCTTGAAGCTTCCTTTATTTGGCAGAATCAGGGTATTTTCAGTAAACCAAGTGTTGAAATTCCAAATATTTGGAAGCCCCTTCTTGGGCGAAATCAACTTCTTAAACTTAACAGTTAAGTGATTTGCCATACTATATAAGTACGTAGCCTTAGGAATAGATTGTAGTTTGCACCTGAAGACGATCAGAGATTCTACCAGAGAGCATATAAATCTAAATAGAGAGGACAAGGAATGGTAATGTCCGACCAGCAAATCAACGCGATTCACAGTGAGTTTTTTATTGTTAGCTGAATGCGCAAGGATGAACCGGGGTAATATTTATTTAAAAGGAAAACAGCAATTATCCCGCGCGTTAACTGAATATTGATTTATCACTGGCATACATACTTATATTCAATGCAATTTTAAATGAACTTGTTGCTAAGTGAGCTTGCAGAAAATTTTTATTGTATCTATTTTTCAAGCCTTTATTACTTGTAATAATTAAGGAAAAAGCAGAGAGCGTATAATATAGGTTTTCACCGGTAAAAAATAAGTGTGTTTTATTTATTTTTTAAATATTTTGCTATCTAAGGTTACTTCAAATTTTAATAACCCAGTCATTTCCGAATGTTTAAAAAATACATGGTTAGGAGATCAGAATTTGTGAGAAGGTATGTGAAAACTGATAGGTCATATGATAAATTTCCTTGGATATTCCTTCAATGGTTCTGTTCTTCTAATCTAAAATATGCAGTTGTGACGTTACCGTGTTTGTTCCTATCATGGGGAGTCTTCTCCAAAATTGTTTTTATGTTTTTTTTTTAAATTTGAAAAAATGAAAGAAAAAAACTGGCGCCGCAGGGCAACATTTTTGGGTGACTCTACCGGCACGGGTTTGATGTCTGTAGGGCAACGCGGGCGATCGATATTCTGGATAGTTCCCAAAAAATACGAATTTTCTGCCGCCACAAGAACTAGAAAAAACGATAGCTGCGCCACTTGCTTTTCAACTCAGTTGAGCGTGGTCGCAAATTTCCCATTAGGTGTCCTCTCTATTTAGATTTATATGCTCTCTGATTGTACTGATCGAAACAACGCGACGTGTGTAAATAAAATATATAGACAATGGAAGTAGGAAACACAGAGTTTATTTCAGACACATGATTGTCTCAAACTGACAATTTAGTATTTAAACACGTTATTCAGTATAATAAAACCAGATATTTCCCATTTAATGGTCGAATTCTTCATTAAGGCTATAGTTTTTCCCCAGATTTTAAGTAAAAACGCTGAAATTTTGCAGGCGTGATCATTTTTAAATGCTTAAGAAAAATATCTGGATGATTTTTCAAAATTCTCAATTATCTTTTCTTCAAAATAAAAGCTCTGGTGCTGTCATCTATCTCAAAAGCCTCTAAATAATTGCAGTTTAGAACAAACCCGATTTACAAAGAAAATAGAGAAATACTCACAATTTCCTCTGAATTACATTTTTCCTTTTTATATTTCCTTGCTTTAGCGAAAATAAAAACTAAGTTTCATTTTTTCTAAAAGTCTGTGCACTCCGGAAAAGAAAACCGATCAATCAATCACATTTCATTGAATTTGGGAGACACACGCATTTCAAAATTTATACGATTCCATGGTAACTGCAGGTGTTTTGTCAACAAATTTTAAATCGGGCCGCAGTGGGACAGAAGAGTATTTTACGTTTTCTGAGAGAAACCCAGTTTTTAAAAACATTGTTCTAAAACAAATATGAAACCACTCCGCGTGTGCGGTCGCCCTTCGAAAAAGGCCTAGCAATGCGCGGGAGTCTATCAAAGAACCAAAGGGGAACTTTACTGGCTCTCTGGGATTACTAGGAATTCGCATAGAAAAATTCGACGCCCATAACCCCACATAATTTTGTTATTATTTTGATTCAACCATTTTTTTTATAAATTTAAATTATTGCGGCATACTTATATGCAAGTGTGCTATTGAAATCTTGGAGTTTAAAGGTCCGTAAAGCTCCATTTAGAGGTTGGAAAGGCTCTTGCTAGTCGTTGACGCTCCTGTTTAAAACAGAATACGATTATTTCGTCTGGCGCCAGTAGCCGATTTTTAAATCTGCATGCTTTTAAGTTAACCTGTTGTCGGTATCAGCTAGCGAGAGTGTTTCCAATTCAATTATAAATGCACCTGTAAATGCAACCTTAAACATTACACCCAGTTACTTTAATACGTAGTTGGGTAGCGTTTTTTTAGCAGGTAATTCTGCAATAAATGATTTTCTTTTATTTTAGTATTTTACTTGGTTTTTTAGCGGCGTAGAACGCAAAAAGTCAAAATAAATAACCTAACCCCAAATTTTTGACTCGGTGCTAAAAAATCTCTGGTGTCCTACTGTGGATAAACATAAATAAAGTATCCGCGTTGCCATGGAAAACAAATTCAATGACGTAAAATGCTCCAAAAAATCAGGTCGACATAGTTGAATTGATTTCCCGTACAGTGTTCCTAAAAACAATTCCCCAGATTGTAACTACTACCTTAAAGGCAGATAGGAAATTATAATGGATTTTGTTTTTGGCAAAAATATTATGATTATTATGTTTTTTATTTTAATTCACGTTTAAATAATAAATCTGCCCCACTGGACGGCGGGAAGCGCTTGCAAAAATTTTATAATTGGAAAACTAATACAAAGTTGACTTTTCGTAATTTTACCCGAGTGTATTATTTTAATGATCATAATTTAATGGAAAAATTTAAACTTTCGGATTCTTTCCTGGATTTCTATAAATCGAATTTATTCTTTGTTTTGAATAGAGAAAAAAAAGTTTAGTTATACAAAAATGCATTGTTTTTTTCTATAGGTTTTAGAAGCCAGAGAAACAGTATAAATCAGAAATTGTTTGCAATAATATCACTGTTAGTTAATTTTAAAAGGGAGGATGAGGCATATCTTGCAATAATAATTTATTTAATTACGGGATAACCCCATTAACTGCTAATATACAAAAGTATTCAATGTAAACTAGTGACGGCCAGATATTTTCTGGGATTTTCTCAATGTCGCCCTCTTCAATTGTAGGGTTAAGTCGAAGGACAGGATTGACTGTAGCGTTTGTTAAGTTGTTTTTTTCATCTCCGTATGAGATAAAAGACAAACTGTCCTCTTTTGTTATGACAAGGTTTCCTGACCTTGACTCCAAAATTAGAGGAACGAAGCTCATTAACAATATTGTTCCCTGCAAGCAATTTACATTTGTTTTTGGTCATCAATGTAAAAAAACGATTTTGGTGCACATGGGTGCCTCGGTCAGGTTAAAGTGTAGGCCATAAATACATGTCAGCCAAAAGTCAGTTCTTTCATAAACCACTTCTATTGAAGTCTTCCTCTAAATTCCTTAAAACACAAATAAAACCCAATATAAACAAAACAAACATTGTGAATGTTGGCACTGTTTTTTGACTCTTCCTGTAAAAATCCACTAACAAACTGCCTCGAAGTTAACACTACGTTTTATGCAAAATAGCTTTGTTTGCCCTCCGCAAGTGACAGATCGTTGGACTGACCTATAGTACATAAACCGAGAAATAGCCAAAAATATCTATTTTCACCTTTTCAAAACACGAAAAACAACCTGCTAGAAAATGTAAAAAATCAAGTGTCACCGCGACTCCCGACGCCATGTTTTTATCGATTTTTGGAGATGAGATGCTTCCCTTTAGAACGTATTGGGCGGTCACGTGCTTTAGGCTAGCATGAAAGTTATCAGTGAAGTAGGTTATTTGCAGGTTTAAACGGTTATCGATGTGTACAGTTGGAGCGTTCTTTTATCTGATCGATGCGCATCGTGCGCACTTTTTCGCGTTCGTTTTTAGACCGAGCGAGCGAAAAGAGCTTCTCGATTACCTCGATGCTTTTTGAGCGAGTATATCGAGAACTGTCAAACTGCGTAAACTCTAACCTAGAAATTTTGTTTATTTACCAAGTAGTGCCGAGTTTAGGTTTTTTTTAACGTTTGGTTAGTTTCTACAATGCCGTTCGTTCAAATTTTCGACGAAGAAAATGTTTTATGCCACATAAGTGTAAGATTACAAGATTATTGTGCAAAAAGGTAAGTAAAATTATTTTTGGCTCATTGACGTGGCAAAGACAGTCTTCGTGAGGGAAAACGTTCGCGCCTGCGAGCGAAAAATAAAAACAAAAACTTTGCATAAGCAAATTTGCAGGTTAGGTTAAATAAAAAACTCTGTGCGGGAAAAAGGCGTTCGTTTTTTGTTTATTTCACCGTGAGCTCGATCCACGCTCGATCAAGCTCTACGCTCTGCACGCTCCGCTCTCTCAGCAGATAAACGAACGCACCGAGTGTACACTTGATTTAAAAAAAAACTCTTACATGCATTTTTTCCTATGCCACAAAATTTAGCTTTCCATTAGTGTATACTATTATAAGGCACCACCAGCTTAGTATGCCTGATAGCTTAAAATTCATTGTGACATCCTTAAAAATGCCACAGATATCAACATTTACAAAAGTTAATAAGAAGAGAGCGTCCACCCACTTTGGAGTTGATAAAATGACGATAATGAGATGGAAAAAGCGCTGGATTAAAAATAATTCTACGGATAGGAAAGATGGATCAGGACGACCAAAAGAAAGTTCTCAAGTGCAAGATGAGAGACTTATTGGCCATCTCAGACAAAATCCTTTTTCAACGTCGGTTGAAGCAGCTAATGTACTATTATTTCCGGGTTCTTTAGCAACAGTAAATAGAAGAGTAACGAAATTAGAAGTCTCGTGTCGAGTTGCGGCAAAGAAGCCTTTTCTAACAGAAGAACAAAAACAGGCGAGTGATTTTTGCGCTGAACAACGTTCTTCGTGATAATGACTTCTGGGAAAGGGTGGTTTTCACTGACGAAAAAAATTTTCAATCATCTTCAAGCGGCAGGAGAATTTTAGTTTATCGTTCACCAAATTCTAGATTTGAACCCGAATATACAAACCAAATTAAAAAAGCTGGACATTTTTCTGTAAACATGTGGGGCTGGTTTAGTGGTAGACGTTTGGGTTTTTTTGAAGATTGAAGGAAGATTTAATAGTGACCGATATATTGAAATCCTTAAAAAGGATATGCTGCCATCTGTACAGGCTTTACATGAAAATAATGACTTCGTTTATCAGCAGCAAAACTGTCAAGTACACACGGCTAATGTTGTTTGCTAATGGTTTCAGAATAAGAATATAGAAACACTTCCTTGGCCAGCCAACAGCTCTGACTTTAACCCAATGGAAAATATATGGGGTCGAATCGTTAAAATAATATACGAAATGCTGAAACTTTATTTGAAAACTCAGAAGGTTCATCATCATTTGAGGAAAGAAAGTGATTTGTTGAAGTTTTACACTCAAAGAAAGTGATTTGTTGAAGTTTTACTCTCAAAACAAATCACTTTCTTTCCTCAAATTAAGCGATGCTATTTATCGCGCATTGGATCAGCTCTCAGAAGACCATCAGTATTTTCAAAATTTAACCTTTTCAATTGCCAGACGTTTGCAGCTTATAATAGAGAAAAATGGTGATCCTATTAAATACTAAATTATTTAAAGTTAAAATAATTAGTATTAAGTTTACCATCGTTTTTGTCCTAATCCAAGTTTCCTATTCGTCGAATTGTTTTCAATCCAGCGCTGTTTCCATCGTATTATTGTTATTTTATCAACTCCAAAATGGGTTACCGCCCTCTTTATAGAACAGCCTCCGTCCGTCATTATTTTTGCTGATTTTTTAGTATCATGGTTTGCCTTTAATTTAAGTAAAAAAATATTTTCAGTTTTAGACAATTAGACAATATGACAAGTTCGTACTGTCGTACTTCTGAAGTTCTGAAGTTTTTAGGCATTTTAGCTCGTGGTCCGTATATATTATACACTTTTAGAAAGGTCAATTTTGTGTCTGCATGTATGCGTTTTTTTTAAAATCAAGTATACGTGCGTCGTGCGATATGGAAGACAATATACAGACTTGGACATGCAAATACCGTCAACTTCAGCTGCCGGAAATAATGCTAAAAATGTTGGATAGTTAAGTCAAACTTTTGCAAATATCGCTTTTGTCCATTAAAAATAACCTTCTCCCAATCTTGTCAGAGCATCCACGTTTTTATGATGACGTCATCGACGAATTTGTCGACAGTGATCGAGAATCGAATTTAATTGCATTAAAAATAGGATAAGTTTTTAAAAATTGTTTTCCTTACTTAAAATTTCTCCACACGCCGCTGGTTTCTCGACGGTGTAAAATTATCAATTCAAGTGTTTTATATTTTCCCATTTGGGTTATTGAGTGCCAATTTCTCCGTAATGTTAAACCTGGTTTTAATTTAAATAGTGGTTAGAGTGTGAAACCTTGGAATTTTAAGTTCTTTGTGAAAGCGCATTCTAACCACCGGTTAAATTTAAACTAGGTTTAACGTTTAGGTGCAATATGCAGTAATTGTACAAATTTAAAAACTACCTTAAAAACAAACATTAAAATATGCACGCTAAGGTCAATTCATTTTAGCTTCTCTTCTACCTTGGCGAAGGAGCCCTTAATGTTAATTTAAAATTCACCCCTTTATTTGTCAACTTAACACGCCATTGGATACCTAAAAACTGCTTTCAGTTGAAATAAAGTAAAATTGTTGGAGATTTACAAAACCCCAAATAATGTTACGTAAGTTTATTATAAAAGTGCGAAATTTTTTACGCATATTTAGAGTTAGAAAGCAAAATTGTAAAAGATTCTAGGCATCCATACAAAGAAGATACTAATATGCCAGCAGTTATCTCATAATATGTTAATATTCAGCCCCTTGTTTCGCATTCTTTTGACCTCCCCCCACCAAAATTTAAACAGCTTCAAATTACCCTCAAAATCTTGTTTTCAGAAATCATATGTACGAAAATTTATGACAGGCAGAAACCGAGGTTGCCCCACCTCCCAAGCAAAAAAATCAGTCGCGACTTGGTGGCCATAGAGTTGTGGCGTCATATCACGCTGACGGTTTTATTACTACTATACCTCGAGTCATTCACCGTTTTTGGGAATGCATTAGGACGGTTATACAACTACATCGCGACGTTGATGATTATTCCTTATCGTCGCGGGTAGTAAACGAGCACGTTATCCCGACGTCCTGTTTACCACATAAAGTAGTATTTCTGACTTTGTAGGGTTTTTATAGGTTTTCTCTTTCCCACATTGTCAATTCAAAATATGTTGATCTTTTTATAAACTCTGTATGAACAAATACGATAAAATATGTGAAGACATGACAGAAAACAGAAGTATTATCTATAAACCACTTTTCAGAAGTCACAACATTTTAAATTCATAAACGCATAACACTTTACTGATTTATAATGCTGATTTTTTGATAAAATAAAATGTAGATGAAAAATTGGAATTATTTGAGGTTAGAATTTCCAAATTAAATATCTTTCAAGTTCTAATATGTTTTATTAACTAAATATTAATATTTTAACTTTTATTTGTATATGCAACTACTAATGGCTGATTTAAGGAGGTATTTTTAAATTTCGATTTAAATTCCGTGCTTAATAAAAGTAAATAACATGGACGTCGCGATCCAGTTGTGACTCCAAAACTTTGTAGTTTTGTATTGAGTAGGGGCCACTGAATTGCAACCAAATTAATATCAGTAGAGTTGTTACCTCGTAAAAGTAATATTAAAGAAATTAAATTTGACAACTATGAAGTAAGCCTCGGACTGTAAAGTTTTTTCGTGCTTCTAGTAATGGTATATTAGGCTGGGCCAAAAAAACCGGGACTTTTTTAATTGTCTATCACTTAAAAAATATTTGTCCGATTTTAAAACCTTTGGTCATTTTGAAAAGCCAGAACATTAATATTTTTGAATTTGATATTAAAATTGACATTTCGAAAAGCAGAGCCAATCAAAAATAATGTTTTTTTTTCGACTTGTCTGAATTAGGCTTACCGAACTCACTTATTTAAACAATTTATATCTTCCTTATTTCTTACCCGATTTTAATAAGCGATACAGGAGTAAACTTTAAGGAAAAACATGGCTTTCGAAATGTATTTTTAGTTATGCACCAGTGCGCACACCAAAAATTTGCAGGGGGGGTTAAAAATACCTATTTTTTTATATTCTCCGCCATCTTGAATTTGACCAAATGTAAATTTTAACATCCAATTCCAAAATGTCAATGCTCTGGCTTTTCAAAATGACCAAGGGTTTTAAAATCGGACAAATACTTTTTAAGCAATAGACAATTAAAAAAGTCCCGCCCTATAGTTATATAGTGGAATATATTAGTTTCGCGTATAACTTTATATTTTTACGACACTGTGGTAACTTTTAAACCATAAATAGTGACCACACTAAGTGACAATAATGACATTTTTCCTATAAATAGTTTTTGTAGGAAATATTACTAGGCTTTAATCCATTTTTGGTGTCGAAGTTGCCTAGAATTGTTGCTTGGACTCTCCGTGAATTACTTAATGTATTTTTAACACAAAGCCTTAGTCAACACCATTTTTTTAATTCCAAATAAAGAAGGAATGGTGTTAAAATGGGAAAATCAATATTTAACTTAACCAGAGAATATGACAGCCCATTTAGAAAGCGCTTTGACTATAATATTGATACGCGCCCAATATTATGCCAAGGTAGCACTTTTAATTTACCCTGGGCAATCTCAGAAAATTTTTTGACCCCCGATCCTGCATTTAATAAGTTATTTATTTATTTATTTACTTACACCACTCCACAGAAATACACCCCATTATTGAGTGATGGAAATGATAGAGATGTAGGAAAAAATTATAGGCAGTAAATTATTATTAAATTACAATATATATAGGTTAGAAAGTAAAAAATTATAGGCAGTAAATTATTATTAAATTACAATATATATAGGTTAGAAAGTAAAAAAAAGAAGAAAAGTACAAAATATTTAGAAAATATTTGATTTATCTAAGTCAAGCGCACTTTTTTAGTGTCTGTTAGGTTGCAGTTAAACATGTCACATCGATCTTGAACTGTGTTATATGTGTTGCATGCTCTCCGCAATGGAGAGAACTTTCCAATATTAGTTCTTCTTCTTGTTAGGTAAAAAGTTTGTGGATTTCGCGCTGATAAATATGGAACTTGAAAACCGAGCTGTTGTAATAATTCTGGTGAATCAATTAGGCCATGTATTAGTTTATACAGGGTTCCTAAGCAAATCCTTAGGGGGCCAAGCAGCCGTGTATAAGACGCAGACAAACGGAAAAGCACATTAGGCAGAAAAGGATGGGCATGGGGCGATGTTGTCACTACATCTTACACGTAGTAAATTCATTCCAGGTTGTTGTTTTCTTATGTTTTCCATTTTCATACCTTTAGGACTGGAATAAAAATTGTTTTTGCTCGACTTTAATACCAAACTGATGAAAGATATCGTAAAAAAAATATTTTTCGGCTTTTTATTTTGTAACCATTGTCCAGATACATGCAAATGCCTAACCTAAAGCGTTCATACACGGCCGGACAAATCGACTGAGATATTTCCGTAGAAACTTTATCAAGCAAATAGGACGGGTTCACGCCTTCGAACGTCCAACCCGAGTTTTGCACTTTGATTCGAAATCAAAAAGGAGGAACAGTCAGATGTGGGGCCGTGCACAAATTACGTAACGGTGATTTTACCAATTTTTGACCCCCTCCCTATGTAATGTTTTGTAACGGTTTGGCACGCCACTCCCCTAATATTACGTAACGATTTCAAGACCACTACCCCCCCCCCCAAAAAAAAACTTTTCACTTATTTTCATTCCAAATTTTCTTAGTTTCACACAAATGCAAACGCTGTCGAAAACCCCCCTCCCCCCTACGTAACGTTTTGTAACCCCCCTTTATCTTCTCACTCGAAACAAAGATTCCCCGTTTTAGGAAAACTGATCCCGTCTCTGTTTCTAAATTTTTTCGAATAAAAGTAGAGTATGACCATGGGGGAAATAATTTTTTTCTACGGTATGACGAAAATTTCGAGAAGAAAAAAATAAAAAAAGTGGCAGAGCTCAAGTTTTTCGTAAAAAAAAACGTTTTTTGTAAAGAAACAGAGCAAAATAAATCTTTTCACCCCTTTTTGGGTGTTACAAATATTGGCAGCCCCTTATTTTTCGCTTTTGCCCTCCCGCTAGTTCTGAAGAATTGGTTCGCTACATGTTTCGAGATCATGTCATAAAACACCTCGAAAATATCAAGTGTAGTGTAGGGCCAGCTTTATTTAAAATCAATAATATCACAAGCAAAAAACTCTGCAGGAAAAACAGCGCCGTTTATTGATTTCTTTGGCTGCTAGTGCTAGCTGCATGGTTTGGCCGTTTCCGGATAGATGTCACTAGTAGAACAGAATGGAAAGAAATTTAATTAAAAGCGAAGATATTTCTTTCTAATGTTAACAACCTCAGGAGTTTATCGCACAGTATCGTAAATAATGGACCCTGCCGCCTCCTTTAAGTGGTTTGGACCTGAAAACATCTAATTTTTAATTAGATTAGATGTTCAAATCTCATGGTGTGGCCGCCATCTAGCGGAATTTGCAGACATCTTGTCAACGGTTATTATTGCAACTATGATCTATGCTCACAATGAAAGAGTGGCGACAATTTTTTCTCATGAAAGCAGTCCGGAGATAATAACAAACTGGCACCATTGCCCAATATACTTGTTTCTTTTGTGCGCGCAGAACTTTCTATGCCATTTCTGTTTGATTTATTGAAATCATATCCCTAAGGAAAATCTCAGGAACCCTGTATAAAAATTGTAAGTCAGCTGAGTCACGTCTATTAACCAACGAAACTAGAGAGAATCTCTCTTGCAACCTTTCGTGAGGAAAACCATTTTCTATGTACACTCCAGTGCATTTAAACGCTAGGTGTTTAAGGAATTTACGTTGAATATTTTCCAATTTTTGAATGTGATTTTGGTAGTAAGGTGACCAGACTTGAGAGGCGTATTCTAAAACGGATTGGATAAAAGAGAAGTATAAAATATTTTAGACTGTGAATATTGGTGAAGTGTTGAGAATTTCTGATAACAAAGCCTAGCAATTTATAAGTGTGTAGAGTGTTATCAAATGTTACTCCAAGAACTTTCAACTGATTTGATCTGGGTAGAGGTATATTATCAATGTTGTAGTTAAATTTAATTATATTTTTTTAAGCGAATAAGAAACTATGTTGCATTTAGCAGAATTAAGTGGCAATTTATTATTTTTGCACCACTCATTAAATAGGTTAAGATCTAATTGAAGTTGCAAGCAGTCTGTTGTGCTGTCTATACGGTAATATAGTTTCTTGTCGTCACAGTAAAGCACATAATTGACAGAGAGATTCTCAGATATTGAATTGATGAAAGAATCAAAGAAAAACGGGCCCAAAATGGAACCTTGTAGGACACCGGATGTTGCATTAATATTTACCGACCTGCAACCAAAACATTCTAAGTGACAGATAACGCAAAGAAAAGCCATAAAGATGATAAAAGTTGTTGATGAGTATATTATGGTCGAGTCGGTCAAAGGCTTTTGAAAAGTCCATATAAATGATGTCGACCTGTGAGTTGCAATCAATAGCAGAATGAAGGACACGTTCGAAACATTTAGAAAAGTTGTTAATTATGGTAAACGGTCTGTAGTTCTCAATAACGCTTTTCTCATTTTTTTGGAGAGGTTTAACAAATACACAGTCACTCAAAAAAAGCAGGAATTATATTAATACTGTCAGTTAAGTGATTGTTTTGAGAAGGATTAAGAGGTGGCGTATTAGATGTTGTGTTGGAGCTCTGAAAGAATGTTGCAAAGGCATTTATTTATTTATAGGAGATCAAATGAATTCATCCAGTGATAAATCAAAATGGTGCATTCTACCCAGCCTTTTATACATCTCCCAGCGCTTTTGAGGAGAAACGCTGAGCTTGGGTGATCGATTACTTTTCTATAAGCTTGAATGAACTTATAGCCAGATGTTGGGTCTCGAAGAAAAGGCTCTTACGGATATAAGGCCAAGGGTCAGTATCACAGGCTATTATACATAGAGACCTAGGTTCTTTAATAGAGGTGTCTTCTTTTTTGCTTTGTTAACTTTTGCCTAGGCTTCATACTTACTTACTACATACTTATGTTAGTAGGAAAAACGGACTTACTTCCCTACGGAGGAGCATAAAAGGAAAAAAAATCAGGGCGATCCCTCATAAATGAAAACTCAGCTTAAGATTAAATCCAAGCAGGGATAGAAATAACAAAAAATAATGAAAGATTAACCCTTTTTTTTTCATGGGGCTCAGGTGGTGTTTGTTTTGTGTGGAAAACTTATTGAACCTTATGAGAGATCCATTTCAAAAGGGAGAACAAACAAGCGCGGGTCTCACCTGGCCGCACGATATACTCAGAGATATATGAAAAAGTGGGGAGAATAGGCCTCAAATGGTGTAATTTTCCTAACACGGAGCGCCGCCATTTTGGTGCTTCTAAATATTCTACATTTCCACGCCGAATTGGATATGGCTTAATGTGCTAAAGGAGACGTTAGATGTAAAGGTACTGCGTGAAAACATAGCGAAGAATATTTTTAAACGGTTTTAACGTGTTATTTATTTATTAACTGTTTAGCTTTTTGAATATACAAATTATTGTAATTTGATTTTGATAAATGATATTTCACTACTTAAAAAGATTATGAAAAAATAGATAAGTAATATGATAAAAAAATACATTGTTTTAAATTTTATATCCAGAAAAAACCTTCATTTAAAATACTACCAGGAGATGTCGTGGGATATGTTCTTGTCATGTATACAACAAAAGAGTTCACAAGAGTTTATGTTGTTTAACGGTAGAGTTAGTTGCTGGACTCCACCGATTCATCGATTGATGCCATCAATGCCCACCGACTCCGGATTTCGGTGGGAATGGATGGATGGACTAATTAACCTAAAAGTTTAGTATGAAAAAGATATTAGGGCGGTCTTAACTAAGATGGACTAAGGTTTAGGACTATTTGACGCCAGTTCTAATTATGCGGGTTCTTTATAAACAAGTGAAATTTTGGACTAACTATAATTATATAAGTGTTTTCGCAAGGGCAAACCACCCCCTCGAAAATTTTTCTTACTTCGCCACTGTCAGTTGCGGTATGGTTCTGCTTAAAATCAATTTTTAGATCTATTCATGAATAGACCGCTTCAGCCTACTGCGAACATAGGCTGGAAGAAGACCAATTTACCAGTATACGTACATGCAGGGACACCGCACACCTATCAGTGAAGCAACCATTACTCAGGCTTGCGATCACCACTTGCGTGACTTACGTTTAGTATTTAGTACGCCTCTAACCACGGTGCTGTGTGGAGTGTAGTCAATGAAACCGGAATTTGGTCAATAAATACGCAAATTTTTATAACGTAATTTTCTTATTTTTTGTCACTGATAAATAAGAGCGTTTTATTGTCAATTGCTCAGATTTATCACTGACAACGTGTTACAATGAAAATAATAAGGAGAAACAAAATAAAAGCAAGTTCTCAAAATAAAATAATACATTCTAAAATCCAAAAAGATTCTTCCAGTCAAAAAAAAATTAGAGCAAATGTTCGAAAAGTCCGCCTTGTTCGGCTAGACAATATCCGAGCCTATTATAAAACCCCCTTCTAACGTTTCCAAGCATGTTAGGGGTGATAGTTTGAAAAGCCTCTTCAATTTTAATCCGAAGTTCTTCCAAATTATTAGCCCTTTCATGCCCGTAAACACTATTTTTGATATAACTCCTCAAATAGAATTCATTAGGACCAAGATCAGGTGATCGAGCTGGCCATAAAATAGTTCCCCGTGTACTTATAACCCGATTTACAAAATTCTCCAAAAAAAGTTCTTGAATAATTCTCAATGGTCTGCCTTGATAGTACCATTTGACCATCTGCACTTTTTCGGCAACTTCGTAGACATCCATTTTTAGTTTTAAAAATGTATTATTTCACTTAAGAACTTACCAATCTGTTTCTCGAGCCAGGCAGAAATAAAACAAAATAATAAAAACAAAATAAATTTCCAAAAGATAACACTGCAGCGTGCTTCGAATCCACCTCGGTCGTACGGTACGGAGAGTAAATTGGACTTGATTCCCCCTATGTTCGCAGTAGCCTGAAGCTCATTGTATATGTTAGCCTTTAAAACACACTTGTCAGTCTTTAAAATAAAATTGAGGATTATGTAGTCAAAAAAAATCTAGGAAAAAACGGAAAAAAAACCCGCAGAAAAAAAACCTCGGACGAAAACTCAAAGAAAAAATTGTTATAATTACCAGAGGCACCCCTTCTAACGTTTCCAAGCATGTTAGGGGTGATAGTTTGAAAAGCCTCTTCAATTTTAATCCGAAGTTCTTCCAAATTATTAGCCCTTTCATGCCCGTAAACTTTATTTTTGATATAACTCCACAAATAGAAGTCATTAGGAGCAAGATCAGGTGATCGAGCTGGCCATAAAATAGTTCCCCGTGTACTTATAACCCGATTTACAAAATTCTCCAAAAAAAGTTCTTAAATAAGTCTCAATGGTCTGCCTTGATAGTACCATTTGACCATCTGCACTTTTTCGGCAACTTCGTAGACATCCATTTTTAGTTTTAAAAATGTATTATTTCACTTAAGAACTTACCAATCTGTTTCTCGAGCCAGGCAGAAATAAAACAAAATAATAAAAACAAAATAAATTTCCAAAAGATAACACTGCAGCGTGCTTCGAATCCACCTCGGTCGTACGGTACGGAGAGTAAATTGGACTTGATTCCCCCTATGTTCGCAGTAGCCTGAAGCTCATTGTATATGTTAGCCTTTAAAATACACTTGTCAGTCTTTAAAATAAAATTGAGGATTATGTAGTCAAAAAAAATCTAGGAAAAAACGAAAAAAAAACCCGCAGAAAAAAAACCCCGGACGAAAACTCAAAGAAAAAATTGTTATAATTACCAGAGGCAGAGGTGGGCAACTCATATTGCGCTTGCCCTCTCTTTCTATTTTTTTTCATATTTGCATGTAAAACCGATTTCATGAAATGGACTGATGTTTTGTTGTCTCTGTTTATAATTTCCTCAGACAGTTTTTCAAGGAAGTTGACTTTTTTGGTCAGTAAAATATGTCAAACTTTCATAAAAAAACAGGAGGTAGATACACAGATATTAAAGATGTTAGTTAAAAAAAAATAAAAATTTTATTGATCTATTCTTTTTGTTACTCATTTTCTGAAAATAATAATAATAATTATAATATAATTTGAATATAACTAATCTTACTTAACGCTATTTTTTATTAATTTTGGATTGGAACAATACAAATTCGTAGGCGGCAGTATTTTTACAGTATTTTTACAGTTCCTTATAATATTATTAAATAATTAAATTTAAAATTTGATGTACCTACGCACAAAGCATATACACGTAGGTACATATTTTGTGGTACCTTCGTTTATTAATAAAAAATGTGAAGACAAAATTTCCAATGATTAAGTGACCGATACTGTGTTATACTTGGGGAACACTATTTGACGGCGACAGAGCGAAGCTGGTGGCTACAACTACTTGTACAGCCAGACGCATAATAAAATACATATATTCTTTTGGTTAATTTTTTACAGACACTTACTCATTATACAGACCGCTTCAAGCTACTGCGAACATAGGGGGAATCAAGTCCAATTTACTCTCCGTGCCGTACGACCGAGGTGGATTCGAAGCACGCTGCAGTGTTATCTTTTGGAAATTCATTTTGTTTTTATTATTTTGTTTTATTTCTGCCTTGCTCGAGAAACAGATAGGTAAGTTCTTAATTGAAATAATACATTTTTAAAACCAAAAATGGATGTCTACGAAGTTGCCGAAAAAGTGCAGATGGTCAAATGGTCAAATCGTCATAACCCAACACACGTTCGATATTGGTCGAGGGAAAATTTGCATTTGTATTTTGACGTAAGAACACAGTATCCCCAAAAACTAAATGTTTGGGGGGGGGGGGTATTGTAGGGGAACACGTAATTGGGCAATTTTTTATTAACGGCAATTGCAATTTGAATGGTCCTAGATACTTGGATCTACTGCAGCAGCACATTATTCCAACTGCTAGGCAGTTGTTAGGTGTAAGATTTGGTGAAACATGGTTTCAACAAGATGGTTGTTCCGCTCACAATGTTGGCCTTGTTAGGGAATATCTTGATAATGTATTTCCTAATCGGGTTATAAGTACACGGGGAACTATTTTATGGCCAGCTCGATCTCCCGATCTTGCTCCTAATGACTTCTATCTGTTTTTGAAGAAGCTTTTCAAATTATCACCCCTAACATGCTTGGAAACGTTGGAAGGGGTTTTTATAGTAGGCTCGGATATTGTCTAGCCGAGCAAGGAGGACTTTTCGAACATTTTCTTTAATTTTTTTTTGACTGGGAGAATCTTTTTGGTTTTTAGAATGTATTATTTTATTTTGAGAACTTGCTTTTATTTTGTTTCTCCTTATTATTTTCATTGTAACACGTCGTCACTGATAAATCTGAGCAGTTGACAATAAAACGCTCTTATTTATCAGTGACAAAAAATAAGAAAATTACGTTATAAAAATTTGCGTATTTATTGACCAAATTCCGGTTTCATTGACTACGCTCCACACAGCACCGTGGTTAGAGGCGTACTAAATACCAAAAGAAAGTCATGCAAGTGGTGATCGCAAACCTGAGTATTGGTTGCTTCACTGATAGGCGTGCGGTGTCTCTGCATGTACGTACAGTGGCAAATTAGACTTCTTTCGCCCTATGTTCGCAGTAGCTTGAAGCGGTCTGTATAATAAAAATATATGACAAAACTTAACAGGCGCAGTTTTTTCCATACTTTTTAGTGTTAAAAAAGCAATTCATTCGCGAAAGGTTTAAGCTCTATACAAACCTTAACCAACTTTGCAGTGTTGCATGCAGCTAAAAAACTTTCTTTAGCTTACAAAAAGTTTTTTGGACTCTTTACAAATCTAAAATAGGACAAAAGGGTTATAACTATGTTGAGGAATATTATCAAATATTAAAATATTAAAGGTAACAACATTTTCTTTTGTTAATTGGGAAAAAATACCAGTATAAAAGTTTTACAGATTTTATAAATGTTTTAACTTATATCCCTTTTTTTTCGTTGTATTTTAACCATCTTCTTGCTTAACTCTGTATAAATTATCACAATATTTTCTTCAGAGATTTGGTTCGCAAAAATATGAATCCCAATTTTCGGCACTCTTCAAATAGTCTCATGCTCTCTCGCTTCAATGGTAGTGATCCACTTTTGAAAATATAAAAAAACTGCTTGCCAGTTTTGACAGTCTTTGACAAGGAATGGCAAAAACCGGCAAGTACAAAATTAAAATTTTGTGAAATATATTTTGACATTTAAAAATGTTCTGCCTTTCTTTTATGTTCATACAGAAAGAGATGGACGGGGCAAGGTAGATGTTTACTTAATACAAGCACTACTTCCACACAATGCGCTATGCGCTACAGGAACGTATTTTCTGCGCGGCCCTATCTTTCTTACCTCAGCAGGGGGTCTATTCTTGAATCGAGAGAAAATTTGCTGCCAGGGAGTAAGTAAGTAATTCGATTGGTATTACTTTTGATCAATATCGTGCAAAAGCGAGATAAACCGATTAGAACTGAAGATTTGGACCAATCAGATACATAGTAGCAAGAGAAATTTTCTCGCGATTCAAGAATAGACCCACTGTCAAAAATTGTATACAGGCCCTCTAGGTAGACCCAGCCAACCGAACCCAAAATAATATTTTTTAATTTTGAGGTATTTTTTAAAATGTAACAATTAATTTTTCTTAGCGTTTCTATCCTGGGGTTTTTTCCGTTTACCAGTGAAAACCGTCGCCAATTATTATTTAATGCATATTAAGTCCCACTTCAGAAAGTCTCAAGTAAAAGCTAAAGTGTGGATGAAAGTAATTTATATCCCAGCAAACACACATCGTCGGAATTGAATCGGGCCAATGTCGACAACGTCGGTAGTGTGTCGGCATCGGCAACTACACTCTGGCCCGATGTTGGGCAGATTGCGATTTTCAGTTTTCGGTCAATAATCGGCAACTGACGGAGGTCCACATTACTATAGTCGACTTTATGCCGACACCACTTTAGGACAGACGATGGTCCGATTGGACCTTTGTTTCATCGGTCGAAAATCGGCAACTGACGATGGTCCGAGTTACTATGCTCAATAGTTTCTTTCTAGTATGTAGATGGCCCTAGTGTCACTATGTTCCTTGTACAGTGGAAGATAATATTATATATATAATGAGCAAAGATATTTCAAAACTAGAATGCGGAATTGACAAGATGTACTTCTCTACAATAATCACCTCCTCTGTCACTTAAACCAGCCCGACTGGTTAAGCACCCGCATTATCGAAACTTTGTCAATCGCCGACGTTGTACCGATTTAGGAAACCAATGTTAGACTTGAATAGTTTACCGATGTCGGGCCGAGACCAGCTTGCCTACGTTAGACCGACCAAATTAAGCAGTTATGGGTGGATGGTCGGTACCATGTGGTTAAACCATATCGGACGGCGACGGTATGCCGATGACAGCAAAAAGTAAAATTTACCATTGGTCCGACGACGGGCCACAGTCTAACGCTGCATCGGCAAACATACATTGGGCCTACATCGCAAAGCGGACAAAAAATACTGCTGGTCCGATGTCGTAAATCGACGTCGTGCCGATGACGACAAATTCGGAAATCGACATCGGACCGACGAATTCCCAATGTAATAATAAACAAAATCACAAAAAAACACGCAACCAAGTCCAAGCAAAACAGAAAAAGTGAGGTTGGCATCAAAATGGCGTCTCCTATAACCTAAAATTAGTTGTTAACTGGTCCATGCACGTTCTTCCCCACATTCTCTGGGTACACTGAGGTTTGTTTACATTTAAGCGATCAATATTTGGCTTTACCCTTCGTATATGGGGAAAGTTTTTGATTATTTATCACCTATAAATGGTAGCAGCAATATCAATAATAATTAATAGAATTTATTTTAATTAGGGTCAGTTACGATCTAGGCAAATATTTCTTAAAAAACGAATGGGTATTGGTTGCGAGCACTTTAAATCTAACGAAAAAACAGAAGTTTTTTGTGCTAGAGCAAAAAACTACTGTTTTCTGGTTAAATATTCTTTTAGCAACGTTGTAGACATACCAAAAGTACTACGCTTGAACTACGCATTTATCTCCTTTTAATAAAACAGACACGCTTATAGAAGGCAACACTTATTGATTCTTGATTTTCCTTGCAAGGGTGCCCAGGCTTTTTGAAAAATTATGCAGTTCAGCTAATTGTGATGCTTAGTTTCCCAGGGACATCCTGTAAGAAAAATGATGAAAAAAGGCGTCTTCTTTTTTAAAATCTGCCTACAGTCTAGATTCAGAAAATCTGTTTTAATAACTCTCTACAAAACCAATAGTTACTTCCATTGACATATTGACCCAATCCTCCCCAGACATAAATGGTGTCTGCTTTTTTTTCTGTTAGTGACCTCAGCTTAGGAAATGTCTAAGGAACGTTCAAAACGGGTCATCTCATGACATTTCCTGAACTAAGGTCACTGACAGAAAAAAAGAATAGCGGAAAATTCTTAAAAAATATTGATCATTTTTACGTTTTCTTTTTGAAATATTAAAAAAAGATTGCATTGGCTTCCAAGAGGGACTGGGATGGGATGGGACCACCGGCGTAACTAGCTTTCTAACCTGGGGGGGGGGGGGCTAGGGAAGGGCGTAGCTGACAATGCTTGATAGTGGGGAATAAAAGACAATGATGTTTTTTCTCAAAACTGTTTAATATTATGCATTATTACCTTAACTCGTTGTATGAACAACTTTGAACAGTAACTCTATATAATTCAGCTCAGCAGTTTATTATAAAGCAACTTAAATTAACTGCAAGTTCCTTGTCTTTTGTGGGAATATTTCCAAAACTTAATTAAATAATTATCGATGTTAATAATTGATACAGTCTCCCCAGTTCCAATTTTGTATTTCACGCATTGCAGAAAAGCTTCGTTCACAACTAGCAGAAGTAATAGGAAGGAAAATAGCGATCTCAATTAATTTGTAGAGGTTCGGACAAAAGTCTGGTCTAATATACTCTTTGATAGATTTTAACTCAAGTAAGTAGTAGTAGTAATTTCATTCAAATCTTGGCCAATAATAAGTTTCAAAACTTCGCCCTAAAATTAGCTGCTAAATTACTCATTATTTGCGATTATTTGGTAGTGGATGTTTATTTTCCAGTGTTCTAAGCAACTTAGCTCTGATAGCAATTCTATCGCGCTGTCATGTCCAAGAGTGCTTTCCACTATATAATCCTTAGTTTGTGCAGCAATTTGCCGTTTCCGTTTTGATACTTTGATAGGTTCTAAAGAAATATCAAATTTATAAGTCTTGGATTTCAGAATAAATATTTTCAAAGCTGTTTCCAGTTTCTTCTATTTTTCTTATTTATTTTTTTTTATTTTCATTTTATTTTCTTATTTTATTATTTCTATTTTCTTCCAAAAATTTAATACCCAAGGTATCTGCAACCTTTTTAAGATTTTTATGATTTGGTTGCGAAAAATGCACATACAATGCCTCTAATTTGTTAAAGAAAGAAGCTGCTGGTGCAACTTTTGTACATTATCGGCATCATAAAAGTGGTACACAATACTTTTTGTTGTAATACCTTGGTCTATTTTTGCAAACAAAGTCACCCATTATTGTGTTTTTCTTAAACTGTCAAAGTATGTCATTCTGTATTTCAAATAAAATCTATATGTTTGTGGCGGATTCATAATGTCTAAACTACTTTTTTTGGGTTTTAACATATTTTTGAAAAAAATTCCTTAACTTAGTGGCGAAAAACCCAAAAAAATTAGTTTCGACATTCTGTATTTCAGTCTGACAAATAAATAAAAAATGCCTTCACAAATTTCCTTATTTGATAAAGCCCAACTCCTGGCAAAACTACAACTCGGTTGGTCAATTAGGGACGTGGCTAAACATTATGGACGCAGTAAAACCACGATTATAAAAATTAAAAAACGATGGGAAGAAGAGAGAAAACAAGAGACTGGTTTATTGAAAGTTTCAACTTATGAACAAGATTATGACCTTATCGCTTTAATGAAAAAGTATTCGATGAAAAAGTTTTCCAGTCCTGTAGTGAAAGAAAAGTTTTTCGGTAAACATGTGGGGTTAGATTTCTGCTAGAGGTTATGGTGCTCTATTTTGAATCGATGGAAGGCTCACAGCAGAGCTTTACGTGGACATTTTAGAGAACACCATGCTTCCAGCCGTCACAGAACTTTATCAAGACCAGTTTATTTTTCATCAAGACAGCTGCCCTGCTCATACGGCCAGAATTTGCCAAACTTGCTTTCGGGAGCAAAATATTGAAGTTCTTCCTTGACTTGCGAAAACCCCAGACGCCAATCTTATGGAAAATATCTGGGGTTTAATTTCAAAAAAGCTGGAAAGCTTTAATATTGTGCCGGGAAATCAACATCACTTGGTCCAGTTAATAGTCTATGCTTATGAAGAATTGATTGGTGAAAATGAAAAACTTTTTGAAATTTTGGCTGATTCTCTACCAAGAAGGTTAAACGGTATAATTGAGGTGAATGGCATAATGACTAGATATTAAAATTTATTTACCTAATAATTTGTTTCTATTGTTTTATAATTTTCGATACAGTGGTGTTTTTTAATTTTTGTTACAGTTGTTTTATGCGTTAGCGTCTTATTTTAATATAAAAATTATTTTTGAAAGCAATCTTTAATGTCAATATTTTCACATTTTAGTACCAGTCTGTGACAAAATATAATCCGGTAGTTAACCATACAATTTAAAAAATACTAATGTTTATCATGTACCATTTTTATGATGACGATAGTGTACACTAAAACAACTGTAATAAAAATTAAAAAAATACAACTGTAACGAAAATTATAAAATAATAGAAACAAATTATTAGGTATATCAATTTTAATATCTAGTCATTGCGCCATTCTCTTCAATTATACCATTTAACCTTCTTGGTAGAGAATCAGCCAAAATTTCCGAAATGTTTTCATTTTTACCCATCACTTCTTCATAAGCATTGACTATTAACTGGACCAAGTGATGTTGATTTTTCGGCACAATATTAAAGCTTTCCGGCTTTTTTGAAATTACACCCCAGATATTTTTCATAGGATTGGCGTCTGAGGTTTTCGCAGGCCAAGGTAGAACTTCAATATTTTGCTACCGAAACCAAGTTTGGCAAATTCTGGTCGTATGAGCAGGGCAGTCTTGTTGAAAAATAAACTGGTCTTGGTAAAGTTCTGTGACGGCTGGAAGCATGGGGTTCTCTAAAATGTCCATGTAAACCTGTGCTGTGAGTTTTACATTGATTCGAAATAGAGCACCATGACCTCTAGCAAAAATCCAACCCCATAAATTTACCGAAAATCTTCCAACGCAATCGTTGTTACCAGCAATATATCTTTCGTCATAGCGCGTTCTTGGTGGACGATACCCCGAATTTGTTTTTTGTCACTACAAGATTGGAAAACTTTTTTATCGTAACATATTACCTTTCGCCAAAACTCTGGTTCCTTTAGAGAGTAACTAAGTGCTAAAAGTAACCTGGCCTGTTTTTTTTTCATTCGTAAGTTTATTTTTTTTAGCAGCTACACGACATCTTAAATTGGGGCCTTTCCTTACGCGATTTCGTGCCACTCTTACACATCCTGAAAATTGGGTTGATCTTTTTGCCTGGGCAACAGATGCAAAAGAGTTTTCTTCCATAAAAGCAATAAGGTCATAATCTTGTTTATCATTTGAAACTTTCAATAAACCAGTCCCTTGTTTTCTGTCTATTGACTGATCTCCTTTCCATCGTTTTTTAATTTTTATAATCGTTGTAGTTTTCCCAGGAGTTGGACTTTATCAAATAAAGAAGTTGGTGGAGGCATTTTTTTATTTATTTGTCAGACTGAAATACAGAATGACATACCTTGACAGTTTAGGAAAAATACAATAATGGGTGACTTTGTTTGTAAAAATAGACCAAGGTATTACAACAAAAAGTATTGTGTACCACCTTTATGATGCCGATAGTGTACATGCGACAACAAACAGTTTATGTGTCAAACAATAAATGTAACCTTGTAAGCCCTTATGTTTCCCAGACATTACTCTAGCTCCGTCATATGACTGACAACTACTAGGCTATATTTTTCTAGGGGGGAGTGGAAGGTTCTGGGGGGGGAGCAACTGCCCCAGGCCCCCCCGTAGTTACTCCGATGGATGGGACTCAGTGGCGCAAGTTTTTATCAAATTTACGTAATATTTACATAACATAACTTACGTATCTTTATTTAAATTATATTTACGTAATAAAAAGGGAACTTTGTGCATGTACATAGGCAGAACATGGAAGTATATAAATATTATATACACAATATGACTTTTACATAAATGTTACATTGCAATAGGAAATATTTATATAATATTTATGTTATAAATTTATATAGTAGTTACATAAAGAGTACGTTATTTACGTGACGTCAACTTTACTTGATGTTAGTAAGAGATATAAATATTGTGTAAAAAAATTTACCCCAATTTTACCTTTCCATTTACTTTCTACTTTTAATCAATATCTGCCGTCTCTCAATTTTTTGTTGCATGTAATATTTACCTTATTTTAATGAAATATTATTTACGTAAAAAGTAGGGAACTTTGAGCTTTGTTGTTACTTCCAGTTTACCTAGAATTTATGTAACAAAGTAATTATGCATTGGAAATTTTACGTAATATTTACGTAACTGTGTTGGCTGGGGGAAGGGTTAATGTTTAATGTTTAAAAAGTGGGTTAAGTAAATTATATATTTACTCATTAAATAAACAAAATTTTCTCTTGTCGCTTCCCCCTTTTTGGAAGAGCTGTTTCCGCCAAAGTTATTTTAATTCGTATCTCCATTCGCTTGTGTACTTTGTTAATTTGCCAATCTCCAACACCCGCATGTCTATCTCTATCTAATTAATATATAATTTTGTCTCTATATCGTCGTTTTACCAAGCGCAGCCATGCAAGATATCTCTACTCAGGGCCGGTTTTAACAGTCGTGCAACTCGCCCGCCGCGCGGTTCACCAAATTACAGGAACGCCAAATTATGATAAAGACGGCCGGTGATTGCAGCTAACCCAACCGAATTTTGTTTTAAATATTTCACAAAGAACATTAAAGTTTTTGAAAAATGTTTGGCTTTAATTTAAGAAAAATTTTCCTTCGGCGGTATAAAATCAATAATTGTTACAATTTTAGTTTAATTTTCAGCATTTGTTTTCAACAGCAATTAAAAAGTTTAAAAAGTAACATTTTTAATACATAGTTTTCTCAAAATTTTCGCCTGCGGCGCATTAATGATGTAATCATGGCAGCAAATCTAGAATTTACCCTTAGATTAAAAAGAGACAAGATACCTGACACTTACGGAGACTTTGGTTATATTATTATATGGAACAATGTTTACCTTTCTGTTGTTTATAGTAAACATACCAGTGGCGTATCTACTTAAATATAAATTTACACAAGGATTATATCATTAAAATTTTACTATAATATGATATCTGCAAAATAATTTAAAAAACATGCAAAAAATAATTCTACCAATTTGAACTTTGGAAGATTCCTAACAATAAATTTTTGTAGTATAATTTTATACAAAAGAAATTTATTACAAAGTTTGTATATTATTTATAGCAATTTCAATTTTCAACACAATAAAATTATGCCAAACATTAAAACAAAGAAACACAGTCCATAGCACCTGAAATATCAAGAAAAAAAAATTACCTACTAGCAAAAAATTATGTAATTGTGTTTGTTAATTTTTTTATTTTTATGGTCATTAGCAGAAAATTACTAATACTGACTTCTTCAGTACACAATAAAGTCAATAATGCTGAGGGTATATACAGACATCTAGGACAGACAAAAATATTTAAATATCAATTCGAAGGGCGAGCGCAGATGGCAACGGCGGCAGTATAAATCAACCTTAATATTCTGATAAGAGGTAAGAATTCAATATTCTTACAAACCTGAACACATCTGAATTAACTTTTATTGTTGTTTGCAAGTTGGTTTAAGAACTTTACCTACCTTTATTTTATAGTCTTTATAAAAAAAACCTTCGAAAATATCTTATTTCCGCATTAACTACTTCATCAAAAGTATGTTTTATTTTATCGTCTTTATAAAAAAAACCTCGAAAAAAACCTTATAAAAACGCTCGAAAATATCTCATTTGACGCATTGGGAATTAACTACTTCATCAAAAAAAAACGTGTTTGTTGATATTTTAATCTAAGGATCTACTAATTTAAGTATATTTCATAAACTACCTACCGGCACTGACTGATTTCACTTGCTATCTCTTTGTTTTCAAAACATTGGACGATTTGTTCCAAAACATCACTTTAAATGCACTGACATATTCTCCTACTGGTAAAAAACACACTATAAACGTTTTTTGAAAAAATGTGGTTTTCAAATGACTTACAAACTACTTAAAACATTCTGAAATTTTAAAATAAATAAGACGAAAAAGCTTATGTCAATAAAAATATCATCCGACCGTCTGCGCTCTGCCGACTTTCCCCATCCACAAGCCAATCACGACCTAAAGTGGCTGAGACAGAATTCTCTGTCCATATCGTTCTAACGTCGTTTAAAAGGATAGAAAAATAATCGATATTTCTTACCTTTGCTTTGTTGTAATTTTATTTGTAAATAAACAGTGGTTATTATTTGCCAAGGAGTTTTCGTTGGACCAGATATCTTGTCTCTTTTTAATCTAAGAATTAACCCAATCTCCTAGCCTTACCCAATTTCCTAGCCAACTTAATCCACTATTTTTTTAATATTAACAAAAAACGTGAAAGGTAAAACATTTTCTTGTGGGGTAGGTATGTAGCGCAATTTTAGTTTAATTTGTGTCACCAGCATTCAAAACATGTAAAAAAGTTACATATTGGGTATAGTTTGTTATATGTTGGGTATATTTTCCTCAAAATTTTTGCTTGCGGTGTCATTATGACATTTCACCTCAAGTCTGGCCAGCGCACATTTTTTTATTATTTCACAAAAAACGTGAAAAAATTTTTCTGCATAATCCCCAAAAAATTTTGCTTGCGGCGCTATTACATCATTGATTATTACAAGTTAATTTTTTTATCCATTTTTTTTGCTATATTTTTCAAAATCTTCGCCTGCGGCGCATTTATGACATAATTTTGGCAATAAATCTAGTATATTGATAATCACTTTTCTGAAAAAAAAAATAGAAGTTAGTTACCAAAATTTTATAGGCCGTAAAAGTGGCGCCAAATCAAGCTGTAGCACGAGAGCGCGTAGAGGGCTAGAACTGGCCCTGGTCTAATATTTATTACCTGAATAATATTGATGTTAGTTTGTGTATATGCATCGTTTCGGAGCTATAATCTTTGATACCCAGACCTTAACATATCAGCTCTGGCACCAGTATGCATCCTGATATAAAACAAATGAGTCAGATCTAACAATCATTTAAATCAATGTTTATTTTATATTTATTGGACAAGTAGAAAATATGTTATGACGAGGTACGTTGATAAAAGTGTCCCCAAAAGGGTTTAAAATCCCTTCACTTGTTTTTATAGCAATTTTTTGTCAGCTCATCACAGTAAAGTAATGTTCTTTTTTGCTAAAAGCATTCATTCATCTGTCTTCCCCGCATATCTGTCATTTCAATGGTGTAACACAGCTGAGCAGCGATGTCTTGATTCAGTTGCAATGACACTTTAAAAGTGTAATTTCCAACCTACTTTAGACGTCAGAAGATCAGGGAAATTTTTTGTATTGCCTCACATTTGTATCCACTCGAAAAATGTTCCCTCGACTTTCTTCTCAGCCTTTTTACTTACATTTCATCTATAGTAAAGTTTATATTAGGCTGAGGGTAAAAAGTTTTTTGCCTCATCTTTTTAACGTTCTTGGGGTAAAACTTACATGGTGATGAATGTTTCGCGGAAAAAATACAAGCATACAATCAGCGTCGTAACAACAGTTATACTTTTTTTATATATATTTTGAAACCTCTTTACCTACATATTGACACAGTAAAAGCATAAACTACCTGCTTAAAACTAATAAAACTAGATAAAATATGAAAATATTTTATGAACAAACATGCTAAAAATTAAAAGTCAAAAGGTAGAAAAATAGTGCGGCCACTAAAAATTTACTTTTCTAGATTTAGCGGAGGCAAATGTTGTAATAACTCCGGAGGGGGCAACTGTATTTACAATGGAGAGCACTGCCAAAGACGATAACCGATTTGCAAAAAAAAACGCAAAACGACAGAATCTGCAGTCCCAATAGGACAAGAGAAAACTAAGCTTTTTTGAAATGCAGAAATTAGTGAGTAGCTGTGATGAAGGGACCAGAAGACCAAAAGAAGCTGTTCTTTGTGTTATCCTATGAAATAGCCTGGAGAGGAGCAGAAGCCTGCAGGGCCAAGTTGCAGTTTTTTAAAGAAGAAGTGAAAATACTAACAGAATTGAGTACAATCCAATTTTTGGAAAAACTATTTAAGGTGGATCTAAGCCATGCGCTTCATCCAAACGGCTGATATTGAACCCAATTTCTGTCCGGTTCGACTTTTTCATGCACTGAAATCAAAGAGAGATAGCGTTGAAAATAATCACCTGTTTCTAACGATCAATCCGTTCTAGAAATTGGGACGTCAATGGTGGAAGAATATACCCGTGGGCAAGAACGAGACGGCGAAGTGGACTAAGAGGCAGGCTGCACAGTTGGGACTAGACGTGAAAAAAAAAAGATTACAAATCACTCACTGACGGCAACTGCTGTGTCTCATCTCGCAAAAAGCGGAGTTGCTGAACAGGAACTTATAAACATGGGAGGTCATGCTAGCTCCAAGTCCATCGCGAGCTATCTGCAGATGGACGAAGAGCATCATCAGGCGATCGTCGATAAAATGCGAGGAAGTCAGAGCCGCACTAGTTCAGGGGAAATTTAAAAAAATGAAGATCCGAACGAATGCATGGCGAGGCCAAGCAGTGTAACTTCAGTTATGAAGAAAAAAAATAGTTTTGTCTATATTACCTATAATAATTGTACAATTAGATACAATAAATAGTCTAATTTCTATATTCTTCACGAATACCATTCGTGCTTTGAGATTAATTCTGAAAAACGTGTTTTTGTTATGGTATTATCTCCGTCAATTAAATAAAGCTTTGTATAATGCTGGACGTTTAGTTTTTAATTTTTTTAACTGTCGTACCTGAAAAGAATGTATCTCAGTGAATAAACAGGAAGAATTTCAGTGGGTAGTTATTTTTAACAACTGCGTTGCTATCATTCAAACCATTAAATTGTAAAAATAAAGTTTTATCAATGACAAATGTTTTACCTGTCATAATTGTCATATTAAGAACAAAACAAATACCTTGCTCCTAAAACGAACCCTCGTCGCTTGATGAATTAAAAATACAAAATATGAAAATTAATTCTCGTTAATTTTAATTTTATTTTTGCATACACCGTGCACGTGTACTTATGTCATCAATATCGAAATACCACCTGGTCCACCTAGCTGGCAGGATGCACTCATGTGTTCCTAACTTCAAACTCGTTTGCATTTTATTAAATGTGTCTCATTTCACGCTGGCATTTAATTATTAGGTATACAATATATGTATTTAAGTACCTTTAGCCCATTTTGTAATTTTCTAGAATGTAAACCTCTTATACAAATATACAGTTGTGTATATGTTAACCTTTTATGGGTATATTTTATTTAATAAAACAAAAATTATTCAGTACTACAGTTTTATTTCACTTGTCCAAAATATTTTGCCCGGACCGAATTTACCTATTCAGAAAAAAAACTGGGAGGGAATGGAGAGAACGTCCTTCCTCTTTAATAAATTGTTTATTTAGCCTACGCGTTTCGACATTACATATTAATCTTCAGGGCTTAGTTCTCTAAGTAACAAAAGATCTATTTACTTGAAAAAATTTCGAAAAAATTTTATGCAGTTTCACTGAAAAACAAAACTTGGGACCGAATTTAACCGTTATTTTTGACCCTTTTTTTCTTGGGAGGGAATTTGCCTATTCCCTATAATACAATATCCAATGGATGATTGATCCTAAAATGTTCATACAAGAAATATTAAATTTATTTATTTTAGTAATAAAATACGTAAGTTACCGCTCTTCATCTTTGACTTAGTTATGTAGAAACTTGAGAGAAGTTGTAGATTTTAATTGAGTTAGTGTAAACTTTCCAACATTATTTCTATGAGTGCAAATAAGACCAGCCCAGCTTAAGCTCTACTAAAATTTAAAGTTTCCGGGAAAGTAAGAAAAATATTTGTAGGTAGATGTTGCCACAGATATTTTGTTAAATAAAATATAACTTAGAACAGATTAGTATCAAACCGTAGAAGGGCCACAACCTGCTTTCTTACGAAATTCCGGAAAAAAGTAGGTTGTTGCCCTTCTCCGCTTTCATGGGTTAGTTCCTTACGGTGAGTTTTACTAAAAGGGTTTAGTCTATTTTAGGACGTTACTAAGTGTAAGTGAAATTTTTGGTTTTAAGCATTTTAACCCTCCTTGAGTTTTGGACATAGTTTGATTTATAAGAAGAATTTTAATAATTTCTTTTCTTGAATAATAATCTTAACACAATCTTTCGTTGGATATAAGAAGAAGGTTTCAATTTAGAAGAAAAGAAAATGAAAAAATTTAAACCCACGCGTTGTTTAAATAATAAACACTCTGTAGAACAAATTAAAATTGGGGTTATATTTCACCCTAATTAAAACTTATCCTTGTTAGTTACTTTTTCCAATTAATACTTGATATCAGACAACGATTTAGTTGGGTAATAATAAAATAAGGAGTAGATTAATTTTGTATTTTTTTTAAAGGCGTTTCTATTTACGAAATGTATTAAAAAAGTCAAATGCAAGTTCTGTTTACATTTCTGTCACTGTCGAAGTGTCAGTTTTAAAATATTAGCAGCGTTCAAACCACAAACAGCGAGTTCGGATCTTTTATCTCTGCTTGTACCTTGGCTTGCACCAACCTCTACCGATGAAAGCTATAGCTTTGTAATGAGTGGGCTTTCAGTAAGGAAAGTTTTCTTGAATGAGCTTTTAGGTAACCTCAGTGTTTTCATTTCAGTTTTTAAATTAATTAATATAGTTGTTTTGGATTTTTTGTTTGGTATATTTTTCGTACGTAATCAGTGACCTTTACTTATGTTTGTTTTGCCTCGTAGTGCCCTCATAAATATGTGTTTTGTGCTGAAAACTGAGAAAATTGGTTTTTCGGTTAATGAACAACTTGGGATATTAAATAAGATAAGTTAATCCTTGTCAAAAAGGTTACTTAGGAAAATTATAAACGAACTTATTACCAATTGCTGAGGGTAACCTCAAACACAAATAATCAAGCTATGTGTCAAATTTTTGGCGTATTCACCATTTTGAAACCTGTCAAAAAAAATTAGTTTTATGGCATTTTCTCCTAAAATATGGTATATTTTGGGAAAAAAGCAGTTAATATAGTTGTTTTGGATTTTTTGTTTGGTATATTTTTCGTACGTAATCAGTGACCTTTACTTATGTTTGTTTTGCCTCGTAGTGCCCTCATAAATATGTGTTTTGTGCTGAAAACTGAGAAAATTGGTTTTTCGGTTAATGAACAACTTGGGATATTAAATAAGATAAGTTAATCCTTGTCAAAAAGGTTACTTAGGAAAATTATAAACGAACTTATTACCAATTGCTGAGGGTAACCTCAAACACAAATAATCAAGCTGTGTGTCAAATTTTTGGCGTATTCACCATTTTGAAACCTGTCAAAAAAAATTAGTTTTATGGCATTTTCTCCTAAAATATGGTATATTTTGGGAAAAAAGCAGTTTTTCAGTGATGTTTGCAATAACAATACAAAAATATCAATATCTTTCTGTCTTTTCTGTATGGGTAAGTTTTTTTGAAAATTTGTTTTAAAATTTAGTACCCCCCACAGGTGTAAATATTTAGACCTGTGGGGAGTACTATTTTAGATCTTAGTAAGTCCCACTGTTTCAATTTTCATAAATATTGATTGTATCAATTTCACAGACAGAACACGATAAGCCAACGCCATACCCGACTTCATCCAACAATGTATTTCAATGCTATTGTCCTTTATTTATACTGCCTAAATGACGTAAGTGGATCCTCATTGAAAATAAATTCTCTCAATTTACCTATTATCCTCTCCAAAAAGGGACAATTATACCTGGGCTTAGAGGTAAGCGTTACTTTTAGAAGGGAACAAAACGGAAATTATTAAACTAAATAACGAACCAAAAGAGACCTTTGTTAGCAGAACTCTTCAAACTAGAACACTTGTAAGTTTTGTAATCATTAAAATAAAAACCTTTCAGAGGGCGGGGAATGATCACAAAATGTTTTGTTTATTAGACACCTAAAGTTAGTTTTTAGTTTCATCAGCATTCGTATCCTTACCTCTATCGAGTCGACCAATCAAGCAGGTGCACTTTTAAAATCATGGCGAATACGTAACAGCTCCAGCTGATCAAATGCACGAAACCCCGTCAGGTACGATAAGGGAAAAAACAAAAGATCAAACGATTTTGGGTGGAAATAACGAAAATTCAAACTTGGATGAGCATCAGTAGTTTCACTGGTCACCCTCCACTATACATCATTAAACACCATCATACACATTGATTTCCAACCTTGAACCACTCACAAATAGGCATCGTTCTGCACTGGTACTTACTTATCCAAGTTACATTATCAGAAATTATAAACATAATTAACAACTTAAAAAGTAATTCTAGCCCAGGACTTGACTCAATCCAATGCAGTACTCTAAAATATATTAAAGAAATAATAGCTCCAATATTGTCCCACATCTTCAACTTATGCCTTACACAAGGAGTTTTCCCTGACAAATTAAAAACTGCTGTCATAACACCAATTCACAAAAGCAACTCAATATTAAAATGTGACAACTATCGTTCAATATCCCTTTTAAGTAATATTTCTAAAATTCTCGAAAAATGCATAAAAAGCCAACTAATGACATATTTGGAAAAAAACAATCTACTTTTTAATCATCAGTATGGTTTCAGAGAACAAAAGGGAACTGAAAATGCAATATTTTTATTAACAAATTCAATTTCAGATTCACTTGATAACAAAAAAAAGGTTATAGCTACTTTCTTGGATCTGAAAAAAGCATTCGACACCGTCTCCCATCCAAAACTATTATCAATTCTTGAAAATATAGGAATAAGAGGTGTAAGTCACAAAATTTTTAGAGAATACTTATCATTTAGAAAACAGTTTGTTAAAATTAAAAATGAATTAAGTGATTATCAATATATAAAGTATGGAGTGCCTCAAGGAACAGTCTTAGGGCCTGTTCTTTTTTTAATATACATCAACACCATTTTAAAAACTAAACATGGATGACACTGTCTTCATTGTCGAAGGGGAAACCTGGGAAGAATCAAAACAAAAAACTGAAGAAGGCTTAAAAATTCTTAAAAATAATATAGATGCCTGCCTTTTAACTCTGAATTTAAATAAAACAAACTTCATGGCATTCACTTGTTACAAAAATTCATCACCAAACTTTGAAAATATAACCATACACAAAATAGATTGTTCAAATGAATGCAAACAATGTACAAACAAAATATCACGCGCAAGAGAAGTTAAATATTTAGGTATATATATTGACCAAAATTTAAAATGGCAAAAACATATTGAAATGATTAATAAAAAGTTACGCTGTGTAATATACAAACTTAAAATAATTTCAAAAATAGTAAACTTTAGATTAGCTAAAATGTTCTATTTTGCACTTTTTCAGTCAATATTAACCTATGGAATAATAGGGTGGGGAAGAGTATACCATAATAATCTCAAACATCTATCTTCTTTACAAAAGTACGCAATTAAAGTTAGATTTTTATATTTCAAAATAGCTGTCATCTTCTACAGAAAACATCCCTCTCTTTTTCCTAAAACAGAACACATACATAACACCAGAGCCAACACTAACAATAAGCTCAAAACTATAAGACACAACCTTTCATTAACGCAAAGACAAATTATATACATTGCTCCAAAAATAGTTAATAAAATTCCAGAAGAAATTAAAAAATTATCAATTAAAAACACAAAGTTTAAAATAAAATTAAAGAAACATTTCTTGAATAACTATGGAATATACAAAGATTTCATTTAATATCTATATATCTAAAGTTTCTAAAGTTAAACATCAAAAAGCAAAGCATTTTTTCAATTTTTACCTATTTAGTACCTGCTTATAATACTTTTAATTAATATTATTAACTCATGATGTGTTAGATGAAATTTTGTAACCTTTAAAAACAACTCAATCACTATTGATCTTGCTAAACGAATTTGCAAAATTGTATTATTACTATCTATGTACCTGCATAATATTTTTATTTTTTTTTTTAGTTTCTTTTGTAGTTAATTTGTAATGTACCTATTTAATCCTAAACAACTAATTTTATATAATTTAATGTAACTACCTTTAGTTTTTAAAATCAATATTGTTAATATGTTTACCCTTATCACATAGTCAATTTTACATTTAATGTATTCCTTATAAGCAGTACAACACAAATCTCTGATTTACAGTCCTGCTTATTTATAGTTAAAAATTTCTATGCAATCATTTAAGTACCTGTTGTTAATGTATCAATTTATTTTGTAATATAAAAATTTTAATTAAAAAAAAAATTTTTACCTTATACGAATTCGTCCTGGCGTGTTAATATTTCCAGTAGGATTATGCTCCTAAGGCAACTAAAACAAAGAAGAAGTTAAAAAACCTCCAAATCAGTTACTTCAACCGGTTGATCATTTCTCTTTGATCTTTTGTGTGTTCCTTGTGGGATGCTCATCCAAGTTTGAATTTTCGTTATTTCCACCCAAGATCTTTTGTTTTTTAGTTTCTTTTCGGTTGAAATAACTGATTTGGAGGTTTTTTAACTTCTTCTTTGTTTTAGTTGCCTTAGGAGCATAATCCTACTGGAAATATTCTTTACGATAAGGGAGTCGTAACATTACGACCATCCCTACGTACAAAACGATGTTTTCATGCACTTGATCAGCTGAGTACACCTGCTCGATAGGTCGACTCGATAGAGATAAGGATACGAATTCTAATAAAACCGAAAATTAACTTTAAGTGTCGAATAACTGGCAATATGCCGCCATAAGAGTTTACACTATCCAAGAAATGCCTATAAATCCCAAGTAACATTTTTTAGTTGCCTTAGTTTTCACATCTAAGAAATACACTAAAATTAACGTTGCATTAATTACAAAAACTAGTCATCTGTGCAACATCCGCTATGATGGACGAGAAAACGACGTCACATCGTTGTAATTAACTAGGGTAAATTTGGCAACCGCCTAACAACGTTTATTTTTACTGGAATATTGTGGGGTTTTCAACGACCACAACTAATTAGAGTCAACTAATTTACGTTCTTTCAACGTTGTCTCGTAAAGAGAAACGTTCTTTCAACGTTTCTCTTTACGAGACAATTGTGGCCAAATAATCAATGCAGTTGCGGCCAATTTTAAAATATAACTGTATCTGACAACTATTATAGAGGTCACCGAAAGGGTGTACGGGTGATTGGGTGGGCGATAGGCAGGTACTTAATACCTAATGCTAATAGGGTATTGTCACAGTCTACTTATATTGTACTGTGGTATTACGTTTATTTACGTAAATTCTTAGTCAGTGCCGTGACAAGTTTATACCGATAATTTCCTATTATTCTCGATCGAAACTGAAATCCATTTCAATTGAGGTCGGCGAAAAGTGACTGAATTAAAGTCAGAGAAAAGAGATGTATTGTTAAAAAGTTTTATTGAAATTAGGGGAATACAGGGCTACAACATAAAAATCACAGAGGAATTGAAAGATTTTCCATGGGGGGGGGGGTGTTGGTTGTGCGCATCGTGTTTAAAACACTTAAAGTCAATAGAAACTTAAAGTAAATATTTCAACGCATCGCAATCGGTATTGTATTGTTTATGCCATGCTTCGAACGAGGCCTACGTTCATAGTGAAGGCCATGACAGAAAAACTGACAGCAATCGATGCGTGCTTTGGGATGGATGTAACGATACGTTCATCACTCCGTACGGATCAGCTTTCGTGTCATCGCCGTCACTATGAAAGCGTCCTCGTTCGAAACACGACATAAACAATTCAAAAATGTGTCTTCTTGGTTTGATTGGTGATACCGATGCGTTGAAATATTTACTTTAAGGTCGTAGTTACAATCTGGGGAAATATTTTCAGCAATACTGTAGGGGAAATCAGTTTAACGATGTCGACCTGATTTTTTTGCAAAATTTTACGTCTTTGAATTTGTTTTCCATGGCAATGCGGAGACTTTATTTATGTTTATCCACAGGGATTTTTTAGCACCGGGTCAAAAATTTGGGGTTAGGTTACTTATTTTAAAAAACGCTACCTAACTATTTGTTAAAGTAACTGGGGGTAATGTTTAAGGTTGCATTTACTGGTGCATTCATAATTGAATTGGAAACACTCCCGCTAGCTGATACCGACAGCAGGTTAACTTTAAAGCATGCAGATTTAAAAATCAGCTACTGGCGCTAGACGAAATAATCGTATACTATTTTAAACAAGAGCGTTAACTTGTAGCAAGAGTTTTTCAAACCTCTAAATGGAGCTTTACTGACCTGTTTTGTTTGTACACAAGTATCCGTGTGTTTTTTAAACTGAGGTTCCAAAATCTATCCCTTGCACTCCAAGACTAGTACACTTGCAGATAACTATGCCGAAATAATTTAAATTAAAAAAAAATGGTTGAATCAAAATAAAAACAAAATTATGTGGGGTTATGGGAGCAGAATGTTTCTATGCGAATTCCTAATAATCTCAGCGAGCCAGTAGAGCGGGGTAATTCCCGCGCAGCGCTAGGCCTTTTTTGGCGGGCGACCGCACCCGCGGAGTGGTTTCATATTTGTTTTAGAACAATGTTTTTGAAAACACATTTTTGAAAGATAAACATAACCTCGAATGGTTTTCTGTCAGAAAACGTAAAAATACTCTTCTGTCCCACTGCGCCCCGATTTAAAGCTTATTCACAAAACACCTGTAGTTACCATGGAATTATCATAAATTCTGCGATCTATCGGTCAACACTTGCACTGCGTGTGTCTCTCAAATTCAATGAAGTGTGATTGATTGATCGGTTTTCTTCTCCGGAGTGCACAGGCTTTTAGAAAAAAGGAAACTTAGTTTTTATTTTCTCTAAAGCAAGGTAATATAGAAAGGAAAAATGTAATCCAGAGGCAATTGTGAGTATTTCTCTATTTTTTTTGTAAATGGGGTTTGTTCTAAACCGCAATTATTTTGAGACTTTTGGGATAAGTTGCACCTGAAGACGATCAGAGATTGTACTGATCGAAACGTCGTGTATAAATAAAATATAGACAATGGAAGTCCGAAACACAGAGTTAATTTCACCAGAGCTTTTATTTTGAATCCTTCAGACATTTTTGTTAAGCATTTAAAAATGATCATCCCTGCAAAATTTCAGCTAATTCTGATGTTTAGTTTTCCCGTGCACTCTGAAAAAAGATTAAAAAACTAAAGAACGAGGCGTTGCCAGCTTTTTTCGCTCAAAATCAGGGGAGAAACTATAGCCATAAGTGTCTAAGAACAACGAATGTTTTAGTTATTTTTATTTTGTTTCTATTTACTTCTGTCAATCCAAGTCAAAGTGTTTGTGTTTTGTCAAATTTTGCAAAAAGAAAGCTTTTTGATTAAGAAGATGTAGAATTTATTGCTTTATGGGCAAGGGTAGTAATAGTTGGGAAAATAAACCGAAATTACTTTATTCTTGATGGCTGGTCAAATAAGGCTAACAACAAAGGTTGTTATTTTTAACTCCCTATTAGCGTACGACAACTTAGGCTTGGAACTTTTACCCCAACTTTCCCTACTTCACCAGCACGTGATAAAAGTAAGAGAATGTAATTAATTATGTATTGTTCGTTGTGTAGGCTGTAATGAAAGAGCTTTATAGAAGTTAAATTATTTGTCAGCTTTTTGATTCGTGCAGAGTGTAGACACTTTCAAGAGTCAAATAAATATATGGCCTTTTGAAACTTCGCACTCTAGGGCTACGAATAAATAACAAGTGAAATTAAAAAAGTTTAAATCTCGACTAAATTCCTTGATTTTTTTTGTCTAACGGAACTCAAATAAACTGGTTCTGATAATTTCCGATTATAAATTTACTGAAAACGTCTTAAAACGTTTAAAATAGTCTTCAAAAAATGAACGAAAATGTCCTGGAAATATGCCAGGGACGTACTAAACCGACATCCTCAAGACATACCAAAACGTACGTCTTATGGACATACAGATCGCTTCAAGCTACTGCGAACATAGGGGAAATCAAGTCCAATTTACTCTCCGTGCCGTACGACCGAGGTGGATTCGAAGCACGCTGCAGTGTTATCTTTTGGAAATTCATTTTGTTTTTATTATTTTGTTTTATTTCTGCCTTGCTCGAGAAACAGATGGGTAAGTCCTTAATTGAAATAATACATTTTTAAAACTAAAAATGGATGTCTACGAAGTTGCCGAAAAAGTGCAGATGGTCAAATGGTCAAATCGTCATAACCCAACACACGTTCGATATTGGTCGAGGGAAAATTTGCATTTGTATTTTGACGTAAGAACACAGTATCCCCAAAAACTAAATGTTTGGGGGGGGGTATTGTAGGGGAACACGTAGTTGGGCCATTTTTTATTAACGGCAATTGCAATTTGAATGGTCCTAGATACTTGGATCTACTGCAGCAGCACATTATTCCAACTGCTAGGCAGTTGTTAGGTGTAAGATTTGGTGAAACATGGTTTCAACAAGATGGTTGTTCCGCTCACAATGTTGGCCTTGTTAGGGAATATCTTGATAATGTATTTCCTAATCGGGTTATAAGTACACGGGGAACTATTTTATGGCCAGCTCGATCTCCCGATCTTGCTCCTAATGACTTCTATCTGTTTTTGAAGAAGCTTTTCAAATTATCACCCCTAACATGCTTGGAAACGTTAGAAGGTGTTTTTATAGTAGGCTCGGATATTGTCTAGCCGAGCAAGGAGGACTTTTCGAACATTTGCTTTAATTTTTTTTTGACTGGGAGAATCTTTTTGGTTTTTAGAATGTATTATTTTATTTTGAGAACTTGCTTTTATTTTGTTTCTCCTTATTATTTTCATTGTAGCACGTCGTCACTGATAAATCTGAGCAGTTGACAATAAAACGCTCTTATTTATCAGTGACAAAAAATAAGAAAATTACGTTATAAAAATTTGCGTATTTATTGACCAAATTCCGGTTTCATTGACTACGCTCCGCACAGCACCGTGGTTAGAGGCGTACTAAATACAAGGCGAACGGCGGCGAACGGCGGCGAACGGCGGCGAACGGCAGCGAATGGCGATCGGAAGCCTGAGTGTTGGTTGCTTCACTGATAGGCGTGCGGTGTCTCTGCATGTACGTACACTGGCAAATTAGACTTCTTTCGCCCTATGTTCGCAGTAGCTTGATGCGGTCTGTATGGTTTTGTAACAAAAGATATTTTAATATTTTCCTCAAGACGTTAAACGTCCCGGAGACGTTCGAATGTCCTAAGCAAACGCACTATGAAAGTCTTTGTGCTTTTTGGACACTCGTCAATGTACATCAAATTCGTTAATATCTGTGTGTAGAAGCCTATTATCTCTGGCACTACTTTTGTCTACAATAAATTTTTGAGCAAAAACATCCGTTTTGTAAAAGAACGCAAAAAACACCGGATAAAAGGATTTAATTGCTCTACCCTTGGTTAGATGTCCAGGAACATTATTGTTATCCTATTTAAATGCAAAAAGGGCTAAAACTTTTTTAGAGGTTAACATTTTTCGCAACTTTTTAATTGAGTTTTGTGTTCGATTTTGTTTGGTTTAAAAGTAACTTAAAATTCTCAGAGTTAAAGTTTAGATTTTTAAAATAAAATTTGCGCGTTTTTACGGGTGATTTCTCTCCACATTTGTTTGGCCCAATGCGAATTAAGGGTCGAAGAATCCATTTTAATATATACAGAAAGTTTACAGAACAATCATCAAGCAACGCTACTGAAATTTTTCCCTCAAATTTCATCCAGAATGGAGAAGTTTTTGAAATTAACTCTGTGTTTCGGACTTGAGGAGAAGTTTTTATCATGTTTTTATAAGTTCTATAAGATTCAATGGGAAGGACAATGTTTTTTTCTATAATACTTTATAATCTTCTAGAAGCAGAGATTATATAGGAAATATATAATATTTTATCAGCTTGTAGTTTTAGAATAATTTATGAGATTGGATAAGACTAGTTACTTTTATGAGAATCAGCGATGTTTTACAAGACAGAAGTCTGAGACATTTTATCATTTTGTATAAGGGTGTCGGCTTGGAGAAGATTTTTTAAATGCACAAATACACATTTTTAAAGAAGATTTGATGAGAATGGGCTGTTTCAGGAGATTCTATCAGTATCGCGATTCTATAAGTTTCTATGGGTTCTTGTTGGGTCGGATTCTAGGATATTTGATAAGATTTTATCAGTAACGTGATTTTAGAAGATCCTATAGGGAATGACTTTGGAGAAGTTTTTATGGGTTCTTGTGGGATCGGTTTTCGGATTCTATGAGTTTCTTTAAGCAAGTATTTTGGAGAAGTTTTTATGGGTTCTTGTGGAATCGATTTTGAAGATATTGGATAATATTCTATCAATATCGTGATTTTAGAAGATACTATGAGGAATGATATTGGAGAACTTTTTATGGGTTCTTGTGGGATCAGTTTCTAGGATATTTGTTGAGATTCTATCACTATAACAATGATTTTCTTAATTTCTTGTTCGATCGGTTTCTAGAATATTTGATGAGATTGTATCAGTATTGGGATTGTAGAAGATCCTATAAGTAATGGTTTTCGAGAAATATCTATGGGTTCTTGTTGAATCGGTTTTTTAGGATATAAATATCGTGATTTTAGAAGATCCTATGAGGAATGATTTTAGAGAAGTTTCTATGGGTTGTTTTTGTTGTTGCTTTCATAGGATATTCGATAATAAAACAAAAAAAAATCGTTATTTCCACCCAAAATATCTCGATCTTTTGTTTTTTAGTTTCTTTTCGGTTGAAGTAACTGATTTGGAGGTTTTTTAACTTCTTTTTTTATTTCAATTGCCTTAGGAGCCTAATCCTACTGGAAATATTAACACGCCAGGACGAATCCGTATCAGGTAACTTAGATAAGTACCATTGCGGAACGATGCCTATTTGTGAGTGATTCAAAGTTGGAAATCAAAGTGTACGGTAGAGGGTGACCAAAAAAAACCACTGATGAGCCCACGCTGGCTACCCAGTGCGAAACATCGTTTAATCATTTCTCTTTTCGCTTTGGTCTTTTGTGTGTTCCTTGTGAGATGCTCATCCAAGTTTGAATTTTCGTTATTTTCACCCAAGATCTCTTGATCTTTTGATACATCAGTAATGCAATTCTTTAGGATGGTAAGAGTTTATCTCTCTCTATCCGATATTTTGGAGAAGTTTATATAAGTTTTTATGAGATTGGTTTCTAGGAAATTGAAGGAGCTTTTATTATGACATTATGGTGATTTTAGAAGATCCTATAGGCAAGAAGATTTTATCGGGGTTTGGGACTTCCTCAAATCTTCCAAAAACCAATCCCATAACACCTCATATAATCTCTCATCGAAATCTGTTTCGAAACCGACACAAAACCCGATAACATCTCCTCGCCCATAGGATCTTCTAAAATCACCATAACGATAAAACCTCCTCAAACCTTCTAGAAAGCAGTGCCCATAACAATTCATATAATCTCCTCCAAAATCATAGACCAATAGACCTAATAAAATCTTCTAGGATCTCCTCGAAATCTGTTCCAAATCCGACCCAAAACCCGATAAAATCTCCTCGCCCATGGGATCTTCTAAACTCACCATAAAGATAAAACCTCCTAAAATCTTCTAAAAACCAATCCCATAACAACTCATATAATCTTCTCCAAAATCATAGACCCATGGACCTAATAAAATCTTCTAGGATCTTATCGAAATCTATTCCAAAACTGACCCAAAACCTGATAAAATCTCCTCGCCCATAGGATGTTCTAAAGACTAGACACCAATCCCATAACAACTCATATAGTCTTCTCCAAAATCATAGACCCATAGACCTAATAAAATATTCTAGGATCTCATCGAAATCTGTTCCAAAACCGATCCAAATCGCGACAAAAAATCATACAATAATTCTATCATTTTTTTAATGAGATTCTATGGGAAAATTTCAGTAGGGAAGCAAGAGTGTGGCCCGCCCCGCTCTTATCTCTGTATCGTACCACAGAAAATAAACCAACTATGCAATATTAGCTGATTCAGTTTTGAATGTCACGTCAGGTCACGTTGTGGTCCGGAGTATTTTAGTGTTTTTAGTAATTTTGTTCTGGGTTTTGTTGTAAAGAATGACATACAACTAATCATTTTTTGGAAAATAAACAGCGAATTAATGGAGATTGTTTTAATTTATATCGAAACACAAGAACCCGCCGCAGAAGCTTGCTGAATTTATTCGTCGTGTGCTCTTACATTAACTTTTATATTTACTTATGAGAATAATCAGCCGATTGGGGGTTTTCGTCACTTTATATGTATCATACTTTAACGAATAATTTGCAAACATTTAGTGGTAAAGTCAAGTCTTGGAAAAAGGTTCCCTAAGTTGACAGTTACCCTGTACAACTACAGTGGCGCACCGAGGGGAAGGGGTTTGGGGTTAACACCCCCGCCGCCGAAAAGTCTAGGTATGGCCAAATTTTGACTTCAAATTAAGTTTTTTTTATGATTTATCCCCCCAAGGTAGGTGCGCTTCTGATAACTATGAGATACTATGATTGCCCAGCAATGTAAATTCTTATGGGCCAAGAAATGAGGGTAGAAACGACTATGAATACTGTGAAAAAGTATTTATTTTGGTGAGAAATTTTGAAAAACAAGTATAGTTTCAACAAATTTAATACGTTTTGTGGTTAAATCATTCAAACTGTGGGAGACAATTTAAAACATATCAGTTTTTCAGTTTTAAAACTTTATACAAAAAAAGTGCAGGTATTATTAATTGTATTACTCTTCAAGAAAAAAATTGGTTTTGAATTTATCTCTAATTTTAAAAACATTGCTTTCAGATACTCAAGAAGGGCCCGAGGGAGTTTGTCTCGAGCAGGTGAACACCAAAAGTGCTTTTTAGTAGTTTTTAGTGTCTATATAATTAGTTTTTTAGTGTAGAGCTTGACCCACTTGAGGTTTATTTTTTTAGTTGTCAGGAACCTTAGGGTTAATTTTTGTTTCAATCTTTTTATATGTTTGAAATAAAATATTGTTCTTTTAATTATTGTTGATTGACACATTAAAAAAGTTCTGTCAACTTCTAGTTTTTCCATAATGAGAAACTTATAAATAAGCTGCTCGTTAATAAATAATTAATTGTTGAAAAATATATACAGTGCGGACGTAAAAAGTCCCCCCCCTGCTAACTCTTGAACAGATTGAGGTATCGACCTCAAATACCGTGTTTAATGATAATACTTTTGCTACTTTTTGACGTATTTTTTATAAGCGTCATATTGAAATAAGTGTATAAGGTCACTAACTGCTTTAAAATTTTAAATAGAAAGGGGGGTCGAGTGATACCTTATTTCAAAGGTATTTTAATTCCCTATTTAAAATTTTAATTTTTAAAAAAATCGGTTTACGACTTACAGAGTTATGAGTTTTTTCGACTATAGTTTACGCACCTCTCCTTACTTTTGTACGAATTGAGATATCGACTTTAAATGGAGAACATGCTTAATGATAAGAATTTTACCACTTTTTGATGTATTTTAGATTATTCTTATAATAAATTAAGACTATAAGGTCACTAACTACTTTAAAACTTTAAATAGGAAGAGGAGTCGAGTGATACCTTGTTTAAAAGATATTTTAATTCCCTATTTAAAATTTTAACATTTTTAGGAATCGGTGTATTACTTACAGAGTTATGAGCATTTCTAACTATAGTTTGCGCATCTCTCGTCTTACCTTTGAACAAATTCAGTTGATTTTAAATAAATTTTTTAAGGTAAGGCCATAAGGTCACTAGCAACTTAAATTTTTATTTTTGTTGAGTAATACTATACGCAATACATAAACTATAGTCAAAAATACTCATAACTCTGTAAGTCGTAAACCGATTTTAAAAAAAAAATAAAATTTTAAATAGGGAATTAAAATACCTTTTGAACAAGGTATCAATCGACCCCCCTTTCTATTTAAAATTTTAAAGTAGTTAGTGACCTTATAGACCTAGGTCAATAGAAAAATCGTCAAAAAGTAGCAAAAGTGCTATCATTAAATATGGTTATTATTTGACTTGGGGGGGGGGACTTTTTACGTCCGGGCTGTATATATTAATTATATTTTTTTCCTATAATATACTAATTAATTCGTACGTTTTTATATTGCAGTTAAATCCATGTCGAAATCACTGCATCATTCTTTAAGGTTATATAAGCAATGGCGCACTCAGGAATTGACTTCGAGGGGGGGGGTTAAAGGATAAATAATGAAAAAACCTTATTTGAAGTAAAAATGTGACCATCACCAGGATTCTCGGGGGGGAGGGAGGTTACTCCAACCCCTCTCTCCTCGGTGCGCCACTGATAAAAGAAAGAAGATATTTTACTAAATGTAAATTTAAAAAAATTCGGTTCAAAAAAGTTAATATACATGTGGAAGATGGAAAATTAACTTCTATAATTATATTGCTAAAAAATTACTAGGTAAATTTACACGCTTTTTGTAAAATAACGTGCAGCAAGTAATTTTACAGGATCTACTGTGGCCACACTAATCTTTTTTATTAGTGTAAGTTCTATGAACACTAAAGCCATTTTCCCAACTACTATTAAAAGTGATTGCTAAGTTATCCCAAATTTTGAGATTTTTTTATTGTTGTTTGAAGAAATTAAAAATACAAAATGTTTTGTAAAATGTACATATATTTCCCAACTGCAAGCAACTGAAAGCAACATTGAGAAAAGGCTCCCGCCAGGAGACCGCCGCTGTCTATTATATTGACACGGCGCTGTCGTATCTCACATATTTTCGGAGATAATCAGGTTGACCCAACATATACCCGCATGTGCAACTAGTCCCGCTTTACCCTACTAAAATAATGAAAATTAACGCAGACTGTCTATCTATAAAGCTTGACAAAATAGCCGTACATAATGGCCTTAATGTTACAAATTCTCGCCGGGTAGTTATTTTACCACACAAGGCTTTATGTTTCGATGGAGCACTACATGTTGAATGTCCTATAACTAGCCTCGGGAACAAACCGAGAAACTAGCGTCGATAGAAAGGAAACTACTTGAATTACTAGTGGTGATTTTGATTATTCTGCTCTTGCTTTGTTGCACTGCGGGTGGTCCTAAATACATTATCGACCCCAACTAACACTTATAGTAACAGATCCATGGATAAAGGCTTCGCTACTTTCCTCTAGTAGTAGTGTGGTCATCAGAACAATAATTTGGGACTGATAAGTCTGGCATACTATCCGTTTCTTTCTTTTTAATTGGCAAATGTTAGAGGAAGAGATAGACATATCGTTAAAGACAGAATAAAGGCTTTTATATTTTTGGAATCAGAACGAAACGCTCTCGAACTTTAATAAAACATTAGAAAAGTTGCTTTGAACTTTATATATCAAATGACAGTTGACAGTTCTTGTTATAAGTATTAAAAAATTTAAGAAAAGCTAAACAACTTTTGTATTATTTAAACTTTTTTCCAAAATTACTATTAACGATGCTAACTGGATAGGTTGGTGGAAGGTTGAAGGGGGGAACGGGGGATAAAATAATTTAAAAAATTGTAACTTTGGAAAAAAAGCAAGTAGCAATATACGGTTTTCAGATTTAAGTTTCCATGAATATGGACTAAAAATTTTGTTATTAAGTCCAAATTCGTGGGAGCTTTAGTTTCCGAGTTATTTAAAAAAACGTTAAAATATATAAAAAAATCATAACTTTAGAAGTAAAGCAGCTATTGATATGCGGTTTTCCAATTTTGGTTTTCGTAAATATTACCCAAATATTTTGTTATAAGGTTCAAATCTTTTAAAGCTGCAGTTTTGGAGATATTTTAATTTTCTTTCAACATAAAATAATTGATTTTATGGTGGACTATCCGTGCTTTCTAGCACCAATTTTTTCCTTTATTAGTAGACCACTAAGCACATTGCAAAATAAAGTTATTTAGACAGAGAAAATCACGTTTAGCTAGCTAGCTTTCTAACTTTTTTTTTTCTCAAAATTATATGCCTTCACGTGAGAAACGAGAAACGCGTTATTTGAGAAAGAAACGTTATTGCGCTACCTATTAAGCGTGGTTTAATTTCTCTAAGTCACCTTAATTTGCAATGTGTTATGTGGGAATGACCTTCCGATCCATCCCACATCTCCCCTCGCCGACTGACCCCCCCCCCCCGCCGACTGACCCCCCCCCCCCCCCCCGCCCACCAAAGAGGTACGTGGTGGGGTTCAATTTTACGTTATGTGTCACACCAAATATTTTTTTTTTAGACTGCCCGACTGCTAGTTGCTAGTGGTAAATCTGGCCTAGTCTTCAGAATAGAGAAACGTTAGAAACGTTTTGCAGTCTCATGCCTATAAGTCACACTAAATGAGTTGATTGGAGACGTGCAACGGAAAAATATTTTTCTATTCTGTATACTAAACACCCACACATGCAAGTATTTTAAAAAGTTTCAAAAAAATGACATTATCTACTACCTACCTCGTTAGGGGAAGGTAGATACCTAAGAATACCATATTACTGTATCTTCGCCAGAACTATAAACGCATACCAAATTTGAACACAATCGGATGTCGATAATTCAGTTAAAATTGGTTAGCAAAACATGACCGAAAATCGTCCATCCTGAATCCGCTATATTAAATTTTCAAAATCTGATCAAAAATTCGTATTCTTTATCCCCAAAGGCCTCCGTATATCAATTTGGGTTGAAATCAGACAAACTTAGGTGTTTTCCCCCCTCAACTCCCCTCGTAGGGGGGAGGGGTGTCTAATAATGACTTATTATTGTATTGTCACTGGAACTATAAAGGCATGCCAAGTTTGAAGGCAATCGAATATGTATAAGTTAGTTTAAATCCGCCATATTGAATTTTAAAAATCTTATTAGAAATTCGTTATCTGCATCCCCAAGTGCCCCAACACACCAAATTTCAACGAAATCGGGCGTACTTCAACTGTATCTCCTCCACCCCCTTCGAGTAGGGGGGAACTGTCCATTTCATCACACTATATTCCTGTCGCAGCAACTATTATAAGCGCGCGAAATTTGAAGCCGATCGGATGTCGGGAAGCTGGTCAAAATTAAGTTGCAAGATTCCACACGAACAAACATATATTGATTGATACATTGTAAATGGTTTTTGAGCGTCAATAACACGAGATTTCAGAGTTGTTACATCACTGATCAGTAACGTAATTATTGAAAAAGTTTTTCAAAACTGGTTCAATGTGAGGAAACGTCTCCGATTTGGAACTAGCATTTTTATTTATACGGACCATTCAAGATCGATTCCTTTCAAATTGCATGTAGTGCGCGAGATTTTACAGCAATAAATCATTTATTAGGTATAAAATAACGAGTTGCAAACCAAACACAATCTCGATCGAAATGCACGCGGATATGAGAAACTGCAGGAGGGCCAGAAATACACGATAAATAACTGAATCAACTAATCTTATTGTATCTCATACAGTTTGCTACTCTTTTAATCGAACGCACCACAAGTAGGGCGGCTGCATGAGATGTGTGCCTAATACTCTTCCCAGTGTTGCAATTTATTTTTCCTACTAGCGTGCGCAAAAGTGCACTTTTAGGCACGCATTTGTGAGCGGAAAATAATTTTTTTTATAACTTCGTCAAAAACATGATTTTAGTAACTGTCTGCAGATAACTAAAGCATGGCTTTTTTGTTACCGATGCAAAAAAACTTTTTTTTGATCACGTGCAAATTAAAGAGAAATAGCGGAAAATAGTAATATTGAAAAAATTTAATTATTCTTGCATGAAAATTAAACCATTTTCGCCAGTTTTAACAAAATATTTACGAAAAAATCATTTAAAAACATCATTAAAATATCAAACTGTCAACGAATAAAATGTCGCAACAATGAACGTCACCGAATAAAAAGGCATTATAGTGTAAAAATGGTGTATTGCGAGAAGTGCTCTTCGTTCGAGATTTTTAAAACTATTTTCCTGTTTTTCTTGGATGTTTTGATAAAGGTATTAAAAAAATAGTGTTAACAACTCGCGGCTAAACTGTGCTTTTTTTTACTCGCAGTTTTAAATACTTCGCTGCGCTCGTTATTTAAACCAACGCTTGTAAAAAGACACTATTTTAGCCACTAGTTGTTAAAACTACTATTTCGCGCACGTCGTGCGTAAAAAATTCTTTTACGCACGCTTTTTTTACCGATTTTTTAGGTCCAATTCGAATTTTCAGATATCTTTTTTAACTTAAATGTAAAGAAAATGAAAAAAAAAAACAGTTTTTTTGCTATTTTAATACCTAAAAATGAAAACATAGTATCGTCTAGACGGTCTTTAGGCAAGTAGGAAAAATTTTGTACCTGACACGTGCGAAAAGTTTCTTTTCCGACCTTGACAGCCCGAATTCTGCTCCGCGGCGTTTGGGCAACTACCGTCGCGTGCGGAAAAGTATCACTTTCCGCACTTGTTAGGTAAATAACTATTTAGGGCATGTTTTGCGGGGGCTTCTACTTTTTGTAAACTTTTGGGAAATTAAAATAATAAAAGCGCCCCCTAATGAAAAGCCCCCAACTATCCTAAAGCCCTAAATAATTTTTAACCACCCCCTCCCACCAACCACATTTTTCGACTTAAAATTAGGAAACATTAAGTAAGATTTAAATCTGAAAACTGCATTTTCGTAGCAGCTTTGGTTCAAAAGTTACAAGTTTTAAAATTTTTCTTAACCTCCTCTCTCCCTCTACCCCCCATCCAAACGTAGTTTATCCTGTAAAAGTAAAAATATTAATTTGAACTTAAATCTATTCCTGTCAAAATGAAGGCACCTATTTTTTTACTTTTTGATATTTTGTGACATGATATAACCTTTTATACTTTTATCGGATCCCTGAGTCCAAAAATTGAATTAAAGTGACAGCTGTGGGGACCTGTCATTCGTTTTAACTAAAAAAAAGTTTCCAATTTGACTTTTATTTAATATTTAAATATTTTATTAGCAATAAATACAAGCGAAAATCTATTTAAAAGTGACAGATTTTTTTTATCTGTCAATGCCAGTCAAAATTACACCCCTCTTTTTTTAGTTTTTAATATTTTGTGAAATGTCGTATGACCTTTTTTACTTTCGTGATATTCCTGAATCCAAAAATGAAAAAAAAAATGACAGCTGTGGGGACCTGTCATTTCTTTTAACTAAATAAGTTGTCCAATTTTTAGTACAGTGCCAGTGAAGTGTAAAAGTGGTTTGTTAAAATGAAAAGAGCGCCTTTATCTTATTTTCAGTGTTTGACAGCTTTCAAAAAATGTTACTTGTAAACTGATTGTTACTTGTATTAGTTCTTAATAAACTGTCTTTAAATAAAAAAAAGCTAAGCACCTTTTTAAATTAAAACAAATGACAGGTCCCCACAGATGTCAATTTTAATTCAATTTTTGGACTCAGGGTTCCGACAAAAATATTAAAAACTAAAAAAATGGGCGCTGTCACTTGTAAATAGATTTTTACTTATATTTATTGCTAATAAAAAATTTGTATATTAAATAAAAGCCAAACAAATGACATGTCCCCACAGCTGCCACTTTAAATTCAATTTTTGGACTCAGGGTTCTGACAAAAGTATAAAAGTTGACAGTATTGACAGCTGTCAAAATGGTTAGAATTTTTGGTTCCAGCTTGCTCCCCTTAGTAAAAATTGACACCTTGTTAATCAAAATCGGCCAGGATTTGCCTGCTTTTGGATATTATATGTCAAACTATGATGGCTATTTGCAGCTCCCCTGTCATAGATCCAAGGTTGTGCTCATGGTAAAAAACATTTTTTATTGTGTCTTGTATAACATACTTAAACCCATAAAGGTATAACTTAAATAGAGACATTATGTTTACCACAGTTGCGATCAGACATAAGGTAAACAATTTGCCGCCGGTGCCAGATTGCACTGAAAGTTGTATCTCTGCACGTAATGTTTTTACAAACATATTATTTTTATAACTTTTTTATCATTTACCTGCAATTATGCAAATTCTCCGGTTTGTTTTTTAAAACATGGAGAAACACCTTATTTTTATTTAAATATATAAAGAAATTTAGGTACAATAAAGAATTTATAGTATGCAGGTACATGTTATGATACTTGAAATATACCTCATTTTTCGATCGAAATATCATATAAAATACCTGATATTTTGGACGAAAAAATAATTGTGGCAATGTGACAACCTCGCATTTGTGGCAGGTCAGCCATATAACCGTTTGTACGCTGCTCCATTATGCAAATTCTCCGGTTTGTTTTTTAAAACATGGAGAAACACCTTATTTTTATTTAAATATATAAAGAAATTTAGGTACAATAAAGAATTTATAGTATGCAGGTACATGTTATGATACTTGAAATATACCTCATTTTTTCGATCGAAATATCATATAAAATACCTGATATTTTGGATGAAAGAATAATTGTGGCAATGTGACAACCTCGCATTTGTGGCGGGTCAGCCATATAACAGTTTGTACGCTGCTCCATTCATAATTTCTCTTCGGCGTTGTAGCTTTAGTATAATCGAGGTTTTGGTATATTTTACAGATTATTGGACAGTTTTTAATATTTTTTTAATAGATTTTTAGGTCTTTGTGACAAAAGTGATATGACAAAGTGCGTAGTGTGACGAAACTGAAGATTGCAGGTGAAAACCAAACATTTCAGAGGTTAGTTATCATATGTTTTTCCGACGCCATCTTGTCATATGCCTCCATAGGCGTGCAACTAGTGTTGCAATAAATACAAAATGTAATTAATAAATATAGGAAGGAAATAAGTTTTTTTTGGAATTTCTGATAAAAACAATATGGCAAGCACTTATAATTAATTGCACTATATTTGGTATAATGAACCAACCCCAGCTGCGAAATATCCTATATTAGTAGCAAAAAAATGTAAGAGGTGGATATGATATTTATTTATAACTACATTCACAGTTTTGATACTAACTGTAGTCAGCTTATTTTTTCTGCCGAGATTTGTTTATAAGCATTCCCGGTATAAATATAAATTTTTAAAACATTATATCAGAAACAGGATAAAAAATTTATATTTGCTACAACTTTTTATTTATAATGTTTACATAGGTAGATACTCCACATAAGATTTTTTTTGTATTTATTAAAAATGTAAAGATACTTTTGTACGTATTAAATAAAAATTATAGTAGAGTGTATAAATTCCATTTTTTTTAGACAACGAAAAACCATCACATAATACCTATAATATAGGTATATTTCTTTTTCAAAATACCACTATTTTTTTGATTTTTTTTTTCTTTTCCACATTGTTTTTTTGGTAATTTGGCTAAATATTACGAAAAGTGATGCTTTCCTGCACGCGATGGCCGTTAAGAGCGAAAAAGGCACTTTTGACACGTTCTTAGTACACAAATTTCCTACTTGCAAAAAAGCTTCTTCCTAAGGTTGTATATATTTGGTATTTTTCAAATTTAATTTTTGTTTATAAATGCATCTAAAAACTCCAATTAGACTTAAAATTCACGCCGTTCTAAAAAAATACTTTTACCTATGCTAAGTTTTGCAGGTCACTTGACATTAAATAGGTAAAAAAACAACTTCGCAAATGCGTGTGAAGAAGTTAATGTGGAAAGTTCAACTTCCCACACGCCGTGCGTAAAAAAAATAAGCACGGCGTGCATAAAAAACTGTTCTACCGTACGTGAGAAAACTTCTAACGCACGAAATTTTTTTTTTAATGGTGCTTTATGGACCAAATTTTTAAATTTTGAGTTTGAAATGTGTGTTCTAAAAACTATTTTTTTATCAAAAAAGTCATCATAAACACTCGTAAAAAAAAAATTGTACATAACTCTTGCGGAAGTGCCTTTCCCGCCCGAACTCCTCCCGTGCGTAAAAGTATCACTTTCCGCACCAGTTAGGCAATCTATCTGGAGAACATTTAAAAAATTGATATTGTTATTTGTTTAAATACATATTTTCACAATGACAAATATAATACCTCTCCATACCTCGGTATCAATTTTTAAGTATAAAAAAATTAAAGATTGTATTTCAAAAAATATTTGACAGTCTGAAAATAAAGAGCAAACCTTTTTACATTTATAAATAACGAGCCGCTTCTGGCTGCTGGTAAACGTGACGTAGTATCGCCTGGGCCAGCGTTGCCAGTGGAAGATAAAATGGGTTTTCCTAATTCTAACGACTGATCGCGTTTCAAAGTGATTTATGAATGATTTGATGGGTCTATTTTAGTTGAATGTCTTTGCTTAAACCGCATCCAAATATCACGTTCATAGAAATCCGTTAACGAGAAGTTGGTGAAAAATGCATCACAAAATTTGATAGACAGGCGGCAGGTTCTGCGAAGCTAACTAAGATCGTTTTAGAACTTAGACTGTTTTTATGATACAAAATCTTTTTTAAAAAAAATAAAAGTATTTCCATATCAATCCACGTAGTATGCTAACATCAAATCCAGACTTTTTCCAAATAATTTAATAAGGGCATCCGACGTGAATAATTTTAAAATTATTTCGCATTTTGATCACGTTTTGCCGGTATGCTTTGTAAACCGAATTGCCGTTTTTGTGAAAATATTTGCGGAAATATTTTACCCGTGTTGTCTATACACAGAGTCCGCCAAAATCTGCAAAGTCCAAAACTTTTAAACGCATAATATAACTATGAGACACTATAACGGCTTTGTCTGTCTCTTAGCCTGAAAAAAACGCAGAGCCAAAAAATCCTCTGGGGCTCGATTCTGGGCGTAATAGAACGATCATACCCTGAGAAGTGATCCATCGCACAAAAGTCATGCGAACAGCGCACGGTGGTCGATTTTCAGAAAAACGCGGAAAAATTAAAAAACTGAAAATGTGTCTAAATGTCCTTATATGGTTGTCAAGATACTAGGCGAATAGTTGGCCAAAGAATAAACGATGCTTTTACGAGTTTGATATTACGCATCAGTGTTCAACATCAAATTTCAAATAGAACACCCAGACTATGACAGTATCCAACTGTTGATATCTCGATCGAAGATCGACATACGGTATGTTATATAAAAATGCTTAGAATTTCAAAAAAGAATGCAAAAATGCAATAATATACGAGGTGTTTCATATGAAAGTTTCGGTTGGCATTCTTTTTAATATACGCTATATATATAAAAATATATTAGTATACTGTAACACTTATATATTGTGTAAATTACTTTAAAGTAAATTTGATTGTTCTAAACTAACATTTTTAGTTTAATTTAGCCATTTAATAAATATGTCACTTTTACCTTCTTAAAAATGTCTTAAGGTAAATGTGAAAGTTCACACGATCATCCTGTGTATCAGCTAAAAAAAAATAAATGCTTACTTATTTAAATATTGTAAACTATTTATTATAATGTCCGCGTTTTTACGAAAATCAACCACTGTGCGACGTCGTGCTTTACGAGACAGTCAAGTTGGCCGTAGCATGCGCATTAGCGAGATCTGTCACATGATGGTTTCATCCAATAGCGTGCTCCGAAATCATACGAGAGCCGTTTTTCACACGAGCTTTCCTACAAGTTCATACTACTGGGTCTAGTCGAGAGAACGGCTTCGCTCAAAAATTGTTGTTCGAGGCAGCTCTGCGCGTGCCCATAATAGATTGGTGATTCTTCGATCGTCTCGTCACTGCATTTAAGCGCGTTTATTGGTTGAACCTGCTTCCCTTCTCTCAGGCAAACGATCACTTCCTATGACTTCCAGAATCGGTACCCTGGGGCAAACAGACTGCGTCAGGCATGCGCAGTCGATTTCTCGCCTTTGGCCTTGCCCATGGCCGACTCTGATTTTTACGTTATTTTCTTTGTTTTTCAAAGTCATTGTTGTTAAGGCGCATTTACACGGAGCGAATAGGTTCGTCCCAAAATTCCGGCCAAATCTGGCGAAACTTTTTCGATGAACGTTTGCCTGAACACTCGAACATTTGCAACGAACATTTGCCACGAATATTCCGGCAAATTTTTTGGAAATATATTTTTGAATGACAATAGATAATATCTTTGGGCTTACATCACTGACCTTAATTCTCGAAATTAAATAGGAACATAAAAATTATTTTATTTTATTTTTCGATTAAATAGTAAAAGCCGACGGAAAGCGAAAAATTATTATTTGCTGGGGGTAGGTTTTGAGGTTGGTAGATATCTACTAAATAAGTTTATACCTAATTGTTGCTATTCTTTATCACTTTTTTGGTTTTCCTTAATTAAGTGTTTAGGTTTTGTAATCAAACCCCACCACCAAACCCCATCACCAAACCCCACCACCAAACCCTATCACCAATCCCCAGCACTAAACCCCACCACCAAAACCCCACAAAATAAAATAAAGTAATCCTCATTTTTTTTTATCAAGTGCGTCAAATCGTTTTTCCGTCGGAAAGGTTTTAAAATTTAATTTTTATATTACAATTCAGTTCAATGATTTACGGTAAATAATTTTTGAAATTTTTATTTTAGTAGAAATATTTCTTTCAGCAAATTTTGTCCGAATACCAGGAACATTTTTACCCGAACCCCGAACCTTTTGGCCCAAACCTTTTCCGCGAATCTTTAAATAAACAATTCGCGCGAATGTTTGTCGGCATTTCGAAGATCATAGGAATATTCGACTATGTAAATGCTACTTTACACATGCCGAAAATCATAATGTCATTACTAGATGTACTAAAGACAGCTTGTCAAAGAAATGTTATTTACACTGCTCCAAAAATATTTAACAGAACTAAAAAATAAAACCTCAAATATTAAAAATAAGGTTCATAATTGGATTTTGAATAAAAATATTACTTTGTAAATTAATTACTTATTTCATTATTTTAAGTTGGTATTTGTACTTTAATTCAGTTTTAAGTATTTTGTATAAAAAATAAGAGACCATGCACAGTTATCCTATCCATTGGGGTCTCTTGTTTTTATTTTTCTTTATCTATTAATTTAACAACTATAAAGTTCTAAGTGTACAATTATTTTTGGACCAATAAAATATCTCATAGTTATATGGTTAAACGGCCCAAATAGGCAACAAGTAAAGTTTTGAAAAAGTGGCGTTAAGCACAAAATCAATTAAGCAATCAAGGGTGTCCTGAAAATCACAAAAAAGTCAAGTTTTATAATAAAAAAGTCGCATATACCGGGTGGGCCATAAAAAACCGGACAAAATGTTTTCCGTTATAACTTTCGAACCATACTACCGATTTTAATGCAACAAACTGCTCTTTGCAGGGAATTGAGCAAGACTTTGAGTAGAAGTATTTTTTTGTCCGCCATCTTAAAATCTAAGATGGCAGAAAGAAACAAACTTTACCCTTCAAAGAGCCACGTTTATTATTATGTTACGGAAGATTTTTGGATTTTTTTATGAATTCGTAAAAAAGCTCTATTTCTGCCACGCAGAACGAAGTACGAATCATTAAAATCAATTAAGTGGTTCCCAAAAAAAAATAAAAAAAATTCAATCAGTGTTTTACGGATTATGCGATTGCCGTCTCAGTTCTGTCTGCATACATTTTCATTATTACTAAACCGATTTTGATGAAATAAAAAGTCTCATGGCGAAAACCGAATGTTCTTTAATCACTGCTACCGCCATCTTGGAATCCAAGATGGCGGACAGAATCAAACTTGACCCTTCAAAGAGGCTCGTTTATTTATATGTTCTGTAAACTTTTGAATATATTTTTTTTTAATTTGGACAAAAGTTCTACTTCCGCCACGCACAACGAGGTATAAATCATCAAAATCGGTTTGGTTGTTTTCCAAAAATTAATTTTTGTTTCCAGCACTGTTTTCCAGATTATACGATTGCCTTCTCAAATTGATACTCAACCGATTTCAATAAAATAAAAAGCACCATGGTGAAGATCAAAAACTCTTAAAAGATCACTATCTAAATTTTTCGCCATTTTGAAACTCAAGATGGCGGACACAATTAAATTTATCTCTTCAAAGAAGCTCGTTTATTCTTAGGTTTCAAGCGCATAGCATTAAGATTTAGTGGTTCTCAAAAAATTAATTTTTCTTTTAATCAATGTTTCCTCATAAACTCATTAATAATGAACTGATTTTGATAAAATAAAAAACATCATGAAAAGAATCGATTTCTCTTTAAAGATCGCCATTGAAATTTGCCACCATTTACGCCGCTCTTTTTGTTGCGAGTAATTTTTTTACCCCTTTTTAAATTTATATTAATTTTTTAATAACCACTTAACCGTTTTTAATGATTTTTATCTAGTTATACGCGGCGGAGAGGTTCTCGAAACATCAGAATAATCGAGCGTCTTTGAATGGTCAAATTCGCTTTTGTCCGCAATCTTGGGTTTATAAAATACGGCAAATTTCAATAGTGGTCTTTAAAGTTCAATAGATCTTTGTCATAATGCTTTTTATTAAATTAAAATCGGTTCAGTAATTATGAATTTATGAGGAAATTAATGCAGACGGAATTGAGAAGGCAATCGTATTATCTAGAAAACAGTGATGGAAACAAAAATTAATGTTTTAAGAACCACTAAACCGGTTTTAATGATTTATACGTCGTTGTGCGTGGCGAAAGCAGAATTTTTCTACGAATAAAAAAAAATAAAAAGTTTTCAGGAAATATGAATAAACGAGCCTCTTTGAAGGGTCAAATTTGATTCTGTCCGCCATCTTGGATTTCAAGATGGCGGCAAATTTTAATAGCAGTGGTTAAATTAAATCGATTTTCGCCATGAAGCTTTTTATTTCATCAAAATCGGTTTAGTAATAATGGATTTATGAGAAAATGTATGCAGAGAGAATTGAGACGGCAATCGCATAATCCATAAAACACTGATTGAACATTTTTTATTTTTTTTGGGAACCACTTAACCGATTTTAATGATTCGCACCTCGTTCTGCGTGGCAGGAACAGAGCTTTTTTACGAATTGATAAAAAAATCGAAAAATCTTCCCTAATATAAGAATAAACGTGGCTCTTTGAAGGGTAAAGTTTGTTTCTTTCCGCCATCTTAGATTTTAAGATGTTAAAATTTTTAGGCCATGATAGCCGTCTACGACCCGGACCTCTTCTGACTTCAATTTAGCCGTCTTTATCAATTTGGCCAAAATCAAACATGGCCAAAATATTCAAATTGTAGTTTTTTGATGGTAACTAAAACTTCTTGCATGTTGTCTCAGTTCTCATTAAGGAGGCAACCCAAGTATTTCTATGAATCCACGCGTTCGACTTGCTGCCCATTTACTTCTAACATGACTCTGATGTTCGTTTCCTTGGATATTACCATGCCATCCAATTAAGCCCGAATTGAGAACTTTTGGCCGCATTTTTATTCAACAACTCTTGCAGGCTTTTCAGCGTGTCTGCTATTATTATTATTTTTATGCCGTTTATGGTCAGACCCTCTTCGCAGTTATGAATTCTCTATTATTTTGTTACTATGGATATTAAACAATAGCGGAGATAATATACAGCCTTGGTGAACACCTCTTCTAATTTGGACCTTTCCGGACAGTTGGCTATCAACCTTTATTTGAGCAGTCTGATTCCAGTATAGATTAGCGATTATCTTTAGATCTCGGTCATCTAGACCAACTTCTTTTAGTGATTCAATGAGTTTTTCGTGTTGGACTCGATCAAACGCTTTCTCATAATCTATGAAACAGGCATATACTGGCACCGACATATCCCTAGACCGCTGAACTAAGACTTGAATGCCAAACAGGGCCTCTCTTGACCCGAACCAAGAAATCCTAACTGCGTGTCGCCCATAAAGAATCTTTAGAATTTTTTTTTACATATTGCTGGAACTTTTTTGGAAATATCAAATTTTTTTGACATTTGAAAAAATGTGACATTGGTATTTTAAAAGTATCAAATCCATTACTAAATAATTAAAAATAAAACCCTTCTTTAACCAAGTGGTGGGCAGAAGATTGGGGCACTTATATATATTTTACCTTTATTGTTAACATAAAAACCTTCAAAGTTAAATAAGCGTGGATCCATAAAAGTTCTAAGTAAAATAACACTTGAGTTTGTTTTCAAATCTAATAAAATATTGTTTCGTAAAACTTGATCCTCGAAATTCGAGTTAAGTTTGTTAAAAGGTAATTTTAGGTATGTTTTTTATTTTAATTTTAATAAATTCTATTTTATTGGTTTACAAGATCATAAATTCAGACAAACTTAGGTTTTTTCACCCTCCGCTGTTCTCGTAGGGGGAAGGGGGTGCCTAATAATATTATTGTATTGTCACCGGAACTATAAACGCATACCGAATTTGAAGACAATCGGATGTGAATAAGTCAGTTAAAATTGGTTAAAAATATAATTAGAAATTCGTTATCGCCATCTCCAAATTCCCTTACACTCCAAACAACAAAATCAAGCGTACTTTAACTGAACCCCCTTCCACCCCCTTCGAGTAGGGGGGAGCTGTCGAGTTCATCACACTATATTATTGTGTTGTCACCGCAACTATATAAGCATGTCAAATTTAAAGCCGATCGGATATTTATATACGAGTAAAGTTAAATAAAAGCTTGTAAAAAGAAATGAGCTTTTATTGTTTAGTAACATTATTTGCGCGAATATGCATTCATTTAGTCTATAAATAAACCCTATTGTTGGTTTAAAAATAAATAAGAAAAAACGTGTGAAAGTTTTTTTTTACGATTTCTTATATTGGTTGCAGAAGCTTAAGTAGAACCAAGGCACGTGCAAACTTAGTGAAGTTCTAGGGGACGTCATGCGTAATCGACATTAAATTTAAAGTGATAAAATTGACCGCCTGGCTCAGAAAGTGTATTAAAATTTATGTTTTAATAATCGTAATATTTTTTAATACACAAAACTATTAAAAATACAATGCGCATTTTTTCTGTGTAGCCCACAAAAAAGGCAATAAAAGTTTTGACGTCTACGCTGCCACAAAATAAAAATTTTACAGCCTTCACCGCATGGGGAAGCCGAAGCTGAAAGAAAGTAATCAAGCTACCCGGCAGCTTTCTCGCACTATATATATTTCCTATTCAGCTACACACAGCTACATAAAAGAGCAGGTTGACGTGCTAAAAAGACGCTCGATTATCTTGGTGATGAAAGTTTTTAACAAGAAGGAGCCAGAATTTGGAATCAAATCAAATTGATACATTAACATCAATTTGGGCCACAATTGCTACATTTTTATGGGTATTGAATTCGTTTTCAATATGTCGAAAATTTATTTTGCACGAGTTTTTAGAACAGCTTTCAATTCGATTTTAAATCGATATAGAAACGGTTTTAAAATTCTGATATTTGCCAGCTGGTACTGTTGTTAGAAGTGCGGGCGGGACAATTCCATATACGTAGGCCACCTTGCTGAGCCCGTGGCACGCCCACTATCCATGGTTTAGCCCTGGAAGCCTGCCTCTTTCGCAAAATAACAGATTTTTCTGGGCTGCAACCTTCTTACATTGCCTGGGACCAACAACACTTGACCTGGCCAGAGCCGGATACTCCAGCAGAATGCACCATCGACTCTCTGAGTCTCCGGCAATTCCCAGCGTCTCTAGTAGTAGAAGAGCCAGCAGCCAAATCGACTAAGGTGTTTTAGCAAGGCTAGAATTTTATAAATATATGTTAAAATAGTCGTTAACAAAAATGTTACTGACCAGGACGCTTATTCTTGACCGACCGTGAGGTGAGGTTAGCGAAATTCCCCGTGGAAAAAGGTGGTTAAAAAAGCTCACCTCACCTCACGGTCGTTCAAGAATAAGCGTTCTGCCAAATCATACCGGATTGCACCCTTAGGAAATTTTTTTTTCAAAATTCTAGTACCTAAAAATTATTTTGCTTTAACAAAGCTATAATTTTAATATGTTTTATAGTGTCTACGTCTAAAGTCAAAAAATAATGGACAGGCGATTTCGATAGTTGCATCTCCGTGACAGGCGGACATATACCCAAGTAACAATTTTTAGTTGCCTTAGTTGCCATAACTAGGAAATACACTAAAATTAACGTTTCGTAAAGTACAAGTCATTTGTGCAACGGCCGCTATGATGGACAAGAAACCGACGCCACACCGTTGTTATTAACTAGGGTAAATTTGACAACCCTCTAACAACTTTTATTTTTACTGCAATATTGTGGGGTTTTCAATGACCGCAACGAACGACGGAACAACGACGCCATAAAGTTGTTAATTAACTAGGGTTAATTTGTATAGCCTACATAAACGACTTCGTGACGTCGTGAACAACGTTTTTAGGACGCGTCAGTTTAACGTTTCCTGGCCGTTTAAAAAATGCGAGGGAGACATGAATTCAAAAAATCAGTTTCCAAGTGTCAGACTATCTTGAAATATAAACTAAGGGCCGTTAAACCGGCCCTAAAAAAGGGCTGCGTCCATAAATGAAACACGGCTAGGGGTAGAAGGGGGTGAAAGTTTTATAAGGTAACTCCGCTCCGTAACAGCTTTACTCCAAAAATAATGTAAAAAATAATAAAAAATTAATTTTTTATATTTTTAAGGGGGTTTTCCATATTCATTAAGTGTTGCACAATTTGCAAAAGTATTACGAGGAATCAAAATTATGATTGTTTTCCACAAACCAAAACTACACTTTTTTGCACTCGACGCGCGTTTCGCTAACAACGTTAGCATCATCAGGAGACGATAAACAATGAACTAAATTAATCTACCCTCTATCTTATATACAATCCTTTAGTGGGCGGAGATAAGACTAATAATTTGTGATTGATCACGATTTTTAATCCTATCTCCCCTCAACCAAAGAATAAAGTGTACTAAACGGGATGGGTCCTCTATCTTTATTTAAACTATTTCTGGATTTAATGATTTCCATACTTTCATATGCATTCAAAAGTCTTTTGTTTGGTACACTTTTTAGAAGTTTTAGGTTATCTAATGTGAATCTATGATTGTTTTCAAAAGCATGCTCGGCCACACTTGACTTTTCTGTTCTTCCGTATTTTCAGTGTGCTAAATGTTCTTTAAAACGTGTTTGAATAGAGCGTCCCGTTTGGCCAACATATTTTTTGTCACAATCCATGCAACTGATTTCGTAAATTCCACTTTTTTCTAGAACTGTAGTTTTATCCTTGGGATTTCCTAGTAAGCTTCTTATTGTGTTACCGGATTGATATACTAATTTAAGACCGGTGTTATTAAATACTTTGTGTAATCCTTTCTTATAATTAGGATTATAAGGAATGATACAAATTTTGAGTCGCAGGTATCTTTTTGTCTGAAAAAGGTAGAATTCCGAAAGGTCTTTTGAAAAGAATGTCTATTTATCAGCTTATTTATTAAGCCTTCGTCGTAACCGTTTTCGCCAGCTATATTCCTAATCCTATTCTTTTCTGCTTCAAATCTTTCTTTGTTTAAGGGGAAATTTACTAATCTATATGTTAAAAAGTGCAAACTTGCAAGCTTATGTTGTAAGCAATGAAAAGAGTCATTTGGAATATACCTGTTGGTGGCCGTGCCTTTTCTGTATAGGTCAAAGTCCAATTTATTTTTATTTCTTATAACTAAAGTGTCTAGAAATGGCAGTGTACTGTTGTTCTCTGTTTCATAAGTAAATTTAATAGTGGGAAATTTGTTATTTATTTTTTCCATAAAATTTTCAACACTAGTTACTTTAGTGTTGAATACTGCAAACACATCGTCTACATACCTGAACCATACTCTGGGGAAATACTCAAATTCTTTACTTATATCTGATTCAAATTTGCTCATAAATAGGTTTGCGATAAAAGGTGATAAACTATTACCCATTGTGGTTCCTTCTAATTGCTGGTAGTAGTTATTTTTATATTGAAAGTAATTTTGATTCATGCAGAGTTTTGTTAAAGATAGGTATTCTAAAGTCTGTTTGTCTTCTAGATTGTTTTTTCTTAGTAGTTCCTCCAGGTATTGTAAGGTATTGGGGATCGGCACACTAGGGAACAACGAACTAACAACTAACATCAAACGAGATTAAAATTTCACCTTCTTGGAGTGAAATATCTTTAACTTTGTTGATAAATTCAAGGTAATTTTGAACAGAAAAACCTTTTTCCTTTATCGGTAAATTTTCAAACTCGTTTGCTAGCCATTTCGAAATGTTGTAAGTAGGTGATCCTACAGCAGAAACTATAGGTCTAACCGATTTTCCAGGCTTGTGGATTTTCGGAAGACAATACAGTTTCGGCATAGTGGGATTGCTTACTTGTAGTTTATATTTAATATTGTCAGTAATAATATTGTTACATTTTAACACAATAAGAAGCTTATTAGGAAATCCCAAGGATAAAACTACAGTTCTAGAAAAAAGTGGAATTTACGAAATCAGTTGCATGGATTGTGACAAAAAATATGTTGGCCAAACGAGACGCTCTATTCAAACACGTTTTAAAGAACATTTAGCACACTTAAAATACGGAAGAACAGAAAAGTCAAGTGTGGCCGAGCATGCTTTTGAAAACAATCATAGATTCACATTAGATAACCTAAAACTTCTAAAAAGTGTACCAAACAAAAGACTTTTGAATGCATATGAAAGTATGGAAATCATTAAATCCAGAAATAGTTTAAATAAAGATAGAGGACCCATCCCGTTTAGTACACTTTATTCTTTGGTTGAGGGGAGATAGGATTAAAAATCGTGATCAATCACAAATTATTAGTCTTATCTCCGCCCACTAAAGGATTGTATATAAGATAGAGGGTAGATTAATTTAGTTCATTGTTTATCGTCTCCTGATGATGCTAACGTTGTTAGCGAAACGCGCGTCGAGTGCAAAAAAGTGTAGTTTTGGTTTGTGGAAAACAATCATAATTTTGATTTAGTGTAACCAAAGGTTCCAAACTCCCAACATAGTTATTACGAGGAAGGAAAGAGGGGTTAAAATTAGGATAAAATGATGTTAGACAATTGACCGACCATGCAGGGGCCACGACCCTAAACGTTTGTGACGTCACACAATAAAAAATTGCGACGTAATTTTGTTAGCAGCTGTAATTGTTTGATTTGTTTTTCTGCCTACAAACTATGTAACGGCCTCCAAGTGACCCAGAGCCAGACTATGGTCAGACTCCCTGACCGACTGTAGATACCAAGTAACGAAGAGTCAGACCAAAGATTAAATACTATTGTACTATAGTTCGTGCACCGGTCGTCTGCGGCGCCAGTTGCGCCTCGCTGCGCGTTAAGTATTTTGGCGGGAAATTTAAAAGCAGGCTGTTAGAGGTTTCTTATATATTTTTTTAATTTAAAAAAAAATAAGTTGAAGTTTTAAAGACAGCAAGAAATGGTGTCTTTAAAACAGTTCGAACGTTATTTTTTAAATAAAAGACAAATATATTTTTAATATTTTATTAGTTGTTATAGTTATCTACAGTATAATAATAAAGGATAATAATAACAAATACTAATCACAAAAAATTTTAAGCCACTAAGTGTTTTTTCTTTTACCAACACAGCACAGGGTAATCGACTATAACTGTTCCCTGGGATTATTTTATTCATTATTTATCAAACAAAAGCTGGGCAAAAGGACTCTTCTGCAAAGTGGATATCACATATTCTGTAGTTGTCAAGTTTCTGTCCTAGCCAAGACTGCCGCCCAATAGCAAGAAGCCATTCAGGAGTACGCTAAAAAAAAACAAAACTATTAACTTATATTATATACAAAATTATTTTTAAAATTTATGGAATTGTACACCCAATCCTGTTTTCCAAAAACAAGAACATCTATACATTTTTTGATTTAGGTAAAACCCAGGATAAATCTCATATTGTGTACAAAATAATATTCTTATAGTAACGAATAAACTACACACTACACTACATTTTGGAATTTAAAAAAAATTGAATAATTTAATAAAACATTTAAAATAAATATTGAAATAAAAAAATAGGGCAAATTGTGAAACCTTATGTTTGGACATATTTTTGAATAAAAAGTAAGAATTAATATTTGCTACAGATAACATACCTATGTTACCACACATATCAAACACAACCTTTATCTTATTTGATATGTTATGTACTAAAGAACTTAATAATTTTAAGGTTTAGTTTTTTTATAATACATAGTTCTGCTTCAGGAAAGTGCAGCAGTTCTGTAAAGCAAGAAGTAAGATGACTGATGAGATTGTACTTAAATATCATATCATCTTAAAAATTTTATTAAAAAAATTTATGAATTATTATCTCTTTTTAAAAAATGTGCGACTGGATGCGACCTATTGCTTGGTTGATTGAATGTGTGACTTTTATTACACTTAAGTTATTTACTTATTATAAGCATGGCTTGGTGGATGTGTACCAAGTATTCAGACTACTTTTGATTTGATTTGATTTAGAAGAAAAAATAAATTATCATAGAAATATGCTGTTGTCTATGGTAGACAGTAAGAATTCAATGATTTATATTTCATAATTCTTACTTTACAGAACATGACTGGAACGTGAAGGCAGATTCAGAGTTCTGTAAGATAAGTGGTAAGAGTCATGCAGTAAGACACAAGGAAAATTATTATGCTTAAGCATGATAATGAGTTGGGTTAATCTTCCATAACCTAACCAAAAAATGTCAGTTTCAATGCAAGGCAAGTTTACCCAACTCATTTTAGTGCTAACCCACTAAGCAATGTCTGTTACATGATTTTCAATGTTGAAGAAATGTAAAATTGCTGTAACTTTGTATAAGTTTAGAAAAAGGTTTAAAAAAAGTAAAATGTAAGTGAAAGTATCGCTGATACGCGAAAGAAGCACTAACTGTATGTTTGTTTATACAGCCAAATAAAAATAGGTAAGAAAAAAAATAACTTTGAACCAATCAGCACACAGCTTCTGCACGTGCAAACAAAAGTGAATTGAATTAATTAAACTAGATCCCATTATACTGTTTTCTTAAATAATATCTGCCAAAAGCAAACCAACAAATGTAAAAACCCGAAAAAACGCCCATTTAAATGGCAACAAGTGAGTGAGGTTATGTGCATCAATGCAGCAAGCAAAAATCCATTTTTAGATAAAAATAAAGTTGCTCATCTTTTTATTTCAATTTCTTACTTTTATTTCTGCTCTATAAACGCCTACATTTATTTCCAATAAGCTCATCTTTTATTTTAATTATTATTTTTTTTTGCGTCTATAAACCCAGCCTTAGGTACAGGGTCTCTAGGTTAGGTTAAGCAACTTGGGGAAATAACTTTGAAAGCCCACATCCTACAGTTTTTTACATGCAAGAATAGCTTATTGCTGAACAAATCATAATAAAGGTTTAAAATACGGGACACTTACTTGAGCATTCGTCGGAAATCTATGAAAGGGTCTTGAATTAACCTCACAACTAGGCACAAAACAACGCATATTTGCAACTTTCAAAAATCACTTCGTCAATAATGTTCTAACACCCTTGAAAGGTTTATAAAAGTCTTTTCTCGAAGAACTGGATTGTTGAAACAAAAAAAATCAAGAATAATTTGCACAAAACTTCAATGACGCGGCAAAGAAAACGAAAGCGGGAAAAATCTCGAAAATAAAGCCAATTTTTTTGACAGATAAAATGACCACTAGCGCTACCCACGAGCGGTGCAGGAACTACGAGTGTCCAGGCCGTGAGTCAGACTACCTTGAAATTGATTTGTGGAGTTCTTCTTTTGATGCACTGGTGTGCACTAAATGTATCTATGTCCTTTTCTAGCTTGTATAAATATAAAGGATAGATATAATTATTGCAAATTGTTGCAGCAAAAGGAAAAAGCTATTAGCACTTTCGGCCAATTTTAAAATATAAGACAACTATAGAGGGCACCTTTTAGTCGCCAAATGGTTAGGTTTTTAGTAAATCAAGAAATGATTATTGCCGCCATACTGTTTTCTTTTCCTGATTTGCGCCGCTACACCATTTGTGTAAATCGTTAAAAGAATCTTGTTTTGATTTTTAGTTAATTTTGGAAATTTTTAGGTGTTCTTTTATATTGGCTACAGTTTAAAATAGGTTTAAAGCATTTTTAAAATTTTCAGTATTTAAATTAAAAAAATAATTTGGCAAAAAAGTAAGAAGGATTGAAGGCCCCCTTATTTTTTAAAGATAAAATATACATTTTTGACGAAAAACTAAGGTTCGTTGTTAAATTTAGTTAGCGGGACTCTTTAACAAGTCACTTTAATGTAATAAATTAACTGAATGTTACCTAGTTACGTATTTTAGAATTATTGATAGATGGTGTTTAGAAATTAGTCCATTTGTGGTTGCAGAGACGTGGATGTCTTGATTTCAAATCAATTATATTAATAAAAATATTATCCAGAGGGCACTTCTGTCGTAGTCGCTTCGGCGACGGTGTGGAAACTTTGCTAGCTAGCGACTCTAGTCGCAGGCAACGTCAACACAACTCAAAAAATCTCCACCAAATTGGTGCAAAAGCGAGTTGCTAGAACGTTTATACGGCGTTTTCACACAACGCCTTTGGCAACGTTAAAACGTCGACAAATGGTTATTTGGGTATACTCACTATATTTTATGAATTTTCCATGTTGCTGTAACAAAGCTACAATTTATAGGAGATGTTCATGCATTTATTGCAAGGCACTATGCAAAAGGACTAACGATTCTGCTGGTTACAAATAACTGAGGCGAGAGAGGCGAGAATTTTTCTTTTAAAAAAAGTTTTTTTTTAATAAAAATTACGTATTTATTAAGTTAAAATTAAAAAAAAAAATACAGGCAATTTTCTTTTTAAAAGAGCTTTTCAGCAAGGTGCTACAAGTACTACCATGCCGCTTAAAAAAATTAAATGGAGTTGGGTTTCACCCTCTAAAAGGGGCAAAAAAAGTTTTTTTTAGTATGACTGGAAAGCACAGAAAAAATTCAATCGACGTGTTTTTTATCACCCTAAAGCTGTAGCGAATTTACTCCAGTTAAAGTCCTCCCCTGTATATTGAATACATAATACAATGATTTTGCGTTTCAAAGTATCCTATGAAAATGTTGTCACTGTCATGTCGATCATTGTTTTAAAAATGACGCGATAAAAAACTTAGCTTATCCATGCGTTTCAATGCCTCGTTGGGCAGTCTTGATAAAAATTTTTATTAAAAAAAAAAAATTTGTGATATTAATGATGGAACGGTCGAACTTCATTTGCGTAATTTGTCATAAAAACACTTTAAAATCGTGTAGTAATATTTACATCCAAAATAAGTGCTACCAGTGGATACCACGTTGATTGCTACAAAAATTTCTTGTGGCGAAAAAATACAAAGAAGGACCAGAGTGTGAGAGTGTCAAGTATTTTTTACAAACATTTTTCCCTGCGCCTCAATTCCTATCTTAATTACAAAAAATTTCGCAACATAATACGACGTCATTTTTTACACATTGTACAATATTTTTTACAAATTTTTCGCCTGCGGCACAATTACTGTCTTAATTTACATTGCTTTCGTAAAATTTTTAATTTTCAGACCATTATCGCAATAATTTCTGGCTCACGTTTAAATTAGGAAATTTTTTTAAAAAATTTCGATATTTTCAAAAATTATTTTTACTTTATTGCATTTTCTTCAGAAAAAAACTTGAGGTGCACCCTCACCCCCGACCTACCCTCAAGTGTCAAGCTCCTCCATTAGACCAAAAGGAGTATTAAGTAAAGATTTATGCCTGTAAATATTCAAACAACCGTAATAAGCACTATTATTCCCCTGCAACCTCCTGTAAAATATACTCGCCTGTCAGTCACTTGTAACCAGCAGAATCTTCAGTCCTTTTGCATAGTGCCTTGCAATAGATGCATGAACATCTCCGCTAAATTGTAGCTTTGTTACAGCAACATAAAAAATTCATAAAAATATGGTCAGTATGTCCATTGTTTTTTGATATCAGACGTAGACACTGTAAAACATTAAAATTATAGCTTTGTTAAAGCATAATAATTTTTAGTTTTTTTTGAATTTTGAAAAATTAATTTTTCAAGGACACAACCCGGTGTGGTTTGGCAGGTCAGTACCATTTTTATTAACGACTATTTAAACATATTTTTACAAAATTCTAGCCTTGTTAAAACACCTTAGTCGATTTGGCCGCTGGCTCTTATACTATAGGTGCTTGTTGAGGCAATATTGTACCGTTAGGGACCCTGTTGCTGGTATCACATCCTTCCTGCCTAGGTGGAGTTGGACTTCGAGCAGTTACGCTTCATTCAACTCTGTTTCGGTTGGCCCGTCCATGCTGACCACGATGTTGACCTGGAGCTTCCTGAGCTCCTTGGACAGTTTGTTTACATCAGCGGCGTCCGTAGGCGACCCTGATGCGTTTGTAGAGTTTGCAATGGGTACTTGTACAGTTCCCTGTCGGGCCTCTTGTGTTCTAGAATATCTACTGGGTCCTTAAAAAATTCCTTGTTGATCCTTATCTTTAGAGGTTTCACTGGGTACCTGTTTGGTTCCCTGTGTTACCTCTTGGTTGTCGGTGGGTCCTTCTGGAATTTCCTCACAGAAGGCTAGAATCAGCTCTTCAGCACTTCGGGGAGGGGGCTTGAAATAACAGGGTGCGCCTGGTTCCCTAAGGGAGGTTTTTATTGTGGTGCCTCATCCACGCGGCCCTGGCGTTTAAGCCAAGGCCCCCATACCCGTCCCCGATCCACCACTCAAAGAAGACGAGAGCGAGCCAGAGTTGGATTCACCTCAGCGCTCCCTACCTCCGGCACACTGATCCCAAAGAACTGCGTTCCAGGGGGGTATGGTATGACGTTCCTTAACAGGATTCAGCCATCGACTTATTCAGTCGGGTCGACACCCGCGACTTGGATGCACCCGTTGAGAATTACCCAAGTGGGATTCAGAGAAGGGAGCTCTGGTTCCTCTTGGGCCGGATTAATGCTTGTGTCTTGCGAATCCAACCCAACACAAGCAAAGAACAGCTGTTAACTTAATACCTATCAAAAAATAATGTTTGCCCTTTACACACCACATATGTCTTTTTCTGTTTAATTATTGTGTGTAGTAGTAGTAGTAGTAGTAGTAGTAGTAGTAGTAGTAGTAGTAGTAGATGGGCGGCCGTAGCCTGGCAATTAGGCCGCATAATGGACCCTTTTTGCCATACCCCCTATGCACCCCCGATTGATGCACGTGCTCTTTCAGATGCAGATTTTTCTTTCTCTAAGAAGACTTAATTTTTGTCTGACACCTCTTATAAGTATACACAGTGGACCGCCGGCTTTACACCCCCTCCGAAGGGTGGTCTTGCATCTATCTAACATCGCTACCGTCCCAGCAGAACTTGGTTGACGGTAAACTTTTCTCCCCAGCAGCCCGCCGTCATATAGGTTGACCCGAAAATCGAGGTCCCAGTTTCGCTGGTCGAGGTCGCTGTAGGAATCTTCAGACGCATTCCTTGGAGTGGTCCTGCTACCAAATCTGTCGGAGTCCACCCGCGTTCCATGGAGTCCCGATCTCGGAGAAATCCAGGTCGTCCTTTTTGGGTCACCGGCTAGTCTCCTCTACGCAGTTTGGTGGGGTCCTCGGCCGTCCACCTTTGAGTCTCGCCTCAAAGTCAATTCCTGGGTTCCCTACTGGTTTTCATGGACAGTATTATTGTTTTCAGAACGAATTCAATTCGCTTGAAAATGTGGCAAAGTAAATCGAAAGGTAAAATTGGGGTAAATTTTTTTACATAATATTTATATCTTTTACAATTAGCATGAGGGTAAAATTGACGTCACGTAAATAACGTACTCGTTGTGTAACTACTATAGAAATTTATAACATAAATGTTATAAAAGTATTACGTATTGGAATGTACATAATATTTATACAGACCGCTTCAAGCTACTACGAACATAGAGGGAATCAAGTCCAATTTACTCTCCGTGCCGTACGACCGAGGTGGATTCGAAGCACGCTGCAGTGTTATCTTTTGGAAATTCATTTTGTTTTTATTATTTTGTTTTATTTCTGCCTTGCTCGAGAAACAGATGGGTAAGTTCTTAATTGAAATAATACATTTTTAAAACTAAAAATGGATGTCTACGAAGTTGCCGAAAAAGTGCAGATGGTCAAATGGTCAAATCGTCATAACCCAACACACGTTCGATATTGGTCGAGGGAAAATTTGCATTTGTATTTTGACGTAAGAACACAGTATCCCCAAAAACTAAATGTTTGGGGGGGGGTATTATAGGGGAACACGTAATTGGGCCATTTTTTATTAACGGCAATTGCAATTTGAATGGTCCTAGATACTTGGATCTACTGCAGCAGCACATTATTCCAACTGCTAGGCAGTTGTTAGGTGTAAGATTTGGTGAAACATGGTTTCAACAAGATGGTTGTTCCGCTCACAATGTTGGCCTTGTTAGGGAATATCTTGATAATGTATTTCCTAATCGGGTTATAAGTACACGGGGAACTATTTTATGGCCAGCTCGATCTCCCGATCTTGCTCCTAATGACTTCTATCTGTTTTTGAAGAAGATTTTCAAATTATCACCCCTAACATGCTTGGAAACGTTAGAAGGGGTTTTTATAGTAGGCTCGGATATTGTCTAGCCGAGCAAGGAGGACTTTTCGAACATTTGCTTTAATTTTTTTTTTGACTGGGAGAATCTTTTTGGTTTTTAGAATGTATTATTTTATTTTGAGAACTTGCTTTTATTTTGTTTCTCCTTAATAATTTCATTGTAACACGTGGTCACTGATAAATCTGAGCAGTTGACAATAAAACGCTCTTATTTATCAGTGACAAAAAATAAGAAAATTACGTTATAAAAATTTGCGTATTTATTGACCAAATTCCGGTTTCATTGACTACGCTCCACACAGTACCGTGGTTAGAGGCGTACTAAATACCAGGCGAAAGGCGGCGAACGCCAGCGAATGGCGATCGGAAGCCTGAATGTTGGTTGCTTCACTGATAGGCGTGCGGTGTCTCTGAATGTACGTACACTGGCAAATTCGACTTCTTCCGCCCTATGTTCGCAGTAGATTGAAGCGGTCTGTATACTTCTAATGTCACAACAAGGTAAAAAATAACTTGTATGTTCTGCATAATGTCGTGCACAAACTTCTCTTCTTAATACGTAAATATAATGTAATTAAAGAATCATAAGTAATGGTATGTAAATATTACGCATATTTGATGAAAACTTTTTTATGTAAATTTGTTGACTATAGATTTACGTAAATACTATGTTAATGTAACAGATGTGCTTGCTGGGAACATTATTGGACACTCACTTCGCGTAGGTCCTGCGTGCCTAGAATTAACCTTAAGGCTATAGTTTCCGCCCAGATTTTAATTAAAAAAAGTACATCTGGCAACGCCTTGTTCTTTAATTTTTTAATCTTTTGCCAGAGTGCACAGAGAAAACTAAACATCAGAGTTAGCTGAAATTTTGCAGGGGTGATCATTTTTAAATGCTTAACAAAAATATCTGAAGGATTTTTCAAAATTGTCAATTATTTTTTCCTCAAAATAGAAGCTCTGGTGCTGTCATCTATCGCAAAAGCCCCAAAATAATTTCGGTATAGAACAAACCCAATTTACAAAAAAAAATAGAGAAATACTTACAATATCCTCCGGATTACATTTTTCCTTTTCATATTTCTTTGCTTTAGCGAAAATAAAAACTAAGTTTCCTTTTTACTAAAAGCCTGTGCACTTCGGAAAAGAAAACCGATCAATCAATCAGACTTCATTGGGTTTAGGAGACACACGCAGTTCAAGTGTTGGCCGATAGACCGCAGAATTTATACGATTCCATGGTAACTGCAGGTGTTTTGTTAACAAACTTTAAATCGGGCCGCAGTGGGACAGAAGAGTATTTTTACGTTTTCTGACAAAAAAACATTCTAGGTAATGTTTATCTGTCAAAAATGTGTTTCCAAAACATTGTTCTAAGACAAATATGAAACCACTTCGCGTGTGCGGTCGCCCGCCGAAAAAGGCCTAGCGCTGGCTCGCTAGGATTACAGAAACATTCGGCGCCTATAAACCCACATAATTCCGTTTTTACTTTGATTCAACAATGTTTTTTTTTTATTTAAATTTCTGCGGCCTAGTTATGTGCAATTTTACCAGTGAAAAACACATGTATACTTGAGTACTTACAAAACAGGTCAGTAAAAGTCCATTTAGACGTTGGAAATACTCTTGCTAGTTGTTGAGGCTCCTGTTTATAATAGAATACGATTATTTCGTCTAGTACCAGTAGCCGATTTTTAAATCTGCATGCTTTTAAGTTAACCTGCTGTCGGTATCAGGTAGCGCGAGTGTTTGCAATTCAATTATAAATGCACTTGTAAATGCAACCTTAAACATTACAACTTACTTTAATACGTAGTTGGGTAGCGTTTTTTTAACAGGTAATTTAGAGAAAAATGGTTTTCTTTTATTTTAGTATTTTACTTGGTTTTTTAGCGGCGCAGAACGCGAAAAGTTAAAATAAGTAACATAACCTCAAATTTTTGACACGGTGCTAAAAAATCTCTGGTGTCCCATTGTGGATAATCATAAATAAAGTCTCCGCGTTGCCATGGAAAACCAATTCAATGACGTAAAATTTTGCAAAAAAATCAGGTCGACATAGTTAAATTGATTTCCCGTAGAGTGTTGCTATAAACAATTCCCCAGATTGTAACTACGACCTTAATAAAGTTAAATAAACTTGCTTAAATTGCAAATATCTCTACCTTTTGATTTTAGTTTGATTATTCAGCTCAGCATTGAAACCGATTCAATAAAATTGGCACTTTTCTAAAAAAAAGTCTCTAAACAAACTTACGATACACCAACAACTTGAAATCTGGTTCCCCCACCCCTTATATTTAAGGCCAATTACGCCGTTCTTTTTATAAAAACAAAATAAACGAAATTTCAATTAGAACTCTCAAAAATTGTGGTGCGCCACTGAGATTTGCTAAAACTTTTGAGGATTAAGGAAAAACTTACGCGATCCTCTATTGTTCTTAAGAGAAAAGATAAATAAAACGCTTATTTACGACTTAATATAATATTGTTGGCACTTATGATGATTTCTCTCTCTAAAAGAATGATAAATAGCAATGCCGACGGTGTCCAATAGGCCATATTTTAGACGCCAAAATTAATATCATAACAAAGACCTCACGACGTACAGGGTGTCCCATTTTGTTGTTATTGAACATAGAGATATGCGGTTTTCGTAGTACTGTCTTACTTTTTTGAGCTTTAAAAAATGACATTAATAAATTTAAGAGATAATTCGGTTCTGTAAGAACACATCTGGAGCAACCTTTTTAGAAAAATACAATGGTCTTTTCGAAAGTTTAATTCGACGTCTCGTTTTTAGATACCATCATCAGGATCTTAAAGTTAAATACGGACCAAAATGTTTTACTCCATATTTAGTTTAGTTTTAAGTTTGTGTGATATTATAGTAATTTACGTTACAAGGCCGGGAAATGCACTATTAAAGTAAAAGTCTAGGTGTTTACCGAATATCTAGACGAGTACTTTAATGACATTTCACGGCCGTGTATCGTAGAACGTTTTATTTCATACTGTTTTATTTAATTTAAAATAAAAATATTTTTTTTCGAGAAGACAGAATCAATATACCAAAAAAATTACATGTCATCTATATTTGTTTCAACAATTACTTTACAATTTTCCATCAAATTATTGTCCAGTCATCTTTGAATTGGTTGCTAACAGAAACAAAATATAAAAAAAAATAACAATTTTGAAAAAAAGTTCAGTCGCAACAGAAAAACTGATTCCAGTCAAATCTTCAGTAAGATATAAAAAAGAATATGAAACATTCTGCGAGTGGAGAAAGAATTTTAATGTGAAAAATACCGTCAACGAAAATGTTAGGTTGACCTACTTCTTAGATGTGGTAAGTGTTAAATTAGTTTTATTAAAAAAAGAATGTGTTAAATACCTACTTTGTAAAAATACGTCATATTTTTGTAGCCAATTTACACAGGGGGATTTAGTATTTATACTAGGTATTTCTGGAGGGTGTCGAAGGGAGGAGCTCTACAACCTAAATGACGATGATATTTAAGATACAGGGACACAGTTGATGAAATTAACTCTGTGTTTCGGACTTCCATTGTATATATTTTATTTATACACGACGTTTCGATCAGTACAATCTCTGATCGTCTTCAGGTGCAAACTACGGTGAAAGCTGATTTGGGACCGTATAAGCGCTTTACTGGCGTCATCTAGAATCCGCTGAACTCTTTGTCCTGGAAATGATGCCTTAAGACGAAATGCAACCGGAATAATGTTGCTGTCTCTTGCTTGGCATAGGAATTCGATGTGCGTGTCTTCTTTGGTATGCTTAATTAAAGTTTTCTCGTAGCCTCGAAAAAAGATCGCTGATACCGGGTCCGTACCGGGATTCCAACGTTTGTTTGAAAGTTTGAGACAATGATGTGTTTGAAATTAACTCTATGTTTCGGACTTCCATTGTCTATATTTTATTTATACACGACGTTTCGATCAGTACAATCGAAACGTCGTGTATAAATAAAATATAGACAATGGAAGTCCGAAACACAGTGTTAATTTCAAACACATCATTGTCTCAAACTTTCAAACAGACACAGTTGATTGTAAGCATAAACCAAACAAAAACTTACATCAAAAGAGTGTTTACAGTCATTGAAGAATCATTTTTAAACATATTTCGTAGTTATCGCCATCTGCGACCCACCAACATTCCCGAAAAAGCGTTTTTTGTCGGCTACAGAAAAGGAAAATGTATTAGGCCAAAGATATATTTTAATTTGTCCAATCCCGAAAGGTACACGGGACACTGCTTCCGCAGAACGTCTGCCTCTCTATTAGCAAACGCGGGAGCAGATGTTAATATGCTAAAACGTCACGGCGGCTGGAAGAGCACTTCTGTGGCCGAAAAATATGTTCTACACCAACAACACCAAACCAAAAGTTACTCTTCCTCGCGAAAAGGTAACCCCGAAAAAGATTGCTCGGCTGCTGCTCATGAAATTTCAAATAATTCCAATTGCAGAATTAATGTGAATATTTATAAGTAATTTTTAGTAGTTTATTGTGTTAAATGTTTTTCATTAATAATAAGGATTTTGTTTGTTAATAATAAGGATTTGTTCAAAAATATACCATTTTGCTTATAAAAATAGCAACGACCATGTCCTATTTTTATTTATTTTGTTTTGAGACCATTTATATTTTACTACTATATAGTAGACCAGAACAACCAAGATATACCATACCGGGTGAACCCAAAAAATGGGACAAATTGTTTTTAGCCATAACTTTACCAATTTTAGTAAAAAAACTGTGTTGATAAGACAAATAAGCCTTTTGAAAAAAACGTTGTTTTGCCGCCATATTTAAATCCAAAATGGTGCATAAAATCAAATGTGCAACTTTTTTCAAACTTGCTACTTTATTTAGGTGTAAATATTACTTTTGGCCAATTTTTGATTTAGGTATAAATGTTACTTTTGGCTATACAAAACAAAGTATTTAGAAAAAGAATGGCAACATAATATATCTTGGATTTAAATATTTAATAAAAAAAGTGTGTTTTGTTTTAAAAGGCTTATTTTTCTTATCAATAGTTTTTTTTAATTGAAATTGGTAATTAAAGTTACAGCAAAAAATAATTTTTCCGGGTTTTTTCGACTCACCCGGTATGTTTATAAAATATATCTCGGTGGTCTGCTATATAGTAGTTAAATAAAATGGTCCCAAAAAGAAATAAAATGGGCCGACAGAGCCGTACCAGAAAAAAAAAATGCACTGAAGGTGATTTTTTTCGGGATCGAAATTTCAAAATAAACAAAAATTATATTTTATTATCAAACAAACTTACAAAGGAACTAAAATATGAAGTAAAACATTTTGGTCCGTATAAAACTTTTTGATCCTGATGATAGTAACTACGAAACGGATTGAAATGTCGAAGGAGCCATTGTGTTTTTCTAAAAAAGTTGCCACAGACATGTTTTTACAGAATTCAATTATCTCTTAAATTAAGGGAGATATCATCAATTGGTAAATTCCACCATTTTTCAACTTTCCCCTGTAGCTCAAAAAATACAAGGGACAGAATAAATCTGTTATTACCATTTTTTAAAGCTCAAAAAAGTAATGTGAAAACCGCATGTCTCTATCTTCAATAAAAACGGAGTTCCCAGTGAATCCCACCGAAAATGGAACACCCTGTACTTTTATTAATGGCGGAGATAAAAGGCATTCTTTTAACTTTTTTTTTTGTGGACATTGGTTTTTTAAATTGAGCAAATAAACTCATGACATACTGCAAAAAGACCCTCAACGGATTTCTATATAGAGACCCCGTATATGTGTTCTTAATAGTTAACAATATGTTTTTGTACACACTTTTTAATATAATTTAACTTGTTTTATGTTTTAAACAAATATATTGGTGATAAAATATCCTCTTGCAAAGTTTTTAAATATGATAAAAGCTCCACCTTACATATTTCTTTTGTATTAACAAAGTAAGTTCCGTTTTTTCTTATTATAACTTCAAAAATGCTTTAGTTTTAAAATTAGGGTGAATTGGGTACCAAAGATGGACAAAATAAAACTTGGGGAAGAAAAAAATGTGGTAATTTTGTATTTGCATCCATACATACAGTCAATACTTCTGGTTTATTATAATTTCGAGGAAATTAGGGCCTTTCTTCCAAGTGACAAAAAGCGCTTACCTTTAGCAATATTTCGTCGCTTGCATGGACAAACTATGCTTAATAATCTAAAAACGATATTCTTCTTTTTTCTGAACGCAGCTAACGTTCTTTTATAATAATCTAAAAACCACATTCTTCTATCAGTTTTGGGATTTACAAAAAATAATAATAATTAGCGAATAGGCTAAAAACAACATATTTTTATGGGTTTTTTGCTTTTAAAAAATTACAGAAACACGCTAGACGAAAGGCCATACTTTTTTTGAACGCAGCTAACGTTCTTTGATAATAATCTAAAAACCACATTCTTCTATCTGTTTTGGGATTTGCAAAAAATAATATTAATTAGCGAATAGGCTGTAAAACCACATATTTTTATCGGTTTTTTGCTTTTCAAAAATTACAGAAACACGCTAGACAAAGGGCGATACTTTTTTTGAACGCAGCTAACGTCTTTGATAATAATACAAAAACCAAATTCTTCTATCTGTTTTGGGATTTGCAAAAAATAATAATAATTAGAAAATAGGCTAAAAACCACATATTTTTATCGGTATTTTGCTTTTAAAAAATTACAGAAACATGCTAGACAAAAGGCGATACTTTTTTTGAACGCAGCTAACGTTCTTTGATAATAATCTAAAAACCACATTCTTCTATCTATTTTGGGATTTGCAAAAAATAATAATAATTAGCAAATAGGCTAAAAAACCACATATTTTTATCGGTTTTTTGATTTTAAAAAATTACCGAGACACGCCAGACAAAAGGCGATACTTTTTTGAACGCAGCTAGCGTTCTTTGATAATAATCTAAACACCACATTCTTCTATCAGTCTTGGGATTTGCAAAAAATAATAATAATTAGTGAATAGGCTAAAAACGACATATTTTTATCGTTTTTTTTTGCCTTTACAAAATTACAGAAAGACGCTAGACATAAGGAGATACTTTCTTTGAACGTACCTAACGTTCTTTATTAATAATCTAAAAACCACATTCTTCTATCGGTTTTGGGATTTGCAAAAAATAATAATAACAACTAAAAACAACATGTTTTTATCGGTTTTTTGCTTTTAAAAAATTACAGAAACACGCTAGACAAAAGGCGATAATTTTTTTGAACGCAGCTAAAGTTTTTCGATAATAATCTAAAAACCACATTGTTCTATCTGTTTTGGGATTCGGGAAAAATAATAATAATTAGAGAATAGGCTAAAAACGACATATTTTTATCGGTTTTTTACTTGTAGAAAATTACAGAAATAGGCTAGACAAAGGTGATACTTTTTTTGAACGTAGCTAACATTCTTTGATAATAATCTAAAAAACACATTCTCCTAACAGTTTTGGGATTTGCAGAAAATAATAGTTAGCGAATAGGCTAAAAACGACCTATTTTTATCGGTTTTTTGCTTTTAAAAAATTACAGAAACACGCTAGACAAAAGGCGATACTTTTTTTGAATGCAGCTAATGTTCCTTGATAATAATCTAAAAACCACATTCTTCTAAATGTTTTGGGATTTGCAAAAAATAATAATAATTAGCGAATAGGCTAAAAAACCACATATTTTTATCGGTTTTTTGATTTTAAAAAATTACAGAGACACGCCAGACAAAAGGCGATACTTTTTTGAACGCAGCTAGCGTTCTTTGATAATAATCTAAACACCACATTCTTCTATCAGTCTTGGGATTTGCAAAAAATAATAATAATTAGGGAATAGGCTAAAAACGACATATTTTTATCGTTTTTTTTGCCTTTACAAAATTACAGAAAGACGCTAGACATAAGGAGATACTTTTTTTGAAGGCACCTAACGTTCTTTATTAATAATCTAAAAGCCTCATTCTTCTATCGGTTTTGGGATTTGCAAAAAATAATAATAACAACTAAAAACAACATATTTTTATCGGTTTTTTGCTTTTAAAAAATTACAGAAACACGCTAGACAAAAGGCGATAATTTTTTTGAACGAGCTAAAGTTTTTCGATAATAATCTAAAAACCACATTCTTCTATCTGTTTTGGGATTTGCAAAAAATAATAATAATTAGAGAATAGGCTAAAAACGACATATTTTTATCTGTTTTTACTTTTAGAAAATTACAGAAATAGGCTAGTCAAAAGGCGATACTTTTTTTGAACGTAGCTAACGTTCTTTGATAATAATCTAAAAACCACATTCTCCTATCAGTTTTGGGATTTGCAGAAAATTATAGTTAGCGAATAGGCTAAAAACGACCTATTTTTATCGGTTTTTTGCTTTTAAAAAATTACAGAAACACGCTAGACAAAAGACGATACTTTTTTTGAACGCAGCTATTGTTCCTTGATAATAATCTAAAAACCAGATTCTTCTAAATGTTTTGGGATTTGCAAAAAATAATAATAATTAGCGAATAGGCTAAAAACAATATATTTTTATTGGTTTTTTGCTTTTAAAAAATTACAGAAACACGCTAGACAAAAGGTGATACTTTTTTTAACGCAGCTAACGTTCTTTGATAATAATCTGAAAACCACATTCTCCTAAATATTTTTGGATTTGCAAAAAATAATAATAATCAGCGAATAAGGTATTTTTATCGGTTTTTTGCTTTTAAGAAATTACAGAAACACGCTGGACAAAAGGCGATACTTTTTTTTATAAAAACACAAAACGGCGCCCTAAACTCGAGCGCTGATTGGTTGAAACCCTATGCTATGCTTTATGCAGTGCAGTGCAAGTTTGTGTGTCGTCAGCTTAAATAATCGCAGCACTGTAAGAGCATGCAGCAATACAGTTCGTTCTTTGTCGAGAAATATCATTCTATGCATGGCCAAATTTAAATATACATCGTTTTAAATTATTAGGAATCCATATGAATGAACTTTTTTGCAAACATGTTCGTCAAATATTTACTCTTGCTAGAAATTCATGATGAGGTTTCCGTGAACACTGGTCTGGCTGGATTTAATTTAATTCATTAAACCATACTCGTTTATACTATAGAAATCGGAGGAAAATGTAGGGTGAGATTTACTAAAAGGGTTTGGTCAATTTTTAAGCCAATCCTCTCTTTTTTGGACATAGTTTGATCCATAAGAATAATTTTAATAAATTTGTTTATTGAATAATCATCTTAACACAATCTTTTGTTGGGTTTAAGAAGAAAGTTTTAACTTAGAATAAAAGAAAATTAAAAAATTTAAACCCACGCGGGGTTTTAATAGTAAACACTTTGTAGAACAAATAAAAATTGGGCCTGTATGTCACTCTAATTAAAACTTACCCTTGTTAATTAATTTTGTCACTTTATGTCACACAACGATTTATATGGTTAATAATAAAATAGGAGTAAAACTTAAATGCAACTTTTGTTTACATTTCTGTCTCTGTCGAAATATCAGTTTTAAAATATTAGCTGCGTTCAAATCACAAACAGCGAGTTCTGATCTCTGACTTCTGCTTGTACGTTGGCATGCACCAACCTCTACCCATGAAAGCTACAGCTTTGAAATGAGTGGGCTTTGAGTAGGGAAAATTTTGTTGTTTGAGCTTTTAGATAACTTCAATGTTTTAATTTCAGTTTGTAAATAAATTAACAAAGTTGTTTTGGGTTTTTGGTTTGGTATATTTTTCATGCATAATCAGTGACCTTCACTTATGTTTGTTTTGTCTCGTAGTGCCCTCATAAATATATTTTTTGTTCTGGAAACGGGTTCAAAATATTGCGTTTTTCTGGACAAAATCAGAGGTGCTTTATTGGTTAATGAACAACTTGGGATATTAAATAAGGTAAATTAATCCTCGTAAAAACGGTTACTAATAATAACAATACAAAATAAAGAATAACTTTGTGTCTTTTCTGTATGGGTAAGTGTTTTTTAAAAATAGGTTCTAAAATTTAATACCCCCCACAGGTGTAAATATTTAGACTTATGGGGGGTACTTTTTTAGATCTTAGTAAATCCTCTGCTAAAGTTTTTGATTCCTGATTGTTAGCCTATCTTTGATGCGCTTGTGAAAGCGTCCTCTAAAAAAAGAGTTAGGCTGGACTTCAATAAGCTTTTTTTCGCGCGGATTTTGTAATTTGACCTTGTCTGTCATCGAGTGAAACAGTGACATAACGATTGGCACCTTCATCATAACTTAAAATCCGCGCGGAAAATCTGCTAATGGAAGGCATTAAAATTGTGCTTACAAAACGTACGACCAACCAATTCTTGTTCTGTGCTTTGTGCACATTTTGGCTTCATGCCGCTCACTTCTATTTTCTTCCTTGTCGAAAAAGGTGAGAGGAAAATGGAACGGAAAATAGAAGTTAGGATACCCTAAGGTCCCTCTAGAGATTTGACAGTTGTTGTTTTACCAGAGGTGGGCAACTCATTTTGCCTCTCTTTGTATTTTTTTCATATTGTTTTTGAAAGATTGATTTTTTTGGTTAGTAAAATATGTCAAGCTTTGACCAAAAAAAAAACAAAAACAAACAGTGAATACACACGGTAGATATGAAAAATGTAAATAATATAATATTGTTATTCTTTTTCTTATAATAAAACATGGAAACATATTGTGTTATTCCTTAACTAAATAGATGCTAAATGCGTATGTTTGAACCTACTGCTTGTAGCTCACTTATCTCGCAAATTCGGCTATTTTTATTAATTTTCCAGCTTGGTAAATGCCTGTTTTCTTTTCACTTTTCCTGAGTTTCTTTCTCCGTTGGACAAAGGAACAATACAAATTCATCCAGGCACGTATTTTTACAGTTTTTGATACAACAAAATTGACCTGACCTTTTTTAATCAAAAGTCTGACAGTGACAAAGTTATCTATTGTCAGGGGTTACCAAATATCATTGCCAACACACAATTTCAAACATTTCCCTAACAACTGTCAAAAATCGTATACAGGGCCTCTAGGATAAGCTAGCTGTGGGTGGTCGTAGAGATAGGTGGGACGTAATCGCCGTTGTACGACGTATCCGTTCTGAGCATCCGCACTGAGATACGATTATGATTAGGCACTTTGTTTTTGCAACTTTAATGGTGGGATTTATTAGAAGGGTTTAGTCTATTTTAGAACGATTCTAATTTTAAGTGAAATTTTTGCTTTTAAGCATTTTAAACCAACCCTCCTTGAGGTTTGGACACAGTTTGATTTATAAGAGGCATTTTAATAAATTTGTTTATTCAATAATCATGTTAACACAGTATTTTGTTGGATTTAAGAAGAAAGTTTTAACTTAAAAGAAAAGAAAATTAAAAAATTTAAACCCACGCGGGGTTTAAATAGTTAACACTCTGTAGAACAAATTAAAATTGGGATTATATGTCACTCTAATTAAAACTTACTTTTGTTTATTAATTTTTGCAATTAATACCTGATGTCACACAACAATTTAGATGGTTAATAATAAAATAAGGATTAGATTAATTTTGTATATATTTAAAAGGTGTTTTTATTTAAGAAATGTATTAAAAAACTTAAATGCAAGTTTTGTTTGCATTTCTGTCACTGTCGAAATGTCAGTTTCAAAATCTCTTACCTCTGCTTGCACCTTGGCTTGCACCAACCTCTACTGATGAAAGCTACAGCTTTAAAAATGAGTGGGCTTTGAGTAAGGAAAGTTTTATTGACTGAGCTTTTAGATAACCTCAATGTTTTAATTTCAGTTTGTAAATAAATTAATATAGTTTTTTTGGACTTTTTTGTTTGGTATATTTTTCGTGCATAATCAGTGATCTTCACTTATGTTTGTTTTGCTTCCCATATGGCGTTTTTCTGGACAAAATTGGAGGTGTTTTATTGATTAATGAACAACTTGGGATACTAAATAAGGTAAATTAATCCTTGTAAAAACGGTTACTTAGGGAAATTATAAACGAACTTATTACCAATTGCCACAAAACAATCCTTTCTGGGAGCTATAAATTTAAACCACCCTCCCAGAGGTGGTCTAAAAAATCACCAACTTTATAACCTCAAACAAAGATTATGAAGCTATTATGTGCCAAAATTTTGGCGTATTCACCATTTGCCATTTTGTAACTTATCAAAAAAAAATAGTTTTATGGCATTTTCTTCTAAAGTATGGTATATTTTGACAAAAAAAAACAGTTTTTTAGTGATATTTAGCCATAACAATACAAAATAATGAATAACTTTGTGTTTTTTTTCTGTATGGGTAAGGGTGTTTTGAAAATTCGTTTTAAAATTTAGTAACCCCCACAGGTGTAAATATTTAGACCTGTGGGAAAAACTATTTTAGATCTTAGTAAATCCCACTGTAAGTGTCTATAATAGAAAAAACGCACGTTAAGTCAACGCTGCAACGCACTTTAAGATAAGTAAATACAAATATTTTGTGAGCCTACTATAGTTACTATTGTTCTCTTTTTCTAAATGCATTTGGCTGAGAGAGATCCAGCATACTACAATATGGCCTGTCAGGCCCACCTGTACACCCTTCGACCCTGTATATCAGTCAATGATAATTATATCAATGAGATAGTAATGTTTTATGGGCAAAGGGGTGGAGGGAGAGCATTTTCTGGTAATCTTGATCTCTCTCAGACTTATGCAATTAAAAGAAGAGAAAAATAGTAACTATAGTAAGCTCACAAAAATTTGCTTTAAGGTAAACAAAAGCGAGAAGGAACCGCGGCTTGACTTTTGCAAAATGTCACATCTGGACTGAGTAAGAACGCTATCCAATTCAGATGCAATGAAGAGAGATGCCGGTTAGGCAACGTTGTTAAGCAAAGAGTTTAGGAAAACTTCCAGCGTTTTAGTTCTTTTTGTTCGAAGACGCGCGCGTGAAGAAGATCGTAGACCTAATTTTTCTTAATTAATCACTTAGAAGATCTTAAGAATATATTTTTTTATGTAAGACCTGAAGAGCAGGCATACGCGACTCTGTACATTTGAGAAAGGGAGAGGAGCGCCGTTTTCTCAGCAAATTTTGTAAAATAAAGACGTGGGGGCCGCCGTAGACCTGTAAACAGCATCTTAGACTGCAGAACGAAACTTCGCAGGATCGTATCTCGTCAAGTACACATTACATCGAAGGAGATTCTACGAGGCTCTTGACGGGCCCTTACATCTCAGCAGCACCAAAGACACCAGACTACATGGTCGACGTTGTCAGAGATCTCCTACAGAGATCTCTGACGTTGTGCCTAGAGTAACAACAACGAGGTAGAAGCAGGTTGACCGGAGAAATTGTCGGATTCACATAGTGGACGGTCGTGGATCCCGAATTGAGATCTCTACAGCGAAGATGCCGAAAGATTTGACCTGGAAGCTTATTCTTGACGGCATGTTAGGTGAGTTCATTTCCTTGTGTAAATAGATGGTGAAAGTAAGCTCACCTCACCTTACGGGCCGTCAAGAATAAGCGTCCTGCGCTTTCAGGCAGTGGGAATATTCCGAGGCAGAAGGCTGAGACTTCGACCAGTTTGGATGCAGAAGGTAGCCGGAATCCCGCCAAGTCTAGGGTCTCTGCAGCGCAGATGCCAAAAAGATGTGACCTCCGCTCTCCGTCAGCGAGGAACCTCAAGGCGGAAGGCTGAGACTTCGGGCACTTTGGATGGATGAGTGGTTAGACTTTGGTCATTCTGAGTGTGGAAAAACCCCCAACAGCGAAAACCAAGGTTGCATCGCCCTCGATTTCCGGGTCAACACATATGACTTCGAGCTGCTGGCAAGAAATAGTTTACCTTCTAGATCAAGTTCTGTTGGAAGGGTAGCGATGTTAGATAGATGTAAGTGTAACATGTAGCAGGACCACCCTTCGGAGGGGGTGTAAAGCCGGCGGTTCACTGTGTATACTTGCTACGGAGCCTAAAGATCCCTGCCCTCGCCCATCTACTACTACTACTACTACTAAACAAGACGTGAGCACTGTTACAAAAATTGTTCTAAGTAGAAAGAGTAGAGGGTTATTGCAGATTGAAAGACTGCGTTCCATTGTATTATTTGTTTTATTCTTTTCAAAAGGTATAATTTTGTTTTAAATTTATTTCAACCGGATATTACGTGATAACGTGAGACTGCTAGCATAAATTGTCTCGTAGAGTCGGGACTTTAGCGTAACTGGTTATAGAAGGTCAGACTCAGACGCAGCTTTATTGAAAGAGCAATGTCAGTCGGTTGTAAAAGTTTATTGATAAATGGGCATTTTAATTAATTTAGCTGATTCTAATTTCAAACTAAAATAAGAAAATACTCATAATAACTATTTTACGCCGTTTGAAGGCAACATTTATCGGTAAATTTGACGGGAACTTACTTGGGAATCCTTTAGTTAATTATGGGTGACATCGGCAACAGCGTATCGGTTTCTCAATTTTATTATCTCTTTCGCTCTCATTTATTAGCAATTGCGCTTCTTTTTCAATACACTCGATTTCGGCAGCCTAGAAGAGAACTGTCGTGTCGAATCCGGTATATGGTTTATACTGCATCAAACTCTAAAGCTTACTGTTTCGTCTAGTAAAATAAGTAGTTATTATAAATCAAAATATCATTTCTACAAATTATTTGGTTCCCAAGCGCAGACATCTTTGCTAACTTTACATTTTAATTTCCAGATTGAGAATAATTAAAACACGAAAAGACATTTTGAGAAAGACCCCGCACAGACAGAGGATTTGCTGTTTTAATACGAAGGGTCCGAAAACTCGGAACAAAAAATGGAATTGAAGACGAGCAAAAAAAAAATGGGACTGAATGCAAAAAGGTTTTATAAATGCAAATTTTTGAGTAATTTGAACGAAATTTTATAATTTTTCTTGCCCTCTTAATTTATTCTCAATTTCTTCGTTGTCTCGGTCGGTAAAATAATAATTTTTTACCCCGTCATTAAATTTGAGGATGACCATCATTTATTTTATACTGACAAACATGGGATTAAACTAATTTTGCCTACAATCAACGAATAATACTAATTTCATGACCATCTCAACACGATTTTAATGGCTCATTTATGGTCCTAGGATAATATTAAAGCCAACCGAGGCTTTTTAAAGCTTATACGACAAGCGATAAAACTTTATTTTTTTAAGCGCACGAATTGACGCAAAAATTTCAATTATTTTTAAGGCAATAAATATTTATTAAACGTAAATAAATCCAATATAATTTTAGGACCTAACTAAAAATAAGTCGCGTACAGCGGAAATACAAAAGTTTAAAAAGTATTGTATCTCTGGAGAACAAAAAAAATCATCACCATGTATGTATAATTATTTGAATGCAAATTATTTGTGTGTATAACTTATCTTAAAAGAAATATTTGATAACTTTTTTGTTTTCTAATCTTTCCTTTTTTCACAGATTTTTCTATTCATTCTCAAAAACATCATTTAAACGACTTCGAGAAAGGACGCATCGTGGGCATGAAAGAGGCTGGTTTTGGTTTACGGGAAATTGCAAGAATGGTTAATGCCAATCCATCAACAGTGTTAAGAGTATGGAGAAGGAGGTCCAATGATGACACTTATAGACGTCGTGCGGGTTCATCTCAGACTTCTTGCTCTTAGAAATCGACGGGACAGTATACGCCAAGTAAGAGATGTTCTAGTTGCAACTACAGGACGAGTGAAATTAACTCTGTGTTTCGGACTTCCATTGTCTATATTTTATTTATACACGACGTTTTGATCAGTACAATCTCTGATCGTCTTTAGGTGCAAACTACAATCAATTCCTAAGGCTACGTGCTTATATAATGTAAGAAATCACTCAACCTTGAAGTTTAAGAAGGAGGGGCTTCCAAATATTTGGGATTTCAACACTTGGTTTACTGAAAATACCCTGATTCTGCCCAATAAAGGCAGCTTCAAGAAATTTTCGTTTCTTCCAGTGTGACTCCTTGTGTAAAACCTTTGCTTCTGCCCACTTCATTCGGTTTTGTTTTGACCATGCATGTTCGGCGATTCCTGATTTCGTGGTTTCACCTTTTTGGGTATTCGTCTGATGTTCCTTAAGCCTAACAGATAGTGGTCTTTTAGTTTCGCCTATGTATGATTCACCACACTCACAAGGAACTTGGTAAATGCATTCTTTATTTTGTTTGTTTTCTGGTTTTGTTTTACTAAAAAGGCTTCTAATTGTATTACTAGATTTAAAAGCTGTTTTACTATTAAAGTTTTTCGCTACTCTTCGAATTTTCTCTGATACTCCTTTAACGTATGGAATTGTAAGGAATGCATTTGTCTAATTTTGGTCTTGTAATCGCTGTCCTGTCTGTTGAAATTTAGAAATAGTATCTGTTATAAGTTTAAGGCTGTAACCATTCTGCTGCAGATCCTTCTTTCGATTTCCAAGTTATGAGAATTGTTACAAATTTGAACGACTCTGTTATACAAAGTTTTGATTATGCCTCGTTTGGTTGTAGCAGAATGATTTGAACCTTTATTTAAATATTGTCCTGTGTGAGTGGGTTTACGATAGACTGTCGTTCTGATGTCGCTTTCTACTAGTGTGACAAGTACATCAAGAAAAGGAATTTGACAATTTTGCTCCAACTCCATTGTGAATTTAATGGTGGGTCTTATGTTATTTAGGTGGTAAAGAAATTCTGAAAGTTGTTGGTCATTCCCGGTCCAGACAATAAAAGTATCATCAACATATCTTAGCCAGAGCTTAGGTTTATATGTTGCGGTATCAACCGCGTGTAATTCGAACCACTCCATGAAAGTATTGGCCACCACCGGCGAAAGCGATGAACCCATTGGCAGACCCTCATCCTGAGCATAAAACCTATCTTTCACTTGAAAATAAGAGTTATGTAGGCAGCACTCCATCACTCATCACTCCCCTGGAGGGAGTGATGAAGTTGTTGGAACCAACTTCTTAAACATCAAGGTTGAGTGATTTCTCTCATACAGGACGAGTGTTTTCAAGGATGACAGTTAATCGAAAATTGCTTAGTATGGGGCTGAGGGCTTACCGTCCGCTTTTGGTGCTATCTTTGACCCCACAACAAAAAGCTCGCTGCTTGGAGTGGTGCAGAGCTCGGCAAAACTGGAATGACGAATGGAATACCATAAACTTCAGCGACGAATCCGTGTTTGGCGGCCATGATGAACGCATGAGGGTTAGGCGATTTCGAGGTGAGAGACGAAATGTAGACTTTGATGAGATGCTATATGTTTAGTAAGCAGGTCACCTCTAGTCAACATCAACGGCAATCTGACCGTTCGGCGATATATCGATGAAGTCCTGCAGCCAGTTTTACATCCCTACTTACAAACTATCCCAAATGCGATCTTTCAACAAAATAATGCCAGACCGCATATTGCTCGTGAAATAATGGACTTCTTACATGAACTTGGCACTTTGGAATGGCCAGCAAAATCGCCTGACTTGTTGCCTATCGAACACGTACGGGATATGATAGGGCGCAATGTAAGTCGATTACCACGTCTCCCTGGAAACTTAGATGAACTCTGGCATGCCGTAAGGAGGATTTGGATAAATGTTCCTCAATATGATATAGACCATCTTATTTTGTCAATGCCCAATAGAACAAACGAGTGCATAAATAACCATGGAGAAGCCACTCATTATTAATTTTTTTAATGATTATCATGGAGGAATCTTCTTGGAAATGTAATCAATTATTAAGAGCATCCTAATGTATTAATATATAAAATCATTACTTTAAAAATATTAGTCCTTTCTGATGTTGCACTTTTTTTTGTTCTCCAGTATATAAAATGATCAACTTACCAAAAAAAATACAAAAGGTGTTTAAAGTAACGTCCTTCGGTTTCGATACATGCCTGCAACCTTCTAAGCCAGCTGTTTCTAATCCTTTGCAAAAGTCCCGAAATTGTTCTATTTTCATTTATTCCATCAATAATTATTTGCCTTAGCTCGTTAATATTGTTATTGGGAATTGAATAAACTAAATCTTTTAAACGTCCCCATAAGTAAAAATCCATAGGATTAAGATCAGGTGAGCGAGGTGGCCACAGGAGTCGTCCAAACCTACCAATCCAATGATTTCCGAATCTTTCAATTAATAGTTCACGAACGCGTCTATTAGTATGAGGTGTTTCACCATCATGTAGATACAACATGTTAGCTCGGGCATCTAGCAACACTTCGTCAATCACTAAATCGAGCATTGGTGGTAAATCCTCCGCAGGAAAATTCAAATATCTTTGGCCATTAATTTTTTTTTTCCAAAATATGAGAAACTAACTGGTTTTCAATAACACCAGCCTCAACATTCACTTTCCAATGGTGTTGATGATAAATTCAATAATCTCATGAGGATTTTCTGCAGCTTAATCGTGCGTATTATGAAAGTTTACAAATCCATCCCGTGTAGAGCACGCTTTATCAGTAGCCAAAATTCTATTTAAAAAATATGTGTTTTGCTGGGTTTTATTTAACAGCTACTCGAAAAAAGTCTGTCTTGGACCATAATCAGCTGGATTCAGACCCCCAACTCTCTGCAAATGATACGGATACATTAACTGTTCCTTAAAAGTTCTGTGTACCACGTGATGGGATACACCAACTTGCTTTTCCCTATCATTCGCGTACTAACCCCTAGATGCACCGTAAAAATATTCGGATTAGCTTATCTAATCCATGCTTCCTCTTTGTTCATTTACGTGGGATCAAGAGAGAAAAAGGATGGATTAGATAGCCAATCGCGATTAGATGCCTACGGTGCATTTAGGGGTAAGCCGAGGATGTTTATGAATAAGATCCAAGATCTGTTCTTCGGTTTCTGGATTAATTATGTCCAATATTCTTTGGACGCAGGCGACAAACATTCGAGCATTTGGAAAACGCCCATTTGGACATCTTTCAATGTAAATCTACCTAGCTACATTGACACGTTGATTAGCTTCACCATAAACTAAAATAATACTCAAATATTCGCGATTGGAAAACATATTGTTTACTTAAACGTTAAACTAATCAATAATTTTAAAAAAATCTTTGCTGATAAACACTGTACTGGCTACATCAAAAAGCTTTTCACACACACTCAGAGTTTTCTACACAAGCTCAAAATTTAAAAAAACGCAAACTTACTAGAAGAAGCCCGCCATAAGACTAAGATAGGTAATAAATAATAATTTAGGGTTGTTGTTAACCTTCAAATTTCCACCAACTAAAAATACCCTTGTCAAAAGAGCCGCCAAAGGTTTATTGTATTCAGCAGTGGAACAACACCTAATTTTTCTCCGATAACGATTTCAGCGCCGTATTTTTATCTACAAGAACTTATTTAAAGTAGATAGTTTATATGCGCGTTCCCAACTGTGTGAATTCCTTTAAAAAAAGGTTGTAAAAAAATGTTTAATTACAAAAATTTCAAATTTTTTAGTCATGTGTATTTAAAAGTAAATGTATTATTTTTATTAAAAAGTAGTTAGCAGTTTTGTCTCTATAAATATGCATTATCGGACACTACCTTATAGGAACATTTTTGTTTGTTTTGATGATTCCATTCACCCCTTTTTTTTCAAAGGTCCCATATTTGAAGAATGTTGTAAGAAAACTTTTAACTACTAACTTGAGATCCCAAAAATATAATAAAAGGATAAAATACTGTTCTTTTCAAGTGAAAAACTGGCTGCAAACTATTGAGACTTATTTTTCAATTAAATTTTTCTTTACTTATCCAAATTGAAATAGTTTGTTCCCTGGATTGATTTATTTAGAAAGCTGACGACATTCTAAAAAGCAGTTGGTATTAAGCGACTTCAGATATTTGATTTAAATGAATTTCTTTAAATGAAAAAATAGGATTTACTTAACGAAAGAGATGCTCCTAACTTCAAATAGAATTTTAATCATCATTATACAGAGTGACAGCCATGTCATATGTATCTGTCATAAGTGTCAAAATAGTGCCGACTTATAGTGATTCACATTGGTAAAACTGGTGTGTGACCAGTGGACAACTGGCGGTGCTACTATTCCTTTGGTGTGCACTTTGCCCTTAAAATCGGCCCCAAATGCACTAAGGGCGCCTAAGATCAGCAACACCCTGGTGGAGGAATGTGCGGATGCACTAAAATCCTTGGGAGAGGGCAAACAACTGACACTTATGTGGGTACCGAGACATATGGGGGTGCCGGGGATCGAGAAGGCCGACAAGCTTGCCAGGATCGGGGCAAGCACCCAGTATCTAGGGCCGGAATCACTCCTAGGAACAACCAAGAGGCAATTGCAAAGTCGACTCAATAAATGGGCCAACGATGCCATGGCGACTGCTTGGAGAGGAGGAACAGGATGCAGACAGACCAGGGACTTCGTGAAGGGCCCGGATGTAGCCAGACAAAAATGGCTTCTGGGGAGATCACGAAGGGGACAGGAATCATAACAGGTCACAACCGACTAAGGAAGCATATGAGGCGGATCCCCGTGGAAAATGACTCGACCTGCCGGGCCTGCGGGCGGGCAGAAGAGACATTTCGACATGTTATAGCGAACTGCGAGGCATACCAGAGGACGAGATACCAGGTATTCGGTTCCCAGACCCTGGATGAGGAGGACCTGCACACGCTCAAATGGGATAAAATACTGGACTTTGCAAAAAGAACAGTAAAACCAGATGAGCAGACTGTCAGACCAGTGGTGCAGGCGGCGGATTAGGGGCAGGCTCGGGGTAAGGCAGAAAGGGCCCAGGGAGGCCTACTTGCCAGGCTTCGCGGCGTCCCTTCTCTACTACTACTTGCACTTAACATCACCCAATTTTATTAAAAAATTCTTTTAAAGAACAAGATTTTATTAAATGCAGTCAAAAGTAGAAAATAATTTTTTATCTTTCTTATACCATAATAAAAGCGATGGGTGCAAATTAAAAATTTTAACTTTAGGTATCGTATGTATCAGTCACATCGACTATTCATCTGAGAAACAGTTGTATTACATTTAATAAAAGCTTGTTCTTTAAACGTTTTTCTTAATCAAAATTTATTTTTTAAGTTTTAGATTTGTACCCTAAATCGTCCATCCCCTTCCCGAAAAACCCCTTTATGCCAATTTTGATTTAAATCGAACAAACTAAATATTTTCCCGCCTCCACTTCCCTCGTTGGAGGGAAGTGTGTACCTAATAATACTATAATATTGTATGGTCATCGGAAGTATCAACGCATACCAAATTTGAACACAATCGGATGTGGATAATTCAGTTAAAATTAGTTAGCAAAACATCAGCAAAAATCGTCAATCTTGAGTCCGCCATATTGAATTTTCAAAATCTGATCAAATCTTCGTATTCCTTCCCTCGTATACCAATTTTGGTTGAAATCGGGCTTAGGTGTTTTCCCCCTCCACTCCCCTCGAAGAGGTGATGGGTGCCTAATAATGACATATTATTGTATTGTCACCGGAACTATAAATGTTATTTAAAATTTGTTAGCGAAAGATGACCAAAAATCGTCCATCCTGAATCCGCCATATTGAATTTTCAAAATCTGATTAGAAATTCGTTTTCTCCATCTCCAAGTGCCTCAACACACCAAATTTCAACGAAATGAGACGTACTTCAACTGTACCCTCTCCACCCCCTTCGAGTAAGTGAGAGCTGTCAATTTCATCATACTATATTCTTGTGTTGTCACCGCAACTATATAAGCATGCCAAATTTGAAGCCGATCGGATGTCGGGAAGTCGGTCAAAATTAAGTTGCAATATTCCACACATACATTGCAAGTTAAATAAAAGCTTGTAAAAAAGAGAGAGTACGAGTTGAAGTCATGCCTCCCGTAGACAAAATACTGAATTAGTTATCCCTGCCTAGCCAAAAAAAATGGAGTAAAGAATTATAGGAGACAGAGAGAAGTAGATGGGGGCTGTAGAGAGGGGTTGCAAAAGTATAGGGGATAAAAAGAGCAGTGATTAAAGAAGTAAAAAAGGAGGGGAATAAAGGTCAAGGGTCAAAGGTTAATGTCAAGGGTTAATGGTGAAAGGTTAATGGTGAAATGTCAAAGGTCAAGTGGTCAAATTGCAAAGATCAAGAGTCAGCGGTCAACTGGGCATTGATCCTATTAATCCGTGCGCACCAATTTTGCCAATGGAAACTGCTAAATTAGTCTATATAAATGTCGATAATTGACAATATTCTGGGCCGACATTTTGGTTCGCGTAAAAGTGCTGTCAACCTTTTCTTACCAAATTTCACTGACTGTTTAGTTGGCTGTACAAAAGTCCCCAAAAAAGTGTCTTGGGATTTTTGTACTGGCAACCCAGTAAACAATTAGTGATATTCGATTAGAGAAGGTTGACGGCACTTTTAACGTGAAACAAAATGTCCGCCCAGAATATTGTCAATTCATTAACTGTAGGTTATTCTTTTCTGCATTAATAAGGTAAATTTCATTTAAGGTTTCGCAAACTTGGGCTCATAAATACCCTAAAAAAACCGCCTGCTGTTTTCCCAAGATATTTTATCTGGACCACCTGTTTCGTACTAATGCTTCGGGTGAAAAAAGCCTTTAGGCAAACATAAAATTCGGAATAACCAAGCACAACAGAGCAACAAAAGCAATTGGCAAAAGAGCGTCATTCAATAAGGAAACTTATATGTTTGACCCCAAAAACCTGTTGCGAAAACAAATAAAAACTGACCGCACTTAATGTGTAAGATGCGATAAAAAGAACAGAATCGGAAAAACAACACCGGAATCCTTAAACTACTGCTTTGGCACGTAATGCTTTCTATAGGAGCAATCGAGCTATTTTTTTTAATCCGTTGTAAGTGTAAAGATTTGCATAAAGTTGTTTTTATAGTAGTAGTTTACATAACAAGCATGTTATGATGGTCACTAAACGCGAAGATGAAGTTTGAGACGCGAGCCGCAGGCGATTGTCTTAATTTATCTGAACGTGTAACGTACTATAGTTTACCTACTACCAATGAACTTGTCATCATAAATATCAGAATTCATTAAAAATATCAAAGTCAACAAACTTCATAACCTGAAGTTTCAATGACGTTCTCTCTAAAACGTCAAAACAAATAAGGTTACTACAGTATATGCCACCCGAAATTTATCCACATTGATTGACGTCAACTGTCAACGAGAATTTTCAGTCTGACGTTTATTTTTTGTTTCTTCCTTGATTTTTGGCTACACTGATCACAGTATGGACAGGTCCTCATTCAGAAAATTTTCCATTTCGTTTAGTTTAAATTTTATCATGAGTTGATTGTAATAGAAAGTTTTTGAACCATTTTTTTGCCATTTTGTTATTGTTATCGTAAGACAATTGATCACAGTGTACTAGATATGGCCAAGGCAGCAAGTGTTAATCCAATACATAAACGTAAATAGTGCGAACTCTACACATCACAGAATGGACTGGTTATGAAATCTCAAATGAATGAAGCTCAGACATTGTTTGGGGCACAAGCATGGTGGACGCACCCACCCATTGATCGGTATATAGCCGCAAGAGTAGCAAGATCGATAGAAATCTATTTCGTCACAATTCCCTCTGATATTAGGAAGTAATTTTTTATTTTAAATCTAAAAACTGCAAATTGGTAGCAGCCTTAAGGCTCAAAATTAGAAAACATTAAGTTTATTATTACAAGCTTTTATTTAAGTTCACCTCTATTATCTATATATGTTTCTATGTTCGGGTAAAAATCTTGCAACTCAATTTTGACTAACTTGTAGCCCGATTGAATTCAAACTTGGTATGCGATTATAGTTCCAGTGACAATACCATAATATGGTAATGTTAGGCATTCCCTGGTGGGAAGAAAACGCCTAAGTTTGTCCGATTTCACCCAAAATTGGTATACGTGGGTTTTTGGGGATAAGGAATGCGAATTTTTGATCAGATTTTAAAAAAATCAATATGGCGGATTCAGGAAGGACAATTTTTGGTCATGTTTTGTCTTTGTCTTCAAATTTGGTATGCGTTATAATATGGTATTCCCAGGTACCCACCTCCCCCTAACGAGGAAACTGGATGGGGAAAAATACTTAGCTTGCCCGACTTCATCCAAAATTGGCATACGGGGCTTTTTAGGGATACAGTATACTAACTTTTGATCAGATTTTGAAAATTTAATATGGCGAATTCAAGATGGACGATTTTTGCTCATGTTTTGCTAACCAATTTCCGATTGTCTTCCAATTTGGTATGCGTTTATAGTTCCGGTGACAATACAATAATATGGTATTACCAGGTACCCACCTCCCCTAACGAGGGAAGTGGAGAGGGAAAAAGATTTTGTTTGTTAGATTTCAATCAAAATTGGCATACAGGGGTTTTTAGGGAAGAGGATTATGAGTTTTTTTATCAGATTTGAAAATTTCAATATGGCGGTTTCAAAATGGACGATTTAGGGTACAAATCTAAATATTAAAAAATAATTTTATATAAAAACAAGCTTTTCAAATACAAGATTTTATATAATATAAAGTTCAATAAAAAGTAAAAAATTATTTTTACCATTCTAATATCATAATAATAAAAGTGATGGCCGTATATTAGGTCGAGTTGGGTTGAATTTACTTACTCTTGCATTTCTATGCATTATAGTTAATTCACATTCTTGCGAATAATTATATAATCAATAACATAAATTTTTCGAGTCAACATGGCCAAACTTTTTATAATGCGCCCATCGCTTTTATTAATCTGACAGTGAACTTGCTTGCTTTTATATGAAATTATTTTTTAATTTTTAGATTTGTACTCTAAATCGTCCATTTCGAACCCATATTGCTATTTTCAAATCTGATCAAAAATTTATTATCCCCTTCTCTAAGAACCCCTGTAAGCCAATTTTGATTAAAATCGAACAAAATAAATTTTTTCCCCTCCACTTCCCTTGTTAGGGGGGGGGCGGGTACCTGATAATACCATATTAAGGTATTGTCACCGGTATTATAAACGCATACCAAATTTGAAGGCAATCAGATGTGTATAAGTCAGTTAAAATTGGTTAGCACAAAGATAACTAAAAATCGTTTATCTTGAATCCGCCATATTGAATTTTCAAAATCTGATAAAAAATTCGTATTCCTTATCCCCAAAAAAACCCCGTGTACCAATTTTGGTTGAAATCGGAAAAACTTAAGTGTTTTCCCTCCTCCACTCCTCCCGTAGGGGGGAGGGGGGGTGCCCAAAATACCAAATTATTGTATTGTTACCGGAACTTTAACCGCATACCAAATTTAAAGACAGGTAAATATGTATAATTCAATTAAAATTCGTTAGCAAAACACGACTAAAAACCGTTCCTCTTGAATCCACCGTATTGAATTTTCAAAATCGTATCAAAAATTCGTATTCCTTATCCCCAAAAACCTTCGAATACCAATTTTGGTTGAAATCGGAAAAACTTAGCCGTCTTCTCCCCTCCAGGGGTCCCTAATAATACCATATTATTGTCTTGTCACCGGAACTATAATCCCATACCAAATTTGAATTTAATCGGATATGCAGAGGTTAGTCAAACAAACAATACATAGAGGTAAAGTTAAATAAAAGCTTGTAATAAAAAATACGCAAAATATAAAGCCGGTCCAGCATTTTTAAACGTCTAAATTGAATTTCGATTCATTAATTTTTGGGTGACTTCGCTCACCAGTCTGGGTCTCTCTCAGGCATATTAGGTCAGCATCGCGTTTTCTTTGTTATGTTCGGTGTACAAATAAAAACGAATATCATGGCCGCCTTACAGGCATATTACATAATAATATATTTTTCATCCATAAAGTATCTCTTGCACCTTGCTGTTTCACTCTGGTGCATTTAAAGTTAGCAATGTAGTTATAATGCCGTGGGGGCGTTTGATTTTGGCAACTTAAAAATCTAGTGTTTGTTCTATGGAACGTGAGGTTATGGTTTGTCTAAATGAAAATGGAATGGACTGTAATATTAGGTTAGGTAGGGGAGACCGGGGTTAGTTGAATCAGTTTTGATGAATAATTTTTTTGTAAAAAAACTAAAAGAGATAGGAAAAATATAAAGATACACGCACAATCTTTAATGTCTCTTTTATTAAAATATATTTTTTGTTTCTTTAAAAACATATTATTTTTTGTAAAGTTTAAAAAGAAACAAACCCAGGTTGGGGTAAGTTGAAACTTAAATGGGGTTAGTTGAAACAATAAATATTATATTATATTATATTACTACTACAAACAAAAACAGTACTTTGATCAAACATTTAAACTAAAATAAACTTTTGGTAACCAAACAACTAAAAAAAAAATCCAAATACTTAAAAAAAAATAAATTATATTTTTCGTAGGACTTAAAATCGACATATCACCATCGGAGTCGCAATTTTGACAAACAAAATATGACGTTTTGTTGGTGCACTCCTCATGGGCCCAGTTACGACACATAACGCACATTACCTATTTTTCTCTTGAGAGAGAGAGAGAAAATTAGAGTTTCATCTTCGCCCTCCTCTGAACTGGAGGGTGTCTTGGATTTACGAAATTTACGTACGTTTTATTGTAGGTTTTGATTTCCAAATATCTCTTTTTACTTTTTTCTTTTAATTTTTCTCAATTTTTTTGTCGTGTTGTAGTTTTAGTTCTTCCTGATTTGGAGTGTCGGTCCAAATGACCGATTTTCCACGTTTTCTGCTCTTTCTAGTACCAGTGCATTTTCAGCATGAGGTATTGGTCGCAGATCTTCCGGAGTAAACAGCTTTTTTTGTATTTCCTGATGGGCCAGCCTCTGTTGTATCTGTTGTAAGTGAAATAGAAGGTTCCATAATTTTTGACCCATGAGTTTACTCAGGGGTGACTTGATCAGGCGCAACATTTTGATCTGGAGAATTTTCAGTAGTAACAAGCTGAGCTTTGTTATTTTGTTTAACCTCATCTGTATTTTCAAGTGGTCGATCAGTTATGAATGAATGAATGATCAGGCAGGAATTGGTCATCATTAAACATGAATCGGTTAAAAGGGCACATTCCCGAAACTCTAAATTCAGCTTGGATATTATTTGGTGTTGAAGCTAATGGCAAAGCTTCTTTGGCTATTGCTAGTATGTTATATATTGTCATTGTTTTGCCTGGATTATTTCTCTAGCGATCTAAAGGCTGCAGTTTATGCAAGCAATGTGGAGACAAACTAATCACTACTATTCCGTTTACTTTAACAAATGGGAATAATGGTTGTCTAATATCAGCAAAACAGGTTTCTCTTTTGTAGCTCTTTAGTGCTTTGCAAAATGCTTTAGGAAAATTAAAAAATCAGGTTCATCATCAGCCAGCCAGAAGGATTGGCTGTTCCAATGCATCCAAGTGGTTCATTACTAACGAAATACTTCCTGTAGTTTTTTCTAGGAAACAAAAACATTGGCAGGATTGAGTTTCCATTAGCGCTAACTGCAAAGCAAAATTTGACAAGGGTACCACGTTTTGCAATTACCCTGTCCGGTTTCTGCACAGTTGTCATCCCGATCTCAACTACGTTATATATATATCTTGAGGTTCGACTTTGTATCGATCCAAAACTTCGTGCAAGAGGTCAAAAAACTTTGACACATTGTGTCTGTTGAAGCTTATGGCACGACTTAGGCTTGTTGCTTCAGGACGCCTTATCTCTAAAGTTGGATAGCGTTTGAGGAAAGACGACAACCAATCTGCTGATGCCATGCTCTTCTCCCTCCAATATGCTCGTACTTCTACATTGTTTTTTTTCTAGTTTCACGGGTTGAAAGATCAAGGTAGAATTTTGACTGTCATCGGGCAAAACGTGACGTGGCCGTTTATACCCGATATGAGGCGGTATATCTGACAAAAAAACAGAAATGTGGAGATTAGTTTAAACTGATTTGTTTGAAGTAGAATTAAGATGATAATTTTTGTTATTATGTTTGCATTTTTGAGAAAATATTTTACCTTCTTCATCCACCAGTTGTTTTCTCTTGCAGAATCTTGGCAAAGTGGAAAAATTATTATTAAATTCAGCAGCCGCTCTTCTTAGAGATTTGCCATTATTTAAAACTTCTTCTGCAGCCTGTTGGAAAATCTCCCTGGGCACATTGCTTCTATCTGTTGTTTATTGTAGGTGCACATTTTACATGTAAAAAATGAATTTATTTAATAAAAAAATATTATTAGTTATTTTAAAAAGTGCTCGGGGTTAACTAACAACTTGCCCCACAAGGACTGCTTCAACCATATAACTATGAGATACTATAACGGCCCAAGTGCCGCAAAATGTGTAACAAAAATAACTTTGAAAAACAAAGAAGAAAATTCAAAATCGAGGTTGGCTTTGAAACTGTTTGGGTCACGAGGCCATAAACCAAAAATCTACTGCGCATGCACTAACAATTCCATGCCTGGTGACGTAGTGATCTTACGATAATTTAATGACAAGGTATTAATTTGAGTGACAGTGAAAACGACATCATCTGTCCGAAAACTTTGATTTTATTTAATTGAATTTATTTATTACATTATGAATAAAACATCTCCAACCGCCAGTTTAACTTTACTCGAGGGTTTCAATCCACAAGGTAAACCCGTTACACGAGGACATGGCCCTAAGTGCTGAAACCACTTCCTGAGAAAACTGGGCATTGTCGTAAAGTTTACATTTTTGACGAGGTATGGTTTTGCCATTTTTTTATGTACTTGTGGAGTTTTTGTGTTTTAAAATTTTGTGGCGGTATTTTCTGAGATTGCGTGCGTTATTGTTATGCGGGAAGCACTAGACAACACTTTTTCAATTTTTTTGACGGTAATGTCCATTTTTTTAATAGATTCTCCAAAAGTAAACAAAAATATTAAGGGCGCAAGAACAATCCAGAGATAATATAAACTTGTCAATCGATTTCAATACGTCATCTACCACTCATTATCTATCTCTGGTTTCTTTACTGTATTCTCCTGTTCACAGATTGCGCCGCGAATCATTGGGGATTAGGGTCACTGGATCCTAAAACCTGCGGCTGGGACTGCAGGTCTCACGATCCAGTGACCCTATGGAGGATTGTTTATTTATCACCTAGGTGATCGAATTGAGAGCAGTGACAACTAGTCAAATGGCCAGTTTCTCAACTTCCACTTAAGTTCTAGTTATGGTGTGTCTCTTTTTCACTTTTTAAAAATGTATTTGGCAGATTGTAGGGGAAATTAGGGCCAAGGGCCCTATAAAGAAAAATCATGTCACATCAAAGGAGATTCACAAAAACTCTTTAATAAATTTATCCTGGAGGCAGCGCCTAAGTTAGTCGCCTCATTACCACATCATACAGCACACTTCATCCCAGGGACGTACATTTTACGTCGCTACGTTCCGGGACCAATTACGAACGTAATATATATGTTCGTACAAACGTGTAAGTAGTACATACAAATATGTACATAAATACACGTATAAGAGCGAGATGTAAAAACCTTTATAAAGTATGTCACAATCTTAGCAGTTTCCTACGTATAGGTGTTGGTCTAGTGGTAGAGTATCTGGGTCTCAGCCGGGAGACTCGGGTTCAATTCTCGGAATCTCCAACACTTTTTTTTTTTAATTATCGGTGAAATATCCTTGCCTGACCCAAGCCCACGTACACGTTCGGTTTTGATCCCATGTAGGACCTAAATTATATATACCTGAAATGTACTACATAGGACGTATATAGTACGTACAAATCGTTGGAAAATGTATGTCCCCAATACGTACATAGTACGTCCTTGTGCGTACTAGGGACGTGACGTATGTCCCAGCAATTATCTACTACTTGAGAAATCAGCCACCAAAATCACTGGGTAAGTTGCCAAAACTGTATCACTAATTTACCTATGCCACAAATTTACCTTACCTCACCCTACTAGTTTTGCATTTTTGTTTTATGAAAAAGTTTAAAAAGCAAGTTCCTGTAAGGACTCTTCCGGGAACACATAGAATATAAGAAAATGTCAGGAATAAATATAGTATTTGATTACCTATCCTATATTTCCATTATTTTATGAAATAAAAAAATGTTTAAGCCTTATGTAAAATGTGTTTTGTCTAAAAGACAGTTTTTTGTTTGACTATGTTTATAGAAAAACAATTCAATAGCAAAAAGAAAATTAATAAAACCTGGATAAGGTACTTCGTTGGTTGGTAATTATTTACTAACATACTATAGTTACATGCAAGTAAAAACAGAGCAATAAATAATAACACCAACATAAGCTTTAATAATAATTATTACATAAATCAATCAAGATACAAACTTTTTTTTCCTCCTGAATTTGTTTGAACCTTTTTTGTCCAGTGAGGCAGCCTTTTGTGAAAAAAGGACACTGCTGTTCTATAAGTGTTGGCTCTTATGATGACTGATTATCCAGCAGTATTTCAGTTGTCATTAATTTTTTTGGACGGCAACTACTCGTGAGCTTTTTAAATTGTTGCAGGAATACACCTAAAAAAGAAAAAATATAGTTCACAGGAAAAACTTAGGGACCTTTCTACACTTGGTATTATCCAAGGATATGTATTGGGGCTATAAAACATACCAGGGGGTTCGCAGATGTTTATTGTTGAGGACGGGCTCCCCAGTCTCCCTCATTCAAGAAAAAGTTACTTACTTAGGTGCTAAGGCTATATTTTTTGTTTTAAATTTTAGATTTATATTTGATTATTGAATTTGTATTTCTGTGATTATTTTTTATATTATGTACAACCACCGGCCTTCATGGCCAATGTTTGTAATTTTGAATAAGTAAAGTCCAGTAAAAAATATCAGTCAGAGTTCAGGTATATATTTTATCTCGAAACTTATTTGTGCCGGCCCCCCAGGGAGAATTTCGACTATTGGTAATATATTTAAAAAGGGCCATGCAACTTTTTTGCTATAACTTTACCCCCCCTCCTTGAGAAGAAAATAAAAAAAAATACATGCAATAGCAAATATAAAATACCTCATAGCAGCAAAGCTAGAGTGGTGGGCCTCTTGTCTAACCATAATCTGAACATGTTTACTAACCAACTGCGTCAAGATTTCGTTTCTTAAAATTTCGTTCATGATAACCCTAAAAAAATGGCAAACCGTCACCGTCGCTCATTCCACACTAGAGAACTTAATTAAATTAAATTAATAATTAAATCATTACCATTTATTAAACAAGTATATGTGTTATTCCACCAAAAGTGTGCATTGTTATTGTTAAAAAACCGAAAAGTAATCTAAAGTCATTATATTTGAAGGTGCACTAGAAAAACCTATTAATAATCACATATTTAGGGAGATTTTTAGATTTTTTTAAAACGACTCCACACGGGAATGAAGCTTAACATGGCAATGACACGGGAATTATTTTTTTAACATGATAATGATGCACAATTCGGTTTTTAAGTTTTATTTACACAAAAATAAGTTGACTGAACATGGACTAAACTGAACAACTACTTATTGTTAACTTATTTATTTTAATAACTTAAATTATAAAAAATACTGGCTATTTAGGCTTTTTTGTCAAACTTATAGTAAATCCTGTTTGCTTTTGAAATTATATTTGTTTCATTAAGTTTAAAAAGTTGAATATCACTATCTTCATTATCAGAATTTTCACAAACACTTAGAAATATGACTTTTACATCTCAATCAATCAAGTCAATGTAATTTTGGCATATTGCTACATATAGATAAGTTGCTGTTTTTTTTGTGAATTTTGTGTTCATATTTGACCAAAACATAAGCATCTCTCGGCTCTTGTTTCTAGAGTTAACATAAAGCAAGCTTGGTGGTGTCTGTGGTATGCTTAGACACGAATAAACGCGCTCAAGCCAAGCTCTTCTGCAGTGGTCAATGAACCTTCCCACCACTTTTTTTCAAGGATAAACGCCGCGTGAGCTTGAGCGCGTAAATACCCAGGGACAGAATTTAAAGAGGGACAGAGTCAAAATTATTTTATATAATTAATTTTTTTTTAGTCAGGATAAAAAGCTAAAGTATTTTATTATTATTGGTTTACTGAAAAATAACTTTTTAAACCACTATTAAATTTTGCTAAGGTGCATTTTCTATTACAATTTTGCGATGGGGACATGACATGGGAATGACGTTTGCGGGATAAAAATAACAAATTCCTATACTTTTTGTAAAAGCTTTAAGAAATAACATTGTTCTCAATAAAATTTTAAATTAAAAACCGTATTTTTATTTATTTTTTGGCTTTTGACCCTTAGGGACTAATGCACATTTTTGGTGGAATCATTCATATACAACTGTGCTAAAAAAAAAGGTTCACAATGACAAAAAAGTAAAATCATGATAATTCTTGACATAAGAGTAAACTAGAGTTTTAAACTTCCATTGTTTTTTACTTTTTCACTATGTTTTGATAGGTTATGTATGTATCTGCCATTATCATCACGTACTGACAATTGCAGAGACATAAGCAGTCGGGACATTGAAAAACAGAGTTAAAAAAAATTGTCAATTGAAGTTACATTCACCTTCGAATAACAATTCTTAACATGACATGTATATTACTTTTTTTGAGCACAAGTCTAAACCAAGGTGTAAACATAGTCTATGTTTCTCTTGACAGTTATTAAAATTTGTGGAATGTTATAGCAATGTTAGATAAAAGTGGACACATTTATAAGAGCAAAGAATACCTACCTATGACCATGATATTATTAACGAAAAATGGGGACTTTACCAAACTAAAAACTTTGGTATAAATTATAAAATTATGAAAACCAACCTTTTTATATCAAAATATTACGAGATGATCGATAAGCTTCACCGCTGTTCGTATGTTCATTTTTTCATTATTTCTTCCTCGCTTTTTGTGTATCTAAAAAATTAACAAAAAAAAAACAAAATTAACAAAAAATATAATATTTTGAATAAATAAAATTAAGGGGCATCTGTATTGATACCAGTAGGGTGATTTTTGTTGGTTGTTTGGCTACTCTGTTCATGTTCAGCCTTATTCTGCCTGCTGTAGTAAGGCCCTGTCATGTTGTTAACTTTAATAATGATGCAAGGGCACTTTTGTTTTGTTGCATCTCTGTTATAGTTATGTTTATTCTGTGCAGAGCCATTTTTTGTTGTGCTGTTAACTTAAAAGATAACCACACACACTAATTACAGCCACAAGACAAAAACAAACCAAAACCACTTTAAACTAATGGTATGACTTATGTAAGTATTGCTTAAGGGTGCCTACACAGAATAAAAATAAAGGTAACAAAATGACAAAAAATCAACCAAAAGCATCCTGGTACACCTTTGGTTAATAATGTAGTTCCGGTTAGCGTTTGCAGTTTGGTTTTGAGAATCAAGATTCAGATGAAATTTGTTCTTTTTTATTACATTTTTGTTCTTAACTAATTTCCATTCATTTTTATGTAAACTAGATTAAAAATTTAAATAGGTTGCAAAATATTCTTTACTCTGTCAATTTATATACTTGAAAACTTGCAAATATCATCTCAAATATCAAATTATGACATTAACTTTTATATTTTAAATGAAATACTCCTATTTTTTTTTAAATTAAGGTCGTTTTTTTCTTAATTCCAAAAAATACAAATAATAGATCAGGTTTGTGGTTTACCTTTGTTGGTTTTCTAGTAACTTATAAATACTGTCCCATTATCATCTTTGGCTTTATCAAAAATGTAAGTTTCAGAATAAATATGACAGTGCAGCATACTAACCTGTAACTGTGAATGGTTTTAATAAATGCCAGCTTCTTCCTCTTGGTATCACTGCTGCTGGTTGATGTATAGCTGCTTTGAATTTCTTGATTTAATCTGAAAAAAGTTTAAAGCAAAATAAAGCGGAATATTGCAGTTAAAAAATCAAACATTTTGAACAGGAAACTCTTGACAGGAAAAAACTAAAGTAAATAAATAAAAACTGAATTTTAATTAAGGTAGCAGTAACATAAAAATTAGGTAAAAATAGTAAAAATACTAACAGTAAAATTAGTTTAAAAAATGTGGTTTTCTATATCATAACAAATATCAGAGAGCAAAAATTACTTTCTTTTTCTTACAATTCTTTTCAATGTCTTTTCCTTAGAAATGCTCCCTGATGAAGACGCAGATGAAACAGCTATAGGTGCATTTTGTGAAACTTGACTTATGCTTGCATCTGAACTCATCAAAGTTGAGTTTTGTGATATATCACTGATGCTGGTACTATGCAGACTTAAATATTGAATTTCTATGTCCAAAAGTAAGGATGGCACAGCATTAAATTTAGGCATCTTTCTCTTCTATTTATCTGATAAGAAGTCTTCAACTTTAAAATGCGTGGAGCACACTAATTTGTTCCTGTTCCTTTGCTACTCTTCAGGATTCACTTGAAGTGCCTGACGCCATATTTTGGATATCGGACCTTAGTTTGGAATCCTAAAAAAATGTGTAACCTTTTGTTATTGAATTATTCACAAGATATTTTGTAATTGTTTAATTACAAAACCAATGTTACATTTTTTGGTGGAAAGGACATTATTTTTCATGATAAATGCAAACATACTAAAAATTGATAAAAAAAAACAAATTAATGTATCAGTTTATCGCTGTGTATTAGCTAGGTAGGTACCTACACATATATTTTATTTAAAATTTAGCAATTTTAAACTGTTTGGTTTGTATAATTATATTTATTTCCTCTAATTACTTAATTTGCAGTGCCTGTATGGAAACATTTACTTGTCAAATATCAGTCTGACACTAGATATACAAAAAAAAACTACCAAAACTAACTGGGTATGCATGCTTTAAAAAAAAATGTTTTTCTTGTATTTATTATATTTTTTTATAAGTATGTTTTCCTAAATCAGAAAATTCAAATTGTCCAGCATTTTTTTGTGCACCTAAACTATTAATGTAAAAGTGCACTTTGTTGCCAAAAAATAAGTTTGCTGAGCACAAAGTATGGTTAAGTGAACCCACAACATTTAGAGCACAAATAAAAAACAAAATACTTATTGTATCAGGCAACCGAGGGGGATTTCACTTTTTTTTGTAGAGTTCGCATGTTTTTACAAAATGTGAAACAAAGGAAAAAAAATAAGGATTTTTTTTAAACTAGAATGAAAACTAAGAGAAAAAACAGAAAAATATTTAAAATAATGTAAAAAAAATCAAGTTAATGTGCACCAAAATGTACATATATACCTGCCAGTGAAATTACCCTTGTATGCAGGCAACTTTACACTCATTTTCTTCACCAATTTTTAAATTTTTTACAAAAATAAAATAATTTTGGGGGTATTGGCATTGCCTACCTATTTCATACATGACAACTTACCACCATTTCTAAAAATAATGTTATTGTTCCTGTCACCATGAACAGCAACATCGAGTTTGTAACGGTGATACAAAAGACCTTGTATTTAGGCACATCACATATTTATGAATTAGGTACTCTACTTGGTACTCGATGGGATTAACACATTAAAACTTAAGGTAATGGGGCCTTAAAGGTCCAGTCATGGTTCCATACAGTACCTAAGAAGTAAGATATAAAAATTATTAATTTCTTACTGTAAGCTAAGCTGTGAACTATTAACAAATGCATGTATAGTATGTAGTTTATTTTTCTTTGCATCTTACTTCTTCTGCTTAATTTACGGAACAATGAATCCAGCTTTAAGATCAATTTATGCTTGTATCTTAGATCAACAAGCAGTACAAAGTTTGCAGGTTGTTTAATTACCCTGTAAAAAATCCGCAAAGAATGTCTTAGCTTGATCTAAGTAGCGAGCATAAACTGACCCTTACACTTACTTGTGAAAAGAAATGTTGACGTCCTCCGTCAGCCTCCTTATCGATTTACAATTTTTCAGTGCACAAGTCATATTCTACAAATACACACAGACCACTTAAGGGTTCTAAAAAGTAGCTTTACACCAAAGGAAAAATTATTAAATAAAACACAAAAACCAGGTCGACGAACTCCAAAACAAAACGACAAAACTAAGGTTATGAAGAATGTCAGGCAGACACACTGACATTGGTTAGTTGCAAATACAGTGAGTCGACCAATTTCGATGTTTGCATGGCCTAAACTTTTTTCCTGGTAAGGGGTGTTACCTAGGTATATATGCTGGATCTCTCTTAGCCGAATACATTTAGGAAAGGAGAACACCAGAAACTATGCCAAGGGTAAGCTCACAAAAAAAAGACGTGGGTGGTTAATTTTGATGGTGGCGGTATCTATAATATAACCATTTAGGTACTTTTTGATGCTAGGCATATAGCTAATATTGATAGGTAACCAGTATAGTCCATGTTTTTACATTTCCGCATGTTTTAGCTTTAGAGGAAAATAATACTCAATTTGTTTTTTATTAGAGGAAGAGGATTACAAAGCTTATTAATACAATCTAGAGGGTTTTTGAAATTAGGTGTCCATTATTTGGAAAATTACAAATATTTCCAATTTAGTTTTACAGGTCTCTATAAAGGGTGTTTCTGACGTAATATGGGCGCGCCAATTTTGAAACACCACAAAAGTTAAAACAGTTTTTTTCAAAATATAAACAAAATTTTAAAAAAGTACCAAGATTTGATGGAAAAACATAGTCCAATAAACAATTTAGGCAAAATTTCAGGCCATTTGGAAGTCCCGTTTCCGAGAAACATGCGGAAAAAGAATTGCCTAATAAACGGACCCAACAGCGTTGCCGGTTTAACGATGTAATTGGGCCGTTAAACACAAACCTACATTTTTGCTGTCAGATTGCTTTCACTTCTGAGGCAATCGACGCGCCTGCCCATTACATTCCTTGTCTATGGGGTTTTTCCAGGCCAACTTGATTGGGAGAGTTATTATCGGTACGCATTTTTCTCGGGAAAAGCAAGGGAAATGCCGTTAACCTTTAACTGGCACTTTTTCTGTAATAATTTTCATAAAAAAAACAACATAAAAAAACATAATTTTGGAGGTAGAATATACTAAAACATACCTTTGGCTAACTATTTCTGCAACAATTTCATTAATTTTTTAAATATTCGCGACTTAATAAACGAATTACGGCAACACACTTTTTTTACTTTGGCACCTTAAAAACACAAAACGTGCACGTGCTTCCACAATTGGTAGCCGACTGACCATAGACAAACTACTTGTAGTTTGTAGACCTTTTTCTCTTATGGAAAAGCCTAGGTATAATTATTTCGGGGTCTGGTATTTTTTTTAATAGATGGCGATAGTAGTACAAAAATTCTAAATTTGTCATATCTCTCCCTTAGCTGACGCCAGCGCGTAGAGGCGGATTTATTGATTTTTAGCCAACAACGACAATGGCGTTTGTTGAGGTTATTTTTGGTTTTTTGAAAAGAAAGGAATTATTACAAGCTACAGGCTTTTATAGTGTACGATGAGTAAAATAAAGTGTAGTATGAGGTGTAGTACAATCGTATATCAAATTTAAGCTATGTTTTATAAAATATTAGAGACGACACCATGATGGGGCAACCCAGAAAGAAAGGCAGGTAAGTTTTTTTTTTTAATTTTAGTAGATACCAAAACTGTTCACAAAAATATTAAAGCCCTGGTCAAAAAGTATTGAGAAGTTCTGTTTTACTCTGTAAAGAGGGACTAATCTTCTGTGTCTTTAATGCTCCTGCCTATACATTAAAGCATTGTATGTATGACAAGCTGATCATAAAGTGAGCATATTTTATCTTATAAAATTAAAAAAAAGAAAGTGTCTACAAAGCCGGCAATTCGGCTGAATAGACGTGAGGCTAAAGAGTCGGCAATAATTATTTATTATGTGTTTTTCATATTTTCGTTTTTTTTTATTTTTAAACTAAATTAACCCAACCTAACCTAAACAGACTCAAACCAACTTATTAAAAGCCAAAACAACCCAAAAAAACACACTTTAAAGTAAATTAACCCAACCTAACCTAAACACACTCAAACCAACTAAATTAACCCAACCTAACCTAAATAGACTCAAACCAACTTATTCAAAGCCAAAACAACCCAAAAAAAACACACTACAACCCCTACATCTTTTTTTGGCTTTTTTAATTAGGTTAAGGTTGGGTTAATTTAGTTTAAAGTGTGTTTTTTTGTGTTGTTTTGTCTTTTAATAAGTTGGTTTGAGTCTGTTTAGGTTAGGTTGGGTTAATTTAATTTAAAAAAATTAAAAAAAAGAAAATATGAAACACACATAATAAATAATTATTGCTGGCTCTTTAGCCTCACGGCTATTCAGCTGAATTGCAGGCTCTTTAGACACTCCCTAAAAAAAAGTGTTTACAGTACCTACCTTAAACTGAGGCTTAAACAGAAGTCAGGCTTAGTTTTCTTAGTACCCCACAAAGTCCATCCATGGCATAATTAAATAACTATAATGTATTGCATATTTATATGTTTACTTTGTTTTTTAAATTTTAAAGTTTTTTTCACAATGGGTTTTAGCCTCTTTCTTTTTCCAATATGGAAGACTGGTCCATTAATTTGGCCTAGTCTCCCTTAATAAAACTTTGGTAGGGACTCCTGATGATGGCAGCCTGAGCTTCCAAAACATGTCGGGTTTAAAATAAATTCAGTGCAAAAGCATGACATTTCTATAGGAAAGTTATTGATAGTAGTAAGCGATTGCATAAAATGACCAGTTATGTGCAATCATTCTAGAGAAAATTAGCACTCGCAGAAAAGTCTTATTATATGCCAGATTAGAGTACAGCAGCAGAAACCTAAAGTCAGGAGACTTACTTTAGAAGAAAAGATTCTCTCCCTCAGTATTTTTAAATCAATTGGTAAGACGTACAGGCTATTGTCTAAGATTTTCGCTTTGCCAAGTAGAAAAGTAAAAAACTGTTTGTGAAGTTTGCAGGAGTAAACTTAATTATAAGTCATGATAATGATGTTGTCAATGAACTTATTGATGCCTTGCAGTATAAAAACAGTAAGTTGACCAAATCAGGAACATACTTTAATTTTTTATTTGGCAAGACACAAACTTTATTATATTTCTTAATCCCTAAACTAACCACAATAATAAAGTTAATTATTAGGGGTTTGTTCTGGTGGTGTAAGCAAGTTAATAAGATTTGTAAGATTTTTTAATAGTCTAAAAAGAGGAGATTATTGCGATTAAAAAAAAAAAAATCAGCATTTCATGAAGCCAAACAAAAATGATTTGGAAAAAATTATGTTTCCTTTCTTGAGGCTTTATATTGAATTTTGTGTACTAAATTATGACTAAAGGCAATTATCCTCACAATTATCTGTGGAATAATTTTAACAATAGCTATTTCTAGGTCATTTATTTTCTTTTTAAATAATTTTTACCTCGAATTTTACTATAAGGTAATATTTTATGTTTTTACTAATTTTACCAGATGATTCATTATATTTTTCACCCCCTTTTTACTCCTTAAGCATTGGAGAGATAACAAATGTTTAACTTTGTAAAAACAATAAAGGAATTTTTATATTGAACACTCCAATAATGAGTGAAGGCAGTGAAAAATATAATGAACCCTTGTTTTGTTTTTAAACCTGTATTTGGGAAATGTCATAATTAGTTCCGTAGCACAGTACAGCAGATAACATTCTGGTCTGCCAGACAGACCGAACCCATTTTTTTTTCTGTGCCGACTGACTTGAAAATATATGAGAGCGTGAAGTAACAGAAGGCGCTTCTAACAGACTTTTTTTGATGCCGGTGCCATCTACCGTTTGCGCATAAAAGCCGTTGTTTCAACTAGCCCCTGTGTCAGCTAACCCCGGTCTGCCTAAAATTATATTGGATTTATTTACGTTTAATAAATCTTTATTGTCTTGAAAATATAGAAAAAGAATTCACATTTTTGCGTCAGTTAGTGCTCTTATAAAATAAAGTTTCATCGTTTGTCACGCCATCTTGTGGTGTACGTCTAAGCTTTATTATTAACCTAGAACCGTAAATGAGCCATTAAAATCGTATTATTCGTTGGTCGTAGGTAAACTATATTAATCGATCGTTTTTGCTTTACAATAATACACCCTGTAAAAATGTAGTATTTTTTAATACTTTATTCTTTAAAATGTGACGAGGGTGAGGGGAAGGGGGCGCTTGAGTAACAGCATTGTCTTGGCCTGTTTTTTTATTTAAATACTTACTTATGTTGCTCCCATGAACCGATTTTAATGAAATAAATCCTAAAAAAAAATAATAAAAATTACTGTCATAGAAATGCACCTATTCAACCTAGAGGCTTTTATATTAAGAAAATTCCCTGAATCCTTATATTCTATAAGTATCCAAAATTATTGTCTATATTTACTTCCTTGGTATTCTTGAGACCATTAACGTTGGGAAAAATCATTATTTTAAAAGAGTAAAGTAAAAGAAAAACCACAATAAAACGAAGTAATCGCATTTGGGCCAAACCTCGCCAGTTAAGGACCTTTACGAATTACAAAAGGAGAATTTTTTGCTGTTGATTTTTTCGACGGTGTTTACTTCTCCTAAATCGTCAGTTGTAGCAGAAGAAAAAGCGTTGAAAAAAAGTTTCGATTTAATGGTTGTTTGAGAGTCTCAGCCCTAAAGGATCTTAAATTCCTATTTACACTGAAGATCCCAAGCCTATAAAAATGGTCCAAGCGACTCGGATTCCTTTGTTTAAGTCATTAGACTTTGATTTAAGACATACAGGGTTCGACAGTTCCCATACAGGAATCGACAGTTCTTGTCTAGGGCTCCGAAATAGCACACAATTAACTAAATTTAACAACAAATGTTCCCTTCAAAGGACGTAAAACAGTGATTATTTTTATTATAGTATTTTCTTATTTTAGTTTGCAATTGGAATCCGATAAATTAATTAAAATGCCCATTTCTCCACAAACTTTTACTACCGATTGACGTTGGTCTTTCAATAAAGCCGCGAAAAGTCTGAGCCTGACCTGTCATAACCAGTTACGTTAAAGTCCCGACTCTACGAGACAATTTATCGTAACAGTCTCGCTTTCTCACGAAATATCTTGTTGAAATAAATTTAAAACAAAATTGAACTGTTTTAAATTCTGATTCTTGTAGACTCCGAGGAAATGGAGCTCCTCTCCCGTCCTCAGATGTACAGATTCGCGAAGGGATGCGTGCTTTTCAGGTATTACATAAAAAATATTTTGTACGAAAACGTAGAAGAGCCACAAAGCAATTTTTATTTTAATTCCGACTTTGAATTTGGAATTTCGACTTACAACTCGGAATTCCGACTTAAAACTCGGAATTCCGACTTACAACCCAGAATTTCGACTTTAAACTCGGAATTCTGAGTTTAAATTAGGAATTCCGACTTTAAACTCGGAATTCCGACTTTAAACTCAGAATTCCGACTTAAAACTCGGAATTCCGAGTTATAACTCGGAGTTTGACTTTAAGCACCCCAAGAAAATTGAGGTTTTTTATTCTTAAACGCTTAGACTTACAACAAAAACAAAAAATACATTGAATAGTATTTTTTTCTCTTACTCTTTATTTACCCGACATAATTTTTTTTTCATAACCCGTGAAATACAGGTTATTTCGAGAAAAAACTTTTGACTAATAATAATATTTATAATATTTTCATAACCTATTCTCCTGGATGGTTTTAAATTTTTATTTTTTTTTGTATCTTTTCTGGTAAACTTATCAGACATAGTCGTAGATTGCCCGAATCCTATTGAGAATTCCAGTCCTTATTATATTAAAAATTTATTTTATAGAGTTTATAAGGGGGGGGTGGTAATTTTTTTATGTTTGTTTTTAAGCTGGCGACCAACCAACCAATTTTTCTTGAGAAAGGTCAAAAACACTCTCCAAAAAAAGTTCCAAAATTCGATATTTTCCAAACGAGTGGGATTCAGGTGCTCATTTGAAGGTCTTAGTGGCCTCTGATACCGACCAAGCGCCTACGGGATAATTTTAAATTTGGCAGAGATTATTTTTCCTCCCAGAAAAACGACATTTGCAGATAGCAGCTGTTCTTACTCAGACACATAGAAAAAGGAATATATATTTTTTTAACCGCTTTTTTACCCATATTTCTTCCAAAACATCAATTATTCCAATTTGTTGGGACCCACTGTATAATCAAAGCTCATAAGAAAGACTCGCTGAAAATGCGGCATAAATCTAGCAAAATAAGTAAAGAAGGCATAATATCTTTCTTATTTAAAATTATAACCTTTATATAGGGATTTTCATTCTTTTCGCTTGGGGACTAATTATGTTTTACTAGAGCCATTATTCGATTAGAGACGTCGCTGGCGGGAAACAAAGGAAAATAAAAGAAACGTAGCCTTAGCGTTAATCAGCTGGTAAATTTGGAACAGCAACACAATAATGGAAAAGACGTAGGATATAAGATATAAGCTAAATGACACAGATTATTCCACTCATATGTTAAAAGTCCCATAAGACAAAATTACACGGATAGTATACAAAGGATATACGTAGTAGTAGACGTAGGATATACGGAGTAGTAGACGGAGGCTGTAAGGGAAATATTATATATTATTCCACCCATGTGTTAAAAGTCCCACAAGACAGGCCTGTATTATTTTGGAAAATTACAGCGATAATTTTTTACTTGGGTCAAATGATCAAAATTACATGGATAATTTTTGCCTTGGTTACTTTACCAATTTTTTATACGAACGAACGGTTTGCGTTTGTAGTAAGAAGTATATGTAGTAGTGGACGTAGGATATACGTATTAGTAGACGTAGGATATAGGTAGTAGTAGTAGTAGTAGTAGATGTAGAAAATATTTAGTAGTAGACGTAGGATATAAGGGAAATGTTACCTATTATTCCACTCAAGTGCTAAAAGTTCCATAAGACAAGTGTGCATGATTTTGTAAAATTACAGCTATAATTATAATTTTTTACTTACGTCAAGTGATAAAAACACTGATAATTTTTGCCTTGGTTACTTTACAAATTTTTTATACAAACGAACGGTTTGCGTTTGTAGTAAGAAGTATATGTACTAGTGGACGTAGGATATACGTATTAGTAGACGTAGGATATAGGTAGTAGTAGTAGTAGTAGTAGTAGTAGATGTTGGAAATACTTAGTAGTAGACGTAGGATATAAGGGAAATATTACCTATTATTCCACTCAAGTGCTAAAAGTTCCATAAGGCAAGTGTGCATGATTTTGTAAAACTACAGCGATAATTATAATTTTTTACTTACGTCAAGTGATAAAAACACTGATAATTTTTGCCTTGGTTACTTTACAAATTTTTTATACAAACGAACGGTTTGCGTTTGTAGTAAGAAGTATATGTACTAGTGGACGTAGGATATACGTATTAGTAGACGTAGGATATAGGTAGTAGAGGAGTAGTAGTAGATGTTGGAAATACTTAGTAGTAGACGTAGGATATAAGGGAAATGTTACCTATTATTCCACTCAAGTGCTAAAAGTTCCATAAGACAAGTGTGCATGATTTTGTAAAATTACAGCGATAATTATAATTTTTTACTTACGTCAAGTGATAAAAATACTGATAATTTTTGCCTTGGTTACTTTACAAATTTTTTATACGAACGAACGGTTTGCGTTTGTAGTAAGAAGTATATGTAGTAGTGGACGTAGGATATACGTATTAGTAGACGTAGGATATAGGTAGTAGTAGTAGTAGTAGTCGTAGTAGTAGATGTAGAAAATATTTAGTAGTAGACGTAGGATATAAGGGAAATGTTACCTATTATTCCACTCAAGTGCTAAAAGTTCCATAAGACAAGTGTGCATGATTTTGTAAAATTACAGCGATAATTATAATTTTTTACTTACGTCAAGTGCTAAAAACCCTGATAATTTTTTCCTTGACTACTTTACCGATTTTTTATACCAGCGAACGGTTTGCGTTTGTAGTAAGTAGTATACGTAGTAGAAGACGTAGGATAAACTTAGGATATTAGGGAAAATCCTCCCTTAGATAGCTTAGACTTCTATCTGTATAACGGAGAAAACTGAAGCTGACTTCCACTAGTTTTTTTGTGGTTCTGTGAGCTGTACTATAGACCGAAATGGGTTAAAGAGCTTTGCCCGAGTTTTTTTGTTAAGTTTTTAATTGTGTTTTACACTGCGGTTTGGTTTGTGTGTTTCATTTAAAACGAAAATGTTAATATATATCTATAAATCTATTGTAGCAAAAACAAATTAAAACAAAAAATGGCGGCAGCAGGTATACTTATTATTAATAATATGAAAACTATATGTATTGCGATACAAAAACTATAGAACCGACCCCAAAGCTTCGCCTGTGATTTTACCTGTTTTTCTTTTTTTGTTATTTTTCTTTTTCTTTCTTTATTTTGATGAAATAAAGCGTATGTACTCCCCAGAAGTCCAAAGAATGTAGTGAAAATCTGATCAAAATCGGGCCAGTAGTTTTTGCGTGATGCTGGAACAAACAGACAGACAGACAAAAATTATAAAAACTGAATTTTTGTTATCTATTAGTTTAGTTAGCATACCTTAAGAATTTAAAAAAATATTTATTGTACAGGGTTATCCATTAGGTTACCCCCTCTTTTTCCTGTTATTATGCATTTTACAAAAAATAGTCTATAACAAAGGTTGTATGTAATCTATAATATGCATCAAAACAAAGTTATGATTGTTTCCCACAAACCAAAACTACACTTTTTTGCACTCGACGCGGGTTTCACTAACAACGTTAGCATCATCTGGAGACGATAAACATGATGCTAACGTTGTTAGCGAAACGCGCGTCGAGTGCTAAAAAGTGTAGTTTTGGTTTGTGGAAAACAATCATAACTTTGTTTTAGTGCAACCAAAGGTTCCAAATTCCCAACATAGTATAATATGCATATCAAATATATACTGGCTGTTCAAGTTAAAATAAGAAAGTGTAGTCTAAATTTGACATATCCGATGATATTGACACGTGTGGTTAACGAACCTTCTTATTTAGATTTTTACCATGTTTATTCTGGGGTTCAATAATGTTATTGTTATGCGAGTGTTGATTTGCAGGTACTTCACCTTTAGCGGAAGTTGTACAAAATCATGGCGGACAAGGCACGATTTGCAACTTCAGCTAATTAGGTGAGTATCAAGAAATCAACAATTATGGCTGCCAAGTAGGTGGGATTTAACAAATCATAACAATAAGATTGCGCCTCCTATCCTAATAGATAATAAAAATGGCTAATGTCCGAATACGGGCGGCCCCTCTAAGATAATCAATTGGTTAATTGGGTCCCAATAATAAACAAATATTGGTGACGATTTTGGAAAAGAGAAAGATAGGAAAACTACGAAAGCATAGAAGGGCCACAAAGCAATTTTTATTTTAATTCCGATTTTGAACTCGGAATCCCGACTTAGAACTCGGATTCCGACTTACAACTCAGAATTCCGACTTTAAACTCGAAATTCCGAGTTAGAACTCGCAATTCCAACTTAAACTCGGAATTCCGACTTAAAACTCGGAATTCCGAGTTTGAACTCGGAATTTCGAGTTACAGCTCAGAATTCCGACTTTAAACTCGGGATTCCGACTTAGAACTCGGAATTCCGATGTCAAACTCGGAATTCCGAGTTATAACTCGGAATTTGACTTTAAACACCCCCAAAAAAATAAAACAATAATAAAAATGAAATATTTTTTTATAACCCAAAAATTCATCAAAAATTAATTGTTTTTTTATATAAATTATCCTTAAAAAATTAACATTTCTTATATTTACCAAAAAAAATTATATTTTTTTCAACATTTTTCCAATATATTATTTTTTTGTTTTAGTACTGTAAATGTTCAAGAATCAGAGGGGGCCAGTGTTATGAGAGTTAGACTTTTCAAAAAAAATAACATTTATAATATCACGGACCCTTCATAACCTATTTTTCTGGGTGTTTTTAAATTTTTTGATTTTCGTGGATCTTTTTTGGGAAACTTTCAGTGGAGAGGTGGTTAATAAAAATCATATTCATTATCAGAAATAGTTGTAGATTGATAGATTCCAGTGCTCATTATATTATATTTTATTCTTTTTAAAGTTTTCTAAAAACTATGTCTAATAATGAATATGATTTTTATTAACCCACCCCCCCCCACTGGAAGTTTTCCTGAAAAGGTATGCAAAAGATTAAAAATTTAAAAACATCCAGAAGAATAGGTGATGAAGATATTATAAAAATTATTATTATTCAAAAGTCTGTCATAACACTGGCCTCTCATTTTTTCGAAATAACCTATATTTAATGGGTTATAAAAAAAATTGTCACGGGTAAATAAAGAGTAAGAGAAAAAAAATACTATTAAATGTATTTTCATTGTTTTTGTTGTAAGTATAACCGTTTAAGAATAGAAAAATAGTTTTGGACCTCCCCTTAATCTTTTTCGGGTGTTTAAAGTCAAATTCCGAGTTATAACTCGGAATTCCGACTGAGTTGTAAGTCGCAATTCCGACTTTAGAGTCGGAATTCTGAGTTGCAAATCGGAATTCCGAGTTTTAAGTCGGAATTCCGAGTTCTAAGTCCGAATTCCGAGTTTAAAGTCGGGATTCTGAGTTCGAAGTCGGAATTCCGAGTTATAAATCGGAACTCCGAGTTCAAAGTCGAAATTAAAATAAAAATTACTTTGTGGCCCTTCTACGCTTTCGTAGAAAACGATCGGAGAGGTAGGAAAATTGGCAAGAGTCAGGACAGTCAAAAATAGTTAGACAGAACGACCAGATTGGAAAAATCGGTCTTCTCCGAACCTAACTTTGAACTTGTTCCAATTTCTCCGATCGAAGAGATCCGACAAGCGACGACCAGCCTAAAGAACATTAGACAGCACCCGGGTTTATTTCAGCGATCATTTAATGTAAGTAATTTTGGTGTATCATCTGTTATTTAAGTCATTTAGGAAAGTGTGGCTGTAGATTAATTCTGTATAATTTTTTAAATAAAATTATTGTTTTCCCAAAATTACTTAGAATCTTTTAGAACCAAAAACAGGCCTTTGTGAGGTCAAGAAATAAACCCCTTCAAGAGTGTGGTGCGATCCCGCAAAGCCCAGCGAGTATAGTTTTATTAAAGTAGGGTAGAGCTCTAATTTGACAATATTGGACCATTTTGACATGCATAATTTTTTAGTTCACTTAAAGTTAAACAGAGAAAAGGGGAAAACCTTTATAATGCATAACCCTGTACAGAAATGGTTTTTGTACAGATAAATTCATAACTTTATTGAATTTTTTATTACTAAAATAATTAAAACTATAAAATAAAATTTAGTAAATAGACAAAAATAATAAAATAAATCCAAAGCAGAAGACGCTTCATGCACTGAACTAGAGACAAAATAGCCCACCCAAAGGCCGTAAGACCGGCAGAGTTCCCGAAACCCTATATAAACTATGGCATACTATAACGGACAAAGTGTCGCAAATTGTGCAATGAAAATAACTTTGAAAAACAAAGAACAAAATTCAAAATCGCGGTTGGCTTTGGCACTGTTGACGTATTTTTCTTACTGTATTATGACACTCCAAAATAAGGTCGTCAACATACACTTCCGGCCACATAAAATGCGTACAGCAGAACTTAGCTGCAGGTCTGTTGAATTTAAGTTTTGCTATTTGCGTTGCTTATTGTAACTGACTTTGACATTTTCGAATTACAGGTTAGATCTTTTGACATTGTAAACACAAAAATAAAGAGGCTGGCCACATTTTACTATGCTTTAAAGTTCCTTCTTCTTGATACTTTCTTCTTATTCTTACAATTTTAGCCTTCTTTTGTCCATAATGGGTCGCTACTCTTCGAACCGATCAACCACCGTCTAATTTTGTTAAAATTTGGGCTTTTTCGAATTTGTTTAGTTGGGGCATTTTTAAATATAAGCGTATGACGGTGACATTTTTTTGTCAATTTGAAATACGTAAAGGCGCATTTAAACAGACAAACTTTCCTTTGATGTTGAAATGCCGACAAACATTTACACGAGCCTCTTGAGCAAAATGTTCAAAAAAAAGTTCGAGCAAAATCTCGTACAAAAAGACTCACGGAAATTTTGGAGAGAATGTTAAGCAAAATTTGATGTTGAAGAAATGTTGGTATAGAAATTTCTTACAAGTTTAAATTTTATAGTTTTATGGGAATTCATTGAACTTAACTGAAAATAGAAAGACGAAGTTTTAAAACAAGGTATTTTTAATTAAGTGCTTTCCGACGGAAAAACGATTTGATGTCGAAATTCACATTTTACCTCATAAGCAACTTCGATTGACCTGATTTTTATAGGGGATATGCCAGTATACTTGTAACTTTTTTGGGGTTGTAAAAAAACGAGAATAAAAAAAATAATTGGCACTTATTTATTGCTGTTGCCTGTAAAATGTTATGATAAAAATTTACGTTTAAAAGAATATCTCTTTATTTTACTTCCTAGTTTAAAACACAATACAATAATAATTAAGTCAAATTAAAAAACCTATATACATTTTATTAAATCTCAAATATATGAACAAAAGCACGTTCGGTCTAAATAATACCCGTTTATTACCCACTTTTACAACCCTACGATCCCGACCCTTGTCTAAAAAAATATAGTTTAGCAGTAATAGACTAGACTTCTGAATCGGAATGTTGCTCCTTTGCATATTGTTTGTTCAGTGTCAGTAATCGACCTTGATTATTACATTAAATTGACAGTAAATATCTATCTTCATCTTAAACTAGTAAATCTGGTGTGAGGAATTAAAAAAAAAAACAATCAAAGCTAAGGGTAAAGTAAAGTTACAAAAATATATTTAAAAAAAAATCCCCTCCCCACCACTCCTCATAGTCGTGAGGCGCGGATTACCGCTTAAAAGTGCAATTTTTGAGTTTTTGTCGATATTTGAAAAACTCAAAAATTTTTTGAAAAGAAAAATTTTCCTGGGTTGTTTTTTGAATTTAGGAAAAAACCCTTGGAAATAAAAAAAACTTGCAAGAAAATCCCAAAAAAACCCCCGGGCAAGAAAATCCGGGAAAAACCCTAAGAACAAAATATTGAAGTAACCCTATTCCATCTGACAAAACTGATAGCCAAGAATAATGTTTCGCTTGCCGTCGGCTTTTTTTCACAAACATTTAAAATAAAAGTTGGTGTTCCATTTTTTTAAAGAATTGAGATCACTGATCAGTGATGTGAAATTTTATTTACTCTCATCTTTAAAAATATGTTTCCAAAACAGATAGCAACAATTTGCTCAAAAATTTACCCGAACAAAATGTTCAAAGAAAAGCTCACAAAAATGTTCACGCAAAAAATTTTAGATCTTTTGCACGAGCTTTTGTTTGAGCATGTTCGTCTGTGTAATTGCGCCTTAAAAGGTTACTGAGTTGCGAGACCCATAAAGGCGCAATCACACAGACGAACATGCTCAAATAAAAGCTCGTGCAAAAGATCTAAAATTTTTTGCGTGAACATTTTTGTGAGCTTTTCTTTGAACATTTTGTTCGGGTAAATTTTTGAGCAAATTATTGCTATCTATTTTGGAAACATATTTTTAAAGATGAGAATAAATAAAATTTACATCAGTGATCAGTGATCTCAATTCTTTAAAAGAATGGAACGCCAACTTTTATTTAAAATTTTTGTGAAAAAAAGCCGACGCAAGCGAAACATTATTATTGGCTCTACTATCAGTTTTGTCACATGGATTACGGTTACTTATAATATTTTTTTCTTAAGGTTTTTCTCGGATTTTTTTGCCCGGGGTTTTTTTTGGGATTTTCTTGCGAGTTTTTTTTTATTTCCAAGGGTTTTTTTCCTAAAGTCAAAAAAAACTTTACTTTTCCAAAAAAAATTTGAGTTTTTCAAATATCGGCAAAAAACTCAAAAATTGCACTTTTAAGCGGTAATCCGCGCTTCACGACTATGAGGAGTGGTGGGGAGGGGGATCTTTTTTAAACATATTTTTTTTACCTTTAGCTTTTATTGTTGTTTTTTAATTCCTCACACCAGATTTACCTAGTTAGTTTATGGTCCCAAGGGTTGCTTAAAAAAGCAAAAGGTTCATGATATGCTGAAGATATAGATATTTACGGTCAATTTAATGTAATAATCAAGGTCGATTACTGACACTGCACCAACAATATGCAAAGGGCAACATTGCGATTCAAAAGTGTGGCCGGCCTACTACCTGCGAAATCCAAAACGCGAGATGATAGATCGGCGACACAGTCTACTAAATTACTGCTAAATTATATTTTTTAGACAAGGTTCGGGTTGGTAGGGTTGTAAAATTGGGTAATGAACGGGTATTATTTAAACCGAACGTAAATATACAGACCGCTTCAAGCTACTACGAACATAGGGGGAATCAAGTCCAATTTACTCTCCGTGCCGTACGACCGAGGTGGATTCGAAGCACGCTGCAGTGTTATCTTTTGGAAATTCATTTTGTTTTATTTCTGCCTTGCTCGAGAAACAGATGGGTAAGTTCTTAATTGAAATAATACATTTTTAAAACTAAAAATGGATGTCTACGAAGTTGCCGAAAAAGTGCAGATGGTCAAATGGTCAAATCGTCATAACCCAACACACGTTCGATATTGGTCGAGGGAAAATTTGCATTTGTATTTTGACGTAAGAACACAGTATCCCCAAAAACTAAATGTTTGGGGGGGGGGTATTGTAGGGGAACACGTAATTGGGCCATTTTTTATTAACGGCAATTGCAATTTGAATGGTCCTAGATACTTGGATCTACTGCAGCAGCACATTATTCCAACTGCTAGGCAGTTGTTAGGTGTAAGATTTGGTGAAACATGGTTTCAACAAGATTGTTGTTCCGCTCACAATGTTGGCCTTGTTAGGGAATATCTTGATAATGTATTTCCTAATCGGGTTATAAGTACACGGGGAACTATTTTATGGCCAGCTCGATCTCCCGACCTTGCTCCTAATGACTTCTATCTGTTTTTGAAGAAGCTTTTCAAATTATCACCCCTAACATGCTTGGAAACGTTAGAAGGGGTTTTTATAGTAGGCTCGGATATTGTCTAGCCGAGCAAGGAGGACTTTTCGAACATTTGCTTTAATTTTTTTTTGACTGGGAGAATCTTTTTGGTTTTTAGAATGTATTATTTTATTTTGAGAACTTGCTTTTATTTTGTTTCTCCTTATTATTTTCATTGTAACACGTCGTCACTGATAAATCTGAGCAGTTGACAATAAAACGCTTTTATTTATCAGTGACAAAAAATAAGAAAATTACGTTATAAAAATTTGCGTATTTATTGACCAAATTCCGGTTTCATTGACTACGCTCCACACAGCACCGTGGTTAGAGGCGTACTAAATACAAGGCGAAAGGCGGCGAATGGCAGCGAATGGCGATCGGAAGCCTGAGTGTTGGTTGCTTCACTGATAGGCGTGCGGTGTCTCTGCATGTACGTACACTGGCAAATTAGACTTCTTCCGCCCTATGTTCGCAGTAGCCTGAAGCGGTCTGTATATATATTTGAGATTTAATAAAATGTATATAGGTTTTTTAATTTGACTTAATTATTATTGTAAAAGACTAAACTAGGAAGTAAAATAAAGGGATATTCTTTTAAACGTAAATTTTTATCATTATATTTTACAGGCAACAACAATAAATAAGTGCCAATTATTATTTTTTTTATTCTCGTTTTCTTTACAACCCCAAAAAAGTTACAAGTATACTGGCATATCCCCTATAAAAATCAGATAAATCCAAGTTGCTTATGAGGTAAAATGTGAATTTCGGCATCAAATCGATTTTCCGTCGGAAAGCACTTGATTAAAAATACCTTATTTCAAAACTTTGTTTTTCTATTTTCAGTTAAGTTCAATGAATTCCGATAACAATATATATTTTGAATTTGTAAAGAAATTTTTATACCCCCAATTCTTCAAACAAATTTTGCTCAACATTCTCTCCAAAATTTACGTGTGTTTTTTTTTGTTACGAACATTTCTTTGAACATTTTGCTCAAGAGGCTCGTGTAAATGTTTGTCGGCATTTCCACATCAAAGGAAAGTTTGTCTGTGTAAATGCGCCTTAATACACTATATAAAATCGGCGTACGCATTTTATGTGGCCGTAAGTCTACATCTGAAAATTTATTCCTCGTATTGGCCATAAAATTACAGAGAATTGCCTTCTAAATATCCTCGTGAAGGCCTTGGAGTAGCTTCAAAATGTTGATCGCACCGATTTTTTGGGGGTTTTTCCTTGTTTTGTTTCAAGGCTATGACTTGGCAAAATTTACAAAAAAAAAAATTAAGTAGATATATTTGTGAAATCAAAATATCCATCGTAAACCGACTAGGCGACTGCCTTTACTTCATTTATTACGTTTATACGTGCCTAAAATTGGTTTTATATAAGAACGGTTTTAGGGTTTAGAGGTCTTTCAAATGTCACTTAAAAATTCTTGTGATGAAATTGACAGCTCTCCCCTACTCGAAGGGGGTGGAGGAGGGTACAGTTGAAGTACGCCCGATTACGTTGAAATTTTGTGCGTTGGGGCAGTTGGGGATGAAGATAAAAAATTTCTAATCAGATTTTGAAAATCCAATATGGTCATCTTTTGCTAACCAATTTTAACTAGGTAAGTTATACACATCCGATTGCCTTAAAATTTGGCATGCACTTATAGTTCCGGTGACAATACAATAATATGTGGTTATTAAGCACCCCTTCCCCCTACGAGGAGAGCGGAGGGGGAAAACACCTAAGTTTGTCCGATTTTAATCAAAATTGGTATACGGGGCTTTTGGGGATTTGGAATACGAATTTTTGATCAGATTTTGAAAACTCAATATGGCCGATTCAAGGTGGGCGATTTTAGGTCACGTTTTGCTAACCAATTTTAACTGACATATCCACACCCGATTGTGTTCAAATTTGGTATGCGTTCATAGTTCCATCGACAATACAATAATATGGTATTATTAGGTACACACTCTAACGAGGGACGTGGAGAGGGGAAAAATTTAGTTTGTTCGACTTAAATCAAAATTGGCATACAGGAGTTTTTGATTTGATTTGAAAATTTCAATGGCGCATTTAGGATACAATTCTTAAAATTAAAAAATAAAATTTTATTAAAAAAAACTTTTAATCTTTTATTAAATGCACTCAAAAGTAAAATATAATTTTTTATCTTTATTATAACATAATAAAAGCGATAGGCGCAAATTAAAAATTTTAACTTTACGGTGAAGGAGAGAACTACATAAGAAGAACTAAATTCTTCTTCTATTCGAATGATAAACACAATGCTTTCTTCTAAAGAAGCTGAGCACGAGTGAGATTGCCGTGCTTGCCAAGCCTTTGAAAATGTCCTCAGGTTATAGGGCTCAGTTAAGTTTGCCCCCCCCGCAGATCGATTTTCTCAAAAATTTTTAAGCCAAAATTTTGCACACATTTTGCACAATTTTGCACACCACAAATCAAATTTTGCACACCTTCCTACGAGAAACTACAGCCCGTTTTCTGTGGGGGGGGGGAAACTTGACGTTGCCCCCCCCCCAGTCAATATTTTTCAAAAATTTTGGTGTCGTTAGAAAGGTCTTATTTTGCACAATTTTGCACACCCATTTTAAAATTTTGCACACCTCCCTGTAACCCACGCGAGGGTTCTGAAAATATCAAGTTTGCCCCCCCCCAGTCAATATTTTTCAAAAAGTTTGATGTCGTTAGAAAGGTCTTATTTTGCACAATTTTGCACACCCATTTTGAAATTTTGCACACCTCCCTGTAACCCATACGAGGGTTCAGAAAATATCAAGTTTGCCCCCCCCCCCAGTCAACAAGAGCGTTGTCAAAAAGGTTTGCCCCCCCCCACAGAAAATGGGCTGTAGTTTCTCGTAGGAAGGTGTGCAAAATTTGATTTGTGGTGTGCAAAATTGTGCAAAATGTGTGCAAAATTTTGGCATAAAAATTTTTGAGAAAATCGATCTGGGGGGGGCAAACTTAACTGAGCCAGGTTATAGAGTAATAGAACTGTTTCTTAGATGAGTCGTCGATGTCACCGATATACGATACCTAAAGTTAAAATTTTTAGTTTGCGCCCATCGCTTTTATCATGGTATAAGAAAGATAAAATAGTAGTTTTCACGACTAGTGGCTAAAATAGTGCTTTTTTTACAATCGTTGGTTTAAATAACGAGCGCAGCGAGGTATTTAAAAACTGTTGTTTTTTGTAATACCTTCATCAAAAAATCCAAGAAAAACAGGAAAATACTCGAACGAAGAGCACTTCTCGCAACACACCATCTTTACACTATAAATCAAGGCGGCTGGTAAATGAAATAACAATGCGGTTTCCATAGCGATGTGCCTTTTTACTCGGTGACGTTCATTGTTGCGACATTTTAATCTTTTACAGTTTGATATTTAAACGATGTTTTTAAAGGACTTTTTCGTAAATACTTGGTGAAAACTGGTGGAAATGGCTTAATTTTTAGGCAAGAATAATTAATTTTAATATTACAATTTTCCGCTATTTCTCTAATTTTTGGTAAAAAACCGACAGAAATCTTTCATGCATCTGTGATCAAAAAAAAAGTTTTCTTGCATCGGTAAGCAAAAAAGCCATGCTTTTGTTACTTGCAGACAGTTACTAAAATCATGTTTCAGATGAAGGTATAAAAAAAAATTCTTTTCCACTTTTGACTGCATTTAATAAAAGCTTGTTCCTAAAAATTTTTTTTTTAATACAAATTTATTTCGATATAGCATTTCTTTAGGTTAGAGGCAATGTAGTTAAGTGATTTTAAAGTGTTTATACTATTAAACTGTATCTTTAAAGAGGAGGTTACGACAAGAGGATGTATGTTGAAAAGATTTACTTTTTCCAAAAGGAGCATGAATTTAAAATAAACAACAAACAAACACACATCTTTAAAAGTCACCCTGTGTATTCAAGAGACTATTTTGCTAAGTTAAACTTTCCTTTAAAATTCTAGACATCCTATTCCGTCCTACTGTGTAGCTATGCCATAGTATAAATCGCTGAAAGCTGTAAATTTCAAATTCTAGCTCGTATATTTTACGACTATGGCAGCAGTATCTGCAACCGTCATCGGTATAATGTTTGGCAACATTGGCTTGAATAGCCCATCATTAAACTAAAGTGGTCAAGGATCTATGTGCAGTTATTATCGATAGTCGTACGTGAAGTTTAGACGTAAAAAAATTGAAGTGGATCTGTCAAAATCAATCGTAAATTTTCATACTTTTTTATCAGTGTATTTACATAGATAAGAAGGAATGTGGATAATCTCCGAAGGGTCTGATAAAAAAACTTATTATAATAAGACAAACCCCTATGCATCAACAAATCAAGCATAAAAAACAACAAAAGGAATGGATTCCCAATGTCCATGGTTGATGGACTTCTATTCTGAAATCACTAAATGGTACAACTAGTGAAGAAGGTCAAAAAATGTTTTCTTTTCGTGTCTATACTTATAATAGCGATTTCTGTTTACATGCTCTCAGGGGGCTGATTCTTGAATTACGTAGGAAAGGTCTTACGGGAACGGTCACCTCTCTTATATAACAGGCTTTGGAGCTATCACGATTTATCCGTAACCTATCCGACCACGTCCGAATGTCACCCGACTGCCGTGTATCGAAGGAACCTTCCTACACTTTCATATACCTGCCTCTGAGCAGGAGAACGGGCGCTTTTATTGATCGAAACAACACCCAAGTGAACAGGCGCTCTTGAAAAACGATAATACAGTGAGCTTTGCGCGTGCACCATAGAAACTTGGCAGTTTCTGAGCCTTCTTCTTGGTAGAAATGAAAGCTGTGAACGTTCCCTTTTATACGAGTGTCAAGAATCAGCCTCCAGATCGATCCATAGTAGAGTGATGACTTCGCGAATCTACCCGCGGGTGCTCTGAATCCCAATCGAACTGCTCGCTCTAGAGAGTGATTATCGAACTCGCCATTTGCTCGACAAATGACATTTTAACCTCACTTTTTTATTTATTTATTTCACTTTCAATATTTTTGAATTGGACAGTCCACAAACACAACAGAATGTTAATTAAAAAAGTAAAAGTTGTCTAGTCGTTTGTACCTCTAGCTTGAAAATTTTCTTCTTGCTTACTTGCTCCTCAGTATAATCGGATACCACTTCGAACACATAATTGCGTATTTGGGTCTCGCTTTTTTAGGCTACCCTCACCGAGTACAAGTTGGACAAACATTTCTTCTTCCTCGGAAGAAGTAGAAGACTTGGGGAACAGTCCTTCAATTTCAATAAACTTTCTTTTTCGATCCATTTTTTTCTGTTTTGATCCACAAAAAGTTTCCAAACAGCAAAAAAATAAGATAAAAATGTTGTAAAAAAAGTGAGGTTATGACATTGTTTTGCTCCAAATCCTTTGGGCTAGCCTTCCATTAACAGATTTTCCGCGCGGATTTCAAGTTATGGTGAAGGAGCTAACCGTTCTCAGTAAACACCGTTATGTAAATATTACATAAAATTTACATAACAGATTTACCTTGTTATGTAAATTTAATGTCACTCAGAGGACACAATAAGGTTAAATTTAAGTCACATTAAGATGCGAAAACTCTGCATAATGCCATGCGCAAAGGCCCACCTAATTTTTACATAAATGTGATGTAAATCAAATGACATACCTTTTACATAAATATTACATCCTTGTTACGTATGAATTAAGTAAAAACTACGTATATTTTACATAATAGGTTTATCTTGTTATGTAAATTTAAGATCACAATTATTTACTACTAAGGTAAAATTTAAGTCACATTAAGGTGCGAAAACTCTGCATAACGCCATGCGCAAAGCCCACCTAATTTTTACATAAATGTGATAAAAAACTACGTATATTTTACATAACAGGTTTACCTTGTTATGTAAATTTAAGGTCACATAGAGGTAACAATTATTTATTAATAAGGTCGGTGGTTGCTTGGCACGGTTCGACATTGGCAAACATGTGGCAAACGACAAAGTTAACCAGACGGGTGGTATAAGTGGCGGAAGAGGTGATTCTTATAGAGATCTTGTCAATACCTCAAAGTCCACATCCTAATTTTGAAATATCTTTGCTCTTTATATATATAATGTGATTATCCACTGTACAGGCAACATAGTGACATTAGCGCCATCTGTACCTACTAGGAAGAAACTATTCAGCACTGGTAATTTAGATGATATAAATATTACATAAAATATTTTATGTAATAGTAATGTAACATTTGAAATGTAAACTTACGATTTAATTGACTATATAATAATTATGTAAAATTTAGGACTTTAATTTGATGTAAATAATTTTACAGATAATTTACACAACTTGAATGACATAATTAATACATAAAAATATGTTATGTAACAATTATGTAAAATTTTAAATGTAAACTTAAGGTTCACATTGTTTCATAATAATTACGTAAATTTTGAAAATTTTAATGTGACGTAAATCATGTTATAGAGCGTTTACGTTAGATGATATATATATTACATAAAATGTTTCACATAATAGTTATGTAAAATTGTAAATCTAAACGTAATGAAGGGAAAATTTAGCGCCCTAATAAATTTACAGAAAAGATTTGTGGCGTAGAGGGGCAGAGCGACCTGGTCGAGGAAAAACTTTTTCCGATTTATTCCCTCACCCTTTGCCCTCTACACCACAAATCTTTTCTGTAAACGTAATGTCTAAATTGTTACATAATATTTATGTACATTTTATGACTTTCATTTAAAGTAAATAATTTTATGTAACGTTTACGTAAATTAGCTTACTTAAATATTACATATAATTTTTTATATATTAGGTATGTAATATTTTTTATGTAAAATTAAGGTTCTACTATTTACGTAATATTTACGTAAATTTTAAGAATTTATTTATATAGTCATATTATTTACGTCAAATTAAAATTGCTTATGATAACTTAAATCTACAGTCAAAGTATTGACGTAATGTTTACATAATTTTTTTTATACAAATATTTTTATGTGACATTAACGTAAATATGATGTAACATATTTTACATAAATGTGTGAACCTTAGATTTATATAAATATTAGGTTAAAGTGACAAGTGTGTTTACTGGGTTCTATCACTGTTTCACTCAGTGCCAGACAAGGACAAATTTGAAAATCCGCGCGAAAAAAAAGCATATGGAAGTTCAGCCTTACTCTCGCTACTCGAAATAGGAGTACATAATTGAACATCCAAATCCTTTTTGGATCGATCTTGGAGTGCGAGAGAGTGGTTTTAGAGCAACAAACGAAAGCGCTAATACTCAAAATTTCCAGATATGGAGATAGAACCTTTCAATCTTATGTAAAGTTCAGTCCCTATTAAAGGCAAATTTCAGGATCCAAGTCGTGTTTACCTTGTCCAAAGTTCAACGCATCATTTTAACTACTGTCAAAACATGTTTTGGTTGTCCCCGATTTGCGCTCGTGTAGTTTTAGGTAGGGATTATTGACATTAACGCCCGCCTCACTTATAAGACGATAACAATTATTATTCACCTTACAAGTGCGGAAAATGATATTTTACTTTACACGCACATGATAGTTACAATAATTTTTCAAACCTGATAAAATACTCTTGTCCTTTAAAATTTTTATGTTGTTTGGGTCAATTTCATAAAATGCTCCCTAGATATTCAAATCGTAAGTAGATCATTATAAAAAACAAGTTGGTATCGTATTTCGTATTTTGGTCCTTTATATTTTCCCCATTCACTTTGTAAGTCCCATTTTCAGATTCTGCTTTAATAATATTAGACAGTTTAACTGGGACATGATACGTACGAGATGCCTATCCGCATACGTAGAATTTGTCGAATTGGATGTTTTTGTGGTAATAAAATAGAGTATAATATGATATATAATATATTATGAAATAATATGATATAATATAATAAAATATAATATAATATAATATAATATAATATAATATAATATAATATAATATAATATAATATAATATAATATAATATAATATAATATAATATAATATAATATAATATAATATAATATAATATAATATAATATAATATAATATAATATAATATAATATAATATAATATAATATAATATAATATAATATAATATAATATAATATAATATAATATAATATAATATAATATAATATAATATAATATAATATAATATAATATAATATAATATAATATAATATAATATAATATAATATAATATAATATAATATAATATAATATAATATAATAAAATAGATTAGAGTAAACATTTATTACAACAAAATTTTTCATTACCGAAAAAAACTAATAATTAACTTTAAGATTAATCCAATATATAAAGCTCCTGATTGTTATGTGCTAAACATCTCTATTAATGTAAGCCTTTTCCATTTCCAGCTAGTCCATTATAGAGCCACTAGCGATCATTAAAATCATATTAAAGCTTAAAGGTTATAAAAGCCGTAAAGCCAGTTCTACACAGCTTCTTAGATAAGCCTGGTATATAAAGCTGCGTCTTTATATCCTTTCTATATGGAATTGTACAAAAGGATAGGAAATATAGGTAGGCAAAGGACATATACATTTTATGCTCCTCTAAAACCGAGACTTTTTATTTTTGATTTTATTTCTTTTATGAGTTTCAATCTGACATTTGGGAAGTAGATTAAAACTAGATCGAAATTGGTTTTGCTTTCTTCTTAGGAAGTTCATGCGTCCCAGGCGAAATATTCTATCAAATATCTTTATCAAGCACACGTTATAAAGTCGTTTTTTGGCGAGAGAAGATTTCGAAATCATGTAAGAAATATCAAAAGCGTTTCAATCACGATTCTAATATGGCAGGAGTTGTGATTTGTCAAAATATTTGGCTATTTTTTTTTCAATAATAAAATGATGGGAGTCTGATTTGGTAATGTACCAAATTCAATTGGGAGAATTCCTCTTCGAGGTGATAAGTTTAATAAAAAAAAAATAATTCTTAGGGCTTTTAAATGCACTAGTTTGCAAAAAAGAATATTGACTTAAAGTTACCGTTGCTATGATTCTGCGGACGCATGCGGCTAACGGACTGCGTCTGACTCATACGGTTGAATCACGGATCACCGTTCGGTACTCTGTGGTTGAATATAGGCACGAAACGCAGACGGGCCAAAGGAAACGATTACTTGCGTCTGAGGCTCGATGCGTCCGCCGCATCATAGAAAACGTACCTTAAAAGGGGGGTGGGGGCATTTTCATTTAGAAACGGCAAAAAGATAATTTAAAAGTCAGGACTGGCAGAGGAAAAAAGTATAATCAAAATCGCGACTAAAAATATTTTGTTCGATAGAACTTTGTCATTCTAAAATAATTTAAAATCATCCACTTGGAACTTTGTAATTTTCTTAATAAATCTGTGACTACCCACCGGTTTTTTTCTATTTATTTGTTGTTTGATAAAGCTCATAATTATACATTCGTTTTTGCGAAAAAGTTAAAATGTCAAAATGTTGTACCTTGTAATTCTGATGTGACGATTTAGTGAAAAAACGACAGGTTAAGAAGATGCAGGCTGTTAAAAAACCTCGGTAATGGGAATAAAAAAGAAAATTTTTTTAGACAAAAAAGCCGTAAGAAAAAATATATATGGAGGTCTGTTTTTAATTAAAAAAAAATTATCAGTCAACAATCAAAGCCCGAATTTATTTTAAACTATGGCTCTTTTTTGTAGCATTTTCTTCTTCTGTTAATGACCGCTCTTAATTAAGGTCAGCAATTAATTAAAACCTTAAACCAACAGCGAACATAAACAACTCGATTATAATGCACGAATTTTGGCGCTTAAGCAAAAAACTATTGCTAGAAAGTAGAGTATACCTTTGCCCTTTATATTTTCGCTTGAAAGTAAAGGAAAGTAGTTATAGCTAATTTGCTACTTTAGCCTTGGGGTTAATGGAACGGATTGGTGTACCTGCTATAAAAGGGGTTAATTTACAAACACGTAAGTGAATGTAATTTAGATAAGGTATAAAATTTCCAATGCCTGTTGAATTTTGCTTTCTTAAATGTAAAAATATGCTTTATAGATCTACGTAAAACAACACTTTTACAAAGTAGCAAACAGATATGTCGGTTAATCAGATCACAGAGGCAAGAAGTCAATGAGTTGTGTATCAACTCACATAAACAAAGAGGAGGAAGAAATAGTTATCAATGCCTAAATTGATACCCTGATACTGTAAAAGCAGAAAAAACAAGAAAAGCACTGGACAAGATGGAATAACGAATGAACTGCTCAAATACGGCGGACAGAAATTCACACAATAATTGAAAACCCTATAATCAGAAAGATTCTTCATCACCACAAAATCCCAGATGAATGGCGAATCAGCAACACTACCCTTATGTTCAAAAAGGGGAATAAGAAAATACCTTCGAATTACAGAGGAATAAACCTCTTGAGCACCACACTGAAATTGACAAAAAAAGTAATACCGAACAAAATTAACAGCCTCACTTCACTGGCAGATGTACAACAGGAATTTAGGTCGGAAAGATCTTGTACGGACGCCGTTTTTATCATAAGACAAGTAACAGAAAACTCGATCGAATAAAATAAGTCAGCCTACATATGTCTCATCAACCTTACCAAAGCCTTCAACCTCATCCAACTAGAAGATGTTTTACATCTTCTCTACAACAGAAAAATCCCACACAACCTGATAAAAACATTTATGCAGCTAACCAAATACAGGCAAAGTTAGACGGAGAACTCACCGAACCAATACAAGTTGATAGCGGTATTCGTCAAGGGGATTCATTAAGGTCACTTCTCTTTATCATAATCATCATGGGCGAGATTATACAGAAGGTTCGCTCATTGAGAGGATATAAAATGGGAGATGAAGAGCTAAGAATTTTGTGCTGTGCCGACGACGCCGTGCTGATAGCAGAGAACGAAGACGACTTACAGAGACTCCTACACTCGGCGTGGAACTCACGGGCTTTGGCGATGTTGAAGCAGAAGTAAGGAAACAAACAACGAAAGCAACAAGAATAGCAGGGTGTTTGAATAGTATAATATGGTGAAATAAAAACATAGCAATTGTCGCCATCATAATATATACGGCAGAAACTAGACCAGAAACATAGAAAAGTAAATGACTATTAGACACAAACGAAATGAAAGTACTTCGCAGAATTACTGGTAAAACACTTTTATACAGGGAAAGAACTCAAAGTATAAGAAATACATGTGGAATAGAAGACTGGCTATTAGAAAAAAGTAAAACAAGAATATAAATAGGATGGACGACAGGAGAATTGTAAAAATTGCTCGTGATAAGTCACCACGGGGGCACAGGAGCATGGGGCGTCCTCGAAAGAGATGGAGAGAAAACCTGAATGCAGAGCAATATGCAAGTTGACCAAGAATAAACAGTAGATTGACTTAAAGTCAAGAAGGAAGAAGAAAAAGAAGCAATAGTGTAAATATCAGGGAAAATAGAACATATAGAGAATGGAAATCACCAAAAAAAAGTGGCAAGTTTTGAACGAGTAGATGGAGCAATTTAAGAGGCATTTCGGCTAGGTAAATTTATATTCCTTGGGTAAATTTGATCTTTGGTCTGACTTGACGTATAACCCTACTTTTGTGTTTACTTTTTCTTTTGTGCTGTTTACTTTTTTAAGTTAGAATTTTTTGGCCTTTTTTAAGTTTTTTATCTAAAATATATAATACAGTTCTCCATTTCAACTTCCAGAGTTGTCCTGCTTTGTGGATTGTATAAAAATTATACAAAAAGTAAGTATTATGTTCTGCAAAGCACAGATTTGAAGCTTAAATTCCTGTCTTTGTGTCAGAATAAACGAATCGTAATATATTGTCTTTATTTTTAATGCTAAACTTACTGGGTGGCGTAAATCACTTAAAATTAAAAGAAAATGTCAGAAAATTATTGTCATGAAAACAACATTTTGAAAAGCCGTTGTCCAAGCATAGAAAAAGGAACGTTTCCCCAACCGTTACGCCCTTTTAGCTATGAAACTGTCAATTGCACCGTTAGCCCTAATTTTTTTGATTGTTCGGTTGAGATATCCATTCCCTATATGGACCGCTGCCACTGTCTCTGCATTTCTGCTATTAAAGCGTCCCAGTGGTGCGTGCATGAGTTGGCGTGCATGATTTTTTTTTTAGTGAGATTTTTAATGAAAAAAGGTTGGGTATCGAACTTTCTAGCAAATCAAGAATAAGGGCCCTGATATCGATCACTAACCCCCAGATGCACCGTAAGGACTTAATCGCGATTGAACGCCATTTTTGTTCCATTTTAATCCAGTTGAAACAGGCGATTATTCAATCCGCCCTTGCCGTTTATTTTTGCAAATAATTTTTTTAGATGTGAAAGTAAAGTTTACTGTTGTTGTTTGCACCTTATTGTCTGCCAGAAATGGAAATTAAAAATGAAAAGACATCTTGTACATCAAATTTTAGTTTTCCCGCAGCATAGGTGGGAACGTGCAGATTATTTTAAAACTCTTGGACAGTTTGTGTGGAGCCAAGGAATAATTTTAAATTTTCTTCCAAAAATAAAAGCCAAGCTAGAATTTGATAATGACGTGAGTTTCTGTTTTTTTTTGCCCTTTAAAACATTCTCATTCGAGAACAATAAAGCTTAACAGGTTCTCTAAGTGAAAAATTTGGTATTCGTCCCTAATACTTTTCTCACTCTTTGGGATAATGCAGAGCCCCTTGTTAATCAAGGGGTACAAAAATATACACTTTATAAGGTTAGGAGACCTTAAACACCTACGATGTGCACAAAAAACCGGGAACTCAGGTTAAGTTCAGCAGGATTAACTAACTAGGATTGAACTGATAAAATGTTGCATCTGGGGGTAACAGGCTTGAAGCTATCAAGAGTTATCCGAATTCTAGCCGGCCACGGCCAAACCTCAGCTTAAATATACGCCATTCAAATGCCTCTAGCATGCACGAAGTCTTAAGCAAGATATCCCTCTATTTTGGGTCTTAATTATCTCTCTGTCTCTCTCTCTATTATCTTATTTGGGTTAATAACGCTGTTCTGCACGCCAGCGTCATCGGTTAAGAGCCGAACCCAAAAAGTCAGCCAATCGTTTTTATTGACAGAAATAATTCCGTATTTGCAAGCAAGATCTTAGAAGGTATCAAGTGAAGAAGGTCAGAGGTTAGTAGTTTTTTTTTGTTTTAGAAAGCTGCAGATCAATATAATGTGACCAATAGGATTTTTGAAAAAAGTAAACAAGTACATGACTTGTGGTATATGGGACATGGTATATGGGAATCTTTCTACACTTTCTTACACTGCCTCTGAGCCAGGGAATGCGCTCTATTGAGCAGTACAAGCTTGGTATCTCCTGGACGTGTATTCTTAAACAGGGAGCGGCATAGATCTATGACAAATGATCATATGGGACGAAAACGTTATATTCTTGAGCAATGATCCATTGTCTTTATTTTATTTATACACGACGTTTCGATCAGTACGATCTCTCATCGAAACGTCGTGTATAAATAAAATATAGACCATGGAAGTCCGAAACACAGAGTTAATTTCAAACACATCATTGTCTCAAACTTTCAAACAATGATCCAATCTTACGGATGTCATGAAAGTCATACGTTCCCGATCGCATGGTCCGAAACCATTGAACAGCGTCGAATCTAGTCACGCTTGCGCAAGAAAGAGGTTTTTTTCTTTAAATGTTTTGCTTTCCAAACTACTTTTTATTTGTGGGAGGTGATAGATCCCATGCGATAGATCCCATCGCATGAGAGAAACTCTCATCGAATGACTTTCAAGAATACACGTCATGAGCCTTTTTCTTGGTCGAATTGAAGGATGCTAACGTTCCCGTGCGACCTTTCCTCCGACATTCAAGGATAAGCCATCTGGTCATATGCGAAACCAAAAATGTATGCCCTTGCAGAAAATAACGTTTTCCCATAGTTATTGGACGCCCTGCTAAGTGGAGACACGTAGTACATATGTGGGATGTTCGCGTTAACACCTTATAATTTTGTTGCCAAGGTGCCTTAACGGAATTTATTTCCTCCGACATTCAAGGATAAGCCATCTGGTCATATGCCAAGCCAAAAATGTATGCCCTTGCAGAAAATAACGTTTTCCCATAGTTATTGGACGCCCTGCTAAGTGGAGACACGTAGTACATATGTGGGATGTTCGCGTTAACACCTTATAATTTTGTTGCCAAGGTGCCTTAACGGAATTTATTTCCTCCGACATTCAAGGATAAGCCATCTGGTCATATGCCAAACCAAAAATGTATGCCCTTGCAGAAAATAACGTTTTCCCGTAGTTATTGGACGCCCTGCCAAGTAGAGACACGTAGTACATATGTGGGATGTTCGCGTTAACACCTTATAATTTTGTTGCCAAGGTGCCTTAACGGAATTTATTTCCTCCGACATTCAAGGATAAGCCATCTGGTCATATGCCAAACCAAAAATGTATGCCCTTGCAGAAAATAACGTTTTCCCGTAGTTATTGGACATCCTGCCAAGTAGAGACACGTAGTACATATGTGGGATGTTCGCGTTAACACCTTATAATTTTGTTGCCAAGGTGCCTTAACGGAATTTATTTCCTCCGACATTCAAGGATAAGCCATCTGGTCATATGCCAAACCAAAAATGTATGCCCTTGCAGAAAATAACATTTTCCCGTAGTTATTGGACGCCCTGCCAAGTGGAGACACGTAGTACATATGTGGGATGTTCGCGTTAACACCTTATAATTTTGTTGCCAAGGTGCCTTAACGGAATTTATTTCCTCCGACATTCAAGGATAAGCCATCTGGTCATATGCCAAACCAAAAATGTATGCCCTTGCAGAAAATAACGTTTTCCCATAGTTATTGGACGCCCTGCTAAGTGGAGACACGTAGTACATATGTGGGATGTTCGCGTTAACACCTTATAATTTTGTTGCCAAGGTGCCTTAACGGAATTTATTTCCTCCGACATTCAAGGATAAGCCATCTGGTCATATGCCAAACCAAAAATGTATGCCCTTGCAGAAAATAACGTTTTCCCGTAGTTATTGGACATCCTGCCAAGTAGAGACACGTAGTACATATGTGGGATGTTCGCGTTAACACCTTATAATTTTGTTGCCAAGGTGCCTTAACGGAATTTATTTCCTCCGACATTCAAGGATAAGCCATCTGGTCATATGCCAAACCAAAAATGTATGCCCTTGCAGAAAATAACATTTTCCCGTAGTTATTGGACGCCCTGCCAAGTGGAGACACGTAGTACATATGTGGGATGTTCGCGTTAATACCTTATAATTTTGTTGCCAAGGTGCCTTAACGGAATTTATTTCCTCCGACATTCAAGAATAAGCCATCTGGTCATATGCCAAACCAAAAATGTATGCCCTTGCAGAAAATAACGTTTTCCCGTAGTTATTGGACGCCCTGCCAAGTAGAGACACGTAGTACATATGTGGGATGTTCGCGTTAACACCTTATAATTTTGTTGCCAAGGTACCTTAACGGAATTTCTATCACGTAGCGTATTTTGTTGCCACGCGATCAGCAGGACAAATTAGCCAATTAATATTGGACAGGTGGTTCAATTTCCTCCTTGCTTTTAATAGCTATTTGAGTTAATAGACTGAAATTTAGCAAACTTTACAGAGCAATACAGGAGATTATTGTAAGCCTTATATACAGGATGATTCATTATGAGTCTCCCCTCCCCCTTCTAGATGCTAAACGCGTGATTGAAGGTTCAAAGTAAAGCTGGATAAAAGAACAATTTTTTCAAGTTTTCTTTGATAGTTTACTTAAAATTTTCCCCAAGTCATATACAGAGTGTAACAAAATCATGTATTCTTTAAATAAGGCAACCTATATATTCTGTCATTTTTGAATTCTCCTAAAAATGTACTTCTCAAAACTACTACATACTACTTCTTTTTTAAGTACCATGCTCATGAAGGTTGGCTATCATCAGTGCGATCTGTACCCTGTCCACTGCTTTTGTTGTGCAAGATTTTTTTGTCCCAGTTCTTATTGAGGAGTCAACCCAAGTTTGTATTTGTATGAATCCAACCGATCGACTTGCTGCCCATTTACTTCTAACATGCCCCTGATGTTCTTTTCTTGGATATGACTATCCATTTTGTTTTTCCATTTAAGTTAAGCCCGAATTGCGAACTTTGGGCAGCAATTTGATTCAACAACTCTTGCAGGCCTTCCCGCGTGTCTGCTATTATGACAGTATCGTCGGCATATCGTATATTGTTGATTTTTATGCCGTTGGTCAGACCTTCTTCGCAGTTATGAAGTGCATGCTCTGTTATTTTGTTACTATAGATATTAAACAACAGCAGAAACAACATACAACCTTGGCATACACCTCTTCTTATTTGGACTTTTTCGGACAGTTGGCCATCAACCGATATTTGAGAAGTCTGATTCCAGTATAGATTAGCGATTATGTTTAGATCTCCGTCATCTACACCAACCTCTTTTAGCGATTCTATGAGCTTTTTGTGTTGGACTCGATCGAATGTTTTCTCACAATCTATGAAACAGGCAAACTAGCACCGACACATCTCTAGAGCGCTAAACAAAGACTTGAATTCAAAAAAAGAAGTTAAAAAAACCTCCAAATCAGTTACTTCAACCGAAAAGAGTCTGGAAATAACGAAAATTCAAACTTGGATGAGCATCCCACAAGGAACTCACAAAGGACCAAAGCGAAAAGAGAAATGATTAAACGCCCTGGGCATGCCCTTCTTTTTTGTTTTGATTGCCTTAGGAGCATAATCCTATTGGAAATATTACCACGCCAGGAGGATCCCGTATCAGGTAACTTGAATAAGTACCAGTGCGAAACGATACCTATTTGTGAGTAATTCAAAGTTGGAAATCAAAGTGTATGATAGTGTTTGGGGAGGGTGACCAGTGAAACCACTGATGAACTCAAGATGGTTGCCCAGGGCGAAATATCGTTTAATCATTTCTCCTTTCGCTTTGGTCCTTTGTGATTTCCTTGTGGGATGCTCATCCAAGTTTGAATTTTCGTTATTTCCACCCAAGATCTTTTTGATTTTTGTTTTTAAGGCCTCTCTTCTTCCGAAACCACCACGAAATCCAAACTGCGTGTCGCCATAAATTCGCATTCTCGATAAATTCTGTTATCGATAATTATTCTTTAGAAATATTTTTAACATATGGCTGATTAGGCGGTAATCACTACACTTTTTTGCTGACTGTTTTATAGGTAGCGTAACAAAGATTGATTTTAGCCAGTCAGCAGGAATTTTACCGATGCGATAAATCAAGTTAAAAAGTTTTACCAGCATATTTAGCGAATCTTCGTTTTTTATTAGCTTTAAAACCTCAGTGTATACTTCATATTGCTCTACCGCTTTTCTGTTTTTTGCTAAAGATATTGTGTGTTGTACTTCCTCTGGTGTTATATTTATGCCTTCTGGCTGTTCGGATCGGTTATCGGTAAATAGATATTCTATGTAGCTAGGCCATTCTTTAAGTTTTTCTTTGGTATCCGGTACATACTACTATCTTATCTTTTACGGTTTTCAAGATATTTGCGTTTAACATGTTAATTTTTATTAATAGCAAATACTTACTAATGTACGCAAGTAAGTAGTTGGCTGTGAAATGCAGGATATTAATAACTAGTAGGCCGTGGAATCACAAAAACAAATAAATAATGACATTTATAATCATTTAAGTTGTTCTGCAAAATTTAAATCGCCGTTTAAGACAGTTCTAAATTTAATCTTTGTAAATTTTAAACGTGGATATCTTAAAAACCGTAAAATGTAAGATAGTAGTGTGAGAATTTTTAAAAAGTAGATTTTTGGGAGGATTCAAAAATAGCAGACCATACAGGGTGTCTCATTTATTTATTTTTCGATTATTCACTTACCTCACAAGTGCCAAATCAGGTGATTTTCTACATGCGAGGTCAGTTGGACCAACGACGCTGTGGGCACTGAAACGAAAAAACCAAATTAAAAAAAAAACAATTAGAAAATATTAATTTCTTATAAAAATTTAAATTTTCTGAAGGAGTTTTGGTTTCGAAGATTGAAAAAGGGCCCATTTTTCCCACAGGACAATACGCTTAAGTAAAATGTTCCATATTTTTTAAAGGCTTATCCTGACCTACATTGAGATAGACTTTTCTATATCCGCACTGCACCCTTTATTTTTTAGGAAAGAAACACGGGGATAACATCTTATTTCACTTTGCAGTCACAGTATACCAAACAAGGATAGTAAAGATACAAAGCGATCTGGTTAAAGCTTTCAAGAACGGACATGAGATGGTGCTAAAACTCTACACTTTTCTACTGGTTTTTTATCAGGTCAGTCAAGCCACAGCCCCCCCCCCTCAAAGATACTTGAATTTTGATATGATTTCGAAATTTCGATCCAATTTCAAACTAATTTTGAACCACACTCCTTCCTGTTTTTTTTTTTAATTCAAAATAGGGGGTGCATCTGGACGTCAAGGTACACCCCCCTCATTTAAAGCGTAGAATTTTTTTTAAAAAGTTGTACAAAATTAGAAATTAGTTTAAAATTATAAGTATATGAAAGTTCGAAATTTTTTTTAGGGGGGTATGGCTTGACGTCAACCCGTACCCCTCACTATATTTTTTTTTTAAACAGGGTTACTAGTGGAAAATTATTTTTCGATTATCTTTCGGGGGGGGGGGGTGACCTTTTTTTTATCGAAACCTGATAAATGAGCGTGGCTGGCACCTGCCAATGGAGCTTTAATGTTTTAAGCAGCGGTTTTCTTATTATTTTAAAAATTAAAAAAAATATATTAAAGACTGACAATTTTGCACCTTATAAGTGAGACTATAGACTCGGCATATAGGTAAAGGGGGGGAGCACATCTCATTGAAAATATTTCTATTGGTTTTTAACACTATGTATGATAAGTTAAAGTGAATTGCGAAATGTGTCACTTTTCCGAACGCGATTGCGTTGGCCGCACTGAAAGAAATATCGTACATAGTATTTATAACAGGCGTTTTTTTTTTTTTTTTTTTTTTTTTTTTTTTTTTTTTTTTTTTTTTAAATAGATATTTGTACATCAATAACACGTAACTGTTACAAAAATCGGAGGAATTAATAAACGAAAGTTACGAAATCAATGACAAAGGTTTCTTGACATTTTATAGAGAGTTGTTATTAATAGTATGTACAGGTTATGGAGATAATAAAAGAGCATATGAAATAAATAAAACATGTTAACGATTTCAATCAATGCCCTGAATAAATTTAATAAATGGTGATCATTGACTGTCGTTTAAAACTTCTTATAGAATGTATGGACAAGTTTATGAAAATTATGGACCGAACACACAAAATACATAAACAAGGTTATGAGATTTATGTACATAACAGTCTTTAACTAATTTCGTTCTTAAGGCGCATTTACACAGACAAACTTTCCTTTGATGTTGAAATGCCGACAAACATTTACACGAGCCTCTTGAGCAAAATGTTCAAAATAAAGTTCGAGCAAAATCTCGTACAAAAAGACTCACGGAAATTTTGGAGAGAATGTTAAGCAAAATTTGTTTGAAGAAATGTTGGTATAGAAATTTCTTACAAATTTAAATTTTATAGTTTTATGGGAATTCATTGAACTTAACTGAAAATAGAAAGACTAAGTTTTAAAACAAGTTATTTTTAATTAAGTGCTTTCCGACGGAAAAACGATTTGATGTCGAAATTCACATTTTACCTCATAAGCAAATTTGATTGACCTGATTATATACTTGTAACTTTTTTGGGGTTGTAAAAAACGAGAAAAAAAAATAATAATTGGCACTTATTTATTGCTGTTGCCTGTAAAATGTAATGATAAAAATTTACGTCTAAAAGAATATCTCTTTATTTTACTTCCTAGTTTAAAACACAATACAATAATAATTAAGTCAAATTAAAAAACCTATATACATTTTATTAAATCTCAAATATATGAACAAAAGCACGTTCGGTCTAAATAATACCCGTTTATTACCCACTTTTACAACCCTACGATCCCGACCCTTGTCTAAAAAATATAATTTAGCAGTAATAGACTAGACTTCTGATTCGGAATTTTGCTCCTTTGCATATTGTTTGTTCAGTGTCAGTAATCGACCTTGATTATTACATTAAATTGACAGTAAATATCTATCTTCAGCATTCTCATGAACATTTTGCTTTTTAAGCAACCGTTGGGGCCTTAAACTAACTAGGTAAATCTGGTGTGAGGAATTAAAAAAAAAACAATCAAAGCTAAGGGTAAAGTAAAGTTACAAAAATATGTTTAAAAAAAATCCCCTCTCCACCACTCCTCATAAACGGGAGGCGTGGATTACCGCTTAAAAGTGCAATTTTTGAGTTTTTTGCCGATATTTCAAAATTTTTTTGGAAAAGAAAATTTTCCTGGGTTGTTTTTTGAATTTAGGAAAAAAACCCTTGGAAATAAAAAAAACTCGCAAGAAAATCCCAAAAAAAACCCCGGGCAAAAAAATCCGGGAAAAACCCTAAGAAAAAAAATATTATAAGTAACCCTAATCCATGTGACAAAACTGATAGCCAAGAATAATGTTTCGCTTGCCGTCGGCTTTTTTTCACAAAAATTTAAAATAAATTTGTTGTCCCATTTTTTTAGAGAATTGAGATCACTGATCACTGATGTGAAATTTTATTTATTCTCATCTTTAAAAATATGTTTACAAAACAGATAGCAATAATTTGCTCAAAAATTTACCCGAACAAAATGTTCAAAGAAAAGCTCACAAAAATGTTCACGCAAAAAATTTTAGATCTTTTGCATGAGCTTTTGTTTGAGCATGTTCGTCTGTGTAATTGCGCCTTTAGGTGTAACTAAAAGTTGTGAAAACTTGTCTCTTAATCCTTGATTTCATAACAGCCTTCGTAAAAATCATTCTTAAGGCGCAATTACACAGACGAACATGCTCAAACAAAAGCTCGTGCAAAAGATCTAAAAATTTTTGCGTGAACATTTTTGTGAGGTTTTCTTTGAACATTTTGTTCGGGTAAATTTTTGAGCAAATTATTGCTATCTGTTTTGGAAACATATTTTTAAAGATGAGAATAAATAAAATTTCACATCAGTGATCACTGATCTCAATTCTTTAAAAAAATGGAACACCAACTTTTATTTTAAATTTTTGTGAAAAAAAGCCGACGACAAGCGAAACATTATTCTTGGCTATCAGTTTTGTCACATGGATTAGGGTTACTTATAATATTTTTTTCTTAGGGTTTTTCCCGGATTTTTTTGCCCGGGGGTTTTTTTGGGATTTTCTTCCGAGTTTTTTTATTTCCAAGGGTTTTTTCTTAAATTCAAAAAACAACCCAGGAAAATTTTTCTTTTACAAAAAAATTTTGAGTTTTTCCAATATCGGCAAAAAACTCAAAAATTGCACTTTTAAGCGGTAATCCGCGCCTCAAGACTATGAGGAGTGGTGGGAAGAGGATTTTTTTTTAAACATATTTTTGTAACTTTACTTTACCCTTAGCTTTGATTATTTTTTTTAATTCCTCACACCAGATTTACCTAGTTAGTTTAGGGCCCCAACGGTTAATGTAATAATCAAGGTCGATTACTGACACTATGCAAAGGAGCAACATTCCGATTCAGAAGTCTAGTCTATTACTGCTAAATTATATTTTTTTAGACAAGGGTCGGGATCGTAGGGTTGTAAAAGTGGGTAATAAACGGGTATTATTTAGACCGAACGTGCTTTTGTTCATATATTTGAGATTTAATAAAATGTATAAAGGTTTTTTAATTTGACTTAATTATTATTGTATTGTGTTTTAAAGTAAGAAGTAAAATAAAGAGATATTCTTTTAAACGTAAATTTTTATCAATACATTTTACAGGCAACAACAATAAATAAGTGCCAATTATTATTTTTTTATACTCGTTTTTTTTACAACCCAAAAAAAGTTACAAGTATACTGGCATATCCCCTATAAAAATCAAGTCAATCGAAGTTGCTTATGAGGTAAAATGTGAATTTCGACATCAAATCGTTTTTCCGTCGGAAAGCACTTAATTAAAAATACCTTGTTTTAAAACTTAGTCTTTCTATTTTCAGTTAAGTTCAATGAATTCCCATAAAACTATAAAATTTAAATTTGTAAGAAATTTTTATACCAACATTTCTTCAAACAATTCTCTCCAAAATTTCCGTGAGTCTTTTTGTACGAGATTTTGCTCGCACTTTTTTTTGAACATTTTGCTCAAGAGGCTCGTGTAAATGTTTGTCGGCATTTCAACATCAAAGGAAAGTTTGTCTGTGTAAATGCGCCTTAAGAGACTCTTCATATTTTAACAACATTTTTTTGAAACTGTGTCTTGCATCAATAAAATCAATAACTACTATAACTGGCTATAAAATTTATGTAAACTTAATTATGATATTAATAAAACTTTACATGTATTTTTTTTTTAGGAAACGGTGCCTTTTCTAGTTCAGAGCGACCGACGCGTAGCGGAGTTCGGAACAAAAATTGCTATTGTTATTTTTCAAGAAAACGGCACTTTAAATTGAGAATTTGTGGTATGCTGCAAATAATAATAATTCGAGAACTTTTATAGTCAGAGCTATTATACTTATTAAATCTTAAATAGTTATGAAAAATAATTTTAGCTTCTTAAAATACTACTAATGATTAGTCGTGTAAAATTTAAATGGCCCAAAGAATACATTTTTAAAAATAACATACATTTTGTAAAATAATATCAACAATAAAATTACTAAAAATGTTTTATAAAAAATGTTTGAAGTAATAGCAACAACAAAATTACTAAAATATTTAAATGCTAGTTCAAAATACAATTTGTCAGGTACATAATCAATTGAAAGAACTATCCAATATAACAGAGTAACAGTAAAGAAAATACAAATCTGTATGTGGCTTGTTTTTCTATGCTTTGCATTTTCAACCTCCTTGCGTGCACATCTGCAACAAAATGCAAAACTGTACATTTTATGGGATATGCGAGGGAAAAGAATATTCTTCGAGAACAAGAAGACCTTGTATTTCTTAAATTGCATGATTTGAAATTAGGACAAAGAGATAGTTTCTATGCAAGATTAACCTCAATAGATATACTCGTACCTGTATAATAGGGAGTTATTGTAAACACACGGTGTGCCTGAAAATTAATGTACTTTTTGCACGGATCATCTACCAACTTAGTACTCTGTGCTTTCTGAATATGTAGCCCTATCTGGTTTTAATGCTGTATTCACTAAAATCGCACAGATTTTTTTGTGAAATTTTGTACAATGCTTAGTAAGAAAAATTATTTTCAGCTGATTTTCAGCGTTGGGCATTCCATGGTTCAGAACATCATCTTTTTAAATTTAATTTTTGAAATAGGAAATTATTACTTTCGATTGCATTAAAAGTACTACAAAATATTTTAAATATCAAGCCCATAATAAGTCATATGAGTCACAGCGGAAAGTCTGCCTGCGTGTCGTATGCGCGCGACTTTTCAATACTCCACAGCTTCCTAAACTTAGGGTTTCAAGAAAAACAATATACATTCTCCAAATTTCCGTTTTTCATAATCTGCACAATAGCCTTGATCAACACTTGTTTTCGAAATCTTCTATGTGGAATTGAGTGTACAGTCGACTGATCAATAAATGAGTACAAAAAAATGGTTTTTTTCTTAGACAATCAGAAAATTTTAAACTACATAATTTTATACAAAAAATATACCACCTACAGCAAAAAAAAGGCTGTGCCCCCCCCCCCCCCTCTTCTGACGTGCCCTCTACCCCTGCTGATTTGTTAGGAAGGATATCCTCGATACTATTCATCAACTAAAAATGCTTATCCTTTATGAATCTCAGATGATTTCAGCATATTTATTATGCCTGGCTTGTCATTGCTTCCAGTATTAAAAGCTTATCAAAGTGGGATATGATTTGAAGTTAAAAAACAATTGTTCTTACAATGACAGGTCCACTCCTGCACGTTTCATTCTTCTTTAGCAGCGTGCAAATTGATTTAGACCAACTATTCTAAAACTGGTGAAGCTACATTCTCATGAAGAGTGCAGGAAATCGGTTTTTTGTATAGTCATTATTAATCAGCCGATTGTACACTCAATTCCACATAGACGATTTTAAAAGCAAGTTTTGTTGATTAAGGCTATTTTGAAGATTATAAAAAACGCGAATTTGGGGAATGTATTTTTTTTTTCTTGAAACCTTAAGTTTAGGAAGCTGCGACTCTAGAAAACTCCAATAGAAGCTATTCCCGCTGCTAGGTTCTCTGTAGCCTGCAGCTATAATAAGCCGGCAGCAGCAGTATGCCTGATTTTGCGTGCGTCGAGAGATTATTGAACCTGCTGAATGCATCGAGCATCAAGTCGCGATCGCGTGCGGGCGTAGAAGCAATCATTGGCGTAGGTTATATGCAGGTTTAATCGGCCACCGGTATGTACAGTGTATATTCACTTGGACATGCAAATACCGTGAACTTCAGCTATAATAAAATTTCGTGAGAAAAATGAATCGGACCAATGTCGACAACGTCGGCAGTTTTTCGGTATCGGCGGCTACACGCTGGCTCGATGTTGGACAGATTGCGATCTTCGACTCTATGCCGACAACACTTTAAGACCGGCGATGGTCCGATTGGAACTTTGTTTAACCGGTCTAAAATCGGCAACTGACGATGGACCGATTTACTATAGTCGACTTAATGCCGACGCCCACTTTATCTGCTTTAGGGCCGACGACGGTCCAATTGGAACTTTGTTCAATCGGACGAGAATCGGCAACTGACAATGGACTGATTTACTATAGTCGACATTATGCCAACGCAAACCTTATCTGCTTTAGGGCCGATGGTGGTCTGATTGGAACTTTATTTAATCGGTCGAGAATCGGCAACTGTTGATGTCCCGATTTACTATAGTCGACTTTATGCCGACGACCACTTTATCTGCTTTAGGGCCGACGATGGTCCGATTGGAACTTTGTTTGATTGGTCGAGATTCGGCAACTCTATCTGCTTTGGGACCGACGCCGACGATGCCCTGATCAGATTTTTGTTCGATTGGTCGATAACGGGCAACAGATGATGGTAAAATTTTTAAATTGCTTAATAGATTCTTCCTGGTATGTAGAGATGTCGATAATTTCACTATGTTCCCTGTACAGTGGAAAAGAATATTATATATATAATGAGCAAAGATATTTCAAAACAAGAATGCGGACTTGACAAGATGGTGGTACTTCTCTACAAGAATCACCCCTTCTGCCACTTAAACCACCCCGACTGCTTAAGCACCCAGATTATCGAAACTTTGTAGTTTGCCAATATCGGATCGTGACAAGCAACTACCGACGGGCTTTCGTCAATCACCGACGTCGGACCGCTTTGAGAGGTTGATGTGCGGTCTTATTATCTACCCATTATCGGACTTTTGTGGTTTGCCATTGTCGGATTGCTTTAGGCTGCCTCCGACGACCTTCATCAATCGCCGATGTCAGTCCGCTTTTCGAAACCAATGTCGGACTTGAATAGTTTACCGATGTCGGGCCGAGACCAGTTGCCTACGTTAGACCGTAGCAATATGGGCGGATGGTCGGTACCATGTGGTTAAACCATGTCGGATCTTAATTGTACGGGGACGGTATGCCGATGTCAGCAAAAAGTAAAATTTACCATTGGTCCGACGGCGGGCTACAGTCTCACGTTGCGTCGGCAAACATACATTGGGCCTACATCTCAAAGCGGACAAAAAATACTGCTGGTCCGATGTCGGCAATCAACATCGGACTGACGAAGGCCCGAAGGAACCGTGTTTGCTGGGATCGAATTACATCACAAATAGGGTAAGTTTTTAAAAATTGTTTCCCTTATTTGAAATTTCTGATTGGCGTGAGAAAAAAATACATTATTCTTTTTGGGTAGACCGTCCGGTATGTATAGGGTGACCTAGAAACCGTGATTAAAATTTAAAAAACGATATTTTTAAAAGCGTTTATTGATGCTCCAACTCCATGCCCCAATCAGGCAAGTAATGCTTTATATTTTTTATCCTAGCTAATGACATTACATTTATAAAAAAAGTCAAAAACACAATATTAATAAAAAGTAAACAAAGACAAATAACACTCAGTATTAGGTCATGATGTCAATTGCTAAAACGAAAAATATTAAACTTTACTCGTCTAATAACATTTAAAACATATAGGGTGGGCCAAAAAAATCTTGCACACTTTTTAATTTGCTATAACTTTTGATCGAATAGCTTAATAACTTTTTTGAAAGACGAAACATGAGACTTTTCCGATCCGATTCAAAATTTGATATTTCGCAAAAATCCAAGATGGCGGACCATTTTGAATATCGGGTAATTTTCACCACCACCCACAAAAAAAATACGTGCGGCGCTGGAGAAAATCCAAGTCATTAACCATTTTTACATTTTTGGGTGAACAATGCTTGCGGGTTTGACATCAGGTATCACTGGCTTAAAAAGTGGCAGTCCCAGAGCGCCCCCCCCCTCTTTGCTCCAGAAAAAAGTAGACAACGAAGATGCTGGTGGTAACCCTGAAGTCTTTGAAGAAAAAACGACAAATTGCAGAACGTTCCTTTAAAGACATTCTGGAATCCCTCTCCACAGTATTTTGGGACAGTTTGAAACAGAGGAAAACCACGATATTATAAATACAGAACTGTATTATAGAGTTTCAATTTATAAACAAGTTTTAGACAAGATCATTTCGGAAATAAAATCAAGGTTCAGTAATGAGTATTTTTAACCTGAACATATTCATACCAAGTTTTATATAACGTGAAGCCAAAATCAGGGCAAAATTAACTAATGTCGTTTCCAAGTACTATAAACTGTTTGAATAATACAAAACACAAATTCTCGAACTTTTATTGGGAGAAGTCAGTATTTGGAAACAATATTGGTCAGAAACCTTAAATTAAAACATATATGATAAGGTTTTCGAGGCAATGAACAAGTGTGGCGATATTTTTCCGTTGATAAAAACATTCTTGGATGTTTGTCAGCAAGTAATGCTTCGTCAGAAAGAAGCTTCTCCTGCCTCAGAAGATTGAAAATATAAGTACTTAAAAACACTATCACGGAAATTTGTCTGACGGATTTAGCGTTGTTGCATATCAACAGACATATTGAAATTGACATTGACCGAGTCATTGACCGGTTTGCCCAAAAAAACTGGAAACCAATTTTTTTTAGAGATAGGCTATGCAATATAAAAGGTAAATTTTTTGAAAATATTTAGAAAATCACAAGTAGGGCAAAAATTGCGGCGCTATAACACCTTTGATATTTACGGTATTATTTTTGCGTGCTGCGCTTTGAAACCATTGATATATTTACAATTTTGGTTTAATTTTAAATCAAAAAGTTAATTTTGAGGTGCAATTTTCTTAAGAATTTTAATTTGCGTTTTCAATGTAATTTTCTCAAACTTTCGGTGCATTTAAACATTTTTGAAAATAAAAAATGTATAAAATAAACAAATTAAAATCTGACTACTTCGCTGCCTAGATTTGAGGTCTAATCCGCGCTTGTATTTACAAAGTTTTGTTTGTATTTATTGATATATTCCTCATAAAAGCTATGCTTTTATTCTAGGTTTTTTTTCGTATGGAAAACGCCCCCCTCCCCTTTTCAAAAGGCTGGGACCGCCACTGGCTTAAATCAGTTAAGAAGTAAACAAGTTATTTCTAATAAAATTTTTGCTGTGGTTTTAAACTACTGATTTTTTATCTAGAGTGGCATGCATTGGTTATTGGGCTGAGATTAAGTTGAGTTTACTTTGTTATTAATCATCAAACACTTATATTTTTTATAAATTTTTTTGCACACTTATAATTTTAAATAAAAACAACTATTAGTTAGCGTATAATAATCTAGATCGAGCTACTCAGATCTTGTAAGCTGTTCTTACCCAATGATCATTTTCAGAAACCTCTGGTGACAAAAATTTATATAATTATTATAAAGAGGGTTCCATTAATGCCCTAGGGTATTTAGAGGTTTTCTACAGGAATTGAGTTTGTATATTTGTTGTATTAAAAGTTCTAAATTGATGGTACCCTAAGGTAGCATAAAACTGGCGTTAACAATATTTCCACGGACATCTTTATAAAAATTAAAGTCATCGGTAAAAAATCTTATGTAAATTGGTTTTTAAAATCTTTCTGTTAACCCATCTATAAAACCGTAAGTAACTATCAATTAAAGATATATAGATTGGTTTTTAAAATGTTGCTATCAACTCACTTATAAAAACTTAATTAACTAACAACAAACAGACACTTTTATATAAATTGGTGACTGTAATATTTTTATGAACTCATTCATAAACCTTTTTTGCCCATTCTTTCTATAATGTTTATATTAATTTCTTTGTATAGTGGTTACAATACCACTGTTTTTACAACAAAAAAACAATTTTAATTTAGTAGAAAACAAACAAGATTTTTTAGGTTAATTTTGTGACATCAAAATGCTCGTTTTTGCGACTTTAAAAGGTGCGTTTTTGGACATCAAAAGGCGCGTTTTTGAGAAATACCATACCATCATTATCTTAAGAGATCCAAATCTTCTTGAGATAGTTTTCGATGACAGATATCGGGATCGAATGCATTCTACACCCGATTCCGACCAGCGTTTCCCATGCCCGGCCACCCTGACTCAAAAAACTCATCACGTGGACCGATATGAACTTGTATAGGCAAATCTCGCTTAGATTACGTGATCCGTGTTTTGATTCGGGGAGCCCACGCATAAGAAACCCATAGATGGGAATCGGGTTTTAGAAAAAGTTGGCACGGCTGGTCGGCGGCAATTGTGAACACATCACCTTACGACGCGGCGGAACGCAGCCTCAAGGTCTGTTTTTGAGAGTTTGACATAGTCACTATTATCCTCTTTTTCTAAATGCATTCGTCTGAGGGAGATCCAGCATACCAGGGAAATACCTGCTTGTATACCTTTCGACCCCGCAATCTAACTATCTTCTTGAGATAGTTACCTCTGACAGTTATGCGGGGTTGAAGGGTGTGCAGGCGAGTATTTTTCCTAGTATGTGTAGTATGCTGGACCTCTCTCAGACGAATACATTTAGGAAAAGAGAACAATGGTAACTATGTTAAGCTCGCAGAAACGGACCTTCAGTGTTCAACACTGCGCCATCTGCAGCCTTTAGTTCCAACTAGCATCATGTTTTAAAACGTTGATAAAAAAGTGTTGAAAGAGGTAAACAGTGGTATAATTGTATTGTTTTTTTTTATAGAATTGTCGTTAATTTTCGCCATTTTGGATTCCAACAATAGGTTTTTGACCAAAATAAAAACGTTATTTATGGGGTTTCAACATGTGCTTTAATCGAAATATTGATTGTTTAAGGTTAAGAACAAAATACAAAATTCAATATTTCTCCTAGAAAGCAAAAAACATATGTGAAATGAAGTATTATTTAAATGAATATTTTTTCCCCCATTTTCTCAAGTATTTTTGGAGTCCATGAAAATTTTGTGAGTGTATTCGAAAACTATACAGTACACACGGGACCGCAGCTGATTATCAGAGTATGATGACTGGGAAAATAGCTTTTATTTAACCTATAGTATATAAATATTCATATTCCTGCTTCAACTTATCTCACTTCCATTTTAATTTATTTTAGAAAATTGGTTAAACACCATTTTATAAATTTTTTTATTTTAAAAAGGAAAAGAATAATACATAAAAAGCAAAGGGAAGAAAAATAGAAAATTTATATTTCTAAATCGATAAAAACCTTTAATTTGTTATGTAGTATTGTTAGAACAGTTGTAAAACCTTTTTATAATAATATCTAAACTTAAGGGTTCATAAGGAAGTTTTATAAAATCTATATGTTGTTTTTCTATCCATTACTATGTAGCATTAATTTTTATAAGCTGGTGTTGGTCAGTTGTTTTTCAAGTCTTTTTTACTCTTTTAAGAGACATATTAGAGTTATAAAGTTATCACCAACACTAAATAATATAACTTTTGGTTATTTTATGAAGGTTTTATGTAACTTCTATATAGACAAAAATGCTCATTGGGTAAGAAAGTACGCAAATCGTTACGCCATTTATTAAAAGCATTGGTAATGTTTTTAATTTCTGTCTAAATCTCCCTAGTAATGGCTGTCTACCAGATTCATATCGGGGCTGTTAGCAGGCCACTCGATGGGTCTAATAAAATCTGCGACATTTTCCTATATGCAGAAACAGGCAAATTTTAAGCAATATTTAGTTTATGTCACCATACTTGATGATCAATTTTTAATTTCTTAACCGATTTAATTTAGTGATACTTTCGTTATGCAGTAGGGAGGGAACATTTGTCGCATTAATTTAGATTTTGTTCAGTATAGGTACCAAACATAATTTTTTTTTCGAGGAAAAGGGGGGGGGGGGTAAAAATTACACATTATTTAAAAATGTCTGCCGTCATTGATTTTTCAGAATTGTTAAATTTTGAACCACAAGATAAAAGCCTTAAGTTTTGTACTTCTATCTAAAGTGTACAGCAAACAACTCCACTCAATATAAAATTCCGTATTTTTTTATTTCTTAACCGATTTAATTAAGTGATGCCTTGGTATAGAGAGAATACAAGAGGCTTTAGTCGAAATGACTTAGATTTTCTCCAGTGCCGCATATTTTTTCGCAGTGGGGGTGAAAATTTTCCGTTATTTAAAACGGTCCGCTATCTTGGATTTTTAGGATATGTCAAATTTTAGACCGGATCGGAAAAGTGTAAAACATTTTAAAATTGACCTATTCGATCAAAAGTTATAGCAAATTCAAAAGTGTGCAAGATTTTTGGGCCCACCCTTTATTAAAATCCAATAACCAATAACGTAAAAATAATGTTTTTTAAATGTCGTTTTTCAAACTTCGATGACGATTACTAGGTCACCCTGTACGTATGGGATGGTCCACCCCCGAACAAAAATTGTGTATTCTCGACTCGCCGATACTATATGAAAATTTTATTGGGAAGGGGTTGACTAGAATTTTTCCCATTGTGCAGAGGTAAGGCCAAATATTTGATTTATTAAAATTAAAGCCTAATATATGCTCCCATTTGTTACTCCGCGCTACCTTCAGCCATAAAAAAGGACTAAAAATCAGCCTCATTTTTTAGCCTCTTTTATTCTTTGTGCTACTGAAGGTCCTCTAAATAATGGATGAGCATAGAGGGCTCAGAGTTCTATTATGCCACAAGTGGCTCTATATTCTAGAACGGAAAAACGTATTTTTTTCTGTCCTCGTGGGTTCTTTTGCTGCGTGTATTGTACGTGTTTGTTTGCAGAAAAATGCTTGTATGACGGATAAATTTTAAGAGAGATTCTAAATAAAAAGTGAGTTTTTTTGAAATTTTAAATTAATGTTGCACAATAGAAATTTTAAAACATGTCTTACTCGGACCCAGTACAAAGAAAAGTCAATCATTATTTATAAAAAATTGTTTTTTAAGTTGATCACCAATCCAAAAACACAACAGTTATTAGGGATTAATAGAAACATCTGGGAAGACCACAGCCGCTTTGAGTGGAATTGACTTTTGCTACGTTTCCATGTCGAAATGAATACGTTTTCAATGCGATGCGCTTTCAAACCTTCCATGAGAACGGGGTGAATCGAACTTTTTTTCGTTAGCCATGTCCAAGTCCAATACGTCTTTTTTGGGATAATATCGAAATCCAAGAATAACAACTACATGTTAAATGGGTATCGTATCAAACTGACTGATGACACCAATACTAAGCTATTAGCACTTCCAATGTTTCCGAAAAAAGGAGATATATAACTTTATTTTATTTATTTTATTTTATTGTAAACTTGTTGGCTTTAAGAAATAAACAAAAAAGTAAAAGTGTCCAAAACTAACCTCAAAACGCATGAGGCAAATGTCAAAAACTCAAATCGAAATCGAAAATTTGATCGTATTGAAAACGTATTCAGTTCCGCGTAAAAACGTAGTAATTGATTCAATACAAACTATTTTGATGTTAGAACTTGCAACACTGCACTGATCATATACTAAATCATGAAAATGTGGAACATAACAATCTAATATCAACAGCCTTTCCCTGCGTTGTCGTAATTTTAATTTTACCACAAAGGTCTAAATATTAGAGAGATTTTCGTCAGACAGTTTAACGGCAAATATCCTTACTCTTATGGTTACCGTTACCGTAAATAAAGTTAACTTCAGGAGGTTAAAAATAGAGCTTTTGAACGTAGTCAGTCGTTGGGCGCTAAACATAACCTTACTTTTTTATTGACTTTTGGGGCCACTTTCTGACTTTGGATTATCTTAAGTTTTAACTTTTAAGTTCCAAAATCAGCTTGCGAGACTTTTACTTATCTTATACTTAACTTAAGTTCCAAACAAGCTGGCAACGCTGCAGACTGATGACAGATTGTTAGGGATTTTGGAATTTTACCAAACCAACATCAAATAATTGACATTTGACAGCAGGTTTTTTCAGTTTTTGTGGTTGATAAGTGACTGAATTTGTTTATGTTGGGGCTGGGGCCGCTGGGGGTCTGTGTGTTGTTTGCAGGGATAATTCCAACTAGGGGATGATGGAGAAGAGTAGAATACCTGCTATTGGGGCATGCAGCTGGGGGTCTGTGTGTTGTCTGACAGAAATCTAGGTCTCTTTCTTTTCATAGAGGGTAAAGGCGGATTCAGAGTTCCATAATGTAAGCGGTACGAGGTAAGGCGCAAAGAAAATAAAATATAACAAATGCATGCTGCTGTTCAGAGTGTTCTGTAAGCGGTAAGACCAGCATATGTTTGCTATATCTATCTTTTCCAAGCATCTCACCACATACCTCATACCGCTTACCTTACGAAACTCTGAATCTGCCTTATGAATATTCAATTTATTAGTTATAAAAAATATGCATTTTTATCGACACGTCATTTTGATTAACATTACATCATAAATTATTTAAGTTTGTCTATAGAAGTTAAGCTGACTAAATTTTCCTATAACAATAATAAACATCCTAAAATAAATTTTAAATATTTTTTCTTAGCTTAATAATGTTACAATTGGGGATAAAGTTATAAAGTCATAGGCTAAAATTATACTCAATAAATTATTTTAGATTTTTTACAGAAAAAGAAACAGTATATATCAAAGGACATAACAACAATAATAAACAGAAATAGGTAAATGCTACATAAACATTTTTTAAAATTTAGATTGCTAACAAATACTCATTCTTAAAATTTTGAATAAAATTCACACTTAATATGGGCTACAGAAATACCAAAAAAAAAACAGACAAGCCTAAATTATTTACGTTTGATTAAAATGTTTTTCATCAAAATCTAAAATTTCATTTACACTGTAGCGACAGGCATCTATGTCCTTAAAAATATTTTAAACTTCCTAAGATTCATGTTTCTGACTTCAATAGGTAAAGAAATATATTCCCAGCTAATTATTCTTTTCAATCCTAAATTTGGGTACGACAAGGTTTTCTTTATTTCTAGTGTTGTATTGATGCTGACTAAACTGCTGTATATGATTCTGAGTTTTAACCCTGCACAGTTTGTTAAGAATTATCTCCCCAAACAGAGTCAGGATTCTGCGTTCTACAAATAAAGGTCTGCAAGTCTCCCCCCTCTGCTGCACTCTAGCGATTATTCTTATTGCTGATTTTTGTTTTAAGAATACCTTTTGAAGGAGATGGTGGACAGGATTTCCCCATTCCACAATGCCATATGTCATTATTGAGTAGAAAATTGCAAAGTGGGCACTTCTTGGAGCTCCCACTGATTTTACCAACCTGTTACACATGCTTATTATGTGAGGACGTCGCAAGAAAGACTTGGATCCAACAGTACCCCTAAGAACTTTTCATTATTTTCTTGATTGACGAGTTGGCTTATCCTAATTTGAAAGTCGACAATCACAGTCTTAGTCATATTCAATGCCAAGCAATTTGCCGAAAACCACTGGCCAGCTGCCCGCAATACCTTATCGCTTGTTGTGACAATATTTTGTTCTTTTCCCAATCTTGTTATGAAACCATTATCATCTGCATACTGTACTGCTATACTGTTGTCGTTTTTTAGAGTGTCAGGAAGGTCAAGCATATAGACTATAAAGAAAAATGGTCCTAATAAAGATCCCTGCCCAACCCCTCGAGTGATTGTTTTTCGCACTCACTAGTCATAGCGGTGCTCAATTTGAGCCTCGATCATGTGAAGCACAAATAACGTGCTTCTTTTTTAAGACGAAATCTTGTCCTAAAATTATCATCGTCGGAACTATTAAAATAGTCATAGCGGACAAATCTGTGTCTAGGTATCCCGTTGATGACAAACAAAAGTTCGTCGATGTCTTCGTCGTCCCGTACTAACTCCATTTCCTAAAAATTGCCTTCAGTAGCGATGCAAAACAATTTCCTATGGCATAAACTTAGATAAATAATAAATAAATTCAGATACAAAATTTTCACTACACATGTAAACCAAAACCTTTATATAGGTTATGTATCTATTTTCGAAATTTTGTTGCCGCATTGTATGGCATGAGTCTTCGAATACTTCTTTTATAGTAAAAAAGACAATTCTAGACCGAATAAACTTCAAAAAACACCAAAAACGGAAAAAAATGGTTTAAGTAAAACTTAAGTATTCCAATTTTACCACTTAAGCCAAGGGTGAAAATTTGGTACGTAAGTGGAACTTTGACAGCACCTGCAACCGATTAAATTAAGATAAGTGTAGTAGTAGTAGTAGAAAAGGGGCGGCGCGAAGCCCGGCAAGTAGGCCTCCCTGGGCCCTTTCTGCCCTATCCCGAGCCTGCTCCTAATCGACCGCCTGCACCAATGGTCTGGCAGTTTGCTCATTTGGTCTAACTGTTCTTTTTGCAAAGTCCAGTATTTAGTCCCATTTGAGCGTGTGCAGGTCTTCCTCATCCAGGGTCGGGAAACCGAATACCTGGTATCAAAGATAAGTGTAACTTAGGACTTAAGTGAAAGGTGAGAGTTTTTTTTTCTCAAGTCTTTTTTTTATTTGATTTTCTAACCATATCACGGACTAGTACTATAAACACAGTTAACAACAAATAAAATCCAAGTACACAAAATTTTTGTAAAACAAAACAAACTTTTATAACCTAAAAATCTTCCACCAAAGAATAACATAAGGTTTGGTTGGTTGTCTTTTTAACGATAAAGGTAGTCGCTATTCGACGCTAGTTAGCGCCAGTGGTTACCTTAAATATAACCTAACTTTTTTTGTTAAAGATAACCCTAGTTTTACCGATTTTCTTTGAAACAAAGAAGATAGGTAAATAGGTTTTCCAAAATATTGCGAAAACAAGTAAATAAAAATAACGATAACTATAAAGTTATTCTTCCTTAAATACCGTACTCCGTTAGGGTTAATAACCACTAAGGAACGATATTTAGTAACTGAGCAGTCGCAGAAATGACGATAACTATAACAATTAGTCAAAAACACTGACCAAAAAATATCCTATTGTCATTTTTTATAAGAAATTAAGTCAGTCAGTTAACTTTCGGGCTCCTTGAAGAACCTGCTCTGTGCAACACGGCACTGATAATATGCTAAATCATGAAAATGGGGAATATAACACTCTACTTTAAACAACTTTTCCCTGTGTTGGTGTTATTTTAATTTTACAACAAAAGTCTAAATATTGTCCTTATTATAATTAGGACTAAACAAAATAAACAAAAAAAATATAAATAAAATCTGAAGTAATAACTACTCTTATGCTACACTAGAATACAATACAGTATAATAAAATATCTTTTATGAGACAATATTACATATATGGAAAACACCAAACAGTTGGAGAAAAAACAAAATATTAAATATAAAAATAAATGACGAACCCTTGTCGCTTCTTGTACTAAAAACATCAAAAATATTGGAACAAAAAATAAGGTTGGAAATAAAGTTTGTGTCATCCTTTGTCAAAGAAAAGTATTATTTTCATTTATCAATGTTAAAATACCACAACTGACTGGCAGGCCAGAATGGATGTGTTCTCAACTTAGATTAAATAAAGAAAAGATACCTGATCCAACGAAAACTCCTTGGCAAATAATAACCACTATTTATCTAAAAAATTTGCCAACACCCAACCAAACCAAAACAATGAGTTGGAATAAATTCCATTCTTCTTCTTTGCCGTCATATATAGTGGCGCTTTCGTACTTATCTGCCTTCAGTGTCAAAAATATTTTTACGAAAAAACAGGAGTTTTTTGTATTTAGTGCAAAATGAACTTTTCACACAGAGAGTGGAACCTAGGACGAGGCCGTTTCATCCTTATGAGAGACTCATCAGCTAGGTGTACCACAACGACAGACATTTCGCTCGCGCTCTTGTGCCAAAAGATTCGCCAAAGCGGAGAGAACCTCTGTCGAGTACCGACTATGTAAGCCTCTGACAACCAAGAAGAGTACCTACTGCATAAGCAGTAGGTGCATGGCGTGGTATTCGTAAAGGCGCATTTACACAGAAAAACTTTCCTTTGATGTTGAAATGCCGACAAACATTTACACGAGCCTTTTGAGCAAAATGTTCAAAAAAAAGTTCGAGCAAAATCTCGTACAAAAAGACTCACGGCAATTTTGGAGAGAATATTAAGCAAAATTTATTTGAAGAAATATTGGTATAGAAATTTCTTACAAATTTAAATTTTATAGTTTTATGGGAATTCATTGAACTTAACTGAAAATAGAAAGACTAAGTTTTAAAACAAGCTATTTTTAATTAAGTGCTTTCCGACGGAAAAACGATTTGATGTCGAAATTGACATTTTACCTCATAAGCAACTTCGATTGACCTGATTTTTATAGGGAATATGCCAGTATACTTGTAACTTTTTTGGGGTTTTAGAAAAACGAGAATAAAAAAATATTAATTGGCACTTATTTATTGCTGTTGCCTGTAAAATGTAATGATAAAAATTTAGGTTTAAAAGAATATCTCTTTATTTTACTTCCTAGTTTAAAACACAATACAATAATAATTAAGTCAAATTAAAAAACCTATATACATTTTATTAAATCTCAAATATATGAACAAAAACACGTTCGGTCTAAATAATACCCGTTTATTACCCACTTTTACAACCCTACGATCCCAGACCCTTGTCTAAAAAAATATAATTTAGCAGTAATAGACTAGATTTCTGAATCGGAATTTTGCTTCTTTGCATATTGTTTGTTCGGTGTCAGTAATCGACTTTGATTATTACATTAAATTGACATTAAATATCTATCCTCAGCATTTTCATGAACCTTTTGCTTTTTTAAGCAACAGTTGGGGCCTTAAACTAACTAGGTAAATCTGGTGTAAGGATGAAAAAAAAACAATCAAAGGTAAGGGAAAAGTAAAGTTACAAAAATATGTTTTAAAAAAAATCCCCTCCCCACTACTCCCCATAGTCGTGAGGCGCGGATTACCGCTTAAAAGTGCAACTTTTGAGTTTTTTGCCGATATTTGAAATAAAATTTTTTTTGGAGAAGAAAAATTTTCCTGGGTTATTTTTTGAATTTACGAAAAACCTTTGGAAATAAAAAAAACTCGCAAGAAAATCCCAAAAAAACCCTCGGACAAAGAAATCAGGGAAAAACCCTAAGAAAAAAATATAAGTAACCCTAATCCATGTGACAAAACTGATAGCCGTCGGCTTTTTTTCACAAAAATTTAAAATAAAAGTTGGTGTTCCATTTTTTTAAAGAATTGAGATCACTGATCACTGATGTGAAATTTTATTTATTCTTATCTTTAAAAATATGTTTCCAAAACAGATAGCAATAATTTGCTCAAAAATTTACCCGAACAAAATGTTCAAAGAAAAGCTCACAAAAATGTTCACGCAAAAAATTTTAGATCTTTTGCACGAGCTTTGTTTGAGCATGTTCGTCTGTGTAATTGCGCCTTTAGATTTAAAGTGCACGCAACGACTACCCATTCGCTTTTAAATGTGCAGTACAGCACCTCGGTTGTTTTGCTTTTGCTTGTACACGAAACTTGCATACAGGTAGCCGATTTCATGCACAATTACTGGTTGCATTCTCAGAGAATGTCCAAAATGATGACTTTTTTATTACTTTTATTATATTTGCACCCATTTCCTACCTACCTTTATCGCTTAGGTATCCAAATTTGTCCTCAACAGCTCCTTTTTCCACTTATTTTGTATGATTTTCACTTTTTTTTTAACTATTGACAACATTCACGACAGAACGCGGTCAATCCCTTCTGGCAGTGCCGGTTTCATATTTTTTTAGTTTTGTTTCACTTACACTATGTATATTTTAACACTGTCTGTATTTTTTTTAACTTTTTAAATAAAACTGGCTTATGTTACGATTCTTTCATTTATTAAAAAACTAACGGAAGATGGCTATGGCACACAAACAAACAACATTTTGCACTGAAATACAAAACTCTTATTTTTTCGTTTTTTTTTATTTATTAATCCCTACTTTTTAACAATAATATAAAAATTATTTTTTTATTACCAATCACATTTCACATGCACCTCTCTTATCACGACAAAAAAAAAAAACAGTAGGTAAACAATAAAGATACGTGAATAGATTTCAATTAACGTTTGGTTCTGAGCCAGGTAGAATAAAGTAATGGGCCCAGTCATAAATTAAGTCACATGATTGTGGACAAATTTTGACCACCCTTAAATTACATTACAAAAAACATGTCTGTAAATTCTAGAAAAAGAGCGGTTAAAATATTGACACATTTTTCTTTGCCACAAGAAATAAACCGAAAAATAATTATGATGCCATGCTACCACCGATCCCCCACTCTAATGAAAAAATGGACACCATTATTTAAGTTAACTATGTTGGGAATTTGGAACATTTGGTTGCACTAAAACAAAATTATGATTGTTTTCCACAAACCAAAACTACACTTTTTTGCACTCGACGCGCGTTTCGCTAACAACGTTAGCATCATCAGGAGACGATAAACAATGAACTAAATTAATCTACGCTCTATCTTATATACAATCCTTTAGTGGGCGGAGATAAGACTAATAAATTGTGATTGATCACGATTTTTAATCCTATCTCCCCTCAACCAAAGAATAAAGTGTACTAAACGGGATGGGTCCTCTATCTTTATTTAAACTATTTATGGATTTAATGATTTCCATACTTTCATATGCATTCAAAAGTCTTTTGTTTGGTACACTTTTTAGAAGTTTTAGGTTATCTAATGTGAATCTATGATTGTTTTCAAAAGCATGCTCGGCCACACTTGACTTTTCTGTTCTTCCGTATTTTAAGTGTGCTAAGTGTTCTTTAAAACGTGTTTGAATAGAGCGTCTCGTTTGGCCAACATATTTTTTCTCACAATCCATGCAACTAATTTCGTAAATTCCACTTTTTTCTAGAACTGTAGTTTTATCCTTGGGATTTCCTAGTAAGCTTCTTATTGTGTTACCGGATTGATATACTAATTTAAGACCGGTGTTATTAAATACTTTGTGTAATCCTTTCGTATAATTAGGATTATAAGGAATTGATACAAATTTTGAGTCGCAGGTATCTTTTTGTCTGAAAAAGGTAGAATTCCGAAAGGTCTTTTGGAAAGAATGTCTATTTATCAGCTTATTTATTAAGCCTTCGTCGTAACCGTTTTCGCCAGCTATATTCCTAATCCTATTCTTTTCTGCTTCAAATCTTTCTTTGTTTAAGGGGAAATTTACTAATCTATATGTTAAAAAGTGCAAACTTGCAAGCAAATTTACTTATGAAACAGAGAACAACGGTACACTGCCATTTTTAGACACTTTAGTTATAAGAAATAAAAATAAATTGGACTTTGACCTATACAGAAAAGGAACGGCCACCAACAGGTATATTCCAAATGACTCTTTTCATTGCTTACAACATAAGCTTGCAAGTTTGCACTTTTTAACATATAGATTAGTAAATTTCCCCTTAAACAAAGAAAGATTTGAAGCAGAAAAGAATAGGATTAGGAATATAGCTGGCGAAAACGGTTACGACGAAGGCTTAATAAATAAGCTGATAAATAGACATTCTTTCCAAAAGACCTTTCGGAATTCTACCTTTTTCAGACAAAAAGATACCTGCGACTCAAAATTTGTATCAATTCCTTATAATCCTAATTATACGAAAGGATTACACAAAGTATTTAATAACACCGGTCTTAAATTAGTATATCAATCCGGTAACACAATAAGAAGCTTACTAGGAAATCCCAAGGATAAAACTACAGTTCTAGAAAAAAGTGGAATTTACGAAATTAGTTGCATGGATTGTGACAAAAAATATGTTGGCCAAACGAGACGCTCTATTCAAATACGTTTTAAAGAACACTTAGCACACTTAAAATACGGAGGAACAGAAAAGTCAAGTGTGGCCGAGCATGCTTTTGAAAACAATCATAGATTCACATTAGATAACCTAAAACTTCTAAAAAGTGTACCAAACAAAAGACTTTTGAATGCATATGAAAGTATGGAAATCATTAAATCCAGAAATAGTTTAAATAAGGATAGAGGACCCATCCCGTTTAGTACACTTTATTCTTTGGTTGAGGGGAGATAGGATTAAAAATCGTGATCAATCACAATTTATTAGTCTTATCTCCGCCCACTAAAGGATTGTATGTAAGATAAAGCGTAGATTAATTTAGTTTATTGTTTATCGTCTCCTGATGATGCTAACGTTGTTAGCGAAACGCGCGTCGAGTGCAAAAAAGTGTAGTTTTGGTTTGTGGAAAACAATCATAATTTTGTTTTACCATTATTTAACAATACCAAAATTGGAATAAAAATAAGGAGTCGTAGGAAGTAAATTTAGTGAAGACAGTCATCAGAAACGTAATGATTTATGACAAGGTGGAGGGCGGGGGGCCAAATTTGGCAAAAATTGTGTCATTTTAAAGAAAAAAAAACAGTGACCCTTTTCCTTCACAATTTTTAATTTGTTCACTAATGCCTATTATCCCTGACGCGTTTCGAGCAAATAAAGCTCATCTTCAAAGCGTTCCAATAAAACTTAGATCTAAAACAATATAAATTTAGTCAGAATACAATTTCTTAAAAAAAACAACTATTTATAAAAAACTTACAACAAAGAGAGACTCCTGTTTCTAAGGCCATTCTTTAAAAAAATTAACATATAAAACGTTCATATTTAAAAAATACAAAAAATTTATTTTAATTTTAGACAGACAAAATAGTTGACATTTTTAGTAGTACTCTTTCAGTAAAAAGGTTTTGTTAATTTTAGAGAAAGGCAGCTTTAAAGGAAGCAAAGCTTGATAAGAACAATGAAACATTTTGTACGAGGTAATATTTTTGCTAGAAAGTTTAATAAGCACACATTTTGTAGGAAAGTTAAGTAAGGACTGGAAATTTATTTATTAATTTGCACTCTTTCAGTAAAAAGGTTTTGTTAGTTTTGTCTGTCCAAAAATAAAATTAATTTTTTGTATTTTTAAAATGTGAACGTTTGATATGTTAATTTTTTTAAAGTATGGCCTTAGAAACTATGGTATAGTCCATACAGGAGGCTCTCTTTGCTGTAAATTTAGCATTCCTTTTTTATAAATAGTTTTTTTTTGTTTTTTAAGAAATTGTATTCTGACCAAAGTTATATTGTTTTAGATCTAAGTTTTATTGGAACCCTTTTAAGATGAGCCTTATTTGCTCGAAACGCGTCAGGCATAATAGGCATTAGTGAACAAATTAAAAATTGTGAAGGAAAAGGACCACTGTTTTTTTCTTTAAAATGACTACTTACCTTCACTCTGGAGACCTTCAGAACCTTCAAAAATTGTGTTTCTAATTTATGAAGTGCACTCAGAGTCATAAATTAGTTCACACCATATTTGCCAACTCTTGACCCCCCCCCCACTGTCACAAATAAAATTCTTCCTAAATATAACAAAATTAAGTTCTTCGATCCTGCGTCATAAATCTACTGCTTATGCCGTGGGTACTCTGCTTGGTTGTCGGAGGTTTACACAGAGGGCGCCATGGTCGGTACTTGACAGAGGCTCTCTCTGCTTTGCCGAATTTTTTGACACAAAAGCGCGAGCGAATTGTCTGTCGTTGTGGTACACCTAGCTGATGAGTCCCTAATAAGGACGAAACGGCGTCGTCCTGGGTTCCATCCTCTTTTTAAAAATAGTGCTGACTTAGCTCAATTCGATTTAAGTTTTCTTATCGTGCATTACAAAAAATCTCCCATCTCAACTTTATCTGTAAAAGTTTTTCCAGAAGTTACATTAGTTTTTAGTAGTAAAGCATTTCAAATTGCACTTGCTAAAACCATTTTTGAAGAAAAAAAAGACGGCGGTAAAGGCATCCGGTTGTCGAAAGGACGCGCGAATACTAGGAAAAATGGGTTATGGTCGATTTTCTTTTATAATCACATTATCTTGTTTATCTCGATTCTTTGATAAAAGGTTAACACTTGAAGATTCAAACTATCAGGTTTCAATTTTTTTGAGAATTTAACGTACTTAAGGTATTTTGTAGAAAATGCATAAATTCGTAAGACCTCAAACTACCGGGGTCCATGGTAGTTTGCACACTATCCGCCGGGAAACATTGAGACAATCATTAGTTCGTTACTTTTTATGAAGTCAGATCTACTAGAACTTCAGAGTAAAACAAATTCAACCGAGACCAATTTTCTATAACATTCCGACGGGGTCCTTTACAACGATCGATATCTGATCACTTCGCCATAGATGTCCCAATTTTCTCACTTTCCAGAATTTAAAGCTCATTTACATCTACTATCTTATCCTCTACTGTTCATCTAATTCCAAAGAATAAGTTTTTTAGTTTAGTAAAGATATTATTACAGGTTTTGTCAGTAAATGGGCCTTGTTTTGATAATTTACAGTTCCAAAAAATGCGTTTCATAATTTAGAGTTTAGAAAAAGGATTGTTTTTTTGTGCAAACCTCCTGTATTTTTAGGTACCGCTATCATAGTGCTCTTAATGCCCAGAATAGCTGTTACAAAGTTTTAATGACGCTTTTACAACATTGTGAAAGACAGAAAACAGCAAAATCATAAATATTTTTGCTGCGAAAACTGTTTCACACTACTCATTTGATTTTTCTGGAGTAGTGAAAAGCCGCGCACATACAACACGCGGGCAGACTTTCTGCTGTCACTCGGTTTGATTTAAGGCTGCATTTCTTATGGGCTTGATATTTAAAATTATTTTTAGCATGTTTTATAAAATAATTTAAAGTAATTGTTTCATATTTCAAAAATTCAATTTAAGAAGATGATTTGTTTTCTATGGGAAGCAAGTAGGCAGAAAACAACAATAGCATTAATATTTAAAAACAACAAAATGAATCTCGAACGAAACAAAAATTAAAGTAACACTCGTGGCATATCCGACAAATCGTTTTTGTTTTTCACTTTATTCCGACCAAGCCTTCAATGTCTAATGGAGAATCCAGACACCTATAGACGATTCCCTTATTAGAAATCATCAGGGAGTCATAGGATTGTACCTGTCAGTTGAAGCTACTCAGGCAACCACCTCTCGAATTTAAAACAAAAAGTTTATAATCTGCGGAGACGTGGTACCTGTGGGGGCCACCTGTCGAATCCGAAAATTTGCGGACATGAGATTCACTATTTTGTTTTTAAATATTTTGGCTTTTTAGTTCTGCGCAACAAGCCTCCTCCGGAGCGATGCCTTAAAATTAGGGCTACGTAGTACGAAGCTCCAATTGGGGGTGGTGCCGCTGCGAATGTTACGTTTTTTTAAGAGTCATATTACAGTGACCTTATATTTTTACAGGTTTCTTCCTATTACCTGCTGAAAGGTACAGGATTCTGTATTTACGGTCTCCTGCACTTTTCAATTCTGATGTTTTTGTTTCTCAGTTTATTCGACTGGTGGCGCACACAGTTACCACGTCTCCGCGGATTACAAACTTTTTGTTTTAAAGTCGAGAGGTGTGCATGGTTGCCTGTGTAGCTTTAACTGCCAGGTACAATCCTATGCCTCCTTGATGATTCCTAATAAGGATGGAACAGGTCTGTAGGTGTCTGGATTCTCCATTAGACATTGAAAGCCTGGTCGTAATGAAGTGAGAAAGAAAAACGCTTTGTCCGATATGCCACGTGTGTTAGTTTAATTTTTATTTGCGGAAACGAGATTCATTTTGTTGTTTTTAAATATCAGTGCTATTGCTGTTTCCTAAATGTTTGCTTCCCCTAGAAAAAAAATCATCTTCTTAAAATGTAATTTTTAAAGTAGGAAACAATTACTTTAGATTATGGTATACAAAATGCTAAACATAATTTAAAATATAAAACCCATAAGAAATGCGGCCTTGACTCAAACCGAGTCACAGCAGAAAATCTGCCCGCATGTTTTATGCGCGCGGCTTTTCACAATAAAAAAGCTGTTTGCCAGGCTTGACAGACTTTTACAAGCGGTGGCAAAAACCGGCAGGTACTAAATTAAAATTCTGTAAAATATATTTCCACATTGAAAAATGTTCTGTCTTTCTTTCATGATCATATAGAAAGAGATGTATGGGGCAAGGTAGGTGCTAAAGAGTATTAAGTACTCTTTACTCTTCGCCGCAATGCGCCGTTCTATCTTTCTGTCAGTCTCCGTTGTTAATATGTTGTCTCTGTTTAACTCTTTTTCGGTTAAGTATCCTTTAGCCTACTATAGCGGTCATATTAACACCCAACTGACAGAAAATCCATGTTTTATCTGTCAATTTGGTTATAAAAATGGCGGCAATCTTTCGCTAAAGGACACTGAAGAATAAGAGTTGACTGGCTTTTTAGTTGAGAACGGTGTTGGTCCGATTTGCCACTAGTGTTACTTTAATACAATTAATGTTTTTGCTGCGAAAACGTTATCCGAACTATTTTGCAGCACTCTGTATTGCATAAGTCTCTTTTCTTTTAAGTCATCATAAGTTTATTACTCAGGGGTTTGAAATTTGGTGTAAACTTAGCCCAAAAGTCCGTGAAATTCTGACGGTGTGACAGTGCCTCTAGGCTCTTCTAAGACTCGACAATAAAGTTGTTTGAAGTCTGGCACTGGGCTGATGAAAATAGTTTTCTCTTTTGGCAGAAAATTGCACGATTTTGGCTGCTTCCAACGGGAATTTGAATGCTAAAACCAGTTAAATGAGTTACCGTGATTGACAAATTTTTAGCCAAATTTTTTACGGCGAAAGCTTTTATACCCCCTAGGGACCAGTCGCACGATTTCCAAAAATTTCAATGTGTCTTGTATAAGTTTTTATTTAACTTGCAATGTATCTATCTATATATGTAACCAACGAACTAGATATGTTTGTTCTGGTGGAATCTTGCAACTTAAATTTGACCAACTTCCCGACATCCGATCGCCTTCAAATTTGGTACGCTTATATAGTTGCGGTGACAACACAAGAATATGATGATGAAATTGACAGCTCCCCCTACTCGAAGGTGGTGGAGGGGGTACAGTTGAAGTACGCTCTTCGTTAAAATTGGGTGTGTTGGGGCACTAGGGGATGGAGATAACGAAAATGTAATCAGATTTTGAAAATGCAATACGGCAGATTCTATTAAGATGGACGATTTTTGGTCATCTTTAGCTAACCAATTTTAACTAACTTATACACAATTTTGGCATGCATTTATAGTTCCGGTGACAATAAAATAATATGTCATTATTAGGCACTCCTCCCACTTAATAGGAGAGTGGAGGGGGGAAAACACCTAAGTTTGTCCGATTTTAACCAAAATTGGTATACAGGGGCTATTGGGGATAAGGAATACGAATTTTTGATCAGATTTAAAAAATTCAATATGGCGGATTCAAAATGGATGATTTTCGGTCATGTTTTGCTAACCAATTTTAACTGACTTATCCACATTGGATTGTGTTCAAATTTGGTATGCGTTTATTGGTATACCCACCTCCGTCTAAAGAGGGAAGTGGAGGAGGAAAAATATTTAGTTTGTTAGATTTGAATCAAAATTGGCATACAGAGGTTTTAAGGAGGGGAATTATGAATTTTTGATCAGATTTGAAAATTTTAATATGACGGATTCAATTAAGGGTACAAATACACACTTCCCTCTAATGAGGGAAGTGAAGAGGAAAAAAGATTTAGTTTGTTCGATTCGGTTTTTCGGGAAAGTAATATGAATTTTTGATCAGATTTTAAAATTGTAATGTGGCGGATTCAAAATGGACGATTTAGGGTAAAATCTAAAAATTGAAAAATAATTTTTATTACAAAAAACTTTTAAAGAACTAATAACTAAATGAACTCAAAATTAGAAAATAATTTTTACAAATTTAAACTTTACGGTGACAAAGAGAGAACTACAAAAGAAGAACTAAATTCTTCTTCTATTCGAATGATAAACAGAATGCTTTCATCTAAAGAAGCTGAGAACGTGTGAGATTGTCGTGCTTGCCAAGCCTTTGAAAATGTCCTTAGATTATAGAGTAATACAACTGTTTCTTCGGTGAATCGTCGATGTGACCGATATACGATACCTAAAGTTAAAATTTTTAATTTGAACCCATCGCTTTTATTATGGTATAAGAAACATAAAAAAATATTTTTTACTTTTGAGTGCATTTAATAAAAGCTTGTTTTTCAAAAGTTGATTTTTAATAAAAAGTTTTTTGTTTTTTAATTTTTTTCTTATTTTTTTTATTTTTCGATGTTTCCGGTATCATTTCATATCCTATTTACATTAGCCATTAACTTTTTTGTTAAAATAAAATTGCTTGCCACTTTGTAACCTTTTTAGTAATTTTTACATTCTATTCTCGTAACGCTTTTCCCATCCATTGTTTTAATAAAATTAAGCCATCCTCACGCCTTATTTAAAGCAGTCGAACTTTCTAAAGCCTTAAGCTTAAAACGATGTTTTAATCCCTCCGCAATATAGCTAAGCAATTCAAATTCCTACCGGGATCTTGTAAAACAATAAATTGAGATAAGAAAGGCGATACGAGAAGGGAATAAGGGATAAAGGTCTTGGTTTTCTTTTAACAATGGAATTTTTTTTAGCTTCCAGGAATTTATTAATTTTATTATAGGTGCCTTCCTCAGATTAAAAAATAAAAAGAGATGTTACAGTAAACAATACTACCTCGATCATCGATCAACCACATATAAGATTAATTGTCCCATAAAATGCACGGTTGCCAATTTGCCGCGGAGTTTGATAGGAAAAAAACTAAATGCAGTTTTTGAATCACTTTTTTAATTGTATTTACTATGTTACGCATTTTTATACAAGGCAATTAATCTCAGACTAATAAATAAATTTTTTAATTTAAATAATTACTAAAATTAAATTTTAAATGAGTGTAATTACTAGAATGACAAAAAAATATTGCTTTAAAATCCGGCAACGTTGGATCAAAGATAAGTGGTTTTCATTCACAGCTGACTCGGCAGTATTTTTAGCGGGAGTTGGTGGTTTTTTGTGATTTTTGACTCCTATTTTGACTATTTAAGAAAAAAGAACTAAATAAAGTCGTTTTGAAAATCAGTAAAATGCGTTATGTTCAAAGAAAACAGAATATTTCGGCATGGAATTTTTATTTCGGAGTTAAGAAACAATGTGACATTTTAGCTTGGTCATTGGCGTAGTTTGTAGCTTATATATTTTAAAACTAAAATTATAATCACTTTGAGCAAGGTGTATTTTAAAACAACTTTGTACTGTGCTGCCGAGAACTCAGCTAATATCTAAAGATTTAATTTAAATTCGGGCGTACTAGCTATAATGTCTCGTCGAACTACAACAGCTGCAATTTATATTTTATTTTTAAATGTCATTGCGGTGTGGTAGGTAGTGTGCTTGCCATCAAAGCGGGAGGTCTTGGGTTCGATTCCACCAAAGAATGTTTTGTTTTTTTTTTCCTTTTTTTACTTTTTTTTAATATGCTACTCAAACCTTTCCCACTTGTTCTCAAAATATGTTCGCAATTATTTCGTAGGTATTGTTGGGGAGAGGTTAATTGAAAAAAAATCAAAAAAAAAAATATAAACATTTTCGACTCATGAGAGCGGTTTTTGGTATTTTTTAATCTAAGGCCCTGAACTTTTAAATCACAACACCAGCACCTATCAAAAACAAAAGATCAAAAGATCTTGGGTGGAAATAACGAAAATTCAAACTTGGATGAGCATCCCACAAGGAACACACAAAAGACCAAAGCGCTTTGGTCTTTTGTGTGTGTTGTCTAATATAGGTGCTGGTAAAAAGAGGTTAACAAACCTCCAAACCAGTTACTTCAACCGAAAATAAACTAAAAAACAAAAGATCAAAAGATCTTGGGAGGAAATAACGAAAATTCAAACTTGGATGAGCATCCCACAAGGAACACATAAAAGAACAAAGCGCAAAACTAAAAAACAAAAGATCAAAATATCTTTGGTGGAAATAACGAAAATTCAAACTTGGATGTGTTCAAAAGATCAAAGCGCCAAAACTTGGATTAACACCTCAACTCAAGATCCCAAGTAGAGTAGCAGATAAAAGCAACAACTCCTGATAGCTGACACCTCGGCGAATACGTTGAATTTTGAACTATTTAAGAAAACAAATTTTAAACCATTGCAGTGGAGCGCTGTTAGTATTCGTCACAACTTAAGGGCCTTGTAGTGCTGTCCATGCAAGGCTTCCTTCTTCCGTGAGTAACGAAGTAGGAAGCCTTGGACACCCACTATAAATTTAACCCTAATTGGTGACTGGTATTTTAATTTTGACTACAAACTTATTTTATTTTATGATTTGAAGAGAAGTGGGTTGACGCACGCAAATGTCGCCACCACTTTTTATGGGAAAAGCGACTTTAAACATTGTTGCCGTTTTATTCGCCTATTACTTTTCTCCTCATGTATTCGTCTAGAAGAGTGTAGGATTGTAAACATTAGAGAATCTCTTCTTTAGTTATTAGTCTGAGATGCCTACCTACGACGTAAAGAAAGATGATCAATACCTATCTACCTATAAGACAGTGTTCCCAATTGTTTTTTGGGAAAATCCCTAGAATTCCCTAGGTCAAAATTACACTAAATCAGGGTCTACCTAAGCAGACGGGCCACGACCCTAAATGCACTCAATTTTTTGACATTTAAACTAAATTTGTGTGGACAGCATTGACACAAAGTTGTCAATGTCATAAACTTTTCACACAATCCTGAGTTACCTTACACTATTTTCGGTGACGTATTTTTTCACTCAAAGGGGGCTCAAAGACCTTAGAGTGAATAAAAATTTTCATTTTTTACTGCGTATGATCACTTTAAGTCAATTTTATGATCGCTTGGAGTTAAAGCTATGATGACTTTGACACAAAGTGATCTAACATTAAGCAAAATATATCATCACTTTGACTCAAATTTATGATCACTTTGAGTCAAATTGATCCGAACTTTGGCTCAAAGTTAGATCACTTTGTGTCAAAGTTATCATCACTTTGACTCAAAGTTAGATGAAGTTATCGTAACTTTAAGACAAAGTTATCATAGCTTTGAGGCAAAGATATCATAATTTTAAGGTGAAGTTACCATCACTTTCGAAATTCCAAATAAATGATAAGTTTGTGTAGAACTGATATTTGTTCTGCCGTATCCAACTATGCCATTAATTTGAGACAAAGTGGTCTGCTGTGATTCTTTTTTCAGTGTAAACTTTTGTGCCGTCAAACACCTCACATTCGTGACGTAATTTCGTTAGCAGCTGTCAGTGAAAATATACTTCTGCCTTCAAACTACGTCCCGATTGTTGGGTGTATGACGTTACCAAAGTTTAGATGTACCTAGATGTACCTACAGTTGTTTTTTTAGAGAGGTGGGCAACTAATATTGTCCTCTCTTTCTAGTTTTTTCATATTTGCATGTAAAACTGATTTCATGAAATGGACTGATGTTTTGATTTCTCTTTTTATAATTTACCCAGATCATGACTTTTTTGGTTAGTAAAATATGTCAAGCTTTGACAAAAAGAAAGAGTAAGGTTCACGGGATATATTATTGATCTACCTTTTTATTCCTTTCTTAAAATAATAACAATACATAATATTAAAACAAAATTATGATTGTTTTCCACAAAACCAAAACTACACTTTTTTGCACTCGACGCGCGTTTCGCTAACAACGTTAGCATCATCAGGAGACGATAAACAATGAACTAAATTAATCTACGCTCTATCTTATATACAATCCTTTAGTGGGCGGAGATAAGACTAATCATTTGTGATTGATCACGATTTTTAATCCTATCTCTCCTCAACCAAAGAATAAAGTGTACTAAACGGGATGGGTCCTCTATCTTTATTTAAACTATTTCTGGATTTAATGATTTCCATACTTTAATATGCATTCAAAAGTCTTTTGTTTGGTACACTTTTTAGAAGTTTTAGGTTATCTAATGTGAATCTATGATTGTTTTCAAAAGCATGCTCGGCCACACTTGACTTTTCTGTTCTTCCGTATTTTAAGTGTGCTAAGTGTTCTTTAAAACGTGTTTGAATAGAGCGTCTCGTTTGGCCAACATATTTTTTGTCACAATCCATGCAACTAATTTCGTAAATTCCACTTTATTCTAGAACTGTAGTTTTATCCTTGGGATTTCCTAGTAAGCTTATTATTGTGTTACCGGATTGATATACTAATTTAAGAACGGTGTTATTAAATACTTTGTGTAATCCTTTCGTATAATTAGGATTATAAGAAATTGATACAAATTTTGAGTCGCAGGTATCTTTTTGTGTGAAAAAGGTAGAATTCCGAAAGGTCTTTTGAAAAGAATGTCTATTTATCAGCTTATTTATTAAGCCTTCGTCGTAACCGTTTTCGCCAGCTATATTCCTAATCCTATTCTTTTCTGCTTCAAATCTTTCTTTGTTTAAGGGGAAATTTACTAATCTATATGTTAAAAAGTGCAAACTTGCAAGCTTATGTTGTAAGCAATGAAAAGAGTCATTTGGAATATACCTGTTGGTGGCCGTGCCTTTTCTGTATAGGTCAAAGTCCAAATTATTTTTATTTGTTATAACTAAAGTGTCTAGAAATGGCAGTGTACCGTTGTTCTCTGTTTCATAAGTAAATTTAATAGTGGGAAATTTGTTATTTATTTTTTCCATAAAATTTTCAACACTAGTTACTTTAGTGTTGAATACTGCAAACACATTGTCTACATACCTGAACCATACTCTGGGGAAATACTCAAATTCTTTACTTATATCTGATTCAAATTTGCTCATAAATAGATTTGCGATAAAAGGTGATAAACTATTACCCATTGTGGTTCCTTCTAATTGCTGGTAGTAGTTATTTTTATATTGAAAGTAATTTTGATTCATGCAGAGTTTTGTTAAAGATAGGTATTCTAAAGTCTGTTTTTCTTCTAGATTGTTTTTTCTTAGTAGTTCCTCCAGGTATTGTAAGGTATTGGGGATCGGCACACTAGGGAATAACGAACTAACATCAAACGAGATTAAAATTTCACCTTCTTGGAGTGAAATATCTTTAACTTTGTTGATAAATTCAAGGGAATTTTGAACAGAAAAACCTTTTTCCTTTATCGTTAAATTTTCAAACTCGTTTGCTAGCCATTTCGAAATGTTGTAAGTAGGTGATCCTACAGCAGAAACTATAGGTCTAACCGATTTTCCAGGCTTGTGGATTTTCGAAAGACAATACAGTTTCGGCATAGTGGGATTGCTTACTTGTAGTTTATATTTAATATTTGCAGTAATAATATTGTTACATTTTTTAATTGTGTTTTTTACTTCGTTAATCATTTTTGGTAAGGGATTCTTTGGGACTTAAAGATAGAGCGTAGATTAGTTTAGTTCATTATTTATCATCTCCTGATGATGCTAACGTCGTTAGCGAAACGCGCGTCAAGTGCAAAAAAGTGTAGTTTTGGTTTTGTGGAAAACAATCATAATTTTGTTTTAGTGCAACCAAAGGTTCCAAATTCCCAACATAGTTAATACATAATATTATTTAAATTTAAACAATCTTACTTTCCTCGCCAATTCGCCTATTTGTATTGACTTTCCAGTTTGGCAAATACATATTTTTTTTCCATTTTTCTTGCGTTTCTTTTTCCATTGAACAGTGAAACAATACAAGGTCTTGGACGCGAGTTTTTAACAGTTTTTTAAACCGCATATAAATAATGAAATTTAACATTTGTTGGTTGCCAACACACAATAGTTATTTTCCTTTGAGAGTGAGGAAAAACGCTTTTCTTGCACTCATTTCCGTGAGGAAAGTGCCACTTTTCCGCACGCCGTGCGCGAAAAAATTTTTCATACATGCTGTTAAACAAAATTTTCACGCACGCTGTTGAGCAAAAAAAATTTTCACGCACGCTGTTGCTCAGTGATGAATCAGGAAGACTTGAAGTCGACGATGGCATTAAGCAACATGAGCAGTAGTACTTTCAATGTTACCGTGGTTAATAATTACCATAAAAATTAATTTTTTAGGCTTGATAAATTTTAGTTCTGAATAAAACATAAAATTCGTAGTTTTGACTATTTTTTAATTTTTAGTCTGCTAGGTTTAACTAAAATAATGACAAAATATTTTGATATGCTCGTAGGAAAAATGTCATACCCAACGCGTGCGGAAAGTATTTTCCGCACTTACGGCTTGCCCGAACTCTGCTGGCGCGTCGTTCGTGCAAACGCCGGTGCATGAGGAAAGTGGTAGTTTTCAAGAGTGGAAAAGGCATTTTTCGCAAAAATCGAAATAGACAAAACTTAAAAACTAAGGCTTGTAGGCCGTGCTAATACCTTCAAAAAACAGGCTTTGAAGGCAGATTTTTTGTTGTTGTTTGAGTTAATGTTAAATAGGTCGTTTTGGTCAGATTTGTGGGGGTCCCCCAAAGTTATTAGGAACAGACATGCCTTTGAGTGTCAGTATGTTAGCCTCCTTGTAGCAGTTATTTTTTGCTGATGACAGCACGGGCTTTACTTCTACAGGCTTTTTACCTACGTGGGTATGACAGAAATTACCAGGCCTACGGACCGCCGCTCTCTACTACTATTTTGCAATACCCTGTATTTTCGAATTAATTTTTGTAAATTGCACAGTTGTTGTTTGGTATTCATTATAGAGTTTTAAGCTACACGCGTAGCTACCTAGCGTGTCCGCAGCTACATTGTTAACCTCACGAACGCGGAAAGGAGCTCGGTCACATTAGAATTGCATAATGGTATTGATTTATGAAGTTGAAAAAAGGGAAATCGAGGCTTTAATTTATTACCACTGATTGGATAAAGAGAAATTAGGGAAATTTTGGACCATCTAAAATAACATTTTTTGTGGTTATCGTTATTTGTGCGACTGCGCAGTAAGGGAAAAGAGGGGAGGCTAATCAAATAAGGATAACGACTGACTTTATTTACGCCAAATAGGAATAACGGTTTTTGTGGTTATCTTTATCACAGACTAAAAAATGGTTGATTAATTCGTATTTTTGTTTTTGTAAAATCTTCTAATTACTAATTGTTGTTTAATATTTCTATGTATAAATGTGTACTAAATAGAAAGAAAAAATCAACAAAATTCACACCACACTGACCTCACAAAAGTTAGATTATGTTTCATTTAACGAAATTTTACGTTAGTCTCTTAAAATTGACAGTTGTTATCCTTATAGTTAATTATTAATATAACCACAAAAGCACTTTTTTGCTGTTATTTTAGATGGTCCAAAATGTTCCTGTTATCTAAGCACCTATGTCAAGGCAGGTCTTAATGAGCATTCCACGCGTTACGGACAAAACATTAGGGAATTGTTTTAATACGGCCGCACTAGATAGTGCCTACTTAGCGTCGACCTTAACATAGGCTGTGCCTGGTCTTAAACGGAGCAAATTATAGAATTATTGAACGCGCCTCTAGCGAAACGGTGAGGACACGACTTTATGTCTAACCAACACCTTCTTAATTAAAAAGCCAATAAACTAATTTCAAGATGGCCGCCTAGGTTCGCTGATATGATTTACAGTAGAATAAATAAAAATACTAACAGTGAAAAATCAAATATTTTAAGATATAGTAATACTTACCTTTATACAGGGTGTTCCAAATTCGATGCTCACCTAAACGGTAGGAGATTCGAAAAGGTTTAAATTAGGGCAAAGTTGCGCAATTTGACACTATGCTCAAAACTAAAAAAAAAAGTTTTTAAATTCCGGGTAGTTCCGGAGATAGGCGAAAAAAACCGAAATCTTTATTTTTCTGCGCCCTTATTCTTACAGCTGTTGAAAAACGCTTAAAACTTTCTACAGGCACTTTTTTAAAATCTACCTAATGAAAGGTCTGTTTTCAAGATTTGAGATTTCAGTGTGACAGGTGAACTGTCAAGCTCATTTTTTCTTATGGACACATGCTTTTTTTCTCCTGCCGTTTGGTTCATGAAGAATGACAGATATTCTACAACCTTATTTTGACAAGTTCCTGACGTTTTGAGTTAACTGACCATCATCAGCCCAAATTCAAAGATTAATAAACCAAAAAAAAATGTATTTTTAAAATATTGGGTAAAGTTGTTGTGTTATAACAAAATGACAAAAAAACTGTCGCAATCGGTTTTCCAAAATATCTTGAGTAAGTTAAAAGCAAAAGTTAAGTTTGGGATGATGATGGTTAATAAACCCAAAACGTTAGGTGACTGGTCAAAATAAAGTTCCAAGTTCCTTTATGAAGCAAACGGAAGAAGAAAAAAAGGATGTGTCCATAAGAAAAAATGAACTTGACAGGGTTCCTATCACACTGAAATGACAAGTCTAAAAAACAGACCTCTCACTTAGTAAATCTTAAAAAAGTACGTGTAGAAAGTTTTAAGCGTTTTTTGACAGTTTTAAGAATAAGGGAGCAGAAAAATAAAAACTAAAAACGAAGATTTCTCCAGAACTATCCGGAATTTGTATTTTTTTTTTAGTTTTGAGCAAAACATGGAATTACGAAAATTTGCCCTAATTTAAACCTTTTCGTATCTCCTACCGTTTAGGAGATCCCCATGGTGAGCATAGAATTTGAAACACCCTGTATACTTTATATACATACCTTTATGTACTTTTATGTTTTAGCGCACACAAACTGAACATGATAACTGGTGCATGAGTAAATATGTATGTAAAGTAATGTAAATGTGTAAATAAATATAAATAAAAAAGTACTTTTTAATCCCTGTTTTTTTTTACTTTATCTCCCTCCTTGGTTATTACTTATGTGGTATAAAACAATATAAAACATGATTACCAGTCGAGGTATTTTTAATGGGATATCAAGAACATATCCGCACTAGCGACATAAAATTTGGTTGAAAGCTCAATTTCATTTTTTTTGAACATTTGATTAAATGTGGCATTTTAGTCCCTAGGTTTTTAATGTTGAGGTCTAGGTGTTTCTCTGACCCGCAAAATTTTTGATGTTATATTTCAATTTTTTCTCGCATATTATAGTTTACCAACTTTAATATTTTAAATAAATAAAAAACATTTTCACCATTTTCATATGGTTTTTAGCCATATTCATTTTCCAAGGCATTTTCAGACAAGAAAATCAGAAAACTAAAACTCAACCCTACAAAAACGCGGCTAAAAAAATTGGTATAATAAACCTGAGTATGAATAGACATTAAACAAAACATAACCAAAAGAAAACAAAATAAGTAGGTTATGTCTTCGTCTGGAATTCTTCGTGATTGCAAAATCCTTCCTTCTTATAGCATACACCTATTTTTTGGATAAATTGGCGTCTGATGGGAAGTCAAAAAGGAAAACCTTTGCAAGCAGTTCAACGGCATAATGCTTTTAGTAGTTTTTTATCTCTTTTAACAATTTATAATCCACTTTTCACAAATTACTGGAAAAACCAGAGAAATTCAATATCACATCGAACCAAATCAATTGGAAATATCAGCGAAACTTTGACGCTATATTGATGACGTCAAATCGAGTGCAGTGGCTTTTTAGTTAAGTACGGTGTTGGTCTAACCTACAAATATTATATGCTGCCTGTTTACGAAATTATCTGTTGTTTTTCTCACATTTTCATATTTAAAAGTGTTTTTGAGAGATTAATAAGCATGGAAGATATTTTGGAAGCAGTGGGCTCGGTGGAGATGAGGACCTCGAATTTGTTATTTTGTTGAACATATTTTCGTATCAAACAAATATTGTCTTCATCGGTAAAACAAAGTCTTTGAGCCTTGCTTTTTAATAACTATTTTGTGCCCACTTTTTGCTTTTTCGGCCGTCACGACACAAAAAATTCCCGAAAGTAGAGTTAAGGTAAAAAGAGGCGAATAGGTGTCAAAAACGTCAAATACGACCAGACATAGCCAAGGTACGGCCCAGTATAATTCCTCCACAAATAAGGGCTGCACCTTATTAGTATCTGTCAAAATAGTGCCTAGCCTTATTAGTACCGGGCCCCAACTGCGTTTCAATAATTCCCTATTATTATACAAGTATGGGTCGGCGAAAAATAGGATTTAGCAGGTTGTGAGAGATGGTATGGTTTCGCTGGTTTTTAAAAATCGAGCGTAATTTGTAGCTTGAGAACATAGTTTCAAAATAAAAGAAAGGGCGCAGCGTGACTTAAAGGGAGAGCGAAGCCTCAAAAGGGCACCACAGTTGTTGGTACCCAGGTATATAATAGTATATTCACAATTTAATATATAGTGTAAAAAAATTTAATGCTTTCACTGACTTCCTGTAGTCAAGTATCACATCGAAATAAGTAATATGGTTCTATTCCCGCTCAATACTAATTATGGCAAACGCATTTTTTTCGTCATTTGTGATCTTTCAAAATTTTTCTTTAGTCTGTTAAAAGTGAGCTTAGCTTCCGCACTGGTAGGAGCAATTGTATTCATTATTTTGTATAATTTAAAAACGTTTGGGAAGCTGTTCTTAAAATTTCTTCGGATTTCCCAATTTCATAAATTGTTTTCCGAATCATGTACATTAATTAAACAATCGAATTTTTAGGAAACTTTTAAAAATCTTGAAACCTTGTTTCAAGCGTTTTATAGGGGTATCCAATGTCACATAAAATATATTTATTTTAAACTCCTAGATCTACGCTTGGGTGAGCATGATATATCATAATTATTGGTTATATGTAGCAGTATAATAGCAGCTACCTACCTATTTATTGCCACTTACGTTTTTTCCACATTACAGGCATTTCCAAAAAAGTCAATTAATTTTTTGGACTGTTTGGTCCCAACGCTTTCCAGCAACTTTTTTCGCTTTTCCAAACGAAACACAAATCCTGATTTTTATTTTATTTTGACTTTCCACAATTAATTTTAATTTTTTTTTCAATAAATCACAGGAGGATAAAGACTTTTCTGCCACTGTTTCAAATCAATGTGAGAACATATTGCGGCGGTTTAAACTGCTTAAAATAAAAACGCTTTATCACTTCTTTTTAAATAATATTATAATATTTATTGTTTTAATAGCTGACGGGACCCAAAGGGAGCCAAAACTCACAGGGCGAAGGGGGAAAGGAACCCCCCTGGCCCCCCACCGCTAGGCCGCTGAAAGGGCGGACATTTTAAGGCCGCTGCCAAAGGAAAAGCTTCAAATCATAAAATGGAATAATAAAAAACTTCCTTTTACATTTCTAGAATTTTAACCTTTTTTTTAGTAGGAATTTCGCAGACACGTTCTTTATTCTTGAAAATCAGTTCTGTACAAAATATATGGGTCTATAACCCGGGACCCTTTTTCCATATTGGCGATTTTTCTTCTCTATATACAAAAAGCCTTCTTAGTATTCACTAGGGTGGAAAATTGAGTTTCCATAATAATAAGAGTTTGGGATTACTAAACGGGTGGCGGTTGTAAGGTATGCTGTCGAACAATGCTTTTGTCATCGGCGTTTTGACGATAACGTTTGCACATTTATCAGCAACCGCATATTGGGAAACTAGGTAAAAAAATATTACTTAAGGCTATAGTTTCTCTCCAGACTTTAAGTAAAAAAAAGTACAACTGGCAACGCAAAGACCTCTTGATCTTTTGTTTTTTAGTTTCATTTCGGTTGAAGTAACTGATTTGGAGGTTTTTTAACTTCTTTTTTTTTGGCAACGCCTTGTTCTTTAATTTAATCTTTTGCCAGAGTGCATAGGGAAAACTAAACATCAGAATTAGCTGATGACAATATCTAAAGAATTTTTCAAAATTCTCAATGGCTATGCCAAATGCCTCAATATAATTTCGGTTTAGAACAAACCTGATTTACAAAAAAATACAACTCCATTGAATTTGGGTGACACACGCAGTTCAAGTATTGGCCGATGGACCGCAGAATTTATACGATTTCATGTTAACTGCAGGTGTTTTGTCAACAAATTTTAAATCGGGCCGCAGCGAGACAGAAGAGTATTTTTACGTTTTCTGACAGAAAACCATTCTAGGTTATGTTTATCTTTTAAAAATGTGTGTGTGCACTCCGCGTGTGCGGTCGCCCGCCGAAAAAGGCCTAGCATTGCGTGGGCATTACCCCGATTCTATCAAAGAACCAAAAGAACTTTACTGGCAAACTGGGATTACTAAGGATTCGCATAGAAACATTCGGCGCCCATAACCCCACATAATTTTGTTTTTATTTTGATTCAACCATTTTTTTTTAATTTAAATTATTGCGGCATAGTTATGTGCAATTGTACTAGTGAAATCTTGGAGTGCAAAGGATAGATTTTAAAACCTCAGTTTCAAAAACACACGGATACTTGAGTACAAACAAAAAAAATGTTTAAAATAGAATACGATTATTTCTTCTAGCGCCAGTAGCCAATTTTTAATTCTGCATGCTTTTAAGTTAACCTGTTGTCGGTATCAGCTAGCGGAAGTGTTTCCAATTTAATTATAAACCTACCTGTAAATGTAACCTTAAACATTACACCCAGTTACTTTAATACGTAGTTGGGTAACGTTTTTTAGCAGGTAATTCTGCAATAAATGATTTTCTTTTATTTTAGTATTTTACTTGGTTTTTTAGCGGCGCAGAACGCGAAAAGTCAAAATAGGTAACCTAACCCCAAATTTGTGACCCGGTGCTAAAAAATCTCTGGTGTCCCACTGTGGATAAACATAAATAAATTCTCCGCGTTGCCATGCAAAGCAAATTCAACGACGTAAATGTCTTAAACAATATTTCTAAATACAATTTCCCAGATTGTAACTACGATCTTAATAAAAAGTGATGGTCTAAAGCTCTCTAATATTTTGACAACACACGAATCACTGTCAGTAAGCGGGCGGCCAGTTTATTCATGTCACTTTTTAATCAAAATTAAATTAAAAGTTTTTTGTCAAAATTGTACGGTACTTGTGTAAAAAGGCTTTTTAACCGAAGGATGACGTCTATTGGCAATAGAATCGACATATGGAACGGCCGTCTTGAATGTAAGTCTGTTTTGTACTTTTTTCTCACATTTTTTACATTTGATTGTTGTTATTGTTGTATGTTTATTTTTTTGTTTTCTCAAACTTATATTAAAAAATAAAAAAATTAACGTTTGACTTTTTAAACTTTTTCTGGTATATAATAACATTTAAAAAAAATAAAAAATAATGCACACTATTTTTATTGTACATTCAATCTTAGAACTCTGAAGAAGCAAATAAATTTTGCGAAACGTTGGCATTTCAAAAAAAGGCCGTTTAATTAATAAGATTCCTTGAATTGAATAATGCTCCTAGCAACACTAGCAACCAAATAAACAAACTGAGCGTCACTTGAGAAGATTCTTCGAAATTTTCATATAAACTACATTGTTTTCGCAATTTCCATGGATATCGAGGAACAGAGTTCAACCTAGTCTCATCAGGGAAATCCTGGATGCCGCCGAAGAGGCAAAGAAGGACCTTTTGCCCGCGAAAACTTTACGAAAAGGTATATAAGGACTATTTTATGAATAATATTGCTAAAAGTGGATGCCTAAACCTACAAAAAGATATGCACTTTGATGGCATAGTTCAAATTGCAGCGCAGCAACTGTATCTTTAATTTTAAGTTGGATTGATTTGTACCTATAATTATGTAATTTTTTTATTGATGTTCATGAATTAAAAATTGAAAAAGTAAACCAACAGCTGGCTTTTTATTGTTGTTACATCTATGAAAAAACTAGAAAAAAAAATATAAATCTAGGTAAAATATCTCTTTGTTTTGAACGAACAAAATGTAAGCCAAACAGAAAAAGCAAAAATACTATCAAATTTCATCAAAAATCACTTTAATGTTCGCGGGCGTTAAGTGAGCTCTAGGGCGTTAAAGTATCACTTATCGGTCTAAAACGCGGGCGGTAAAAGTAAAGTAAAAAAAATATTTTTGACGTGGTTCTTTTCAAAATTAAAAATAAAATATAAATAATAATTAAAATTAAAATTAAAGTTAAACTTATGAGGAACAGGGTAGGCGTTTATACAGCAGAAAAAAAATAACACATTAAAATAAAAATAAAAAAGATGGGACACTTTTATTTTTATCTATAAACCCATTTATGCATGCCCTATTGATACACGTATCATTTAAATGGATGTTTCTATGGTTTTTTACATTTTTTGGTTTGTTTTTCTCAGATATTATTTATTGGTTTAAAGTTATTTTTATTCTTATTTTTATTTGGCTGTATAAACCAAAATTATTTCTTATTTAGATTTTAATTTTTATTTGCCTGTATAAACCCAGCTTAAATATTGCTTAAATTTTCTTGATTTTTACATTTTTATACAGTTATTTTAATTGTAATTATTTTAGGTAACTTTAAAAGCTATGGTATACTAAGTTTGATGTGCAAAGGCTGATATGTCTGGGAATAACAGGGGTATTTCCAACCTGTCCCACCGCAGCCTTGGAGACACTACTATACATGCCTCCGCCTAATCTAAATCAACCGACCGAATAACGGACGTGTGGGACTTAAAGATTCCATTCGAACTGGTCGTAAACGACAGCCAATCATGGAAAAATAAACAACTACCACAAGCCGAGAATGCTTCGATCTGGTACACTGACGGCTCCAAACTTGAGAATGGAGCCGGATTAGGCATTTCCGGCCCTAAATTTAAGCTATCCCAATCACTGGGAAAATATTCCAAACTGACCTGCTTGCAATCAACAAGTGTGCACAAGAGTGTATTAACTAGAGTCTCAAAAAAAACACATCTTTATACTCTCAACAGTCAAGCGACTTTAAAAGACCTAAGCACATATAAATGTGTGTCAAAACTAGTCTGCGAATGCAAACAAACCCTAAAACCCCGGCCAAGTAACCTTGATGTGGGTACCAGGACACAGCGGCAACTAAGAAACAGATACCCTCGCAAAACAAGGTGCTGAAACGCCATATCATGGCCCCCTACTGCGGACTCATGAAAAGCCACGTTCTAAAAGAACTCAACAATTGGGAAAAGGATCAAAACACTAGAGACGCACTCCGGGACTAATACATACAAATAGGTTCATCACCACATAAAAAAAGAGCAGAAAAGCTCATAAACATGAACAAAAAAGAAATCAGAAGAGTCGTCACACTGCTCACCGGACACTGTCCGGTAAAATATCACCTAAAGGTAATAGGAAGAGCAGAAGATGCCTGCAGATTTTGTGAAACCGCAACAGAGAACGCAGAATACTTACTCTGTGAATGGCGTGCCCAACTCTGGAAGAGGCTTGAGCACCTCGAGTGGGTAAAGTTTAAGTGCTCGATCACCTGTTAAAATAGGTAGGTAAACAAAAGATTACCTTTTTCTAGGATTTGGCCGGGGATCATTCGTTACAAGTATTTTTGGATTTTTTATTTTTTAAAGTTGGGTATGTACAGCAAATAGGTTTGGTAAATAAAACGCCAAAACCACAGTTGAAAAAAAACAGATGCGTCTGCCAACCGACCATAGAAAAAAATATTGGTTGGTCAGCGCACAGATGCGGCTAATGAGAAAAACAGGTCCTAAAGACTCCCCAAACGTCCGCGGAAAATTTTTTCTCGCGATTTAACTTTCAGGCCTAAAACGAGCCTGAAGTTGCGAAAATAAAAATCTTGGAAAGTGTTTAAGATATTTTTAGGGTCCAATAAGTAAAATAAAAGAAAACAATAAATTTATTTTGGATAAAATTTTTACTGAGGACGATTGTTAACCCAGGTAACATTCTAAATCGTATATCCAGGTGTTTTTTAATTTCCGAATAGAATTCGAAAATCAAGGATGCTATAAGACATTATTTTGACATAAATTTTGACAGCGGTTCTAAAATAATGACGTTATTTAAAATATTATGAAGATATCTTTGATTTTACTCAAAAAAAGACTATCTATACTTTTTCAAAATTTTAGGGGTTATGTTTACAACCAAAGGGCCCAACCAACCTTCCAGGCTGGTTCTAAAATTTCATAACCGGGTTGCAACCGTGACGTCATTGTTTTAAAACGAAAGGACCGGTTGCGGTTCTGATTCAACCAGAACCAGGACCAATTGTAAAACGAAAATCCTTTATAAGTTGGCCACGATCAATCAACCATAAAAGTTTACACTTCATTGAATTTGGGAGACACACGCAGTTCAAGTGTTGGCAGAATTTATACGATTCCATGGCAACTGCAGGTGTTTTGTCAACAAACTTTAAATCGAGCTGCAGTGGGATAGAAGAGTATTTTTACGTTTTTTGACAGAAAACTAATCGAGGTTATGTTTGTAACTGTGTGTCTCTGCTCATTTTAGCTCTCGAACGAGTGAACCTATTTTGATGCATTTTTCTTCTGTTTGGGGTCTATCCTTCAGGGAGTGTTTTTAGCTATGGTAATACGCTTTCTAGGTCAAGAGTAAACAGGGTTTATTTCAGGGGCGAACAAATTCTTAGAGCTCAAATGGCGGAAGCGCAATCTAAAATTTAGGAAAGTTTTTTAACAAAAGTCTTCATAGTAAAAATGCGAAAGGCTTAAGGCTATAGTTTTTTCCCAGATTTTAAGTAAAAAAAAGTACAACTAGCAACCCCCCCAGGGAAAACTAAAGATCAGAATTAGCTGAAATTTTCCAGGGGTGATCATTTTTAAATGCCTAACAAAAATATCTGAAGGATTTTTGAAAATCCTCAATTATTTTTTCTTTAAAATAAAAGCTCTGGTGCTGTCATCTATCCCAAATGCCTCAAAATAATTGCGGTTTAGAACAAACCCGATTTACAAAAAAAATATAGAAATACTTACAATTTCCTCTGGATTACATTTTTCCTTTTTTATATTTCCTTGCTTTAGCGAAAATAAAAACTAAATTTTCTGTTTTATAAAAGCCTGTGCACTCCGGAAAAGGAAACCTATCAATCAATCACACTTCATTGAATTTGGGAGACACACGCAGTTCAAGTGTTGGCCGATAGATCGCATAGTTTATACGATTCGATGGTAACTGCAGGTGTTTTGTCAACAAACTTTAAATCGAGCCTCAGTAGGAAAGAAAAGTATTTTTACGTTTTCTGACAGAAAACCATTCGAGGTTAACAAATAATAACCGAAAAAGGCCCAGTGCTGCGCGGGCATTACCCCGAGTTTATCAAAGAACCAAGAGAACTTTACTGGCTCGCTAGGATTACTAGGAATTCGCATAGAAACATTCGGCGCACATAACCCCACATACCTAATTTTTTTTTTAATTTTGAATTAACCATTTTTTAATTAAAATTATTGCGGCATAATTATGTGCAAGTGTACTAGTGAAATCTTGGAGTGCAAAGGATAGATTTTAGATCCCCGCCTCAGTTTCAAAAATACACGGATACTTGAGTACTAACAAGACAGGTCAGTAAAGCTCCATTTAGAGGTTGGAAAGACTCTTGCTAGTCGTTGACGCTCCTGTTTAAAATATAAAATAAGTTAACCTGTTGTCGGTATAGCCGAACGACGAGGTTGATGTTATCGGTGGAAGATCAGTTATTGAAATGCTATCAACCGATTCATAAACTTTTTAGCGCTAACCACACATATTTTACGAAAAAAGCAAAAGTAAAAAATACTTATGTGCTTTAACGGCGCAGAACGCGAAAAGTCAAAATAAGTAACCCAATTCAAAATTTTTGACCCGGTGCTAAAAAATCTCTGGTGTTCCACTGTGGATAAACATAAGTAAAGTATACGCGTTGCCATGAAAAACCAATTCAATGACGTAAAATTTTTCAAAAAAATCAGGTCGACATACCCTTAGATGCACCGTAAAAATATTGGGATTAGTTTAGCTAATCCAGGCTTCCTCTTTGTTCATTTACATGGGATCAACAGAGAAAAAGAATGGATTAGATAGCTAATAGTGATTAAATGCCTACGGTGCATTTAGGGGATAGTAAAATTGATTTCGCGTACAGTGTTGCTAAAACCAATTTCCCAGATTGTAACTACGAACTTAATAGGGTGTGCTAGGAAGGACAATTTTTTTCTTTTTAATAAGATTTACCACGCCAGTGTATGAAAACTGCACACAAGGGAATCTTTTTAAAAAATTACCTTTTTTGAACGATAAATTAACGCTTTTAATCCTTCCTAGCTCAAAATCGGGAGCTAAAAGGTGTCACAATCTTATTAAAGTGACATTGATTAAAGACTGTCTTTTGTTCCTTTATATCTTCTTCCGCAAAATGGGTTAACTTTTTAAAGGAAGTAAGAACAATGATGAGTAAAAACATCGACTTTTTTGCCTAGATGTAAGTAGTAATGCATTTTTTTGCAAGTTGCCAACGGGAGTTTTGTTATTGTTATTAAGTAAGTACCGTGTCTCCCTTGAAAACAAGTTGGAATGATATTCAAATTTTTCTATGAGATATTTATAATTTGCCGATACAACGAATCAAAGTAACAGAAGGCAGAAAAAAATCAATTTTGCAAATATGATATTCGCTTCTCCGTTAAATAACTTTGAATAGGTGAAGGTCGCTAGAGTGGGGATAACAGATACGTAATAGGAACCCTGCCAAAAAAATTGAATTAAATCTCATAAAAACACACCGGATTTTTGTTAGTTTTTATAAGCTTTTGTGAGGTAAAATTTTTTGGTTTTTAAAGTTTTTAATAATTTATTAGTTATGTCTTTGATTTTGGTAAGATTTTGTGCAGTTTCGTATATCTGTTTTTTAACCGATATACGATATTTTATAGTAGAAATGTTTTATTTTCAAATTTTTTATAGGTTTATGCAAGAAGACTCATAAAACTTAATAGGTTTCTATGATTACTACGTAATTTTTTATAATGTATTATGGATTTGTATAAAGCACATTTTTTATGAGACTCTTGGGATACTTCCTGATCGGCCAGACTAATAAAGTTTTAAGTGTTTCTATGAACCTCTTCTTTTATTAGTAGTTGGTTATGAAAACAACTTGAAATAGGAAATAATTACTATAGATTGTATTAAGAACGCTAAAAATTATTTCACATCAGAAAGACTACCCACGCGTGGTGTGCGCACGTGCACTTCTCTAGAAAAATCCAATAGAAGCTATCCAACGCTACTAGGTTCTCTGTGGCCCATTGTTGCTAGATCTAAGGAAATTGCACTAGATCTAGTGATTTTTTTGTAATTTAGTGATTTAGTAAAAACTTTTACTAAAATGCCATATTCTACTGATTTTTTTCACATTAGTACCATTTTACTATTTTTTATATTTTGATCTTATTATTTCTTTATTTTAAATTAATCCTAAAAGATAAATATTGCTTTAAACTTAACAAAAAAAAATAAAAATCCTGCAAATCATGTTCCAATAGATAAACTGTATCAGGTCCAAAAGTAGCTATAGCTTTAGAAGCAAGGTTCCCTCTCGATTCACTGGAAATAAAAAAAGGTTCACATTTTTCTGAAGAATTCATAGATATTAATTTATTAGATAGGTAATTTAGACAATTAAAAAATTCGGACATAAATATTGAAATGTGGCAAGTGTTAAAAAATGGATGGATGGTAAATTTTTTATTTACTTTGTTACACAGTAGTGCTTGTGTTGTAAGAAATTTTAGTGTTAAGTTTTATGTCAGAAACAAACTTATGATTATGATATAACCAACGAAATGGTACAAAATTCTAACAGCAACGTGTATCTTTAATATATATGTGGTATTATTTGTCTGTTTATTATTATGATTATTTTTAGAATCTACCTCATTTTTTTGTGATAAAAGAAAATAAAAATATGCATTTAATATGTTTTTCGGTGTTTATATTTAGTCACCCCTCGTTAACAAAAGTTTTGTAAGCACTAGAAAAGCAAATATAAGTCTAGTGAAATTCTAGTGATTTTTTAAAACTGCATCTAGTGAACTATTAAATTTTGATCGGGCAACACTGAGCGGCAGTATGCCTGCTTTCGTGTGCGTCGAAAGGTTATTGAACCTGCACTGAACCAAAAAAGGCACCGTTTCCTAAAACAAAATACATGTAGCCAATGTATTTTGTATATGATTTTTGCTCCGATGTAAAGTTTTATCAATATCATAATTAAGTTTACATAAATTTTATAGCCAAAACGAGTTATTGATTTCAGTGCTGCAAGACACAGTTCAAAAAAAAGTTGTTACAATATAAAGAGTCTTTAAGAATGACTTTTGTGAAGGGTGTTATAAAATCAATGACTAAGAGACATGTTTTCATAGATTTTAGTTACAACTAAGAATGAATTTAGTAAAAGACTGTTACGTACATAAATTTCATAACCATGTTTATGTATTTTGTATTCCCGGTTTATAATTTTCATAAACTTGTACATACATTCCATAACAACTTTTAAACGACAGTCATCGATCGCCATTTATTAAATTTAGTTAAGGCATTGATTAAAATCGTCAACATGTTTTATTTATTTTATACTCTCTTTTATTATCTCCATAACCTATACATACTATTAATAACAACTCTCTATAAAATTTCAAGAAACATTTTTCATTGATTTCGTAACTTCGATGTTAAACATCGATGTCAACATCGAAACTCATCATCGATGGTGAAAAAACATCGGAATAAAAACAACGATGTTTTTGAACATCGATTTTTTTTTTTGCTTTTTTTTAGAGAGTAGTCCGTTATTTAAAAAATCGTAGAAAGAGTACACTCTTACACTCTTGTAGTTGACGTTAAATATAACCTATTTCTGCTAAATATAATACTATTTCTTTACAGATTTTATTCGAATTAAAGAAGATGAAGGCGCTTATAAGTACCTTTTCAGTAAATTTAGCAATTTTATAAATAGGTTTTTCAAAAATATTGCGAAAATAAGTAAATAAAAATAACGATAACTGTAAAGTTATTCCTCCTTAAATACCGGCCTCCGTTATGCTTAATAACCACTACGGAATGACATTTAGCAACAAATGACGAAGAGTCAAAAACACTGACCAAAAATATCCTATTTTTAATGTTACACAATACTTACAATAAGCATGCAAAAAAGAGATTCATCATAATAATCGATACATTATTTACAAATCTTAGGTAAAAAACAACCAGGAAAATATGAGTAGTACATTCAAAAGAAACTATATATTTTATAAAATGCTCATTGAAGCACACCTTTAGAGGTGCCAAAAGCTTTTTCGTACTTTTTCTAGAAACAATAATTTATTGAGCGTTGGTCCATTCCATTTATTCCTTCTTTCGGTGAGGGTTTGGTCAGCTTTTGAAAACAAGCACTCTGATGCGGTGAGGTACAAGTTTAAACTTCTAGACACACTATTTCCTGTAATTTTTTTTGTATCGATGTTCGATGTTCCGATGTTTAAAAAAAATATCGATGTTTTAGCATCGATGTTTTGTGCCCATCACTAGTCGTAATGAAGTGAGAAACAAAAACGCCTTGTCCGATATGCCACGAGTGTTACTTTAATTTTTATTTGCGGACACGAGATTCACTTTGTTGTTTTTTTTGAAAAATATTAAGAACAACTTAAATGGTTAACAGGGTGTGAAATAATTGGTTAATTATTTTGTTGGTCATGTTTTCTTTTTGAACAGGAAAAGCCCTCTGGAATAAAACGGGGTTTTCCGATTTAAACAATTTTACACGTTTTTATGATAACGTCATTTCCCCGCATGTCGCTGAGGAATAACATAATTATATTCCTTCTTGCCTTCATTGTATGTCAACATTATGCTCGACATTATCAGGAAAATAATTAAAAATTTGTTGCAAGAAACCAAGAACTGAAAACAGCACACATAAAAATTAAAAAATACATCCTAAAGTTTATAAACTATTGATAGCGTTGGTAGAGGTTAAAACAGCATTGTTTATTTAAACTGAAATTGAGTGCTGATAAAATACGACCATAAAACCTTGGCAATAAAGCTGTATTTTTCACATTATAATAAATAACGAAACAGAATGAACAGCAGAAAAGAATGCAAATAAAATGAAAACAAAGCACTTTTAACACGACGTATGTTGCTCTTCGCATTTAAAAAATAGAAAAAAAATAAACAGTAAATGTCTACAGTCCGTTTCATTTTTATTTAGACAAAACCTAGATGCCCTCTATACATTTGACAACTGTTTTTTTATCAGGTAGCCGATTTCATGCACAATTGCTTATGGCAATCTCATCAGAGAATCATCTGCAATCTACCAGGTTAATTTGGCCTGTAGCCAAAATAATGGCTTTTTACTACTTTTGAAAATATTTCCACCTACCTTTATTGCTTTAGGTATCCAAATTTAACGTTAACAGTCTCTTTTTGCAACTATTTTTATTTAAAGATTTTCACCATTTTCCAACGTCACGCGCCAGTATAGTTATTAGTTGAAATAACACGATCATTGTTGGCGGCAGAGTCGGGGTCAGCTTTATTTTTAGTACCTATTTTGTTACTTTTGTATTTTAACACTTAAGCTTTTTATTTCTACTGAGTTTTTTAACTGAATATTTTATAATTTTTTTATTTTTACTTTTCAATAGTAGGTAATATTGGAAGTAGACTGCATGAATCAACCCGACAGCGTTGGTTTTAGTCATCGCATTTCACACCTTTTTATCGTGACAAAAAAAAACAAACAGCATAAACATTGGATACTGCATGAGGCATTTAGAGGTGTAATGAACTAAAAGGAGCCATACAGGCCGCTTCAAGCTACTACGAACATAGGGGAATCAAGTCCAATTTACTCTCCGTGCCGTACGACCGAGGTGGATTCGAAGCACTCTGCAGTGTTATCTTTTGGAAATTCATTTTGTTTTTATTATTTTGTTTTATTTCTGCCTTGCTCGAGAAACAGATGGGTAAGTTCTTAATTGAAATAATACATTTTTAAAACTAAAAATGGATGTCTACGAAGTTGCCGAAAAAGTGCAGATGGTCAAATGGTCAAATCGTCATAACCCAACACACGTTCGATATTGGTCGAGGGAAAATTTGCATTTGTATTTTGACGTAAGAACACAGTATCCCCAAAAACTAAATGTTTGGGGGGGGGGTATTGTAGGGGAACACGTAATTGGGCCATTTTTTATTAACGGCAATTGCAATTTGAATGGTCCTAGATACTTGGATCTACTGCAGCAGCACATTATTCCAACTGCTAGGCAGTTGTTAGGTGTAAGATTTGGTGAAACATGGTTTCAACAAGATGGTTGTCCCGCTCACAATGTTGGCCTTGTTAGGGAATATCTTGATAATGTATTTCCTAATCGGGTTATAAGTACACGGGGAACTATTTTATGGCCAGCTCGATCTCCCGATCTTGCTCCTAATGACTTCTATCTGTTTTTGAAGAAGCTTTTCAAATTATCACCCCTAACATGCTTGGAAACGTTAGAAGGGGTTTTTATAGTAGGCTCGGATATTGTCTAGCCGAGCAAGGAGGACTTTTCGAACATTTGCTTTAATTTTTTTTTGACTCGGAGAATCTTTTTGGTTTTTAGAATGTATTATTTTATTTTGAGAACTTGCTTTTATTTTGTTTCTCCTTATTATTTTCATTGTAACACGTCGTCACTGATAAATCTGAGCAGTTGACAATAAAACGCTCTTATTTATCAGTGACAAAAAATAAGAAAATTACGTTATAAAAATTTGCGTATTTATTGACCAACTTCCGGTTTCATTGACTACGCTCCACACAGCACCGTGGTTAGAGGCGTACTAAATACAAGGCGAAAGGCGGCGAACGGCAGCGAATGGCGATCGGAAGCCTGAGTGTTGGTTGCTTCACTGATAGGCGTGCGGTGTCTCTGCATGTACGTACACTGGCAAATTAGACATCTTCCGCCCTATGTTCGCAGTAGCTTGAAGCGGTCCGTATACACGGACTCTTTTGGCCATTTTCCCCACCCTCCTCTTTTCACAAATCGTCACGTTTCTGGTGATCCACTCAAAATTAGGTCACAAAATTAAAACACCCCCCCTTATTATAGTGAGAAATAAATGTCCAAAAAAATGTGCTACTACCGATAGGTACCTACCTACTACCGATAGTTGATGTGATGAAGGTTTTTGGCATTTTCTTTAAATTTTTGTATCTGAAAAACTAACACAACCAAAGTAGTGTACACTCATTAGAATGCAAGAACTTGTTTCCAAATCATAAAATAATAGCCAATAACTAAAATATAGGCAAACAAAATATTAAAGTTTCATAAGAAATGAAATCAAAAAATTATATTTAACTTAAAATCGAAGCACGTAAAGAAAAGCGATATCACATTTTATTATATCTAGCGAAAAGAAACATATTTTACCACTCTTAATTTTAAACTACTTTTAGTTTAAGAGAAAAAGCACTTTCTAAATCCATGATTTTTCTTTGCTGCTGCAATTTTTGACTTTGAATAAAAAATTAATATGATTTTATTTTTAAATTGTTCAGATAAACCCTCCACATAATGTATTGAAATATTGTCATTCTGGTATATCTTAAGACAGAGAAAAATAAGATAAAACAATTTATTATATAAGATTTGTCCTATGAGTTATTATGGAATTTCCCAATACCAAAATTAGAGATCTTAAGTTTGGTATATTTAGAAAGAATTTTATTTGTGACAGGGGGGAAGTCAAGAGTTGGCAAATATGGTGTGAAATAATTAATGGCTCTGAGTGCACTCCATAAATTAGAAACACAATTTTTGCCAAATTTGGCCCCCCGCCCTCCTTCTTGTCATAAATCATTACGTTTCTGATGACTGTCTTCACTAAAGTGTCGTCCCAAAATAAAATCCACGCCTCCTTAGTTTTAACCAAACGTTAATTAAAATCTATTCACGTATCTTTATTGTTTACATACTGTTTGTTTTTTTGGTGGTGATAAGAGAGGTCCATGTGAAATGTGATTTTTATATTATTGTTGAAAAGTAGGAATAAATAAATATGAAAACGAAAAAACAAGAGTTTTTTGTATTTCAGTGCAAAATGTTGTTTGTGTTCCACAGCCATCTTCCGTTAGTTTTTTTAATAAATGAAAGACTCGTAACATAAGCCAGTTTTATTTAAAAAGTTTTAAAAAATACAGACAGTGTTAAAATATACGTAGTGTCCTAAGTGAAAAAAAATCTAAAAAAATATGAAACGGGCACTGCCAGAAGAGATTCACCGCGTTCTGTCGTGAATGTTTTCAATAGTTTAAAAAAAGTAAAAATCATAAAAAATAAGTGGAAAAAGAGCTGTTAAGGGCAAATTTGGATACCTAAGCGATAAAGGCATGGTGGAAAATGGGTGGAAATACAGGGTTACTAAGATTTTCCTTAGGGATAGGATTTCAATAAATCAAACAGAAATGGCATAGAAAGTTCTGCGCGCACAAAAGAAACAGGTATATTGAGCAATGGTGCCAGTTTGTTATTATCTCCGGACTGCTTTCATGAGAAAAAATTGTCGCCACTCTTTCATTGTGAGCATAAATCATAGTTGCAAAAATAACCGTTGACAAGATGTCTGCAAATTCTGCTAGATGGCGGCCACACCATGAGATGATCGAGGAAAAACTAGATGTTTTCAGGTCCAAACCACAGCTTTTTCTTGCTTAAAGGAGGCGGCAGGGTCCATTATTTACGATACTGAGCGATAAACTCGTGAGGTTGTTAACATTAGAAAGAAATATCTTCGCTTTTAATTAAATTTCTTTCCAATCTGTTCTACTAGTGACATCTATCCGGAAACGGCCAAACCATGCAGCTAGCACTAGCAGCCAAAGAAATCATTAAACGGCGCTGTTTTTCCTGCAGAGCTTTTTGCTTGCGATATTATTGATTTTAAATAAAGCTGGCCCTACACTACATTTGATATTTTCGAGGTGTTTTGTGAGATGATCTTGAAACATGTAGCGAACCAATTCTTCAAAACTAGCGGGAGGGTAAAAGCGAAAAATAAGGGGCTGCCAATATTTGTAACACCCAAAAAGGGGTGAAAAGATTTATTTTGCTCTGTTTCTTTACAAAAAACGTTTTTTTTACGAAAAACTTGAGCTCTGCTACTTTTTTTTATTTTTTTCTTCAACTTTTTCGAAATTTTCGTCATACCGTAGAAAAAAAATATTTTCCCCATGGTCATACTCTACTTTTATTCGAAAAAATTTAGAAACAGAGACGGGATCAGTTTCGAGTAAGAAGATAATTAGGGCGGCGCAGGCAAAAATTTTTCAATTAAATTAGCCGAACGCAAGAATGTTAAAAAAACAAAGCACGAAATAAAAATGGCGCCGCTTACAATTTTTTTTCAAAAATTACGTAATTTCGAGAACGCAAAGGAATAGGTCTAAAGAGTATAATTTTTAAGAAAAAAATATCAATTTTCTCGCCCTCCTCCACTGGGACTACAGGGGCCGTGCACAAATTACGTAATGATCATAGGCGGAGGGGGGTTACAAAACGTTACGTAGGGGGGAGGGGGGTTTTCGACAGCGTTTGCATTTGTGTGAAACTAAGAAAATTTGGAATGAAAACAGGTGAAAAGTTTTTTTTTTTTGGGGGGGGGTAGTGGTCTTGAAATCGTTACGTAATATTAGGGGAGTGGCGTGCCAAACCGTTACAAAACATTACATAGTGCACGGCCTCACATTTGACTGTTCCTCCTTTTTGATTTCGAATCAAAGTGCAAAACCCGGGTTGGACGTTCGAAGGCGTCAACCCGTCCTATTTGCTTGATAAAGTTTCTACGGAAATATCTCAGTCGATTTCTCCGGCCGTGTATGAACGCTTTAGGTTAGGCGTTTGCATGTATCTCAGTCCTCAGCGTTTAAACAGTGCGTAAGGACAATGGTTACAAAATGAAAAGCCGAAAAATATTTTTTTTACGATATCTTTCTTCAGTTTGGTGTTAAAGTCGAGCAAAAACAATTTTTATGCCTGTCCTAAAGGTATGAAAATGGAAAACATTAGAAAACAACAACCTGGAATGGATTTACTACGTGTAAGATATAGTGACAACATAGCCCCATGCCCATCCTTTTCTGCCTAATGTGCTCTTCCGTATGTCTGCGTCTTATCCACGGCTGCTTGGCCCCCTAAGGATTTGTTTAGGAACCCTGTATAATGAAAGTAGTAAAAAAATCATCATTAGGCATTCTCTGAGAATGCAACAAGCAATTGTGCATGAAATCGGCTACCTAGTCGCACTTGCATTTAAAAAATAGAAAAAACAAATAAACAGCAAAGACTAAAAATCATTTGTCAAAAGAGGGCATACAGCTTCTTGCGTATCTGTCATTAATGTAAATACAGTCCGTTTCATTTTTATTTAGACAAAACCTAGAGGCCCTGTATACATTTGACAACTGTTTTTTATCAGATTTCGGCGACTCATACTCTTTCTAGTTTTTTTCATATTTACATGTAAAACAGATTTTATGAAATGGACGTAATTTAATAATTTAATGAAAATAATAATAATAATTTCCCCAGACAGTTTTTGAATCATAATGACTTTTTTGGTTAGTAAAATATGTCAAGCTTTGACATAAAAAAAACAGTAAAGTTCAAATGCTAATAGTAGGTAAAATAGAAAAAAATATTAATGATATATCTCTTTATTCCTCTTTTTATTAAAATATTCACAATATATAACATTATTTAAATTTAACTAATCTGACTTACTAAAAAATAAATAAATAAATAAAAAATAAAAACAAATAAAAATACATACATAAAAATAAATAAATAAAAAAAAAAAATAAATAAATAAAAAAGAGAGTTTTGCAAACAGAAAACTATAAGATTTTTGGACTAAAACAATAACTGTCAAAAAATGTATGCATGGCCTCTAACAAAACCTAACCTCAATGACCCACTGAAAAAAACCCGGTTTGAAAGTTGACATAAATCCAAACGCTCTAGATTGTTGTTGTTGTCACATTTGAACTTTTTAGGTTAGTTTTTTTCTGATAGAAATTTTGGCGGAAAGAGTATTGGTTTAGATTTTGACAATGGAAGACTCGTGAAAATAAAACTGTTTAAAAGTACCTTACAATTATGCCACCAGTAAACCTAGTTTGACTTTTTGACACTTACATGTTATAACAAAATGTATCGTTATGTTTGGTTGGACAAGACTGGAAATGTGGACAAATATTTTAAATTGAAAATTTTCCAAGTTTGACAGGTTGGGTAGCAAAAAGGTTTGCCACCAAACTAAAACAAAATGACCAACAAAAAAATAAAAAATTGACAGGTAAATTTTGCTGGGGTTCGACATAACCAAACTTTTTTTTTTAGTTTGCAGAAAGAAACAAAAGAGCACTTCAGTGAATCTAAATTCAAAGTTATATAAAAACTAAAGGGATAGTGTAATAAAATCCCCGTGGAATTACTTCTTACTTTACGGAACTCTGCACCTTTTTAAACTTTTAACTTACATGAGCATCCCAGCATTGGAAAGAACATTTCCACACATTGAACTGCAGGCTGCATATCTCGAGGCATATCTGTAACTGGCTGGATTCCTCATCAGAGCACGAAACAGTCTGTATGCTATCCATTTCTAAGTACACTTCCGGCCACATAAAATGCGTACGCCGATTTTATATAGTGTATTGTTGGCCTCGCAACTCAGTAACTTTTTAGTTATTTCAAATTAACAAAAAATGTCACCGCCAGGTTTTGTGGCTGTCAAACGCTTATATTAAAAAATGCCCCAACTAATCGAATTCGAAAAAGCCCAAATTTTGGCAAAATTAGATGGTGGTTGCTCGGTTCGAAGAGTAGCGGCCCATTATGAACGAAACAAGGCTACAATTGTAAGAATAAGAAGAAAGTATCAAGAAGAAGAAACTGTAAGGCATAGTAAAGTGTGGCCAGTCTCCTTATCTAAGATCTAACCTGTAATTCGAAAACGTCAAAGTCAGTTCCAATAATGCCCATTTGCTCTGCGATTTGCTTAAGTAATGAGTAGTAAAGAAATCCATAATTTTTAAGTATTCCCTAAATTTTATTCGTTTGCTCTGACCAAAAAAAAGTTTTCCATAGCTAGGAATTAAATCTTGTTATAAGTTCAACCACTGGATGGCGCTGCCGGCGATGGCCATTATTTGTTGTTATTATTTATTATTATTATTATTATTATAATTATTATTTATTATTAATTATTCTTTGCGTAAGTTTTTACATTAATTTTTTCAGCTTCAGTAAGGGTCATTTAAACATATCCAGGGTGGATTCTTTAAATGGAACGGTGCTTCTAACGGGTAAGAATTTGGTTTTATAAAAAAATCCAAAAACACGACAACTGACATTTTTAATTTTCTTTAATCATGCTATCTTGGTTTTTTTATGTCGTTTTGTTTACGAGGTATGGCAAATTTTTTTTTTTTTTAAATAGGACACCCTGGATAGTTTGACATTTTTGAATTCTAAAAAAAATTATCTTTTTGACAATACCCACACTAATACTCTATCTCTTATGGTTTCCAAGATAGAAACGTTTAAACTTGCATGGAATTGTTGTCTATGCCCTGTTTTACAGGGGATATTTGAATGAATATTGAAGTTTTCCATACAGATTTAGATAAAAATATCTTGATTATCGTAAAAGATAGATCCTACTGTGTGGTATTGCTGAAGAGAGAATTGTTTGCAGATTTCAAAAATTGCGAAATATACAAGGTGTCCTATTTAAAAAAAAAATTGCCATACTTCGTAAACTAAATGACACAGACAAAATCCAAGATAGTACGATTAAAGGAAATTAAAAATCTCAGTTGACGTGTGTTTGGATTTTTTTATTCAACCAAATTCTAACCTGCTAGAAGCATGTTCCATTTAAAGAATCCACCCTGTATATTGGCCTTAAAATCCCCAATACTAGAAAGATGCAACATGCACATAATCATAGGCTTCTCAGTATAATTGAAGAGACAGTTGTATTGCTTCTAAAAAATAAACAGTGATATTTATTTTAATTAAACTAATAAAACAACAAAAAAACGTGCATAAAAATATGTGACCATAAAAACTTGAAGCCATCATCATCCATTGGGTCATCATGGAAATTAAATTGAATGTGCGCTTGTCTCTGCATTGACTGGTCCTAATGTGTAAGTCATATAGTCTTACCCGAAACGTCCTCCATCTAACTCCAACTGTTCTTGTATGAGTGGCCAAATACTTTGAACTGTTGGTTTGATTAGCCAGAAATGTTGAAAAAATCTAAATCTGAATCTAGACCCTTCTGGCAAAACCATTTTCAATTATATTCAGCACATCCACATCGTCATTTAAAAATTCTATTTTTATTTTTTTTACCGTTTTCAAGTTGACAAAAAATGAGGTTAGAATTCTCTCCTAAGGATGACTTAAGGCTCGATATCTGGCATCTTAAATTTAGGTATTCCTTAGACTACAAAGAAAAGCTGAGCAAACTAAATCAGCTACTTAGCACCGTTAAGATATCCTTAGCGCAAAGGAATCCTTAGAGAAATCGCAGAGCAAATGGAAACATTTTATGTGGACGGAAGTGTAGGTGTTTATAGAAGCCAAATCTTTACAACTTGTTTTTGAACATGTTTTGGAGCATGAGCTGATCTTTAAACCAGCTTTTCATGGTTCTCACTCTGCAGCAGGAACCTCGAGGGGATTTTATTACATTATACGTTTAGTTTTTAAGTAAATTTTAAAAACAAAAAAGTTTGGTTATGTTTAAAATCAGGGTTCGTACCAAAATTTACCTGTCAATATTTTTGTTTTTTTTTCTTTGGGTCATTTTGTTTTAGTTTAGTTGCAAACCTTCATACTACCTTTATGCTCTATGCTAAAATTTCATATTTTAATAAAATTATTATCGGCATGCATGATGTAAGCAAAATTAAAGGAACTCATGCGGCACTGACTCAACTGTAACCAACCGTCTTTTTAGGGAGAAACAAAATCACCAATGCCCGTGTGCACCACTTCCCCTTATTTCTTCCACTTGTTCAAGTGCCACTTGAACTAAGGGTGACCCTTGAGATTTACTTGGTTTGCAAAAGTTCCGAATATGTTCCACTTGGAAAAAGTAAGGAAATTATTGACAACGTGGCAGTTATCTGCATTTTTTTGTGTTTTTGTGGGGTGATCATGATTATTACCTGTCAGCTGTCAAAAAAACACGTAAAATTTGAGGTTGTTTTGAAAAAACTAATTTTATTGATGATATATGATTGTATGGAGGAAAAGGCAAATAAAACTACTATAATTGGTTAACTATAAAACCTGACTATTTATTTAGTATATGTCTTTCATAGAGCATGTTCCCTGATCCGACAAACACCACCAGACCAACCCAACCCATTTTTTAGTTTCCTTAAAACTAATTTGCAAAAAAGGTGAATTATTCGCTTAGCGAAAAAACATGATTTTTTTTTGGACATTCTAAACCTTTTGCAAAAGGTATCTTCATCTCATTCTTTGAAAAACTCTTCTTGGTAGGTATTCCATTAATTACAAAGTCTAATTCTTCATCGTCTTCATCATCCCAAAGAAGTTTATAATTAATACTATTATAATAATAATATACTATTATAATTACAGAAATATTTTAAGGCAACAGAACAGTTTTATAATTGATTAAATTAGTGGCTTTTGTTTAAAAACCTAATCAAAAAAATACCTCACATAACCTCAAAATGCGCTTAAACATTTCAAGCCAATCACATGCAAACGGGTACAAACGTCAGATGGAAAATTCTCTCTGCAAGTTGACGTCAATTAAATTCGAATAAACTTTGGGTGCAAAATACTGTCAATTCCCCTTGCGTTCTGATCATTTTCTATTTACTATGGTATATTTTTCAGTAACTGCCCACGCCCTTTTTACCATTTATAGCGACACCAGTACATTTCTCTTGGGATCTAGACGATATGAAAGGAAAAATCGTACAGTAGAAAATAACACGGCAGGCTTTAGCCGGTCTGATGCACCCCGGGGCAAGAAAAATCAATAGGATACGTTGTTTTAGATTTAGGTAAACATATAAAGCCTACTGGATACATAATCAAAGCAATGCTGTCACAATAAATTAAAACACTATAGTTATGTTTTTTTTTCGAAACATTATGTTGTCTTTTTTGTTTGGTGCAACGCGACTAAAAAAACGTATTTTCAAAAAGTTTCCAAGTTTATTCTTAAAATTATTGGTAACAATTTGATAGAACTATTTCTTTTATTATTTTATGTAGATCAGCCTTTTTATTAAATTACAGAAAATCGTTATTGGCAGGGATGCTCAACATCTAATTGGATAATAATTAAGCTAAGTTTAAGACCACAGACTCGTTGCTGCAAATTCTTTTAATAGTACAAATTTTCTTAAATCAAATTTTTTGTTATTATTAATTTACTACTAATTTATATATTTTACATATAACCCTGCTCAGTTATAAAAATACAATTATTGATATTTTGCTTAATTGATGAATTAAAGATTTACTTGAGTTCTTGTTTCAATTAATTTGTTAAAGTTTATATTTTTATTTATTATTTTATATCTTTTGAGCCTTAGGGGGTTAAAGGGTAAAGAAAGGTTCCTTAGTTGAGAACAGGATCGTTTTTACAAGGCCTTCATTTATTACTTTAATAAAATGTTAAGAAAAAGCCAGTATCGTAAATCCACTCACACAGGACAATATTTAAATCAAAGTTCAAATCATTCTGCTACAACCAAACGAGGCATAATCAGAACTTTGTATAACAGAGCCGTTCAAATTTGTAACAATTCTCATAACTTGGAAATCGAACATTAAGCAGGATCTGCAGCAGAATGGTTACAGCCTTAAACTTATAACAGATACTATTTCTAAATTTCAACAAACAGGCCAGATATTACAAGACCAAAACCAGGCAAATGCATTCTTTACAATTCCATACGTTAAAGGAGTATCAGAGAAAATTCGAAGAGTAGCGAAAAACTTTAACATTAAAACAGCTTTTAAATCTAATAATACAATTCGAAGCCTTCTTGGTAAACAAAACCGGAGAACAAACAAAATAAGGAATGCATTTACCAAGTTGCTTGTGAGTGTAGTGAATCATACATAGGCGAAACAAAAAGACCACTATCTGTTAGGCTTAAGGAACATCAGACGAAAAAGTGAAACAACGAAATCAGGAATCGCCGAACGTGCATGGTCAAAAACAACACCGAATGAAGTGGGCAGAAGCAAAGGTTTTGCACAAGGTGTCACAGTGGAAGAAACAAACACCTTGAAGCTGCTTTTATTGGGCAGAACCAGGGTATTTTCAGCAAACCAAATATTTGGAAGCCCCTCCTTGGGAATACCCAACTTCTTAAACTTCAATGTTGAGTGATTTCTAACAGTATATAAATACGTAGTCTTAGGAATTGATTGTAGTAGTAGACATCATTGTCTTAAACTTTCAAACAAAAAGGCAATATATTTAAAAATGCCATTAGTCTTCTTCTTCTTACTATTCACTTGTTAAAATCAGAGCTTAGCTGAAAAACTAATAATGTTACAAATATAACGTTAGTCGTACAAGTATATAAAACATATAGTTAGTAATACAGGTATAAAATATATAGACTAAAAATACATATTATAAAATACGAAAAAAAAAATAAATTAAAAATAAACAAAATAAACTCATAACAATCGAACAAAATAATTTGACCTCCAGTCACAAACATAAAATAATGTAAAATAATCCCTTGAACAATAAAATTTCCTAACTAAGGTTAATATTTCTTTAACTAAGTATTGGGAAAAAATAAAATAAAATATGTATTACATGAGAAAGCAGCATATATTCATGTGTAAATCAAGTTAATATTCCTGTTTTAAAAGGAGCATATAGATAGTAAGTTGGTTAACAATATTTTTATACTGTTAGTCAATAGGTATTTGACAAATCAAATGTTGGCGCAAATCCCTCTCCGCTCCCTAAATATATAATAATTACAAGATATATAATAAATAAAAGTAGTAAAAGGCACCAACAAAATAAAAAATGACAAACAGACATAGATACAATAGGATTTTTTTTAAAAATAAATAATAATATTAAACATAAACACTTATTATTAAAAATTAAGGGTAAGCAAATAGTTCTTCGAAGTATTTAATAATGTTTATAGACGAATAATATTCTGTTATAGTACTGTGACAAGGACTATTATAATTATTCTTAAATGCAGATTACTGGTTTTATCAGTATGGAGTCGATATTCAATGGCTCTGGGTCCCCCCACCCAGCTTTAGTCTCTGCGCCGGTGCGTATAATGTTCCGGGAAAAGTAAAAAATAAAATTACAAAAAAGGGGAGTTGGGTAATAAGCTGAAATAGTTGACAAAAGATTAAAAAAGTCATAAAGTATTTAGAAAAATGGAAAATTTGTGAAAACATTAAAAAAACTAAATATTTTTAGGTCGCTTACCAATGTTTGACCATAGTTAAAAATCCTCCGTGTATTGGACGCTATAAAATGTTAATATTTGTCCTGTTTAAACGCTCTGGAAACTTTACATACCTTTTACTGGCCTAGATGGAAAATGAAATAATGCTATGGTTTTAATAAAACCCAACAATGTGGAAAATTTTGGTCACCATCGGATTTTGCATTTTGCGTTTAATTAGTTTTACGCCGTTTTAAACCCTTTTTTTCCATCCCTCAAATCGGGATAGTTTTACGAGATTTTATAATCATTTATCAGATTTTATGTGTCAATTTTTAAAAACCAAGGCAAATCTTATGGAGCACGATTTTTTTTGTGTGGTTTTTTTCAGACGAGTACTTAATTTCCAACCAAACCCTTTTAAAAACTAATCAATATTTACGAGAACCTTTGCGATATTTAACAAGTTTTTTGACATGCAGCCATTCCATTCCATTCAACTTTTTGTAGATTTTCTAAAATTTCAACTGATAAGGTCTATCATGTTTAATTGGGTAGACGTTGCCTGCGACAAGAGTCGCGTGCCACGTTTCCACAGCGTCGCTGAAGCGACTATGACTGAAGTGCCCTCTGTCTAATATTTTTTTAAATGTAATTGATTTGAAATCAAGACTTCCACGTCTGCAACCGCACATAGACCAATTTCCAAACACCATCTATTAATAATTATAAAATACGGTAGCTAGGTAACTTACTTATTTTTTTGCAAAATTATTTTTTTATTTAAATACTAAAAATTTTAAAAATTCTTCAAATCTATTTTAAACTGTAGCCAGTCTAAAAGAATACTTAAGGCCACAAAAATGGCATAGATTTGACCACACTGCTTTGCTGTTTTTGGGCCAATCTTTACCGGGCAGAATATCGGAAACGAGAAAACGGAATCTGTTGAAATTTGGCAGGAATGTTTATTTTTGAATTCCTCACAACCGTATCCAGACAGTTTTTTGCTGGACTCTGTCATTTTCGAAATAAAATAAACACGGCTAACAATAGTCAAAAATCTTACCTGGTTTTTTTTTAGCCTCGTCGATAGTACAGAAATCTGTAACAGCAACTTTTGTTTTTTTTTATTTTTGAACAAAATACACCAAATTTTAAAAAATCGTTTGGATACGGTTGTAGATTTTTATAAATCCTATTATCTGATAACAAAAAAGTTATGGTTTTTTTCTTTGAAAGCAATATTCTGCCGGAATTCTAAAACGCCAAGGTCGCCTAATTTAGTAGGCCCAAGGAAACTAAAGTGGCCTCTTGTCTAATAGAACATGCGGCCAATAAATTGATACATGTCAGTGACAAAAATAAAAATAATACAGAAATTTGTAATTTTGAATAATGATTTTTCTTTTGATTTTTTTAATTTGGCGACCTTGCAATTCATGAAGCATGAAGCCGAGGATGAAAACCTTTTAAAGAGGCATTAATAAATAGTTACGTTCCTAATAAGTTATACTTTTCTCACATATGGTATTCGTACCGTGTTCTGAACACTGCACGAGCTCACTCGAAATGGTATTAGTGATGACCTATTGTTGATCTTTCGAAAAAATAGCAAAGCAGTGTTGTCAAGTCTATGCCGTTTTTGTGACCTTAAAAATTCCTAAAACCAACATAAAAATCAGCAAAATCCAGCATAAAAACAAGATTTTTTTTACCGATTTACACAAATGGCGTAGCGGCGCAAATCAGGAAAAAAACAGTATGGCGGCAATAATCATTTCTTGTGCCTTCTATAGTTGTATTGTATTGTATAACTGCATTGATTGTTCGGCCACAATTGTCTCGTAAAGAGAAACGTCGAAAGAACGTAAATTAATTAACTCTAGGTAAATATCAACGTTTTGGCGTCGTTGATCCATCATTCGTTGCGGTCGTTGAAAAAAAATGAAAATATTTCAGTAAAAATAAACGTTGTTAGAGGGTTGCCAAATTTACCCTAGTTAGTTAGTTTTGCATAATTGACTAGTTTTTGTACTTTATGCAACGTTAATTTTAGTGTATTTCTTAGTTATGTCAACTAAGAATTGTTACTTGGGGTGGAGGTAGTCGGTAGACCACTGATGCTCAATTGCTCTGCGTTTGCTCTAAGAATTCCTTTGCGCTAAGGACCTCTTATCGGTCTAAGGAATACCTAAATTTAAGATGCCAAATATCGGGCCTTAAGTCATCCTTAGGAGAGAATTCTAACCTAATTTTTTGTCAACTCGAAAACGGTAAACAAAATAAAAATGGAATTTTTAATTGGCGATTTGGATGTTCCAAATATTTTGCAACGCATACAAGACCAGTTGGAGTCAATGCAGAGACAAGCCCACATTCAATTTAATTTTCATGATGCCCCAATGGATGACGACTTCAAGTTTTTATGGTCACATATTTTTATGCATGTTTTTTTGTTGTTTATTAGTAGAGATTTTATCACTGTTTATTTTTAAGAAACAATACAACTGTCTCTTCAATTAACTAATTATATACTGACAACTCTACGATTATGTGCCACTGGAGGGCACCTTTCTAGCATTGGGGATTTTAAGGTCAATATACCGAGTGTCTCAAGGTGAGTAAACTATTAGAATATTTTGGAAACTATATAAAATGGAAACTTTTCAATCTTTCTATTCTAACATAAGTCCATGTAAACTATCTTTATATTTTTGCATTTTTGAATTCTACAAAATATTTTAAATACATTTTATGTATAATCGTCAAAATGTTCAACTATTTTTAAAATATTGACAGGTGAAAATTGACATTTTTTAACTTTGAGAGCCCGTAACATCGAAACGGTTAAGGATAGAGCAAAACGGTTTTTACATTCCTATCTTGGTTTTTCACAAGCTATCGTTTTATACTATTTTTAACGGTTAAATTAACCATGGGATATTTTAACCGTTTTGCTCTATCCTTAACCGTTTCGATGTTACGGGCTCTCAAAGTTAAAAATGTCAATTTTCACTTGTTAATATTTTAAAAACAGTTGAACATAAGTATAGGATATTATACATAAAATGTACCTAAAATATTTTGTACAATCCAAAAATGCAAAAATATACAGGGTGTTCAATTTAAAATAAGAAAGTTGTTGCCAAGTTTTCCTGCAAAAGTTTGAAAAGTTTCCATTGTATAGTTTCCAAAATATTCTAATAGGTTACTCACCTTGGGACACCCGGTATATGTTTAAATGACCCTTACTGAAGCTGAAAAAATTCATGCAAAAAGTAACTCAAAGAGTAATTAATAATAAATAATAATTATTATAATAATAATAATAAATAATAACAACAAATGATGGTTTTACGACAAGCAGCGTTATCCAGTGGTTGAACTTATAACAAGATTTAATTCCTAGCTATGGAAAACTGTTTTCTGGCCAGAGCAAACGAATAAAATTTAGGGAATACTTAAAAATTGTGGAGTTCTTTACTACTCATTACTTAAGCAAATCGCTGAGCAAATGGGCATGAAAAATACCTGGCCTGAGGTTCGAAGTTAATAGCGCGTACGGGACTTAAAAAAGTAACTGTAAACAAAGAGCAACAACAGAAATCTGATGAATATTTTAATTTATAAAATATATGAGATTAGAGGTGAATTGATCATTTGAATCTAATTCAAAATGATCAGTTTACAAACACATGACGTAATTCCTCCATTCCTCTCCACCTTAGTATATAGTTCTGGTAGTTTGGTAAAATCATATAACTATGAGATATAGAGCAAGATTTCACGGTATAAATTATGATGGATAGGTAACCCTCGCCATTTTTTGATAGTATGTGCATTTTCTCCTCCTGAATACGAAATGGACAATCCTGTACCTCAGAATTGTGAATAGGGGCTCGCCACACCAATCCAAATGTGGGCAATTTTAGAGGAGGAAGGTAACCCCCACCATTTTCACATATCGGCGCACCACTCTAAAAATGCCCAATTTTAGAGTGGTGTGCCGAACCCTTATCCATGAATGAGGTCCGGCAACCAGGTGATTTTTGGTCTGGTGTTACTACTACATGAAAATGAAAATGGTGGGGGTTACCCTATCCATCACGCGACCTCTAAAATTGCCCATGTTTGGATTGGTATGCCGAGTCCTTATCCACAATTTTGAGGTACAGGATTGTCCATTTCGTATTCAGGATGATAAAATGCAAATCTTATCAAAAAATGGCAAGGGTTACCTATCCATCATAATTTTTACCGCGAACGCTTGTACTAATACTATAACGGACCTGTCCTTGCTTTTGCGAAAAAAAGCCGTTACGATCATATACTTATACATTTAATATACAGAGGCCCTGGAAGTGACCATTTTCTTAGCAACATATCATAAATAAAATACACGACCGTTGAGCGCAAGTGCGTTGGATTGATGTCATTCCTGACGCCATTTTTGTTTGTTTTGATTTTTATTCCGAATGTGGTGTGTTTTTTCGGTTTTTAATTTTACTCACAGTACACACACCATAGTGTACTGTGATTTTACCTTATATTCTATGTTTATCGCAGGCATTTATACAAAATAAAGTTATTTATACAGACAAATACCTGTAAAATTTTTGGTATCGTCCAGGGGATCTATTCTGGGCGTAATAGAACGATCATACCCTGAAAAGTGATCAATCGCACATAAGTTATTCGAACGACGCACGGTGATCGATTTTCCGGAAAACGCGAAAAAAATTTATCTAAATTTGCTCCTTTATGGTTGTCAAGATACTAGGCGAATAGTTCGCCAAAGAATAAACTATGCTTTTTACGAGTTTGATATTACGTGTCAGTATTCAACATCAAATTTCAAATAGAAGACCCAGAGTATGACAGTATTCAACTGTTTATATCTCGAAAACAGTTGAAGATCGACATAGGGTACGTTATATAAAAATGCTTAGAATTTCAAAACAGAATACAAAAATGCAATAATATACTGGGTGTTTCATTTGAAAGTTTCGGTTGGCATTCTTCTTAATATACACTATACAGGGTTCCTAAGCAAATACTTAGGGGCCAAGCAGCCGTGTATAAGACGCAGACAAACGGATGGGCATGGGGCGATGTTGTCACTACATCTTACACGTAGTAAATCCATTCCAGGTTGTTGTTCTCTAATGTTTTTCATTTTCATACCTTTAGGACTGGAATAAAAATTGTTTTTGCTCGACTTTAAATAAATAAATAAATAAATAATACGTTTATTTTAGTAAAGAAACATTTTACAATCCTAGTATAAATAAAATGCAAAAATAAACGCACAAAAATGTCTTAAAAGCATAAACATGCTTGTTGACTTACCATATTATTTAGATAAATATTTTTTTTTTCACAGCAGTTCGAATTGATGATAAAATTTTAGAGTAGGTAGATTTTACATATAAAATTAATCTTAGAGAACCTTCATCTTACTTCTGATTACCTAATATAATTTAAGTTAATTAGATTGTTACACATCTCTCTACTTTCTCTTATCCAATTTGTGACTAATTTTTTGAAAACACTAAATTTTAGTATATTTTTGAAGTCAGTAGGCAAGTTATTTAATATTCTTGGGGCAAAGTATTTGATTGAACGTTGCGTTATTGTTTTGGAAGCCTGAACATATTCAACATTTGATTTATTTCTGGTTTTGTATGTTAACACTTTTTCTGTAAGTTTTATTTTCTTTTTGTGTATGTTTTTAAGCAGCTCCAAGCAGTACAGTTGTCTAATATCGAGAATCTGTGTTTCCTGGAAAAGCTGGTCCGAAGGATATGTTCTTCTTTTGCCATAAATTAATTTAAGAAACCATTTTTGCGTACTCTCAAGAGTTGTTAGGTGGCAGTCTGCTACCGCTCCCCATCCCAGAATCCCATATAAGAGATGATATTGTACGAGAGACAGATAAAGCGATTTAAGTTGATCTACCTCCAGAAATTCCTTGAGATATCTAAATTTAGGTAGTAATCCCCGGATTTTTTTCACCACATTTTTTATTTGCAGATCCCATTTTAAGTGTCTATCAATTACTACTCCTAGATATTGTATAGATTTTGATTCTGGTATTTGTTCTTTATTTTCTATTGTTAGTAAATTAAATTCGGGTAAAGCATTTTTATAAATTGCAAAAGGCAAATATTTTGTTTTTTCGTAGTTTAAAGTTAGTTTGTTTTTTTGCAACCAAGATCTTATTGTTTTAAAATCATTTTCCGCTAGTAGTTTAAGGTTTTCCCAAGATTTTGACTTGTAGAAAATCGCGGTGTCATCAGCAAAGCTTATTATTTTTCCGATGGTTTTTAATTTAAGCAAGTCGTTTACATATAAAGTAAAAAGCAAGGGACCCAGAATTGTCCCCTGCGGTACACCATAGTTTATTTTTTCGTAATCACTTCTGACACCGTCAATCTCTACATATTGTTTTCTATTGGTCAAGTAGCTTTTAAGAAGATTTAAAACATTTTTGCGCAGGCCATACCTCTCCAGCTTTTCCAGTAAGATCTCATGCGAAATGGTGTCGAATGCTTTCGAGAGGTCGACAAAAATACATAGGCTACGCATATTTGTTTCAAAAGCGTCAGTTATTTGTTCCGTTAATTTACAGATTGCGTCTTGTGTCGACTTTCCCTCTCTGAACCCGTACTGCCTCTCCGATATCACATTAAATTTAGACAGGAAACTAACAATCCTATTTTTTAAAATTTTTTCAAATATTTTTGCAAATACAGACAACAGAGACACTGGCCTATAGTTGATCACGCTGTCTCTGCTACGAGACTTTAGAATGGGCTTAATTTTTCCTATTTTTAGACAGTCTGGAAAGCTACCATTTTGAAAACATAAGTTAATTAAAAAAGTTAGAGGTATTATAATTTCCTCTTTTATTTGTTTTATTGTGTCTGTACTAATTTCGTCCCAACCAGGAGCTTTTTTTTCCTTTAAAGATTTTATTGCATTTAACATTTCTTCCTGATTGGTTAAATACAAAAACATACTGCTTTCCAGTCTCTCTATTTGTATATTTTGGTCGTTGCAAAGAGGAATTTTTTCTGCGTATTTTTCTCGTTTGCAATTTCTTTTTTTTCAGTTAAGATTTCTCCGGTTTTAGTTTTTATAGATTCAATTTTTGTTTTACTTTTTGATTTACCGCACAATGAGTTTACCACACTCCACAGCAATGAGGAAGACGCTTTATTTTTTTCTATTTGTTTTTTTGTATAATTCCTTTTCGCATCTCTAATTAAAAGTCTTAATCTATTTTTATAATTTGCGTAACGCTGTTTTATTATGTAATTTGTTGGGTTTTGGATTGTTTGATTATACAAACAATGTTTTTCATGTATGCAGTTCAAAAGCCCTGCTGTCATCCAATCTTTTTTAAGGACAAATTTTGTATTTTGCTCGATTATTTTTGTATTTATTTTAATATAGTTTGCTATTTTTGTTACAAATAGTTTTACAGCCCCGTTTTTTTCTTTTTCGTTATATACATCTAACCACATTTCTTTTTTTAAGTCATTTTTTAGACTTTTGTAGTTAATATGTGTTTTTTTTACTTTATTAGTTTCTTTAGTTTTATTTACAACTGGTATAGAAACCGCTATTGGATAGTGGTCTGAGGTTACGTTATTTTCAAGAACGAACGAAGTTATATTGGAATGATCAGCGGAGCTCTTGATAAAAAAATGATCTATACATGTTTTGCTTTTTGGTCTAGTTATTTTGTTTATGTTAGGTATGAAATTTAGTGACGCTAATATATTTTGGTATTCTTCAATATCAACCAAAGTTCCAAATAAATCAATATTAATGTCACCCACTATAATGTGAAAACACTCTTTTTTTTTATTTACGAGATACTGATGTAAGTCTTGGTTAAAGTTGTTTATAACTATCAACGGTGATTTGTAAATTGCACTTAAACAGACTTTTGTATTTTTATGACTAAGTGTCACTTCAAGCAACTTGATATTTCCAAGCGGTACTACAGAGTATTTGTAATTTAAATTTGTTTTTATATACACTATAACACCATCATTTTTGTTAAGTTCACCGTTGTTATATAACAAATCGTAGTTTCTCAACAAAAATGGTGTTTTATCAATACTGTCTTGTATATGTGTTTCTGTTAGCACTATTACATCAAAAATAGTGTTTAAAGTTGATAAGAACATACAGAAACTATCAAAGTTCTTACCTAAGCTGCTGATGTTGCAGTGAATTATTTTTAAGTCATTTTCTATTGTCCCTGCATACTTTTGATTAAAACTGTCAGTATCTAAACTTTTTGTGTCCACTTTATCTACTTTATAATCTCTAACGTAGGTATCCATTTTTTTGTTTTTATTTTTCGTTTTTAAGTATGTACATATATTTATAACAAAACGTAAACAAAATTCACTAAACTAACGTTAATCTTTAAATTCATTTTGCACTTTTATTATTGCTTCCAGATCTAGTTTTTATTTTTTCGGACGAGGTAGACGCATTTGACAGGTTTCGTGGTTTGGTAGGTTGGTCTTTTCCAGCCTTATGTTTTTTTGGAGTTTGTTTGTTCTCCACGTAAGGGGCTTTTTCCACTGCCTTATTGTCTGCTTTTTCGTTGTTTTGTTGATCATTTAAGCTTGTGCTGTTTTCTTTATTTGTGTGACTTTCATTTTCCAAAAATACATCATTCCCTTGTTGTTGATTTAAATCAGATAATGGTGATGGTGGAGCATTACTTATTAACCTTTTTGGTTTTATGAAGTAGGTCCCTTCTTCAAGTTCTTTTGACGTGTAACCTTTGTATTCTATATATAGTTTGCTTCCTCTGATATAGCTGTTTTTGTCTGGTTCCTCCTGCCTTACAATTTTTAGGTGTCGCTTTAAAATTTTTAGATCTTCCTGTTGATTTTTGGTTAAATCTGGTGACACATATATGTTGGTGTTCTTCAAATTCTTGCCATTTCTCAAGATTTCTTGTTTTTTAAAGTGTGTGGTCAGCTCAAGTTTGATAGGACATTTATCTGTGCCTCCCATACAGTATGCATCACTTAGATCTTTTTCTGTAAAATTTATTTTTAATCTATTACTTAACTTTTGACATAGTTGGGGTATGTCATTTATTGCAGCTTTTTCCAACCCAAATACCAAAATATTTTTCTTCTTGGAGTTTATTTCTAGACTTTCCAAGGATTTCTTGAGGCGTAAGTTTTCATCCTCCAACTTTCTAATTTTTTCGTTTAGACAAATCAAAATCCTACTTTCACTTTGTTCTATACTTTTTTGGAGTTCCTTTTTGTTGTTTTTCAATTCATTCAAAATTCTGTTGGTATCGTCTTGACCAGTCATTCTCGTATATGGACTCCTTTATTTCGTATTTTTGTGCGACTTCCTACTGATAAGCATCAAAAAAGTTCCCCGGTACGACCTTCAAGATGATATTGCAGTATTTGCTTGCCGTTTTCGTTTACAAAAATTATAATTTTTCACCTAAAACATAGTTTTTTTGTAACTTTTTACGAGAGGAACCGGCCTATAGTGTTACAAATCTAATTTGCACTTTACACGATTTAATTTGTTTGTAGTTTGTTTACTTTCAAAGGTTTTAAATATGCTCTCTTTAACAACATCCGAACCGTGCGAGAAACACTACACTAAATATCAAACTGATGAAAGATATCATAAAAAAAATATTTTTCGGCTTTTCATTTTGTAACCATTGTCCTTACGCACTGTTTGCAGGCTGGGGACTGAGATACATGCAAATGCCTAACCTAAAGCGTTCATACACGGCCGGAGAAATCGACTGAGATATTTCCGTAGAAACTTTATCAAGCAAATAGGACGGGTTGACGCCTTCGAACGTCCAACCCGGGTTTTGAACTTTGATTCGAAATCAAAAAGGAGGAACAGTCAGATGTGGGGCTGTGCACAAATTACGTAACGGTGATTTTACCAATTTTTGACCCCCTCCCTATGTAATGTTTTGTAACGGTTTGGCACGCCACTCCCCTAATATTACGTAACGATTTCAAGACCACTACCCCCCCCCCAAAAAAAAAAAAACTTTTCACTAATTTTCATTCTAAATTTTCTTAGTTTCACACAAATGCAAACGCTGTCGAAAACCTCCCTCCCTCCTACGTAACGTTTTGTAACCCCCCTGCCCCCTATGACCATTACGTAATTTGTGCACGGCCCCTGTAGTCCCAGTGGAGGAGGGCGAGAAAATTGATATTTTTTTCTTAAAAATTATACTTTTTAGACCTATTTCTTTGCGTTACCGAAATTACGTAATTTTTGAAAAAAAATTGTAAGCGGCGCCATTTTTATTTCGTGCTTTGTTTTTCTAACAATTTTGCGTTCGGCTAATTTAATTGAAAAATTTTTGCCTGGCGCCATTTATCTTCTCACTTGAAACCAAGATCCCCCGTTTTAGGAAAACTGATTCCGTCTCTGTTTCTAAATTTTTTCGAATAAAAGTAGAGTATGACCATGGGGGAAATAATTTTTTTCTACGGTATGTCAAAAATTTCGAGAAAGTTGAAGAAAAAAATAAAAAAAGTGGCAGAGCTCAAGTTTGTCGTAAAAAAAATGTGTCATTAAACACCTTGAAAATATCAAATGTAGTGTAGGACCAGCTTTATTTAAAATCAATAATATCGCAAGCAAAAAGCTCTGCAGGAAAAACAGCGCCGTTTATTGATTTCTTTGGCTGCTAGTGCTAGCTGCATGGTTTGGCCGTTTCCGGATAGATGTCACTAGTAGAACAGAATGAAAAGAAATTTAATTAAAAGCGAAGATATTTCTTTCTAATGTTAACAACCTCACGAGTTTATCGCTCAGTATCGTAAATAATGGACCCTGCCGCCTCCTTTAAGCAAGAAAAAGCTGTGGTTTGGACCTGAAAACATCTAATTTTTTCCTCGATCATCTCATGGTGTGGCCGTCATCTAGCGGAATTTGCAGACATCTTGTCAACGGTTATTATTGCAACTATGATTCATACTCACAATGAAAGAGTGGCGACAATTTTTTCTCATGAAAGCAGTCCGGAGATAATAACAAACTGGCACCATTGCTCAATATACCTGTTTCTTTTGTGCGCGCAGAACTTTCTATGCCATTTCTGTTGGATTTATTGAAATCCTATCCTAAGTTTTTTGAGCGGCAATGGGTTAATAGTTCAAGTTCAAACTTCTCAGGCATTATTTCCTATAATTTTTTTTGGATCGATGTTCGATGTTCCGATGTTTAAAAAAAGTATCGATGTTTTAACCTCGATGATATTTTATAGACATCGATGTTTGTGCCCATCACTAGTTATTAGACACTTAAAGTTAATATTTCAATGCATCGATAATCGTTATCGTTATACGTAATGCGTTCGAAACAAAGTCAAAATACACTACATTTTTGACTTTTTTATGCGATGTTTCGAACGATGCCCACTTTCTTGAAGGTTGCGATGACAGAACTGCTGACTGAAATCGTTGCGTATGTTGGTGGGTCCGTAACGATACGTACATCCTTCCGTACGCAACGAGATTCTGTCATCACACCCGTCAAAGAAGCAGGCATCGTTCGAAAAATGGCATGAACAAGTCAAAAATGTAGTGTATTTTGACTTTGTTTCGAACGCGTTACGTATACCGATACGGATGCGTTGAAATATTTAATTTAATTTTCTATTTTGCAAGTGGCGAGCTTACGAAACGTTATAGTAAAATAACATTATTATATTAGCATATATTATATATATATGCTACTTTTGTTTTAATTACAATTGGTATTAAGTGAAATATAAGGTCGGTGTCAGTCAAGTATAAGAACTATTTGAGGTAAGTATATTTTTTTCTTAATAAGTATAAAATATTATTTGATGAAGTACAGCTACTTTTGCGTTAAAAACTTAATTATGATGGATAGGTAACCCTTGCCATTTTTTGATAAGATTTGCATTTTATCATCCTGAATACGAAATGGACAATCCTGTACCTCAAAATTGTGGATAAGTCGTCATACCAATCCAAACATGGGCAATTTTAGAGGTCGCGTGATGGATACGGTAACCCCCACCATTTTCATTTTCATGTGGTAGTAACACCAGATCAAAAATCACCTGGTTGCCGGACCTCATTCATGGATAAGGGTTCGGCACACCACTCTAAAATTGGGCATTTTTAGAGTGGTGGTGAAAATGGTGGGGGTTACCTTCCCCCTCTAAAATTGCCCACATTTGGCTTGGTGTGGCGAGCCCCTATCCACAGTTTTGAGGTATAGGATTGTCCATTTCGTATTCAGGAGGAGAAAATGCCCATACTATCAAAAAATGGCGAGGGTTACCTATCCATCATAATTTATACCGTTATCTCATAGTTATATGATTTTACCAAACCACTATAACTATATACTAAGCAGGTGGAGAGGAATGGAGGGATAACGTCATGTGTTTGTAAACTGACCATTTTGAATTGGATTCAAATGATCAATTCACCTCTAATCTAATATATTTTATAAATTGAAATATTCATCAGATTTCTGTTGTTCTGTTTATAATTCAATGATTCTAGGTGACCCTTATATAAGTAAATATGTTGGTGCAAATGCCTGTAAATCTCTTATTTGCATGCTTATTAAGGGTAAGTATTGTGTGAAATTAACAAGAATTCTTATAAAACAGTTTCTTTGAATAACGGAATTTACTCTCTAAAAAATGAAAAAAAATGTTGAAATTCGACGTAGCAGAATCAAATCAACACGATTATTGGATACAAATTGAAAAGACTCACACGGATTATGTGGTGTACTTCCAGTGCCGAGTTTCTGCGGCTCACGCATATATCCGAAAAGTGCAAGCTGCCAGCGAGATGTTATGACCACAATTTCGAATCGACTCTCGCGACAGCACGCTCTGAAGCGCTCTTGCAAAAGAGGCGGTCAAGACCGTGCCAAATAGTAGGTGCTTTCGCCACTTCATCCACACTTAACAACCGTGGGTATAGCATAGAAATCAGATGGGGTATACATAATGATACTCCGTTCCTCCTATTAATATTAAGGAAGTATATAACTTTTTAGGCGTTTATAATAATCCGAACCTTTAAACTAAAGATATAGGAGTATAGTTTTACCTATATTAAATGATAGATGTTGAGATAAAAACCTGAAACTAAAGGCCATTAAGTCTTTATTGCCCCCACACTAAACAACAAAGAGGGAAAATGGATCTTACGGTGCGATTCGATATTTATCGATTCTTATTTTAAAAATAACTAAGGCTTTACAGCAATAATAAAAGGACTTGATCCAAATTAAACCTTTGTAGTTAAACTAAGTTTATAGTATGATTCAATTAATTCGTAACATATGTTAGGTCAAGATTTATCTTTTTCTTGTGACAAGGTTTTTTTTTCGACTTGGTTTTAATATGTTTTCGCTTTCAAAGAAGAATTTCTGGTTTTAGTCCAAGTAAACTACCTGTTTTTTGAAAGAATAATAAACTCTTATCGGTTTACCTCTAGAAGTTATTTGATTTAATAATAGCTTTGGTTTTGATTTATATTACCGCCTCTTCTTATTTAAAGTATATTTGGTTTCTATTTAAGTATAAGAGCTTTCGTAGATCAAGAATAGGTAATTGCTTAATTCTAATAATCCCTATTCCTATACTAAGAATAATATACTTAAAGCAAATTTATTTTTTCAAGAGTAGAGCTATTCTTAAATATAGAATAGATTTTTTTCCGTGTATATGGTTGCGATGATAACTCTCCTAGTCAAGTAAGGTCGGAAAAACGCAGAGCCAAAAATGTTTCTGGACGCAAGCAGACTGCGTCAGGCATGCGCAGTAGATTTTTTGCCTTTAGTCTTGCCCAGGGCTCTGATTTTTACATTATGCTATTTGTTTTTCATATTTATTATTTTTACACGTTTTGCGATCCTTGAATCCTTGATCCTTGAAATAAAGTGGTTAAAAACTCCTCCAAAATAGAATTACTTATATTTTCAAGATTGTTTATATGGCTTAAAAGCTCTATGAACATAAACCAGACCTTCGAAATTTCCTTCGCCCGCGCCTTTCAAAAACCTTTTCTTTTATTTCTCTCGTTCGTTGCTTATATTTAACATTTACTTAAAGCAGAGTCATAGAATCGGAGAAGAATAGAACGATCCAAATTTTAGAAAAACCATGACTGCCGCCATTTTTATGGTACCTTCCCTAAAATTCTTCTTCGATTCAACCAACATTTATGTGTGGTTCGGTTGCTAGTGGTATAACTATTACTACATTTTAATACCATTCACTTACAAACCTTTCATGGAAACGTGGCAAATCGAACTGCCCAAGTTTAATACCACTTTTTTTCGGTTCCAACTGTATGAAAATGAGGTATCGTATCGAACTGACTGATGACACTAAGAATAAGCTGTTATCACTTCCAATATTTCTGCAAAAAGTAGGTATGTGCTTTTATTTTAATTATATTATTGTGCTCTACACTTATCGGCTTTAAAAAAGCAAAAAAAGAAGTAGACTTGCGTTCTACAACGTCTGCTCTATGGGTCATTTTCATTCTCGCAAAAGAATTATATCGTCAGTGTAGCTGAACGTCAAGCTTGTAAGTTTCTCCAATTTATTAATTTTTTCACACAAACTTTAAAAATCCAAAGACTGTTTTTGTTTATAAACAAAAAATCAAAAATGCAAAGAATATTAAAAAGTCGTGTCGTAAAACAAACCAACCGTCACTATTCTGTGCTAATTGAGGTTATGTTTAAAGATCAGGGACGTACGGTAACTGTACCGAATTAAGGGAACACCGTATTTTATTACGGTTCCCTTAATAAAAATGCAGGTCACGCGCATGCTCACATGTCAAATGTCAATTTTCCTCAATAAGGGAACGCGAATTTTTTTTTTTTTTTTTTTAAAGTTGCCAGTTTTTTTTAAGTTTAAATTTTACGTTTAAATGACTTTTTTAATAATAAAAACATTTTCTATGCGTAATAATATATATTTTTTTAATAAATCGCTTTAGTCTGTTTTCATTCGAAGACGCGGGTGTGAAGGAGATCGTAGTAATTTTTCTCAATTAATCACTTAGAAGATCTTAAGTTTATTTTGATTTATTTGATACTGAAATGATGCAACTAAAATACCACAAAATATTTTTTATGTAAGACCTGAAGAGCAGGTTTCCCTTCGCGAATCTTTACATCTGTGGAGTGGGGCTTTTCCTCGGCAATTTTTGTAAAATAACGGAGTCTACAAGAATCAGAATTTAAAAAAGACACTGTTATTAAAGCCTTAAATTGGTTTTAAAGTTAAACAAGAAGTGAACACGGTTACAAAAAGTGAATTTAAAAAAGACACTGTTATTAAAGCCTTAAATTGGTTTTAAAGTTAAACAAGAAGTGAACACGGTTACAAAAAGTGTTCTAGTAGAAAGAGTAGAAGGTCGCAGATTGTTTTCATTTTTTTAATTCTTTTAAAAAAGTATAACTTTGTTTTAAATTTATTTGAACAAGATATTTCGTGAGAGCGTGAGACGGCTACGATAAATTGTCTCGTAGAGTCGGGACTTTAGCGTAGCTGGTTATGGGAGGTCAAGCTTAGACTTTTCGCAGCTTTATTGAAAAAGAAACGTCAATCGGTTTGTAAATAAACGTTTTAATTAATTTAGCGGATTCTAGTATTAAACTAAAATAAGAAATTACTAATAATCACTGTTCTATGCCCCTTTACGCAGAGATATAAAAAAAAACGTTGCGACTTTTGCCGAAGGGAGTCAAATAATCAATAATTGGGAATTCGAACGGCCGAACCAAAGAAAGCAAGATAGAAATACTTGTAATAAAATGTAAAAGAAAGAAACGTCCGAGACGGCAAATTCAACGCTTATCGCTAGGCACCTCGTACATAGAAAAAAAATTGGGTTCGGTCTGTCTGGCAGACCAGAATGTTATATGCTGTACTGTGCTACGGAACTTATTATGACCTTGGCGCCCGACATAGAAATAGTTCAGTGAAAAACAAATAGATGGAGCACCACACATGATAACCACAAAAATTAATACTAAACAAGAATATTGATTTTTAAATAAAAAATCAATATTACTTTACAAATGTAATGTAATATTGATTTTTCTTGGCATAGCAAAAAGGACCACAATTGCTATGTTTTCATGGGTATTGAGTTCGTTTTCAAAACTCATTGTATCTTTTTCTTTTATATAGCGTCTTCTTTATCAAGACCAAGAACACGCTATATAAAAGAAAAAGATAGAAAGTTGATGTTTTTGTGAATTTTTTAAACTTTTTTTGTCTTTGGGTGCACTGAACTTAAAAGACAAATGTGTACTTTTGACCCAAATGAAATGTTATGAAAAAAACATTTTGCCTTTTAATTTCATAGGTGAGGTCCTTTTACAAAACCCTTTATTGTATAGTTTCATTGAGAATTTAACTTATAAAGGGTTGGGTAAAAAGATAAAGACAGATGATAAATAAGTATGTGTAATTTAAAAAAAAATTGAAGTACATTTCCCAAATACAGGTTTAAAAACAAAACAAGGGTTCATTATATTTTTCACTGCCTTAACTCATTATTGGAGTGTTGAATACAAGAATTCCTTTATTTTTTTTACAAAGTTTAACATTTATTATCCCTCCAATGCTAGGGGAGTAAAAAGGAGGTGAAAAATATAATGAATCATCTAGTAAAATAAGTAAAAACATAAAATATTACTTTATAGTAAAAATCGAGGTCAAAATTATTTAAAAAGAAGATAAATGACCTAGAAATAGTTATTGTTAAAATTATTCCACAAATAATTGTGAGGATAATTGCCTTTAGTCATAATTTAGTACACAAAATTCAATATAAAGCCTCAAGAAAGAAAACATAATTTTTTCCAAATCATTTTTGTTTGGCTTCATGAAATGCTGATTTTTTTTTATTTATCGCAATAATCTCCTCTTTCTAGACTATTAGAAAATCTTACAAATCTTATTAACTTGCTTACACCACCAGAACAAACCCCTAATAATTAACTTTATTATTGGGGTTAGTTTAGGGATTAAGAAATATAATAAAGTTTGTGTCTTGCCAAATAAAAAATTAAAGTATGTTCCTGGTTTTGTCAACTTACTGTTTTTATACTGCAAGGCATCAATAAGTTCATTGACAACATCATTATCATGACTTATAATTAAGTTTACTCCTGCAAACTTCACAAACAGTTTTTTACTTTTCTACTTGGCAAAGCGAAAATCTTAGACAATAGCCTGTACGTCTTACCAATTGATTTAAAAATACTGAGGGAGAGAATCTTTTCTTTTAAAGTAAGTCTTCTGGCTTTAGGTTTTTGCTGCTTTACTCTAATCTGGCATATAATAAGCATTTTCTGTGACTGCTAATTTTCTCTAGAATTATTGCACGTAACTGGTCATTTTATGCAATCGCTTACTACTATCAATAACTTTCCTATAGAAATGTCATGCTTTTGGTGTGAGATTAGCTGGTGTCTGGGCACATTGACTTCATTAGGAATTAAAGAGCACCTTCTTTTAACTGTAAAAAGAAATAAAACAAACATTAGCTAATTAGTTAAAATTATAACATTTATAAATACATTAAATTTGTAAAAATTTAACTAAATCAAACAAATTGATCGTTCTCAGGGTAACCACCAGTTGGGGTGTAATTTTTTTTATAAATTTGTGACCAAATTTTCAAAATTTTATGATTTTATGACTGGTGGTCACCGTGCTTTCTCCACTGAATTTATTTTAATCCCGACATGTTTTGGAAGCCCAGGCTGCCATCATCAGGAGTCCCTACCAAAGTTTTATTAAGGGAGACTAGGCCAAATTAATGGACCAGTCTTCCATATTGGAAAAAGAAAGAGAGGCTAAAACCCATTGTGAGAAAAACTTTAAAATTTAAAAAACAATTTAGTTGGTTTGAGTCTGTTTAGGTTAGGTTGGGTTAATTTAGTTTAAAAAATTAAAAAAAAAAACGAAAATATGAAAAACACATAATAAATAATTATTGCCGGCTCTTTAGCTTCACGTCTATTCAGCCGAATTGCCGGCTCTTTAGACACTTCCTTTTTTTTAAATTTTATAAGTTAAAATATGCTCACTTTATGATCAGCTTGTCATACATACAACGCTTTAATGTATAGGCAGGAGCACTAAAGACACAGAAGATTAGTCCCTCTTTACAGAGTAAAACAAAACTTCTCAATACTTTTTGACCAGGGCTATAATATTTTTGTGAACAGTTTTGGTATCTACTAAAATTAAAAAAAAACTTACCTGCCTTTCTTTCTGGGTTGCCCCATCATGGTGTCGTCTCTAATATTTTATACTACACTTTATTTTACTCATCGTACACTATAAAAGCATGTAGCTTGTAATAATTCCTTTCTTTTCAAAAACCCAAAAATAACCTCAACAAACGCCATTGTCGTTGTTGGCTAAAAATCAATAAATCCGCCTCTACGCGCTGGCGTCAGCTAAGGGAGAGATATGACAAATTTAGAATTTTTGTATTACTATCGCCATCTATTAAAAAAAAAAATTACCAGACCCCGAAATAATTATACCTAGGCTTTTCCATAGAGAAAAAGGTCTACAAACTACAAGTAGTTTGTCTATGACCTCGTACGGGTCATGGCCAGCTTAAACTGTCTAATAAGATTTTATACGTAAGTGCTAAATAGGAGGAGCAATCCACTCCCTTCTCGTATATCTATGGCCACAACTAGATCTTGTGTAAACAGGGTGTGACATAAAACATTCTCCGAGATGAATTACCCTCCTGTTCAGCACTCAAGCCTGAATTGCCTTGTGGTATATGGCTTACTGAATTTTTAGGCCTCTTTTTTCATTAAAACAATAGGCGAAAGCTTTCTTTGTTTGCTTAGGAAAAAAATTATATTTTTTATTCAGATAACTGTTTTTAATTAATTAATTAATTAGTTATCCTCGTGTTCAGCACTTAGGCCTAAATTGCCTTCTGGTATACAGCTTACTGGGTTTTTAGGCCTTTTTTTCAATTAAACAATAGGTAAAAGCACTCCACAAAAAAAAAGAGTATTATTGAAATAAATATTTATTTTATTGTGGTCAAACATGAATTATCCTCCTGTTTAGCAATCAAGCCTAAATTGCCTTCTGGTAGCCGATTTCATGCACAATTGCTTATGGCAATCTCGTCATAAAATGGTTAAGTTGGCTTGTAGCCAAAATAATGGTTTTTTACTACTTTTGAAAATATTTCAACCTACCTTTATTGCTTTAGGTATCCAAATTTCTCTTTTTGCAACTATTTTTAAAGATTTTCACCATTTTCCAACGTTACGCGCCAGTATAGTTATTAGTTGAAAGAACAAGATCAATGTCGTCGATAGGGCCGGTGTCAGCTTTATTTTTAATAACTAGTTTGTCACTTTTGTATTCTAACACTAATTTTTTAAGCTTTTTATTTCAACTGAATTTTTTAACTGAATATTTTTTCCTTTTTTTATTTTTACTTTTCAATAATAAGTAATATTGGAAGTAGACTGCATGAATCAACCCGACAGCGTTGGTTTTAGTAATCGAATTTCACACCTCTCATAAACTATATTACACGGACTCTTTCGGCCATATTTTCCCCACCTTCCTCTTTTCACAAATCGTCGCGTTTCTGGTGATCCTCTCAAAATTAGGTCACAAAATTAAAACACTTATTAAAAAGGAGTTACAAAAGTTTAAACGATTTTTTCTAGAGTGAGGAATAAATGTCCAAAAAAATGTGCTACCACCGATAGTTACCCACCTAATAACATTAGTGTGATGAAGGTTTTTGGCATTTGTTTTTATTTTTGTATCTAAAAAACTAACACAACCAAAGTAGTGCGTGGGGTATCTTGTGTACACTCATTAGAATGCAAGAACTTTTTTCCAAATCATAAAATAATAGCCAATAACTAAAATATAGCCAAACAAAATATTAACGTTTCATAAGAAATGAAATCAAAAAATTATATTTAACTTAAAATCAAAGAAAAGAAACATATTTTGCCACTCTTAATTTTAAACTAATTTTAGTTTAAGAGAAAAAGCCCTTTCTAAATACATGATTTTTCTCTGCCCGTTTTTTATGTCCCATGAGTTACCAATTTTTTGTAATATCCTGGACTTTGAATAAAAAATTAATTTAATTTTATTTTTAAATTGTTCAGATAAACCCTCTACATAACGCATTGAAATATTGTCATTCTGGAATATCTTAAGAGAGAGAAAAATGAGATAAAAAAATGTATTATACAGGGTTCCTAAGATTTACCTTAGGGATAGGATTTCAATAAATCAAACAGAAATGGCATAGAAAGTTCTGCGCGCACAAAAGAAACAGGTATATTGAGCAATGGTGCCAGTTTGTTATTATCTCCGGACTGCTTTCATGAGAAAAAATTTTCGCCACTCTTTCATTGTGAGCATAAATCATAGTTGCAATAATAATCGTTGACAAGATGTCTGCAAATTCCGCTAGATGGCGGCCACACCATGAGATGATCGAGGAAAAACTGGGATTCACAGGCATTGCATTTTTATTTCCTTTCGAGTCGCTTCAGTTTCATAAACTTTGTGTTTTTAAAATGCCGTATACTCGAGAAGAAAAGATTTTTATTATTAAAAACTACATAAAAAGTGACAGTGCAGACGAGGTCATTGGACTTTTTGTTTTTGCGTTTCCAGATCGACCGGTTCCTGTGGCTCAAACTGTCTACAACATTTATCATCGTTTTGAAAGGTACGGGTGCATAAATGGTTGTAGAAAGTGTTACCACGACGGCGAAATACCAGAGCATCCCGTTCTTCCACACAGGGTGGAACGAGACGAAATGGTATGCGCTTACGTTGAGACACATGAACCATGTTCGACGAAACCGATTGCGGAGGCACTGGATATTCCCTACAGTACTTGCCAATGGATCCTAAAAAAATAAGGCTACAAGTCGCTTAAGATTGGGAAGTCGCAGGAATTGCAACCAGGAGATTATTTTCGTCGGTTAGAATATTGTGAGGTTATGAGGGATAAATGTGACAGGAACGAAAATTTCCTATCAAAAGTTTTGTTTAGTGACGACAAGACATTTGAACTTCATAGCTCTCACAATCCACAAAATAGCCGCTATTGGTCCCGCGAAAATAAACATCTGCACGCAAGTGTTAGAACGCAACATCCTCAAAAGTTAAATGTTTGGAGCGGTATTGTCGGGGATCACATTATTGGACCCTTTTTCATTGAAGTGAATTTAAATAGCCAAAAATATGTTGATCCTCTCCAACACCAGGTTTTACTACGGTTGAGGGAACTCAACATAAATTTGGACGAATTGTGGTTTCAGCAAGATGGCTGTTCATCCCACAATTCACGCCAGGCTACAAATTACCTTCGTCAGGTATTTGGTGATAGAATTATTTCCACGTATTGAAATATCCGATGGCCTCCTCGATCACCAGATCTTGCGCCAAATGACTTTTTCCTATGGGGTTGTTGGCACGACAAAATTTTCCAACACCCTCACTTACGGCCTACGGCTATACAGGAGTTGAGGGCGAAAATTTTGGAGGCGGGCAACTCTATCACCCCTGAAATGTTGGCTGCTACGCGCCAAGAGTTTTACAATAGATTGGGATATTGTGAGGCTCAAGAAGGGGACAGATTTGAACATCTAATCTAATTAAAAATTAGATGTTTTCAGGTCCAAACCACAGCTTTTTCTTGCTTAAATGAGGCAGCAGGGTCCATTATTTACGATACTGAGCGATAAACTCGTGAGGTTGTTAACATTAGAAAGAAATATCTTCGCTTTTAATTAAATTTCTTTCCATTCTTTTCTACTAGTGACATCTATCCGGAAACGGCCAAACCTTGCAGCTAGCACTAGTAGCCAAAGAAATCAATAAACGGCGCTGTTTTTCCTGCAGAGCTTTTTGCTTGCGATATTATTGATTTTAAATAAAGCTGGCCCTACACTGCATTTGATATTTTCGAGGTGTTTTATGACATGATCTCGAGACATGTAGCGAACTAATTCTTCAAAACTAGCGGGAGGGTAAAAGCGAAAAATAAGGGGCTGCCAATATTTGTAACACCCAAAAAGGGGTGAAAAGATTTATTTTGCTCTGTTTCTTTACAAAAAACGTTTTTTTTTTTACGAAAAACTTGAGCTCTGGCACTTTTTTTATTTTTTTCTTCAACTTTCTCGAAATTTTCGTCATACCATAGAAAAAAATTATTTCCCCCATGGTCATACTCCTCTTTTATTCGAAAAAATTTAGAAACAGAGACTGGATCAGTTTTCCTAAAACGGGGGATCTTGGTTTCGAGTGAGAACATAAAGGGCGCCGCAGGCAAAAATTTTTCAATTAAATTAGCTGAACGTAAAAATGTTACAAAAACAAAGCACGAAATAAAAATGGCGCCGCTTACAATTTTTTTTCAAAAATTACGTAATTTCGGGAACGCAAAGAAATAGGTCTAAAGAGTATAATTTTTACTACAGGGGCCGTGCACAAATTACGTAATGGTCATAGGGGGTAGGGGGGTTACAAAACGTTACGTAGGGGGAAGGGGGGTTTTCGACAGCGTTTGCATTTGTGTGAAATCAAGAAAATTTGGAATGAAAATAAATGTTTTTTTTTTGGGGGGGGGTAGTGGTCTTGAAATCGTTACGTAATATTAGGGGAGTGGCGTGCCAAACCGTTACAAAACATTACATAGGGAGGGGGTCAAAAATTGGTAAAATCACCGTTACGTAATTTGTGCACGGCCCCACATCTGACTGTTCCTCCTTTTTGATTTCGAATCAAAGTGCAAAACCCGGGTTGGACGTTCGAAGGCGTCAACCCGTCCTATTTGCTTGATAAAGTTTCTACGGAAATATCTCAGTCGATTTCTCCGGCCATGTATGAACGCTTTAGGTTAGGCATTTGCATGTATCTCAGTCCCCAGCCTGTAAACAGTGCGTAAGGACAATGGTTACAAAATGAAAAGCCGAAAAATATTTTTGTTTATGATATCTTTCATCAGTTTGGTATTAAAGTCGAGCAAAAAAAATTTTTATTCCAGTCCTAAAGGTATGAAAATGGAAAACATTAGAAAACAACAACCTGGAATGGATTTACTACGTGTAAGATGTAGTGACAACATCGCCCTATGCCGATCCTTTTCTGCCTAATGTGATTTTCCGTTTGTCTGCGTCTTATACACGGCTGCTTGGCCCCCTAAAGATTTGCTTAGGAAACCTGTATACGATTTGTCCCATGAGTTATGGAATTTCCCAATACCAAAATTGGAGATCTTAAGTTTGGTATATGTAGGAAGAATTTTAATTGTGAAAGGGGGGGGGGAGTCAAGAGTTGGGAAATATAGTGTGAAATAATTTATGGCTTTGAGTGCGCTCCGTAAATTAGAAACACAATTTTTGCCAAATTTGGTCCCCCGCCACCTTGTTATAAATCATTACGTTTCTGATGATTGTCTTCACTAAAGTGACGGCCCAAAATAAAATCTACGCCTCCTTATTTTTATTCCAATTTTGGTAATGTTAAATAATGGTGTCCATTTTATTATTGGAGTGGGGGATCGGTGGTAGTATGGCATCATAATTCTTTTTCGTTCTTTTATTTCTTGCGGCAAAGAAAAATGTGTCAATAACCGCCCTTTTTTAGAATTCAAGGGGAAGATATGTTTTTTTGTAACGTTTAAGGTGGTCAGAATATGTCCACGAGGATGGACTTAATTTATGACTGGCCCCCTTACTTTATTTTACCTGGCTCAGAACCAAACATTAATTAAAATCTATTCACGTATCTTTATTGTTTACCTACGGTTTGTTTTTTTGGTGGTGATAAAAGCGGTGCATATAAAATGTGATGGGTAATAAACCATGCAATGCATTCATGTTGATTCAGGCAGTATTCTTTTTATATCATATAAATAAGAAAACAATAAAAACAAGAGTTTTTTGTAATTTAGTGCAAAATGTTGTTTGTATGCCACAGCCATCTTCTGTTAGTTTTATTAATAAATGAAAGACTCGTAACATAAGACAGTTTTATTTAAAAAGTTTAAAAAAATTCAGACAGTGTTGAAATATACGTAGTGTAAGTGAAAAAAAAAACAAAAAAATATGAAACCGGCACTGCCAGAAGGGATTGACCGCGTTCTGTCGTGAATGTTTTCAATAGTTAAAAAAAAAATTATAAATCATAAAAAATAAGTGGAAAAAGAGCTGTTGAGAACAAATTTGGATACCTAAGCGATAAAGGTAGGTGGAAAATGCGTGGAAATATAATGAAAGTAGTAAAAAGTCATCATTTTGGTATACAGACGAACTTGACCTTCTAGATTGCACTTAGGCATTTTCTGAAAATGCAACAAGCAATTGTGCATGAAATCGGCTACCTGGTATACAGCGTAGTGGATTTTTGGGCCTTTCTCATTAAAACCATAGGCAAAAGCATTCTTTGTTTGTTTAGTACACACAAAAAAAAATAAGATTTTTGATTTAAATAAATATTTTTTGATTGTGGCCTAAGATGAATTATTGTCCTGTTCAGCATTCAAGCTTAAATTACCTTCAGGTAGAGCTTACTTGGTTTTTGTGCTTCCTTTTTCATCAAAAAAATAGGCGAAAACTTTGTTTGTTTGGTACCGAAACAGAAAAAAAAGATGGGTTCAAATAAATATTTGTTTGATAATGGCCCAACGACTATATTTTTCATTCAAATAAATATGTTTAAGAGTTATTTTTAGTTAAAATAGCGAAGGTTTGGTTATTTCTTAAAAATATATGTCACTCTCGGACTAAAAAAAGCCGATTTAGTCCCTAGAAATATGATGTACAACATTTTTAAAAACGAACCATTATTGGTCAAATAAAAAAGTCAATAATTGGCAGCACAGGCTTTGTAGTAATATAGTACAACAAAGTTTAAAATTTTTACGTTCAAAGTTTTTTTATACCTTAGATTAATATTAAACATTGGTTCAGTTTACATAGTAAATACAGCCCTCGCCCTAGTTCTTTGGGATTTCTTCTCCAAAAAATCCTAAAATTTTAACAAAGGCTTTTTGAAAATTTCACATTACTAAACTGGAGAATAATAAAATCAAAAAAGGATTTAGTGAGGTTAATTAAAACCAATAAAATATGCTAACGAGCACTTCCATCAAAAATCTATCTCTGTATCCGTAATATGCATAATGGTAAAGTTTTTAAATATTTCCATATATTTCTGTCCCATTTTTTTCCCAAAAAAAATCGACTAAAATTTTAAAGACTGCTTGAGGCATTCCAAAAAAATGTGCGTACGCCACTACTTTTTTATCATTGAAAATATAGCCGGTTATTACACGGCCGAATTATTAATCATAACCCGCAAAACTTGTGAAAACTGCGAAAACTTTTTGATTTTAACCATATAACTATGAGATATTATAACCATAGAGAGGACACGTAATGGTAAAATCCGACCAGCAAGTTTTTTATTATTAGCTGAATGCGCCAGGATGAACTGGGGTAATATTTAAAATTAAAACGGAAATAATCCCGCGCGTTGAATAAATATCGATTTATCACTGGCGTACATACTGCAATTTCAAATAAACTTGTTGCTAAGGGAGCTAGCAGAAAGTTTTTATATATATATTTTTCAAGCCCTTATTACCTGTAATAATTTAGGAAAAAGCAGAGAGCATAAAAGCATAAAAAATAGGTATCTTTTAATATATTTTTTAAATATTTTGCTATGTAAGGTTACTTCAATTTTGCTATAGAAAACAAACATTTGCAGCAAACCACCCAAAATGCTTCCGTACCAAATTTTATTAACCCCGTCATTTCACACTGTTTTAAAAATACATGATTAGGAGATCAGAACGGGTGAGAAGGTATGTGAAAACTGATGGTCTCATATGATAAATTTCTTTAATAATCCTTTAATGGTTCAGTTTTCCTAATCCAAAAGAGGCGGTTTTGATGTAACAGTTTCAATTCCCATTATGGGAGGTCTTATCCAAAAGAGCCAGGATTTTTTTTCAGAAAAAATTCGACTCAAATTTTAAAGACTGCTTGAGGCAATCTTAAAAATTAAGTTTATATATGGCTTCATTTAAACCAGGGCTCTCCATTCCAAAAAAATGTGCGTACGCCACTACTTTTTTATCATTGAAAATATAGCCGGTCATTACACGGCCGAATTATTAATCATAATCCTCAAAACTTGTGAAAATTGCGAAAACTTTTTGATTTTAACCATATAACTATGAGATATTAGGGATATTTTGGAACGCTTATTTGACACTTCGCAGTGGTCGTGATAATTAATGCGTGTGCGCAATAGCTAAACGTCATTCTGTTGTGAAAATTAACCACTACCACTGCCGTAAGCTACGAATTCATTTCGTTGTGGTTATGGTTATTTTTCTGGTTAATTTTAGAGAATTTTGGCGTAATTAATTTTAAAAATAATAAAATATTACCACGTTCTAACATATAAAACACTTATTTTGTAAAATTAAGACGAATTTTTTGTTTTTTCTCATACCTTAATTTTTTGACAAGTGACAGTTTTTAATGTGTTCCAAAAACTCTGGTAAAATCGATGCGTGGTAGTGGTAGTCGTTGTTAAACACTACCACAGCGGCTGTCAAAGTTGTCAAAATTTTAAGCGTTCCAAAATCTCTCTATTATAACCATAGAGAGGACACGTAATGGTAAAATCCGACCAGCAAGCCAATGCGATTCACAACAAGTTTTTGATTATTAGCTGAATGCGCCAGGGGTAATATTTAAAATTAAAACGAAAATAATCCCGCGCGTTGAATAAATATCGATTTATCTCTGGCGTACATACTGCAATTTCAAATGGACTTGTTGCTAAGGGAGCTAGCAGAAAGTTTTATTGTATATATTTTTCAAGCCCTTATTACCTGTAATAATTTAGGAAAAAGCAGAGAGCATAAAAGCATAAAAAATAGGTATCTTTTAATATATTTTTTAAATATTTTGCTATGTAAGGTTACTTCAATTTTGCTATAGAAAACAAACATTTGCAGCAAACCACCCAAATTATGCTTCCGTACCAAATTTTATTAACCCCGTCATTTCCCACTTTTTTAAAATACATGATTAGGAGATCAGAATGGGTGAGAAGGTATGTGAAAACTGATGGTTTCATATGATAAATTTCTTTAATAATCCTTTAATGGTTCTGTTTTCCTAATCCAAAAGCGGCGGTTTGAGTTTCAATTCCCATTATGGGAAGTCTTATCCAAAAGGGACAGACAAAGATTTTTTTCAGGAACGTAACACCTGAAGACGAAACCTTGCAAAAGAGTAACGTTTAATTTAAAATAAATGAAAAAAACTGGCTCCCGCAAGGCAACATTTTCGGGGAAGTTGGTACGTAATTTCGTCGGAGAGAGATTCGATCGCCTCCCTCTGTATTCGCCACCTGTGACTGTACCGGCACGGGTCTGTTGTCTGCCCCTGATAGTTCCAAACGACGGACGAGTTCCGTCCAAAATAATACGATTTTCCTGTGCGCCGCCACTGCTTTGGATCGATAAAAATAAGCAAGATCGAAATCGAACATGGCGCACCAAGTTTCCAAGCCAAGAACTAAAAAAAAAACGATAGCCGATAGCGCCACTTACCATTAGGTGTTCTCTCCATTTAGATTTATATGCTCTCTGCCAAGAGTAAAGCACCTAAGGAATTATGCTATAACGGCCCTGCCCTTGCATGTTCCGAAAAAAAGTCTTAGCGATAATAACTCTCTCATGCCCGTGTGCACCACTTTCCCTTGCTTCTTCCACTTGTTCAGATTTACTTGCAAAGGTTCCGAATATGTTCCACTTGGAAAAAGTAAGGAAACTATTGGCAACGTGGCAGTTATCTGCATTTTTTTGTGTTTTTTGTGTGGTGATCATGATTATTACCTGTCAGCTGTCAAAAGAAAACACGTAAAATTTGAGGTTGTTTTAAAAAAATAATTTTATTGATGATTGTATGGAAGAAAATGCAAATAAAACTACTATAATTGGTTAACTATAAAACCTGACTATTTATTTGGTATATGTTTTCACATCGTAATCAATACGTATTGAAAAGATTGTCTTCTTCTTCTTCTTTTATAGAGCATGTTCTCTGTTCCGACAAAGAGCGCCACATATGAAGAACAAGATGCTTGATTTTCGATACTTATTGAATATGATGTGAAAACATACTAATTATTACACCACCAGACCAACCCAATCCATTTTTCAGTTCCTTTACAACGAATTTGCATAAAAAAGGTGAATCATTCGCTTAGAGAAAAAACCATGATTTTTTTTGGACATTCTAAACCTTTTGTAAAAGGTATCATCTCATTTCTTGAAATATCCTTCTTGGTAATTCTTCATCTTCTTCGTAATCCCAAAGAAGTTCCATTTTAAGCACAAACCACTATTACAATCACAGAAATATTTTAAGGCAACGGAACAGTTTTATAATCTGAAATGGCTTTTGTTTAAAAACATAATGTTAAGTGCCACTTAAATGATATTCCACACCCTTGCAAAACAAAACTAAAGCTTAAGCTCGGCTTACATGTCAAGCCGAACCCTTGCACACGGGCATCAATCAAGTTAGCCTGGAAAGAAATGCAGGGCAAAAAACTCCACTGGGCGCGAGAAGACTGCGTCCACGACCCATGGCCAACTATGATTTTTTTTTCTTTGTTTTTCCAAGTTATTATTATTACATTACATTATAGTATCTTATAGTTGACTATATGATATGATTTTAACCGACTTGTTTTGTTCTTGTTTCCTGAAACCACGATTTAAAGTTTTAAACTTTGGCGCGCGCCTTTAAAATTTCAAAATCCAGACCTTATTAAAATCTTGTTGGGATACGGCCCTCTAGTGGGACGTTTTAAAGTTGGTAAGCAGTTGATGGGTTGCAAACTTCAAACTCTGCAGGGTATCAAAGTTTTTCTTAGTTTTGCGACCATTTAGATTTAAAATGAATAAATTATCGTAGGCGAAAGTACAAAATGAAAAGTCAACTATTAGTGGTTTCCGGGTATTTGTAGTCCTATTTCTATTCAAATGACTAATAAACCCATCGAACAACCGTCCCAAGCAACAAAATTAGTCGCGACGTGGTGGCTGTCTCTACGTCCTATCCAGGGTTGCCAGTTTTTTTTTAACAAAAAGCGGGACAATCGTTTCAGAGACGCGTGATGATATATAAGGTGGTCCAAAAAAACCGGACTTTTTAGATTGCCTATAACTTCCACAATAATTCTCCGAAATTTGAAGTTTAAAGTTTTTCTGAAAAAGAAAACTTCTGATTTTATGCGATTAACGTCAAAATTGACGTTTTATTAAAATTCAAGATGGCGGAAAGTTTTGGGGTAATTTCTACCCCTTTGAAAATTTTTTTCTTTCGAACTTTACTGGCTCGCTGGGATTACTAGGAATTCGCATAGAAACATTCTGCGCCCAAAACCCCAAATAATTTTGTTTTCATTTTGATTCAACCATTTTTTTAAATTTAAATTATTGCGGCATAGTTAGTGAAATCTTGGAGTGCAAAAGATAGATTTTAGAACCTCAGTTTCAAAAACACACGGATACTTGAGTACTAACAAAACAGGTCAGTAAAGCTCCATTTAGAGGTTGGAGAGACTCTTGCTAGTCGTCGACGCTCCTTACGATTATTTCGTCTAGCGCCAGTAGCCGATTTTTAAATTTGCATGCTTTTAAGTTAACCTGTTGTTGGTATCAGCTAGCGGGAGTGTTTTCAATTCAATTATAGATGCAACTGTAAATGCAACCTTAAACAAGTAACCCAGTTACTTTAATACATAGTTGGGTAGCGTTTTTTAGCAAGTAATTCTGCAATAAATGGTTTTCTTTAATTTTAGTATTTTACTTGGTTTTTTAGCGGCGCAGAACGCGAAAAGTCAAAATAACCCCAAATTTTTGACCCGGTGCTAAAAAATCTCTGGTGTCCCACTGTGGATAAACGTAAATAAAAGCTCCGCGTTGCCATGGAAAAGAAATTCAATGACGTAAAATTTTGCAAAAAAATCCGGTCGACATAGTTAAATTGATTTCCCGTACAGTGCTGCTAAAAACAATTCCCCAGGTTATAACTACGACCATAATAAAGGACTAGGAACTACGCTTTACTGGCCATATTACCAAATGTCTCCAAAATGGGTATCTTAATCTAAGGATGATTTATCAGCACAATAGATCTTTAACTAAAAAACTAAAAACTTTACTTTGCGAAAGCTATGACAGTCTATGGGACTTGTCTGCCACAGGTTGAACCAAATAAGGTGCAGAGGCTTCATAACTCATTACTTAAGATTCATTCACGGTATCCGAAAATACAGTAGAATAGGTCACACGTGCTGCTCTTTAGAACAATTGAAAAGAAAGTGCCGAGCTATCTACAATAAATTACGGTACAGAACGGACGTCAAAAATTTGGAAACGTTATTTTATAGCGGAAGGTTTATTTTTATATTTCAATTAAAATTATTTAGTCAGCAATTAAGAGGTGAAGCAGCACTTCACCTGCGTCATCGGGCGAGCCGCCACTGTCATTTTCCTGTCAAATTGTAAACGTGTGGAACAAATTACCAGAGAACTTCATAAATCTAAGTTCTAAACAATCGTTTAGGAATAAAATTGTGAAAAAACTAATGGATGACCCGAATGCTGACTGAAAATATTATGAACTCGTACTTGTTTCTATTTCGTTTTATTGCTATGTTTTTTTTGTTACTTGTTTGTATTTTACTTTCCGGATACACTTCTTGTAATCGTATTTTAGAAATTGAAAGGACTTATTATTTTTTCTAGTTTTATTTATTCCCTATTTTTTTTTATTTGCAGTGTTTTTTTATTTTTCACATTTTTTTTCACTGCATTTTTTTAATATAATTTTTTTTTATATAACTATTTTTATCTGGTATTTATACTTTGTTGTATTTAGGTTAAGTTAGGTTAGCGATTAGATGGAAGAACAGGGCACCTGTCTGGTCTCAAACAGTTGAACTAAACCTCGCCCAGTTAATCTGTTTTTTTAATTCTTAATGTTGGATCAATAAAAGACCTTTATGCACTTCAGGAATTAAATCGGTACTTTTAATCCCTATTTTTAGGGTCTAAAGTGACAGTTTTAATCCCTAAAAGATTCAAAGAAAATTTAATCCCTAAGGGATAAAAATTAATTTAATCCCTCAGCTCAGGGATTAGAAGTAAACTTAATCCCTCAGGTATAAGAAAAAACTAATCCCTGGAAAATTATAATTAAATATATGGCAAGTCAAGCCAAACAGCACTTGCTCTTGGCCAAGATACCATTCTTAGCATTCTTGCCAACGTTAAATATTGAATATCGTTCTTACTCAGACAGATGCATTTCGGCACCCTAGATGAGAACTGTGGAACTCTGTATATGTATGCCCATGCCCTCTTACTACTGGACAGAATATTTAGAATTGGTCTCGCTTCAACCTACCCTTAGCTGTAATTGACTTGGAAATTAATGTGTTAATTGCTTATGTTAACCGTGTTAACCGGCTATACGGGGTTAATATTGGCCTATCAAGATAGTCCTTGGAGGATGTTTATTCTAGGGCGTCTTTAATTACGATGTTATACGAGGCTTATCGACCGCTTGCGAAATCTTAAGATAACCCGATATAGAAACGAAAGTCCCTTAATTCTATAATTGACTAAATCCTAATATTTAAAAAACAAACGAAAGATGGCTGTGGCCTGTGGCCCTGTAAATCTAACGAAAAAATAAGAGTTTTTTGTACTTCAGTTTAAAATTAACTTCCTGAATATCGATTGCTCACACAGGGGGTGGAACTTAGGACGACGCCGTTTCGTCCTTATTACTGACTCATCAGCTAAGTGTACCACAATGACAGAGAATTTCGTTCGCTCTTACGTACAAAAGATTACGGCTCAAGCGAAAGAAATTCTGTCAATGGCGCCCTCTGTGTGAATCGTGGAAACCAAGAAAATACCTACTGCAGTTAGCAATTCAAAATATATCCTTATTTTTGCTTAACTAAAAAGGAAATTTTTATGTATGTGTCAGTGCAAACATTGGTAGGTTAATATGCATTCTTTTAATTTTCAATATTCCTTTCAGTCTAAATTATACCTAATAAAGTGAAAAATGGATCAAGTCTCCCGGGTCTCCCCTACATTTTTGCAATATAATAAGGAAGTTCCAATTGTTATTAATTTAGGTGCGCTGCAGTTGAAAATTTTGACAACATTATACTAAAAATGTAATTTTCGACATGATCGAAATCATAATGCCGGACAGGATATTTTACCGGACTTTTATGATGCAGGACCCGCTTCATACAGATAGAATGGTAACCCTAGTTCATTTTCATTTTGGGTTTTGAAGAGCTAAATTGTTGTAAACGAACAACAAAAAATATCTAAATCAAATCAAGACAAAGAGCTTACTTGAAAAAAAAACTATTTTCGCTTAAAAAAAAATGAAAACTTTAAGTAAGTTTGTGTCATCTGTTGTTAAAGAAAGGGGCCACTTTCAATAATTCCCACTTTATTTCGCGGACACTGTGCATGTGCACTCATGTCATCAGTGCAATGTAGGCCAGCTTGCACTGATGGACATGCTTGCTAGCTTAAAACAGAATTTAAATCACTTTTTTACAAAGCGGCAACCCTGCGTTTCTTATTAGTGTCAAAAGCAGTACCGACTTAGCCTCATTATACCAATTTGACTATGAGTGTTCTGATGTAATTTTCTAATGAAGCTTTTAAGTACTACAGTCTATAAAGAGCTCGAAATGTGGAAAGATAGTTTTAACTTGGTCGAAGCTACTAAGTACTTATTTCAGTAATTTCTTGCACGTATTTCTCGTAAACTAGACATATATAGGGTCATTAAAATGTTTTATGGTCTACATAAGTTCCAAAGTGAAATTTAAACTTTGTATACAGGACGTGTCCAACAAAATATCGGTATTTCTTAGTCACCATCAGTAACCAATGATGTTTTTTTAGTAAATTCTTAAAGTAAAACATTTAGTTTTTTTTGTACTTCGGTAAAAACAGTGTTGTAATTAAATATTTAGTGAATTTACACTAAACACTGTAAGATAGTCATACACAATCACTCGATACCGAGTATGATTTTCCTCTATGTTGTGTGTTTTTTGATGGCTATGTAAGCCAATTCTCGAGCCGCACACCCTTCCACAGTCCTGGCACACCCAGTTTCCGGCAGCAGCTGGGTGTTGTTGGTCATCCATTCTACCATTTTGTCGTTCCTTTCTACGTTCTCTCTTTTCCCTCTCTAGTCTACGACGGTGTTCTTTAAAAGTTTGTGCTCCCTCATGGACTTTTGGGCACCATGAAGCCCTATCGTTTGCCGTGGTCTCGAAGTTGTTTATATCGATGTTACACTTTATCATATTGCCTTGTACCTTTTTTGTTTTGTTCCCTCCTTCAGTTGTCCATAAAATATCTGCTTTGGGAGACGTGTTTCGGGTATGCGGATAACGTGACCAGTCCAACGAAGCTGGTGCTTGAAGATAAGGGATTCTATACTAGTTGTTCTGGCTTCTTCTAAAACACTTACGTTTGTTTGTCGGTCTTGCCTTTGTAAGATAGTAAAATTATGGTGGCTTGGGTTATAAACCGTTTTATAATTTTCAACAGCAATATTTTCCCACAAAATTATAACCAAACTGTATATAGTTTATAACCGAAAATTTAGTATTATTTTGGCACACAGTGAAAATTCTAAATTCACTTTATATGCACGTGGGCTTTTGTTCTTTGAGGGTTTGTTGTTTTATTACTTTATTTTATATATTAAGGTGAAACGTGGGGATTCCCTGACACTGCACCTAAGTGTGTTCGCAGTATTTGATATAGATCAGTGGTTATCCAAATTTTGAAGGTAATGTTAAATTTTGTTTGGTTTTAATTCTTTCGAATGTAAGAAAATTCGAAGTATACCAACCCAACTTTATATCTATGGTTTTTCACATTTATATATTTAAAGCAAAATACACGCCGCCACTGGTAATGGGAAAGCAATGTTCAACAGTGTTGCCGTTTTATTGCTCTATCTCTTTTCTGCGCATATAATCGTCCAAAAGGGTATCGGATTGTAAACATTAGAGGATACCCAAGTAACAATTTTTAGTTGCCTTAGTTGCCATAACTAAGATTAACGATGCATAAAGTACAAAAACTAGTAATTTGTGCAACGGCCGCTATGATGGACAAGAAAACGACGCCACACCGTTGTTATTAACTAACTAAGGTAAATTTGGCAACCCTCTAACAACTTTTATTTTTACTGGAATATTGTGGGGTTTTCAACGACCGCGATGAACGACGGAACAACGACGCCATAAGGTTGTTAATTAACTAGGGTTAATTTGTATACCCTACATAAACGATTTCGTGACGTCGCAAAAAACGTTTTTAGGATATAATTCTTAAAATATAAACTAAGGGCCGTTAAACCGGCCCTAAAAAGGGCTGCGTCCATAAATAAAACACGGCAAGAGGTAGAAGGGGGTGAAAGTTTTATAAAGTAACTGCGTTCCGTAACAGTTTTACTCCAAAAATAATGTAAAAAATAATAAAAAATTAATTTTTTATATTTTTTTTCCATATTCATTAAGTGTTGCACAATTTGCAAAAGCATTACGAGGAAGGAAAGAGGGGTTAAAATTAGGATAAAATGATGTTAGATACTTGACCGACCATGCAGGGGCCACGACCCTAAACGTTTGTGACGTCACACAATCAAAAATCGCGACGTAGTTTTGTTAGCAGGCCTAGAAACTATGTAACTCTCCCCAAGTGACCCAGAGTCAGACTATGGTCAGACTCCCTGACCGACTGTAGATACCAAGTAACGAAGAGTCAGACTACCTTGAAATTAATTTCTGGGGTTCTTCTTTTGATGCACTGGTGTGCAGTAAATGTATCTATGTCCTTTTCTAGCTTGTATACATATAAAGGATAGACATAATTAGTGCAAATTGTTGTAGCAAAAGGAAGAAGCTATTAGCACTTTCGGCAAGACAAGACAACTATATAGGGCACCTCTTTAGTCGCAAAATGTTTAGGTTTTCAGTAAATCAAGAAATGATTATTGTCGCCATACTGTTTTCTTTTCCTGATGTGCGCCGCTACACCATTTGTGTAAATCGCTAGAAGAATCTTGTTTTTTTGCTGGATTTTGATGAATTTTAGTTAATTTTGGAAATTTTTAAGTATTCTTTTTTTAGATTGGCTACGGTTTAAAATAGGTTTAAAGCATTTTTAAAAGTTTCAGTATTTAAATAAAAAAATAATTTAGCAAAAAATTAAGAAGGATTGCAGGGCCCCTGATTTTTTAAAGCTAAAATATCCATTTTTGACAAAAAACTAAAGTTCGTTGTTAAATTTAGTTAGTGGGAACCTTTAAAAGTCACTTTAATGTAATAATACATGTTGTTTGTAAATTAGTTCATTTGTGGTTGCAGAGACGTGGAAGTCTTGATTTCAAATCAATTACATTAAGAAAAATATTATCCAGAGGGCACTTCAGTCATAGTCGCTTTAACGACGGTGTGGAAACTTCGCTAGCGACTCTAGTCGCAGGCAACGTCAACACAACTCAAAAAATCTCCGCCAAATTGGTGCAAAAGCGAGTTGCTAGAACGTTTATACGGCGTTTTCACACAACATTAAGTCGCTTTTGGCAACGCTAAAACGTCGACAAATTGTTACTTGGGTAGTTAGGTAATTGTCTGACGCTGATGCTGGGCCTTTCCGTAAAATCTTTTCGGTCGTTTTCTCACTGCTTTTTAGCGAGTTCATTGTTTGAAACCAGTGACGTGGTAACGGGGGGGGGGATAAAACCTCCCCTCGAAACTTATAACTTTGCAAAAGATAGTATACTAGGGTTTCGAACTTCCATTGTCTATATTTTTTACTGTCTCACAACGTTTCGATTGCTTATGTATCTGCATCTTCGGAAAGTATGGGTTTCCAAAATATCCTTGATGGTAATGCTCTGGTTCCTTTTTATGAATGCTGCTTCTTTGATCTTCCTTTTCTTGATTTTGATTTTCCCAGCAATGTTGAGCTATTTTTGATCCAGTTGAGTCCCCTTGCCGAGTTTTGCGTTTGTGTTCTTCTGCGAACTTCTATGGTTCGGTTTCCGGATCGGATACCGTTCTTGGTGTTGTGGCGGTATGTTTTTTTTTTCTTGAAGATAGTTCGAAGATGGCATCGGTTGCCAATTCTTCTTATCTTTTGATGTGTGTAATTATAAATGTCGCCTTCCTTTCACTATTTACGTCTGTTTTCTTCGCAAATCGGATCGACTTTTTCCGTTTTCGTTCTTTAAAGCTTCTTCTGTATTGTAGATGTAGGTGGCTTGATCCATCAGAGATTTTGTAATTTTCAGTTTGCTTGACGTGGAGTGGTTTGATTTTAAGTTTATATATTGTCCAGTATGAGTTGGTTTGCGATATACGAAAGTGGTTATTGTTAAATTTGTTTTGGTGACTAGAACGACGAGGAAATGGAACTGACAATTTTCTTATTTTTCCAGAGTTAATGTGATGCAGTTTCTAGTGCTGTTGATATGATTGAAGAATTGTTCTAGTGTATTGTTGTCCTTTTCCCAGATGACAAAATAGTTTAGGTATCTGACATAATTTTTGCAGAGCTACTTTTTCAAAGGATTCCATAAAGATGTTGGCCACTACCAGCGATAATGGGCTATGGCCGAACACGCCAGCTTAGTTCAAACAGAAGTGAATGGCATCCACATAGCAGCAATAGAAATATCCACGAAAAATATTTCGGAAAAAAACTTCTGCATTTACACAGATATCAGACAAGTACTACTAGACCTACAATGATCTCGTATTACAATGGGCTGAGTCCTAGAATGCCATAAAGCCTTGGTCAAAATATCAGAAAACAACAACATGGTCACATTAAAATGGATCAAAGGTCATGGCAAATACAAAGGAAACCAGATTGCAGATACGCTGGCCAGGAAGGCAGCGGGATAAATATTCTTTGAACCTGCCCCTTCTGCCAGTATAATAGCATTAATATTGGCGAACCAAATAGGAGAACACTCCCAAAAAGATTTTAGAAAAAGATGGGATTAAAGTAGAAACTGCAACCTTGCCAGGGAATTACTACGTTTTGCTGACCAAGCACCAGCAAAAAATTTTTTATCAATGACCAGCCAGAACCTGCGCTTTGTCACAGGCATTCTGACCGGCCATTGCCAACTTACTAAACACCTCAATAGAATGATGTTATCTGAAACACCTCTATGTCGAGTTTGTAAACAAGAAGATGAAACCTGGAACACATTCTCTGCGACTGTTCAGCCCTGTCATCTACTCGAAAGGCTATTTTCGACGAGTTTTGGCCAACAATAGCCAACATACGGGAGGCTCCCCTTGACGACGTTATCAACTACGTTTGAGGCGTAGGGTGGCTGACGGAGGAGGCCCTATAAGAGGATGTATAACGGGTCCAACGAGGCCTAAGTCCTATGCGAACTACCAGCGAAAGTGGAGATCCCATGGGTAGACCATCTTTTTTTCCTGGAAGTAAGAATTGGCATAATGGCATTGATTGATAGATTGGTTCTAACGAAGAGCTAGTTGTACTTGAACAGTTTCTGTTCAATGATTTGGAGTGATTCTTCCAGTGCTACGTTCGTGTACAAACTTTCGACATCAAAACTAACAAACTGGCCGTCAAGTTGTTGGTTGATGTTTCTAATGAAGTCCACGAAGTGCTTTAAATTTTTGACGAATACCTTTTGGAGGTAATAGATTTTAACTGTAAAATAGCGGAGCCAATCAAGTATATCTTCATGGTCCACTGGACAAGTTAGATTTATGGTTCACTGGACACAGGGTAGTATATAAGATTAGGTAGCCTTAGTGTTTTGTTAGTATTCCCCTTATGACGATTGCAGATACATAAGTATTCGAAACGTTACGAAAAAGTAAAATTAAAGACATATTACGCTCAAGTTCAACATTGAATACCACCTTCAAACAACATTTGAAAAAGATGCCGTTTGTTGACTTTGGAGCTGTATAGTTTAGAATACTTTTGTATCTATCCCCCGCCAAAAAAATTTTTTTTACGACGCTACTGGTTGAAACCACTTCACATCGTACGAAAACCAGAATTGATACTTTAAAAGCTTTACATTTGACTTCATTCCTCGAGGAAATAAACGCTCGCGACAAGTAGCTAAATTTGAGTACACTGTTTTCTATGTATAATTTAGTAACGATATAAGTTAATTGATAGCGATAAAGTGTATTTCAGGAAACGGTTAAAATAGTGAAACAAACGGCGTCAAGTCAAGGCAAAGCTAATTTCTCCAAGCCATTTTCTCATTATCCGGCAAACTTTGATGATTAATTAAACCTGCCTGAAACCGGGTTTGTGTGCAAGTATTGTTGTTTGACTCAATATCGACTGAGATTTAATAAGTAATCGAAAATTATTCTAAAAGTAACTTTTCTACAAATGAAATATAGATTTTACACAATATTGTATTGCGCTATTTGCAACTACTCTATTTTTTTAATGATTTGATTGGTTTGTTCGGGTTCGTCAAAATTTCCTGTTCTAAGCAGTCCGGAGCATGCGCGCTTAAAAAACGCGTTCTGGTTCGACCACAACTGTTCTGAACTGACCGGTTCAATACTGTACTGTACAGTGCCGTAAAGCCGTGCGGAATTAAATGGAACTGTATAGGACTATTTTCTGACGTATGCGAAAATTCATTTACGCATGTAAAGTTTGTGCGAAAAAATGATTTGTTCCTTGAAAATATACCCAAATAAATGGCTTTTTACGAAAAACAATAGAAACCTAGAGTATAATCTTGTATTATTTTATTATCCGCGTGTATTTTTATAAGGGTTTTGTCGAGGGTCTTGTATGGTGTGACCTAAAGAAGAGGAATCCCTGCCTAACCCAAAAATTCAACTTTTTTAGTGTTAAATTTCTGTTCTTTCAAAAACTGCAGAATTTCAATTTGGAAGAATTAAGGCAAGATTCTACCTTGTCGTCCAGTAGTGGTGATGATTTTTAAATGCAATGTAAAAAAATATGAAGCTATGAATTTTGTAGAAACACAAAAGCTATGAATTTTGTAGAAGAAACTGTGGACCTATATGATGAGAACCAATTCATGAAAAATTTTCGGTAAAATATTTATTTTATGCTAAAAATAAAGAGATAAACTTAAGACACTCTGGATCACACCACGTGCTTCTTCTTCACTCTATTATTATGGCTTGGTATCAATGTACATGCGGCAATTTTATGAAACTGCGTTTGGGTCCCGTCGATTGCGAAACTATCACGCGTAGTTCCAAAACGTTCTAGGACAGTTTTAAAATTCGGCAAACCGATGTTGCGCGAACCCACCGAAAAAAGGGTGCATCTTAAACAGGGGCGTGCGGTAAAGTTTCAAGTAGGTAAGGGAAGCAATTCGTAAAAACTTACCCATTTTTTTACAAAACTAATAATAATGTTTGAAAAAAACAATGAAAACCAAATGAGGCTAAAGACCAAAAATCTCTTCCAATCCTAGCTCCTCTTTTATTGTGCCTCATGCCCTGTTCTCGCTATGCAACTTTTCCATGCATCAAATTTTCCAATAACAGGTTAAAAGAAGACACAAGCAGATTGTGTCTTCTTTTAACCTGTTTCGAGAATCCTTTTCCGGAATTTTGGAACTTATTTCCAAAATTAGTTTCTTTGCATCGCAACCCGACCGAAGGTTTCCATAGCAAAAGGGACGAAGCCATTCGTGCCGACCCACCACATTCTTTTGCTGTTACATTTAAATATGAAGTTGTAAGAGTGTGACTACAAGTAGCATCCTTAAGCAGCTCTCTGTCCAACTTCCACGGTGTTAAAGTCATCCCATCGACACGTTTTTCATCGTTGCGGCATATACCAAGCGGCCCCAAAACAGCTGGAGGCTGATTCTTGAATTTCGTAGGAAAGATTGCACAGGAACGGTCATCTCCCTGATATCGACCAATAATAAGCTTTGAAGCATCGTAGGAACATTCCTACACTTTCATAAACCTGGTCCGGGGGCAGGTGTATGAAAGTGTAGGAAACTCGTGGCGCACCGAAAACTTTTTCCCGCCTTTATATTTTAAGATTCCACTAATCAACGTCAGAAAGAGTTTTTAATAGTCCCAAGCTAATTTTATACATTGAGTTAAGTGGTTGAATGAAACGAGTGTTCTGGTTTGGGTGCATTTTTTTTCATGTTCCATTCAATCTGCACTCGGACTGCACTGACGCAATTTTTTGTCAGCACCAAGCCAGTGTTAAGGCACTACGAGTAGCGCAAGCCGACGCATTGGCCAGACAAGGCTCGGCAATAAAGTTCACAGGGTCTAAACCATTTTGTGGGATCGCTAAAGCCAGAGACAAAAGAAACCTCATTACATGTCCTATGTCATTGTGAAGGCCTAGTTAGAACCAGGGCTTTACTGGGGGACCTAGAATCTCCGCGGCCAGAAAGCTACATACAGGGCACACTGGCAAAGCTTCCGGATTTCATGATAAGGGCGGGGCTGCAAATTCTTTTCTAGTTCTAGCAAAGCAGGAAAGAAGAAAGGGGAACCACAATAGATCTGTGTCTACATTATCCCATTTTAATCTAATGTATGGGCTTGATATTTAAAATAATTTTTAATATTTTTAATAGAATCTACAGTAATTTCCTATTTCAAAAATTACATTTAAGAAGATGATGTTTTTCTTGGGGAGGCACTGCTTTCCTAGCTTCCATGGACCGCTCGCCGCTGATCTTAAATCAATTTGTTATGATCTTCAATGGGGCCCAGCTCACCGGGTTTTTAAATTAAGACTTTCATTTTCTTCAGAAAACGTAAGGGTACTTGAAAGAAGTGTTTTTAACTTGTTCCAAGGAAATTCTGACCTTGAACGAAGGAATCCAAGGGGGTTGGCCTTGCAATGTTCTTATTTAGAGCGATAGAGTAAATTAATAATAATCGTTGATAACGACTATGTCAAGCGAATATCTATAATATGAATAATTGTAATAAATCAACAATGCCAATACCTATTCATAGCCTAGATTGATATTAACAATATAAACTATATTTTGTTTTGTATAGAAACGTGTGCTAGATTAGACAAAGTTTGTTATATCTTTAAAGACCTTGTTTATCCATTACAGCCCATTTTGTTTTTGGGCAAGAGATCTTTCTTTTTTTTACACACTTTAGATACTATTAATTAAATAATTAATTAATAGTTTAAATTAAGGTAAAGGGTTTGGAATTTGTATTGCCAAATAAGGAGACTGAAGCGGACCGCTGTAACCAACTCAACTCAAACTATTAAAATTCAACTGAGACGCATCAGGAAATGTTTAGCAATTCAAAGTGCTCCGAAAAAGGTCATTATAAACTTTAACTAGTTTTAATTAGGTAGGTATCTAGTTTAAAACGAGTTGGTCCGATCCAGAGCGTAAAAGGGCTGGAGCCGGTCCTGGTCGAATGCCCTGCAGAGAATATTTATACGCCGTGTATATGTTTAAGTTTAATAGCGTTTTGCTTTTACTGCACCGATGTGCACTTATTATTTCTCTATCTTTTATATTTATCCAAGTCAGAAAAGGACATAGATACATTTAGTGCGCATCAGTGCATCAAAAGGAAAACGCTATAAATCTTGTTAACGGTGGCACGTGCCAACATTCAGTTTCTCGTGGTTCCCGTTGACCCCTTTATGTACAGGGTGGCCAACAAATAAGGCTTAAAACATCATTTATTAATAATTCTAAAATACGGAGCTAGAAAACTTACAGTTAATTAATAACATTAAAGTTGCTTTTTCCCATTCATTAAATTTACCAACGCATCTTGGTTTTCCATTAAAGATGGATATTTTAGATTTAAAAATAAACGAGCCTTCTTATTTTTTAATAACTTATTTTTTTTATTTAAAAACTGGAAATTTTATAAATACTTCAAACCTATTTTAAAGTGTAACCAGTCTAAAAGAATACTATATAATTACTAAAACTAACAAAAAATCACCAAAATCTAGCAAAAAAATAAGATTTTTTTAACGATTTACACAAATCAGTAAAACAAAACAGTATAGCGCTATTGCATCGTTGTTTCCTAGGCGTCGTTCTAAAAATCACGAAAAAATGGCCTTTCGAGTTTTTTGATGACCTATTTCGAATGTTTTTAGGTGACATATGACAATTTTGTTATTTTCCGTTTAAAAGGGCCAGTTTTATCTTAAATACAAAAAAAATTAATGTTTACAGTATTGCCATATTGTAGTGCTAGACTTTACAGGTGGCAATTTTGTATTTTTGTTACCCCTAAACATACCCTATGGTGAAAATCTTAAAGTGTTAGCCCATTTTTTTGTGAGGTCCTATATTTTCTTCGACTAGTAAATGTGGTTCGTATAAGCTAAGAGGGAGGACTTGCCATTACCTAATTTTCTGTTCAGCCCTTAGGTAACAGTCTTCTGGTAAAGAACGTTTCATTACACCCAAAACGTGAAATATCCGCTCCCTGACCGCCTACAACCTGGACCAGGGGACAAGTTGCTTTAAATGGGTACAATAAATACGCAGGATTGATATAATAAATTGCTGGAGATATCGTCAAGGTCTAAGTTAAGTGAGTAAGAGTCCCACGCTACAAAGAGATTTAACATTAATGTTTTTTTGATACTGAGACTCCAATGTCGGACCAACGCCCAGTTTTTTAAGCTAGGTTAGTTGTAAGTATGACTTGAGCTGTCACTTCCTAAACTCGTTGTACTGTGATACTTTCTAAGAGTATAAGGAAGATAAAAGGAAAAAAAATAAACGAAGTAAGAAATGTGAGTGAACAAAGAACATTAAAATTTATTTAAGTTAAGTGCATTCGCACTGCTTAAATATCAAAGGCTGTAAAGCTGCTCTTATCAAAGCGATATTCTGGTTTTGACTTTACAAGTGCGGCAAAGCAGAACACATTGAAAACAATGCTAAAAATCGCGTTTTTCGCACGCCCTAGAAATAATATCGTGTGTCGAAGCCTGACGCAAATCAAGATCAGAAATAAAAAATTTGGTAATTATATAAGGACCCAAAATTCATTTAGAATCTTCGGATTATTACATCCGGAGCAAATTAAGTTTTGAAAAGTGACATTTTCATCAAGAGCAATTAAAACACATAAATTTAGCGCTGAGCGAGGCGACAGCGCTGAAAAGGGCTAAAATTTTATTAGTTTTTGTTTGGCCTCAAAAGAAAATTTCAGATTTAAATCTTGGAAATTGGTCTGACAATTTGCGTTAAATAAATTATCACTTATTGTTATAGTAGGAGTAGACGGGGGCCCAAGGCTCTAGTGTTCCCTTTTTGCCTTACCCATGAGCCCCACCTGCAACCTGCTCCGCCTGTACGGCGCGGCGCGGCGGCAACTGGCTCTTCGGGTCTCCCTGGGTAACTATTCTTGAATTTCTTAGGAAAGATCGCACGGGAACGGTCAAATGCCTGATATCGACGAATAACATGGTTTGAAGCTATCACTATCCGGCCAGGTATCGAAGGAACCTCCCTACTTTCATGCACTTGCCTCTGAGCAGAAGAACGAGCGGTCTTGTCTTGTTTTGAGTTTTGGCGTCATATCACGGCGACGGGTTTACTATTACTACACCTCGAGCTATTCACAATTTTTGGGAATGCATTGCGACGGTTACACAACTACATCGCGATAGGATTTATGTCGTCGCGGGTAGTAAACCGGCACGTTATCCCGACGTTTTGTTACCATGTAGTTTTGACTTTATAGGGTTTTTATAGATTTTCTTTTTCCCATATTATTAATTGGAAATATGTTGTTCTTTTTCTAAACCATATCAGGACGCATACCATAAAATATGTGAAGACATAACAGAAAACGAAAATAATTACCATTTAATTAACCACTTTTCTGAAGTCACAACATCTTATATTTATAAACGCCTAGCACTTTACTGATTAAAAACGCTGATGTTTTGATAAAAAAAAACGCGCCCCTCCCCCAGTTTTGACCTAGTTCTATCTAAAATGTTAATAAAAAATCGGAATTATTTGAGATCAGGATTTCCAAATTAAATGTCTCCAGTTTTAATATGTTTTATTAACTAAATATTAATATTTTTACTTTATTGGAACATGCAACTACTAATCAGTGATTTAACGAGGAAAATTGCCATTTTTTAAAAACATTTTTTTTGGTACCTAAAAACTCTTTTATACATTTTTTATATATTTGGTCAGAGTTTCGTTTCCGACAATAAGTCATTAACAAAGATATACAAAAAAACTTAGAACATGTTCCATTTTATTGCCTACAAACACGGCATCTTTGAAGCTCTATATTTCAGAAAATAATCCTACTCTCTATATGGTTTCTTTCTTATTTTTATATCAAGGCTTCCAGTACCCAGTACTATGGCATATAAATTATGACATGAAAACTCTGCAGCACACAGGGAGTTCACTATTTCTTCACACAAGCTTGACCTTTGATTTATACAACAGATCGCTTAACTTATCATGGGCATAGTCAGGGTTCTTCTTAAGGGAAAGCGTAGGGAAGGGGAGGTTGTAATTGCTCTAAAGAATGTTGTCGCAACTCGGCTTAGATCGATCTGACATTTAGTATGTTTATACGGGCCTCTTAAAGCCTTTTTACATACTTAAGAATGGTTTTAAAATATTGTCATATAAACACCACTAAACTCGGCTTAAGCACTAAATCGACTTTATTTTAAAGTGATTATTATAAACACTTTAAAAACGCTTTAGCACATTTCTTCCAATCTAAAGAAACCCTTAACCCTTAACTTTAAGTCAAAACGATTGAAAAGAGTAAGAACTCGTCGGGCTAAAATTAGAAGGCATTTCAATGTGCCCTGTATATACTTACGTTTATTATACGTCTTAAGAATATACAGACCGCTTCAAGCTACTGCGAACATAGGGCGGAAGAAGTCTAATTTGCCAGTGTACGTACATGCAGAGACACCGCACGCCTATCAGTAAAGCAACCAACACTCAGGCTTCCGATCGCCATTCGCCGCCGTTCGCCGCCTTTCGCCTTGTATTTAGTACGCCTCTAACCACGGTGCTGTGTGGAGCGTAGTCAATGAAACCGGAATTTGGTCAATAAATACGCAAATTTTTATATCGTAATTTTCTTATTTTTTGTCACTGATAAATAAGAGCGTTTTATTGTCAACTGCTCAGATTTATCAGTGACGACGTGTTACAATGAAAATAATAAGGAGAAACAAAATAAAAGCAAGTTCTCAAAATAAAATAATACATTCTAAAAACCAAAAAGATTCTCCCAGTCAAAAAAAAATTAAAGCAAATGTTCGAAAAGTCCTCCTTGCTCGGCTAGACAATATCCGAGCCTACTATAAAAACCTCTTCTAACGTTTCCAAGCATGTTAGGGGTGATAATTTGAAAAGCTTCTTCAAAAACAGATAGAAGTCATTAGGAGCTTACACCAAATCTTACACCTAACAACTGCCTAGCAGTTGGAATAATGTGCTGCTGCAGTAGATCCAAGTATCTAGGACCATTCAAATTGCAATTGCCGTTAATAAAAAATGGCCCAATTACGTGTTCCCCTATAATACCCCCCCCCCAAACATTTAGTTTTTGGGGATACTGTGTTCTTACGTCAAAATACAAATGCAAATTTTCCCTCGACCAATATCGAACGTGTGTTGGGTTATGACGATTTGACCATTTGACCATCTGCACTTTTTCGGCAACTTCGTAGACATCCATTTTTGGTTTTAAAAATGTATTATTTCAATTAAGAAGTTACCCATCTGTTTGTCGAGCAAGGTAGAAATAAAACAAAATAATAAAAACAAAATGAATTTCCAAAAGATAACACTGCAGCGTGCTTCGAATCCACCTCGGTCGTACGGCACGGAGAGTAAATTGGACTTGATTCCCCCTATGTTCGCAGTAGCTTGAAGCGGTCTGTATATTCAAATTTAGCCGCCTGAGAAGGAGGTTTTGCCTCGTGGATACTCTTTTGTTTTTTTTTGAGGGTGCAGAGAGCGTTATAAATTCTAAACAGGCCCTGCATGCAAAGAGAAATAAACATAAGAATGCAGGATCGCGTTCATTATCCGCCCTAAAATTCACCGTAGGTCACTTGAGGTTATTTTTTTATACTGCAAGGCAAAAAGAGAGGGGTAGTACTTCAAAATAAAATGACCTCTAGTTTTAATATCCCAACATGCCATTGCAAGATGAGATTTCTTAAGCACCTGTAAAGTCACCCTATTAATAACCCTATATTTGTCGTCTCTGTTTCCTTTTTGTTAGTTCGAAGAGGAGGAGTAATACGTAAAACGAACTCGCCTTTCTGTGCCGAATACTTTAACATAAGGGGTAGCTATCTAATAGGAAGGTTAGCTCTTAAGAAGCTTTTGTTTTCTAGAATTATTTTGGTTTTGTTTTAAAGCTGTTTGGAAACGACAATACTATAAGGGAGACATAGAGTTTCGTTTTAATAAAAAATTGGGTTCCTTTCTTTGTTAGAATGAAGTAAAACTGTTATGAATCAGTGAAATTAGCAGCCTTTAAAAAACGTAACAAGTTATTTCTCTAGCTGCCCCAGACGTTTAAGACAAAAAAAATATTTGTTTTTTTTTATTATATTTTAAGGACCCTAAAGACAATTAAATTTCAATTTTAATTTTTGTAGGCAGTTTTTGTGACAACCCCTTTTATATTTAATTTAATATATTTTATTAAGCTTATTTTTGTGTGTAAACAAAGCTTTAAAACTTTTAACATACAAAACCATAGATAGTCATGGAATATGTCGCTGTCAGTGTTCAGAAAAGTCACACAAATTCTGTCTTTCCTCTTACATAGGGCCCAGTTGCTCAATTTTTATTTCTGTCTATTTGCCTTCAAAAAGTAGAGAGAGGAGACAAAATTGTGCATGCAATGTATTAAAACTTGTGTAACTGGGCCCATAGTGAGAATTTTCGATACTTTTTGACGTTTATTGGTAAAACTAGTCCTGCAGAATATTTTTAAAATATTATATTTACAAAATGTTGTTAAAAAATGACGCTGTTTCTCTTACAACGTTAGGAAAAAATATTAAGAACGCTGCGTTTTTATTTGAAATGAGGCAATAGGTAAAAATCACCACTTACCGATGATTCGTGAATTGTCATCAGAGATCGAAAAAAATCCAGGGAGGCTGAGTTTTTGGTATGTTCTTTCGGGGAGTCTGAAAGTAAACCTCCCAAGTTTTTGTTTATCCCACTCCTCGGAAACCATCTGCCATTTTGAAAAATCTCTGTAACCGACTTTTCTCCATTTCTATTGGTCGGAGGCGAAAAAGTCTGAGAAAAAAAATATTCGTCAAAAAATTTGCAATATTTTTTTCCAAGTGCTCAACATTATGTAGTTAGTATCCCAAAAGGTAGAGGGCGCCAAAGTTACAAAAAAATCAGTTTTAAAGTATTTTGGCAAAGAAAAATTGATTTTTTTTTAAACTTTAAATAAGGAAGTTGTAGATCTATAGATACAGCGACTGAAAGTCGGTAAAATTATTTTTAAACCACTCTCTGGGCACACATGAGTTGTGGTATATACAGACCGCTTCAAGCTACTGCGAACATAGGGGGAATCAAGTCCAATTTACTCTCCGTGCCGTACGACCGAGGTGGATTCGAAGCACGCTGCAGTGTTATCTTTTGGAAATTCATTTTGTTTTTATTATTTTGTTTTATTTCTGCCTTGCTCGAGAAACAGATGGGTAAGTTCTTAATTGAAATAATACATTTTTAAAACCAAAAATGGATGTCTACGAAGTTGCCGAAAAAGTGCAGATGGTCAAATGGTCAAATCGTCATAACCCAACACACGTTCGATATTGGTCGAGGGAAAATTTGCATTTATATTTTGACGTAAGAACACAGTATCCCCAAAAACTAAATGTTTGGGGGGGGGTATTGTAGGGGAACACGTAATTGGGCCATTTTTTATTAACGGCAATTGCAATTTGAATGGTCCTAGATACTTGGATCTACTGCAGCAGCACATTATTCCAACTGCTAGGCAGTTGTTAGGTGTAAGATTTGGTGAAACATGGTTTCAACAAGATGGTTGTTCTGCTCACAATGTTGACCTTGTTAGGGAATATCTTGATAATGTATTTCCTAATCGGGTTATAAGTACACGGGGAACTATTTTATGGCCAGCTCGATCTCCCGATCTTGCTCCGAATGACTTCTATCTGTTTTTGAAGAAGCTTTTCAAATTATCACCCCTAACATGCTTGGAAACGTTAGAAGGGGTTTTTATAGTAGGCTCGGATATTGTCTAGCCGAGCAAGGAGGACTTTTCGAACATTTGCTTTAATTTTTTTTTGACTGGGAGAATCTTTTTGGTTTTTAGAATGTATAATTTTATTTTGAGAACTTGCTTTTATTTTGTTTCTCCTTAATATTTTTATTGTAACACGTCGTCACTAATAAATCTGAGCAGTTGACACTAAAACGCTCTTATTTATCAGTGACAAACAATAAGAAAATTACGTTATAAAAATTAGCGTACTTATTGACCAAATTCCGGTTTCATTGACTACGCTCCACACAGCACCGTGGTTAGAGGCGTACTAAATACAAGGCGAACGGCGGCGAACGGCAGCGAATGGTGATCGGAAGCCTGAGTTTTGGTTGCTTCACTGATAGGCGTGCGGTGTCTCTGCATGTACGTACACTGGCAAATTAGACTTCTTCCGCCCTATGTTCGCAGTAGCTTGAAGCGGTCTGTATATTATTATTTATAGTAAGAGCAGTACAAATGAGATATCAAATTAAAGCAAAATGACCCGGTCTGTCGGCATGAAAATTGCCGAAAGTATCTGACAGACTAACATTTAGTCGGGTAAATAAGTTAAAACTGATTTTTTCGCAACTTCAACGCCTTCTATCTTTTTGAAAACTAACTACAGAGAGTTGAACCTGCAAAAAAAATATTGCAAATTTCATGCCAAAGATTTTTGTTTTTATACTTTTTTGCCTCTGGCGAACAGAAATGGAGAAAATGGGTACCAAAGTTTTTTCATAATGGCGGATAGTTCCCGAGAAGTCGGGGAAACACAAACTTGGAAATTTTACTTTCGGACCCCCAAAGAATATACAAAAACACATTATAACATTTTTGAAAATCCTTTCTCGTCCCTTTTAGCACTTAATAATAATTTTACCTACTTCTCCAACTCCTCGCGTCGCGTTTATGGACTCGACTATGTCAGTCTGTCAGATACTTTCGGCAATTTTCATTCCGATAGATTGGGTCATTTGTGTAGCGTACGTCACAAGCTTTAATTTGATACTTCATTTGAACTGCTCTTACTATAAATATTAATATACAGAGCGCTTCAGGTTACTGCGAACATAGGCCGGAAGAAGTCTAATTGGCTAGTGTACGTACATGCAGGGACACCGCACACGTATCAGTGGAGCAACCAACACTCAGACTTGCGATCACCGTTTGCGGCTTGTGTTTAGTACGCCTCTAACCACGGTGCAATGTGAAGTGTAGTCCATGAAACCGGAATTTGGTCAATAAATACGCAAATTTTGATAACGTATTTTTTTTTTGTTACTGATAAATTAGAACGTTTTATTTTCAACTGCTCAGATTTATCACTAACAACGTGTTACAATAAAAATAATAAGAAGAAACAAAATAAAAGCAAATTCTCAAAATAAAATAATACATTCTAAAACCAAAGAGATTCTCCCACTCAAAAAAAAATTAGAGCAAATGTTCAAAAAGTCCTCCTAGTTCGGCTAGACAATATCCGAGCCTATTAAAAAAACCTCTTCTAACGTTTCCAAGCATGTTGGGGGTGATTGTTTAAAAAGCTTCTTCAATTTTAATCCGAAGTTCTTCCAAATTATTAGCACTTTCATGCCCGTAAACTTTATTTTTGATATAATTCCATAGATAAAAGTCATTAGGAGCAAGATCGGGTTATCGAGCTGGCCATAGAATAGTTCCCCGTGTACTTATGATCCGATTAGGAAATACATTATCAAGATATTCCCTAACAAGGCCAACATTGTGAGCGGGACATCTTGTTCAAACCATGTTTCACCAAATCTCACACCTAACAACTGCCTAGCAGTTGGAATAATATGATGCTGCACTAGATCCAGGTATCAGAACCATTCAAATTGCCGTCAATGAAAAATTATCTGCTCCCCTACAATACCCACCCAAACGTTTAGTTTTTGGGGATATTGTGTTCTTACGTCAAAATACAAATGCAAATTTTTCCCTCAACCAATATCGAACGTGTGAAGGGTTATGGCAGCCACTGTCTTACTTGTTCTCAAAAGTAATGGCTATTATTCTTAAAAAGCGTCAAAAACGCATCAAATTTTTCCGGAGGACAACTATCGTCGTATGGAATTTTGAGAAACAATGATGGAAAGGGCTAATCATGATGGAAACTTTCTGAGATCTATTCTTTTCACAGATGAAAGCACTTTTCCATTATTGAATCGTCATAACTCAACACACGTTCGATATTGTTCGAGGGAAAATTTGCATTTGTATTTTGACGTAAGAACACAGTATCCCCAAAAACTAAATGTTTGGGGGGGTATTGTAGGGGAACACGTAATTGGGCCATTTTTTATTAACGGCAATTTGAATGGTCCTATATACTTGGATCTACTGCAGCAGCATACTATTCCAACTGCTAGGCAGTTGTTAGGTGTGAGATTTGGTGAAACATGGTTTGAAAAAGATGTCCCGCTCACAATGTTGGCCTTGTTAGGGAATATGTTGATAATGTATTTCCTAATCGGGTTATAAGTACACGGGGAACTATTTTATGGCCAGCTCGATCACCCGATCTTGCTTTTAATGACTTCTATCTGTGGAGAGATATCAAAAATAAAGTTTACGGGCATGAAAGGGCTAATAATTTGGAAGAACTTCGGATTAAAATTGAAGAAGCTTTTCAAACTATCACCCCTAATATGCTTGGAAACGTTAGAAGGGGTTTCTATAATAGGCTCGGATATTGTCTAGCCGAGCAAGGAGGACTTTTCGAACATTTGCTCTAATTTTTTTTTGACTGGGAGAATCTCTTTCGTTTTTAGAATGTATTATTTTATTTTTAGAACTTGCTTTTATTTTGTTTATTATTTTGATTGTAACACCTTGTCAGTGATAAATCTGAGCAGTTGACAATAAAACGCTTTTAATATTTATCAGTGTCAAAAAATAAGAAAATTACGTTATAAAAATTTGCGTATTTATTGACCAAATTCCGGTTTCATTGACTACGCTCCACACAGCACCGTGGTTAGAGGCGTACTAAATACCAAACGCAAGTCACGTAAGTGGTGATCGCAAGCCTGACTGTTGGGTGCTTCACTGATAGGTGTGCGGTGTCCCTGCATGTACGTACACTGGCAAATTGGACTTTTTCCGGCCTATGTTCGCAGTAGCATGAAGCGGTCTGTATAATCCACAACATGCGAAAGCGGTTCTCAAAGAATTTTACCGACTTTCAGTCGCTCTAGTTCAGAGACTGTTCAATTAGTTATAAATAATATACATATTTTTATAGGATTTTTCTAAAATCTACAACTTTCTTATTTAAAGTTTAAAAAAAAATCACTTTTTGTTGTCCAAAATACGTTAAAACTGATTTTTTTATAACTTTGGCCCCTCTATCTTTTTTGAAACTAACTACAGGAACTTGAGCACACAATATTTTTGTTCTCAGACTTTTTCGCCTCCGACCAATAGAAATGGAGAAAAGTCGGTTACAGAGATTTCTAAAAACGATGGATGGTTCCCGAGGAGTGGGGGAAACACAAACTTGGGAGGTTTACTTTCAGTGCCCCCGAAAGAACATACCAAAAACTCAGAAGACAATTTTACTGTATTACCTGCCAAAAAAAGGTAATTGGCATTGAAAATGTCAAATTTATATATCAACTTTGCATTTTCAAGTGAAACACTCTCTCGGGCAACCAGCGTGGGATCCTCGGGGTTCACTGGTCATCCCCTCCCCAAACATCATTCAACGCTATCATACACCTTGATGTCCAACATTGAATTACTCATTCACCTTATCATAAGCATAATTTGTTAGAAAGAGAACAATCTTAGTTTTAATATCTCTTTAACACATTATTCTTACGTTAATTTTTGACAATTTTCTCACAAACCTCTATAGATAAAAACAATGTGTTTGATTTTTTTGAAATCAGGAAAAATGTTTTTTTTATTTTTATACTGGGACTTTACACAACAAATACAAAATATCCGTGCACGTAGCCCAGATTCGAACCCGAGACCTTTCGTGCGGCAGGCCGATACCCTATCTACTGCGCTATGGAGACCGGCTTAAGAATGTAGTAATATGCAGGATGTTTCGTTTCAAAATACAAAGTTAATTTGACATTTGCCATGACAAATGTTTTTTTTCGCAGGTTAATCTAAAAGGCGTGAAAAATTTTTGATTTTTAATAGTTATTTATGTATCTAGATCTTAAAGATAGCGATTAAGGCCCGCGGCGTGAAAATAAAGACGTGAGCCGATAGGCGAAGGTTTTTACACGCCAAGGTCGTTAAACGCAATTTAAGAACGAGATACATACAATGTTTTATACACAACCGTGTTTTTTAGGAGAAGAAATATAAAAAAATTGTTGGTCTAAAGCTCTTTAATATTTTGACAACACACGAATTACTGTCAGTAAGCGGGCGGAATATTCATGTCACTTTTTAGTCAAGCAATCTGACAGAAACAAATTTTCATATAAATTGCATTTTTTTCGCGATTTCAATAGATATCGAGAGATTTATTTTTTACAGGGTGTTGTATATGTTACTATATTTACGCCAATTAAATATACTATAACCTTGCTTTAATTTGTTTACTCTTTTTCTACTTTTTAATGTAAAACAACAATTTGTCTTGTGACTTAGTGATAAAATAAAAAGTTGACATTTAGACTTAGTGATAAGAACTTTGAAGAATGGTGCGATTTCCAAAGACATATGTTTGTAGTAATTGAGAAAAAATTTACGAAGAAGATGTCTTCACTTAATAAAAAGCTACAAATGTTAAAACGTTCTGAACCAAAACCAAAAACGTCAAAGGAAATCGCAAACATTGTAGAAAACCTATCCTCTCAAACTTTTAATAACAAAGAAATATCACTTTTAAACAAAGGTCTTAATTTTGCTCTGGCCCACAAAAAGATAATTTAAGTGATATTATTGCAAATATTGAAAGTTCAATCTCTAATCTTTCAGAAGGCACAAAGGGCTATGTGCGAGATGCTTGCCGATATCAGATCTCTCAAAACATCATTCAAAACAATAAAAATAGTACATAAAATCACAATAAAACAATTAAAAGTTTGAGAGAAAAAGATGTTTTCTATCTAAAGGTTGACAAGGGTAATAAAGTTGTTATATTAGATAAAAAAGATTATTTCGAAAGGGTAGATAACCTAATAAAAAACAGACCCTACAAACAAGTCCCAAAGAACCCCTTACCAAAAATGATTAACGAAGTAAAAAACACAATTAAAAAATGTAACAATATTATTACTGACAATATTAAATATAAACTACAAGTAAGCAATCCCACTATGCCGAAACTGTATTGTCTTCCGAAAATCCACAAGCCTGGAAATTCGGTTAGACCTATAGTTTCTGCTGCAGGATCACCTACTTACAACATTTCGAAATGGCTAGCAAACGAGTTTGAAAATTTACCTTTAAAGGACAAAGGTTTTTCTGTTCAAAATTCCCTTGAAGGTGAAATTTTAATCTCGTTTGATGTTAGTTCGTTGTTTCCTAGTGTGCCGATCCCCAATACCTTACAATACCTGGAGGAACTACTAAGAAAAAACAATCTAGAAGACAAACAGACTTTAGAATACCTATCTTTAACAAAACTCTGCATGAATCAAAATTACTTTCAATGTAAAAATAACTACTACCAGCAATTAGAAGGAACCACAATGGGTAATAGTTTATCACCTTTTATCGGAAACCTATTTATGAGCAAATTTAAATCAGATATAAGTAAAGAATTTGAGTATTTCCCCAGAATATGGTTCAGGTATGTAGACGATGTGTTTGCAGTATTCAACACTAAAGTAACTAGTGTTGAAAATTTTATGGAAAAAATAAATAACAAATTTCCCACAATTAAATTTATTTATGAAATAGAGAACAGAAAAGGAACGGCCACCAACAGGTATATTCCAAATGACTCTTTTCATTGCTTACAACATAAGCTTGCAAGTTTGCACTTTTTAACATATAGATTAGTAAATATCCCCTTAAACAAAGAAAGATTTGAAGCAGAAAAGAATAGGATTAGGAATATAGCTGGCAAAAACGGCTACGACGAAGGCTTAATAAATAAGCTGATAAATAGACATTCTTTTCAAAACACCTTTCGGAATTCCACTTTTTTCAGACAAACGAATACCTGCGACTCAAAATTTGTATCAATTCCTTATAATCCTAATTATACGAAAGGATTACAAAAAGTATTTAATAACACCGGTCTTAAATTAGTATATCAATCCGGTAACACAATAAGAAGCTTAATAGGAAATCCCAAGGATAAAACTACAGTTCTAGAAAAAGTGGAATTTACGAAATTAGTTACATGGATTGTGACAAAAAATATGTTGGCCAAACGAGACGCTCTATTCAAACACGTTTTAAAGAACACTTAGCACACTTAGAATACGGAAGAACAGAAAAGTCAAGTGTGGCCGAACATGCTTTTGAAAACAATCATAGATTCACATTAGATATTCTAAAACTTGTAAAAAGTGTACCAAACTAAAGACTTTTGAATGCATATGAAAGTATGGAAATCATTGAATCCAGAAATAGTTTATTTTATGGTTTATTCTTTGGTTGAGGGGAGATAGGATTAGAAATCGTGATCAATCACAAATTATTAGTCTTATCTCCGCCCACTAAAGGATTGTATATAAGATAGAGCGTAGATTAATTTAGTTTATTGTTTATCGTCTTCTGATGATGCTAACGTTGTTAGCGAAACGTACGTCGAGTACAAAAAAGTGTAGTTTTGGTTTGTGGCAAACAATCATAATTTTTTTTTTGAATTTGTCATAGCTTTAACTGGTCTTTAAATGTAAAATGAGTTAATTTTACTGACTGTTACTCTTTTCCTACTTTTTGATGTAAAACGACAATTTTTCCTAACTTTAATTAATCTTTAATTAAACGAAAATAACTTATAAATACTAAACATATAATAATAATAAAAAAGGAAAGAAGTTGAATTGAAATTGGTTACTTCAACCGAAAAGAATCCAAAAACAAAAGATCAAAAGATCTTGGGTGGAAAAAAATGGAAATTCCAACTTTAATGAGCATCCCACAAGGATCACACAAAGGACCAAAGCGAAAAGAAAAATGATTAAAAGACGTTTCGCAATGAGCAACCAGCGTGGGCTCATCAGTGGTTTCACTGGTCACCCTCCCCAAACATCATTAAACACCATCATACATTTTGATTTCTAACTTTGAACTACTCTTAAATAGGCATCGTTCCGCATTGGTACTTGTGTAAGTCACCTGATACGGGTTCATCCTGGCGTGTTAATATTTCCAATAAGGTTATGTTCCTAAAGCAATTAAAACAAAGAACTAATGTTGGAAATTAATGATATGATGGTGTTTAATGATGTTTTCTTATCTCCTAACCGATTTAATTAAGTAATGCCTTGGTATAGAAAGCATACATAAGGCTTTTGTCACAATGGCTTAGATTTTCTGCAGTGCCGCACGTATTTTTTTTTGCAGGGGGGGGGGTGAAAATTACCCGATATATTTTTCGAAATGTCAAATTTTGAACCGGATCGTCTTCCAAAAAAGTTAAAAAAATTTTAAATCAAGCCATTCGATTAAAAGTTATAGCAAATTTAAAAGTATGCAAGATTTTTTGGCCCACCTTATATAATGAGACACCCGCTACCAACGTAACCAATATATAAACAAAATAATATACTTACCCCTCCCTTATGTGGAACAATGCAAGCCTCCCTTTTTAAAACCCCAAAATCTCACAGTATCATTAAGTATTGTCACTATATATGTCAAACTTATAATTTTATTTTATTTATAATATTAAAATATTTCACGATTTTAACGCGATTTCACCTGACCTGATTTTCAAGCTCGCACATATACATATATAACGGCCAAAATATCGATTAATTTTCGACTCAGCTATTTACAGCTTGTAGCTGTTTTTTTACCTTTGGATGGCGGAAGGTATCGAACCTAAAAATTGTAGCCTGAGAACATCGAAACTGTAACCGATGGAGAAAACAGGAAAATTAAAAATGATGGGGTGATTTTTTTTAGGTTATTTCGACTACACAGCGCACGTGAACACCTGTCGGTCGAAATTCAATAGTCCAAAAAGTCCGAATTTCAAATATCTCGCTCGTTTTTGTGATACGTTTGCTACAATTGACGCGCGGTGCTCTTTATGCGGAGTTTCGAAACGGACTGAAACTCTGGAGTTTTCGCAGTGAAACTCTCCAAATATAACGTGCTGAAAGGCTTCTAAGAGTTGACGCGTAGGAACTTTCTTGTATTGCGAGCGTACACTCCTTTTCGAGCGGCGCATAGTGAGAAATAAATTATATAGGTATATATTATATTTGCAGGCGACAAAATAGTTCCGCGTGAGTAGGCGACCTTGCCGGGCCCGTTGCGCGCCTTCAATCAGCATTTTTGGTCTGAACATGGGTGATATCCCAAGCAGTCAATTTCACTTGTGCCATTGTCGTTGCCACCAAAAATGGGTAGAAGCGTAGAATGTTCCCTAAAAAAAACTATTTATAGAAAAAATGTCAGTATTGTCACTTAATGTGGTCACTATTATGGTCAAAAAATTACCACAGTGTCGTAAAAATATAAAGTTACACGCGAAAGTAATATATTCTGCTATTTATCTATACAGGGTGTTCCAAATTCGATTCTCACCATGAGGATCTCCTAAACGGTAGGAGATACCAAAATGTTTAAATTATGGTAAAGTTGCGCAATTTGACGCTTTGATCAAAACGAAAAAAAAAGTTTACAAATTCCGGGTAGTTTCGGAGAAAAAAATCGAAATCTTTATTTTTAGTTTTTATTTTTCTTAAAGCTGTCAAGAAACGCTTAAAATTTTCTACAGGCACTTTTTTAAGATCTACCTAATGAAATGTCCATTTTCGAAATTTTACATTTTAGTGTGACAGTAGCACTGTCAAGTTCATTTTTTCTTATGGACACATGCTTTTTTTCTCCTGCCGTTTGGTTCGTAAAGAATGAAAGATATTTTACAACCTCATTTTGAAGTACACTTGATTTTTAAAAAACGCATACATGCAGTCACAAAATTCACCTTTCTAAAAGTGTATAATATATACTGACTACCAGATAAAATGCCTAAACGCTTCAAAAGTACGACAATTTGTCATATTGTTTAAAAAAGGTCTCTAAAGATGAAAATATTTTTTTACTTTAATTAAAAGCAACCTTATTTTTATATTAAATTTTGCATAATCCTAAAAAATCAACAGAAATAATGTTTTAGTAAAGTCTTTATTGAACAACATAAAATTATCACTCGAGTAACGGACGAAGGCTGTTCTATAAAGAGGGCGGTAACCCATCTTGGAATTGATAAAATAACAATAATACGATAGAAACAGCGCTGGATTAAAAACAATTCGACGAATAGGAAACTTGGATTAGGACCAAAACGATGGAATAGTAATTATTTTAACTTAAAAAAGAACTAAAATAAATAATTTAGCATTTAATAGGATCACCATTTTTCTCTATTACAAGCTGCAAACGTCTGGGCATTGAAAAGGTTAAATTTTGAAAATACTGCATCGCTTAACTCTTCACCATTTCGTGGTCTTCAATTCCTTTGGTATATTATTTTAACGATTCAGCCCCATATATTTTCCATTGGGTTAAGGTCAGGGCTGTTGGCTGGCCAAGGAAGTGTTTCTATATTATTATTCTGAAACCATTGGCGGACAACATTAGCCGTGTGTACTGGACAGTTGTCCTGCTGATAAACGACGTCATTATTTTCATGTAAAGCCTGTACAGGTGGCAGCATAACGTTTTCAAGGATTTTAATATATCGTTTACTATTGAATCTTCCTTCGATTTTCCAAAACAAAACCCAAACCTCTAGCACTAAACCAGCCCCACATGTTTACAGAAAAATGTCCAGCTTTTTTAATTTGGTTTGTATATTCGGAAACAAAATTATGATTGTTTTCCACAAACCAAAACTACACTTTTTTGCACTCGACGCGCGTTTCGCTAACAACGTTAGCATCATCAGGAGACGATAAACAATGAACCATTGTTTATCGTCTCCTGATGATGCTAACGTTGTTAGCGAAACGCGCGTCGAGTGCAAAAAAGTGTAGTTTTGGTTTGTGGAAAACAATCATAATTTTGTTTTAGTGCAACCAAAGGTTCCAAATTCCCAACATAGTTGTATATTCGGGTTCAAATCTAGAATTTGGTCAGTGAAAACTAACCTCTCCCAGAAGTCATTATCAGGAAGAACGTTGTTCAGTGTAAAAATCACTCTGGCCTGTTTTTGGCTTCTTTGCAGCAACTCGACAAGAGACTTCTGATTTCGTGGCTCTTCTATTTACTGTTGCTAAAAAACCCGGAAATAATGTTACATTAGCTGCTTCAACCAACGTTGAAAAAGGATTTTGTCTGAAATGGTCAATAAGTCTCTCATCTTGCACTTCAGAACTTACTTTTGCTCGTCCTGATCCATCTTTCCTATCCGTAGAATCATTTTCAATTCAGCGCTTTTTCCATCGCATTATCTTCATTTTATCGACTCCAAAATGGGTGGCCGCTCTTCCTATAGACCAACCGTCTTCTATAACCCTAGTGATAATTTGAACTTTTGTAAATGTTGATATCTGTGGAATTTTTAAGGATGTCACATGAATTTTAAGCTATCAGGCATACTAAGCTGGTGGTGCCTTATAATAGTATATACTAATGGAAAGCTTAATTTTGCGACATAGGAAAAAATGCATGTATGAGTTTTTTTTGAAATTAATTGTACCTGATGTTTTGAGTTAATTGACCCAAATTCAAAGATTAAAAAACAAAGAAAAAAAGTATTTTTAAAATATTGGGTAAAGTTATTTGGTTATAACAAAATATCTTGAGTAAGTTAAAAGCAAAAATTAAATTTGTGCTGATGATGGTCAATAAACCTAAAACGTCGGGTGACTTTTCAAAATAAGGTTGCAAAATATTATCTGTCGTCCTTTATGAACCAAGCGGCAGGAATAAGAAAAAATCAACTTGACAGTGCTCTTGTCACACTGAAATGTCAAGTCTCAAAAACAGACCTCTCACTAGGTAGATCTAGAGGCCCTGTATACGATTTTTGACAGTTATTTTTTTACCAAAGGTGAGCAACTGGATTGGACAGTTGCTAGGGAAATGTTTAAAAACAAATTGTGTGTTGGCAATGATAGTTGGCAATCCCTGAAAATAAATAATTTTGTCACTGTCACATTTTTGATTAAGAAATGTCCGGTTTAAAAATGGAATTTTGCTTTATCAAAAATTGTAAAAACACGTACCTCGACAAATTTGTATTGTTCTGTTGTCCAACGAAGAAAGAAACACAAGAAAAGTGGAAAGAAAACATGCATTTACCAAGCTGGAAAATTAATAACAATAGCCGAATTTGCGAGGTAAGTAATAAATAACACATTATGTTTCCGTGTTTTATTTTTATTGTAAGAAAAGGAGTAACAAAAATATAGATTACCTATTAATTACATTTTTAATATCTCCCCGTGTATATTCACTTTTTTTTTTTGTTTTTTTCGTCAAAACATATTTTACTAATAAAAAAAATCAATCTTTCAAAAACTGTCTGGGGAAATTATAAAAAGAGACAAGAAAACATCAGTCCATTTCATAAAATCGCTTTTAATTGCAAATATGAAAAAAAGTAGAAAGAGAGGGCAATATGAGTTGCCCACCTCTGGTAAAACAACAACTGTCAAATGTATAGCGGGCCTCTAGGTAGATCTTAAAAAATTGCCTGTTGAAAGTTTTAAGTGTTTTTTGACAGCTTTAGGAATAATGGCGCAGTTTTTGACGCCTATCTCAAGAACTACCTGAATTTTGTAAACTTTTTTTTTAGTTTCGAGCAACGCATTAAATTGCGCAACTTTGTTCTAATTTAAACCTTTCGTATGTTGGGAATTTGGAACCTTTGGTTGCACTAAAACAAAGCTATGATTGTTTTCCACAAACCAAAACTACACTTTTTTGCACTCGACGCGCGTTTCGCTAACAACGTTAGCATCATCAGGAGACGATAAACAATAAACTAAATTAACCTACGCTCTATCTTATATACAATCTTTAAGTGGGCGGTGATAAGACTAATAATTTGTGATATAAATCATGATCAATCACAAATTATGAGTCTTATCTACGCCCACTTAAAGATTGTATATAAGATAGAGCGTAGGTTAATTTAGTTTATTGTTTTTTCGTCTCCTGATGATGCTAACCTTGTTAGCGAAACGCGCGTCGAGTGCAAAAAAGTGTACTTTTGGTTTGTGGAAAACAATCATAGCTTTAAAACAAAATTATGATTGTTTTCCACAAACCAAAACTACACTTTTTTGCACTCGACGCGCGTTTCGCTAACAACGTTAGCATCATCAGGAGACGATAAACAATGAACTAAATTAATCTACGCTCTATCTTATATACAATCCTTTAGTGGGCGGAGATAAGACTAATAATTTGTGATTGATCACAATTTTTAATCCTATCTCCCCTTAACCAAAGAATAAAGTGTACTAAACGGGATGGGTCCTCTATCTTTATTTAAACTATTTTTGGATTTAATGATTTCCGTACTTTCATATGCATTCAAAAGTCTTTTGTTTGGTACACTTTTTAGAAGTTTTAGGTTATCTAATGTGAATCTATGATTGTTTTCAAAAGCATGCTCGGCCACACTTGACTTTTCTGTTCTTCCGTATTTTAAGTGTGCTAAGTGTTCTTTAAAACGTGTTTGAATAGAGCGTCTCGTTTGGCCAACATATTTTTTGTCACAATCCATGCAACTAATTTCGTAAATTCCACTTTTTTCTAGAACTGTAGTTTTATCCTTGGGATTTCCTAGTAAGCTTCTTATTGTGTTACCGGATTGATATACTAATTTAAGACCGGTGTTATTAAATACTTTGTGTAATCCTTTCGTATAATTAGGGTTATAAGGAATTGATACAAATTTTGAGTCGCAGGTATCTTTTTGTCTGAAAAAGGTAGAATTCCGAAAGGTCTTTTGAAAAGAATGTCTATTTATAAGCTTATTTATTAAGCCTTCGTCGTAACCGTTTTCGCCAGCTATATTCCTAATCCTATTCTTTTCTGCTTCAAATCTTTCTTTGTTTAAGGGGAAATTTACTAATCTATATGTTAAAAAGTGCAAACTTGCAAGCTTATGTTGTAAGCAATGAAAAGAGTCATTTGGAATATACCTGTTGGTGGCCGTGCCTTTTCTGTATAGGTCAAAGTCCAATTTATTTTTATTTCGTATAACTAAAGTGTCTAGAAATGGCAGTGTACCGTTGTTCTCTGTTTCATAAGTAACTTTAATACTGGGAAATTTGTTATTTATTTTTTCCATAAAATTTTCAACACTAGTTACTTTAGTGTTGAATACTGCAAACACATCGTCTACATACCTGAAACATACTCTGGGGAAATACTCAAATTCTTTACTTATATCTGATTCAAATTTGCTCATAAATAGGTTTGCGATAAAAGGTGATAAACTATTACCCATTGTGGTTCCTTCTAATTGCTGGTAGTAGTTATTTTTATATTGAAAGTAATTTTGATTCATGCAGAGTTTTGTTAATGATAGGTATTCTAAAGTCTGTTTGTCTTCTAGATTGTTTTTTCTTAGTAGTTCCTCCAGATATTGTAAGGTATTGGGGATCGGCACACTAGGGAACAACGAACTAACATCAAACGAGATTAAAATTTCACCTTCTTGGAGTGAAATATCTTTAACTTTGTTGATAAATTCAAGGGAATTTTAAACAGAAAAACCTTTTTCCTTTATCGATAAATTTTCAAACTCGTTTGCTAGCCATTTCGAAATGTTGTAAGTAGGTGATCCTACAGCAGAAACTATAGGTCTAACCGATTTTCCAGGCTTGTGGATTTTCGGAAGACAATACAGTTTCGGCATAGTGGGATTGCTTACTTGTAGTTTATATTTAATATTGTCAGTAATAATATTGTTACATTTTTTAATGTGTTTTTTACTTCGTTAATCATTTTTGGTAAGGGGTTCTTTGGGTGTCGAATGATCCCATATTGAACGCAGTTTGTATTCTTGTGCGGTGTTCGCTCATTCCATTCTATCAAAATTTGGGGGTTCGCGCTCCCCGAGTCCAAAGCCGGGGATCGATCCCATTTCTCAAACACGCATGCGCCCAGTTTTTGACATTGACAATGTGAGTTCGATTTACCTTCTGTGTTTAATTGTCAGCCGCCATGTTGAAATTCGTTTGGGGAATTTGGAATGAGGTATCACTCTTTTGGCGAAATTGCATGCTCGGAATAAAATAAATAAAAAAAAATAAGTTAAACGACTTTATTAAAAAATTGCACTAAAAAGTAAAAAATTTATTGGTAGATCTCTGTTTACTACGTCTTTTTTTTTATAACGACGAGAAATCTTCATAGACACCGACCTCTGGTGGTCTGCCGAATGTGCCCGATTCATTCTGTCTTGAGGACGCCTGTAGATTTCGTCGAAATAGCCGAACTATTCTCAGAAATATAACGTCATTATGCCGCCGTTCACTATTTTGGTTTCCAAAGTGCGTTCTTCTTGGTGTTTAATTTTTAGAATTGTTCTTATCATACCATGTCCCTGGTTCCATTTATCTACGTGTTGTATCATTTTTTCTCAAATCTTGGACAGTCAATTGACGTATGTTCTGCGTCGTCTATTCTTTGACAGTAACGACATATGTCGTCCGTTTTTCCTATTTGCTTGTGTCATATAGTAGTCCATTTTTTTGTGTTTGCAGTCTATCCATGTTTTAATGTCGGAAATAATTATTTTCGTCTATTGTGCTTTTTCGATATTTCGGTCCCATCTTGCTTGCCAGGATTCCAGTGTTTTCTCTTTTGTACTTTCTTTGTTTTCTTCACTGGATTACACTGTATAGCAACTTCCTCTTGCTCGTTCTTTTTGTTCTCTTTCTAGTAGTTTCTTCTATATGCTTTCCGAATTTCTGGTTTTCGCCGATGTGGATTCTAAGATATCGTACGCTCTTTTGCAGTCTTACGAGCTAATTTGCTAATTCTAGGTGGTTGTTTGTCATCCATTCATTAATAAGTCCTGTTGCCTCGTTTGCTATTTGCATAAGATGTATCGCTGTGTCTACTATACCTACGCGCATAGGGAGTATGGGATCATAGTATATATTCCAGAGTAGGGGCCTTACTAGCGATCCTTGGGGGATGCCTACTGATGTTTTAACTTTATTTTATTTGTTAAGTATGTATCGTTCTTTGAAGTAGCTAAAAGTAGCTAATTACGGTATTTATAAGATATCGGGGTATACGAGTGTCTGTTTTCTATAGTCTGGATTTAACAATAGTTTTAATGGCACATTGTATATTTTTAATTGTGATATAAAATATATAAAAGTATGCTTTTTGCATCAGTGATATTGGAAGTGCTGATAGCTTATTCATTGTCTCATGTGTGTTCCCGATACGATCTCAAAAAAAACAGAATCGAAAAAAGGGGCTTTGATACGTGTTTTCATGATTGTTTTGAAAAAGGATTGTACTGAAAACGAATTCAGTCACCTAATTGAATGAAATGATTGGGACATTTTCGTAGTGGCTGTGGTATTGACTGCGTCTGCGCAATAGCTAAACGTCATGCCCTTGTGGTAATTAACCACTACCACTGCCGTAAGCTACGAATCCATTTCGTTGTGGAAATGGTTTCTCTTTTGGTAGTTTTAGAAAATTTTAGTGCAAATAATTAATTAAAAATAATAAAATATTATCAGGTTCCAACATATCAAACACTTGTTATGTAAAATAAAGCCTAATTTTGTTCCAAAAACTCTAGTAAAATCGACGCTTGTGTGTGGTAATGGTTGTTAAATAGTATCATAACGGCTGTGAAAGTTGTCAAAATTATAAACGTTCTAAAATTTACCCAATAAAGCACAATCCGCTGAGCGTTGTTCTATTATTCTCTTCAATTAATAACAAAAGAGGATTGTTGTATTGTTATACCTAGTGTATATGAGGGACATTCGTTTATTATTATTTAAAAAAAGATTAATATATCTACCTGCTGAAATTTTTATTTTTGTCCACAATGGAAGGAAAAATTGGTGAAAAGCTAAAATAACAATACAAAATTTGTACGGTTTTTATTATAAAACAAACAAAGCAACAGTTTTAAAAAGAGTTTGCAATATAGATTAAACTTTTTTGATGGTAGAAAAGTAAGAATTTTTTTACATTTAGGTCGCATTTGAAGTATATCAAGTAATATATTAAATTGCAAACATTCGAACAAAAGAAAACCACAAAATAAGCAAACCTCGCTGGCTCAAAACAAAGAGAGTGCTCTATACTAAAACTTTTAAGTGAAGTTTTTGGTTACTTAATCTTGCTTTAACTAAATTGTCTGGCAGATTTTAAGTTTAGCAAACCTTATTGATGACAATGAAGGATACTTAGCGCATTAAAGGAATGTGCTAAACCTGTTTTTGATCAAACCATTGTTGATCACACTATATTTTTATCAAATCCATTAAAAGGACCCCGTTCACTTCGCATTGGACGTTTGATATGTTGTAGATCTGTTCTACCTGATCAACGTTTAAGTCACTTCTTTTTGATCCGACCCACGGTTTCAGAGATATAGATGTTGAAAGTTGGAGGTTTCAGATTTTAGGGATGTTTCAATTAGTTTTTTGCCTATTTTGTTGTATCTAGCTTGCTACCTCCAATGCACCAGTTTTTGGGAAGAGAACCAGGCTATTGAATGCAATTGAAAGAATTGACATATTTCGTTTACGTCACTCTCAGTGGCAGCACAAACTTGAAAAACGTAAAAAACTTTTTAAATGCAATTTTTTGTAAAATCGCTGATTAAAAAAGAGGAAACTGTAAAATGTTTTTGTTTTAAAATATGTTATAGAAAAGTCTTTATAGAAAAGAAAAAGATTAGCTACGTATGTATAAGTTCATCGCACATTGTAAAAAACTCCCGTGAAGAGGTTCTATATGTCACATATTATTAATTTTTTTTATACTTTTGAGATATTATTCATATTATCAGATGGCTTTATATTTTTGTAATTTGTACCTCAAAAGTATAAAATAAATGGATCCACGAAAGATCGGACACTTCCCTAGCCTAGTGGAAAATTTCGGATAAACTGTTTACACTATGTATATTATATGAACCTTGAAAATCGTTTTTTTTTAATATTTCAGAAACTAAAGTTCCCACGACATTTTTGATTGTAACAAAAATTATTACGAAAAAAAAACTATCATAATCTTAAAACCGCATGTTGACGCGTTGCTCCGTTTAAAAGTTATGATTTTTTTATATATTCAACTGTCAAAAAACTACCCTTACGATGGACGAATTTTAACTAAACTCGTTTCAGCTCTTCACAGGGTCGGACACTATTTTTCCTAAAAATTGTGTGAAAATCATTTTAGCGGTTTAGGAGCTATCGTGTCCCGGACAAACAGACCGTCAGACATACGTAACGGCGAAATCGATATCTCAAAAATAAAATGGGGTTACTTTGGCAGATTTTGACCCTTTTTTTAGGTTTATCCTACTATATCTCGAAAACTAATTAAATATGTGAAATTTTTAAAATTGCTTCGTGCGTTTGATCCTTTGGGAGTAAGTCACGCAAACATGGCTCACTTTCGTCAACTGGGTGTACCAAAAAAAAAAATTGTTTATAAGATGCGAAAGTATCTATTGATAGAAATCTTAGCGCTAAAATTTTTAATTTTAAGTGTAAATAGCGGAAATAAGCTTGGAATTTTCTTTTTTATTCACTGTTATAACTTAGAATTATTTATTTACTTATTTTTCAACATTTTTGTAGGCCTGGATAGAAGAGCGTGCTCCCTACTAGGCAACTAGTAGGCAATGCGAATCCTGACCATTGCCGTTGTTTACTATTATTATTTCTAGCTAATGTAAATAGAATTCTAACTAATGTAGGTAGGATTCTTTATTTTATTTTATTTTATATTTTGTACCCTTTTTTTGTGGCAATAAAATAATTTATTATTATTATTATTATTATTATTATTATTATAATTATTATTATTATTATTATTATTATTATTATTATTATTATTATTATTATTATTATTATTATTATTATTATTATTATTATTATTATTATTATTATTATTATTATTATTATTATTATTATTATTATTATTATTATTATTATTATTATTATTATTATTATTATTATTATTATTATTATTATTATTATTATTATTATTATTATTATTATTATTATTATTATTATTATTATTATTATTATTATTATTATTATTATTATTATTATTACATAAGAAAAGTAATTAGTTTAATTTGTTATTATTTTAATGAACTATAAGTTGATTAGATTTAATATTAGACCAATCATTAAGTATAGTAGTTCTTATAATACGTAGAGATATGGTAGTTTATGAAAACCCGAATTATTAGTTAAAAACAATATCATACTAAAATTCTCAAATGGCGTGTCTATGCAATAAATGGCACTAAACTATTGTGGTCCTATTTTTCATTTACGATCTAAGAAAATCTTTCCAAAAACATTTTGGCCCTATTTACATTTACATAAGTTCTCAAAACTGAAAATCCGCCGTATTTATTTGCAAAGATCAAGCGTAAGAATACCGTTCACTCTCGAGGCACTCGTTCCAGTAAGTCTTATAATATACCAAAATTTCAGAAAGCCATAAGCCAGGGATCTTTTTTCTATACCTCTGTTAGACTGCTTAACAAATACTGTGATATTAGTAACCTAGAAAATGTTTCGTGTGATAAATTTAAACAACATTTCAAGAAAATTTTATTGAATGAGAATACCTAGTTAATTTTATTTTTGTTTTTGTAATTTTGTTTTAGTACTCAATGATATCTTATAATTTTAATAAAGCTCACTTTTTATCTTAGATTTATCTTAATTTCCGTTAAATTTTTATCTTATATTTATCTTAATTTACGTTAAATTTATCTTAAGTAATATTTTTTTATAATTTTTAATTTATAAATTTTATTATCATGGTCAATAAGTCTACTGTAGGTATTTGAACGTTTTTTTTTTTGTCGCTAATTTTTTTTTCTTTTGTGCTACTTTTTTACGTTTTGATAAGATATATGTGAAACTTTTTATAACATTTTCTTTTATGATGTAATATTTTGTATTTACATGCTGAGTTAACAAAACATAAAGGCGTTTTTATTTATTTATTTCACTCATAAACAATCGAAAAACTCTATTTGTACCCACGACCTTAAAAAAAAAATTTAATTTGTTGCCTAGTGTAATACAGACCTACATAGAACACGAGTTAATACTTTATTGGCGAAGGAGCAATTAATTTGACAGAAAATTATTTTTAATATCAAGCCCATACCAAATGCGGCTTTGACTCAAACCGAGTCCCAGCAGAAAGTTTGCCCGCATGTCGTATGCGCGCGGCTTTTCACTACTCTAGAAAAATCCAATAAAAGCTATCTCCGTTGCCAGGTTTTCTGCAACCTGCAGCTATAATACGCCGGCAGTAGCAGTATGCCTGCTTTCGTGTGCGTCGAGAAGTCATTGAACCTACTGAATGCATTGAGTCGCGATCGCATGCTTTAGGCGAGCGTGTAAACCATCATTGGAGTAGGTTATTTGCAGGTTTAAATGTTTATCGGTGAGTACGTTGTAAGCGCGTCGTGCGATATGGAAAACATACAGACTTGAACATGTTGGACAGTTAATAGCACAAGTGCCAGGCAGGTGAGCACAAAAAAATGTGTTAACACTTTGAAATTTTTATCATAGATAGAAGTATCTTTAGGGATACCGAAGATATAAAATTGCCCCCTATAATTTGTACTGTGCCTTTGATATGATTAGTACAAGTATTATGGGTAATTTTAAGAATGTAGAAACTACAGTGACTTCCGCAAAGATTGTCTAGGGGGCGGGCTTCAGCAACATTAACACTAATATTTAAGTGGCGTAGGTAGGGCGGAGCTCAAGCCCACCCCTCCCCCCCCCGGAGCCATTGAATATATAGGTACGCCTAAAGATTTAACTTCTCTAAAAAATAATAATAAAATGGTTATCTGAGACTATGTTACTCAAGCCCCCCCCCCCTAGACAATCTCTGCGGAAGCAACTGTATTTTTAAAATTCTTAAAATTACCTATAGTACTTGTACTAATCATATCAAAGGCGCAGCACAAATTATAGAGCTCAATTGTCTAGCACTTATGTAATGAATTCTTTCTGCAAATTTGGTAATTTTTGGGTCATATCTTGGAAACTACGTGACTTATCAAAAACAATTAAACTTATTGTTAACTCATTTTGAACCCGTTGAATTTTTCATGAAGATGGGTTTTTTTTACACCAATTAGTTTTTTAAAAAAAAAGTCATTTGTTTCATTGTTTTCCATTTAAAAATGTAATTTTTATATATTTCAGTGCCAAAGCGTAATTTTTTCAACTAAACGTGTAAGAGCTTTTTTATGTCGAAAGAAAATACCAGTCGAACAAAAAAATATTTATTGTTTTGTATTGTTTATGATGTTTTACAACGCGAGTTTAAAATGACCGTCAATTACTTGTCAAAGTGAACTCAGGTAGCCCCCCTCATTTTTTTCTGTTTATATTAATTGCTTAAATAATTTAAAGAACAGAAACAATATTTATTGCATTCGTTGTTCCCTAGGCGTCGTTCTAAAAATCACGAAAAAATGGTCCTTCGAGTTTTTTGACATACATCTGACAATTTTGTTATTTTGTGTTTAGAGGGGCCAGTTTTAGCTTAAATACCAAGAAAAAAATTTTCAATCAGGACTTACGGATCTTTAAATAAAGCCATTTAAAATTTTAATGTTTCAAGTGTTGCCATATTGTAGTGCTACACTTTATAGGTGGCAATTTTGTATTTTTGGTATCCCTAAAGATACCCCTACCTATGGTGAAAATATTAAAGTGTTAGCCCATTTTTTTGTGAGGTCCTATATTTTACTATATGTGTATTCATAATAAAGGGTGTTTTAAAGCTTAAACGTATAAAAAATTTCGTGAATAATTCAACAGGTCAGGAGAGACTTTCGCCAATATCGCTTTTGTCTATTGAAAATAAACTTCTCAAAAGCTTGTCCACATCAAAAAGGGTAAGTTTTTAAAAATTTCTGAAATTGCTAAAATGTCACCGTACGCCGCTGCACTGGTATAGGGGAATTAATTAAATAATTAATTGTTACTAAGTATTTAAAGAGTCTCGGAAGAAAGGTGAAATGTCACATTTTTTTCAGTTTTGAGTTAAACACGGCTGCTATTAGTAATATACAGGGTTCCTAAGCAATTTCTTAGATGGCCATGCAGCCGTGTATAAGACGCAGACAAACGGAAAAGCACATTAGGCAGAAAAGGATGGGCATGGGGCGATGTTGTCACTATATCTTACACGTAGTAACTCCATTCCAGGTTGTTGTTTTCTAATGTTTTCCATTTTCATACCTTTAGGACTGGAATAAAAATTGTTTTTGCTCGACTTTAATACCAAACTGATAAAAGATATCGTAAAAAAAAAAATTTTTCGGCTTTTCATTTTGTAACCATTGTTCTTACGCACTGTTTACAGGCTGGGGACTGAGATACATGCAAATGCCTAACCTAAACGTTCATACACGGCCGGAGAAATCGACTGAGATATTTCCGTAGAAACTTTATCAAGCAAATAGGACGGGTTGACGCCTTCGAACGTCCAACTCGAGTTTTGCACTTTGATTCGAAATCAAAAAGGAGGAACAGTCAGATGTGGGGCCGTGCACAAATTACATAACGGTGATTTTACCAATTTTTGACCCCCTCCCTATGTAATGTTTTGTAACGGTTTGGCACCCCACTCCCCTAATATTACGTAACGATTTCAAGACCACTACCCCCCCCCCCCAAAAAAAAAAACTTTTCACTTATTTTCATTCCAGTTTAGTTTCACACAAATGCAAACGCTGTCGAAAACCCCCCTCCCCCTACGTAACGTTTTGTAACCCCCTCCCCCCTATAAACATTACGTAATTTGTGCACGGCCCCTGTAGTCCCAATGGAGGAGGGCGAGATATTTTTTTCTTAAAAATTATACTCTTTAGACCTATTTCTTTGCGTTCCCGAAATTACGTAATTTTTGAAAAAAAATTGTAAGCGGCGCAATTTTTATTTCGTGCTTTGTTTTTCTAACATTTTTGCGTTCGGCTAATTTAATTGAAAAATTTTTGCTTGCGGCGCCCTTTATCTTCTCACTCAAAACCAAGATTAGGAAAAAGTTTTAGGAAAACTGATCCCGTCTCTGTTTCTAAATTTTTTCGAATAAAAGTAGAGTATGACCATGGGGGAAATAATTTTTTTCTACGGTATGACGAAAATTTCGAGAAAGTTGAAGAAAAAAATTAAAAAAGTGACAGAGCTCAAGTTTTTCGTAAAAAAAGCGTTTTTTGTAAAGAAACAGAGCAAAATAAATCTTTTCACCCCTTTTTGGCTGTTACAAATATTGGCAGCCCCTTATTTTTCGCTTTTACCCTTCCGCTAGTTTTGAAGAATTGGTTCACTACATGTTTCGAGATCATGTCATAAAACACCTCGAAAATATCAAATGTAGTGTAGGGCCAGCTTTATTTAAAATCAATAATATCGCAAGCAAAAAGCTCTGTAGGAAAAACAGCGCCGTTTATTGATTTCATTGGCTGATAGTGTTAGCTGCATGGTTTGGCCGTTTCCGGATAGATGTCACTAGTAGAACAGAATGGAAAGAAATTTAATTAAAAGCGAATATATTTCTTTCTAATATTAACAACCTCACGAGTTTATTGCTCAGTATCGTAAATAATGGATTCTGCCGCCTCCTTTAAGCAAGAAAAAGCTGTGGTTTGGACCTGAAAACATCTAATTTCTCTCATTATCATCTCATGGTGTGGCCGCCATCTAGCGGAATTTGCAGACATCTTGTCAACGGTTATTATTGCAACTATTATTTTCTCTCATGAAAGCAGTCCGGAGATAATAACAAACTGGCACCATTGCTCAATATACCTGTTTCTTTTGTGCGCGCAGAACTTTCTATGCCATTTCTGTTTGATTTATTCAAATGCTATCCCTAAGGAAAATCTTAGGAACCCTGTATTATCTGCTATTAGTAGTAGATTTATATGCCGAATTGAAAAAGGGAAGAAACGCAAAGCTTCACAGCCTAAACGTGTGCTGAAAATATCCTGTACATTGAAAAATGGCATAGGGTCCATGCAAAAACTGGAATTTTCTCAAAACAATATCGGATGGACATTTCGCCTTTCTCCCGTGGACTCTTCATTTATTAGCTACTTTACATTCTTTTCCCCAGTAATAAAAATCTCTCAGTGTCATTTTACTTATTAATGTACTTAAGGATTTGAGCTGCTGCATGTCCTAAATTGATAATAAGTTGGTTTTGTTGTTGTAACACGTACACAAAGCTCCTTGATGCAAGTTTACGTTAAGGTAAGAAAGAGAGTTGCGGGTAAATTTAATACCTTGCTTGGTAAGAAATGATCATGCATATTTTCCTCAGATATTAAAACTCACAAAAGCCTAGTCATTTTTGTACGTTGTTGTGCCAGCTTACTTCTCACTTCGCAATTCTGACGTCACAAATGGGAAATATCTCAATTGTTACGCTCCTCTACCCGCCAACGCACTTCACATTTCCCACTTCCCCATTTCTCACGTCACAATCGCTTTTTTAACTTCACAAGAGATATGTCACAAAAATAAACATTTTAGCAACACAACGAATGTATGAGGATGCATAGAGGGTGACTTATATGTATAGAGTGTGCCAAATTAAACTGTACTTTTTGAAATAAATACAACTTAGCGGTAAATTGTCCGATTTTAATGATATTTAGCTGTTTGGAAAGCCAAAGCTTCAAAATTTATAGATCTAAAGTCAAACTTGTCATTTTCTAAAAATCCTAAATAGCAGACCTATTTAAAAAATAGCCAATTTTAACCCTCGTAGATATTTTTTTGTGTGCGATACTCTAATAAATCTGAAACATCGGTTACGAAGCCACATTCTTTCGAAGCTCATCGATACATCATTTTAGGAATTCGGACAAGAAGTAAGGAAGTTTGCAATTTTTAAGTAGACCAGAGTTGACCTGCAAAATCAGGCTTATTAAAAAAAATCTACTCCTTTAAATTTTTTCTTAATAAGCTTGATTTTTCAGGGAAGCTCTGGTCTATTTAAAAATTGCAGAATTCCTTATTTCTTGTCCGAATTTTTAAAATTTTACATCAATGTGCTTCGAAAGAATGTGGCTTCGTACTCGATGTCTCAGTGTGGCACACCAAAAAATATCTAGGGGGTTAAAAATGCAATTCAAAGAGGTCCGCCATCTTGGATTTTTGGGAAATGTCAAGTTTGACATATAAATTTTGAAACTTTGGTTTTCTAAAAAGCTAAATATTTTATAATCAGGGAAAAAAGTACGTTTTTTTTGGCACACTCCTTATACTTGAAGATGAAAAGTTTATGTATTTGACTGGACTATTCTGATAAACTCAACTCAACTCACTAATTTACTTGGAGTATTTAGTCCCTTGTCTAATACCACAGATATATAGGGTACGCCACAAAATTCCGCACTTTTTGCTCGATTTTTAAAGATATTGGATTTTTAGAGAGATAAAACGTGATACTTTTTCGATTCAGTTGAAAATTTAAAATTTCTCAAAAATTTAAGATGGCGGACAGTTTTTAAAAAATGTGCAATTTTCACCCCCCCTGTATACTCGGTTGAGAAATGAAAAAGTTATAAGCTTTTAGATTATGAGTGTTTGGGCGTAACATTGGAAAAAATCACAAAATTACATATTTTCAGTTTTCTATAACTTTTGGTCTGATTACTTAATTTAAAAAAAAATGTTGTTTAAAGAGGCAAACAATGAGTGTTGCGTCCGCTTGTTCAAAATTTGACATTAAAAAAAAATCAGGATGGCGGATAGTTTTAAAAAGAGTTAGGTTTTACACGCCTTACTTTTTTTAAAGTAATCTCCCTTTTTTCTTCGTATATCGAGGTATCACCTAATTAAATCGGATAAGATAGTAATTGATATTTAGATTCTGATGTGCTTTTTTTAATTAAATGAAAAAATATAGCAAATGGAAAATGTATGTAATTTTGTGATTTTTTCAATGCGAAGCCAAAACACTCATAGTCAAAAAACTTATAAATTTTTTATTTTCCAATTGATTTAATTAAAACAATGAGCGTTTGCAGTGAAACCTTTAGAGTTTATTTAGTATCGCATATAATTTTTTTTCAGGGGGGGGGGTAAAAAAAGTTCCAAAAAGTCAATATATTTTAAAATCGAGCAACCCAAGTAACATTTCTTTTTTTTAATGGCCATCAATACCCTCTGGCAATTACTTAATAAAACAAAAAGTTGTATTAGGTTCTCTTTAAAACCTTTTCAGGACTCTTATAAACCCCTTGTACGTCTTAAGTGTCAGTTTTTATAAAGGGATACATTACTACTTTCACATGGGTTTTAGTTATATATATAAAAAATATCTTTAAAAATATTCTCTAAGCCTTTATAAAATCTCAAGACAACTACAAGTAGTTTTGAAATGGTTGTCAGAGGATTTTAGCGCGTCCAATTTCAACCCGCCCCTTATTGATTTAACCATATAATATATATGGTATTTGCTTTCCTTCTGTAAAGTTACAATGCATGCGTTTTTTTATAATTTCATCTTTGTCTAAATGCATCAAGTAAAATGTTTACAGAAATGACAAAACTTTTGATGGATATTAATTTCAACAAATATTTATAGGTTATATTTTTATAATATTTTATTGATATTTATATCGATTCTCTATGAGAAATCCTATAAGCCACGTCGTCTTTATCGTGTAGAATTCATTTCTGCCGTCTAAAAACATGCGCGCTTGAAAAAAACCCTAATTTAAAGAATTTTTAACCAAATTTATGGAGAACAAAGTAAGGTTAGTTTTCTTAGAGTTCCTGTAATTCAAACAATAGTGACCAAATAACAAAATACAGGTCGAACGATTAATAAATCAACTATTATTACATAACTTATTATACTGTTTGGAAGTTAAAGTCAAAAATACAAAATTTTTGAATTATGAAACAGTTTACGAAAATGGCTGCCAGTCAAATATTTTACGTCAAGTTTTATAAAGGTTATCAAAACCCTTTTAGAATCCCAAGAAGTTGTAATTACCATTAAACTGGTCTTCCTCGATAGTGATTAATTATTTGGTAAACTGTAGTGCTAGTGGCCACTTAGCCATTTTAACTAACCAAAATATTTTCTTTGATACTTGACAGCATCTTCCGTCATTATCAAAACCCTTTTAGAATCCCAAGAAGTTGTAATTACCATTATACTGGTATCCCTCCATAGTGATTAATTATTTGGTAAACTATAGTGCTAGTGGCCACTTAGCCATTTTAACTAACCAAAATGTTTTCTTTGATATTTGACAGCATCTTCCGTCATTGTCAGTGCGCGTGGATAATTTCGCCAAAAAAATTTGTTTTTAAAAAATAAAATTAAAAAAACAAAATCCATAACGCACGAACAACATAAAAATAAACTAACAATAGTGCCACATGCGTGGAAAACCACGGAATTCTATTATGGCCCCGCCATCTCAGCACACATGAAAAGCTTAGGGTAATTCTTCAGAAAGTTTTCCTTGCTATCTTATAAAAGCTTGTGCAGCTATGGACACCAACAGTTTTGTAGTGACTATCTTTGAAAAGTTTTATTTCTATCTTATAAAACTTAACTGAATCTAAACCAAAAGTTTTATAAGAAGAGTTTTTAAAATGTTTTACTATTTTATAAAACTTGAACCACTTTAAGCTAAAAGTTTTATTAGAAAGGTTTTGATTACGATCTTATAAAACTTGTCAACTTTACACTAAAAGTTTTATAAGAAATATCGTCAAAAGGTTTTGATTGCTAAATTATAAAACCAAAAACCAAAAGTTTTATAGGGAGACTTTTTAAAATGTTTTGTTTGCTATATTATAAAACCTAAGACAAAAATTTTATAAATATATTAATAAGAATATTCTGATTGCTAATTTTGGAAGAATAATAATCGTCTGGTTTTTCCATTACCTTTATAAACATTAAAATGTTAAAGTTTGCTTTAAATATTGTTATAAATATTCACGACCCCTATAAACCGCTTATAAAAAGGTTCAAAAATAATAAAACTATGTGCAACCTAAAATGTTACTTGGGTAATGAAGTCAAAAGTATAGCCAATCCAAAAAGTGCGGAATTTTGTGTCCGTAATCCGTAAATAAAATCCAAATAAATAACGAAAATAAAAAATTATATAATATTTGAAATAAGAAACGTTTCAAACGGAAATTGAAGAACGGACAAGTGAGCGCTTGTTATAGCTTAAATTATTGAAAGGGTCAGGCAAAATTTGGCAGCAAATATCCCTGATATTTCGTTTGTGAGCGGCGACCAGCGCATCTGAACAAAAATAAAGTAGGGAGAAAGAGGATTGGATATAGAGGAAATGAAAAATTCTTAAGTACTTATTGGAGGTATTATATCTATACATATAATAAATCTCTGGAAAGATCATTTATGTACAGGGTAGCCGTTTATAAAGTTCCACTTGGGAAAACTTTTTTTGTTATTTGTCACAAGAAGATATATCAAAAAGTGAATGACTACCATTTTCAGTTTTTTCCTTAATCACACTCCACCCCCAGAGTGGGTATTAGTTTCTGTTTTTTTAATTGAATACCCTACATATTTTATGGATCTTTTTTTTTCTGATTTCAAAGATATATTATACGTAGGGTTTATCTTTGGCGGTTCTCGAATAAAATCAAAAATAATTTGCCATAAGGACAATTAGGGGCATAAGTCGATAATTTCTATCCCGTAGGATTTTGAATGAAGGAGTTTTATAACTATGTAGAATTGGTAGCTCTTTAGTCACACAATCAAGTGCTATCGGGTGTTTTGTTCCCATCCGTGAAGAAGTTGATATGACTTCATCTTTCAAGATGTCGTCTAAAAATCATAAAAGATACAACTTTCGCAACCGGGTCATGAATATACTCGATTCCATATAACTCGAAAACGGGGATTTAAAAAAATTAACTTTAAAGGTCATCCGACCTTAAATGACCTTGAAAATCGCAAAAAACAAGATTTTTGCCATTTTCTCTACAAAAAAATCTTAATAATTTTTGGTTTTGTCAGTCCAACTTCAAATGTACTTCAAAGTATTAGGCATTTATGCCAAATTCGATCCTTAGAGTTTAATGTAGTTTGAAGCTTCATGGCTTTAAAAAAAGACCCCAGCAAAAATAACATACTAAAGGGCGCTATTCATCAACTATTTAAGCGAAGAGGACCAAATTTACTAAGACACTAAAGAAGGACAAGTCTAACAATATTGATAAAAAAAATTGGTTCAGCTATGATGCGTTTCAATATGGCGGCTGATATATCAAAATGGTGACCTATAACACCATTTTATTTTATCCAATTTCGTAAAAAAACAAAAATGACAAGAAGACCATCCATTCTTATTGAACTGTCGCCGCTTAATATGGAAAAACAGTTTTGTTGATGCATGACCTTGAGTGACTTTGAAAATACCATGTACAAGTGAAAAACCAGCAATTTAAAATGGAATACCAATCTACATAATTTCATGGGTAATTTACTTTTGTGTTTATCTTTTTGTGACGAATAATAAAAAAGTTTTCCCAGGTGGAACTTTATAAACAGTTACCCTGTATACTGAATACTTTAAAAAAATTTTAGGTTTTGGCTTCTAACCAAACCATATGGATACCGAAAGACTGTTTGTTTGTTTGTTCCAACATCACGCAAAAACTACTGAATGGATTCTGATGGATTTGGAATTCTGGGCAGGTCGTAGACTTTATTTCATCAAAATCAGTTCGCGGGAACAAAAGTTATAATTATTAAAAGCAAGGAAAGTGGGTAAGCGTATGGCAGGCGAAGCTGTTTATGAATAAAGCAAATCCCTTTCCTACATCAGTGTCGATGTTATCCAGTGCCCTCAGAACAAGGAAAAACTCAAAGTTTTGTTTGGCAAAAAATATTTATGTAATTTTTAAACTTACTTATAAAAATCGATGAAAATTTAGGACTTATTTTTACAAATTAACTATATTTTACAAATTAACTACAAAATATTTTTTGTCAGACAAAAAAATCATACCGGGAATTGTATTTCTCTTTCAAATGCGATTATATTTCAATTCTATACTGAAAAAATTGGCGCTAGAAAACACGGATAGTCCACCATAAAATCAAGTATTCTATGTTTAAAGAAAATGAAAATATCTAGAAAACTGTAGCTTTGAAAGATTTGAACCTTATACCAAAATTTTTGGGTAATATTTATGAAAACCAAAATCTGAAAACCGCATGTCAATAGCTGCTTTACTTCTAAAGGTATGATTTTTTTTATTATAAAACGTTTTTTCAAATAGCTCGTAAACTAAAGCTCCCACTAATTTGAATTTCATAACAAAATTTGTAGTCCATATTCATGGAAACTTAAATCTGAAAGCCGTATATCGCTACTTGCTTTTGTTCCACAGTTACATTTTTAAAAATATATTTTATTTCCCTTTTCCCCCCCTTCAGCCCCTCACCACCCTACCCAAAAGTTAATTAGTTCAAGGTCAGCCAAAAGAGGATTTTTGTACTAAATGTTGTTAAACTCGATTAAGGCGTTATTGAGTTATCGTGTATACAGACAGACAACAGACCGACAGACAACTTTTGTTTTTCGTCGATTAAGGTATTTTGGAACCTTAGTAATTCATTTTTGATAGAATTAAGAAAAGTTAAAATTTCACGATTTTAATAGTCGCCCATACCATATGATGGGCTAAAAAATAAAGTGATTTTTCGTAAGATACAAGTGTTTTAACAAAAAAAAATATCAAGAAAAACAATCCGAAAATCGAGCCATAATAATATTTTCAGGGGAAAGTGCCTGTTTGGAACACTCAGATATTAATCAATCAACGGTCACCTAATTTCCACCAGTAGGTAACTGGTGGAAATTAGGTTTTATGGAATAAAATTAATCAAAAGGACAAAATATAAAAATAAAAAAAATACACGGGGGAATTTATTTATTGACAAACAAGGGCCAAAGGAAACTCAATCTTACACATAAAAAGAGTGCTTATTCCTTGTCGTATATCAGTGCGCATGCTCAAAATGCATACGGTGTTACGTCTCACCCATAAACATTTCAAATTGCACATAAAAAGTTGCTTCGTTGTCGTACCTCAGTGCGCATGCTCAGGACCGATACAATACGCTAACTGCTTGCGAATACTGCAAGGAGGGTCGTAGAGATAGGTGAGTCGAAGTCACTGTTGTACGGTGTATCCGTTCTGTGCATGCGCACTGAGATACGACCACGACTAAGCACCTTTTTATGTGCAACTTTAACACTGGGATTTACTAAGATTTAAAATAGTACCCCCCACAGGTCTCAATATTAACACCTGTGGGGGGTACTAAATTTTAAAACCAATTTTCAGAAAACTCTTACCCATACAGAAAAGACACAAAGTTATTGATTATTTTGTATTGTTATTGCAAAACACCACTGAAAAACTGCTTTATTTCTCAAAATACACCATATTTTAGAAGAAAATGCCCTGAAACTAATTTTTTTTGACAGGTTTCAAAATGGCAAATGGTGAATACTCTAAAAATTTGGCACATAATAGCTTCATTATTTGTGTTTGAGGATATAAAGTTGGTGATTTTTTAGATCACCTCAGGGGGGTAGTTTAAGTTTGATTATAATTTCCCTAAATAACCGTTTTTACAAGGATTAATTTACCTTATTTAATATCCCAAGTGTTTCATTACCCAATAAAAGACCTTCTATTTTGTCCAGAAACACGCCATATTTTGAACCCGTTTTCAGCACAAAAATATATTTATGAGGGCACTACGAGGCAAAACAAAAATAAGTGACGGTTACTGATTATGCACGAAAAATATAACAAAAAAAAACCCAAAACAGCTATTATAATTTATTTACAAACTTAAAGTAAAACATTGAGGTTATCTAAAAGCTCAGTCAAAAAAACCTTCCTTACTCACAGCCCACTCATTTTAAAGCTGTAGGTTTCATCAGTAGAAGTTGGTGCAAGGTAAGGTGCAAGCAGAGGTAAAAGATCCGAACTCGCTGTTTGTGATTGAATGCAGCGCTAATATTTTTAAACTGACATTTCGACAGTGACAGAAATGTAAAAAAACTTGCATTTAAGTTTTTTAATACATTTCATAAATAAAAACACCTTTCAAATAAATACAAAATTAATCTACTCCTTATTTTGTAAAATTAATTAAAAACGATAAGCAATAGCCGCAATGTTAATTTATTCTACAGGGTGTTTACTATTTAAACCCCGCGTGGGTTTAAACATTTTAATTTTCTTTTCTTCTAAATTGAAAATTTCCTCTTAAATCCAACAAACGATTGTGTTAACATGATTATTCAATAAACACATTTATTGAAATTCTTCTTATAAATCAAACTATGTCCAAAACTCAAGGAGGGTTAGTTTAAAAGGCTTAAAACCAAAAATTTCACTTAAACTTAGGACCGTTCTAAAATAGACTAAACCTTTTTAGTCAATCCCATCGTAAGTGTTTATGGGTGAGACGTAACGTTGCTGTACGGTGTATCCGTTCCGAGCACTGAAATACGACAAGGAATAAGCACTCTTTTTATATGTAACTTTAAGTATCTAATAAATATCCGGCTCATTAATAAACAAAATAAGTAAAAGGGAACAAAAAGCCATCATATATATAGAAGGTGATAAATAAGAAATACGCAAGTTTTAAATTAAAAACGTCAACAGATTTATTAATATTAAATCGAAAACTTTTACAGTTACATAATTACTTATCCTTCTCTTGTTAGATCTATAATCACCCGTTATGACTATTTATACAATAAATACTTTAGTCATTTGTATTCATGTAATAGAGTTATAATGGCAAACCAAACCAAACCAATTTTTTATTTTTATATTATTATAGAGACCCGACCTTCAATAGTCCAGGCCCCATCGTATGCCCCCGCAAAAAAATCTAGGTGCCGAGATTTTGACTTTTGACCTTAGAGACAAGATACCCGATGCTTACGAAGACTTTGGTTATATTATTATCTGAGAAATCTTGGGACCTAATTTTCGAAACCGCGAGAGGAATCGATCACTCAACAGCCAAATCACATCAAATGCATGCTCACAGTTCAAGAATGACCGCAGCAAAACAGACTTTCGCTCTGCCATTCACCTGTTCGTTTAGGCTTGTGTTCGCCACTGCATCACACCCTACATATCTCCGTCGCTTTCCCTCTCTAACGTTTAGAATGATATGGAATTTATTCCAACACATTGTTTTGGTTTTGTCGGGTGATGGCAATTTTTATAAATAAACAGTGGTTATTATTTGCCAAGGAGTTTTCGTTGAATCAGATATCTTGTCTCTTTTTAATCTAAGCTTTTGACTCCGGTTTTTGGATCATTGTAGAAGTAATTTATCTTGGGTAGAAATTGATCACCCGGGCCAAACTATTTTAGTCACCACCCTGTGTTATTGTATTAAAAGCTTAAAATTTACATGTTTTTGTGTTTCCTTTATAAAAAAAGGCTAAATATCAAAAAGTACTTGGGGCAATCGAAAAAACAAAACCACAGATCGAAAGAAGACAAACGCATCAGGAGCGCCTACGGACGCCGCTGATGTAAACAAATTGAACAAGGAGCTCAGGAAGCTTCAGGTCAGCATGGATGGTCCAACCGAAACAGAGCTGACTGAAGAGCACCTGCTCGAAGTCCTTGCTCCACCTAGGCAGGAAGGATGTGATACCAGCAACAGGGCTCCTAACAGGACACTGTTGCCTCAACAAGCATCTAGAGATGCTGGGAATCGCCGAAGACTCAGAGAGTCGATGTGTGCGGCTCTGGTCACGTCAAGACAGTCGCACCTTGGGAACTATTTGTTGGTCCCAAGCGATGTAAGAAAGTTGGGGCTCCGAAAAATCTGTTCTTTTGCGAAAGATGCAGGCTTCCAGGTCTAAACCAAGGATAGTGGGCATGCAACGGACCCAGCAAGGTGGTCCACGTACATGGGAATTGTCCCGCCCGCACTTCTACATTTATTCATTCATTCTGATAGAAAGATAATTTATTTCTGCGTTTTATGTATTATGTTCTACGTCCAATAAAGATAAGGGTTGCCATGGAAACCGAGATAAACAAGATGTTTACACCAAATTATGTACGTTTTCCAAAAAAAATCGCAGATTCAATATATCTTTTCTGATTTTATTTATTTTTAGGGATTTTAATCGTTAAGCCAAGAAAAACTATATTTAAATCAACGTAATTTTCAATATTAAACTGGGTGTCCAATAAACGACTTTAAATGGTAGTTATTATTCTCTCTTTCTTATAATATTCTTCAATTTTTGTAATTTTTTAGTATGTGATAGAGCAATCCAGCAATGAAAAGTAAAGTTCCAAAAATGTTGGCTTTGGACCTTGGTTTATGAGTAAACTATAGATATTTCTTTCGCAATATGATTGTACATGCCATTATCAACAATTTTTATTCGGTACTTGTCTTTGTATATATTCGGGGTGACCCAAACGATGGGGTCAGGACTACAAGGCGACGACCCTGTACCGAATGTAGTCTAATTTTGATATGTTTTACTTCAATATTTGTTATATTCAAGTAAAAGTATCTTATTAAAATATGAAAAAGTAATTTGCAGAATGGTTCAAAGATCCTATTTTTAATTTTCTTGAGGGTGTAGGTTTATGGTTTGAGGGATCTTGTTAATGAAATGTCCTTTTTTTGAAATGCCAACGTTTCGCAACATTTATTTGTTTCTTCAGAGCTCTAAAATTAAATGTACAATAAAAATAGTGTGGATTTATAATAAACTGTATTATGTTATTATACAACCAGCACAAGATGAAAAGCAAAACGTTAAATTTTTTGGTAAAAACTTGAGAAGATAGAAAAAAACAACAATAACAACAACTAAATGTGAGATACCGAGAAACCGGGTAGTTATATAAAATATTCGCCATTTGAATAGCCCTTCAGTCAGTTTAGTTGTTCTCAAGATGCCTGGGTAGAGTAAATGTATGAGTAAAGAAATTCTAATTTGTGGCACTTAGAAGGTAGCTCCGAAATATATATACCGTTTTTAATTTGGGGGTGTCCATGACTGGGGCGGTGTCCATTACTCCGCCTTCGACCCTAAACAAAATCATCTTTTGCCAACGTCATCGACAAAACAAAACGACCAACGTATTCCTTGCATAGTTGCCACTTAAACTTGATATAGCAAATTTTTACACCGTGTTTATGTAATTTTACTATCACACGTTTCAAAAAATTGGGCCCATAAATTCATATGATTGTTAATATTTTTGAAACATTGTTTTTTGGAAAGAAACATCTGTAAAAGGTTTAATAAGTGCAAACTGGAGCTTATTAGGGTCAACGTGCCAGTTTTGGTCACCACACCACTTATGGCCACAACACCGCTTAAGCTCCTTTATCTATTGCGTTTTCTTTTCCATTACCGATATAGGTAATCAAATATTAAACGGTCTGTTTTATAGATTTTTTAATTAAAACCGTTAAGCAATATAAAAAATTTGTGATAATTAATATTTTGCACTTTGACTTGACATTAATTGCAGCAAATTAACAGAAATAGAATAATTACCTTACGTTTTAGATATGGGGACACCTGAAAAATATTTCTAAAGAAATAGAACTAATTAAAAACTTTTCCAAAGATACCGTAAAATTCGCATAGCTTAATAACAGGTTTTTACGATATTTTTTCGTTTGTCTACTATAATACCAAATGCTCACAAGCATTAAATCAAAATTTTGATATTTTGACTCCAAAAATGGGTATTTAGAATCTTTAAAGTCGCCCAAAAACTGGCAAGTTTACCCTACTTTTAGGGAAAAGTCGGGCAAAATGAGCCAGGCCGTTAATTTTTTTTTGAATATTGTTTCTCGAAGTTTTGGTCCTTTAAAAAAAGTTGGGGTTTTCTCAAAATGTGCTTTTAATGTTAATGTTAAGGATTGCATGTCAGTTTGCCCGCCTCTTCCCTAATATTTAAAAGAAAAAACAAGAAATTTTATAAGACATTATTCAAACTACTACACTATTATGACTTAAATGATCTTGACTGATGCTTTTAACAATAATTCTATCACAATCTTCTCCGTTTTGAATGATGGCGGCTTTGTCGGTTTCTTGTCGAAAATTCTCAAATTCAAAATGTTCTTTTGGCGTCGAACTAAGAGAAACCGAATTATTGGTGAGTTTGGCATTTTCTTGACGTTCAGGCGTGTTTGTTTCCATCACTGGAAGAAATAAAAATTAATTTCAGGGTTGCATATACAACCAAGACACGAAATTTTAACTATAACAGTTTGATCAATGACATTATAAAGAGGTCTCTGGTTTCAGCAGGATTTCCAGCGAAACTAGAACTGTCCGTCCGTTTGTAGGAGTGACGGAAAACGGGCAGACGGGATCACTTTAATTCCTTGGAAGAAGGGAAAAACTTTAGTTTGGGATGCCACCTGGAGAGACACTCTTTGCAGCTCCTATCTTGGTAAAACTTCTCATAAATCGGGGGAAGCGGCTAAGATAGGAGAAATACAAAAAAGGACAAAATATAAAGAGCTAGAAGACAGAGGATTTCTGTTTTATACTTTTGCAGTGGAAACCCTAGGTCCATGGGGTGATGAAGCTAAAAAATTAATTTCCCAAATAGCAAAAAAAATTGAAACAAAAAATGCTAGAAGTTTCATCACCCAGCGGATCAGTATCGCCATTCAAAGGGGGAATGCGGCCTCAGTGCTGGGGACTTTACCCAAAGAACAAGGATTGGAAGAAGATTTTTATTTATAGTTTTTTTTATGATTAATTTTAATTTTGATTTTTTTTAGTTTTAAACCAATTTTTACAATTTTATAGTAAAAAAAATAATAAAAACAACTATAAATCAAGAGGCACAAATTTAAAGTCTCTTCTGCTACCTCGTCCCTCATAATAGCCGGTTGAGCTTTCATTGCGTTTCGTTGCGCAAAAGTATGAATATTAATTTGATCCAAGGGCATGGCCCCCATTGTTGAAATGAATAAATGAATAAATGAATAAATGAATAAATGAATAAATGAATAAATGAATAAATGAATAAATGAATAAATGAATAAATGAATAAATGAATAAATGAATAAATGAATAAATGAATAAATGAATAAATGAATAAATGAATAAATGAATAAATGAATAAATGAATAAATGAATAAATGAATAAATGAATAAATGAATAAATGAATAAATGAATAAATGAATAAATGAATAAATGAATAAATGAATAAATGAATAAATGAATAAATGAATAAATGAATAAATGAATAAATGAATAAATGAATAAATGAATAAATGAATAAATGAATAAATGAATAAATGAATAAATGAATAAATGAATAAATGAATAAATGAATAAATGAATAAATGAATAAATGAATAAATGAATAAATGAATAAATGAATAAATGAATAAATGAATAAATGAATAAATGAATAAATGAATAAATGAATAAATGAATAAATGAATAAATGAATAAATGAATAAATGAATAAATGAATAAATGAATAAATGAATAAATGAATAAATGAATAAATGAATAAATGAATAAATGAATAAATGAATAAATGAATAAATGAATAAATGAATAAATGAATAAATGAATAAATGAATAAATGAATAAATGAATAAATGAATAAATGAATAAATGAATAAATGAATAAATGAATAAATGAATAAATGAATAAATGAATAAATGAATAAATGAATAAATGAATAAATGAATAAATGAATAAATGAATAAATGAATAAATGAATAAATGAATAAATGAATAAATGAATAAATGAATAAATGAATAAATGAATAAATGAATAAATGAATAAATGAATAAATGAATAAATGAATAAATGAATAAATGAATAAATGAATAAATGAATAAATGAATAAATGAATAAATGAATAAATGAATAAATGAATAAATGAATAAATGAATAAATGAATAAATGAATAAATGAATAAATGAATAAATGAATAAATGAATAAATGAATAAATGAATAAATGAATAAATGAATAAATGAATAAATGAATAAATGAATAAATGAATAAATGAATAAATGAATAAATGAATAAATGAATAAATGAATAAATGAATAAATGAATAAATGAATAAATGAATAAATGAATAAATGAATAAATGAATAAATGAATAAATGAATAAATGAATAAATGAATAAATGAATAAATGAATAAATGAATAAATGAATAAATGAATAAATGAATAAATGAATAAATGAATAAATGAATAAATGAATAAATGAATAAATGAATAAATGAATAAATGAATAAATGAATAAATGAATAAATGAATAAATGAATAAATGAATAAATGAATAAATGAATAAATGAATAAATGAATAAATGAATAAATGAATAAATGAATAAATGAATAAATAAATAAATGAATAAATGAATAAATGAATAAATTAATAAATTAATAAATGAATATATATTAATAAATTGATTGAATGAGTAAACGAATAAACGATTAAACGAATAAACGAATGACCGAATAAAAGGATAATTAAAATAAATAGGCCGTAATTCTAAGCTGCTAACAAAGTATTTATTTTTTAAATTTGTTGTTCCTTTTCCATGCTTGTGCCGGTAAAAAGAGATGGCAGATAATCAATGATATCGCCACTCATCCGATTTAAAAAAAAATGGAAAAATCATACCCTTGAAGTCAAGTAAAAATTTAAAATTACCATTAATGAAGGAACTCCTTCTGACATGATGGTCCACAATACCGGCAAGAACCTCCGCAGAAGTACCTATCGCCATTGCCGCGGCAGGTGTGAAGGAACCTTAAAATAAAGACTTTCATTATTACCTATAGTTTTTTACCACTTATTGTTTGTTTGTTTCAATATTTTAATATAACTTTTCGTTAACCAATAGTTTTTTTAGAGCTAGCAAAAGTAGTAGTTAAATGAGTGTCCAAGTGCAGATGGCATAATGTCATTGCAAAAAGCACTCAAAAAATGATTTTTTTCTACACTTTTCTTTTCTTGACTCCAGTCTTCCCTTTGACTGCTTTGAATTTTCACACACAAATTTAGCCTTCTTCCGATATTGAGTTTCTAAGGTGCGATACTGATATTAGCTTCCAAATAAAATTTTGTTGCAAAAGCATTTATTTTATTTTTATTTTATTTTATTAAGCAATCAACAGGCTTGCGCCCAGTAACAGATTACAATATTAAAAAAAATACAAAATTATGTGCCTAAGGCATAGAGTCAGAAAATACCTATGACCTGTACACATTGGTAAATTCTCACTCCTAAAACAAGGTCAATAAAAAATAACTACAAATTCCAAAAAAAAGTAAAATAAACCATAAAAAATAAGGATATAAGAACCCACTCCAATTTTCAAGACTTTAGTACGAAAACTATTAAAACCTAATTGAAATATATCTTTACCTCGCAACTCATTATTTATTCTATATAACAAACTATTTTGACCAAGATTAGTGTTGACTCTAGGAAGCCCAAAAGCAAAATTATTTCTTGTAAAATATGTAGGTACATTAAATTTTAATTGATTCAGAAGTTGGGGACAATCTATTTTATACCAAACTAATTTATACAAAAATATTGTTTCAAGTTTCTTATTTTCTCAAGTGTCTTAAAATTGAACTCATTAGTTAAAACAACATACGGGATATCAAAATAGTAAACATCAAATTTTTTATAGTAAAGGTATCTCAAAAACTTCTTTTTTATCTTTTCTATGTCATTCTTGACTATTTCATAAAAAGGACACCATATAATCGAACAATATACTAAATTGCTTCTAACATATGCATTGTATAAGAGAATTAAAGTTTCCCTATTTTGAAAGAGTTTCGAACCACGAACCCCAGCATTCGGTAGGCTTTTGATATAATGGATGTAATGTGCTTGTCAAACTTCAGCTCAGGATCAAAGATTACTCCAAGATCCTTTCATTTAAATCGTTTTGCAACAGGTCGCAATCTTCCTGACACTCTATCTTTCTATATGACTTAAAATCATCTGCAAAAAGTAGACTAAGTGAATTTTCTATGGATTTTGGCATGTCACTAATAAGAATATCGAAAAACAGAGGCCCGAGGTTCGAGCTCTGTGGTACTCCGGAATATGTTGAAAACGGCTCTGATGAGATCCTCTAGCAGTCGATTTGATTTAATTTAAAGCCTAAACTAAATTTAAAAAAAAAACATTACCTGCCAAACCAACCTCAGTTTCGGTTGACCCATGAGCTGATGGGTAAATCTTGCTGCAAAAATTGACAGATAGTGTTGACAGCTTTCTTGGGGACCTTTGCTGGATTTCAATTAGGGAGGAGATGGGAGGAAGTTCACGGGGTTCTGAGCTACATTCTCTACAAAAAAATATTATTTATAATAATTCCAAACGGTATTTTTATGTCTGCTTGATTTTTTTAAAATTATTTATTTTATTTAATTTATTTTATTTTATTTATTTTATTTATTTTATTTATTTTATTTATTTTATTTATTTTATTTATTTTATTTATTTTATTTATTTTATTTATTTTATTTATTTTATTTATTTTATTTATTTTATTTATTTTATTTATTTTATTTATTTTATTTATTTTATTTATTTTATTTATTTTATTTATTTTATTTATTTTATTTATTTTATTTATTTTATTTATTTTATTTATTTTATTTATTTTATTTATTTTATTTATTTTATTTATTTTATTTATTTTATTTATTTTATTTATTTTATTTATTTTATTTATTTTATTTATTTTATTTATTTTATTTATTTTATTTATTTTATTTATTTTATTTATTTTATTTATTTTATTTATTTTATTTTATTTATTTTATTTTGCAACTTTGCTTTGCTTTTCTAACGTTCTTCTAGTTTTATTCACATTTTTATTTGATATTCTCTAATTTTTCCGATTTTATTATTTTGTATATAAGTTTTATTTTCTTTTTTTGAAAAATGTTTTTACACCTTTTCAGTTTATTTTCTTTTCCAAGAATTTGTATTAGCTTTCTGTAACTTTATTCAAGTTTTTTTCGTTTTTGTTACCTTTTTTTATTTTTTTTTATATTCTTTTCGATTAACATTTTATTTTTTATAAAAATATGTTTACCTATAATATCCAGCAAGGTATCTAGGTTGCAAAGGAAGTACATCCACTGATCCTGTAGTGGCGGAACGGGGTTGCAAGGGGAGGATAGCCCCACATACAGGGGTTATCAATGGGTCACCTAAAATTCACAATAAAAAAAATATCTTGTAAATGTTTCATTTTTGTAATAAATTATAGTTTTTGGGAATAAAATAATCTACATTTTTTATTAGCTGCGGAAGACTGGTTAATCCTCAACAATCCTTAATAATACAGCCAAATTGGTTGAATTTATTCATGTCATGATGAATACTTTGTATATTCCTACAAATTTTTTGTAAACAAAATGTTGGTATAATGCGCTTGGCCAAAAGTTTATGAAAAAAGTCATAAAGAAATTGTCGAAAAAATATACCTGAAGGAAGCCTTTCCAAAGTGTAGGGTCCGTTGTGTAGAGCAGCTACACTGGGAATAGCGGGATCTGGAATAGCTAGACTGACCACGTTCACACCATTTTCACCGCCTAAGTCCAATCAAAAATAAAATATAAATAGGCTCATTCAATATTCTGTAAGTAAAATGAATTTAATAGAAATAAAACCCAAGACTGAAAATACGAAGACCTCTACAATTTTTTGGTAAAACTTAGCTTAAATTCAAACTGTAACTTCCTCCCACGCTATCCGTTTGTGTCTTATTGATTTTGGCTTTAAGCTTAATCAATAATAACCCGGCAAGCTTTAATAGTGTTTTCCAGGACAGAATGTGGGAAAATAACTTTAGAGGGCGTCTTTATGCTTGCGCACGGTTCCCTTGAAAATTAAAAAATATTAGAACGTTGGTATCCAAGGGTTTACTTTAAAATAGTTCTAAAAACCATTTACAAAACAGCTTCAACCATTCTATAACCTTGGTTTAATTTTAAACCACGACATTAACGCTAGTGTAAAGTTATAACGTCAGGTTAATAAACCATGGGTTTGGAGCAGCGGCGTAGCAACACGACTTGGGGCCCCGAGGCAAGGACAATTTAAGCCCCCCCACTAATAAATCTTCTAAGATAAATATAAAGTTTAATTTTTTGTTTTATTCAAGAAAATAAAATACTACCAAACGTTGGTATTTTTTTATTGTAAAAAACGAATATCTATTTTATTTTGGTTAAAGTTGTAACTTAACATACTATTAGATATATAATATTGTTATTTATTTTATTGACCGCATTTTTATTGTTAACATTAGACACTTAAAGTAAATATTTTAACGCATCGGTATCGGTATACCTAACGCGTTCAAAACAAAGCCAAAAGACACTACATTTCTCAATTTTTTACGGAATATTTCGAGCGAGGCCTGGTTTTATGGTGGATGCGATGGGAGGACAGCCGTCTCCACTCGTTGCGTACGGAGGAGGGCTATACGTATTTGTACGTACCGTTACAGACTTATCAACGTACGCAACGGTTGCAATCAGTTGTTCAGTCCTCGTATCCATCATAAAAGCGTTCAAAATATGGACATAGGCAAGTGAGAAATGTATGGTTTTTTGGCTTTCTTTTGAACGCGTTGTCATTTCTCAAAATATGGCCAAAATATTCAAGTTTTCGTTTTTTGATGGTAAATAAAACTTCAAGCTCTTTATTTATTCTAAGGAGAACATCCACATTAGTTACTGGGTGCAATAATAACACACGAATTCGGAGAGTGGTATTAAGATCGCGATTACACAACACTGATTTCATTTTGATACAAGATGATCTGGCCTGTTCAATTCTTGCACGAACTTGTTGCATGTTGTCCCAGTTCTCATTGACGAGACAACCCAGGTATTTGTATGAATCCACGCGTTCGATTTGCTGCCCACTTACTTGGATATGACCATCCCTTTTGTTTTTCCAACATTTAAATTAAGCCCGAATTGCGAACTTTTGGCAGCAATTTGATTCAACAACTCTTGCAGGCCTTCCAGCGTGTCTGTTATTATGACAGTGTCGTCGGCATATCGTATGTTATTGATTTGTATGCCGTTTATGATCAGACCCTCTTCGCAGTTATGAAGTGCATTCTTTATTACTTTGTTACTAAAGATATTAAACAACAGCAGAGACAATATACAACCTTGGCGTACTTCTCTTCTTATTTTGACCTCTTCGGACAAATGGCCATCAACCTTTATTTGAGATCTTTAGATCTCTGTCATCTAGACCAAGTTTTTTTAGGGATTCTATGAGCTTTTTGTGTTGGACTCGATTAAATGCTTTCTCATAATCTATGAAACAGGCATATACTGGCACCGATACACCCCTAGACCGCTGAACTAAGTCTTGAATGCCAAACAAGGTCTCTCTTGTCCCGAACCCATCACGAAATCCAAACTGCGTGTCGCCCATAAAGGATTCGCATTTCCCATAAATTCTTTTGTGGAAATATTTTTAACATATGGCTCATTAGGCTGATTAGGCGGTAATCACTACATTTCTTTGCTCAATTTTTTTTAGGCAGTGTAACAAAGGTTGATTTTAGCCAGTCAGTAGGGTTTTTAGCGCTACGATAAATCAAGTTAAAAAGTTTGACCAGCGTATTTAGCGAATCTTGCTTTTTTTATTAGCTTTAAAACCTCAGTTTATACTTCGTCTTGCCATACCGCTTTTCTGTTTTTAGCTGAAGATATTGCGTGTTTTACTTCCTCTGGTGTGATATCTATGCCTTGGTTCGAGAATTCTTCTGGCTGTTCGGATAGGTTACCGGTAAAGAGATGTTCTATGTAGCTACACCATTCTTTTAGTTTTTCTTTGGTATCCGGTATGATTTTACCTTGATTGTCCACAAGGATTCCTCTTTTTCATTGGGAAATTATTTTATTAAATTCGTTAAGTCCATTTCGTAAGCTGCTTAATCTACTTTGACCCAAATATTGGAACAAAGTTACTTTCTACAACTCCGTATTGTGTAATAATTAGCTCAAAAAGCGCTACATATAATTATTTAGATTTTTTTTACAAGTAGTATAACATGACTATGACTCTATAATTTGGGATCCAAAAAATCAAAATAATCGCATCAATAACATAAAAATTGAGTATGAGGGTTGTGATGTTAGGTTAGGTTAGAGACATCGGTTTATAATTGGTTTAGTAAAATAAATAAACAATTTAGTAAAATAAATAAACAATTTTATTTACTAGAAATACTGACTGGGCAGTAGGGACTTTTGCATCGCCGGGCCCCGAGGCTTTGCCTCGGGTTGCTAGATGATAGTTATGCCACTGGTTAGGAGTTGGTGGGATGAGACATGTGAAAAAATCCACAAAACTTTTTAAGGTTTTAGAAAAAACTCTAGGCGATGCATATTAAATCTGATTCGATTATGAGCTTTTATGATTTTAAGCAAAGAAAACAGGGGCGTGCGATCCAAGAATCGAATTAAATTACAAATAGAGTAATTTTTTAAAATTTGCTTCCCTTACTTGAAATTTCACGCCGCTGAAAGAAAATTATACCAAAGCATCTTAAAATTGATACAAAAAAATAATTCCAGATTTTTCTCAAACCACTGACAAGCAAGAAAATAAAAATGCCTGTCTCAAGAACATGATGCATGCAAGAGATTTGAGGGATCATATCCAAGGATAGATTTTTTTTAGAATAGATTAGAAATATTGCCAGCAGTATTTTGGAGTTATTAACAGCTAAATTTATTGCGTTTAAAAGATAAACTGAAATCCATGGAAGCATTGATCAATTACATATACCTTTATTTATTATATTCGGGAAATTTACTATTTGAATAAATTTGTCCGAAACAATAGATGTTAAAGAACATTAAATTCATTGTTGAAATTAAATCTAGTGGAAACTATCCATTTCAAAATATTTTAGGGTTAAATTTAATATTGTATTTAAAATACAATACTGTTGCTTAGATTAAATAGCAAGCATCGAAGAGCTGTCAGATATAAGACGAGGGTTCTCTATTTAAAACTTTTTAGGGAAGGTTTATACATAATGAGCAAGCCTGTACAGGGTGATTCACCATATTCTTACAACGACATAACTCGTTTGTTATTAAAGAGAGAAAAAAAGTTTAAATACTTTAAATAATTTTTAAACTCATCAACATTAACTTTCGTATTTCAAATGAAACACCCTGTATATTTTTTAAAACCTCAATCGATATGTTATCTTTGTCTTAAATGGTCATTAAACAAATTTAACTCCAAAATTTTTTATCAAACCTTTGATAAATCGTCTTTTTTTTTCATGTTGCTTCTTTTTAATTTCGCATGTTAAAATACTGCTGGCAATATTTATAATCTATTCTAAAAATAAAGTATCCTTGAATATGAGCCCTCAAATCTCTTGCATGCATCATGTTCTTGAGACAGGAATTTTTATTTTCTTGCTTGCCAGTGGTTTGAGAAAAATCTGGAATTATTTTTTTGTATTAATTTTAAGATACTTGTATAATTTTCTTTCAGCGGCGTGCACTGAAATTTCAAGTAAGAGAAGCCAATTTCGTTCATAATCGAATCAGCCTCGGGGCTCGGCGATACAAGGAACCCTACTGCCCACTCAGTATTTCCAGTAAATAAAGTTGTTTATTTATTTTACTAAACCAACTAAAAACCGATGTTAATTTTATTGGGCCTGCGCTTTTCCCCTCTCTAATCGAACCTAACATCACCACTCTCATACTCAAATTGAGAATCCATTCAGAGGTATGATGACGGTAAGCGATTAGTTTTTTCCGATCCCAAAATCATTGTAAGTTCTACCGAAGAAATTATTGAGTAAACGCTTTTATAATAAATATTCCGAAATTATAGAGCCTTCTATAGTAATTGAATATAATCATATTTTACTACTTGTAAAAAACGATCTAAATAACTATATGTCGACTGGCGATTTTTTTGAGCTAATTATTATACAATACGGAATGTTCCAATATTTACCGCATTTTTAACATTATCGGTAACAGTGGCAGTCTGCTAGTGAGAGAACGTTTAGTAAATTAAAACAATTTAAAGATTATAGTTCGACCATAGATCTAAAGGCGCAATTACACAGACGAACATGCTCAAACAAAAGCTCGTGCAAAAGATGTAAAATTTTTTGCGTGAACATTTTTGTGAGCTTTTCTTTGAACATTTTGTTCGGGTAAATTTTTGAGCAAATTATTGCTATCTGTTTTGGAAAGATATTTTTAAAGATGAGAATAAATAAAATTTTACATCAGTGATCAGTGATCTCAATTCTTTAAAAAACACCAACTTTTATTTTAAATTTTTGTGAAAAAAAGCCGACGGCAAGCGAAACATTATTCTTGGCTATCAGTTTTGTCACATAGATTAGGGTTACTTATGATATTTTTTTCTTAGGGTTTTTCCCGGATTTTTTTGCCCGGTTTTTTTGGGATTTTCTTGCGAGTTTTTTTTTTCAAGGCTTTTTTCCTAAATTCAAAAAATAACCCAGGAAAATTTTTGTTTTCCAAAAAAATTTTGAGTTTTTCAAATATCGGCAAAAAACTCAAAAGTTGCACTTTTAAGCGGTAATCCGCGCCTCACGACTATGAGGAGTGGTGGGGGAGGGGATTTTTTTAAAACATATTTTTGTAACTTTACTTTACCCTTAGCTTTGATTGTTTTTTTTTTCATTTCTCACACCAGATTTACCTAGTTAGTTTAAGGCCCCAACGGTTGCTTAAAAAAGCAAAAGGTTCATGAAAATGTTGAAGATATTTACTGCCAATTTAATGTAATAATCAAGGTCGATTACTGACACTGAACAAACAATATGCAAAGGAGCAACATTCCGATTCAGAAATCTAGTCTATTACTGCTAAATTATATTTTTTTAGACAAGGGTCTGGGATCGTAGGGTTGTAAAAGGGGGTAATAAACGGGTATTATTTAGACCGAACGTGCTTTTGTTCATATATTTGAGATTTAATAAAATGTATACAGGTTTTTTAATTTGACTTAATTATTATTGTATTGTGTTTTAAACTAGGAAGTAAAATAAAGAGATATTCTTTTAAACGTAAATTTTTATCATTACATTTTACAGGCAACAGCAATAAATAACTGCCAATTAATATTTTTTTATTCTCGTTTTTTACAACCCCAAAAAAGTTACAAGTATACTGGCATATCCCCTATAAAAATCAGGTCAATCGAAGTTGCTTATGAGGTAAAATATCAATTTCGACATCAAATCGTTTTTCCGTCGGAAAGCACTTAATTAAAAATACCTTGTTTTAAAACATAGTCTTTATATTTTCAGTTAAGTTCAATGAATTCCCATAAAACTATAAAATTTAAATTTGTAAGAAATTTCTATACCAACATTTCTTCAAACAAATTTTGCTTAACATTCTCTCCAAAATTTACGTGTGTTTTTTTGTACGAGATTTTGCTCGAACATTTCTTTGAACATTTTGCTCAAGAGGCTCGTGTAAATGTTTGTCGGCATTTCAACATCAAAGGAAAGTTTGTCTGTGTAAATGTGCCTTAAGAGACTTATTATAAATGCTAATCCCTTGCTATTGTTCGGGGTGTGAAAGTAAATAAAAAAAAGCTGTAAACATGCCTCGATTTCTGAGGATTACAGGTACGGATTTAAAAATGTGTAATTATTTCTTAATAAGTACACGTTTTTGGCCGAATTAAAATTTATCAACTTTATGACTAATTACGATACGTTATATCATTAGGGTTTGATTACGTTATAAATTAGTTTTCTTGAAATAATTAGGACCCGTTTAAGATACCAAGCTGATTTGGTGTTTGGTTACAAAAGAAGTTATTTGTTGTTAATTGTGATTGTATGAAAAATGTTTCGTCCATGCGAGGAACAACAGCCGAGTACGTCATGTGGAGATACGGGGAATAATGGCGCTACAAGGGGAATAAGTGATAAACAACAATTTAAACGTGATATTTTGTCACTTGATACAAAAAAAGTGATATTTGACGTTTATACCACTCTTCTTGAACGTGGGTCATCAAAATTTGGTGCCGTGAAGGAAGCAGCAGCTTTAACACGAAGATCGGTAAAAAAAATGTGGCGTGTAGTAAATAAACCGATGTGGATATCAGTCGTAGAAAAATATATCAAATGTATAGAGAACAAATGATTCCAACTTTACAAACATTAATTTAAAGATTAATAAAAGATGATACAGGAATAAAGTGTTTCATGGATTATGGAATCAGCCCGTTTAAAGAAAATGGAGGATGGAATATTTAATTGCAATACACGAGTGTAGAGAAAGTAATAGGGATGTTGTTTATCTCGATGAAACTTGGTTTGACACCCATGAAGTTCCAGATAAAGGTTGGGTAGATTCGCCTGGTCATTGCGCAACTAAAGCTCCATCAAATAAAAGAAAGCGTATCACAAAGGGTTTATACCAAATGCGTTGGCCTTATTAGCCAAAAATAATAAGGATTGTCATACTGTCTACCATTCCGATAGCACAGCGGAATTATTTGAAGACTGGTTCAAGAATAAACTGTTACCCAATATACCTCCAAATAGTGTAATTGTGATGGAAAATGCGAGCTGGAGTTTTCAATTTAAAATAAGAAAGTTGATTTTGAACAATATTTTGAAAATTTTGGTTAAATTTTCTTAAAATCTGTTAAAAACTAAGCAACTTTTGTATTTAAACTATTTTTCTATCTCTAATAATAGATGAGCTATGTAGTTGGGAAAATATGATGAATCGCCTCGGACACTCTACTCTTTCTGAAAAAAAATTTACCTTACCTATTTTGGCAGTGCCGAAAGCATCTTTTATTACAGCGGGGTGCGTGTGATGCTTTATAGCGTGACATCTCCGATTGCCCACCGGTTCTGGCTTTTTTCGGCGCGGCTGTTCCACTGGCAATACTCTTCTTCTTCGCTTGGGAAGTTTTGCTCTCGCCTGGAATATGACGTGGTTTTTTAAACGACCAAAAAATCATGTAGTTTCTCTGCAGATATTAGACACTTAAAGCCAAACCAGAAAAGCAGTCTCTCAACTTGAATAAACACGGTCTAGTAGTTTTTTTGCTCCACCCATCTGATGACGACACAAAGATATCAGCTGCTTTCTTTATTGATTTTTGTTGTTGACATTTAGGGTTATGTTATTTTTGCAGACATTTTTGTAATAAAAATGTATTTGTTCGTCATTTTTTATTTCTTTATTTGGTTCAAATTAGGTACACACCGATATCAATTACATTATTTTTGTCGTAGGTAGCTGCATTTATGCATTTTTTTATTAAAAAGCCTCCATCATTGAAAAAAAAAACAAAGTACCTTATAGTTTTAAATTTGCAATAGGTTCCAAAACAGGAAAAATAACAACTACATAACCTAACTTCTGAACGACGAGTTCGAACTAACCCCAACTCATTCGATGGGTTTCTTGACGGACTCGAGTACCAACTATTGAAATTAATTAAATTTTGTTTACTTGTTCACTAAAAGTTATAATATAAGATAAAAACAAAAAATAGCCCTCATTTAAACAAAAAAAGAGAAAAATACGAAAATTTAATTTACTTTGTCAATGCTTCTTGCAGTTTTTAAATGGCCGACAAAAATCAGCTGCTATCTTTGTGTCGTCATCAGTTCGACGAGTGGGGCAAAATTACTAGACCGTATCTAGTCTATGGACCGTGGTCTCGTTCCACGTGCGATTGACAACTTTTGTGGGATCTGACCAATGAGGTGGCTGTTAGTCGGCTTACAATACGTTCAAGTAGAGTGGCATGGCTTTTAGTGTCTATTAAAGAAGAAAGAACTACAAGAAACGTCTTTTTCCGTTATTTATTAAATCTAACCATTAGAATAAACTGAAATTTTGCACGAAATTCTTGACAAAAATATATGTTTTTAAGTTGAAGGATTGGAACTATCCTGATTAAAAAGAGTGGAGAATCATCAACGGTTTTTTGGATTAAATTATTTTCTTTTATATTTCCCAATTAGATACATACAGCGAAAACGAACTTCATACTTGGGCATCCTGCCCAGCAGTGGTAATAATTTTTACAGAACTTTGTTGTGCTAATCTCAACCAAAAACTTTCATTAATTTTTTTACTATGTTTGTATCAGGCATAGTCAGATGTTCTTTCAAATTTTAAAAAATATGCAAACTTCCTATCTAAAACGTGACTTACGCAGAGTGATGCAGTAGTTCGAAATTCGCTAAAAAGGCAACTAAAAGACTTGCTGAACTACAAAAGCTTATGCCCAACATAAACGAGCCCAGTAGGAGCAGGAGGAAGACATGGTGCAGTGATGGAGTCCAGTACTGCGCACAAAGAAGTATAAAAACATGCTGATAAGAGTGCGACGGAAAACCTTACTAAGAGTATGCTTGCGGCTACCGAACGATATCAACTGAATTCCGCCCATAGACCTAATTGCCGAAGAAATTGTGTATGAAGATAAAAATGACCACAGTGAAGAAAACAAAGAACCTGCAAAAGAAAAAACACTGGAATCTTAGCAAGCAAGATGGGACCGAAATACCGAAAGAGGGCAATGGACGAAAATAATTATTCCCGACATTAACCCCTAAATGCACCGTAGGTACTTAATCGCGATTAGCTATCTAATCCACTATTTTTCTCTCTTGATCCCACATAAATGAGCAAAGAGGAATCATGGATTAGCTAAATTAATAAGAATATTTTTACAGTGCATTTGGAGGTAAAACACGGATAGACTGTAAACACAAAAAAATGGATGACACAAGCTCGAATGGCGTATGGATCTTTTAGGACATACACAAAGCGAATTCGGAAAACGGACGACGTATGTCGGTACTGGCAAAGAATAGATGAAGTAGAAAATACGTTAATTTACTGTCCAAGATTTGAGAACTACCGCAAAACAGCAAGACACTGTCTTCAGATAGAGAATATGACCATAGAGAACATCTTCAAAGAAATGATACAACACGTAGATAAATGGAACCACGGAAATAAGAAGACGACGCACTTAAGAGACCAAAATAGTGACGTTATATTCCGGAGAATGGTTCCGCGATTTCGACCAAATCTGCAGCGGAGGGGTGTAGTAAGTAGGCGCCCTCAAGAGAGGATGAATCGGACACATTCGGCAGTCCACCAGAGGCCGGTATCTATGAAGATTTTCCGTCGTTATAAAAAAAAATCGAAGGCCATATCGAAAATTATCATGTGAACTATTACCTAGGAAACGTTTATATAAAATCTTTAGCAGTTCGGATGAATATCCAAAATGATCATGGTTTAAGAACACTTGCACACTAAACTTAATTACCTGAGTATGCGAATAAAACATCGAAAAATTGGACACGATCACAGGAACCGGAAGGGCAATGGTCAACACCCCGGCGAGGGCGCACAGTGCTCCCACAACCATGCCGGCGTACGTTTTCGGGGCCATGTCGCCATATCCCACAGTGGTCATGGTTACGATGGCCCACCACAAGCCCTCCGGGATGCTTTTAAATTTGTTTTCTTTTTGTTTTTCATCGTCCTGAAAGAAAAAAGAAATTCTATAAGTCAAAAAAATATTACGTACCTATACTCAAGTAATAAATAGTATAAACACTTAAAAATCGCTTTAGGGCATTGCTGACAACCTAAAGAAACGCTTAACCCTAACTGGTGTTAATTTAGTTTAATTTATGAAGCACTAGATAATAAAAAAGCTTCTCTTTGCATTTTCGTTGATCTGGTCAAAGCTTTCGATACCGTCTTGTCACAGCAGGCTCACAAAGAAATTAGAAAGACATGGAATTAGACACGCAAATGTATTATATTATGAATGATATATTTGATTTAGATCTTTTAAATAAAATAGTTTTATATTGCGGACGTTCGTTAGCACCAACTCATGTGATGAAATTGCGGAAATTGCGAAAACATATTTTATTATAAAAAAAAAGAGGAGATCAAAAGATCTTGGGAGGAAAGAACGAAAATTCAAAATTGGATGGGTGTCCCACAAGGAACACATAAACGACCAAGCGAAAAGAGAAACAATTAAACGATGTTTCGCCCAGGGTACCCAGCGTGGGCTCGTCAGTGGATTCACTAGTCACCCTCAAACCAGACATTATTTAACACCATCGCACACTCTGACCTCCAACTCTGAAACACTCACAAATAGGCATCGTTCCGCACGGTGCTTATTATAAGTCACCTGATACGGGTTCGTCCTGGCGTGTTAATCTTTCCAATAGGAATATGCTTTTAAGACAATTAAAACAAGAAGTTATAAATCTTCCAAATCAGTTACATCAACCGAAAAGAATCTAAAAAAGAGAAGATCAAAAGATCTTGGGAGGAAAAAACGAAAATTCACAATTGGATGAGTGTCCCACAAGGAACACACAAACCACCAAGCGAAAAGAGAAACAATTAAACGATGTTTTTCCCACGCTGGTCACCCCGGGCGAATTTACAAATACAGAATTTAATAAGTATATTAAGATATCTTTTGCTAAATGATTTGAGTTCAGTCACATCACAGAAATGGATATTAAAAGTAATTTATAATCAAAACAGAAGATATCCCACAAAAAAACTATTCGAGGAATCCGAATTCTTGAATGCACGCGAATTATTGTGTAAAAAAAATGCGCTGAGGGTCTTTAAAGAAAAGGAAAAAAGCATCATCCACACAGAACGAGAAACGTCGTAAATAAAAAAAAATTGTGTAAAACAAATAAGGTCATTGTAACAAAATATATAACTTTTCTGGCTGGGAAGAATACAAAAGGACAAAAAAACTATTGCACGCATCGATAAAAAAGTCAAATAATGAATGAAATAGAAGTAATATTTAAATAAAATTGTTTAAATAAAATTGTTTAAATACTTTGTAAAAATAATGTATTATGTATATATGGTATAACCAAGCATGTGTCGAGCTACCCAAATGTGGCTAATTATACTTTAAAGTGTCCTAAAAAAAACGTTATGTTTTTTTTAATACAAAATGTTAGATTTTTTTTAATGTTAAAATATATCTCTATATTTTGTAATTTTTGCGAAACTGTAATTACTTCGATCAGCTGTTATAGAAAACTATTTTAATGAAAAGACGTATAAACTCTTGAAGAAAGCGATTTTATTTAAAAGTGTCCTTATATAAAACCGATGATAGGCGCGTATAAACGTAGTAACTATAAATTAATTGAACTTACAGCGGTTCAAAGATTCAAACCCAATTAAAAGTTCATTAATATAAAGCGATAAATTCGAATTTCTGACAAATTTTCTCTCTCTTATAGTATTACACGAAAATCAGAAACGATTCTTGCTCTCCTAATTATTTCCAATTAAAGGGAGTAATTACATAAAAAAGTTGAAGAAAAAGTGAGTTCTTGCTGATTTGATGTTTTATCCGTTAGATAAGCTGCCCCGTCAGGTTGGTGTCTTTTAAAACAACACATGATCCTTTTGTGGCAGGTATTCGCAATAAACAAAAGATTTTTATTGGCAAGAATATCTCAAAAACTCGTCTCAAAAAAGATGAAGTCTCCTCCATGTTGGTTTGGCCAATTCTATACCTTTTCCGCCACAGTACGCAGGGAGCGGGAGGGCTAAGCCTCCTCCCTAATCTGACAGTTGTCTGTTACTCAAACCCCCTCCATCCAAAAACAATTAGTGCATAAGCCAGTGCTTTTACATCCTGTATATATAAAGCGGTTTTATTTAATAAAACATACCTTCTTTGACTTTGTTTAAGGCTGACGACCGCTAGTTACTTATCTAGCACAAAACTTACAATAAATAAAGTCTTATTTTGAGAACAGTCGATTTAGTCGTAATTCTTATTGCGAGACTCCATTACTTACATTACTTTCTGTATGTAAAGAAGTTGTTCACACCAATAAATAGATGGGTAGGTAGAAGGAGCTTTTTAGATTCTTGTTAGTTTTTTACTTTTCTTCACAAGTAAGAGCTGTTATATTTTAACTCAGAAGAAATTACTGTTGATATTTTAAATGTATGTGTATTATGTAAAATTTTTTCACATCTTTTTCATCTGCTGAAAAGTTCCTTTGTTAAAGATATCAAAATTTACAGAATATATAAAGTGTTACATTTACAATTCCAAACATTTTTACAAAAGAGGTATCGTAAAACTATAACTCAAATCAATTTAACTGTAGGTTAGTAATATACAAGGTGTTTCAAAACTTATGTCAGAAACTGTTAGAGTATATTAAGTAGACTGCAAGTAAAATACAAAAATTTATTAAAAAAAGTGATAACGCCTTATTCAAAACCCTTTCTCAAGACATGACTACGCAAATGATTCATTGAAGTATGATACATATAAAGTGACAAAAACCCCTAATCGCTGAATACTCTAGTTTAGTTTAGTTTAATTTCTTTATTGGCTAAAAAGCCTATAACATGTTCAAACTTCGTCAAAAATAAAGTGACTGATAATAAGAAATAGACAATAATATACGTAGTGAGATGCATTTAACACAAAACTGTATAAAAAATACACTGTGATAAATATATAAAAATAACACATACAAACATAGTAGTTTAAAAAAGATTAAAATACATTTTACAGCGCAATATAGACCTATCTTAAGTTACTGAGATAACTTTCGAATTCCAATAAGGAATAAAAAATGTTGTTTAATGATCTGCTTAATTTCTTCTTTAAATATTTTGTCGCCTAATATTTTAAATTCAGCTGGGAGCATATTGTAGTTAATTTTGAAATGGAATAGACAATTTTTTATGAAAGAAATGATTAAACTTATTAGTTTGAAAATGAGTAATATTTCTTGTCGGATATGAATGGATGTTGGACCATTTTTTAAAACTTTCCTTGTTTTGTGTTTATAGGTTAACAATTTAAATAAGGAGATAACCGAATACACTGAAGCATAGTATACATTTAAAAGAGAAGAGTTGGTTAGTGATGACTTTAAAGCAAGTAAAGCAAAGTAGGCATTAGGGACTTATCGGTGCATAAAGTCGGTATAGCCTGTCTTTAATAAAGACTACACTATTTTTGTCAATTCCTCACGAAGTTTAAAGGGATTCTGACATAAATGTGTCATCTTTTCTATCAAAATAATGTCGACTTTCATAATGATTTTGCCTGCCTCTAATAAAGGACGGCATTAACTTTAATTTGTCAACTTTAAGAATGGCACAATATGAGCATGTTTAGATGACATGTTTACATGACAAAAATGTCAGAAACCTTACTCTCTACTCCGCACCACAACGCGACGTGACATTCAAAAATGAATCAGGTAATATTGCATAGTGTGTTTACTTTCAGTGGTAAAATACGGAGATTAGAGCGGGGCGGCCAACGCACTTGCTTGCTTTATGCTCGTTTTTTGTTAGGTACTTGGTTGATAAAGTTCGATGTACAGTCGAAGACGAAGAAAATGTTTTAGCACAGTGTTGCTTATTTTTTTAGGAAAACTTTTGGTGTGCTTTCAACCAAAAATAAATCCTAAAGTGCATTTTACCTCTGCCTGTATACCTCTATTCCTGACATGAGCGATTGCTTTTTAACTTTAGTCTTCGTAAATTCCTGGCAAGATCAAAGACAAACCTGAGAACTGAAACTAAAGTTAAGTGAATTTCCTTGGAACAGTGGAACTTTCCTTTTAATTTACTTATAGCTTGAGGGTGGCAAAAATCTTTAACTTTTTCTAGAGAGAAAAGGGAAATAGTGGATAATATAATGCGAAGGTAAATTGGAACTTTGTCTAACGGGAAAACATATACAGGCTGACTAAAATAAATTTATTTATAAAAAGAGATTTTTACCAACAAATCTTCTTGGAGTTCTGGCCTTCTCCACTAGTTCTTCTTGACAAGTGAAGAAGGCCAAAAATACAATAGTTTTTTTTTGGTAAAATTATATTTAACTCCACTATAGACCTTGGGAATTTATTTATAATTCTGTTATAAATTTATTTATTTTTTGTTTAGTGTATGATGATATATTATTTTATATACATATTAACTTAAAAAAAAATATTTATCTGACCAATTTGAACTTTCTTAACTTTTCTGTAAAAACAATTTAAAGGGTCCTCAAGTAACAAAATGACCTTCATAATGTCGCCAAGACGTCAATTTTACGTAATGTGGTCGAAACGACGTCTTCACGACGTAATAAATGTCATTTTGTTACCTGGGTCTTGAGTAATGATTACTTCACATTTCAACTTTTGTCGGTATCTTCTATTTTTCTCTTTGTCTAATAAAGAAGAGGAATAAACAAAAAGTCCAACTTCTTAAAAACTTTAGAAGTTGAGATGTGGCCTAGTTGTAAACCTGGCAATTTTTGAAATAGTTATACTTAGTTATAAGCAAGAGGAAAAGCGTTTTCGGCTTTCAGAGGGCTCCAATATTTAAAATTTTTACCTGTAATTTCTCAGCGTAGTAAACCAGGCTGGCAAAAACCACAATTCCCAAGACGAGAAAAAAAACCAGAAGACCTAGTTCTTTTGCGGATGCTTTGAACGTGTGAATCAGGATTTTTAGTCCTGGAGAATGCCTGAAAAAGAAATAAAGGATAAATTTAAATTTTTATATGGAATATAAGAGAGTGGTGTAATTTGCAGTTCCAAACAAAAAACTCTAAATATCATCAAAATTAAATTTTTATCTGGAGGATAACGAGAGTGGTTTCATTGAAGTCGCAAACAAATTCATTCAATTTTATTTTTCTATGACGGTTTTTTTCGCTGACAAATCAATTAATTTGTACATTTTTTGATGAATGGGTTTATAAATTTATTCAAGTACATTTTTAAAACGCTGATGCGGTGTATCTAAAGAATCGTTCATGCAAGGCATAGTCTTAGTCATTTGATTAGTATTTGGTTTTGTTAGAGTGTTATTATAGTTTTAGTCTTAAAAATTGCTGTCTTTGTTATAGTCATTCACAACACAACACTCACTAGGCAGGTGCATTTAAACCCACTTTTTTGATGTTTTGTTTTATTTACTTTTATTTTTTGTAATTTGTATTTAAAGAAAACAATTAGCAACTTGTTTTGCGCTTTTAATTTGCCTGTATATAATTTTTGAAAATATTTCATTCCTGTCAACATAGTTGGGCGCCATACTTAAAATTTGGAACTCGCGCATGCGAACTTATATTTGTTATAGTAATAGTCGTAATTTTAGTTATAAAAGTTAAAAGTTGCCAACTTTTCCTTAGGGGTGCGTTCATAGTCCGGTTAAAATTTAATCGGTGAAAATTTTCGCTGACGCCCGCCGTTCGCGCGGTGTAAAAAGTGACAGATGTCATAAGATTCTTAACCTACTTTTTTGCGGTTTTACCTTTCCATCCACATAATTTTTTGAATACCCCATCAAACAGTTTAGCACTTTAGGGTCCAAAACCAATTTTTGTCCAAATCGTGTTTCCGTATAGTCGACCGGCCCCTCAATAATATTTGTTGTTATTATTTAGTAAGTTTTGCCTGAGGTGCAGCCCCCCCCCCCCGAACAACAATTTAGACACTAGGTACCTAAAAATATTCACTTACGAGTACCACTTATCCTACAAACTAAGACAAAATGCAGATCCATTTAGATTATATCGGCCATCAAAATTGGTGGTACCGTCGGCAAAATCGGTTATTTTCCTTCCGTATCCAAGAATAACCGAACAGAAATACGTAAATTACGGTTTATGTTTTGGAACCAACCAAATTAATTTCTGTGCAAAATCTGCAGCTGGTAGGTGATAATTCTTTTTTTTTTGTTTAGTTACGTTTGTATTTTTTTTTTGTGAAAGTGAATTTGCAGAAACAGGCGTTTTTGTTTTCTTTTCTATTCTATTTACATTGGCAGTTTGTATGTGAACAAAAGAGTACGGTTACGGTAAGTTTTGTTTATGGTTTAAAAACTCTGTTTAGCATCTCAATTACGATAATACGGTAGGCAAATAAGGTGACGATAAATTAGTGATCTTTTAACTCTCTAATATGATGTGTTTCCCTAGTAAACATTGTAGAAAACAACGAAAAAAACGTCACCCACTCACTAAAAAAACGAGTTTTTTTCTCGGTGGAAAAACGATAAATAGTACATTATATATCTAGAGACTAAAGTGGTACTTTTTATCCCAAGGCGAAATGTTTGTAGCCCGACCGGAGCTACAATTCGCTGAGGGATAAAAGGACACTTTAGTCACATGGTATATATACTATTTTTTGCACATTTCGGCACCGTTATTATTAAATTTTTATTATTTAAAAAAAAATAAAAAACAGATCTTATACAGGCCTATAAAAATGTGACAACCAAACTACCATTCACTCTCTGATGTTAAGTCAATTCATATTTATCTGATCTAATCTGATAATACTTATTTTGCTGCGGTGTAGCCAAGGTACTAGAAAACAAAAGGTAAGATACAAACAAAGCCTATGGCTGTCAAGATTGTTGCAAGTGTATCCAAAAGTGGAAAAAATGGACATCGACGAAGCTGTTGCAGAGGCAATGAAAGCGATGCTGCCCGCCAAATCAGAAAAAAATATACAAAAAACAGTACAACCATATCCTTCATTGGTGTTAATCTCAAGATGTTGCTGATGTAACACAGGAAAAAATGCTTCTGGCATATTTCTTTCTTCATGCCAAAAACCTCAAGGCTTCAACATTTTGGTCTTATTGTTCAATGATTTCCAGGACGAACCCGTATCAGGTGACTTATAATAAGTACCATTGGAATTGGAATTGGAAGTCAGAGTGTGCGATGGTGTTAAATGATGTCTGGATTGAGGGTGACTAGTGAATCCACTGACGAGCCCACGCTGGTCACCCCGGGCGAAACATCGCTTGATTGTTTCTCCTTTCGCTTTGGTCTTTTGTGTGTTCCTTCTGGGAAACTCATCCAATTTTGAATTTTCGTTCTTTCCTCCCAAGATCTTTTGATCTTCTCTTTTTTAGATTCTTTTCGGTTGATGTAACTGATTTGGAAGTTTAACTTCTAATAGCAATAAAATAGCACACTTTTATTATTGAATCTAGAGTTTAAACCCCCATTTTGTGCTTCTTAGCCTGCCTTTTGAAAGTCGCCCCTGAGTCATCTCTCGGTGCACGAAAACTTTTAGTTCATCATGAAGGAAATTCCATTGTTGCAATCCAGAGTCCAGTACTTTTTTCTTGGGCAATTCCAAATCCCTCGAGTCTTGCGAGCTTGATGGATCAGCGACCCTTTTTTGGAACACTACTGTTTGAATCCATGGAATCATCATCCGACCAGTTTTTTGGCAGTTATAATGACAGTTCCATTTAGCTTCTGTGTTTAATTGTCAGCCGCCATATTGAAATTGGTCCGGAGAAATAGGCATCGTTCCGCACTGGTACTTATCCAAGTTACCTGATACGAATTCGTCCTGGCGTGTTAATATTTTGAATAAGATGAGCATAATCTAATCGGTTTTTTGTTTTTAATTGCCTTAGGAGCATAATCCTATTGGAAATATTAACGCGCCAGAACGAATCCGTATCAGGTAACTTGTATAAGTACCAGTGCGGAACGATGCCTATTTTTCCGGACCAATTTTAATATGGCGGCTGACAATTAAACACAGAAGCAAAAAACTGATCTACAGCATTTTGGAATATAATGTAGTCGTTTTTGGATTCAAACAGTAGTGTACCAAAAAGGGGTCGCTGGTCCATCAAGCTCGCAAGACTCGAGGGATTTGGAATTTTTCTTCTTCTTAATCCTATTGGAAATATTAACACGCCAGGACGAATCCATATCAAGTAACTTGTATAATACCAGTGTGGAACGATGCTTATTTGTGAGTGATTCAATGTTGGAAATCGAAGTTAGCGAGTTAGAAAATCACTTTTTTTTTAATAATCCATCAAAAATTGCGCAAAACGAGAAAAACATACCTAAAACTCCAACATAAAAACTATCGACAGGTCACCATTTTTGTCCTGTTATTCTAGGACGGCCATGAAGCTACACAAGAGCATCCATTCCTAAATTCGGTAACCTAAAAATCCATGGTTTTGTTATTTGGACACAATAAGTAAAGTTTTTAATGAAGAAATAAAAAACCTTTATTTCCGGCATTTCCCTAGCAAAACTTTGATTTACTGCCAGAAAAACAAACGCAGGCAGGATATCTATTTATTTATTTCGCGCTCGTGTAAAAATTCTCGACCTGCCAACTCCGACAGTCTAGGACAATAAACTCCAATAAACTCCTTATTTATAAACTTGCTGCGGTAGTTGAAGTAACTCCATTTAGTATTAATGTAGCCCATTGACTAATTGACTAATGAATCGCCATTGACCAAAATCTGCAAGTCCGTTCCTGGCTTAAGAAAGTCCTAACTCTAGCACCCAAAGGAAGTCAGTCAAATAACTAAATATTGGCGTCTTAATCTTAATCAAGAGTAATGGAGATCTTGGAGACAGCGGCGTGCGGTCCATGGAAGCAGTGATTCCCCTAGAAAAACATCATTTTCTTAAATGTAATTTTTTAAATATAATATTATTATTTTAAATATCAAGCCCATAACAAATGCGACCTTGACTCAAACCGATTCAGTAAACAGTAAGTCTGGCCGCGTGTTCTGTGCGCGCAGCTTTTCACTACTCTATAAAAATCCAATAGAAGCTATCTCGTTGTTAGGTTCTCTGTAGCCTGCAGCCATAATATGCCGGCAGTAGCAGTACGCCTGTTTTCGTGTGCGTATAGAGGTCATTGAACCTGCTGAATGTATCGAGCATCGAGTCGCGGTCGCGTGCTTTAGGCGGGCGTAGAAGCTATCATTGGAGTAGGTTATATGCAGGTTTAAACGGCTATCGCTGTGTACAGTGTAAGTCGAGCGACATACGGACGAAAACACGGAATTCCCAATTAGCATTTGGACATTGTTTCAACGTTGGCGTAGAAAACCTGACGTTAGGAAGCTACGTCAAATTGACGGCGCACCGACTCAAATTTATACGCCATACGTGGGTTTCATAGAAGGAATACAGAAATTTGTACTACAAACTAAGTCGTGCTTAGTGCAAATAGCTCAACGCCTGGACAACAAACTTTAATATTTTTGTCCAAATTTAGGAAACCTCTATGCTTTGATTCGAAATAACAACCAAAGGTCAAAAAAATATTCCTAGATTTTTATACTTGCAACGTTGGCAGGCATAAATAAGATGCCGTCAGTGTTTCATGTCAAAATTATTACGTCCCGATGAGAACATTGAGACTTGTGCGAGCTTAAAAACCAGGCTGAACACCAAAAATTACCAACGCACTTTACTTTACTGACAAACATGACCAATGCAGGGCCGAAAATAATATTTCATTGACGAAAAAAACTTCACCATTCTTTTTAAGATATGCCCAAATGATGTATTTAGACATTTCAACGATATTTTATTGCAAAGTTTATAAGATTTCGTGATATTTCACACAAAAATACAAAATTTCCGATCGCCCTTACTATTTATCTACAACTACCGCAAGGAAAAGATGGCTACGTCAGAGAGTTCCAGTAAACTTGCACGATTTCTACTGAAATTCCAGTTTTATGTTTCAAATCTGACTAGTCGTGACCCATAGTGAATTTTTGTTTACTGAATCGGTCGCCCGTTCTGGCGAAACATTGGTTTCATCTACAGTGACGCCACTGCAACATCCTAGAGGTCGCCAGACGTAAGTAAGTTTGACTCGATCTGGTGGGTCTGACCTCTGGTGGTGTTTGGTTAATTTAATCTGTTTAGGGAACTTTGCTTCCAAAAAAGATTCCTCCACTACGTCTATCCGACATCGGAATAAGACCCAACACGGTGGCAGCAGTGAGTTTAAATGGAATGCCAAAAATTCGAACCTGCAAAATTTTGTGACAATTTTTGCTCCTTTTCCAACTGCCTTTCATTTTTTCTTCCGTTTTATGTGTTGCAACCACGTTTATACAGGGTGATTCACGACGAAATTCAAATATTTTAATGGTAAGAATTACAGGCCAGAGGCAACTCAACAACAAATTTTTTGTGTCTTTTTGTCAAATATACAGTGTGATTTATGAAAATATCGCAAAAATAAAAACGAACATATGTCGCAAACCAATAAACGTTTTTACTTTAAATTTAGGACACATAAGTAGTCCCAGAAGCCACTTCTACCAATGTATAAAAAAATAAAATTCCAGGTCCGGAATAAAAAAAAATTAGTATCATATATTTTTGTTAAAGACAACACCCTGTATACTGCAATTTGCAAATTTTGGTATTACCATATAAAAGATAAAGGAAGGTGCTATAATACCTTTGGATTGTATTTAACGCGTTAAGTCTCAGTTTTTTATTTAAAAAAAATAAATTTAGAATAAAACTACTTTAAGCATAAACAAATCAACACCCACCCTACGCAAGCAAAAAACAGGCAGGTACAGGGCCTGATTAATATATTTGATATCCGTTTTCGGAATTGGTTTGAAGTCCTACTTAAATCATTAAAAGTCAGGCCCGGACTAATATTTTTTTTATTTTATTTGTCCTTATTGGACCACAAAACTTTTTTGTACTTCACTTGGAGATTTTTTTTAACATACAAAGGCAAAGGACGATGCTATAAGTATTTTACCTTAAATTACAACTAGAGCATATTGTACAGGGTGATCTACCATAAATGTCACCGCCACTTTTCTTTGTTATTCGGCATGCTTTAAAAAGTGTTTGGTACAAAAGCTGCATAACTTTTTCAAACCTATTAGCATATCTATGCTAAAATTGACAAGTGTCATTGCAAATGTCAAATTTTCACATATTGTTTCTTATTTTAAATATGATTTCAAAAACTTTTTTATAGAATGCATAATAACAGAGAAAAATGGCGGTGACTTTTATGGTAGATAACCCTATACATTATACAATGTAAAAAAATATTTATAGCAACATCCTTTGCCTTGTATGTTGTCTATGTCGGAATTTGGAACCTTTAGTTGCACTATAACAAAGTTATGATTGTTTTCCACAAACCAAAACTACACTTTTTTGCACTTCAGTTAGCATCATCAGGAGACGATAAACAATAATGATTAATACAGCGCGACCGATGCGTTAAGTAAGAGTCGTGAAATTGTGTCTAACAATCATTATTACAAATTACCAAATAAAGCATATTTATTTATGTATAAGTCTCTTGAAAAAATTGGTCAACACTGTTGACAGTAGCTTTTAATTTGTTGCGAAACAATTTAATGTTTTGGCTATTTCTTATTTCCAAACTCAGGCGGTTGTATATGTTTATTCCGTTATAAATGAAGGAGTCTCTAATGAGGCTCAGGAATTGGTAAAGGTATATTGCCTATCTGTCTTGTGAAATGAATCTGCTAATGATTTGGAAAATTATTTTTGTTTTTATGGATAAGGCATGCAGTTTCCAAGGTAAATAACCATGCAAGTGTAAGTATTTTATTATTAACAAAAAGTGTATGTAACACCAGGAACGCACTTTCTCCTGGACAAGTGGTGAAGAACTTTAAATTCCTGGGAGCTGGTTCTCACCGTAAATTCCTTTTTTTAAAATACGGATTTTCATTTTTATGATAGACATCATTTTGCGCTTCTTAGCCTGCCTTTTGAAAGTAGCCTCTGGAGCATCTCTCGTTCATTATAGTCTTATAGTTCCATTTTTCCTAATACCTTCTTTCCATGTTTAAAATATCTTGGTGGACCACAATTTTCCGCAAAGTAACCAGATGAGAATCCAAGAAATGAATTTTTAATGACATATTACATCCTAGGTTTTGGTAAAAACAAAAGAAGTTGGTCAACCAGATCTTAATAGTTTTCTGCCATAGTATTTTCCAAAAACTTTGTTGCAACCATTTTAAATGCATTCCAAGCGTCTTTTTTCTTGCCTTGAAGTATAAAGTCGAATTGCGCATCTCCGAAAAGTTTCCTAATCTGGGGACTCACAAATATTCACTCTTTAATTTTAGCGTCACCGATTCCAGGAAACTTTTCTTTTAAATAACTAAAAACATGGCCTTTATTGTCCATAGCCTTCACAAAATGTTTCATAAGTCCTAATTTTATATGAAGTAGTTGTAGTAAAACACGTTCGACTTGCTGCCTATTTACTTCTAACATGCCCCGGATGTTCTTTTCCTTGGATATGACCATCCATTTTGTTTTTTCAACATTTAAGTTAGGCCCGAATTGCGAACTTTTGGCACCAATTTGATTCAACAACTCTTGTAGGCCTTCCAGCGTGTCTGCTATTATGAAAGTGTCGTCGGCATATCGTATGTTGTTGATTTTTATACCGTTTATGATGAAACAACAGCGGAGTCAATATACAACCTTGGCGTACTCCTCTTCTTATTTGGACCTCTTCGGAGAGTTGGCCATCAACCTTTATTTGAGCAGTCTGATTCCAGTATAGATTAGCGATTTCTGTTTTTAGCTGAAGATATCGCGTGTTGCACTTCCTTTGGTATTATATATATGCCTTGGTTTGATAATTGTTCTGGCTGTTCGGTAAAGAGACGTTCTATGTAGCTACCAGCTAATAGTTCTTAAACACCTTATAAAGTAGAATTTGTATAATAAATCCACGTATTTACTATTTAATGGCCAAATTTCTCCGTACATTAAGGACAGATAGGTAATTATCATAATGTATCTATGAAATCGGATCTGACTGAGACATTTGCAGGACAGATTGTTAATTAGCATAATAAAATAAGTAAGATTTTGTTATTTTGGTCAAGGAAACATTTTTGCTGTTTCCAGTGTTATCGCTACTCTCGCAGACCAAAGTCGGGTTGTATTGTTTTCAAAACACTTCACAAATGCTGGAATAAGGAGACACGCTTGTCGTATAATATCCTTTAGACAGAATTTTCTACTATAATTACATTCTTTGCGGGTCCGATTACGCATCTCTGCGTACCGTCAAATGGGGAGAATCCAAACGGGTTTGAGACGTTTTTGTAAATAACTTCTTTTCAAATAAATATTAGAGACTATAAAAGCCACTTTACTCTATTTGAACGTATCGTACGCCGACTTCCAGCAACTTTATTGGTCACATCCGACAGAAGTCGCACGTCAAACGAGACTGATTTTCATGAGATATGGGCGCTAGCGCACGCTAAGTGGTGCATCGTTACATCGCTTCGCCTGACCCGGTAGCTAAAATCGCGTTAGTCGAGGTGGAAACGCCCACTTCTGCCGGTTTTCACCAATGAGAGCCCTGGATTTCGGAGCTACATTACGCCCGGTTCCCACCTATGACTTTTTCTTGCGTGCCCGCTCACGCATCACATGACTGTCATAAGATTTCATATTGACATCATGTGACGCGTGAGTGGGCACTCACGAGAAAGGCGTAGGTGGGAACAGGGTGTTATGTTTTTCCTGTCAATTTGGTTTCAAAATGGCGGTAACAATAGGCTTAAGGGCACTGAAGAGATAGGAGTTAACTGGCTTTTTAGTTGAGAACGGTGTTGATCCGAGCTTTGTCATTTCGACGGGTAAGATAGCGGCACCTATATATTTTTCGGATGGACCCCAAAAATTGGGTTCATTGGAACACCTTATTTGTTTTTCTGTAATAGCTTGATTAGCAACTATAAAATTGGGGCAATTGAAACTTAAAAAAATATTTACCTAATAAATTGAAAGTAATCTAGAGTTACGAACTTCCATTGCCTTTATTTTTTACTTTTTAACAACGTTTCGAATGCTTCTGTATCTACAATCGGTATCAGGTGAACACTAAAGAAAAACTAAGACTACCTAATCTCATAAACTAGCATGTTTCGGTGAACCATAAAAAAGTAATCTGTGTTCAGTGAGCCATAAAGTTTTGTGTGTTACCTCCGAAAGTTATGGCATTCCATAACCGTCATATAGGTTGACCCGAAAATCGAGGTCTCGGTTTCGCTGGTCGAGGTCATTGTCCGAGTCTTCAGACGCATTCCTTGGATTGGCCCTGCTACCTGAAATTGCTGCCGCCTCTTTCAAGTCACCCTCTGTCGACTCTCGCTACCAAATCTGTCGGAGTCCAGCCGCGTCCTATGGAGTCCCGATCTCGGATAAGTCTAGGTCTCCTTTTGTGGATCTCCGGCTGGTCTCCTCTACCCAGTATGGTGGGGTCGTCGGCCGTCCACCTTTGAGTCCCGCCAAGTTTTCGGGGCAGTGTCAACCGTGCCGCCTACTTCTACCTCGTTTGTTGATATTCTATGCACAACGTCGACTGCAGAGCTGCTGAGAAGTGGGGTCGCCCGTCGTCGCCACGAATTGCATTCGGTGTTGTGTGAAGCAATGTGTACACTTGATTTAGAGAGAAACTCATACATGCATTTTTTCCTATGCCACAAAATTTACCACCAGCTTAGTATGCCTGACAGCTTAAAATTCAGTGTGACATCCTTAAAAATGCCGCATATATCAACATTTATAAAAGTTATCACTCGAGTTATAGAAGACGGCTGGTCTATAAGAACCCATTTTGGAGTTGATAAAATGACGATAATGCGATGGAAAAAGCGCTGGATTGAAAATAATAGAAAAGGTGGATCAGGACGACCAAAAGTACGTTCTGAAGTGCAAGATGAGAGACTTATTGACCATCTCAGACAAAATCCTTTTTCAACGTCGGTTGAAGCAGCTAATGTAACATTATTTCCGGGTTCTTTAGCAACAATAAATAGAAGAGTAACGAAATCAGAAGTCTCTTGTCGAGTTGCTGCAAAGAAGCCTTTTCTAACAGAAGAACAAATTTTTTTATTTTGCACTAAACTTCGTGATAATGACTTCTGGGAGAAGGTGGTTTTCACTGACAAAAAAATTTTTCAATAATCTTCAAGCAGCAGAAGAATTTTAGTTTATCGTCCACCAAATTCTAGATTTGAACCCGAATATACAAACCAAATTAAAAAAGCTGGACATTTTTCTGTAAGCATGTGGGGCTGGTTTAGTGCTAGAAGTTTTGGTTTTTTGGGAGAATCGAAGGAAGATTCAGTAATGAACGATATATTAAAATCCTTCAAAACGTTATGCTGCCATCTATACAGGCTTTACGTGAAAATAATGACTTCGTTTATCAGCAGGACAACTTTCCAGTACACACGGCTAATGTTGTTCGCCAATGGTTTCAGAATAATAATAAAGAAACACTTCCTTGACCAGCCAACAGCCCTAACCTTAACCCAATGGAAAATATATGGGGTCGTATCGTTAAAATAATATACCAAATGAATTGGAGACCACGAAATGCTGAAGAGTTAAGCGATGCTATTTATCGCGCATTGGATTAGCTCTCAGAAGACCATCAGTATTTTCAATATTTAACCTTTTCAATGCGCAGACATTTATTTCAGTTCTTTTTTAAGTTAAAATAATTAGTATTAAGTTTCCCATCGTTTTTGTCCTAATCCAAGTTTCCTATTTGTCGAATTGTTTTCAATCCGGCGCTGTTTCCATCGTATTATTGTTATTTTATCAACTCCAAAATTGGTTACCGCCCTCTTTATAGAACAGCCTTCGTCTGTTACTCGAGTGATAATTTGATATTGTTCAATAAAGACTTTACTAAAACATTATTTTTGCTGATTATTTAGTATTATGCAAAATTTAATATAAAAATAAGGCTGCCTTTAATTTATAATAATAAGTAAAAAAATATTTTCCGTTTTAGAGACCTTTTTTAAACAAATTGTCGTACTTTTGAAGTTTTTAGGCATTTTAGCTGGTAGTCCGAATATATTATACACTTTTAGAAAGGTCAATTTTGTGACTGCATGTATGCGTTTTTTTTTTAAATCAAGTGTACTTGCCGAGATCCGACCCTGCGATATCTGTTCTGCAGGCTAAAACCGAGCTCCCATAATCGTGAATTTGGCAGAATATTTGTCAATTGCCCAGATTTGCCAAGTAGTGGAAGAGGTATACTCAGCCAATATTTGTACAATTATTGGCCACTGGCGAATTCCTGGCGGTAAAAATAAAGGAGGGAAAAACCAATATACTTTTTCGAAGGAACAGATTTCAACTGCGGAAGGGCGGAGCCAACCTAGTGTACACTTTATGGTTCACTGAACACATGCTGCTACATAAGATTAGTTTTAAATTTGTTAGTATTAATCTGATGACGATACATAGGCCTTAGAAACGTTGCGTTGTGAAAAAGTAAAAAATTCAGATAATGGATGTTCGAAACTACCTTTCTCTCAAGTACAACATTGTGTACCACGTTGAAACTACTTTTTTTTTTGTTTTTTTGCCACTAAGTTAAGAAAATATGTTAAAAACCACTGCGTAAATTCTTAAAGAATTTTTTTTTTTCGTTTTTCAGTGGTTTTTAAATAAGATGAAAAAATTTTGCCTATACACACACATATCCTAACTAGAATAAAGTACTTATCTGAAGTTTCGGCAGAAACTCTACTGCCGTTTCCAAAAAAATTATTCTTTCCAAAACTTTTTAGATTCTTATTTTAAAAATATCTGTCTGTTGTCATAAACTGACTGACTTTGACTGATGTATATTCCAAATATTAACTTGACAGTTTGGTGTGTCGAGACAACACCGTTCCTAACTTAAAAGCCAGTTAACTCATTTTCGATTTAGTATCCTTTGTTTTGTTTTACATGTCAATTAGGTTATAAAAATGGCTGCCATCGTAGGCTAAAGGGCACTGAGACGGTAGGAGTTACCTCGCTTTTTAGTTTAGAACGGTGTTGGTCGAGAGTAGCCAACAAGATATTGGGTGAGTTTAATAAAATGAAAATTATATTTCTTTGAGTGTTTTCGATTTTAGATTACATTATAAAAATTTAAATGCTGACCAAAACTCAAAAAATATCGTTTATAATATTCCTTGCGACTGTGGTAAATTTTATATTGGAGAAACTGGAAAGCCTCTTGGAGTTAGAATAAATGACCATAAGGGGTACCTCAGAAGGGGAGATTGGGAGAGATCCAAAATTTGACAACATTCTTTTAAAAATGATCACAGAGTAATGGGGGGAAAAACCAGTATATTAAAAAAGAACCAGACAAAATTAAACGAAAAATAAAAGAAGCAGCTTGTATCTATCTAAATGAAGATGAATGCATAGCTAGCATATCAGTTGATATAAATACAGTTTGGCTTCCAATTTTAAAAGAAGACTTTCAAAAAGATAATCTTTACACTTGATATTTTAAAATGAAAAACAAAATTTTTAATTTCACTTTAAATTTAGTATTTTTATAATATAATCTAAAATCGAAAACACTCACCCCCAGTGCCATTTTCTTTTTGTCGCGGTTACGGTTAACCTTGGTCCTACAATTTCCCAGAAGTATAAGCAAACGAAGGAGACCTCGATTTTATAATATCTTTGAATATTGTTTAAATTTACAGATAATTGTTTATGTTTACATGTTTATATAATCAAAAGTGTTTAATTTTTATGAATTTACGGATTATACTTGAATTTTCATATCAAAAATGCTATGACGTCATGTATTAGCTGACATGAACAGAAAAAATCGATGTGGACAGAGCCTCCTGTCATGTTCGATGCCTTGAGAATCGGAACCAGCCTATTTTGCCGGTTCAGAATGGTTGCGATTCTCAAGGTATGGATCTTCACAGAATGTGCTATCTACGTCCATTTGTTCTGTTCATGTCAGCTAGTAGATGATGTCATAGCATTTTTGATCTGAAAATTTAAGTATAATTCGGAAATTCATGAAAATTAAAAACTTTTGATTATATACAAATGTAAGCATAAGTAATTATCTGTAAATTTAAACAATATTCGAAGATATTACACAATCGAGGTCTCCTTATTTTGCTTATACTTCTGTGAAATTTTAGAACCAAGGTTAACCATAAATGCTAAAAAAAAACAGCTCAGATGCACCGTAAAAATGTTCGGATTAGTTTGGATGGATTAGCTAGTGATGCTTCCTCTTTATTCATTTAGGTGGTATCAAGAGAGAAAAAGTATGGATTAGATAGCTACTCGCGATTTAGTGCCTACGGTGCATTTAGGGGTTAAATTTTAGCTTTAGTGATGATTTGGATGTCAGTTTTTCCTTCTTTTTTGACAGATTTGTGCATCTCTTTGACAAGTGTTTTCCCTTAAAACTTGTAACTAATAATTTAAAAAAAAAACTACAAAATTCAATTTAGTGAAGAACTTAAAAACAAATTGGAGCAGCTCAAAAACTTAAATTGGCTGAAGAAAACAACAGGGGACTGCACTGTGAAAGAGCGGTACAGAGAAATGAAAAAAGGTATAAATAAACAAATTAAATCAGTAAAAGACCAGTACTTTAGCCATCAAATACAAAACGCAAATAACAAAGCAAAAAAAACTTGGGATATAATTAAAACCTTAAGTAGTAAGAGTCAGACTAAACCTCAAATCAAATCAATCTTACAAGATAACATTGTTTTAGATAGAGATGAGGATATAGCAAACGCTTTTGGCACTTATTTATCAAATGTTATTCAGGAAACATTACAAAAGCATTTGGGTCCTCAATTATCGCAAATATGTACTCTCGGGGAAAAAAATAACGCAACATTGTTCTTCCAACCCGTTACTGCAGATGACGTTTCTAGTGTGGTCAGAGCTCTTCCAAATAAGAAGTCAACCGGGTTTGACGATGTACCAATACATCTGCTTAAGAACTCTACTGAAACCTTTTTTAAATTATTGGCAGACCTAATGAACATTTCTGTAACTCAAGGCAAGTTTCCAGAGCAACTTAAAATGGCAAACATTACACCCATCTTTAAAAAAGGTAATAAGCAAGGACTAGAAAATTACCGCCCCATTTCAATAACAAGCTGCTTAAGCAAAATATTTGAAAAACTAATGTATAACCAAGTTTTATCTTTCCTAAATAAACACAATGTTTTAAGCAGATTCCAACATGGGTTTAGGCCAAACCACTCAACTGAAACGGCCACAGTTGATTTTATTCAAAATATATATAGTCACATGGATATGGGTAAACATGTGGTAGCGGTTTTGTTTGATTTAACTCGAGCATTTGATACAATTAGTCCGGATTTCGTATCATGTAAGATGGATCAAATAGGTATAAGAGGTTCTGTTAATAAATGGCTAACTTCATGCCTTAAGGGCAAAAAATTTAAAATAAAAATTAACAACACATTTTCTGACATTTATGAATCTGACATAGGAACACCACAAGGCAGTATTCTTGGGCCACTTATATTCTTGATTTTTGTAAATGATCTTCCTGAACATATTAAAAATGGAATAATTCTAATGTACGCTGACGATACAACTATAATGATTTACGGACAAAACAGAAATGAAATACTACATAAACTAACAACAATTTTCAACGAATTCTCTAAGTGGTGTTCCAGTAATAATCTCATTATTAATTATAACAAAACAATTTGCTTGGAATTTAAAACTAAAAAAAGTAAGTCCCTAAAAATAAATACGCATTTTCAAGGCGTCCCTGTACAATTCTCTGATACCGCTAAATTATTAGGAGTAACCTTTGATACTCATCTAGACTTCAGTCAGCACATTGATCAACTTTGCTCAAGAATTAATAGAGGCATATATGCTATCACATGTCTCAAAAACTCTTTGGGAAGATCGGCTCTATTAACGTCCTACTTTGCCAACATTCATTCCATTATTGGCTATGGCATTATCTTATGGGGTCAGTCCTCAGATTTGGATAGAGTTCTGATCTCACAGAAGCGGGCTCTGAGAATAATTTTTGATTTGAGGTCTTTAGATTCATGCCGTGAAACTTTTAAGAAGAACAATATTCTTACCGTTGTTTCGCTATATGCTTTTAAATTACTTACGCATGTGCATAAAACTAAAGATATTTTTATAAAAAATAACTTTAATCATTGCTATCGTACCAGATACGCCGATAAATTTTGCTTACCTTTACATAAGCATGAGTTTTTCAAAAAAAGCCCAACTTACGCTGGTATTTCTTTGTATAATTTGCTACCCAAGGTTTTTCAAGAATTATCATTAAATAGGTTTAAAAAATCCTTAAAAAAATTACTTTGTGAAGAGGCATTTTATAATTTGAACGAAGTCAAATAATTTTTTAAAAAAATGTAAAAAATTAAATGTTAGTTTGTCAGATTATATGTACCTAATTGATGTATGTTTGTACTTTACCTATTTATATACTAATGTTAATATTTATGTAAATTATCTTACTTAACCTGTTCTAGCAGTTGCTAGAACCAACTAGTTTGTATTACTATTATTTATTTATTTTTATATACCTACTTATTGACATGTTACATCCTATTTTTATAGGCCAAAGTAATTAATAAACATTTTGAATTTTGAATTTTGAAACAAATATAATTCTAATTTTATTGAACTCACCCAATATCTTGTTGGCTACTATCGACACACCAAACTGTCAAGTTAATATTCGAAATGTCAAGCAACACCGTTCTCAACTAAAAAGCCAGTTAACTCATTTTCGTTTTAGTATCCTTTGGCCTATGATCGGTGCCATATTGACACCAAACTGACAGAAAATCCATGTTTTACTTGTCAATGTGGTTATAAAAATGGCAGCCACGATAGGCTAAAGGGCACTGAGGGGGTAGGAGTTCACAGGCTTTTTAGTTGAGAACGGTGTTGTGTCAAGTCAGCCAGTTGTATGACAACAGACAGATATTTTAAAAAAAGAATCTAAAAAGTTTTGAAAAGAATCATGTCTTTGAAAACGGCAGTACAGTTTCTGCCGAAACGTCAGATAAGTACTTTATTCTGGTTAGGATTTGTGTGTGTGTGTAGGCAAAAAAGTTTTTTATCTTATTTAAAAACCACTGACAAACGAAAAGAAAAAATTCTTTAGGAATTAACGCAAAAGAAAAAATTCTTTTTACGCAGAGGTTTTTAACATATTTTTGAAAAAATTTCCTTAACTTAGTGGCGAAAAACCCAAAAAAAGTAGTTTCAACATTATGAATCCGCCACAAACATATACAGTAAGATTTACTAAGATCTAAAATAGTACCCCCTACAGGTCTAAATATTTACACCTGTGGGGGTACTAAATTTTAAAACCAATTTTCAAAAAACACTTACCCATACAGAAAAGACACAAAGATATTGATTATTTTGTATTGCTATTGCAAAATACAACTGAAAAACTGCTTTTTTTTCTCAAAATACACCATATTTTAGGAGAAAATGCCCTAAAACTAATTTTTTTTGACAGGTTTCAAAATGGTAAATGGTGAATACGCCAAAAATTTGGCACATAATAGCTTCATTATTTGTGTTTGAGGTTATAAAGTGGTGATTTTTTAGACCACCTCAAGGGGGGGTGGTTTAAATTTATAGCCCCCAGAAAGGATTGTTTTGTGGCATTTGGTAATAAGTTCGTTCATAATTTCCCTAAGTAACCATTTTTACAAGGATTAATTTAGCTTATTTGATATCACAAGTTGTTCATTACCCAATAAAACACCTCCTATTTTGTCCAGAAAATGGCCATATTTGCTGATTATGCACAAAAAATATACCAAATAAAAAAACCCAAAACAACTATATTAATTTATTTACAAACTAAAACTAAAAAAAAACTTTCCTTACTCAAAGCCCACTCATTTCAAAGCTGCAGCTATCATCAGTAGAGGTTGGTGCAAGGCAAGGTTCAAGAAGACGTGAAAGATCGGAACTCGCTGTTTGTTATTGAACGCAGCGCTAATATTTTTAAACTGACATTTCGACAGTGACAGAAATGTAAAAAAAACTTGCATTTAAGTTTTTTAGCACATTTCATAAATAAAAACACTTTTTAAATAAATAGAAAATTAATCTACTCCTTATTTTATTATTACACATCTAAATAGTTGTGTGACATCAAGTATTAATTGGAAAAATTAATTAACAAGGGTAAGTTTTAATTAGAGTGACATATAGCCCCAAGTTTAATTTGTTCTACAGAGTGTTTGCTATTTAAACCCCGCGTGGATTTAAATTTTTTAATTTTCTTTTCTTCTAAATTGAAAATTTCCTCTTAAATCCAACAAAAGATTGTGTTTAGATGATTATAAAATAAACAAATTTATTAAAATTCTTTTTATGAATCAAACCATATCCAAAACTCAAGGAGGGTTGGTTTTAAATGCTTAAAACCAAAAATTTCACTTAAACCTAGGACCGTTCTAAAATAAACTAAACCTTTTTAGTAAATCCCACCGATAAATTTTATTGTCTAACACCTTCAAACAACACCCAATAAATTGTTGGAGATGCAAATTTTAGTTCTTGATTTTTAAAATGACTTTGAAATCTTTAGAATTATGTTTGTTCCTATTTACCCCATTCTATGATATATGGGATTGAGAGTGGACTGGGGTTTCGAACTTCCATGTCATTAATTTTTCAGTTAAAGTTCACTCTTCAGTTGAAAATGGTCTACCATGTTCAAACAATATGGAATATCTCGTTTTTTTCTGCACAAAGGGGTTCATTGTTTAGGTTTAGTTGTCAAAACCAAACGGAATTTACGAAGTTTAAAAACAAATATACCTATTCATGAAAGACAGTAACGTAGGCACGCAGCGTTTTTTCGAAAGGAAGCCCGAGTAAATTAATTAGCCCTAACGCAAGAACACAGCAGAAAGCAAAGTTAAATAAAATGGTAGTTTCAAAGAACGACCGCACCGAGCGAATTTAAAAACTCGAGTAAAAAAAAGCACAGTTGAGCCCCTATTTTTCTGAACACGTTCGTCAAAAAATGTAAAAAACGGAAAAAACTTATGAAAATTTACTTCACCACCGGCTGTTTTCTAATTTCGTGGCACCATATCCTTCTGTTGGCTATTTAATTTTTTGACATTATTTGTGCGCCAAAAAAATATTTTTTTTGCACCCTGCAGGTAAAGTAATAGTAGTTTTCACAACTATACTGGCTAAAATACTGCTTTTTTTACGAGCCTTGGTTTAAATAATAAGCGCAGTTTAGCCACGAGTTGTCAACACTATTTTTTTAATACCCTTATAAAAAAATTCAAGAAAAAATTCAAAAATTAAAAAACAATGGTTTCCATGTTTCTAAATCATTTTTTTGTAAATACTTAGTGAAAACTGGCGGAAATGGCTTAATTTTTAGGCAAGAATAATTGGATTTTTTCATTGTTACTATTTTTCGCTATTTTTTTAATTTTGGGTAAAAAACGAACAGAAATCCTTTTTTGCACCTGTGATAAAAAAAAGTGTTTTTGCATCGGTAAACAATTGATGAAGGTATAAAAAAATATGTTTTGCATTGCTGGCCAAAAAAGCCATGTCAGAGACACCGCACGCCTATCAGTGAAGCAACCAATACTCAGGCTTGAGATCACCACTTACATGACTTTCCTTTGGTATTTAGTACGCCTCTAACCACGGTGCTGTGTGGAGTGTAGTCAATGAAACCGGAATTTGGTCAATAAATACGCAAATTTTTATAACGTAATTTTCTTATTTTTTGTCACTGATAAATAAGAGCGTTTTATTGTCAACTGCTCAGATTTATCAGTGACGACGTGTTACAATGAAAATAATAAGGAGAAACAAAATAAAAGCAAGTTCTCAAAATAAAATAATACATTCTAAAAACCAAAAAGATTCTCCCAGTCAAAAAAAAATTAAAGCAAATGTTCGAAAAGTCCTCCTTGCTCGGCTAGACAATATCCGAGCCTACTATAAAAACCCCTTCTAACGTTTACAAGCATGTTAGGGGTGATAATTTGAAAAGCTTCTTCAAAAACAGATAGAAGTCATTAGGAGCAAGATCGGGAGATCGAGCTGGCCATAAAATAGTTCCCCGTGTACTTATAACCCGATTAGGAAATACATTATCAAGATATTCCCTAACAAGGCCAACATTGTGAGCGGAACAACCATCTTGTTGAAACCATGTTTCACCAAATCTTACACCTAACAACTGCCTAGCAGTTGGAATAATGTGCTGCTGCAGTAGATCCAAGTATCTAGGACCATTCAAATTGCAATTGCCGTTAATAAAAAATGGCCCAATTACGTGTTCCCCTATAATACCCCCCCCCCAAACATTTAGTTTTTGGGGATACTGTGTTCTTACGTCAAAATACAAATGCAAATTTTCCCTCGACCAATATCGAACGTGTGTTGGGTTATGACGATTTGACCATTTGACCATCTGCACTTTTTCGGCAACTTCGTAGACATCCATTTTTGGTTTTAAAAATGTATTATTTCAATTAAGAACTTACCCATCTTTCTCGAGCAAGGCAGAAATAAAACAAAATAATAAAAACAAAATGAATTTCCAAAAGATAACACTGCAGCGTGCTTCGAATCCACCTCGGTCGTACGGCACGGAGAGTAAATTGGACTTGATTCCCCCTATGTTCGCAGTAGCTTGAAGCGGTCTGTATACCCTTACTCCATTCGCTACCTACGCCCTGATAGAAATATAAAAAGATAAAATAAATCAAAAAATACAGTGCATAAAACTATTACAGGTAGTACACGTGTATAAAACTTTATTCTATATCAAACATAAAGTATGTTTTATATAAGCTGTTTTCCACTTTATGTTTTGTGAGATGTAAAATGCATTTAGTTTTATTGAGAAAGAGTAAAATAGAATTTCTAAATTTTATTCCTAATTGCACAAAATTATTAGTAAAGGACATATTTTTTTAAGACTTTTTTTTGTTGCTCTTGGTATACAGTGTGTGGCAATAAGGACAATTTTTTAAAATAGAATACCCAGTATATTTTTGCATTTTTGAATTTTTCAAAAATTAGCTTTACAAAAATACCAACCACTATTGAAATATCTTTTGTAGTTTCTGAGATATTTGCGTTTAAAATACATTCATGGCCCACTTGGTAGTTTGATCAGTTGGTCATTTCCAATATATTTTCATTTTGACAATTATTAAAACTTAAACGCAAATATCTCAGGAACTACAACAGATATTGAAATAGTGTTTGATATTTTTGTAAAGCTAATTTTTTAAAAAAATCTATTTAAAAAAATTGTCTTTATTTCCACACACTGTATACCAAGAGCAACAAAGTAAAGTTATTATAGCGCTTAAGTTCGTTGCAATTTGCCAATAAATTTTTGAATTTAGACCTACCCTTTATTTTTAATAATAAAAAAGATACTAAGTGTTCCAGTTATAAATAAACACCCTGTACAAAAAAAAACAAAAACGGATTAGCCTATTTCAAACGGTCGTAAGTTTAGGTGAAATTTTTGGTTTTCAGCATTTTAAACGAAGCCTCTTTAAGTTTTGGACGTAGTTTGACTTATACGAAGAATTTTAATAAATTTGTTTATTGAATAATCATTTTAACACAATCTTTTGTTCGATTTAAGAAAAAAAGAAAATTAAAAAATTTAAACCTACGCAGGGTTTAAATACTAAATACTCTGTAGAATAAATTAACATTGGGATAACCTCATATATGTCACTCTAATTAAAACTTACCCTTGTTAATTAATTTTTCCAATTAATACTTGATGTCACACAACGATTTAGATAAGTAATAATATAATAAGTAGTAGATTAATTTCGTATTTATTTAAAAGGTGTTTTTATTTATGTTTTATTTATGTCACTGTCGAAATGTCAGTTTAAAAATGTTAGCGCTGCGTTCAATCACAAACAGCGCGTTCGGATCTTTTAACTCTGCTTGCACCTTGGCTTGCACCAGCCTCTACTGATGAAAGCTACAGCTTTAAAATGAGTGGGCCTTGAGTAAGGAAAGCTTTTTGACTGAGCTTTTAGATGACCTCAACGTTTTACTTTCAGTTTGTAAATAAATTAATATAGTTGCTTTGGGTTTTTTGTTTGGTGTATTTTTCGTGCATAATCAGTGTATATTTTGTGTGCTGAAAACGGGATCAAAATATGGCGTTTTTCTGGATAAAATAGGAGGTGTTTTATTGGGTAATGAACAACTTGGGATATTAAATAAGGTAAATTAATCTTTATAAAAACGGTTACTTAGGAAAATTATAAGCGAACTTATTACCAAATGCCACAAAAAAATTCTTTCTGACGGCTATAAATTTAAACCACCCCCCTGAGGTGGTCTAAAAAATCACCAACTTTATACAACAACAACACAAACAATGAAGCTATTATGTGCCAAATTTTTGGCGTATTCGCAATTTGGTGTTTTGAAACCTGTCAAAAAAAATTAGTTTTAGGGCGTTTCCTTCTAAAATATGGTGTATTTTGAGAAAAAAAGCAGTTTTTCAGTGGTATTTTGTATTAACAATACAAAATAATCAATAACTTTGTGTCTTTTCTGTATGGCTAAGTGTTTTTTAAAAATTGGTTTTAAAATTTAGTACCCCCAACAGCTGTAAATATTTAGACCTGTGGGGGGTACTATTTTAGATCTTAGTAAATCCCACTGTTAATGTTTTAAATATTAAAGAAGTTAATTGAAAAAAAATATTACAGACTTTAATATGTAATTTTTTTTAAAGCCGAATACGCATTTCCCGTCACCATACATATAGATGTTTACCTGGTAAGTTTGAAGAGTCGCAGGATCCTGATAATGCTGAAAAAATCCAGCAGTTGATTTTTCTTTTGCGAAATCAGGAGCATGTCAATGTAGAAACTCAACGTGGCGGCAAAGTCAATTATGTTGACGGGTGACTTGATGAATTCGATTACGTTGGGAGAGACCTGTAATTGAATTTTTAGACATAGTGAGTCGTTGGGTCAGACCATATATAACTATAAGATACTATAGGGTGGGCCAGAAAATCTTGCACACTTTCAAATTTGCTATAACTTTTGATTGAACAGGTCGATTTCAAATTTTTTAACATTTTAAAAGACAAGATATGAGACTTTTCCGATCCGGTTCAAAATTTGACATTTCGCAAAAATCCAAGATGTCAGACCGTTTCGAATATCGAGTAATTTTCACCCCTCCTGCAAAAAAAATACCTGCGGCACTGGAGCAAATCTAAGTCATTCCGACAAAAGCCTTATGTATGCTTTCTATACCAAGGCCTTACTTAATTAAATCGGTTAAGAGATAAGAAAACTATAAACCTCTGAAATAAGTGGTTTTTGACTCCACATTGTCATTTGCAAAAAAATCGCAGTTTTTTCATTTGCTTTAACTTTTGATCAAATTAATTAATTTTAAACATTTTTAAATTTTTGGCTGAACAAAGCTTGCGGCATTGACATTTGACATCCAAGATGGCGGCAGCTTTAACACGCTTTAACCATTGGGTAATTTCACTCCCCTAAAAAAGTAACAAAAGAAAGTCAAGGCCATTCCACTTCGCATCTCTTCTAGGTATATGGAGGTATGACTTTATTAAATCAGTTAAGAAGTAAACAAGTTGGTGTTATCATTTCCAGCGTTTCCAATAAAAATTTTGACTTGTAATAAAATTTAAAAAATTGCTGTGGTTTTATACTACTGATTTTTTAGCTATATACTTTCACTCATCAAATACTTATATTTTTGATAATTTTTTTAGCACACTTATACTTTTACGTATAATAATCTAGATCTGGCTACTCAGATTTTCTGTGTTCTTAAGAAAGTAAGCAAATCGTTACGCCATTTCTTAAAAGCATTGGTAATGTTTCTTTGCTGCAAACTTCGATGGACCTCTGCAATGCCTTGACACAGTTCGTTAATCTCGACGTAGCTGCGGCCATTTCTGTGCACTTCTTTTTCTAAAAATAATGGCTGTCTACCAAATTCAAATCGGGCCTGTTAGCAGGCCACTCAATGGGCCTAATAAAATCTGCGACATTATCCCATATACAGAAACAGGCAAATTTTAAGCAAAGGGTTTATGTCACTATACTTGATGATCAATTTTTAATTTCTTAACCGATTTAATTTAGTGATACCTTTGGCGGATTTTTGAGAATTGTTAAATTTTGAACCACAAAATAAAATTCTTAAGTCTTGTACTTCTGTCTAAAGTTACAGCAAACAACTCCAATCAATATAAAAGCCCGTATTGTTTTTATTTCTTAACCGATTTAATTGAGTAATAAGGTTTTTTTCACAATGCCGCACATATTTTTTTTGCATGGGGGGTGAAAATTTCCCGTTATTTAAGATGTCTTGTCTTTCCAAAAAGTCAAAACATTTTTAAATCGACCGATTCGATCAAAAGTTATAGCAAATTCAAAAATGTGCAAGAATTATTGGCCCACCCTATATAATGGACCTGCGTGTGTAGAGTTCACTATTACTATGTTTTCACGTGAAACTGAATACGTTTTCACTTGTCGGTTTTCATGAAACGATTTGAACGCGTTTTGAACACGATTTGATGCTTGATGTATTTTAAGGTTAGCTTTTGCCAATGTTACTTCTTTGTTTGCTTTTTTAAAGACAATACGTTTACAGCACAATAATATAATAAAAATAAAGGTATATATTTACTTATTGCAGCAATATTAAAAGTGCCAACCCTGCCAAAAAAACCACAACTGTTAAAAACTGATCAAGTCTTGATGAGATTTTAAGAGATTTTATTGGTTTGAAGAGACTTGACCTGGCAAAAATGTATGCCACATGAAAACCAGATTTCATTATGTTACACCAGACACATGAGATTTCATGAGGTCTAGCAAGCAAAATTTTTATGAGATTTTAAAAGATTTCCCAAGTCTAAAAGAAGGGAAGTTTTTAAAAGATTTTATAAGGGTAAAGGGTTGTGAAGATTTGACGAGATTATATAAGTATTAAAGTGTAGTGTGTAGATAAGTATTAAGTTGTAGAATTTTCAAGTAAGATAACTCGCGAGAAAAAAAATTAACTTAGGTAAAACTCCTGGATACACTTTCTAATAAATCAACATTGAACTTGTTAATCAAATATGGATAAAACAAGGCAGCTTGAATACAGGGTTCCTAAGCAAATCCTTAGGGGGCCAAGCAGCCGTGTATAAGACGCAGACAAACGGAAAAGCACATTAGGCAGAAAAGTATGGGCATAGGGCGATGTTGTCACTACATCTTACATGTAGTAAATCCATTCCAGGTTGTTGTTTTCTAATGTTTTCCATTTTCATACCTTTAGGACTGGAATAAAAATTGTTTTTGCTCGACTTTAATACCAAACTGATGAAAGATATCGTAAAAAAAATATTTTTCGGCTTTTCATTTTGTAACCATTGTCCTTACGCACTGTTTACAGGCTAGGGACTGAGATACATGCAAATGCCTAACCTAAAGCGTTCATACACGGCCGGAGAAATCGACTGAGATATTTCCGTAGAAACTTTATCAAGCAAATAGGACGGGTTGACGCCTTCGAACGTCCAACCCAGTTTTGCACTTTGATTCGAAATCAAAAAGGAGGAACAGTCAGATGTGGGGCCGTGCACAAATTACGTAACGGTGATTTTACCAATTTTTGACCCCCTCCCTATGTAATGTTTTGTAATGGTTTGGCACGCCACTCCCCTAATATTACGTAACGATTTCAAGACCACTACCCCCCAAAAAAAAAAAACTTTTCACTTATTTTCATTCCAAATTTTCTTAGTTTCACACAAATGCAAACGCTGTCGAAAACCCCCCTCCCCCCTACGTAACGTTTTGTAACTCCCTCCCCCCTATGACCATTACGTAATTTGTGCACGGCATCTGTAGTCCCAGTGGAGGAGGGCGAGAAAATTGATATTCTTTTCTTAAAAATTATACTCTTTAGACCTATTTCTTTGCGTTCCCGAAATTACGTAATTTTTGAAAAAAAATTGTAAGTGCGCCATTTTTATTTCGTGCTTTGTTTTTCTAACATTTTTGCGTTCGGCTAATTTAATTGAAAAATTCTTGCCTGCGGCGCCCTTTATCTTCTCGCTCGAAACCAAGATCCCCCGTTTTAGGAAAATAAAAGTAGAGTATGACCGTGGGGGAAATAATTTTTTTCTACGGTATGACGAAAATTTCGAGAAAGTTGAAGAAAAAAATAAAAAAAGTGGCAGAGCTCAAGTTTTTCGTAAAAAAAAACGTTTTTTGTAAAGAAACAGAGCAAAATAAATCTTTTCACCCCTTTTTGGGTGTTACAAATATTGGCAGCCCCTTATTTTTCGCTTTTACCCTCCCGCTAGTTTTGAAGAATTGGTTCGCTACATGTTTCTAGATCATGTCATAAAACACCTCGAAAATATAAAATGTAGTGTAGGGCCACCTTTATTTAAAATCATCAATATCGCAAGCAAAAAGCTCTGCAGGAAAAACAGCGCCGTTTATTGATTTCTTTGGCTGCTAGTGCTAGCTGCATGGTTTGGCCGTTTCCGGATAGATGTCACTAGTAGAACAGAATGGAAAGAAATTTAATTAATAGCGAAGATATTTCTTTCTAATGTTAACAACCTCACGAGTTTATCGCTCAGTATCGTAAATAATGGACCCTGCCGCCTCCTTTAAGCAAGAAAAAGCTGTGGTTTGGACTTGAAAACATCTAATTTTTAATTAGATTAGATGTTCATCTCAAGGTGTGGCCGCCATCTAGCGGAATTTGCAGACATCTTGTCAACGGTTATTATTGCAACTATGATTTATGCTCACAATGAAAGAGTGGCGACAATTTTTTCTCATGAAAGCAGTCCGAAGATAATAACAAACTGGCACCATTGCTCAATATACCTGTTTCTTTTATGCGTGCAGAACTTTCTATGCCATTTCTGTTTGATTTATTGAAATCCTATCGCTAAGGAAAATCTTAGGAACCCTGTATAAAATATCTATAAACCACTCAACAAATTTCAACTGAACTTTATCTTTATTAAAAATCTGTGCAGAGTTGATTTAGGTGGATTATTGTTTTCCAAACATTTTTTACCTTGTGGGAAATCAACCTTTTATTTCTATCAAAAATAGAAAATTTGAGAGGAAACTTTGTTATAATATTTGGGATTGGAGTCTTGAAATAAGAGAAGGGTAAGCTCATGGCCCCAAACAAAAAATTAAATTAAATTTTGAAAAGAATATAGCTCATAACATTCAGACGAAAATGGAAACAGATGTGTATTCTACCTCACAATGGATGCCAATTTAACTCTTAAAAGCCACTTTTTGTTGGTCATACAAAGGGGGGGGGCGAGCAGTTTATAGTAGGTGTTGCGTTCGACCAGTGTGTACGAAAAATGTGAGAATTATTCTAAAATTGCATTTTTTACACCTTCTAAATTAAAATAGTGATCATTAATATCATAGCGCCGCAGGCAAATTTTCTTGCAGTTTAGACAACATTCTTCAAAATTTTTTATCCTTTTTGCGTTTCTCATGGTATGTAGGGTGGGCTACAAAATTCCGCACTTTTTGGATTGACTATAACTTTTGACATAAGTCTCCGATTTTTAAAGATGTTGTTTTTTTAGAAAGATAAAACGTGATACTTTTTTGATTTAGTTGAAAATTTAAAATTTCTCAAAAATCCAAGATGGCGGACAGTTTTAAAAAATGTGTAATTTTCACACCCTTTGAAAAAAATTTGTGTGCGACAATGAACTAACTCTAAAGCTTTCACTACAAACGCTCATTGTTTATGTGTATATTGACGTATCATTTAATTAAATCGGTTGAGAAATGAAAAAGTTATAAGCTTTTAGATTATGAGTGTTTGGGCTTAACATTGGAAAAAATCACAAAATTATTTATTTTTTCAATTTGCTATAACTTTTGGCCTGATTACTTAATTAAAAATTGTTTAAGGAGACAAAACATGAGAGTTACGTCCGTTTGTTCAAAAGTTCACATTAAAAAAAATTCAGGATGGCGGATAGTTTTAAAAAGAGTTAGGTTTTCCACGCCTTATTTTCTTTTAAGTAAAACACTGGACAAAATATAAATTAGTATTTCCAAATCTCTCTTTTTTCTTCGTATATCGAGGTATCACCTAATTAAATCGGTTAAGAAATAAAAAAGTAATGGGTATTTAAATGTGTTTTAAAAAATTAGGTGAAGAGATATAGCAAATGGAAAATGTATGTAATTTTGTGATTTTTGATACTTCAATATACACAGAAACAATGAACATTTGTAGTGAAAGCTTCAGAGTTTGTTCAGTGTCGCACATAAATTTTTTTTAGGGGGGGGGTTGAAAATTACATATTTTTTTAAACTGTCCGCCATCTTGATTTTTTTTTTAATTGTAAATTTTTAACCGAATCGAAAAATTCTCACGTTTTATCTTTCCAAAAAGTCAATGTATTTCAAAATCGAGTAATCAAGTCAAAAGTTATAGCCAATCCAAAAAGTGCGGGATTTTGTGGCCCACCCTATATAAAAAAATGTACACGTTTTACCCTTGACAAAAACTGCTTAAAATTAAACTAAAATTGTAACAAATTTTTGGCAGTTTACCTTTTTCGCGTTTTTTTTTTAAATATTAAGAAAACTGGGTTGGGTTAGCTATTCTAAATTCCAAAATTGTTTCCAAAATCATGTCCTAAATGCCACAGACGGTTCTCGAATAAACAGAAAGATACTTTCCTATAACAATTTGTTAGACAATAAATAGTTTAGGGTCGTTCTTCGTTCAAACATCCAAGGTAAAAGAGGGAAAAAGGCATTCTAAATTAAAAAAAATAGACAGGGCGTATAATCTAGAATAAAGAAGTTAATTAAAGTAACACCCGTGGCATATCGGACAAAGCGTTTTTGTTTCTCACTTCATTACGACCAGGCCTCCAATGTCTCATGGCGAATCCAGACACCTACAGACCTATTTCATCCTTATTAGAAATCATCAGTTGAAGCTACATAGACAACCATTCACACCTCTCGAATTTAAAACAAAAAGTTTTTAATTCGCGGAGACGTAGTACCTGTGTGCGCCACCTGTCGAATAAACTGAGAAACAAAAACATCAAAATTGAAAAGTGCAAAAGACCGTAAATACAGAATCCTGTACCTTTCAGCAGGTTATAAGGAAGAAACCTCTAAAAGTATAAGATGACTCTTAAAAAGAGTTAACGTTCGTAGCAGCACCGCCCGCAATTGGAGCTTCTTTTTTCCAACTCTAATAATAAGGCAACCCCCTTAGGGTTGCAAAATATGGTGAAACCATCTTAAACTGTCTAATATTGTTAAAACTGGGTTTAAGGTAACTCTATTAGTTTTTAAAATTTCATAACTACACACCTAACATTGTTTCAGGTTTAGTTACACTCAAATTTCTGACAAAATCCTGCGCAAATTATTCTCAAAACTTTCCTTGATTCGTCGGAAACCCTCTGATAATTTCATTAAATTTTAGACTTTGGATTTGAATAAAGTTAGGTGTATCTATATGTGCATAGGAAACTTTGAGTATATATCAGCTTATGTAACAATTATACAGAGTGCCATAAAGACTCAAAAAAATTAAAATAAAATAGAAACCGTATAATAATTCTTAAATTGAAATATGAACCGAGGTTATTTTATTTACTACATTATTCTAGTAAAGTGGATATAGTGCCGAAAAAGTTCAATTTATTATTGAACTAATTAAAATTAAATTGAAATTTGGATGGAAATTTTCTTCCTACAATCTGACAACCAGAGCAAAAAGTTATTGATTTGTCGTGCCACATTTTACCATCTTACGTACGACCGATCTGACGAGTTTTTGTTAGTTTTTTGCAGCTGTTATTTTTAAACAATTTTATTTAACTTAATAAAAAGAAAATAAAAAACTAAAAATAAAATAAAATAAAATAAAAAATTAAAAACGAAGAAAGAAAATAAAAATAAAAAAACATCACGGAGCCTGGCTGTATTCTTTTTTGACACACTTCACATGAACCGATTTTAATGAAAATTGGCAGAGTATTGTAGGTCCGATAACAAACAAACTTATGAAAAAATTTGGGGGATAGGGGGTGGTTGAGGGTTATAAAGAGGGTAAATTCTTAACTTTGAAACCAAAGCAGATACATACATGCAGTTGTCATATTTATGATCTGATTCAGTAACAATACACTATTAAAAAATTAATTGTCGCGAGCGTTACACCCTCGAGACTCAGGAACATCGCGTTGTCAGGACCTTTCCTTTCTACACGGACCTCTGACAGGGATGACCGAATATTTGCCCGCTACTCGTAGGAATACCAATGAAAAAAAAGTTAAAAAAAACGTAAACACAGAATCATTAAGACTAAAAAGTAAAATAAATATTTTTTTTAAGTTACGATTTTAGCAAAAAAATTGATTGATAACTTGATTTATTATGAAATTATCTCTGTGTTTCGGACTTCCATTGTCTATATTTTATTTATACACGACGTTCTGTACAATCCCTGATCGTCTTCACATAAAGTTGAAGAGGTTGACTCCGCCCAAGAAGGGGCTTCCAGATATTTGGAATTTCAACACTAAAAATACCCTGATTCTGCCCAATAACGACAGCTTCAAGAAATTTTTGTTTCTTCCAGTGTAACTCCTTATGCAAAACCTTTGCTTTGGTCCACTTCATTCGATGTTGTTTTGACCATGCATGTTCAGCGATTCCTGATTTCGTTGTTTCACTTCTTTCAGTATTCGTCTGATGTTCCTTAACCCTAACAGATATTGGTCTTTTTGTTTCGACTATGTATGATTCACCACACTCACAAGGAACTTGGTAAATGCATTCCTTATTTTGTTTATTCTCGGGTTTTCCTTTACTAAGAAGGCTTCGAATTGTATTATTGGATTTAAAAGGTGTTTGAATATTAAAGTTGTTCGCTACTCTTCGAATTTTCTCTAATACTCTTTTATTATATAGAATTTTAAGGAATATATTTGCCTAGTTTTGGTCTTGTAATCTTTGTCCTGTCTGCTGAAATTTAGAATTAGTATCTCTTATAAGTTTAAGGCTGTAACCATTCTGCTGCATATCCTTCTTAATGTTTCTTATTTCGATATCCAAGTCATGAGAATTGTTACGAATTTGAATGGCTCTGTTATACAAAGTTCTTATTATGCGTCATTTGGTTGTAGCAGAATGATTTGTTATTGCTCCAAGGATTGAACCTTCATTTAAATATTGTCCTGTGTGACTGGTTTTATGATAGACATTTTTGTCGCTTTCTACTCGTTTGACAAGTACATCAAGAAAAGGAAATTCTGAAAGTTGTTAGTCATTCCCGTCCCAGACAATAAAAGTATCATCAACATTAGCCAGAACTTAGGTTTATACAGACCGCTTCAAGCTACTACGAACATAGAGGGAATCAAGTCCAATTTACTCTCCGTGCCGTACGACCGAGGTGGATTCGAAGCACGCTGCAGTGTTATCTTTTGGAAATTCATTTTGTTTTATTTCTGCCTTGCTCGAGAAACAGATGGGTAAGTTCTTAATTGAAATAATACATTTTTAAAACTAAAAATGGATGTCTACGAAGTTGCCGAAAAAGTGCAGATGGTCAAATGGTCAAATCGTCATAACCCAACACACGTTCGATATTGGTCGAGGGAAAATTTGCATTTGTATTTTGACGTAAGAACACAGTATCCCCAAAAACTAAATGTTTCGGGGGGGGGGGGGGTATTGTAGGGGAACACATAATTGGGCCATTTTTTATTAACGGCAATTGCAATTTGAATGGTCCTAGATACTTGGATCTACTGCAGCAGCACATTATTCCAACTGCTAGGCAGTTGTTAGGTGTAAGATTTGGTGAAACATGGTTTCAACAAGATGGTTGTTCCGCTCACAATGTTCGCCTTGTTAGGGAATATCTTGATAATGTATTTCCTAATCGGGTTATAAGTACACGGGGAACTATTTTATGGCCAGCTCGATCTCCCGATCTTGCTCCTAATGACTTCTATCTGTTTTTGAAGAAGCTTTTCAAATTATCACCCCTAACATGCTTGGAAACGTTAGAAGGGGTTTTTATAGTAGGCTCGGATATTGTCTAGCCGAGCAAGGAGGACTTTTCGAACATTTGCTTTAATTTTTTTTTGACTGGGAGAATCTTTTTGGTTTTTAGAATGTATTATTTTATTTTGAGAGCTTGCTTTCATTTTGTTTCTCCTTATTATTTTCATTGTAACACGTCGTCACTGATAAATCTGAGCAGTTGACAATAAAACGCTCTTATTTATCAGTGACAAAAAATAAGAAAATTACGTTATAAAAATTTGCGTATTTATTGACCAAATTCCGGTTTCATTGACTACGCTCCACACAGCACCGTGGTTAGAGGCGCACTAAATACCAAAGGAAAGTCATGCAAGTGGTGATCGCAAACCTGAGTATTGGTTGCTTCACTGATAGGCGTGCGGTGTCTCTGCATGTACGTACACTGGCAAATTAGACTTCTTCCGCCCTATGTTCGCAGTAGCTTGAAGCGGTCTGTATGTTGCGGTATCAACCGCGTGTGATTCGAACCATTCCATTTATTTGTTATGATCTCGAGAACAAAGAATACGAGTAATTTTTTATATGGTGTTCTGTACCTCGAACCAACAATTTACTGAACCAATCAAAATATAGGTCAGACACGCTATAATACTAGACCGTAAGGCCGTTTGACCCGCTTTGTTTTCCTTCGAGTTACGAATAAGCCCCGGCCAATTAACAAATAAAATATAAATTTGAAATTTTAATTTTTCGCAAGAATGAACGAAGGAAAACTAGGAAAACTTTAAAGTTAATCAACTTTAAAATCAATAAATTTTAAACATTTTTTGCCTTGAATTTCTCTGCGAAAAATTACGTTAAAAAAACGGAATATTTTGACAATTAATTTAAGAAATTCTCAATTAAAACTAATTTTTAAATTTTAAAATCAAGATTTGACTGAAAATTATAATATATATATGATGATTTTCGGATAAGATGTTTTCTTTTAAAATGTTTACCCATCTACTGAAAAAAAAGTATTTTGGATATGTTTATGAAGATGTATACAGGGTGTTTCAAAGTCGACGCTCACCATGTGGATCTCCTAAACGGTAGGAGGTACAGAGTGTTCTACCATAAATGTACCAGTCAGTGATCTCCGTTAGTATGCATGCTATAAAAATGTTTTGAATACAAAAGTAGTATAACTTTTGCGAAGTTTCAGAATATCTATACCAAGCCTGTCAAATGACATTAGAAATGTTTGATACTAAATTTTTTATTTTAAATACAACACCCTGTATTTTATTGAATTTTTAATTTTCCCTTTCTATCCTGTTTTCAAAAATATATACTATGTCTATGCTGTGATAAATATTTTTTGGATAGAGGACATTTAAATTTAAGGTATTTATTATCAAGTAGGCCTAGAACTATTTACATAATTATGAAACACACAACAGCCACGCTGTTATTGAATTATGTCATAATTATGGTGCTGCTGATGACAACTCAAATAGTAGCGTAAATAATAAATTTTAAGATTTTTACTATTATATGATTATCTCCGAGAGTAGTATTTATAAACAAAAATTTTTATGCAAAATATTATTTTTAATTCTTCATAAACCAAACGGCCGGTGAATAAATGAACTTAAAAGGGATATAAACGGGTGAAAGGGGCAGAAAGAAGAGGGATGCTACAACTTTAAACGAAGTCGGGGAAAATAACTAGTATAAAATAAAAAAAAAACACAATTTTAACGTTAAAAATCATATGCCTGGCGACACAATAATATACGATGTACCCCAATATCCCGATTTAAAAAAAATATACAGCTGGAAAGAATATTCTTCATATTTTTTGAACAAGTGTCAAAAATGACATTTCTTAGAAATTCAAAATGGTTGACAATTAAAAAAAAATTCTCATTGAAAATTTTTTCTGTGCGCCACTGCCAAAATAGTAGTTTTCACAACTAGTGGCTAAAATAGTGCTTTTTTTACAAGGGTTGGTTAAAATAATGAGAGCAGCGAGGTATTTAAAAACGCGAGTAAAAAAAGCACAGTTTAGCCACGAGTTATGAACACTATTTTTTTTAATACCTTTATCAAAAAATCCAAGAAAAACAGGAAAATACTTTTAAAAATCTCGAACGAAGAGCACTTCTCTCAAAACACACCTTTACACTATAAATCAAGGCGGCTGGTAAATGAAATAACAATGGTTGCCATAGCGATGTGCCTTTTTACTCGGTGACGTTCATTGCTGCGACATTTTATTCTTTGGCAGTTTAATATTTTTACGATACTTTTAAATGATTTTTTCGTAAATACTTGGTGAAAACTGGCGGAAATGGCTTAATTTTTAGGCAAGAATAATTATATTATTTTAATATTACTATTTTCCGCTATTTCTCTTTAATTTTGGGTAAAAAACGGACAGAAATCTTTTTTTGCACCGTGATCAAAAAAAAAAGTTTTTCGTATCGGTAACCAAAAAAGTTGTGCTTTAGTTATCTGCAGACAGTTACTAAAATCATGTTTTTGATGAAGGTATATAAAAAAATAATTTTTCTCTCTGAAAGATGATGCATTTTTCCCGAACACAAAAATGTCACTTGCAGAAATAGTTAAAGATTTAACAATGGTGGTTCTTGGTGTATGTTCGCCATATTTTGCTATTTAGGTATTGTTTAAATGAAGTAAAATGAATTCATAACTTTAGCTATAATTTGAGAGAGTAAACCGATTTCATTGAACTTAAATATTTAAAAAAGCCAATTCAATAAACATTAAAAATTCGACGTCAAATTTAACATTTTTATAAATTTCAAGATGGTGCACATTAAAGTTGATTTTTTTAATAAAAATAAGACTATTTTTAACTCGATTTTTAAAATCTTTATTTTATCACCGATTTTTATAAGTAATAGAGTGTTATAAAACAAAATTATGATCACAAACCAAAACTACACTTTTTTGCACTCGACGCGCGTTTCGCTAACAACGTTAGCATCATCAGGAGACGATAAACAATGAACTAAATAAATCTACGCTCTATCTTATATACAATCCTTTAGTGGGCGGAGATAAGACCAATAAATTGTGATTGATCACGATTTTTAATCCTACCTCCCCTAAACCAAAGAATAAAGTGTACTAAACGGGATAGGTCCTCTATCTTTATTTAAACTATTTCTGGATTTAATGATTTCCATACTTTCATATGCATTCAAAAGTCTTTTGTTTGGTACACTTTTTAGAAGTTTTAGGTTATCTAATGTGAATCTATGATTGTTTTCAAAAGCATGCTCGGCCACACTTGACTTTTCTGTTCTTCCGTATTTTAAGTGTGCTAAGTGTTCTTTAAAACGTGTTTGAATAGAGCGTCTCGTTTGGCCAACATATTTTTTATCACAATCCATGCAACTAATTTCGTAAATTCCACTTTTTTCTAGAACTGTAGTTTTATCCTTGGGATTTCTTAACTAAACTACAGTTCTAGAAAAAAGTGGAATTTACGAAATTAGTTGCATGGATTGTGATAAAAAATATGTTGGCCAAACGAGACGCTCTATTCAAACACGTTTTAAAGAACACTTAGCACACTTAAAATACGGAAGAACAGAAAAGTCAAGTGTGGCCGAGCATGCTTTTGAAAACAATCATAGATTCACATTAGATAACCTAAAACTTCTAAAAAGTGTACCAAACAAAAGACTTTTGAATGCATATGAAAGTATGGAAATCATTAAATCTAAAAATAGTTTAAATAAAGATAGAGGACCTATCCCGTTTAGTACACTTTATTCTTTGGTTGAGGGGAGGTAGGATTAAAAATCGTGATCAATCACAATTTATTGGTCTTATCTCCGCCCACTAAAGGATTGTATATAAGATAGAGCGTAGATTTATTTAGTTCATTGTTTATCGTCTCCTGATGATGCTAACGTTGTTAGCGAAACGCGCGTCGAGTGCAAAAAAGTGTAGTTTTGGTTTGTGAAAAACAATCATAATTTTGTTTTAGTGCAACCAAAGGTTCCAAATTCCCAACATAATAGAGTGTTATGTTTGTATTATTTTTTTTTAAATAGTCCACCGTCTTGGACCGTTACAAAACGTCATTTCTAAAACTCTTTTTTTAAAACATATAGTATACCCATTCTGTATTTTTTTTAAATTGGATAATTGGTTCCGAACTTATAGCCAATTCAATAAGTCTCATTTTTTGTGGCCCACCCTATACATATCAAAACACCGGGTTTGATATAGAGCTGCAATTAAAACTAATTGAAGTTTGAAGGCTCGGAGCTGACTCACTAACATGTACCATTCTCTGCTTTATTTAATTCAAGCAAATGGTCTCCTTTCAGAAGCAAAATGAACGATTGAGTAATTACTTAATAGTGGAAAATGTTCTGCGGCTATAAATTTTGCCAGCTTGGGTTATTGAAAATCTGCCCTTTTTATTTGACATGGCTTATAAATGGAAGGTGTGCTGTGTTATGACTCATTTATTAGTTTTTAGCGCCCATTTTCACTTTTTGAGCAACAAGTGATACGCAAAATTAAAAGTAACACTCGTGGCATATCGGACAAAGCGTTTTTGTTTCTCACTTCATTACGACCAGGCCTCCAATGTCTATTGGCGAATCCAGACACCTAAATACCTGTTATATACTTATTAGAAATCATCAGGGATACATAGGATTGTACTTGGCAGTTGAAGCTACACAGGCCACCATTCACACCTCTCGAATTTAAAACAAAAAGTTTGTAATCCGCGGAGACGTGGAACCTGTGTGCGCCACCTGTCGAATAAACTGACAAATAAAAACATCAAAATTGAAAAGTGCGGGAGATCCGTAAATACAGAATCCTGTACCCAGGTAATAGGTGAAGAAACCTGTAAAAATATAAGGTCCCTGTAACATGACTCTTAAAGAGAGTTAACCTTCGCAGCAGCACCACCCCTAAAGTGAATCTCGTCTGCGCAAATAAAAATAAAAGTAACACTCGTGGCATATCGGACAAAGCGTTTTTGTTTCTCACTTCATTACGACCAGGCCTCCAATATCTAATGGAGAATCCAGACACCTACGGATACTCCATTAAACATTGGAGGCCTGATCGTAATGAAGTGATAAATAAAAACGTCCCATATGCCACGAATGTTACTTTTATTTTTATTTGCGGATACGAGATACAGTTTTTTGTTTTTTACACCAAATTAATACATTCTCCATGGGCCATGCCACGAATGTTAGTTTTATTTTTATTTACGGATACGAGATATAGTTTTTTGTTTTTTACACCAAATTAATACATTCTCCATGGGCGGGTGCTTCAATTCGTAATACCCGGTTCCCATCTCATCCCATACTCATCACGTGGTCCGATATGAACCTATATAGGCAAATCTCGCTTAGTGATGCGTGTTTTGAGTCAAGGGACTCACGCATAAGAAACGCACAGATGGGACCCGGGTTTTAGCACGCTGCAGCGCAAGCCACAGTCCAGTTGACAGATGCAAATTTATTTTATTTGAGCATTTTCTTACCGACCGAAAGTGAAAACCCAATTATGCGAGTCCGTCCTTCCCAAAACATTTGACCTATCAATTGCGCCGTGACTTGCGCTAGCGGTATTCTATTATTAATAAGTCATTGGCATGATACAGTAAAAGTGTAATTGGTACTTACAATGAGTCTGACGGAGAGCTCGAATGTGAACCAGGCGTTGCAGAAATGTTCCACGGTGTGAAAAACGGGATGGGGTTCCGTACAGTTGTCGTCTTCTTTAAAATGTTCGCAATTTACTCGCATGCCGTCGTGCGTTTTTAGACAGAACGAAAACACCGAAACGCAAATGAAGAACACTGACGCCCCCGCTACTATCTGTAAGAATAATGGAAAAAATATTGGCAGCGAACAAAAGAATAAAGTTGAATAAAAAATGAAGGAAAAAGGTGCCTTCTAAGTTTTCAAAAATTGTGCTCAAAAAATTTAACTACCTGTGCTTTAGTAAAGTATTATTTATACACAAAGTTGAGTTTCGCGTTTGTAGTTCGTAAAATTCACAGTTTGGAGTTTAGAGAAAGCAATATAACTGCCTTCTTAAAGTTGATTGATCTATTTAGGGGCATATCAAACATGGTAGATAGAATTGTGTTAAGTGTTATCAGTCAAATCCTTTATTTTGATTGTGTAGTCCCACTTTTTAAATTTGAGTTATTCCCTTCAAGCTGTATTAAACTGAATTTAGCAACCCTGTCAGGTAGCCTACAATAGTCACGTGATCATTTTGGATGCAACTAACTAACTTTTATATGCTTTGATATCTATCTCTCTCTCTTTGATCTGTAGCGGTAAGGGGCTTTTGAATTTTGTAAAATAAAAATAATGACCATCAAGCTTTATTAAAAACTGTCCCCTAAATCCATAATTTATCAGAAGTGGAATAAGCACTTGGCACAAGTAGAGTCCTCTATAAATTATTTATTGGGTAGATCAGTTGGTAAAAGTCTATCTGTTTTGTTGTTTGGTGTCGTACAAAGAGATCATTCAGATAATCTCAGAAACTGACGGTAATGAAACAAATTTAGATCAGATTAGGTCAAGGGCACAAGAACAAAATGCTAGGGTTCAAGAATACAACAAAAAGTATTTTGATGTCAAGCACAAGGCACCTTGTAAGTATAGAATTGGTGATTATATTGTGGTTAAGAATTTTGACGCTACTCCTGGCACAAACAAAAAATTTAGACCGAAATAACGAGGCCCCTACGAGTTGAAAAAGGTTTTTGATAATGACCGCTATTTAGTTACAGATAAGGAAGATTTTAAAACTAAGCAGAAACATTTTCAAGGAGTCTATTCTTCAGACAATATGAAGCGGTGGTTCCATGAACAAAATCCCGATTTTGACTCTATTTACCCTATTTTTGTCAGATATTTTTGATAAAAATAAAACGTACTTTGGTCTTAATCAGTCACCTCTTAATATTTTAAATAATTATGACAGGGATTAGCTATACCAATTTGTATTTATGTTATATCCGATGATACTATAAAGGTGAAGAAAATTTTGAAATTATTTTAGGGGAAAAACTGGTAATTAAAGCCAAACCAGGTGATCAACATTTAAAAAATGAAATTTAAATGAAAAATAAAGTTTTACCAACAGAAAACTATTGATTTTTGGCCTCCGCCACCAGTTCTACCACTGACTGGTTTCAGACACAGTGCATCTACCAGTCGGGCCTTTTAGTATGACGAATTGATAGAAAAAAAATCTAACTTTACAAAATACACCGGAGTAGACGCAGACACGTGTTTCACCCTTGTTAGGAAGCATAAGTGCGACATAAGTTTTTATAGTCGAATACTATGAACGATCAAATCAACAAGTCATGGACAAATGCTCGGAAAAACTTTAGATAACAGGATGAGAAATAAATTCTCAATGTCCATAGTGGAGTTATACAGGGTGATTCACGACGAAACGCAAATATTTTAATGGTAAGTATTACAGACCAGGGGCAACTCATATCTAATAGTAATTTTTTTTTGTCTTTTTGTCAAATATACAGTGTGATTTATGAAAATATTGGAAAAATAAAAACGAACATATCTCGAAAACCAATAAACATATTTACTTTGAATTTGGGACACATAAGGAGCCCCAAAAGCCACTTTTACCAATGTATAAAAAAAAATCCAGGTCCGGACTAAAAACATATAATAATATTGATTTTTGTTAAAAACAACAGCAATTTGCAAATTTTGGTCTTACCACATAAGAACTAAAGGATGGTGCTATAATACCCTTAGATTGTATTTAACGCGTTAAGTCTCAGTGTTTTATAAAAAAAATAAAAATATCGAAATTCCAATCCTGAGATATTAGGGTTACAAAAAATATCACGTTTTAAATTCCTAAAATCGTATTATTAGGTTAAAATTAATTTAGGCATAAATAAATCAAAACTCACCATATCCAAAGAAAAAAAAACAGACTGGTACAGGACCGGATTAATATTTTTTAATTTATTTTTATAAAATATACAAACCCATACTTTTAATTTATTAATAAACCCTATTTTAATTTGAAATCCGTTTTCAGAATTGATTAGAAGCTGTAGTCAAATCATTAAAATTTCATGTGCGGACTAATATGTATTTAATTTTATTTATTATTATTGGATCACAACATTTTTTTGTACTTCATTTGCAGATTTTTTTATATCAAACATACAAAGGCAAAGGATGATGCTATAAGTATTTTTTTAAATTGATTGTCATCTAAAAAACCGTTCAAAGATTACAACCAGGGGATATTGTACAGGGTGATCTACCGTAAATGCCACCGCCACTTTCCTTTGTTATTAGGCATGCTTTAAAAATTGTTTGGTACAAAGTTAACAAGTGTCATTGGAAATGTCATCATAAGGTTTCCTATTTTAAATAAAACATTATATTTTATCGAATTTTTAAATTCCTCGTTTTCTTCTGATTTCGAAAACTTTTTTATAGCATGCATAATAACAGAGAAAAATGGCGGTGGCATTTATGGTAGATCACATTGTACATTATACAGTTTAAAAATATATTTAAAGCACCATCCTCTGCCTTGTATTTTGTGATACCAAAATCTCTAAATGAAGTACAAAAAATGTTGTTTTCCAATACGGACAAATAAAACCAAATAAATATTAGTCCGGTCCTGAAATTTTAATGATTTGACTATGACTTCAAATCAATTTCGAAAACGGATTTCAAATTAAAATAGGGTTTATTAATAAATTATAAGTATGTTTTTGCATATTTTATATTGATTGTAACCCTAATATCTCAGGATTGGAATTTAAATGTTTTATTTTTTTTATAAAAAACTGAGACTTAACGCGTTAAATACAATCTAAGGGTATTATAGCACCATCCTTTAGCTTTTATGTGGTAATACCGAAATTTTCCAATTGATGTATACAGTGTGTTGCTTTTAATAAAAATATATAAAACTAAACGTTTTTTAGTCCGGACCTGGAATTTTATTTTTTATACATTGGTAGCAGTAGCTTTTGGGGCTCCTTATGTATGCGAAATTTAAAGTAAATACGTTTGTTGGTTTCCCAGATATGTCCGTTTTTATTTTAAACTTTTATAAATCACACTGTATATTTGACAAAAAGACTCAACATTTTTTTTTGCATTGGATACGAGTTGCCCCTGGCCTGTAATACTAACTATTAAAATATTTGCATTTCGTCGTGAATCACCCATAAATAAAAAAGAGAGGTTTACCAACAGAAAACTATTGAATCTTTGGCCTCCTCCACTGGTTCTACCACTGACTGCTTTCAGACATAGTCCATCCACCAGTCTGGCTTTTTACTTTGACGAATCGATAGCAAAAAAAACGAACTTTACAAAATACACCGGGGCACTACAAGAATACATACCGTTTTTTTTTGGAAGCCAACTAAAATGTTTAATTGGTATTTCTTCATTATTTGGGTGTAGTTAAACTCAAAAAAATACTTTTTGTTCAGGAAAAATAAAAAAAGTTGCTATTTTTTCCCTAGTGTTATTTGATGACAGTTACTAGAATCGTGTTTTTAATAAAATTTATAAAAAAAGTTACCGCATGCCGCGGCACTTTATCAAAAATACAGAAATTGTGTTTGTCCAGAGGCTAAAAGCGTTGTAAAAGGTTTAAGGAGAAATTGACCGAACACCGAACATAAACCATTTGTCACACACAGGCTAGCTCTGGATAGTCGTTTTAAACGGATGGAAAAGTCTGAGAAATTTGAAGTGCATTTCCTATTTGAAACAGTTTTACAAATATATTTTTAAAAAACAAAGTGAAAATGTCTCCCATAGGAAACCCTTCCAAAACTCCCTCCCATCCCTCCAAAATCTGCACGTTTTCAATTTTATCCATTTTTCTCAAAAACGAAACTCCCAAGAGAAAAATGTGTATCATACAAATCCATTTGTTTAAAAAATTAGAATCATGGCACAATAGATTATTGAAGTATTACAGGACATGTTTGTTGTTTTTTACGTGCTAAACAAGAGCATATTATGGCAGGACAGTTAAAAGCTTAATTTCCTTTCTGAGGAACAGCACATAAATCTATTTTATTCGGATATGACTTTAATTTTGACACACACTACAAAAAAATAGAAATGTGGTTAATATTTTTATTTGACTCAAATAAACATAAAATCAAATGATTCTAACTACTTTTGAAATGGCCCCGGTATTTTTAAATACCGTTATTGCTCAAAATAATATTGTGTGAGTACCTATTGATGTTTTGTCCTGGTAAATCTACGAAAAGATGCTAATTGAAAATCCCCTGTATCTCGAAAAGTAATCATACGATTTGATTATGGTCCATGCAAAGTGTGATCCACTTATCGAGATTTCTAACATACCCGAGTTTCATCAAATTCCAAAACCAAAACTCCATGTATTCCGTGCGGGATCCTTTTCAAAAATTTCCGAGAAGGACTGACATTTACACGTTATATTTTGATAGTGAAACTGTATATTTATATCAGGGGACAAATTTTGTTTAAAACATTAGAAAATCTAATAAAAAGATATAAGATGCGATTTCCGTGGAAATTTTCCAAAGATTTCCACGTATTAATCCAGAAAAAATATTCCAATTATTTATATGCACAAGGTATATTCTCAAAAATAATATATTGACAATAATATTGATCGTGCGTGAACTTTGTAGCTGACAATTAGGCAAAATTCAATCTCAATAAATTAATATTTAAATAACTGCTTGGCCTATTTCGAAGAGACGTTCACATCCTTGCGGTATTCCAGTAGCGTAGCCAGATTCAAATTCACGAGATTGGGAATTTAGCAGACTACCGTGACTAGAAGTATATTTATTTAAATGCTGACAAAATGTTGTTTCTGTTTTTGTTAGAAACCAACTAAATATTAAACTTAAAATTTGTGTCGTTGATTATTTCCACCAGCTCTCAAAGTCGTTGGGGTTGTGGTGGCTGGTAATTGTTTTGATTATAATTTGTGTGTTGATTTTGGTTTTATTTAAATAAATCGATTTATTTTATTGTGATTTTTAGTAAAGTTAACTCTACAAATAAACAAGTTATATTAATTTTTTTAAAAATATTAGCCTTAATCCTAACTCGCCAACAAGTGCATGCGTAATAAACAAGAAGTCAAACAAGGAAAGCCATATCTTTATTTTTGAAGCCTACAATACACCAACAAGCACTACAAGTTGCATATCCACTCGCCTCGATCGAATCTACTTACAACTTGCTGAAACTGCCTATACAGACCGCTTCAAGCTACTGCGAAGATAGGGGGAATCAAGTCCAATTTACTCTCCGTGCCGTACGACCGAGAAACAGATGGGTAAGTTCTTAATTGAAATAATACATTTTTAAAACCAAAAATGGATGTCTACGAAGTTGCCGAAAAAGTGCAGATGGTCAAATGGTCAAATCGTCATAACCCAACACACGTTCGATATTGGTCGAGGGAAAATTTGCATTTGTATTTTGACGTAAGAACACAGTATCCCAAAAAACTAAATGTTTGGGGGGGGGTATTATAGGTGAACACGTAATTGGGCCATTTTTTATTAATGGCAATTTGAATGGTCCTAGATACTTGGATCTACTGCAGCAGCACATTATTCCAACTGCTAGGCAGTTGTTAGGTGTAAGATTTGGTGAAACATGGTTTCAACAAGATGGTTGTTGCGCTCACAATGTTGGCCTTGTTAGGGAAAATCTTGATAATGTATTTCCTAATCGGGTTATAAGTACACGGGGAACTATTTTATGGCCAGATCGATCTCCCGATCTTGCTCCTAATGACTTCTATCTGTTTTTGAAGAAGCTTTTCAAATTATCACCCCTAACATGCTTGGAAACGTTAGAAGGGGTTTTTATAGTAGGCTCGGATATCGTCTAGCCGAGCAAGGAGGACTTTTCGAACATTTGCTTTAATTTTTTTATGACTGGGAGAATCTTTTTGGTTTTTAGAATGTATTATTTTATTTTGAGAACTTGCTTTTATTTTGTTTCTCCTGATTATTTTCATTGTAACACGTCGTCACTGATAAATCTGAGCAGTTGACAATAAAACGCTCTTATTTATCAGTGACAAAAAATAAGAAAATTACGTTATAAAAATTTGCGTATTTATTGACCAAATTCCGGTTTCATTGACTACGCTCCACACAGCACCGTGGTTAGAGGCGTACTAAATACCAAAGGAAAGTCATGCAAGTGGTGATCGCAAGGCTGAGTATTGGTTGCTTCACTGATAGGCGTGCGGTGTCTCTGCATGTACGTACACTGGCAAATTAGACTTCTTCCGCCCTATGTTCGCAGTAGCTTGAAGCGGTCTGTATACACGTATCTTTAAACCTTTTCACAATTTTACAACGATTTGTGTTGGTTCAAAATCAAATATAAAATAAGAAAGACAATTCGTCCATCCTAAGCTTATATCTTCATACACTTTTACATTCTACCATTTCCTCTTCCTAACAATTAGGCAACATACAATCTCAATTTATTATAATAATAAAATAGCAGCTTGACCGAAAATTGTGCATGACCTATTTTAAAGACACGTTCAAATCCTTGCGGTAATCCAGTAGCGTAGCCTGAGAAAAACTATGAGAAAGGGAGTTTACTGTACCACCGGGAAGGGTATAAAATTTAAAGCTCATCCAAAATTTTGATAAAAAATGGAACAGCAGCATACATAAATAAAAAAATTCTCGTTTTCAAAGACTTTTTGAAAGTACTCCCGGAAGACGAATAATTTGATTATTTTTTTTTTACTACGGCACTGTTTTTTCAGTTGTTAATTCAAAATTGTCGAAGCCTTAAAGACATGGAAAATAGAAAAATGCGAAAATAATAAAGACTGATTTTTTATTGATTCGGTTGATTATTTGTTACAGTTTTTGCAGGAGAAAAAACACGTCAATTTTTTTTATTAGCTTTTAGATGTGCCGTTTTTAAACACTTTCGGTGGGATTTACTAAAAGGGTTTAGTCTATTTAAGAACGGTCCCAAGTTTAAGTGCAATTTTTAGTTTTAAGCATTTTAAACCAACCCTTCTTGAGTTTTGGACATATAAGAAGAATTTTAAGAATTTTTTTAATTGAATAATCATCTTAACACAATCTTTTGTTGGATTTAAGAAGAAAGTTTGAATTTAGAAGAAAAAAAAATAAAAAATTCAAACCTAGGCGGGGTTTAAATAGTAAACACTCTGTAGAACAAGTTAAAATTGGGGTTATATGTCAGTCTAACTAACTAAAACTTCCTCTTTTAAATAATTTTTCCAATTAATACTTGATGTCACACAACGATTAAGATGGATAATAATAAAATAAGGAGGAATTTTGTATCTGTTTAAAAAGTGTTTTTATTTATGAAATGTATTAAAAAACTTAAATGCCAGTTTTTTTTACATTTTTGTCATTGTGGAAATGACAGTTTCAAGTCAACAAACAGCGAGTTTGGATCTCTTACCTCTCCTTGTACCTTGGCTTGCACCAACCTCTACTGATGAAAGCTACAGCTTGAATAACCTCAATGTTTTAATTTTAGTTTGTAAATAAATTAATTTAGTTGTTTTGGGTTTTTTAGTTTGATATATTTTTCGTGCATAATCAGTGACCTTCACTTATGTTTGTTTTCCCTCGTAGTGCCCTCATAAATATATATTTGTGCTGAAAACGGATTCAAAATATGGAAATGGAAAAAATTGGAGCTGTTTCGTTGGTTAATGAACAACTTGGGATATCAAATAAGGTAAACTATTCCCTGTAAAAACGGTTACTTAGGAAAATTGTAAAGGAACTTATTACCAATTGCCACAAAACAGTCCTTTCTGGGTGCTATAAACTTAAACCACCCCCCAGAGGTGGTCTAAAAAATCACTAACTTTATAACCTCAAACACAGATAATGAAGCTATTATGTGCCAAATATTTGGCGTGTTCAACATTTGCCATTTTGAAACCTGTCAAACAAAATAATTTTTAGGGAATTTTGTCCTAAATTACACTATAAGTGTCTAATATTCTTTTAATTATTTATAAATGTAATTTTGATCTCTGATACCTCCATTGCTTCGCCACTGGTGGTATTATAGGCCATGCACCCGGTTTAATATTCACAGGCTCTTACTAGACATTTCCGGGGCAAAGCAAACCCCTTTCGTAAGGAACGTCTTTAAGAATTAACCTTGATATAACTGTAGCGGTATTGAGACAAGAACGTTTGGATACCTGGGGGCCTATATAATAGTTCTGGAACTGGAAAGGAGCAATTTTCAATGCAAAACAGGCAGCTATACACGATGAAATTTTCGTGGTAAGATTTGGTTTTTAATAAAAATTAAAAATATTTGGCGACTTTCCTAATGTGCCCTTTTATTTTTTTAAATGAAAAACTCGGTAGTAAGCGCGTTTCTTCAGGTCAAAGATTTTTTTCTTTATTTTCAAACAGCAATCTACACAGCCCTAAAATTAAAAGATTTTTCTTTTATAGCTCCTGCAGTTTTTGAGATGTTAATATAAAATTTAATGTATAGTTAACAATTTTTGTAATTTACTAGATTTAATTACAATTTTTAACGCGTCGTTGTTTGGTAACGAAACGTTTGCCAGTGACGTACGCACGGGGGGTGATAAGGAGAACAAATCATCCTCTATGGACCATAAAAATAAATATATTTGTTTCAAAAACTAACTAAGCTTAAGTACCCCGGCAAAATCTTTGCACCTTACTCAACCCACCTTTTTTTAAAATATTTATTTGTATATTATTAAATGTGAAAGAAGATCAAAAATGTTTAATTTAAATTTCAATGAAATGATTGATTGTTCCAATTTTAATTTCATTTTAAACAATTCAAAAACGTGTAAAAAATGGTGTTTGTAGTAAAATTTTCTTAAAATTTTATCCTGCGGTGCATATGAAATGATGTTAGCAACAAATCTATGATTGAAACTATATACCACCCTTCGTTGGCAACTAAATCAACCCATAAGTATCACATGATTAATATTGATATGAACAGCTTGGAGAGAATAAGCCCAAAGCATATTTTATTTTTGAGACACCGTGTATAAAAGGGTATACATTTTTCGAAACTGCTTTTTTACCTAAAATGAATATATATAACCTTTTTTTGAAAAATCCCACAGTTCTCCCAACAAATCCATTATTCCAGACTTTTGGGCATACTGTATATACATATATATATATAGTGCTCAATGTTATATACGCGTATAAAGAAAATATCCTTACTTACCTACTTCCTTACCCTGATCACTATCTAAAAAATCTCATGCACGTTCTCCCCAATGATGGATCAACTTTTCTTTGTCCCACTCCCAAATATTAAATTTATCCCAAATAGCAAGCTATCTGAGACGATGTTTTTACTTAGGTTCTCCGCCTCCCCCTCCTCTAAGAAAGTGAAGCCCCAAGATGAATTTTTTAGCCCATAAATATTTGTATAAGTCTCATCAATTCTTAATTTTACAGACAAAAATCCTTAGGCGGACGCCGTTTCCCAATTTTACCTTAATGGATAAAAATTTGAGTGGGGTAAACATATATAAACTAATTTTAATAAACGTTTCTTTACTTAAATTTATACACTGTTTCACAACTTATGTATACAAATAAAAGACGTGATTCCTAATATATACCAGGGTGTCCACAGATTTTTCGAGAAATAATTTTTTCCCTGATTTTCCCTGACCAGGTTAATTCCCTTCCTGATATTTTCGCTGACTGATATTTTTAGCAGTCTCAAAAAAGGAAACAATTTTTTTAGAATGTTGATTTTACCACAAAATTAGAGTCATTTTACTCACACTTTCACTTAACTCATACTAGGTGCGTATTTATTAAAAAAGAGGAAAAAAAATCAGCATCCACCATCCCTAACTAACTGAAAATTGATATTTGCGAGACAAATGGCCAAGCTTTTTGAACAATTTGCTTCTGAATAAGTAGGAACCAAACATAAGAATAACATATATTTTCATGTTTGCTTTTTTCCTGAAATAAAAAATACATTGCTTGCTTTATTCACTAGAGCATTGTAAAAAATTCCCTTTCCCTGACCATTTTCAAATTTCATTTTTCATTTTCAGGCTGTGAAAACCCTATATACTGGTCGGTGTTTGATATAACGATTCACTTCGCTTGAATTTGTTCAAAAGTTTTCGGAAAAAAATAACCAAAACTGTGCTAAAACATTTTCGTTGCCTTCAACTGTACATTGAAGCTTATAAAGAAAGTACCTACCTAGCAAAAAAACAATCATCAAGCAAGCAAGTGATGTATTTCTCGCCCCGTTCTTATCTTCGTATTGTACCACAGAAAGTAAACAAATTCTGCGAATTAGTGAATATTGTTTTAATTTATAACGAAGCACAACAACCCGCCGCAAAAGCTTACCGAAGTTGTTCTTTTGTCCCCTTAAATTAATAGAGGTATGTATGTTATGAGAATATTCCGCGATTAGGTGTTTTTGTTACTTTATATGTATCATACTTAGCGAATCATTTGAATACTTTTAGTGGTACAGTCATGTCTTGAAAAAATGTTCGCTAATTGAAACATTTTTGAAGAGGCTGTTAAAAACGGCATAATCGTTTTTTAGTCCATCATACCCATATGATATGGGGGACTATTAAAATCGAGAAATTTTGACTTTTCTTAATTTTATCAAAAATGAGTCACTAAGGTTCCAAAAAAAAAAGTTGTCTGTCGGTGCGTCGGTCTGTTGCCTGTCTGTATACAAGATAACTCAAGGACGCCTTAATCGATTTTAACGAAATTTGGTAAGAAAATCCTCTATCGGCTGACCATGAACTGATTAACTTTTGGGCTAGGGTGGAGGTGGAAAAGGGGGATAAAATAATTAAAAAAATTGTAACTTTGGAACAAGAGCAAGTAGCGATATACGGTTTTCAGTTTTGAATTTCCATGAATATGGTCTACAAATTTTGTTATAAAGTCTAAATTCGTGGGAGCTTTAGTTTCCGAGTTATTTGAAAAATCGTTAAAATATATTAAAAAAATCATAACTTTAGAAGTAAAGCAGCTATTAATATGCGGTTTTCAGATTTTGGTTTTCGTAAATATTACCCAAAAATGTTGTTATAAATTTAAAATTTTTCAAAGCTACAGTTCTCGAGATATTTTCAGTTCCTTTCAACATAAAATAATTGATTGTATGGTGGACTATCCGTGCTTTCTAGCACCAATTTTTTTATATATTTTTGTATTACTTGCTGTGCCCTATATAATTGGATCAAAACGCCACATGCATAAAAGCGTATATTATTTTATTTTATTTACATAAATGTTGACAAAATACATCTTTTGTAATAAACAAAACGTTACTTTGTTTTGCTTAACATTTTATGCAGCCTGGAACAAATATATACATGCAGATGCAGAAGCTCATATTATTTCTGTTTTGATGGTGGATTTATTTAGAAGTTTAATATGCAGGCAAGCCCCAGAGCCAAGCAAGTTTGCCATTATATTTTTAAATCTAAAAAGAGATCCTAATGTTTTCCTTTCGAAATTACGTTAGTATATAAAAAAATAACTTAAAAGACTCTCGATTCTTATTCAAAGCGCGGGTTAAATAAGAGTCTTAACAAAACTGTAGTTGGTTTTTAAGGACGCCTATACTTCCACAGTTTAGCAAAAAAGACAAATTCAAAATTATTAAAATGCAGTGGCAAGGCATTTAGGCAATTTTTGTTCCATTGACCTTTAAAAAAATTGTGGGCCATTTTATAAACTTGCTTCTGTTGGGTTGCATTCGCAAGATACAAGTATTAACCCGGCCCAAGAGGAACCAGAGCTCCATTGTCTGAATCCCACTTGGGTAATTCTCAACAGGTGCGTCCAAGTCGCGGGGTGGACCCGACTGACTAAGTCGGTGACTAAATCCTGTTGGGCAACATCATACCGCACCTTCCTGGAACGCAGCTCTTTGGGGTCGCTGTGCCGGAGATAGAAAGCGCTTAGGTGATCCCAACTCTGGCTCGCTCTCGACTTCTCTCAGTGGTGGATCGGGGATGGGTGTGGGAGCGCTGGCTTAAACACCAGGGCCGCGTGGATGAGGCACCACAATAAAAACCTTCCTCAAGGAACCAGGCGCACCCTGTTGTATAAAGCCCCCTTCCCGAAGTGATGGGGAGGTAATTCTAGCCGATTTAATCGTCTGTGAAGGAACTGCAAAAGGATCCTCCGACAACCAGAAGGTAATACAGGAAACCGAATAGGTACCCAGTGGAACCTCTGAAGATAAAGATCAACAAGGAACTGTTCAAGGACACAGTAGATCTTCTTTAACTTAAGAGGCCCGACAAGAAACTTCACAAGTAACCATTGGACACTCTACAAACGCATCAGGGGCGCCTACGGACGCCGCTGATGTAAAGAAACTATCCAAGGAGCTCAGGAAGCTCCAGGTCAAAATGGTGACTGAAGAGCATCTGCTGGAAGTCCTTGCTGCACCTAGGCAGGAAAGATGTGAGACTAGCAACACGGCTCCTAACGGGACACTGTTGCCTCAACGAGCACCTAGAGACGTTGGGTATCGCCGGAGACTCAGAGAGTCGATGGTGCATAGAGGACGAAGAGAGTCCCACCTTGGGTTTGGTCGATGTAAGAAGGTTGCAGCCCAGAAAAATCTGTTCTTTTGTAAAAGAAGCATGCTTCCAGGGCTAAACCATGGATAGTGGACGTGCAACGGACCCAGACAGGTGGCCTATTCAAGTCACGGAATAACTCTCAACAGTTTCACAACTGGTTGCTTTTGTAGACCGAAAAGGTACCAAATCCAAATCGAAAGTAGTTGAAAGAAAGTTGACTGCTCGGTATATATAGGGTGTGCAAAAAAAGCACCGCACTTTTTCAAATGATTATAATGGAGCGGGAAATAGTCTGGTGTTACTAATATTTAGCTTTTTAAAAAGCCCAAGCTAAAAAGATTATAGGACCAATTTCAAACTTGACATTTCCTAAAAATTAAAGATGGCGTACCTATTTGAAAAATAGGCATTTATAACCCCACTAGATGTTTTTTTTTGTGTTCGATACTGTAATACACATCGATAAAGCACACCGATGTAAGATTTTAAAAATTCCGACAAGAAATAAGGAGGTTTCCAGACCAGAGTTTACCTACAAAATCAAGCTTATTAAGAAAAAATCTACTTGTTTAAATAGCAATAACTTTTTCAAAGATTGATCGATTTTTAATAAGTTTAAATTTTGAAGCTTTGGCTTTTTAAAAAGCTAAATATTTATTATTTAAAAAGTGCGTATATATGTATTTATGCAGGCGCCATATTTGCACTGCTGACAGTTATTACAAGAGTTTATTATTAAAATGGCCACCACAAAAGTTTAAAGGCCACAGAAAAAAAAAGTCGATTAGGGAAAGGAAAAATTATATTTCGTCGTATGTATATATATATATATATATATATATATATAGTTTTAAGAATGGCTGCCAAAAACGCCAAAAAGCCACTAAAACAGAAATTGATAAAACGGAATACTTGATTACTCAAGCCCCACCACCACGACTCTCGAGCCCCCCTCCCTCCAGAAATAATTTTTGCATACGCTACTGCCACTGTTAGAATTAAAATTGTTACAGAGGCTCAGCTGAAAGTCTACTTATTTTTGCTTACAAAAAATATAATTTTCATGCAAAATTAGCAAAGCAAAAATAACTACAAAGTGTCCAATTTTTCATGAGATTTACGATAATGACCACGAAAAAACAACCTAACTATAATAATATACGTTAAGTAACTGTTTAATAGACACTTAAAGTTGGCAAGCTTCTTTGAGTCCTTGGAATTTTTATTAAAAAAAAACTTTTCAAATTTTAACATTAGGTATCGTATATCGGTCACATTGAGGATTCACCTAAGAAACAGTTGTATTACTGTATAACCTAAGGACATTTTCAAAGGTTTGGCAAGCACGCAATTTCACCCGTTCTCTCTTTGTCACCGTAAAGTTAAAATTCTTAATTTGCGCCCATCGCTTTTATTATGGTATAAGAAAGATAAAAAATTATGTTCTACTTTTGAGTGCATTTATTTATTTAGATTGGTATACTAAATCCTCTATTTTAAATCCGCCATATTAAAATTTTTAAATCTGATCAAAAATTCATAATCCCGCTCCTTAAAAACCCCTGTACTTCCCTCCACTTCCCTCGTTAGAGGAAGATGGGTATCTAAGAATACCATATTATTGTATTTTCACCGGAACTATAAACGCATAATAAATTTGAACACAATTGGATGTGGATAAGTCAGTTAAAATTGGTTAGCAAACATGACCAAAAATCGTCCATCTTGAATCCGCCATATTTAATTTTCAAAATCTGATCAAAAATTCGTATTCCTTCTCCTCAAAAGCCCCTGTGTACCAATTTTGGTTAAAATCGGACAAACTAAGTTGGCAAATTGCAAAATTCCATCCGAACAAACATATTTATATAAACTGGGCGCATTATAAAACGCATATTTTATATTTAGGAGATTATTTTAAACCTCTGTAACTTTTTTAGGTTTTATTATTTGCAAATGGGGTTTTTGTTATTATATAGCTGGTATTTTTGGCTAAAGAAGGGTTAAAACCAAAGTTTGCTATTTTGTATTTTATTCGGTATACAAGGTGTGACGAAAAGTACTGTTTTTTTGTCAAACTTTAAAGTTAACGAAAATTTAAAAAAAAAATACATTCTTTTGCCTCGTGGATTTGACCGGATTTCGAAAATAATTTTAAATATGCATTTTCGCAATCTCTGGAAGGTCTATTAAAAATAAAAGGTACTCAAAGTTATTTTGAAAATTAATCTTGATTACCAGTGGCGTCCAAGTTGTGAATTGTAACAGATGTTTACAAAAAATACTTTATACGTTTAACATCAATTTTCTCGCTATTAATTTAAAAAAAATATTATTTTTTTCAGTTATTAGTAACTAGTGACCATTGATACTAAAGCGGTTTTTAATTTTTTTAAAATGTCAACCAGGTGCGGAGCTAGATTTTTTTCAGAATACACTTTTATTGATCAAAAATGGTTACATAAATTAGAGAAAGCAGGTTTACCTTATATTTTTTTAAATTATTATGTAAATATTTTTTTTCATTTCATTTTTTCATCAGGGGCGTGCATAATTTTTTATTTTAAAAAATTTTTATTTACAAATATTATATTAGTTCTGTGTGATCCTAAAGTGAATTAGTGAAAATCAATCATAAAATATAAGGTTTTTTGAAAATTTTGGTATCATTCGAAAGGTCCAATTTTGCACACCTATTTTGAAATTTTGCACACACCGTGGGAACCCGCAATAAGGTTCTCGAGTCAGGCTGGCCCCTCCAGATATTTTTTGAAAATTTTAGTATCATTCGAAAGGTCAAATTTTGCACAACTATTTTGAAATTTTCCACACCCTATATGGGAACCCGCAATAGGGTTCATGAGTAACGAGGCTGCCCCCCCCCCCCAAATGATATTTTTTGAAGATTTTGGTACCATTCGAAAGGTCTAATTTTGCACACCCCATGGGAACCCGTAATAGGGTTCTCGCGTAACGAGGCTGGCCCCCGCAGATATTTTTTGAAAATTTTATATCAATCGAAAGGTCCAATTTTGCACACCCCATGAGAACCCATAAAAGGGTTCTCGAGTAGCAATCCCCCCCCCCGATGACATTTTTTGAAAATTTTGGTTTCATTCGAAAGGTCTAATTTTGCACAATTTTGCACACCTATCTTGAATATTTTTTGATAATTTTGGTACCATTCGAAAGGTCTAATTTTGCACACCCATTTTGAAATTTGGCACATCTCATGCAAACCCGCAAAAGGGTTCTCGCATAACGAGGCTGGCCCCCGCAGATATTTTTTGAAAATTTCATATCATTCGAAAGATTCAATTTTGCACACTTTTGCACACCCCATGAGAACCCACAAAAGGGTTATCGAGTAGCGACGCGCCCCCCCCCCCGATGATATTTTTTGAAAATTTTGGTTTCATCCGAAAGGTCTAATTTTGCACAATTTTGCACACCTATCTTGGGGGGCTAGCCTCGTTACTCGAGAACCGTATTGCGGGTTCCCATAGGGTGTGCAAAATTTTAAAATAGGTGTTCAAAATTGTACAAAATTGGACATTTCGAATGATATCAAAATTTGATTGGCTTCCCTAATTCGCTTTAGGATCACACAGAACTAACATAATATTTTTAAATAAAAACTTTTTAAAATAAAAAAAATATGCACGCCACTCGTGCGCTTATTGTAAAAAAAATTTTTATATAATAATTTAAAAAATATAAGCTGAACCTGCTTTCTCTAATTTATGTAACCATTTTATATCAATAAAAGTGTGTTCTGAAAAAAAATCTAGCTCCGCCCCTGGTTAACATTAAAAAAAATAAAAGACCGCTTTGGTAAAAATAGTCACTAGTTACTAATAAAAATAATCTTTTTTTTTTTAATGAATATCGAGAAAATTGACGTGAAACATATAAAATATTTTTTGTAAACATCTGTTACAATCCACAACTTGGATGCCACTGGTAATCAAGATTAATTTTCAAAATAACTTTGGGTACGTTTAATTTTAGTAGCCCTACCAGAGATTGCGAAAATGCATATTTAAAATTATTTGCGAAATCCGGTCAAATCCACGAGGCAAAAGAATGTATAATACTCATAAATTTTGAAAAAAAATCATGTCTCCAAAACAGAACAAAAAATAAAATATCTGAGAATTAATTTTGTTAAGAAAGATTTGATAACCAATTTGATGATTTGAAATTTTTTCCAATTTTTAATTTTCGTTAACTTTAAACTTTGACAAAAAAACAGTACTTTTTGTCACACCTTGTATACCGAATAAAATACAAAATGGCAAACTTTGCCTTTAACTTTTTTTTAGAAAAAAATATCAGCTGTACGGTACCAAAAACCCCATTTAAAAATTATAAAACCTAAAAAAAGTTACAGAGGTTTAAAATACTCTCCTAAATATAAAATATGTGTTTCATAGTGCGCCCAGTTTAGATACATTGCAAGTTAAATAAAAACTTGTAAAAAAGAGTTACAGTTATGCTTACAACGTACAACGTAACCAAACTAATTTTTGCTTAGTGCTTGCTGCACAGTTTTACTTCATGCTGCTCACTTCTATTTCCTTCCTTGTCGAAAAAAGTGAGGGCAATAGAATGGAAAATAGAAAAAGTGAAACTATGGATCAGGCATTTATGCTAGCTGCGTACAAATACTGGTAGGGTGGTCGTCGAAATTACCTATAATAGTCAAAATTTTAAAAATAGCCTAGTATAACCATGAAGAAAACTTGTAAAAAAGAGTTACAGTTATGCTTACAACGTACGACGTAACCAAACTAATTTTTGTTTAGTGCTTGCTGCACAGTTTTACTTCATGCCGCTCACTTCTACTTCCTTCCTTGTCGAAAAAAGTGGGGGCAATAGAATGGAAAATAGAAGAAGTGAAACTATGGATCAGGCATTTATGCTAGCTGCGTACAAATACTGCTAGGGTGGTCGTAGAGATAGGTGAGATGTTGTCCCTATTGTACGACTTATCTGTTCTGATCATGTGTACTGAGATACGATTACGGTTAAGCACTATCTATTCGCGCAACTTTAAGTGTCTATTATTGAACGCATCCGTACTTTTTGTCGCAAAGTTACGAAATTATCTATAATAGTAAAAACTTTAAAAATAGCCTAGTATAACCATGAAGAAAACTTGTAAAAAAGAGTTACAGTTATGCTTACAACGTACGACGTAACCAAACTAATTTTTGTTTAGTGCTTGCTGCACAGTTTTACTTCATGCCACTCACTTCTACTTCCTTCCTTGTCGAAAAAAGTGGGGGCAATAGAATGGAAAATAGAAGAAGTGAAACTATGGATCAAACATTTATGCTAGCTGCGTACAAATACTGCTAGGGTGGTCGTCGAAATTACCTACAATAGTAAAAATTTTAAAAATAGCCTAGTATAACCATGAAGAAAACTTGTAAAAAAGAGTTACAGTTATGCTTACAACGTACGACGTAACCAAACTAATTTTTGTTTAGTGCTTACTGCACAGTTTTACTTCATGCTGCTCACTTCTATTTCCTTCCTTGTCGAAAAAAGTGAGGGCAATAGAATGGAAAATAGAAAAAGTGAAACTATGGATCAGGCATTTATGCTAGCTGCGTACAAATACTGGAGGGTGGTCGTCGAAATTACCTATAATAGTCAAAATTTTAAAAATAGCCTAGTATAACCATGAAGAAAACTTGTAAAAAAGAGTTACAGTTATGCTTACAACGTACGACGTAACCAAACTAATTTTTGTTTAGTGCTTGCTGCACAGTTTTACTTCATGCCGCTCACTTCTACTTCCTTCCTTGTCGAAAAAAGTGGGGGCAATAGAATGGAAAATAGAAGAAGTGAAACTATGGATCAGGCATTTATGCTAGCTGCGTACAAATACTGCTAGGGTGGTCGTAGAGATAGGTGAGATGTTGTCCCTATTGTACGACTTATCTGTTCTGATCATGTGCACTGAGATACGATTACGGTTAAGCACTATCTATTCGCGCAACTTTAAGTGTCTATTATTGAACGCATCCGTACTTTTTGTCGCAAAGTTACGAAATTATCTATAATAGTAAAAACTTTAAAAATAGCCTAGTATAACCATGAAGAAAACTTGTAAAAAAGAGTTACAGTTATGCTTACAACGTACGACGTAACCAAACTAATTTTTGTTTAGTGCTTGCTGCACAGTTTTACTTCATGCCGCTCACTTCTACTTCCTTCCTTGTCGAAAAAAGTGGGGGCAATAGAATGGAAAATAGAAGAAGTGAAACTATGGATCAAACATTTATGCTAGCTGCGTACAAATACTGCTAGGGTGGTCGTCGAAATTACCTATAATAGTAAAAATTTTAAAAATAGCCTAGTATAACCATGAAAAAAACTTGTAAAAAAGAGTTACAGTTATGCTTACAACGTACGACGTAACCAAACTAATTTTTGTTTAGTGCTTGCTGCACAGTTTTACTTCATGCCGCTCACTTCTATTTCCTTCCTTGTCGAAAAAAGTGGGGGCAATAGAATGGAAAATATAAGAAGTGAAACTATGGATCAGGCATTTATGCTAGCTGCGTACAAATACTGCTAGGGTGGTCGTCGAAATTACCTATAATAGTAAAAATTTTAAAAATAGCCTAGTATAACCATGAAAAAAACTTGTAAAAAAGAGTTACAGTTATGCTTACAACGTACGACGTAACCAAACTAGTTTTTGTTTAGTGCTTACTGCACAGTTTTACTTCATGCCGCTCACTTCCATTTCCTTCCTTGTCGAAAAAAGTGGGGGCAATAGAATGAAAAATAGAAGAAGTGAAACTATGGATCAGGCATTTATGCTAGCTGCGTACAAATACTGCTAGGGTGGTCGTAGAGATAGGTGAGATGTTGTCGCTATTGTACGACTTATCTGTTCTGAGCATGTGCACTGAGATACGATTACGATTAAGCACTATCTATTCGCGCAACTTTAAGTGTCTATTATTGTACGCATCCGTAAAAATTTTAAAAATAGCCTGGTATAACCATGAAGTTCTCAATTTACTCCCATCAAAAAAAGGACACCCAGTTATAACTTTAATCGATATAGTAGATTAGTAAGTTAAATATTTAGTTACATTTCGGTGCTGCACATTGACGGGCGGTACCTTTGCCGATGAGCTGGAGTACGGCTCGTCGAACAGTGCCCAAATTTTCGGCTTGAGCTTCTGCCATTTGTTGAGCGTGCCCGCGTGGTACGCCTCCTCGTAGCCGAACATGCGCGCGATCTCCTCGTCATTGGGCCGTTCGGCGTCGATGTCGAGCTTGTCCAAGATAGCTAGGGTGGCCTGAAAAACGTCAAAATTGTATCCGCACTAGCATAAAACACTGTATAAGCCTATATTGTACACAGTGTGTTATAACGAAAATGAATCAGAGGCATTTTAACGTATATTTTTTATTCGACAAGGACACTTTTTAAATTTGTGTAGTGCTCACCCTTTTTGAGAAATAAAAACTTAAAAAGACGGTTAAATTTAGTCCTCGAATAACTATTATTGCACTATTGCTCAAAAGCTTAACAAAGGACATAAGTCCTTCTATAATAAAAAAGAAAATATAAAAGAAAACAATCTCGGGAACTTTAAGAACGTAAGACCCAGGGAGCACTGCAAATCCTTGTTTATTGAATCTAAAATTTTAACCCTGGCAGCACTCTTTATCCTAGAGTCGGTCTGTACAATCCACAAAAGAAATTGCTCATAATCTGTACGAATCCGCTCCTCCGAAACATTCTACAAGACAGTCTTCCAGGCTGATCTTGCCCTTGCCAATACCTAGACTCACATTAACAAAGGACGAAAATATAGAAATTTTCAGCCATTTACCACATGAGGTAAAAAGCATTGTGGAATACATTCAGGAAAACCGTCAGTCACTGTATTTTTTTTCTTTTAGAGGACTTTTCTAGCCATTATAGGATTAATGCTTAGTGTTAGCCGAGTTTGTGCAAAGTTAAAGAAAACCCAAAATATCCATGCACCTAGCCGGGATTCAAACCCGAAACGTTCCGTGCGGCAGGCCGATAAACCACTATCTTATAACTAAACAATACTACGATTATGCTGAATACTTCAGCGATAGTATTGCACTTAGACTATTAGTGCTTAACTTAATTACATTGGTAACTGTTTAACTGTCTTATTCATGGAAAATAATATGTTATTGAAAGCGTATACCTATTTTTATTTTTTTATACTTTTATTATTATTTTTTTGTATGATAAGGATTGCTTTGTCACTAAGATTTCATGTATCTTGGGACAAGAAAGCTATTTTTGAATTTAAATTATAATAGACACAAGGACATTGGAAATTTGATTCCTTAATTTGCAATTTAGATTGTTGCCCGAGGTTTTGTCCATACCCTGACCTTATTATAGTAAGGTCGTTTGTCTTCGTCTATGTTAACCATTGTTTCGGTCTCCTATTATAGGCAGCGGCATGCGGTCCATGGAAGCAAGAGAAACAATTACTTTAGATTATATTAAAAATGTTAAAAAGTATTTTCAATATCAAGCCTACAAATATCGCTTTTGCCCTTTGAAAATAAACTTGTCAAAACATTCACGTTTTTATGTTGACGACAAATGGGATAATTTTTTAAACATTGCTTCCTTTACTTCAAAGTTCAGTGCGCGACGCTGATTATAGGTATAGTAAAGGTTTGAGAAGGATAGAAACTCTACTTTGTTGTATTAGTTTGCCAGGGCTTACGCGCATTGGACCCTTATTCTTGGCTTGATAGAAAATACCTCTACTGCTTTGTTATAGTAGAGATGTTTTATTCGAAAGATGGCGAGCGGATTATTGCTCGTAACAGCGTCTAGCTTTACTCCTTTTTATCGAAAATGAATGGCACCTGTGCCCGAAACAGATGTTTCACTCGGAACCTCTGGGATACCATGCGACCTCCCAGAGTAATTAGCCTTACCCAGACCACTGGACGGACCTTAGACATTTTTTTTTACTCATGGGACCATATATGGATAACAGAGAAAAAATAATCTGATAGTGAAGCCAAACCAATGGAGGTCGTAGCTGAAGGTGCACCAGCAGGCAACAAGCTTGCAGATGAAAATCCTCAGCCACACACTTCTAAGGCAAACCCTGACAGGCAAAATCTACTTAAATTTGGTCTGGGGAAAAAGCGCATGTCGGACGAACAACGCCGAAGGCAGGCCATAGCGGCGGCGAAGGCGAGAGGAGAGCCTATTAAACCCAGAGAGGGACAGTTACCTCGATGGCTGAAAGCCATCAGGTAACCAAGACCTGGCTGAGAAGCCTGAAAAACCTTCTAACAAACGGACGTGCTCGGAAATCAGCACTCATTTACCATCAGTGACAGGACTTTTAACTGGTCACAATGGGAATATTCCAGGAAGAAGCCATTTGTAGGCTGTGTGATGAGGACAACGAATAGGCCTTTCACGTTATCTTTGAGTGCCCGGCACTTAACCACTGGAGAACTCAGCACCTTCTAGACGAGGCAACTTGTAAGGAGAGAGGCTCTCAGATGATACAATACAGCAAGGGATACAGTAAGCAATCAGCTTCAGTATCAGAGAATCTCTAAAGAGGACACTGGACAGAGGGTGCTGAACCTCGTGAAGGCATCGACCTTCTTTTAGTTGAAAGAATACAGCAAGGGATACAATAAGCAATCATCTGCAATATCATGGACTCCTAAACGTTACCTTGCTGTAAAGTAGTCACGATTCATTACAAAGCCCGATTGATTTCCACAGAAATTTATTTTATTTATTTATTTAATTATTTATTGTCAAAGCCAATAGTTGGAGAACAAGAAGAATTTCTATTAAAAATATTTGTGTTTAATTTAATCGAGTCTTGCTTATATAGCGACAAAACTCCCCTCTATTTTATTTTTACCGATGTCAAAAGGGATCAAGTTTTATTCAGCCTGAAGTGTGCTTTATCAACTGCAAACTCGATCTGACATTACAGCTTGTCGGATTATGTCATATACGTATTAGTACTTCGTTGAAATGTTGTACTTAAAAAACTTGGGCCGTAACTATAACCAGAGAGCATATAACTAAGTTTCTTTATTTTTTATGATTGTATTTACGTTTGTAAGTTTTGCAATAACAGCCGACACATTGTTAGTTTTTTTGAAAATAAAGCAGTTTTGTATTAATTTTCAATGACTCTTCTAATAAAAATAAAAATACGAACTTTTGTTGATGGTTTATATAGGAAATAAAATAAGTATAGTATCGAACCAATCCTCCATATAGAGGGAGACGAGAGAAAATTATCGAATGCTGATAGGAGCCTTATTAGCACTTAAGTTGAAAATATAATACTAGACTTTGTGAAAATAGCCGCTACTTCGTTGAAACTTAAACAACTTTGGATGTAACTATAACCAGATAGCATAAAAATTATATGCTTTCTGCTATAACTAAGGTGCTTTGTTTCCTTATGATTCTATTTACGTTTGTAAGCTTTGCATTAAGAGCCGATACATTGTTATTCTGGAAAATAAAGCAGTTACGTATTAATTTTTTACAAGTCAAGGAAAGACTCTTCTAATAAAATTAAAAATAAGAACAGGAATTAAAATTAAAATCAAAGTAGTATTGAACCATTCTGTCATATGTCATTATTACTGTTTTTTTTTATTTCATCTGAAATTTGTATTTTTTGCTAAAAATTTATAAAAATGCTTCAATTTTTTAGCACCTAAAATCACATGCATATATTTTACAGTCATGTCTTATCAGGGCTGTGTCCCACCAGAAGCTAATGGTTGTCCAGGTCACATGTTTACCTTAGTCAGCAAAATTAGTGTCAAAATCGTGTTTTACCTTTTTATACGAAACTACACCCTCTTGTATCAAAAAACGACCAAAATTATCCATCTACTTTTGAATTAAAAAAAAGGTAAATAAAATCAGAAAAGTGACGTTTTATGTAAAAAAATCAATGTTTCCTAACTTAACGTTAAAAGTTGATGATCTATTAATTTTAATTTTATTTTCTTATTTTTATTTTTAGCTGTACAAACGCTTACAGGTGTTTAACTCTTATTTTTATTTTTAATTTAATTTTATTTTTTTATGGACGCACTTCAGATACAGCTTGTTATGCCAGAACAAAAAGAAAGCGAAAAGACAGCAAAGGGGACTTAATGACTGGGCCTATACGCGGCACTTGAGCTCCAGAATAAGGATGTAGACAGCGCTCCATGGAAGCAAGGAAAGCAGTGCTTTCCCTATATCAAGCCCATAACAAATGCGGCCTTGACTCAAACTGAGTCACCAGCAGAAAGTCTGCCCATGTGTCGTATGCGCGCGGCTTTCTTTACTCAAGAAAAATTCAATAGAAGCTATCCTCACTGCTAGGTGCTCTGTAGCATGCAGTTATAATTTTTATCAGAATGTGCAAAATCAAACCCGTTAAATGAAAGAAAGTTCAGTTATAAAATCATTCACTATAGAAACAGCAATTCGTTAAACCAATTTTTTATCCGAACCTTATTTCTTCAGACCCATTCAATAATAAATTCGAAATTTATAAAAATCGTTTTTAATCAAACCATTGTTGTTGCGCATTCGCCAATACCACATAAACCGGAGGCGTACACGCAGGTGGCGCGGCTACGCGGCGTTTTGATGCATTTGTGGCTGTTACGCGCTCATACTTCTACAGGTTGCGTTCAATAGTTTGTTTATAGATGTCACTTGCATTCACCCGTCTTGCATTTATGTGTTATTGGCGAATGCGCAATCAATGATTGAACAATGGTTCGATTAAAAACGGATCTGTTAAATTTCGAATTTGTTATTGAATGGGTTTGATGAAATAAGGTTCGGATAAAAAATTGGTTTGACAAATTGCAGTTTCTATGGTCGTTCTGACGATGCATGTTTTTATTAAATACGGTCTGATAAATTCCTGGTTTGGTAAAACATAGGCGTTTCTTTCGAGTGCGTCTTGAGGTCATTGAATCTGCTGCATCGAGCATCGAGTCGCGATTGAGTGCTTTCATGCGGGCGGGAAGCTATCATTGGAGCAGGTTATTTGCAGGTTTAAATGACTATCGGTGTGTATAGCGTACGTGCGTCGTGTGATGAAACAAACAAGGACTTGGACATGTAAATACCGTCAACTACAGCTAACGGGAATAATGAAAAACATGTTGGACAGTTAAGTGAGAAGATTGTGTGTGAATGTGTAGTGTGTGTCTTAATAATAAAGGATTTTCCAACGCCTAAACGTTGTCTACGTGGAACTTGAATGGATCCAAGAGCAAGGATGTAGATTTAGGCAAATAGGAAGTCCATCCGATTCATCATTCATATGATTGCTGACACTTTATTTCAAATTGAATCGGAACAACCGTTTTGAAAACCACATCTCTGCAACAGTTGAAAGAGACGTGAGAAAATATTATCGAATGGTGATGGTGGAAGCCTTGGCACTTAAGTTGGAACATTCCTTAAATGGACTCATATAAATACTAGAGTTTGTGAAAATAGCCGCTAGGTCAAGAAAGAATGCAAGGGAGTGCGAATTGGTGCTAGATGAGAGGGGCAATGTCAGTAGGGTAAAAACGGAAATATATCATCTTATAAGTGGACTGATATGTACATGCATTCTATTGACATAACGATGGCGGTGGCGGTCGGGTTGAGTTTTGAATATAGCAGCGTACTTTGAATGGTATAAAGTTAAAAAGGTAAAGTTACCAAAAGGAATGATCTGTATGGAGACGTTTATTTAACATTTTAAGATCTAGGAAAATATAGGGTGGACCACAAAAAACCGGACTGTTTTGTTTTAACTGCCAATTGTTTATTTAGTGTCGGATTTTAACGCGAAAAAGGATTTTGGAGAGTTTTTGAAATATACTTTTTACAAATATATCAAAAAAATTACATTTATCAAAAATTCAAAATGTCAAATGTTTAAAAGTTTTATGCATTTTAAAAAATTGTATATTTTTTTTTAAACTACAAAAACTTCTATCTGTCTGTAAACCGATGTACCCTTTGATAAATTCTATTAAGAAATAAAAAAATATGAGTTTTTTCGTATACCAACTTCTTGCAAAATAAATAATAAATTAAGTTAACCGGATTTCGTTATCTTTTTGCCAATTTTGTTGACAAGGAAACTCTACAGATGCTAACAATAATGCTTCTTTTTATAAATGTCAAAAAATTTCGTTATGCATTTTAAAAAACCCGTTTGCTTTTTTTTAAACATTTTGTATATTTTATTAACCCATGTACCACTTGTTAAAATCTATTAAGAAATAAGAAACATATTGGGATTCTAGTGTAACACATTTTATGCATAAAATAACAAATTAAAGTCAATTTTGCAACACGAAACTTGAATATACATCAAAAAAAACTAAAGTAGCACTAAAAATTTGGACTAATGCGGTCACCAATTGCGGCAATAATCAATTTCAACAGTTTCAGTTTTTATTTTATACGAAAAGTTGGTATACAAAAAAAAACTCATATTTTTTTTATTTCTTAATAGAATTTATCAAATGATCCATCGGTTTCCAGACAATAGATAGGAGTTTTTTGTAGTTGCAAAAAAAATCTACAAAGTGTTTTAAAAAAATGCAACGGTTTTTTAAGATGCATAAAACTTTTTAATTTTGAATTTTTGATAAATGTCATTTTTTGACATATATGGCAGTTAAAACAAAATAGTATAGTTTTTAGTAATACTGCAACCATATCATAGATTCGTGGATTACCCAAGAATTAATTTTTTCCATAAAAAACGGAATGACCTTTATCAACCTTACAAACGCGGAAAAACAAACATTTCTTACAATAACTACAAAAATTTCAGAAACCAGTTAAACGGATTAATTAATAATTTAAAAAAGAAATACTATAAAAATAAAATTACGAACACACAAAGTGACCCGAAATCAGTTTGAAAAATAATTAACGACTTTACAAACAGAACAAAAAAACAACGATTTACTAATTAAAACAAATCACAACGAAATTGTCACAAATCCTCAACAAAAAAATAATTAATAATAATAATTAATAATAAAGTAGGGTTTGCACTTAATTTACACATTAAACACAACTCGCAGTTCTCATCTCTTTTAAACTCTTTAAGTAAACCTTTTTGCGGAATGACGGATTAAGTATCAAAGTTTTTAAGGAGTGCATTTGTTTCATTAAAAAACACATTAGTCATTTATTAAATAAAACTTTTGAGTTGGGATCCTGCCCAAACAACTTTAAAATAGCAAATATCAAACCTATATTTAAAAGTGGTCAAAGCGATAAGTTGGAAAATTACCGACCGATAAAATTTGCGACAGTAATGTCAAAAATTATCGAAAAAGCTCTAAAGATAACGGCTTGTTGATTTTCTAGAAAAGTACAAAATAATTAATAATTTACAGTATGGGTTTAGGCAACAAAAATCAACTGCAGATGCCATAGCAAACCTGACTAGTAAAGTCTATTCTGCCCTCGACAGCGGCAAGTCTTGCAAAGCGATATTTCTGGATTTGGCAAAAGCTTTCGATACAGTTGATCATCGGAGGCTTTGGTAAAAAGTAGAAAGGGTCGGCGTTAAAAGAATAGTCCTTCAACTTTTTAAATCCCACCTGACCAACAGAAAACAAACAATAAAAATTGATACCAGTGCAAGTTCCCAGAAAACAATAACCTACGGTATCCCCCAAGGGAGATCACTGGGTCCTATATTATTTATTATCTACATTAAAGTTAAAAAATGTCAATTTTCACCTGTCAATATTTTAAAAACAGTTGAAGATAGGTACAGGACATTATACATAAAATGTATCTAAAATATTTTTTAGACTCCAAAAATGCAAAAATATACAGGGTGTTCAATTTAAAATAAGAAACTTGTTGCCAAGTTTTCCTGCAAATGGCAACACTGCAAATATGAAAGTATTTCATAAAGATAGTTTACATGGACTTATGTTAGAATAGAAAGTTTGAAAAAATTCCATTATAAAGTTTCCAAAATATTCTAATAGGGTACCCACCTTGGGACACCCGGTAGACAATGGATGTCCGAAACACAGAGTTAATTTCAAACACTTGTTCATTGTTTCAAACTGTCAAATAAATTTTTTTTATTGAAACAAAAATTTTCAGTAGCCTAGTGGAGAAGTGCGTTAACGCGCTAAGAAATTATACACTTAAAGTAAAATATTTCAACGCATCCGTATCGGTATACGTAACGCGAAACAAAGTCAAAATACGCTACATTTTTGACTTGCTCATTCCATGTTTCGAACGATGCCTGCTTCTTTGACGGTTGTGATGACAGAATCTCGTTGCGTACGGAAAGATGTCCATATCGTTAGGGACCCACGAACGTACGCAACGATTTCAGTGAGCAGTCCTGTCATCGCACCCTTAAAAAAAGCGGGCATCGTTCGAAATATCGCATAAACAAGTCAAAAATGTAGCGTATTTTGACTTTGTTTCGAACGCGTTACGTATACCGATACGGATGCGTTGAAATATTTACTTTAAGTGTCTATTAGCTGAAGACAAGAGGGTGACACTGATGTAGGTCCCAGGATACGAGGGAATACCAGGGAACGAGAAAGCGGATGAACTTGCCAGAGATCGGGCTGAAACCCAATATACTGGACCGGAACCGCTCTTGGGAATCACAAGAAAACAGGTGCAGAGCGAACTCAATAAATGGGCGAGCGATCAACTGAAGTCGTCCTGGAGGGAAGAGCGAGCGTGCAGACAGTCCAAACTGTTCGTGGGTGGACCAGACGCAGCCAGAACTAAATAGCTCCTTAGAAAACCTCGCAAGGACACTGGACTTGACATGCACCAGAGTATTGGACGACTCCGTCTGCCTAGCATGTGGGTGGGCGGAGGAATCAGCGGTGCACCTGATAGGAGATTGTGACGGATACGCCAGATTGAGGCAGCAGACGTGGGGTGCCCCCACAATAGAAGAGAAGGGGCTACACTCTCTAAGATGGGCTGACGTGCTGTCCTTCGTAAGGAAGGTAGGAAGGCCTAGGCCTAGTTGCCAGGCCTGCGGGCCGCCTCTTACTGCTACTACTATTATTGAATATTGTTGTCGTATGGACAAAAAGAGTACAGTTCTAATGGAATAAAGTTTAGAGTACAAAGCTTTGAAAAAGAGTACTGTACTCTCAAAAAGAGTATAAATGGTCACAATATCCATGCAGCTAGCCGGGATTTGAACCCGGGACCTTCCGCGCGGCAGGCCGATACGCTACCTGCTGCGCTACGAAGACAGGCACTTGCTACGTTCACACGTCGAACAGAATACGTTTTCAACACGATTCACTTTCAAACTCTCCATGAAAACGCGGTGAATCGAACTTTTTGTCGTTGGCCCTGCCCAAGTTCAATACCGCAACTACATAAAACGGTATTGTATTAAAGTGACCAATATTTCTGCAAGAAATAGTATATATTATATTGTGCTGTAAACCTATTGCCTTTAAAAAAGTAAACAAAGAAGTAAAATCGGCAAAAACTAACCTCAAAATACAAAAGCAAATGACAAAGGCTCAAATCAAACGCGTTCAAATTGCTTCAGTTCCACGTAAAAACGTATTAAGCGTCAGTGGGTAAATGTTGGGTTTGATAAGGGTTAGACGCTTGAACATATTTTCGAAATTTTCTTTTTAGAGGATTTTATTTAAAATCCCTACATAAACCTTTTATGAAGACATAAATTAAATTGCTCTACGTGTCTGATATATTATTATCCCGCTTTTTAGCTAAGGGGGGCAATAAATTTTCCATCGCACTTTTAAAATTTGTTTCTAACTCGGTTTATATAAAATTATTTACCGAGAAAAATATAGCGACAAAAAATAAAAAATATATTTTTCACATCACTATAACTTGTGGCTTGGCCTTGAAAAATAATTATCTAACTCGGGTATTTCCGTGGGTTAGCGAAAAAGCGAAATTTGTATAGTATTCGTGCTGCTTTTTATTTAAAAACTATACTTTGTTAGCGTGGTTAAAGTTCAGGGATAGAACATACAGACCGCTTCAAGCTACTGCGAACATAGGGGGAATCAAGTCCAATTTACTCTCCGTGCCGTACGACCGAGGTGGATTCGAAGTACGCTACAGTGTTATCTTTTGGAAATTCATTTTGTTTTTATTATTTTGTTTTATTTCTGCCTTGCTCGAGAAACAGATGGGTAAGTTCTTAATTGAAATAATACATTTTTAAAACTAAAAATGGATGTCTACGAAGTTGCCAACAAAGTGCAGATGGTCAAATGGTCAAATCGTCATAACCCAACACACGTTCGATATTGGTCGAGGGAAAATTTGCATTTATATTTTGACGTAAGAACACAGTATCCCCAAAAACTAAATATTTGGGGGGGGGTATTGTAGGGGAACACGTAATTGGGCCATTTTTTATTAACGGCAATTGCAATTTGAATGGTCCTAGCTACTTGGATCTACTGCAGCAGCACATTATTCCAACTGCTAGGCAGTTGTTAGGTGTAAGATTTGGTAAAACATGGTTTCAACAAGATGGTTGTTCCGCTCACAATGTTGGCCTTGTTAGGGAATATCTTGATAATGTATTTCCTAATCGGGTTATAAGTACACGGGGAACTATTTTATGGCCAGCTCGATCTCCCGATCTTGCTCCTAATGACTTCTATCTGTTTTTGAAGAAGCTTTTCAAATTATCACCCCTAACATGCTTGGAAACGTTAGAAGGGGTTTTTATAGTAGGCTCGCATATTGTCTAGCCGAGCAAGGAGGACTTTTCGAACATTTGCTTTAATTTTTTTTTGACTGGGAGAATCTTTTTGGTTTTTAGAATGTATTATTTTATTTTGAGAACTTGCTTTTATTTTGTTTCTACTTATTATTTTCATTGTAACACGTCGTCACTGATAAATCTGAGCAGTTGACAATAAAACGCTCTTATTTATCAGTGACAAAAAATAAGAAAATTACGTTATAAAAATTTGCGTATTTATTGACCAAATTCCGGTTTCATTGACTACGCTCCACACAGCACCGTGGTTAGAGGCGTACTAAATACAAGGCGAAAGGCGGCGAACGGCAGCGAATGGCGATCGGAAGCCTGAGTGTTGGTTGCTTCACTGATAGGCGTGCGGTGTCTCTGCATGTACGTACACTGGCAAATTAGACTTCTTCCGCCCTATGTTCGCAGTAGCTTGAAGCGGTCTGTATACCGACCAATCTAAAAAATTGGAGTTAACGATGCGATTGACCGTTTCATAGCTAAAAAGTTATAACAGTTGGGGAAACGTCCCTTTTTCTATGCTTTACATAAGTGGGAGTTTTAAAAATTTATATTTTACTTAATTATGATTTTCAGAAGAACCAATAGCGCAACTTGCTTTTCTTACTCTTTTATACTTCGTGTGTGGCAGTTTTACCCCACAATAAAAAAACTGAGCCCTTACCAAATGCAAAGTGCTAAAAATATTCTTCTTCACAATGTAAAAAAATTAAATGTAAAATCTCGCTAATTTATCTGAAAACGACTATAGCGTTTTCCTTTTGATGCACCAGTGCGCACTGAGATGCGTTTTGATACAAAATAAAAAAGGATAGAGGTACACTTATTGCGCACCAGTGCATCAAAATGAAAAACATATAAAAAAATACTTATTTTTAATAGCACGGTCATTGCACCGTTCGTTGGCTGCAATAATGTTTTGAAGTCTTCTGGGCATTGAATTGGCTAAATTTTCAAATAAGTTTGGATTTTCAGCAATAAGTTCCCGATATGCCCCTACGATGAGCTCCAAACATTTACCGAAAATCTTCCGGCCCGGTCTTTGTTTTTTATCGCTGTTGGACTTAAAGATCTTCTCATCTGTGAAAACCATCTGCTGCCAAATTCTTCGTCCTTTACAGAATAATTCAACGCAAAAATGAATCGAGACTGCTTCTTTTCCTCACTTAGTTTAATTTTTTTGTCGCAATGCGGCACCTTAGCCTCGAACGTTTAATCCTCCTACCTAACCAACACCGTTCGGCCGTACTATAAAAATTTTTTAAAATTATACAGGCTACTAACTTCTGCTGTATCAGTTTTATGTGGAGAAAAGTGTACCTCATTGGTTATGAAAATCTAATATTCTCAATGACTCAAAAATATCTGCTCTTGCTAAACCACAAAGTGATTTAATTTAATTCATGAAAGTAATGCATTAAGGAAGCTAAGTAAGCCAAAGATAAATAATCCTTTAAATTTATCTCCTTCAGCTGTTACTATAAAGACCTTTTAGATACAACCCAAGATTTCATTTAGTTAGTTAGGTAACTTGGAAGACTACTTGACAACCTTAATTTATTGGACGTATAAAGTGTGCACTTTAAGTACAGCTTAGCTGGTTAGTTAGCTTAATCCAGAGATATTATCAGCTTTAATTTAACACAAATATGGGGAACTAATCAATATACCGCATTATGAGCGATGCACCCGATATATGCTGGCAAAAATGAGCTCAAAAATAATTTCGTCAACGTTGGTGTGCCTAAAGACGATAATAATATTATTTACTGGCGGGACGCCCGCGACTTCGTTCGCATCTTTAAAATTGTAGATTTCTCCACCTTACCCACTTTCAAACCCCTTAGGGCAGTGTCCGCTTTGCGTGAAGTTTTTTCCCCTTTTTTTGCTTTAAAGGGTCATAACTTTTGTTCCCGTGAACCGATTTTGATAAAATAAAGTCTATGTACTCCCCAGAAATCCAGAAAATTCTTCGGGCAGTTTTTTGAGCAAAAACATATTTTTTTTGATTCCGAAACAGTTCATTGCTTTTTAGTTTGATACCACGCAACCCATATTTTAATCGGTCAGCATTTTCATTAAATAAGCGGTTTGGAGGGGGACAGGTAATAAAAAGTTAATAGGAAAACACTTTTTCCGATTCCAGGCTTTATTTTCTTAAGTTTGATACCCAACAACTTATATTTTCACAGATCAAAATTTTTATCAAATATGGAGAATAATCTCCCCTATTAATAGGGGGTTGGTAGAAAAACGCTGAAAGACGTGTCCATCTATTTTATTAGTAGATTCTATAATACCAATTTCTAAACGTCTGTGACTTTTTCTTCTGAAATACAGAAGATCCTTTTACCCCATTCGAAATAGTTGAAATTTCGAAAAACGCCAAAATATGTGTTTCCTTATTTTATTAGCAGAATCTACAATTTTCAGACCTCTGCGGCTTTTTGTTTCCGAGATTTAGAAAACCTCCTTAATATTTCAACCCCATTTTTACCTCCTTAGGGGTAATATTCGCAAAAATCCTTTCTTAGTGAGCGCCTAAGTGTGCGTTTCATATTAACTATAGAAAAAATACCTTGTGTGCTTATTCTAGAATATTTTTCGAGTTTTTAGTAATCTAGTGCTCTGAACTAGTTTGTATAGCTTCTTTACAGGGGGTTCATTTGTGCTTTTCCATATGATTTGTAGAGCTTTTCTGTTTCTTTGCCGCATTACCATCAGTTTGTTGGTCTCCGTTGTACCATCTCATTTTGTTCCATTGATATAATTAGTTCTCTTTATTTGACCGGCCATTCTCTCAAGTTATTAGTCTCTTATTCATTTTCTGGTCGTGTTTTACTAAAAGTTGAAGTCCTAGCACCTAGCAGAGTTACCTTGTTTGAAGTCAGTTTTCTTAGTTCTTTGCTGCATTCCCCCACTATTCCACCTTTTAAAGCTTCTAGTGATGCTTGATTATCTGGGTATATTTTGATCTGCCTTTCTCTGGAAGGCCTTGGAGATTAGTAAGTACTCGGATTCGTGCGGAATTTTTGTAAAGTTAACCTCTAGGTCTGATGTTTCTATATTCCTGGTGAAATGCATTGATCATTGCCTGTAGATCCTCCTCTGTATTGGCCCTAATGATACCATTATCCGCAGGCATACCTTTGTTTCAGCTCGTATTCTGTTAAGATCAAGCGACGAAAGTTTGTATTAATGATTTGAATTTTCTTTGACTACCTATATATCACTTAAATTCGCAAAATTTCAACTACAATATCTCATATAATTTGCTATACAAAATCTTCTGCGTAAAGAGAGTTGCTTAAAATAATTAAGCTCAAACTTTTAACATGAGAGAGGAAAATTATACTTCATTGTAATCTTTGTTTAGAAAATTGGGCATAAAGCGGGAATAAAGTTGGTTAAAAGATCCTTTAATTAATTAAAAATTATACCGTTAATTAAACAACAAACTAAACTTATTAACCCTCCTTTGCGTTGCGTAATCAGGTACAAAATTGGAGAGCTATAGACTATTACAGGCTGTACAAATTATACAGTAGCGTAGGGGGGGTTCGGGGTTAAAAGGTCGCACGGGAACGTTCACATCCTTCGTTTCGACCAATAAGAAGACTCAGAAGCTACCGAGGTTGCATGGTGCACGCGCAAAGCAGGTGTATGAAAGTATAGGAAAGTTCCTTCGATACACGGCAATCGGGTAAGGGATAACTGGTGATCGCTTCAAAGTCTATTATTGGTCGATCTCAGGGAGAGTACCATTCCCGTTCGATCTCTCCTACGAAATTCAAGAATCAGCCCTCAAACGGTAAAACCCAAATCACAACAACAAATTAGTAATTTAAATGACCCCATAAAAGTATCTCTTAATATTAGTGTTAATAGTTATTTTAAAGACTATTTGGATAAGCTTTTTGATTTGATGAAATAACTCCTTCCCATTGGTCAGAATCAAGCGCGGATTTCACGGTGGTAGTTGCCCGCCGTCTTCCTGGACATATATTTTTGTCGAGGTCGAAGAAAAACTCTTCCGATTTATTCCCTCATCCTTTGCCCTCTACGCGACAAATCTTTTCTGTAAATTTTTTAGAGCGCGAAAATTTCCCTTCATGTTGTAAATATGTTTGGCTGATATTATTAGTTGGAAATTCGCCATCTGACACCTTCAATAAAATGCTATACAGACCGCCTCAAGCTACTGCGAACATAGGGCGAAAGAAGTCTAATTTGCCAGTGTACGTACATGCAGAGACACCGCACGCCTACCAGTGAAGCAACCAACACTCAGGTTTCCGATCACCACTTACATGACTTTCCTTTGGTATTTAGTACGCCTCTAACCACGGTGCTGTATGGAGCGTAGTCAATGAAACCGGAATTTGGTCAATAAATACGCAAATTTTTATAACGTAATTTTCTTATTTTTTGTCACTGATAAATAAGAGCGTTTTATTGTCAACTGCTCAGATTTATCAGTGACGACGTGTTACAATGAAAATAATAAGGAGAAACAAAATAAAAGCAAGTTCTCAAAATAAAATAATACATTCTAAAAACCAAAAAGATTCTCCCAGTCAAAAAAAAATTAAAGCAAATGTTTGAAAAGTCCTCCTTGCTCGGCTAGACAATATCCGAGCCTACTATAAAAACCCCTTCTAACGTTTCCAAGCATGTTAGGGGTGATAATTTGAAAAGCTTCTTCAAAAACAGATAGAAGTCATTAGGAGCAAGATCGGGAGATCGAGCTGGCCATAAAATAGTTCCCCGTGTACTTATAACCCGATTAGGAAATACATTATCAAGATATTCCCTAACAAGGACAACATTATGAGCGGAACAACCATCTTGTTGAAACCATGTGTCACCAAATATTACACCTAACAACTGCCTAGCAGTTGGAATAATGTGCTGCTGCAGTAGATCCAAGTATCTAGGACCATTCAAATTGCAATTGCCGTTAATAAAAAATGGCCCAATTACGTTTTCCCCTATAATACCCCCCCCCCCCCAAACATTTAGTTTTTGGGGATACTGTGTTCTTACGTCAAAATACAAATGCAAATTTTCCCTCGACCAATATCGAACGTGTGTTGGGTTATGACGATTTGACCATTTGACCATCTGCACTTTTTCGGCAACTTCGTAGACATCCATTTTTGGTTTTAAAAATGTATTATTTCAATTAAGAACTTACCCATCTGTTTCTCGAGCAAGGCAGAAATAAAACAAAATAATAAAAACAAAATGAATTTCCAAAAGATAACACTGTAGCGTGCTTCGAATCCACCTCGGACGTACGGCACGGAGAGTAAATTGGACTTGATTCCCCCTATGATCGCAGTAGCTTGAAGCGGTCTGTATGTCGTGTATCATTGGTTGATAGATAAATAAAAATTTCGTACTACTCATAATCGTGAATGTGTACGACCTTGTTTTTATGACATCTCTAGATTTTTAAAGCCTACTAACAAATGAATCGGACGAAAGGATTTCCGAATAGCCCGTCAAAACCGCATGTCCTCAATAGCTCAGTTGGTAGAGAATTAGATTTTAGATTAGAGAAAAAATTATTAGTATTTTTATAACCTCTTGATATGTTATAAAACGCTCTCTGAGGTAAAAAATTTAAAAAAATCGCACATTTATGTAACATTGTAAAAAAGTAATTGTTTAGAGGATTAAAATCATCTAAAAAAGAAGCATAAGCACCAACTAGAGAACCCAAAATCAAATGCGTTCACAATAGGTCTTGAGACAGAGTCTATCTAGCCCTTTTCTGGGGGGCTATTTTTGGAAAATATTCTGAAAAATCTTAAATAGCAATTCCCCATTTTGACTTCATATTTGACTTCATATTTGAATAATTCTCGCTGAAATTCTCTTTCCATTGGTTCCCCATATCCTAAGGTTAGTTTTCGAGATATTGGATTTTAAAATGTCAAAAATTCAATGGACCATATATCAGAAACTAAAGCAAATATCTCTATTGTGTTTAATATCGGTTTTAGGGTTTTTTTTACGGGGAAATAAAAAATGACAGCAGTTGGACAATTTGATCTTCTACTTCATATTTTTGGAATAATATCGTCAAAATCAATAAAAATCAATAAACTGTAAATAGAAATGTGCAAACGTCAAACCGTTGTCATTTTTATTTGCTCTTAAAAACACGCTTAAAATCGCTGATAAACACAATTTTTGACAATTTGAAAGCCAATATCTCGAAAACTAGAAAAGTAAACTTTATGATATGGGAACCATTGGAAAGATAATTTCAGCGAGAATTTAAATATTAAGTCAAAAGGTTCTCAGAATATTTTTCAGAAAAGAGTTACATGGGGGATTTTACTTTTTACGGTAAATGGTAGTTTTGGATTAAAACCCCTCTCTAGACCAACTGTGCGTTACTTTATCTGTTTTTTCTTATTCATTGTTTCGCCCTATTTCACATTATCCTTTTAAATGAAAAATAAAAGTTCCTGGTTTAAAATTCAATTAATCAAACAAGAAAAGCGTTCTTTCTTGTGGCGTAACTCTATAAAATGCTTAAAAAGCAACTTGTCTTTCTGCGGAAGTTCTCGACACCCTTTCCATTAGTTTAATGTTATTTCGTTTTAAAAGAAACTGCAGCCATGCCTCTCCGATGGTTAAGTGTGTTTTGGTCTAGGTAATACACGTGGCTTTTTTTCGAGCTTCTTTTACTGAACTTTAAAAAAATATTCCGAACAAGTCAAATTAAATTTTTTTAAAACCTCCAACAAACTTACCTTATTTACACACTACCTCGTCACACCAAATTCAGAAACGCACCCTGAAATTGACTTTAAGGGGGGGGTTAAGGATGCATAAAAAAAATAATAAGAAAAAACTTAATTTGACGTAAAAATGTGACAATAACCAGAATTCTCGGGAGGGGGGGGGGTTTTCCTGCCAGAGTCATTTTTCTCTACCGACTCAAACTCCTCGATTGTGACTCAAACCTGCCTGGTGGCAAACTACAGTTACTACACTGCAGCCATTACTGGCTTATTGTGCACCCTCTTGATTCCCAGGTTAACCACTCCATTAATTTTGTCCCCTGTGCAATTTTGTATAGCTCCTTAATGGAGTAGTCCCCAGTCGACATTGAGTGTAGTTTCCTTTCCTTTAACTATTATTATATTCTGGTCACCTACTTAAAATCATATTTTATTACTATTTTTTTTTATACTCTGATCGGCAGTAAAATAAAACCAATAACAAATAAAAACTCAGAACTAAATAATGTATTCTATGTTACTTTCTAAGGGAGTAGTGCTGCGGCGATTTGGACGACCATGAGGGGTGCATGCAAACAATTACTAGTCTAGGCATGCACTATTTCCGAATGGAAGAGTTAATTGATGTGTTACTGTCCATCCCGTCTGTTTCCTTAGTACAGTTATATTTACTACTACTAGAGTAGAATACTAACTTATTGATTTTTTAATTTTTAATAACTTAACTTTAATTTTTTTAATTAACTTATTTCGCAAATTTTGTAAAATATAATTAGAAAGATATCACTCGCAAACAGGTGAAGCACCAAGGTGCGTAAATATATTTCCAATTAGATTGATGGTGGTGAATCTTGAATCTTAAGTTCAACTCGCCCAAATATTAGGTGCCTTTTGCGATCCAGTGCCTCGCATTCGCATATTACATGTTCTACTATTTCCTGTTCCTGATTGCATAGTTTCCAGCTCAGAGGTCTGATTTTCGAATCCATACGAAAATATCCGCATACGTATACTGAATAATCAACAATTTTTATATCAGTCTCTTTCTATACCGTGTGAAATGAGAGGCGAAAGATAAGCCGGTATGTGTGGACCGCGTTCGAATTCGACTGGTTTAACGCAATATTGCACGAGTGGGTGGAGGCATTCGTGTTGTTTCGCATGAAAAACCGGTTATTCTTGCACGTACTACCCATGAATCAGCATATCGGCATATCTTTTGCCTCCTTTTCCATACGGTATAGGAAGAGACGGAAGTAGTCGCATGCGAATAATTTCGTATGGCTTCGAAAATACGACCCCAGGTGTCCGTGATACAGACCGATGTTGTTTAGGTGAACTTTAACTGCCATATGGCCAGGGCAAATCCTTTCGTCCGATTCATTTGTCATTAGTGGTGAGACCTTTGAAGCCTACTCAGGATTTAAAAACCTAGGGATGTTATAAAGACAAGGAGGGACATAAAAAATTTTAGCGCCCTAATAAACTTAGAGAAAAGATTTTGTGATCTGACACCTCCAGTTGAACGCTATATGTCGTGTAGCGTTGGTTGATAGATAAATAGAAATTTTGTACAGCTAATAATCGTGAATGTGTACCTCCTTGTCTTTATAACATCCCTAGATTTTTAAAGCCGCAGTAGGAATGGACCAAAGGATTTCCGAATAACCAGTCAAAACCCCATGTCCTCGATAGCTCAATTTGTAGAGCATTAGACTCGCATTCTAGTCCCGGGTTCAACTCCTCTACGCCACAAATTTTTTCTATAAAATGTATTGCCTAGTATTTGCCGTCATATCTCGAATTCCTGGTCATCTGTGTGTTAAGAGGGTATTATCTCTGGTACTACTTTGCCTATGTTTATCAAACATTGCTAAGGACACCTCCTGAGAAATAGGATTTAAACGGAAAAAAAAACTACATCGAAATCAATTCATTGGTTCGAGAGCTACATACGGACAGACACACACACAGACAGATATAGGGCCAAACTAATTACATCTCTCTTTCGATGGCGGGTTAAAAACATAGGACTTAATAATCGCGTGTCAAAAAAGTCAGTCGCATATTGTACTCAAGTAGTTATAAATAGTCTTAATGCCTAAAATGAATCTGACACGAGGTTTGAATACCTATATATTTATTAACGTCACAGGCAAACAAATTATGGGGATTTAAAAATACACAATGATGAATATTCTTTTGCTAAAAAATTATATTCTTTATCTAAGAAATTAATCTTCAGTCTTAATTTATTGCGAAGTTTTTCTCCGGTGTACTACAATAGCTGCACACCTGAGCTTTTTCCATCTTTATGTTGTCTTCGGAACTATAGCGAAAACAATTCCGAATGAGTTATTGGAAAGCGTGCTGAAAGCCGTTCAGAGAAAACACAATATTATTTTTTTTTTTTAAAAATATATGGTAAGTACTTTACAACATTAGGGACTTATCGGACATTATAGGCTGACTTTAATAAAGTCGGCACTATTATTAATAGTTCCAGACAAAGGTAAATATTTACTACAGATTTTTAGGTACTTACACATCTGTTATGGGACCACAGTGCAGTTTTTGATTGATTTTAAGAAAATAAATGTACTCTTTTCGAAAGTTATATTTTTGTGTAGGTGCCGTCCCTAATTAGTTATTCTGATAAAAATTAAAATCTTCTATATACGTCCTACCGTCAAAACTTGTCAAAAATGTTATTTTTTCCCAAAATGTAAAAAAAGTGTTTTTAAAAAATAAAAATTAGGGCTTATAGAGCATTTAATTTTAGACAAAAAAAGTCAAACAAGCATTTTTGTAGTACTAATCGTTTATTATAAACGTCATTTAAATGTTTGAAAAATGGAAAAAATTGTCACATTTTGAATGCTTTTAATTAAAAAAACTATATTTTCTGAAAAAGGGATGTGAAACCTGAAAGAGAACAATATTTTCGCTAAAAAATGTTTACAATGTTTTTTACATCACTAGTAGTTTCTATAAAGGAAATAAAATTGAACGTCTTTGCACCAAGATTTTTCTATAAACCTAAAATTCTAAAAAAAAATACAATTATGTATCTATCAAACGAAAGTAAAAAAGTTTTGACTTTCTTATGTTTATTAAGTAAAAATAAGAAATAACCAAATTTCTGCAACATGAGAAAAATAATTTTTTGAATGACCGTAACACTGACTAGGACATGATGCTTTGTGTTCTGATATTTTTTTTTAAATGTTCTATAAGACCCTTCGAACTCACTGGGAGAAAGGGGGCAAGATAGAAGCAGGAATAAGGGAAGTATCTTATATAGTCAATATTTGTTGTTATTTTATTGTATAAGATGTCTTTCAGAGAACTCCTCTTATTTAATTCCGCCAGAGGTTACCTTTTTAAATCTAGTCGAAAAAAAAATTAATAAGGAGTCAAATAATTTTGTATTTATTTAAAAGGGGTTTTTATTTATTAAATGTATTAAAAAACTTAAATGCAAGTTTTTTTTACATTTCTGTCACTGTCGAAATGTCAGTTTAAAAATATTAACGCTGCGTTCAATCACAAACGGCGAGTTCGGATCTTTTACCTCTGCTTGCACCTTGACTTGTACCAACCTCTACTGATGAAAGCTGAAGCTTTAAAATGAGTGGGCCATGAGTAAGGAAAGTTTTTTTGACTGAGCTTTTAGATAACCTCAATGTTTTACTTTCAGTTTGTAAATAAATTAATATAGTTGTTTTGGGTTTTTTTCTTTGGTATATTTTTCGTGCATAATCAGTGACCTTCACTTATGTTTGTTTTGCCTCGTAGTGCCCTCATAAATATATTTTTTGTGCTGAAAACGGGTTCAAAATATAGCGTTTTTCTGAACAAAATAGGAGGTGTTTTATTGGGTAATGAACAACTTTTAATTTAAAAAAATATATTTTCTGAAAAAGAGATGTGAAACCTGAAAGAGAACAATATTTTCGCTAAAAAATTTTTACAATGTTTTTTACATCACTAATAGTTTCTATAAAAAAAATAAAATTGAACGTCTTTGCACCAACATTTTTCTATAAACCTAAGTTCTAAAAAAAAATACAATTATGTGTTAAGTAGGTCGTCTTATTACCTATCAAACGAAAGTAAAAAAGTTTTGACTTTCTTATGTTTATTAAGTAAAAATAAGAAATAACCAAATTTCTGCAATATGAGAAAAATAATTTTTTGAATGACCGTAACACTGACTAGGACATGATGCTTTGTACTCTGATATTTTTTTAAAATGTTCTATAAGACCCTTCGAACTCACTGGGAGTAAGGGGGCAAGATAGAAGCAGGAATAAGGGAAGTACCTTATATAGTCAATATTTGTTGTTATTTTATTGTATATAAAAAGATGTCTTGCAGAGAACTCCTCTTATTTAATTCCGCCAGAGGTTACCTTTTTAAATCTAGTCGAAACTTTTCTACTGTCGTTTGATAGGTGATAAGAGTAACTATTTAGCAAATAATTGGTGTTTTAGAGTTTTGTTTTATAGAAAAATCTTGGTGCAAAAAAGTTCAATACAATCGACACGATTTTACCATTTTCTTTAACTTATTTTATTTTTGTATAGAAACTATACGTGGTGCAAACAAAAGTTGTCACATTTTTTATCGAAAATATGTTCTCTCTCAGGATCTCCATCGCTTTTTCAGAAAATATACTTTTTTAACTAACAGCATTAAAATTCTTCTTCTTAAATATTTAAATTAGGTTTATAAAAAATGGTTAGCACTACAAAAAAGCTTATGTGACTTTTTTGTCTAGAATGGAATGCTCTATGAGCCCAAATTTTTGATTTTTTAAAAATATATTTTTTTTAATTTTGGTAAAAAATTACACATTTTTGACAGGTTCTGACAGTAGGAAGATTTTAATTTTTATCAGAATAAATATTTAGGGACGTCATCTATATAAAAATACACCTTTCGAGAAGAGTATATTTTTTATGGATGGCACAATATGAGCATGTTTAGATGACATGTTTCTCTGCCAAAAATGTCAGAAATATTTAAAACTGCATGCGGAATTGTCAAGAATACTGCCGACCGTCAGGGATACTGACTTCGTGTACCGATAAGTCTCGATACTCACATTAACTTTTTGTGCCATAATACCAAAGACATTCAACTAAAATAGACCCATCAAGTCATTCATAAATCGATTTGAAACGCGATAAGTCGTTATATTTAAAGAAAACCATTGTCCTTTCCAGTGGCAACGCTTTACCAGCTCGATTCTACTAATGCGGCAACACCGACGACAAATAATGAATGAGGCGGCCTAGTACACAGTTATATAGAGGTGACCCGCTACAAGTTCGAGGTTGTCACATTGTGTAGGTTTTATTCCCAGTATATATTTGAAAATTCAAATACTTATTTTGATTGATTAAAATATCAGGTATTTACGACCGAAAAAATGAGGGATATATATACCGATTGAAATTTTATCGTACTAGATCCAGTTTTCTTAATAGTTTGGTGTCTTTTCATGGCTTTTAATACCTTTTTGTAAAAATAGAAAAAAAATTTTCTTATTTTTCACAATATAGTTTATTTAAATTCATATTTAATTAAAATCGGAATTTTGTCTAAAAAAGCCCTTGAGGTTCTCTACGGCACACACTGCTTACTAAGATTTTGAAATTTTTATACACAAATCTTAATAAAACAAACAAAAACTAAACAAAAATAAATGATAAATTGGTGCTAGAACGCACGGATAGTCCACCATACAAATAATTATTTTATCTTGAAAGAAAATGAAAATATCTCGAAAACTGTAGCTTTGAACCCCTTTAAAAACCGCATATGACTAGCTGCTTTACTTCCAAAGTTATGATTTTTTTATATATTTTAATGTTTTTTCTAATAATTTGGAAACTAGAGCTCCCACGAATTTAGACTCTATAACAACATTTGTAATTCATATTCATGGAAACTTATATCTGAAAACCGTATATCGCTACATGCTTTTCCCCCCTTCAACCCACCCTACCCAAAAGTTAATCAGTTCGTGGTAATTTTGTTAAAATTGATTAAGGGGTTTTTGAGTTATCGTGTATACAGACAGACAACAGAGCGACAGACCGACAGGCAACTGTTTTTTTTGTCAATTAAGGTGTTTTGATAAAATTAAGAAAAGTCAAAATTTCACGATTTTAATAGTTAATAGTGGACTTTTGAATATGGCGCCTTGATTACACATAATAATGAATGTTTTAAGAAGAAAACCTGAAAATTTGCATAATTGCAGGTATATGATATTATAAAAATAATAGGGACTTATCGACATGAAGTGGGCATAGCCTGACTCGGCCCTATTTCTGACAGTTCCACACGACGGTTGAAAGGTTTCTGACATTTTCGTCATATAAATATGTCATCTAAACACACTGATATTGTGCCATTCTTAAAGTTGACAAATTAAAGTTAATGCCATCCTTTATTAAAGACAGGCAAAAACGTTATGAAAGTCGACATTATTTTGGTAGCAAAGATGACATATTTAGACAACAAAAATGTTAGAATCCTTTTAAACTTCGTACGGAATTGTCAAAAATAGTGCCGTCTTTATTAAAGTCAGGTTATGCCGACTTTATCTACCGATAAGTCCCTACCATGCTTGTAAAAACATTACGTGTAGGAATATGAATACAACTTTCAGCGCAATCTGGCATCGTCGCCAAATTGTTTACCTTATGTCGGATGGCAACCGTGGTAAACATAACCAGTGGGATTTACTAAAAAGGTTTAGTCTATTTTAGAACGGTCCTAAGTTTAAGTGAAATTTTTGGTTTTAAGCATTTTAAACCAACCCTTCTTGAGTTTTGGACATAGTTTGATTTATAAGAAGAATTTTAATAAATTTGTTTATTGAATAATCATCTTAACACAATCTTTTGTTAGATTTAAGAGGAAATTTTCAATTTATAATAGTAAACACTCTGTAGAATAAATTAACATTGGGGCTATATGTCACTTTTATTTAAACTTACCCTTGTTAATTAATTTGTCTAATTAATACTTGATGTCACAACGATTTAGATGAGTAATAATCAAATAAGGAGTCAAATAATTTTGTATTTATTTAAAAGGGGTTTTTATTTATTAAATGTATTAAAAAACTTAAATGCAAGTTTTTTTTTTACATTTCTGTCACTGTCGAAATGTCAGTTTAAAAATATTAACGCTGCGTTCAATCACAAACGGCGAGTTCGGATCTTTTACCTCTGCTTGCACCTTGGCTTGCACCAACCTCTACTGATGAAAGCTGAAGCTTTAAAATGAGTTGGCCATGAGTAAGGAAAGTTTTTTTGACTGAGCTTTTAGATAACCTCAATGTTTTACTTTCAGTTTGTAAATAAATTAATATAGTTGTTTTGGGTTTTTTTCTTTGGTATATTTTTCGTGCATAGTCAGTGACCTTCACTTATGTTTATTTTGCCTCGTAGTGCCCTCATAAATATATTTTTTGTGCTGAAAACGGGTTCAAAATATGGCGTTTTTCTGAACAAAATAGGAAATGTTTTATTGGGTTATGAACAACTTGGGATACTAAATAAGGTAAATTAATCCTTATAAAAACGGTAACTTAGGGAAATTATAAACGAACTTATTACCAAATCCCACAAAATAATCCTTTCTGGGAGCTATAAATTTAAACCACCCCCCTGAGGTAGTCTAAAAAATCACCAACTTTATAACCTCAAACACAAATAATGAAGCTATTATGTGCTAAATTTTTGGCGTATTCACCATTTGCCATTTTGAAACCTGTCAAAAAAAAATTAGTTTTAAAGTATTTTCTTCTAAAATATGGTGTATTTTGAGAAAAAAAAACAGTTTTTTAGTGGCATTTTGCAATAAAAATAATCAATAACTTTGTGTCTTTTCTGTAAGGGTAAGTATTTTTCGAAAAGTGGTTTTAAAATTTAGTACCCCCACAGGTGTAAATATTTAGACCTGTGGGGGGTACTATTTTAGATCTTAGTAAGTCTCACTGAAAGTTTCTATTTTAGTTAATGTTGATGAATAATGCAAATTCTGGTACATCTGGTATATAGGTAATATCGCGGAGCCACGTGTTTGAACCCATTTAACTGCGGCTTTTATTCGAAACCGCAGCGTTTTTAAACTAATCCAAATTTCTTCGGTCTGCTAGTTTTATCCCAAAGTCGACTTATTCAGATGCTATGAGATCGTAATTAGTGAATAGAACGAAATGAATAATTACAGGAAGATGAGTTGTGCAAAGCTAAATCCTTTTTGGTCAGAATTTTGTTAACAGAATTTTAAAAGAGTATTTTAAATCTCTTTGTGTTGGATTAGGTTTTAATTTATCTAAATTATTTTTTAAAAAATCAATATTAAACTAGGTCAAAAGCTGTCGCCAATTCAATAAAACAACTTGCACGGTGGTGTAAATCTTTGTGTTGGAAAACACGATAGTTATGTTGATGCCTGATGTTGTAGAAGCAAAATTGTGTTTGTCAATCAAAGGAGTCCTTATTAGCGACTCATTAGCTAGGTGAGGATTTCTGTGGCGCGACTCAAGCGGAAGAAATCCTGTCTATGGCGCCATCTGTGTGAAAGATCGAAACCAAGAAAATGCCTACTGTAGTTAGTTGTAGTTAGTAGGTGGAGGTGGCATCGATCCTACGAGAGACATACAATTATGCCATCTGTATACAGGTTTCGTCTACAAGCAAGTAATTGTAAGACGCAAAACCACCGATAAGTGCCGTACTGCAAACAGTGCCATTTTTTTTTTGATAATAAGATAACTCAGTATCATACGCAGGGGTCTTAAGAATTAATTTTTTCGTAAAAATCACCAGTAAAATGGTAATATAATACTGTACTGTATGTATGTATGTATGTGTGTATGTATGTATGTATGTATGTATGTATGTATGTATGTATGTATGTATTCAAAACTGGTGATTAGCTCTCTACCGAAAGCTGAACCAGGTTTGATACTTTGTCTTAACTTATGGCAGTTGAAGCTTTAGTGAAAGCAACTACTGTACTGTTACACAAGTCCTCCACCCAGAAACCACAAGTCCCTCTCTGGGAACAATGTCACTGGGAAATGACATTGGAGGAGTAAGGGATAGTGATGCGAATATAACGTAGCCTTTACATCTGCTCAAACAGTTCAGTCTCAAAGAGACTGTGCTCGCAGCAAGAGTGGGACCAGAGGTTTCTTTTTCTTCGTCTTCTTCTCATATCCAAATGCCAACCTCACTTTCTCGTGGTGCTCCCTCTCTAAAACAGACGAAGCTCTGGCAACCGAAGTAAATGATAATCTTAATGTAGTTTATATCGTAACGTTTTGAGTACTTTTTGGATGGTTGATCCGATTAGGACTATTAAAAAACTCAATTATGAGTAATTTTTAACACAATTCGGAGTCATTTTCACATATTATTGAGTATATTTAACACAATTCGGAGTAATTTTCACACAGTATTGAGTAATTTTTAACACAATTCAGAGTAGTTTTCACACAATATTGAGTATTGTTTGAAAAATACTGAGTTTAAAAAGTACAGGGTGATAATTTATAAACGTATATGTAAATTTTGTAGTTTTTACCACAGTTTTATTGCTTTTTTATTCCTTTACAGGCACGGTGACGATAAGACAACCCTGCCTATAACAGGGTAATCAAAAAAAAAAGATTGACCTACAAAATTTCGTAAGTTATTCGTTTTTTGTTTCACTTTTTTACGGTAAATATTAACAAAATTAAGGGGGTGTGCGTTCATAAATGATCACCCCATACCAGGGGAGTACATTTTTTAGTAAGCAAAGTAAAAGAAAACTAAAATAAAAACTAAATTTTTAGTCAAGCCTTTCAAATGAGAATTTTTTTGCGGCTCAATAAAGTTTTTTTTATATGCTAGAGGTGTTGTAGCAAATAAATTTCTTACCTACTATATTATGCTCCCCCCCCCCCAGTATTAACTAATATTAGTTTTTGATTTTAAATATTTATTAGTAATAGTGGATTATAAAATAGAAACAAAACAACTTATTCCTAAAGAATAGTTTTAAAAACTAACCACGACTGACGAATGTTAAACCAATAATTCGTAAAAAATAATTATAGATTAACATTTATAAACAAACGAAACTCAGTACGTAAAAGTAAAAAATATATCTTCGATTACTTAGAAAGCTTATTGCTAAAGAACCGTTAACTTTCAAATATAAAAACAACACAACTTGTTCCTAATGAACAAAGTTTTGAAAATTAAGAAGCTTTTGCGCGAGCGTTTTTCTCGAACATTTTACCATATAGGCGCGTGTAGATGTTTGTCGGCATTTTGAACATCAAAGGAGATTTCGTCGATTTTTCCTTCTGCTTATGCTTCTGAGAAATTTTGTGACTGCTGTCAATCAGGACTGGGCAAGATCGAGGTCAATCGAAACTTTCCCCTGAGCCCAAACAGAAAAGCAAGTGCAAGCGAGTTGTGTTCAAAGATAAAAAATTATTTAAAAAAATGTGCGAAATTCGGATCTACGGTTACCATTACCTTTTTTGAGGGAGAGCGCGCTATTCATTTATTTTAATAAAAAATTATATTTCTAGATTTTTTATTGTGGTTATGTTTTCAGAATAAAAAAAAAATCTATGTAAGAGTTTTTCAAGAAAAAATAAAAAATGGCAGAAAATCGTATCCTAAATAATTACCCGGTTTTATAAGTAATAAGTAATAAAAATTATGATAAGAACAACACCTTAATGTTAGAAAATGTCTCGTATGTAATTAACTCAGAAAAGTAGTGTAAACAAAAAAATGACTCAAAAATGACCGAATATATTTCTGAAATAAGGAAGGATCCTATCAAATTTTAATAAAGCATTCTATGAAAATATTGTTTTAAAATATGTTGGAAATTTGGAACCTTTGGTTGCACTAAAACAAAGTTATGATTGTTTTCCACAAAGCAAAACTACACTTTTTTGCACTCGACGCGCGTTTCGCTAACAACGTTAGCATCAGCAGAAGACGATAAAGAGTGTTTATCGTTAGCATCATCAGGAGACGATAAACAATGTTTATCGTCTCCTGATGATGCTAACGTTATCAGCGAAACGCGCGTCGAGTGCAAAAAAGGGTAGTTTTGGTTTGTGGAAAACAATGATGAGACTCTGTCGGGGGAGTGGACTGGACGGTTGGATCGAGTGTCTCATGCAAGATTTTCCCTCAATAACCTTAAAAAAAATATGCCAATAGGGTGCAGATTCTATTTACCTGTGTATCTCGATGAACGCTATAGGTACTCCAACAACAAGGCTCCACTTGGTTTGAATCCAAGCCCCAAAACTCGAGTTCTTCCTCAAACAGAGGTCCGCAGACGTTTGTGGGGTAATGTAACTTCCCAGTCCTATATAAACAAAATAAAAACATCGGTGCCGGTAAAGAGTGCGATTCTAATAGCGTATTCCATTGAGGAAATCGGTGCGGCACTGGTGCAGGACTGGTTCGGTTTTTGTGTTCCATGGACAGGCACTTTTTCAGTTTTCCTGTTTCATTGGGGAACTGACAACTTCAGTGTGGCACCGAGTGCCTCTTTTTTCGGCACCGGCTCTGAGGGCTCGTGTCGTACCCACCTGTTTTCAGTCATTAAAAATTTCAATTGTGAACAGCGAAAATGGCAAGTGTGAGAGATTTTTGTACATTTTCTTCGCTGCTGAGTAGTAGCAACGATGAAGACGACGAAGAACAATTTTAACCCGAAAAATAAAAACATCGAAATATGGTTTATAGACACTTCAATGGTTATGAAGTTGAAAACACCGCGTTTGACAAACGGGTATGTAAATAGCAAAAGGGTCGATGTTTTAAATAGCAACAGAAAACAAAACCAAAAAAGTTAACGGTTTGCCAGTTCCGCTGTCGCAGGCATATTCCATTCAAACAGCACCAGTGCCATTTTTTACAGCACTGGGAAAGTGTCAGTGCGAAACTGGAAACAAGGCGAGTGGGGCGAGTGCGGAACTGGATTCTAGAATGGGATACGCTATAATAGTAAGTTTATGCAACTATGGTTGTTTTTCTACTGACATGGCGTCCTTTTAATTCGCGAATTTATCCAGGGCCTTTTACGATTTTAATTTATTTAACATACCATCCGGGTAGGGAATCAAAAATTATTTTCTATGTAAAAAAAAATATTTATTTAGCTTTTATTGAGCTCGTATAAGAGCAATAGCTTCACCATCAGCCACCCCATTTTCAAATTTATTTACTGTTGGCCATTTTGTTTCTTGACAAAAAAAATTCCCCACCAACCAAAAAAAATCCATCGGTAACCAAAATACTCATGGTTTTGTTGTTTGCGGACCAGTGAGTAAGATCGTATTTTAATGGGCGTATAAAAATAATAGTTTTTTTAACTAGTGGCTAAATAGTTTTTTTACAATTGTAGGTTTGCTCTTCTAAACCACAAATATTTTGTTGCATTAGTTATCAAAAATTCCATGTTACAAAAAAAGGTTTATAACATCAATGATCAAAAACTCCATTTTTTTGTAATATATGCGCAACGACGGAAAATTAATATTTATAAAATAAAAAAAAAGTTGAAGGAGTGATGAAATTTATAAAATAAATACCTATTCGTCAATATTTTCCAAATTAGGATCAGGTGACGGTATTGAAAAATTTACGAGCCTTTAATACAGTCTAAGTCAATTTGGAAAGCAATTTAAATTTCTCCTTCTGACTAAAATTAAAATCCTCCTACTTTCTGTTCAAAATTGGTTGTATTTTCCCAACAATAAGAGAAATATATTTAAGTCATTTTTATCCTAAAATTAAACGAAACAAAAGGCAAACTTGTTTCAGAAAGTTTTCAAGTTAAGACAAATTCCTTCATTGTTTACTTTTAATTATTCTCTTATTTTGTCTTTGAGAAATGAAAGTGTACCACAATCAATATGCTTATAGCATAATCATGTAACAATACTGTTTTTTTTCTCCTCGCCTTAAAATAACTTACCTTAAAACATATCAAAACCTGTGAAACTAGAGCAGTTTTTTCTCACTAAAATTATTTTAAAAAATTTGACAAAATTGATACATATTTTCCTGCTTTTTTGGTTGGGTTTTCAAGTATGTTGTTTTTTAGTTAAAGTCGTAGTTACAATCAGGGAAATTGTTTTTTGCAACACTGTACGGGAAATCAATTTAACTATGTCGACCTGGTTTTTTTGCAAAATTTTACGTCACTGAATTTGTTTTCCATGGCAAAGCGGAGACTTTATTTATGTTTATCTACAGTGGCACACCAGAGATTTTTATGTGTCGCTAAAGCACATAAGTATTTTTTACTTTCGCTTTTTTCGTAAAGTGTGTGTGGTTAGCGCTGAAAAGTTCCATTTAAATAATTGATCTTCCACCGATAACAGCAACGTCGCCGTTTGGCTATACCGACATCAGGTTAACTTAAAAGCATGCAGATTTAAAAATCGGCTACTGGCGCTAGACGAAAAAATCGTGTTCTATTTTAAACAGGAGCGTCAACGACTAGCAAGAGTCTTTCCAACCTTTAAATGGAGCTTTACTGACCTGTTTTGTTAGTACTCAAGTATCCGTGTGTTTTTGAAACTGAGGTTCTAAAATCTATCCTTTGCACTCCAAGATTTCACTAGTACACTTGCACATAACTATGCCGCAATAATTTAAATTAAAAAAAAATGGTTGAATCAAAATAAAAACAAAATTATGTGAGGTTATGGGAGCCGAATGTTTCTATGTGAATTCCTGGTAATCCCAGCGAGCCAGTAAAGTTCTCTTGGTTTTTGATAGACTCAGGCTAATACCCGCGCAGCGCTAGGCCTTTTTCGGCGGGCGAGTTGATTCATATTTGTTTTAAAACAATGTTCTTGAAAACACATTTTTGAAAGATAAACATAACCTCGAATGGTTTTCTGTCAGAAAACGTAAAAATAATCTTCTGTCCCACTGCGGCTCGATTTAAAGTTTGTCGACAAAACTCCTGCAGTTACCATGGAATCTTATAAATTCTGCGATCTATCGGCCAACACTTGAACTGCGTGTGTCTCCCAAATTCAATGAAGTGTGATTGATTAATAGGTTTTCTTTTCCGGAGTGCACAGGCTTTTAGGAAAAAAAAACTTAGTTTTAATTTTCGCTAAAGCAAGGAAATATAAAAAGGAAAAATGTAATCCAGAGGAAATTGTGAGTATTTCTCTATTTTTTTTTTGTAAATCCGGTTTGTTCTAAACCGCAATTATTTTGAGGCTTTTGGGATAGATGACAGTACTAGAGCTTCTATTTTGAAGCAAAAATAATTGAGAATTTTGAAAAATTCTTCAGATATTTTTGTTAACCATTTAAAAATGATGACCCCTGCAAAATTTCAGCTATTTCTGATGTTTAGTTTTCCCTATGCACTCTGGCAAAAATCAAAAAATTAAAGAACAAGGCGTTGCCAGTTGTACTTGTTTTTACTTAAAATCTGGGGAGAAACTATAGCCTTAAATTGAAGTTTTGATTTGTTTAGTGCAGTTATATAACCGGAATTACTTAGTTTTATATTTCACATGCATATCAATTTTATTTTCATCTCTAGAGACGAAAATGTTTTCTTCTCTAGTGACGAAAGTGAATGACAGCAAACTATCCAAACAATGTAGGTATCTAGTAGGCTATGATTTGTAGAAGCGTCGGAAATAGACCGAAACTATTTTTATCCCTAAAAAAGAAAATACGAATTATATCCTAAATCCTAAAGTGGTCGTAAGAAAAATAGCGTATACAACTCGATAGAAAGTAACTTTCTTACGCTTGCGTATTGTTTCACTCGACTGGCGCCTCGTTCACAACATTCACGCTCGTGTAAAATATGTCACTTTCTTCTTTCGTTATGTAATATATGGTAAAGTCCGGATAGATGGCTCACTTTTTCAAAAAAATTCACAAAAATTAAATGAACAAAAAAAGATTCTTTAAACTATCTTTTACAACAATACTGGTCTCGAAATATTATAAAAAAAATCGTTTACTACTCGAAAAATGTTTTTAAAAAAAGTGTTTTTATGGCAACTCTTCCATTGGGTACGGAGAGATGCCCAATGCTAATTATTATAAGGGAGAAATACCTTTCATTCGTCATGTTTACATTGATTACATAAAATTAGAAACCTCTCCTTTTTGCTAGTGCTAGTAGATATGCCTCCATAGCTAACGCAGAGTATTTAAAACATCCGAAAAAATTATAGGTAAAATATAAGCACTTTTTAAATTTATTGCTCAATAATGTTTTAACACGTGCTGCACAAAATGTACTAACCACAGCCAAAATATTATTTGCTAAATAATAGAGACCTTTTGCACCTATAATTTTGATGCCTTTTTACTTTATGGCTTATTTCGGGCATGCGCAGTTACGCGGTAATAACGGAATCCCTTACTAACCGATAAAGTTTGACGTTACTTGCGTATCCCTTATAATTGACATGGTTGCCGTCAGTAAAACGTTAAGTAGAAAAACAAAAAATTTTAATTGATTTTTGAATGCAAATATGTTCTGTATTCTTTTTAATTGTAAAGATAAGTGCCAATTTTTGTTTAGTCATTTTCTTTGGCTACAATTTCGTAATAAATGTAAAACATTGATATGCATTGGCAACTATGACAAGTGATTCCGATCCCTTTATCCTAACCTCCCTTTTCTCTGTGGTGTTTTTGCGTTTTTAAAGATTAATAATAATTAAAATTCACCGTAAAAAACACAAAATAAGATATTCTAAATGAAAAATATTATTGGACAAATTCTTTTTGTAAATCTATAAAAAATAATAAATACCGTATAAAGTCGCCCATAAACCAATCAAAGGCGGTGTGCAAAAACTAAAAATGCGATAGCCCCCCCCCCTTTGCCCCAGAAAAAAGTAGAAAACAAACATACTGGTGATAACCCTGAGAAGTCTTTGGAGAAAAACCAAGAAATTGCAGAACGTTCCTTTAGACATTATAGAATCTCTCCACAATATTTTGGGACAGTTTGAAACAGACGAAAACGACGATATTAGAAATACAGAACAGTATTATAGAGTTTCAATATATAAACAAGTTTTGGACAAAGTAATTTCGTAAATAAAATCAAGGTTCAATAAAGTGACTCTAAGTATTTTTGACCTGCACTTATTCATATCAAGTTTTATACAACGTGAAGTCAAAATCAAGGCAAAATTAACTACTATCATTTCCAAATACTATATATAAACTGTTTGATTAATACAAAACACAAATAAGGTAAGGTAAGATATTAAAAATAACGTGACGTTAGCTACGTCACAATGCGTTATTAAGCGATAAAGTCACCTTACGGGGATTTTTTGTAAGAGGTGCAACAGGTCTCTAATAGCTCTTTGATTTTACGGAGGGCAGGTAACAGGTGCACTCCGTTTCCACGTCATGTCATTTGCGACATCTCTCCCCCTGCCGCATCTATCCGAACTTTACCCTACTAGTTATTATTAGATTCAGAGTTACAGACATTTTGTCAATACCAAATGATTTATTTAAGTAGTGCTAATTTTCTTTATAGGGAATTATATTCCCACCTTATAAAATACGTCTCCCAGACACTTGGGCTGGATATGCCGCTGGTGGTTGCAATCGCTTAAAAGTATATATTAAAACAAGTTCAACGCGATCAGACGCCTTTGGTAATGATAAAGCATCTGCACGTTAAATACAGTGGCGGTCCCAGGGGAGGCGGGGGCAGGGCGATCGCCCCCCCTTTGCCCCAGAAAAAAGTAGACAACAAACATACTGGTGGTAACCCTGAGAAGTCTTTGGAGAAAAACCAAGAAATTGCAGAACGTTCCTTTAGACATTATAGAATCCCTCCACAGTATTTTGGGACATTTTGAAACAGACGAAAACCACGATATTAGAAATACAGAACAGTATTATAGAGTTTCAATATATAAACAAGTTTTGGACAAAGTAATTTCGTACATAAAATCAAAGTTCAATAACGAGACTCTAAGTATTTTTGACCTGAACACATTCATATCAAGTTTTATACAACGTGAAGTCAAAATCAGGGCAAAATTAACTAATATCGTTTCCAAATACTATATATAAACTGTTTGATTAATACAAAACACAAATTCTTAAGCTTTTATTGGGCGAAGTCAGTATTTGGAAACAATATTGGTCAGAAGTAGGCAAAAGCTTAAATCAAAACATATATGATAACGTTTTCGAGGCAATGAACAAGTGTGGCGATATTTTTGGATGTTTGTCAGTAAGTAATGCTTCGTCAAAAAGAAGTTTCTTCTGCCTAAGAATATTAAAAATATAAGTAGTTAAAAACACTATGACGGAAATTCGTATGACGGGCTTAGGGTTGCTGCATATCAATAGACTGAAATTGACATTGAGCGAGGCATTGACCGGTTTGCCCAAAAAAACTAGAAACGAACTTTTTTTTGAGATAGGCATCTTATATTTGAGATATGCAATATAAAATGTAATGTTTCAACTTAAAAAGTTTTTAGACCTCAAAAAAAGGTATTTAGCTATTAGGCTTTATTTGTGGTTTGTATTTTTTATAACAGAAAAAATTATACGTAGTTACTTAAGCGCGGATTTCAGGGGGGTAGGTACGAAAACATATAGAAAATCAAAAGTAGGGCAAAAATTGCGGCTCTATTATCTTTAATATTTACTGTATTAGTTTAATTTTGTGTTAACAATGGTATTTGTAGTGTCACTTTCCTAAAAATTTTCGCCTGCTCCGCTTTCAAACCATTGATATATTTACAATTTTATTTTAATTTCAAATAAAAAAATGCATTTTTCAGTTAAATGTTCTTAATATTTCCGAATTTAGTTTAATTTGACTCAAAAATTGCATTTTTAATGTAATTATCTCAAATTTTCGGCGCATTTAGACATTTTTTTAAATAAAAAAGCCATGCTTTTATTCTAGCCTCTTTTTAAATGCTGGGACCGCCACTGTTAAATCAAGGGAAATTTATATCGGTGTTTGCCTGTATAAAGTTAGCTTTAATGTTGCTGTCAAATGCACAGGGAAAAAAAAGCATTGTATTTTTAATAAATTGTGTTTAATAATAAATAAAAAATTGTGTTTTACAGAAAATATATTTATTTTATAATTTTAAGTTAAGTTTAAAAAAGTAGGAGTATTTCATTAAAATATATTTTTATATTAGACTTAGAATACTTTCAGATATTCGTATCTAAAGTTAGATTGATTAAAATTTTTCAGTTAAATATCAAAATATTTTTAAAATATGAATGTTTTAAAATTTAATACCGGCTTTTATTAAATTTTAAAAAACAATTTATTAAAAAATCTTTATATTAAATCATATTTTTAAAAATAAAGCGCGAACCCATTTAAACCTAAAATAATTTTATTACAGTTTTTCCGTAAAATATAAAATTTTAAAAGTGAAAAAAAAATTTATTCAAGCCTGGAATATTTTAAATTTTAAAAAAGTGTCATTCGATATTCAATCGTGGGATGCGACGGCTGTGTCTTGACCTGAAAAGACGAAAACTTGAAAAAATCTTTCGTTATAGCCGGTCTACAGTAGTTTAGAGTAAGTGCGTAGAAAAATCTAACAGTTTGAGAAGTTATGAATGATTTGCAAAAACTCTTAGAAGATTGGCAAATGCCAGAACTTTTTGCAGAATTTCAAGGTAAGTTTTGAAACAGATCGAGGCACAAATAGATTTTTTTTTATTATTTTTCCCTTTCATGAAAAAATCTTTATATTATAATGTTTAAAATTTACCACAGTCGTACCGTTCGACGACATAGACAGTGAAAAACTTTAGGGGTTAAAATGTGAGGTTTAGCGTTTTTGTATTGCGTATGTTAGGTAATATTTTTTTTTTCATAATGCAAGTAAAACATGACCCAAATTATATTGAAATAAAATGCCTAAACAAATAAAAATAAATAAAAAATATAAAGACATTTTACAAAGGTAACACTAATTTTAAAAAACAATGAAAATATTCTATATAGAGGAATTATATTGTTTTGTCAAAGTATTTTTTTAGGAAAAAATCTAACCTGGCTTGGTTTTGCTTAATGTGTATTTAAAAAAAAAAATTAACTTTAGTTTTAAGATTTAACTCATTTAATTTTGTTAATTTTTTTGTAAAAATTTAAAAGAATTAGGTTTTTATGAATTAATCACCATATTTTATATGTATTTTTTTTTACAGGAAAGGAGAAGAGGATTGTTTGGCTTAAGGAACAAAAATACAGGGAAAAGCCCAAACGCGATGAAAAAAAAACTTCAAAGCAGGAAAAAATAAATCAAGGGATGTTGAAAAGAGATTGGATAGAATAAAAAAGAAGAAAAGTCGCCTTCATAATAATTTAATGTTATTTCTATATAATATCCAATTTTAGTGTAATTGTATATTTCGCTTTAAAATGTTGCATTTTTGCACAATATTATTATATAATATAATAATTTTAAATAAATTTATATAAAACAAAAGATTTTAAATTTTAAAATATAAAACTTCATACATTAATTTATTAAATCTTAATAAAACATACTCTTAATCTTAAAATGGCAGATATTTAATGGAAGTATATGTATTTTTTAAATATATAAGATATATTTTCAACTTTGAAATACGATGGATTTTTATAAGTAATTTGCTGAATTTTAGCAGTTAATATCTTATTGTAATATATTTTTATACTTTTTAAAATCTTGGATTTTTGTAACATACATTAATAAATAATTTATTAAACTTTAATACATTTATATCTTTTTTTTTAAATACTTTTTTTCCGTGTATGCTGAAAAATTGTACACCTACCTGTAATAATTCAGAATCTGCGCAAACACTCCCGGATGCCTGTCGAAAAAGTACTCGTTCAAGATCGGGTCGTAGTTGGCCAAGGCCTCCGTCAAACGTGACAATCTAGTGGCCGGGATCTTCTTAAGGGTGGCTTTATACGTTTCGTAACGTATCCCTCCGACGTTCAAGATGATACGGTTTTCACCATCCATAACGGAATCTCCATATTAGTGGACGTGTAACGCGCAAGTCGAAAAACGAGGGGTAAGACTGGACGTTGGCATGTAAGGGGTGTGCAATATTTCTGGTTATATCTGCAAACAATAAGGAATAAGTACCTTAGTAACTCATTTTTGGTCAAAAAAAAACGTAGCTATATTGATATCAATTTTTTTTTTAAATAGAACATCGATCAACAGGAAATTATTTAAACTACTGCTAAAAATAATAAGCAAGAACAAACGAATTAACAGGCTCTTTGCCTAAAGAGCTGATTTTAGTGAATTTTTCAATGCTCAAAGATTTTTAACATTGTTGGATAAAAAGAAATGAGTTTTGAAATTGAAAATTAAGCCCACATAAAAAACAAAAATGCAAAAAGCCAAAAAGTAAGTTTGGCTTAGTTGACAAAAAAGAGTTTTGACAATTTTATTTTATGGCTCGTTTGAAAATGGCTGCAAAATTTGGACGCGCATTGTAAAATCTCCAACATCTTTAACTACTCTTTCTCATATCTAGGTATCTTCTAACACAGCTTCCGTAAGTAGACTATTTTTTTCCGAGTAGTCCCAGGTCATATATGGCTACGGACTGTACACCTTGTTAATCCTGTACACAGGGTTCCTAAGATTTTCCTTAGGGATAGTATTTCAATAAATCAAACAGAAATGGCATAGAAAGATCTGCGCGCACAAAAGAAACAGGTTTGTTATTATCTCCGGACTGCTTTCATGAGAAAAAATTGTCGCCACTCTTTCATTGTGAGCATAATTCATAGTTAATGATAATAAAATGAATAATAACCGTTGACAAGATGTCTGCAAATTCCGCTAGATTGCGGCCACACCATGAGATGATCGAGGCATCACAGGCATTGCATTTTTATTTCCTTCCGAGTCGCTTCAGTTTCGTAAATTTTGTGTTTTTAAAATGCCGTATACTCGAGAAGAAAAGATTTTTATTATTAAAAACTACATAAAAAGTTTTGTTTTTGCGTTTCCAGATCGACCGGTTCCTGTGGCTCAAACTGTCTACAACATTTATCATCCTTTTGAAAGGTACAGGTGCATAAATGGTTGTAGAAAGTGTTACCACGACGGCGAAATACCAGAGCATCCCGTTCTTCCACACAGGGTGGAACGAGACGAAATGGTATGCGCTTACGTTGAGGCACATGAACCATGTTCGACGAAACCGATTGCGGAGGCACTGGATATTCCCAACAGTACTTGCCAATGGATCCTAAAAAAATACGGCTACAAGTCGTTTAAGATTGGGAAGTCGCAGGAATTGCAACCAGGTGATTATTTTCGCCGGTTAGAATACTGTGAGGTTATGAGGGATAAATGTGACAGGAACGAAAATTTCCTATCAAAAGTTTTGTTTAGTGACGAGAAGACATTTGAACTCTATAGCTCTCACAATCCACAAAATAGCCGCTATTGGTCCCGCGAAAATAAACATCTGCACGCAAGTATTAGAACGCAACATCCTCAAAAATTAAATGTTTGGAGCGGTATTTCCGGGGATCACCTTATTGGACCCTTTTTCATTGAAGGGAATTTGAATAGCCAAAAATATGTTGATCTTCTCCAACACCAGGTTTTACTACGGTTGAGGGAACTCAACATAAATTTGGACGAATTGTGGTTTCAGCAAGATGGCTGTTCATCCCACAATTCACGCCAGACTACAAATTACCTTCGTCAGGTATTTGGTGATAGAATTATTTCCACGTATGGAAATATCCGATGGCCCCCTCGATCACCAGATCTTGCGCCAAATGACTTTTTCCTATGGGGTTGTTGGCACGAAAAAATTTTCCAACACCTTCACTTACGGCCTACGACTATACAGGAGTTGAGGGCGAAAATTTTGGAGGCGGGCAACTCTATCACCCCTGAAATGTTGACTGCTACGCGCCAAGAGTTTTACAATAGATTAGGATATTGTGAGGCTCAAGAAGGGGACAGATTTGAACATCTAATCTAATTAAAAATTAGATGTTTTCAGGTCCAAATCACAGCTTTTTCTTGCTTAAAGGAGGCGGCAGGGTCCATTATTTACGATACTGAGCGATAAACTCATGAGGTTGTTAACACTAGAAAGAAATATCTTCGCCTTTAATTAAATTTCTTTCCATTCTGTTCTACCAGTGACATCTATCCGGAAACGGCCAAACCATGCAGCTAGCACTAGCAGCCAAAGAAATCAATAAACGGCGCTGTTTTTCCTGCAGAGCTTTTTGCTTGCGATATTATTGATTTTAAATAAAGCTGGCCCTACACTACATTTGATATTTTTTGAGGTGTTTTATGACATAATCTCGAAACATGTAGCGAACCAATTCTTCAAAACTGGCGGGAGGGTAAAAGCGAAAAATAAGGGGCTGCCAATATTTGTAACACCCAAAAAGGGGTGAAAAGATTTATTTGGCTCTGTTTCTTTACAAAAAACGTTTTTTTTACGAAAAACTTGAGCTCTGCCACTTTTTTTATTTTTTTCTTCAACTTTCTCGAAATTTTCGTCATACCGTAGAAAAAAATTATTTCCCCCATGGTCATACTCTACTTTTATTCGAAAAAATTTAGAAACAGAGACGGGATCAGTTTTCCTAAAACGGGGGATCTTGGTTTCGAGTGAGAAGATAAAGGGCGCCGCAGGCAAAAATTTTCAATTAAATTAGCCGAACGCAAAAATGTTAGAAAAACAAAGCACGAAATAAAAATGGCGCCGCTTACAATTTTTTTTCAAAAATTACGTAATTTCGGGAATGCAAAGAAATAGGTCTAAAGAGTATAATTTTTAAGAAAATAATATCAATTTTCTCGCCCTCCTCCACTGGGACTACAGAGGCCATGCACAAATTATGTAATGTTCATAGGGGGGAGGGGGGTTACAAAACGTTACGTAGGGGGGAGGGGGGTTTTCGACAGCGTTTGCATTTGTGTGAAACTAAGAAAATTTGGAATGAAAATATGTGAAAAGTTTTTTTTTTGGGGGGGGGGAGTAGTGGTCTTGAAATCGTTACGTAATATTAGGGGAGTGGCGTGCCAAACCGTTACGAAACGTTACATAGGGAGGGGGTCAAAAATTGGTAAAATCACCGTTACGTAATTTGTGCACGGCCCAACATCTGACTGTTCCTCCTTTTTGATTTCGAATCAAAGTGCAAAACCCGGGATGGACGTTCGAAGGCGTCAACCCGTCCTATTTGCTTGATAAAATTTCTACGGAAATATCTCAGTCGATTTCTCCGGCCGTGTATGAACGCTTTAGGTTAGGCATTTGCATGTATCTCAGTCCCCAGCGTGTAAACAGTGCGTAAGGACAATGGTTACAAAATGAAAAGCCGAAAAATATTTTTTTTTACGATATCTTTCATCAGTTTGGTATTAAAGTCGAGCAAAAACAATTTTTATTCCAGTCCTAAAGGTATGAAAATGGAAAACATTAGAAAACAACAACCTGGAATGGATTTACTGCGTGTAAGATGTAGTGACGACATCGCCGCATGCCCATCCTTTTCTGCCTAATGTGCTTTTCCATTTGTCTGCGTCTTATACAAGGCTGCTTGGCCCCCTAAGGATTTGCTTAGGAACCCTGTATAAAATAAATACACTTCTACTTTATATCCTTAGGGAAATCTTATACAAGTCTTTCTATTCAAACCCTTCCCTGACGGTCAGCACTGGGGCATAATTCATAAACGAATGGCTACGTGGCTCAACTACGTGTAGCTGTGTCGGTAGCTGGAGCTGTCTGTACATAAATATATAGCTTACGGTTGGAAGGGTGCCAGGTAATCCTCTGAAGTATGAGAAGTTAAAAAATCGGAATAAAAATAAACATAAAAGGACATATAAAAAGCAACTGTGCGCTCACTTTTTGAAAAGATCGAAGCTGGCGGAATTTTACTGTAGGAGAAAAAAACTCATACAGGAGAATAAAGTTTTAACGGCTTAAGGTTGGATAAAATTGTTTTATTGTTAAAGAAATTGGCAGTGCGCGATCACCTGTATGTCTTTTCTTCGATCGATTTTTATAAACCAACTATCTGAAGTCCCGAAGTTTTTCCTGTTATAACATTTGTTCCCGTGAACCGATTTTGATGAAATACTGTGAAGCACTATACCAAAAGATTGTAAAATAACGAAAATAACTCTCCGTTTCCGAAATAAAAACTTTACACAGAACAAAACACCGCTATAATAATTAATTCAATGGCGTTTCCAAAAGAATAATTTGTCGACATTTTAACGTTGCCAAAGGCGACTTAACGTTACGTGAAAACGGCGTATAAACGTTCTAGCAACTCGCATTTGCACCAGTTTGGCGGAGAGAGAGAGAGAGTTGTGTTGACGTTGCCTGCGACTGGAGTTTCTACACCGTCGCCAAAGCGACTACGACTGGACTAATTTCCAAACACCTTTTATAGATAGCTAGGTAACTTACAGTTCATTTATAACATTAAAGTCAGTTTGTAAAGTTTCCCATCCACTAAAGTAGGAGGCACTAAATACATTGTTTACCGGGATGCGTCGGATGAGCTGAATTTGAGATATGTTGGAGCCCTAACCTTCCTGATATTTTTCCCAAAAAAACTTGGGGAGGTCATCGGTCTCATTTTCAAACAATATTTATTCGAAAGGGAGCCACTGGAATCTTGATAATAGAACTTGTGACAGTTTTTCTGTAATAACTTCGTGAAAAAAAGAGATAGAAAGCTAAAACTAGTTTTTTTACTACAGGGTAGACTCAAAAATGCATATCATATAAACAGAAAAGTTCTCTCAGAACTTGCGATTATTAGTTCAAACATATTTACTATTAGTCCATCTAAACATGTTATGACGACTTATGCAGATTATGTCGCATCAAAAACTTACAGGGTGTCTCAAATATTTTTCAAAATATATCAAATGAGTCCCGTAATGTTTATCCTGATATACTCCGAGTATAGGGATGCCCTACAAAAGCTGAATTTGAGATATGTTAGAGCCTTAACCTTTCTTATATATTTGACGAAAAAATTGGGGGGTCATCGGTTTCGTTTTCGAGAAATAATTAATAAAAGGAGAGCCACTAAAATCTTAATAATGGAACGTTTCACAGTTTTTCTATATGTGACATCAATCACTGATAATTTTACATTTTTATGGTATACAAAAAAAGTCACGTGACGCTGTACGCGTTTTTTTGGCGCCTTGTGTTATGTACTTATTACAATAAATCATCCTATTTGCCACGAAACCCAACCTAACTTAACCTACATTTTAGTGTTTTTACGATGTCCTTGTTTTTTAAGTTTTCTACAGGGTAGATGGACAACGGGACACTGACACAATATAAATAAATCACGTGACCCATTCCAAACAAAACGTCATAATATATTCAAACAAACTAATAGTGAATTTATTCAAACTTTCATCACGCATTGTAAACTTTGTAGTATATTTGCATATCATATAATGTACTTTTTGAGAGCACCATATAGATAGGTAATGCCAAATATTTTATAAAAGTCACACTTCCTTTTGGAAACGTGTTCACTATCTGCAAAATAAAACTAGTTTTAGCTTCCTATCTCTTTGTTGTGCGAAATTATAATAGAAAAACTGTAAAACGTTCCATTATTAAAATTCCAGTGGCTCTCCTTTTAATAATTATTTCTCGAAAACGAAACCGATGACCCCCCAACTTTTTTCGTCAAATATATCAGAAACGTTAAGGCTCTAATATATAAGGATAAGCATTTCGGTACGCATATGATATATTTTCAAAAATATTTAAGTCACCCTGTAACTAAGTAAGTCGTAATAACATATTAAGACGAACTAATATTAAATATGTTTGAACTAATTTTTAATTATGTTGGAAATAACTTTTAATACAGATTTTTATTTTTCTGTTGAATCATCGCCAGTTCGGAGACAACTTTTCTGTTTATATGGAATGTATTTTTGAGTCTACCCTGTAGGTAGGTAATGCAAACTATTCTCACTACCTTCTTGAAACCTGTTCGTTATCTACAAAATAAAACTAGTTTTAGCTTTCTATCTCTTTTTTGTACGAAGTTATTATAGAAAAACTGAAAATAATTCTATTATTAAGATTCCAGTGGCGCCCTTTTGAATAAATATTGCTCGAAAACGAGACCGATGACCACCCCAATTTTTTTTTGAAAAAATATTAGGAAGGTTAAGGCTCTAACATATCTCAAATTTAGCTCATGCGACGCATCCCGGTAAACAATGTATTTAGTGCCTCTTCCTTTAGGAGAGCAACTTAGTTCTCTGTCAAAAATGAATATTTTAGCTTTAAAAAATAGGCAGGGCTTCAATTCTTCTTTTTTTTGCCAAATAATTTTTTTAATTTAAGTACTGAAAATTTTAAATATGCTTTAAACCTACTATAAACTGTAGCCAGTCTAAAAGAATACTTAAAAATTACTAAAAAAATCATAAAAATCCAGCAAAAGAACAAGATTTTTTAAACATTTTACACAAATGGCGTAGCGGCTCAAATCAGGGAAAGAAAACAGTATGGCGGCAATAATCATTTCTTGATTTACTGAAAACTTTATCGTTTTGCGTCCAATGCGCAATTTTACAACTCATAGTTAAACGTCAAACCTCAGTTTAAACCACAGATGTCAACTTTTTTACGTTTTATAGGTGCAGTTTACCAACAAACTTCGGTTTAACCGTCACCAGCGGTCTGGGTGTTTGTTAAACTTCAGTTTAATAGTTACCGAAAAACTCTAACCTCAAAAAAGTTATTCAAAATTTGTTTTTGGTAAAAAGACTGTAAATATTTAGTGAAATCATAGCATCAATGACTTAAAATTTATTTTTGATCAACTGGATGAAGAACAAATCCTTTGGAGGAGTCCGACGATATTGAATTATCTAAAGAGATATGCGAAATTGGGCACAAGGAAATTCGACAAGAGTTGGAACATCCCACAGACCAGCAAGTTTTATTCTCAAATCGAGCTCACACACACATGTATATATATACTGTATATCTTTTTGACAAATCTGAACATTTTTTTTTTGTGTCGTCTGACTGTATGTCTGTCTGTAACCAACGCTGATATCTCAAAAACTACTTGACTGATTTTTATCAAGTTTGGCTCTAGTTGGTGACATTTTGGTTAAAATATTCAACCCTATGTATGTAAAGACATAATGTAGTCTTTCTTCATGACCGTGGTTTAACTCCGACTTATAAAATTGAGCAACTTGTTTACCGGTGGATTAATCCAAAGATTAAACTAAAGTTTAAACTATGGTTTAATCTGGAGTTTTACCTTTGGTTGTAAAATTAGTCCTAAGAACGTGCCCTACATATAGTTGTCAGATACAGTTAATTTTAAAATTGGCCGCAACTGCATTAATTATTTGGCCACAATTGTCTCCTAAAGAGAACCGTTGTAAAAACGTAAATCAATTAACGCTAGTTAATTATCAACGTTTTGACGTCGTTGATCCATCGTTGGTTGCGGTCATCGAAAATTCCACAATATTCTAGTAAAAATAAACGGTTGCCAAATTTACCCTAGATAATAACAACAATATTTATATGGAGTGGTTCGAATCACATGCGGTTGATACCGCAACATATAAACCTAAGCTCTGGCTAAGATATGTTTCTTCACCAGTTGGAGCAAAATTATCAACTTTTCAAACGAGTAGAAAGCACTATCAGAGCAACAGTCTATCGTAAACCTACTCACACTGGACAATATTTGAATCAAGGTTCAAATCATTCTGCTACAACCAAATAAGGCATCATGGAAACTTTGTATAATAGAGCCGTTCAAATTTGTAACCATTTTCATGACTTGGAAATCGAAATAAGAAACATTAAGAAGGATCTGCATCAGAATGGTTACATCTTTATACTTATAACAGATACTATTTCTAAATTTCAGGCAAATGCATTCCTTACAATTCCATACATTAAAGGAGTATCAGAGACAATTCGAAGAGTAGCGAACCATTTTAATATTAAAACAGCTTTTAAATCTAATAACACAACTCGAAGCCTTCTTAGTAAAACAAAACCGGAGAACAAACCAAATAAGGAATGCAGTTCCTTGAGAGGGTGGTGAATCATACATAGGTGAAACAAAAAGACCACTATCTGTTAGGCTTAAAGAACATCAGACGAATACCCAAAGAGGTGAAACAACGAAATCAGGAATCACCGAACACGTATGGTCAAAACAACACCGAATGAAGTGGACAGAAGCAAAGGTTTTGCACAAGGAGTCACACAGGAAGAAATAAAAATTCCTTGAAGCGGCTTTTATTGGGCAGAACGAGGATGTTTTCAGTAAACCAAGTATTGAAATTCCAAATATTTGGAAGCCCTTCCTTGGGCAGAGTCAACTTTTTAAACTGCACGGTTGAGTGATTTTCCATAGTATACAAGTACGTAGCCTTACGAATAGATTTTAGTTTGCACCTGAAGACGATCAGAGATTGTACTAATCGAAACGCCGTGTATAAATAAAATATAGACAATGGAAGTCCGAAACACAGAGTTAATTTCTAATAATAACAGTGTTGAGTCGTTTTCTCGTCCATCATTGCGGCCGTTGCACAACTGACTAATTTTTGTACTTTATGCAACGTTAATTTTAGTGTATTTCTTAGTTATGGCAACTAAGGCATATAAAAATTGTTACTTGGGTTGTTGATGATATAAAAGGTGTGTTTTTAAGACAATCCCACTTCTCATTCAAAAATACGTATAAAAACTCATATTGACGCTACCGCATTATTGTTTCTGTTAATAATTTCCCTTTTTCCATTCTCCTGGGCTTTTTTAAACAATTATAATCAATTTCGCTGGTACCATTGTCATTGCCACCAAAAATGGCTTAAAGCTTAGCATTATTACCTACTAAAAACTATTTATAGGAAACATGTCATAACTGTCACGTAGTGTGGTCACTATAACGGTTAAAAAATTACCACAGTGTCGTGAAAATATAAAGTTATACGCGAAAGCTATATATTTCACTAGATAATTATATACCATTGCTAGAAGCACGAAAAAACTTTACAGTCCGAGGCTTACTTCATAGTTGTCATATTTAGTTTCTTTAATATTTTTGTTTTACGAGGTAACGACTCCACTAATATTAATTTTGTTGCAATTCAGTAGCCCCCACTCAATACAAAACTACAAAGTTATGGAGTCTACATGGTCGCCTATCTGCCACGCAGTAAGAAATAAATGTGCATATAGTGAAAAAACGTTGCCTACGAGTTATCGCTACTTTACTTTTAAATCAATGCACCGTCAACTTGATGCATGAGGCCGCCCTGTTATTTATTTCTATTAAGGCTATAGTTTCTCCCCAGATTTTAAGTAAAAAAAGTACAACTGGCAACGCCTTGTTCTTTAGTTTTTTAATCTTTTGCCAGAGGTCACAGGAAAAACTAAACATCAGAATTAGCTGAAATTTTGCAGGGGTGATCATTTTTAAATGCTTTACAAAAATATCTGAAGGAGTTTTCAAAATTCTCAATTATTTTTTCTTCAAAATAAAAGCTCTGGTGCTGCCATCTATCCCAAAAGCCTCAAAATAATAATAATAAATAATAAATACTCACAATTTCCTCTGGATTACATTTTTCCTTTTTATATTTCCTTGCTTTAGCGAACATAAAAACTAAGTTTCCTTTTTTCTAAAAGCCTGTGCATTCCAGAAAAGTAAAGGTGTTTTGTCAACAAACTTTAAATCCGGTCGCAGTGGGACAGTTTATCTTTCAAAAATGTGTTTTCAAAAACATTGTTCTAAAACAAATAGGAAACCACTCCGCGTGTGCGGTCGCTCTTCGAAAAAGGCCTAGCGTTGCGCGGGCATTACGGCGAGTCTATCAAAGAACCAAGAGAACTTTACTGGCTCGCTGACTAGGAATTCGCATAGAAACATTCGGCGCACATAACCCCACATAATTTTGTTTTTATTTTGATTCAACCATTTTTTTTTTAATTTAAATTATTGCGGCATAGTTATGTTCAAGTATACTAGTGAAATCTTGAAGTGGAAAGGATAGATTTTAGAACCTCAGTTTCAAAAACACATGGATAGTTGAGTACTAACAAAACAGGTCAGTAAAGCTCTATTTAGAGGTTGGAAAGACTTTTGCTAGTCGTTGATGCTCCTGTTTAAAATAGAATACGATTATTTCGTCTAGCGCCCGTAGCCGATTTTTAAGTTTGCATGCTTGTAAGTTAACCTGTTTTCGGTATCAGCTGGCGGGAGTGTTTCCAATTCAATTATAAATAACCTTAAACATTACACCCAGTTACTTTAATACGTAGTTGGGTAGCGTTTTTTTAGCAAATGATTCTGCAATAAATGGTTTTCTTTTATTTTAGTATTTTACTTGGTTTTTTAGCGGCGTAGAACGCGAAAAGTCTAAATAAGTAACCTAACCCCAAATTTTTGACCCAGTGCTAAAAAATCTATGGTGTCCCACTGTGGATAAACATAAATAAAGTCTCCGCGTTGCCATGGAAAACAAATTCAATGACGTAAAATTTTGTAAAAAAAATCAGGTCGACATAGTTAACTTGATTTCCTGTACAGTGTTGCTAAAAACAATTCCCCAGATTGTAACTACGAACTTAAACATGGAATTCAAATCAAAATTTGAAAATACCTCATTAAATCACTGATTAGTAGTTGCATGTAACAATAAAAGGAAACATATTAATATTTACTTAATAAAACATATTAAAACTGGAAAGACATTTAATTTGGAAATATTAACCTCAAATAATTAAGATTTTTTTATCAACATTTTAGATAAAACTAGGTCAAAACTGGGGGGGAGGCGCGATTTTTTTTTATCAAAAAATCAGTAAAGTGCTATGCGTTTGTAAATTTAGGATGTTGTGACTTCAGAAAAGTGGTTAATAAAATGGTAATTATTAGGTATAGGTTATGATATAGATAATATTTTTGTTGTCTTTCATGCCTTCACATATTTAATGGTGTGTGTCCTGAAATAGTTTAGGAAAAGATCAGCATATTTTCAATTATTAATGTGGAAAAGAGAAAACCTGTGAAAACCCTATAAAGTCAGAAACACTACTTTATGTGGTAAACAGGACGTCGGGAAAACGTGCCCGTTTACTACCCGCCATAACATAACTCCTGTAATAATATCAAGAGTAATTATTACCGTGGCGATGTAGTTATATCGTCGTCCCAATGCATTCCCGAAAACGGTGAATACCTCGAGGTATGTAGTAGTAAAACCGTCGCCGTGATATGATTCCACACTCTATTAGAAATAGGTCGTGGAGACGGCTACCACTCGCGTCTAATTTTGTTGCTTTGGAAATTAAAAGTTGCACGACCGGAAAAAGAACCTACTACTAGAAAAATGTCAGAAAAGTTGCGTTTTCTTCCGTGTGTTGGACAGAATTTGTTTTAGTCCACCATATTAAAATCGTGAAATTTTGACCTTTTTGAATTTTATCAAAAATGAGTTACTAAGGTTCCAAAACAGCTTAATCGACGAAAAAAAGAGCTGTCTGTCGGTCTGTTTGGTACAAAAATTCTCTCTCGGCTGATCATGAACTGATTAACTTTTGGGTAGGGTGGTGGGGGTTGAAGAGAGGAAAAGGGGGATAAAATTTTTAAAAAAATTGTAACTCTGAAACAAAAGCAAGTAGTGATATACGGTTTTCAGATTTAAGTTTCCATGAATATGGACTACGAGTTTCGTTATAAACTCCAAATTCGTGGAGCTTTAGTTTCCCAGTTATTTGAAAAAAAGTTAAAATATATAAAAAAATTCATAACTTTAGAAGTAAAGCAGCTATTGATATGCGGTTTTCCGATACTGGTTTTCGTAAATATTACCCAAAAATGTTTTCATAAATTTCAAATCTTTCAAAGCTACAGTTTTTAAGATATTTTCATTTCCTTTCATATTAAGTTGGGTTGGATCAGGATGTGTTCATATGCGACTGCAAACGTATTTTTGGTGTACCCCTATTGTAGTTTGTGTAGTTTGTGTACCTACTGAAAGAAAAATTTGAAATTATTACTTTTTTACGTGTTTTTTGACGTTTTCCATTATCCGAAAACCTACGTTGCAACAGACGTATTCGTTAGTTAATGAAAATTGAAATTGGAAGATTAATATAGTTTTCCTTGCGGGCTCAGCGAATACTGCATTACTGCAACTGTTACACTATTCAGGTGCATCATAAAAGAGCCCGTTTGAAGATAAACCCTTGAAATTTTAAATATTAATAATACTTCCACGAGTTTAACGAATTGACGCAATTTTTGGGTATATTAATATTCCCTGTTTGGGGCCCTACAATAAAGGCGGCCAAAAAAAGTCGATGGTTTTTGGAAATCTACATTGTCAGCCACAGCGTGTGTGGGGGGGCCATTTATATGTTTCTTTCTTTCTTTATTTCCTTCTTTGATTCTTTCTTTTTTTCTTTCTTTCTTTCTTTCTTTCTTTCTTTCTTTCTTTCTTTCTTTCTTTCTTTCTTTCTTTCTTTCTTTCTTTCTTTCTTTCTTTCTTTCTTTCTTTATTAATTATAGAGTGGGAGAAGAATAGATTAAAATAGCATGGAATAATAAAATCTTATAAAATTATAAAACAAAAAAAAATAACAAAGGCAAAGTCCTATACACTAAGAAATTAATCAAAAATACACTCGCAGTCATACACATTACGTGTACACATTCACATTTAGGTATTGACGCGCAGTAACAAGAATATAAAATAAAATCAGAAATTGATGTTTTTAAAGAGTTGGCACTGCAATTAAATATAGGGTGGACTTTAAAATTTTGGACTGTTTTGATTTTCTAATAACTTTTTTGTTTTCTTAGTCGATTTTTATAAATGTTAGCTTTTTAGAAAGGTAATTAAACAAGTTTTATAATTTTTTGACAAAAACCCTCAAAAGTCAAAAATTCAAGATGGCTGAAAAAATTCAAAATTATATTTTTTTAAAAAGAGCTGCAACTGTTTTACCACCCTGTGATTTTTTTTTGTAAAAGTAAGAAAGCACATTCTATTTTATGTTTAACGAAGTACCACTCATAAAATTCGGTTTAATTGAAGCGTGAAATAGCGCCAGTTTTCTTACATTTATAAAAATACAGGGTGGTAAAAAAAAGTTGCAGCTCTTTTTTTAAAAATTAGATTTTTATTTTTTTCCGCCATCTTTAATTTTTGACATAAGACAGTTTGTGTTAAAAATTTATAAAACTTGTTTAGTTACCTTTCCAACATTTATAAAAATCCGTTAAGGAACAAAAAAGTTATTAGAAAATCAAAACAGTCCAAAATTTTAAAGCCCACCGTATATATCAAACTGATCTTGCACATCATTGTCAGAATTACGTAATCGCTTGATAGGTGAAAATTTACCCAGGTTAGTTCGCGATCTTTTGCCATAGGGTCTTTCACGTGCAGATATCCCCGGAACGTAGAAAATAGAAAATAAATTTCACCAATTTGGCGTCGATGTTCTAAGGATTACAGAGGATCTTTCTATAAGCATATTATTAGGAAAGCCCATATCAGAATAGACGACTTCACATTTGAACTTCTAGCTAGCGCCTTTATTATTGATGATACAAAAAAAGTTTAAATAAAAAGTTTTATAGTTTTTTAAAAGCCTTCTAACACACATAACAAATGTTGTCACATGTCCATATGTCAAAATTTCACTTTCTTGTCTTGAACGGTTAGTAAACAAATTTAGAAAAACGTTGCCATAAGAGCAATGTGTTGAACAAAGAACCACTTAACTATTTTTCCTTGGCTAACCCATTGGTCTTATGGCAACGTTTTTCTAAATTTGTTCAATAGTCGTTTAAGCCAAAAGTAACATATGGTATATTTTTGAAATCAGGAAGAAAACATTATACATACATAACACATAATGTAAGAAAGTTGATGTTAAATTTTGACAAATGGAATGATATTTGACAACATCTGTCATGTGAGTTAGAAGGCTTTTAGAAAACCATAAAACTTTACTTTTTAAACTTTTTTTCTATCATCAATAATAAAGGCGCTAGCCAGGGGTTCAAAATATAGTGAATCACCCTGTACCACAGATACTTATCTTATCTTTTCAATGTCTACAATATTTGTACGGCAGCAAGTTGAATCGATATCAAAAATAAATTCAATAAGTGAATATAAAATTGTGTTGTGTAATTTGTTGTTTTTTGAATATCTTTGTGGGCTGTAGCTGTCATGAACAAAATCTGATCGATGTAAACTTAATTGTGTTTAACCTGGTTAAATTTTCAATCGGTTGCGTGCCTATATATATGTTTTGTATGTAACTATATCGAGTTATACAAGGAATTATTTAACTTTTGAAACCATGCTTATTTCCCCCTAAATTGTAAACAAATATATATATATCGTTTTTTTTTCGTGTGTTATATTCTCGGTTATATTCCAAGAACGTAAAATTGCCGAAAAGCTTATTCAAAACATGTTTTTATTTTTTCGCTATTTTTTCGCTTTAACTTGCATTGTGATGTCACCCCATGTGAACACACCTTCGCCAAATTAAATATTGGAAATAAAATTTCTATCATATATAACGAGTGCACCAGTCACTGGAATATGGAGTCAGAAAAAGTAAAAAAAGGCTAACTATGTGCTAATAAAGCTCCAGTGCTCCACTTTACTTCATTCTAGGGGTCCCTATAAAAAACTCCAAAATAAATTTGCCAGAAACATAATTTGTCAGAATTTAAAAGAAAAGAAAATAATTGGTCTGAAAAAAATTGTCTCGAAAACGAAATGACGGGAAAATCAAATCGCTAGGAAAATATATGCATAAAATTTAATTTAAACGAAACATATTTTTATAGAAACACAAAATGTCAGAATATATTTGTAAAGAAAATAATTTAATAGAAACATAATAATGCCGAACCACAAAATTCAAGAACCCCAATCTGTCCGAAAATGATTTGAACCGATAGCCACGAATTCAATTGCTACGTTGCCAGACTTACGGCAGGAAAGAGTCGAAGTAAGTTATGTTTACCCCCTTTATATCCCTCAACCACCCCCAAATTTTTTCATAATATTAAAATCGGGTCACGGAAAGTGTGTCAAAAATTAATCGCAAGATTTGATAGACAGTTAGACAGCCAGAAACTGTGAAGTTAAATAAAAAAAAATCCCCGTGTCATCTTTCAAATAGAGAAACTTGTCAACGCCACAATCCAGGGCCTACGGCGCTCTAGAGATTTAAATTTGACGCATGCCCAATTTGTGGTACGGGTGTGTTTTGTTTCTAGAAAATTATTTTCGATACTTTTATAATTCTGATATTTTAAGGTTCGGAAAAATTATAATCGGTTAAATTACATTCGTTTCTTTTAAAGATCGAGTAAATTAAAATTCTGTCAAATTATATTCGTATCCATTATTTTCTGGGTGTTTTACTTTCGTTCATATTTCGTTTCGGACGTTTTATTTTCTGTTCAATTGTGTTTCGGTTTTTGTAAACTCGGCTTTTTTGTGGGTTCCCAGGAGGGGTCGTTAAGCGCGTCCTTACTGATGGATATGCTTTCAGGTGCTTTCCATCGCAATTCATAACACCCTGTACGTTTATGCAAATAAGATGTTCAAAACGCAATTAATTTCTGGAATTATTAATTTAAGTGACTGGTTTTTCATATTTCGTGTGCATACAACCAAAAATATAATTAAAAAAATACAATTAAAAATATATTTTGGAAAAAATAGATAAAATAATGTTGTATAAAAGCTTAATAAAATTAAAACCACTTAAAAAAAATCTAAAAAAATATAATATAAAATAATATGCTGTGGTAAAAGGCCTGCCTCATGCACGTTTTCGGGTTTTTTAGTGTTTTATATATTTATGGATTTATTATATAACCGCTATAAGATAGCGTTACTAATGAAATTAACTCTGTGTTTCGGACTTCAATTGCCTGTATTTTATTCATACACAACGTTTCGATTAGTACAATCTCTAATCGTATTCAGGTGCAAACTACAATCTATATCTATATAATATTATTCCAACCATTTTGTTAATATTCTTAAATCTTTTGTTTTAGGACCCGAGGATAGGTTTGTCAGTTTTGATGTCGAAAGTCTATAAACCAGTGAATCGCTAGATATTATTAGACAGAGACTGGTTGATGACGAATCCCTTTGTGAACGTACCAGCCTGCCGCTGGAGGGAGTGATGGAGTCAATGGAGTGCTATCTAAATAACTCTTACTTTCAGGTGAAAGATCGGTTTTATGCTTAGGATGACGGTCTGCCAATGGGTTCATCGCTTTCGCCAGTGGTGGTCAATATTTACATCGAGTGGTTCGCATCACACGCAGTCGATACAACAACAAGCTCTGCCCAGAATTTCTTCACAACCTAAATAACATAAGACCCATCGTCAAATTCACCATGGGGTTGAAGAAAAGTTGTCAAATTCCTTTTCTTGATCTACTTCTTAATCGAGTAGAAAGCGATTTTGGAACAACAGTCTATCGTAAACCCACTCACACAGGACAATATTTAAATCAAGGTCATTCTGCTACAACCACACAAGGCATAATAAGAACTTTTTATAAAAGAGCCGTTCAAATTTTTAACTATGACTTGGAAATCTAAATAAGAAACATTAAAAAGGATCTGCAGCGGAACTAATTAAACTTATAACAGATACTATTTCTAAATTTCAGCAAACAAAATAGATTACAAGGCCAAGCATTCCTTACAATTCCATACATTAAAGGGGTATTAGAGAAAAGTCGAAGAGTAGCGAACAACTTTAATATTAAAACAGCCTTTTAATCTAATAATGCAATTTGAAGCCTTCTTAGTAAAACAAAGCCGGAGAACAAACAAAAGTTCCTTGTGAGTGTGGTGAATCATACATGAGCGAAACAAAAAAAGAACAGTATATGTTAGGCTTAAGGCACATCAGACGAATACTCAAAGAGGTGAAACAACGAAATCAGGAATCGCCGCATGGTCAAAACAACACCGAATGAAGTGGACAGAAGCAAAGATTTTTTTACAAAGAGTCAAACTGAAAAAAACGAAAATTCCTTGAAGCTGCCTTTATTAGCCAGAATAAGGGTATTTTCAGTAAACCAAGTGTTGAAATTCCAAATATCTGAAAGCCCCTTCTTGGGCGGAGCCAACTTCTTAAACTTCCCGGTTGAATGATTTCCCATAGTATATAAGTACGTAGGTAGCCTTAGGAATAAATTCTAGTTTGCAACTGAAGGCGATAAGGGATTGTACTGATCGAAACATCGTGCATAAATAAAATATAGACAATAGAAGTCCGAAACACAGAGTTAATTTCAAACACATTATTACCTTAAACAAGCGTTACTAATTTTGATAAGCAATCTATATTTTATCCTGTAGACTCATCTCTGCTCTCAGCCTGAGGTCTGGAAATGGTGGTGTGTCGATTAACGAGACTCAGAGCCAAAGGTAAAACTTTCTTTCTATGTGTGACAGCGTGAAAGATGATGGGGTCAAGACAAATCGTATTTTATATGAATGAAATTGCTTTCCCCCTTCGCCTCACGCCTTTTCCCGAATACTCTCACCTTCTGCTCTTCAAACCCTTTCATCCAGTCGAATATCGGCTTTGTTCGCTATTTTTTCCCGGTCAAATCATATAACTTTTATTTCCTGTTAGTAGCTATTGCGTGATACTAAACAAACAAATAGACAGACAAATAGAGAGAGATCAAATTTAGAGATTTATTATATGTACTTACCTTAAGTGAAGTTCGATATTAATTATATAAAACATTTCCCCAAGAATCAAGATTTTTTATGCGTTTCAAGTGTTGTTGATTGTTGGTAAATTATAACGCAGGCGAAAACTTTACCCAAAAAACAAAAATTTATTTCAAAATTTTGAGGTTTTTTGTAAAATATTTTTGAAAAAGTGGATTGGGTTAGATGCCAACAAGGGGTGTGTTGCGGTGGTATATATAGATTTGTTGCCCAATCATAAATACTAAGAATGCCATTTATTACACATTTTGAATGCTGGTGATAAAAATTCCTTCAAACTAAACAAAAATTGTAACAACAACACGTCATAGCACCGCAGGCATAATTTTTAAAATTTAAGACATAACACCAAACACACGTCACAAACCAATATACCATGTATACAATGTAGATTCGGTAAATATCGATGGTTATTCAAAAATAAGCTGTTATACTAGAACTGTTATACTAAAAACTGAGCTAGTTGAACATTTTTATGAAATTAAACATTGCTTTTCAGTAGAACAAGATTTTGAGTGTTGTATTGTCGTATACAAAAAGGAAATAAGTAAGTAAATGTGTATAGATCTCCGGGTACAATCAAAGAATCCTTTTTTGACTCTATCAATCAAGTCATAAATTTTAGCTTAAAAAAATACAAATATATTATTTTTCTCGACTATGTGATGTAGTTAATAGTTATAACCTTAAGTCATTAATAGAAAGCGATACAAGAGTTAAAACATATAAAAATTATACGAGTCGCAACAGCATAGATTATGTAATTACCAATCTCTTAGATTGCAAAATTCAAAATTTTGACCCTGGAATTTCAGATCACTATGCACAATTTGTTAGTTTTACTTTACCTTTAAAACATAATAAAATACAAAATACAAATAAACATATTTATTCTAGAGTTGTTAATAATTTAAATACAGGTTCCAAAGAGAATTTAATATTGCAGAATTACTCGATAGTGATAATGTGAATGACATGTTCAGTGTTTTTCTGAAAAATGTTTCTTGGTGTTTCAATATTGCTTGTCAAAAAAAGAGGATATCAACAAAAACACAGTGCCGTAACAGTGATCGAATAGTTTTTTCAGAAAACCTTTAAAAAAAAATTGACGACTTGCGAGGCTTGAATATTATAAAAAAATCATTGCAAAACGAAAATATAAATAAATAAAAGATGTTAATAATTTAATAAAAATTGAAAAACAACAACACACACGAAAACTTATAAACAACTCTCAAAATAAATCAAAAACACTCTGGAACATAGTAAATAAAAATTTTGAAAATAAAAATACAGTAAAAAATATTGAAAAAATTCAACACAACAATAAAATACTGACTGACAGGAAATAAATTGCTAATTGCTTTTGGCGATTATTTTTCCAGTGTTGTAGGTAATAAATTATCTAACCATTTTCAGAACAATCTTTCGGAATCATGTACAACTTCAGAAAATGTAAATGGTTGTATTTTTTTATCACCTGTCACGAAAAAGTAAGTTCTAAATGTTGTGTATAAAATTAAAAATAAGAAATCCAGTGGATTAGATAGCATTCCTATAATCTTAGTTAAAGAGTGCCTTGACATCTTTTTGGACTCACTGACCATGATCATAAATAAATGCCTTGAAAGTGGATCCTTCCCCAATGACTTAAAAATTGCTTCGGTATTACCAGTTTACAAAAAGGGGGATGATACATGTATGGAAAACTATAGGCCTATTTAAGTACTAAGTACATTCTCGAAAATTATTGAAAAAGTAGTTGTTGTAAAATTTAATGACTTTTTAGAATCAAACAGCTTATTTACACCTTGCCAACATGGATTTAGAAGGGGGTTATCTATTGAAACTGCCTGCATCAACTATGTTCAGTTTATAAACGATAAAATGGATGAAATTAATTATGTAATTTCGATATTCTTTGATCTCACACGAGCCTTCGATACGATTAACTTAGATTTTGTCTCAAAAAAAATAGAAAAACTAGTATTTCGAGGAATTTCTAATAAATTAACAATATCATTTTTAACTGAAAGAAAGTTCTGTGTAAAATTTGAAAATCATTACTCTGACCTATACGAAGTGAACATAGGCACTCCCCAGGGTAGCGTGCTAGGCCCTCTCATATTCCTACTATACATTAATAATCTGCCAGATCATGTAGCAGAAAAAATCTTTATTTTTGCTGATGACACTTGTATTGTCATTTATGCCTTAGATCCACAGGATGCATATGAGAGAGCTAGTCAGATCCTAATTGATTTTGGTCAGTGGTGTGGAAAGAATAATCTTATTATTAATTACAGTAAGACAGTTTGTGTTGAGTCCTTTAATATCTACCGATCACCTCACGACTTTTCTTTCCATGTAAATAATACAAATATTAAAACAATCAACGTCGCAAAATTTTAGGTATCCAAATAGATCAAAACTTGTCATTCACAACTCATATTGACCAGGTCTGCAATAAATTAGGTCAAGCTTTTTATGCACTGTCTACTCTAAAACGGGTATTGGACAAAAATTCCTTGATGACAACATATTATGCACTAGCACATAGCCACATGTCCTACAACATAGCAATATGGGGACAGGCTTGCGAAGTTAACAGAGTTTTTATTCTTCAAAGAAGAATTATAAGATTGATTTTTGATTTACCATACCCCGCCAGCTGTAGAGACTATTTTAAGCAGCATAAAATATTAACTTTAACATCAATTTACTTACCCAAGCTACTCACCTATATTCATAAAAATAAACATTTATTCCAAATAGATAGCCACCAGTACAACACCAGACAAAAAAATGACCTCCGTTTACCAGCAATCTATGATGGATGCTTTTTTTTCAATAATCTACCCGAAGCAATCAAAACAATAACTCCACATAAATTATTTAAAAAAACACTCAAAACCTTCTTCACCACAAATGTGTTTTATGACTTCTATGAATTTATTAACTTTACATCAACTAAATTGGAAATACTTTTACATATATTTTTAAAATATTGTATACACTTAATATTTGAATTAAAACTATTTTATTATGTGCAGAAATTTTATTTTCAGTTATATTTAACCTTTTTAATATGTCGTATTGTGCCTTTGTTTATTAAAAACTTTAACCCTAAGTTAACAAGTTTAATTTGGGTTGAATTCCTAGGCTATTATTTTTATTTTATTATATCTATTATTTTAAATCTATTTATTTTTGTCTGTTGTGCTGTCCTACATACTTTTGATTTGTCATATCTTTGTTTTTTGTTTTACATTTCTGTTTTTTTTTTAACAAATTTTTTTATTTATTTGTTTTTTACTCAATTTACAAGTTCAACCTAGGATGAATTCTCTCCTATACATTTATGTCTATATTTTATTTTATTTGTGCTGTAATTTAAGATTATTATACATTATACATTTCTAGCTTAAGTTTGACATGTCTTATCTACGAATTGTAGAAAAAAGATAAATAAATATACTATACTACTACTAGTAAACCGGAGTAAAAGGTAAAAAAAATGTGGGAGCTTTAGCTCTCCCTGGGGCCCTTGATGATGATTAATTTATTGTAGATTGGGTAGGACCTACTGGGAGGGGGTTTTAACCCCCAAACCCCCCCTGGCTACGCCACTGACGAATAAAAGGAATGGAGGATTTGAAAGACTTGAGAAACAATTTCAAGGTAATTGGGATGCATCCATTTTAAGATAATACTGCTGGCGTTTAAAGGAAGAAAATATACAGACCGCTTCAAGCTACTGCGAACATAGGGGGAATCAAGTCCAATTTACTCTCCGTGCCGTACGACCGAGGTGCATTCGAAGCACGCTGCAGTGTTATCTTTTGGAAATTCATTTTGTTTTTATTATTTTGTTTTATTTCTGCCTTGCTCGAGAAACAGATGGGTAAGTTCTTAATTGAAATAATACATTTTTAAAACTAAAAATGGATGTCTACGAAGTTGCCGAAAAAGTGCAGATGGTCAAATGGTCAAATCGTCATAACCCAACACACGTTCGATATTGGTCGAGGGAAAATTAGCATTTGTATTTTGACGTAAGAACACAGTATCCCCAAAAACTAAATGTTTGGGGGGGAGGGGTATTGTAGGGGAACACGTAATTGGGCCATTTTTTATTAACGGCAATTGCAATTTGAATGGTCCTAGAAACTTGGATCTACTGCAGCAGCACATTATTCCAACTGCTAGGCAGTTGTTAGGTGTAAGATTTGGTGAAACATGGTTTCAACAAGATGGTTGTTCCGCTCACAATGTTGGCCTTGTTAGGGAATATCTTGATAATGTATTTCCTAATCGGGTTATAAGTACACGGGGAACTACTTTATGGCCAGCTCGATCTCCCGATCTTGCTCCTAATGACTTCTATCTGTTTTTGAAGAAGCTTTTCAAATTATCACCCCTAACATGCTTGGAAACGTTGGAAGGGGTTTTTATAGTAGGCTCGGATATTGTCTAGCCGAGCAAGGAGGACTTTTCGAACATTTGCTTTAATTTTTTTTTGACTGGGAGAATCTTTTTGGTTTTTAGAATGTATTATTTTATTTTGAGAACTTGCTTTTATTTTATTTTTTCCTTATTATTTTCATTGTAACACGTCGTCACTGATAAATCTGATAAATTTATCAGTGACAAAAAATAAGAAAATTACGTTATAAAAATTTGCGTATTTATTGACCAAATTCCGGTTTCATTGACTACGCTCCACACAGCACCGTGGTTAGAGGCGTACTAAATACAAGGCGAACGGCGGCGAACGGCAGCGAATGGCGATCGGAAGCCTGAGTGTTGGTTGCTTCACTGATAGGCGTGCGGTGTCTCTGCATGTACGTACACTGGCAAATTAGACTTCTTTCGCCCTATGTTCGCAGTAGCTTGAAGCGGTCTGTATACTGCACAACACAAAAGAAAAACTTAAATATATTTTTATATTTTCATGTGGGCAAATATATTAATAAGAAATTAGACAGTTTTATTCGAATTTCGTTGATAATGAAATAAAGCTTTGTGTATGCTGGACGTTTATTTTTTAATTTTTTTACCAACCGTACCTAAAAACACAGTACAGGTTAGAAAAGCAGTACTTACGTATTCTTATTTAGTGATGTATATGAATAAATAAACATAGAGAATTAAAGTTTTAATTTGTAAGGCAGTATTATGTAGCATATCTCTACTTTTTTTAGCTTTATGCGTGTAGATAAATAATCCCCTTCAGCGATGAAATGTGGCAGGGCTTAAATGTAAAATCTAGGTTCTGTGGTATGTACAATAAATCACCTCTGTTGTTGGCACAATTTAATTAAACATTTGTCGGCTACTAAAAAAAAGTGTTTTATTAAAAAAATGCTCAAAAACATTTTATTTTCTCTCTAAAGCGCTCATAATATTATACAAAGTGCAAAAAGAATAAGTATAAAATTATTGTAATGGGATGATGGGTCATATAAAAAGTTTCTGTAACATGGGGATCAAAAATCAATTATTTTTTATCTAAACTTAGTAAGGAACGAATCGATTTAAAATTTAAAAGAACTCCAATCTAAAGCATACAGTTTCTTTTACAACGTTACGATAAATATTAAGGACGCTGTGTTTCTATTTTAAATGCGGCAATAAGTTAAAATCGCCTCGCCTCTTTACAGAATTGAAATGGGTGATTTTCTGCCGTTAATAAAGTATCGCAACCAATATGTTTCCTATTTTAAACTCAACACCCTATATTAAAAAAAAAACAAAAGATCAAAAGATCTTGGTTGGAAATAACGAAAATTCAAACTTGGATGAGGATCCCACAAGGAACACACAAAAGATCAAAGCGAAAAGAGAAATGATTAAACGATGTTTCGTCCTGGGTAACCAGCGTGGGCTCATCAGTAGTTTCACTGGTCACCCTCCACTAAACATCATTAAACACCATCATTCACTTTGATTTCCAACCTTGAACCACTCACAAATAGGCATCGTTCCGCACTGGTACTTATCCAAGTTACCTGATACGAATTCGTCCTGGCGTGTTAATATTTCCAGTAGGATTATACTCCTAAGCCAATTAAAACAAAAAAGAAGTTAAAAAACCTCCATATCAGTTACTTCAACCGAAAAGAAACTAAAAAACAAAAGATCAAAAGATCTTGGTTGGAAATAACGAAAATTCAAATTTGGATGAGGATCCCACAAGGAACACACAAAAGATCAAAGCGAAAAGAGAAATGATTAAACGATGTTTCGCCCTGGGTAACCAGCATGGGCTCATCAGTAGTTTCACTGGTCACCCTCCACCACCAAACATCGTTTAATCATTTCTCTTTTCGCTTTGATCTTTTGTGTGTTCCTTGTGGGATCCTCATCCAAGTTTGAATTTTCGTTACTTCCAACCAAGATCTTTTGATCTTTTGTTTTTTAGTTTCTTTTCAGTTGAAGTAACTGATATGCAGGTTTTTTTTTTAATTCTTTTTTGTTTTTTACCGTATATATTATTGGATTTTTAAATTGCTCGTCTTTTTTCGGATTTCAAAAATATATAAAATATTTTTTGAGATATAGGGCATTAAAATTTCACTGCTAAGGTGGCTATGATCCAATCTACCGTAATTTTAATGACTTGACAATTCCGACTTTTTGAAAAATTACGGTAGATGCAATCATAGCCACCGTAGCAGTCCAATTTTAATGTACTATATCTCAAAACGTATTTATCATAGCATGCCATGCATGACATATTATATATTTTTGAAATGAGCAAAAAAAGGGAAATTGTGTTGTATTTAAAATAAGAAAGCTGATGTGAAAAATTTGACATTCGTAATGACATTTAACAAATCCGACATACATTTTCTTCAAGTTCGCAAAAACTTTGAATTCTTGTATTTAAAACTTTTTCTTAGCATGCATAATAACGAAGAAAACTGAGTGTTTTTATATACAGGGTGTCCTAATCTATGTAAACCATCTTTATGTGTTGCAGAAAAACTTGGCAACAGCTTTCTTATTTTAAATCGAACACCCTGTATATTTTTGCATTTTTGGCTTCTACAAAATATTTTAGGTACATTTCGTTTATAATGTCCTACGCCTATGTTCAACTGTTTTTAAAATATTGACAGGTGAAAATAGAAATTTTTCAACTTTGACAGCCCGTAACATCGAAACGGTTAAGGATAGAACAAAACGGTTTTTACATTCTGGGTTTTTCAGAAGCTATCGTTTTATATCTAAACCCAGGGTTAAAATATCCCAAGGTTCGTTTAACCCTGGGTTCGAAATAGTATAAAACGATAGTTTGTGAAAAACCAAGATAGGAATGCAAAAACCATGGACTTATGTTAGAATATAAAGTTTGAAAAGTATTGGGAAATCAATTTAACTGTGGCGAACTGATTTTTTTGCAAAATTTTACGTCATTGCATTTGTTTTCCATGGCAACGCGGAGAGTTTATTTATGTTTGTCCACAGTGGGACACCAGAGATTTTTTAGCACCGGGTCAAAAATTTGGGGGTTAGGTTACCTTTTTGACTTCTAAAGCACAAAAGTTTTTTTTTTACTTTCGCTTTTTTCGTAAAGTGTGTGTGGTCTGGCACGCGTCCGTGTAAGTCATGATGCATTGCTGTAGCCCGAACTTGCCTTACGATGATTACCGCCGCAGTACCGTACCACGGCGCAAATAACTATGTGACCGCGTGATTATTTTGATTTTTCAAACAAAAAAAAAGAAACCGTTTACTGCAGAATTACTTACTACTACGAATTACTATTACTACGCTACCCAACTGCATATTAAAGTAACTGGGTGTAATATTTAAGGTTGCATTTACAAGAGCATTTATAATTGAATTGGAAACACCCTTGCTAGCTGCTACCACTGGTTTAAGGACAATTATCAGGTTAACTTAAAAAGCATGCAGATTTAAAAATCGGCTGCTGACGCTCGACTAAATAATCATATTCCATTTTAAACAGGAACGTCAACGACTATCAAGAGTCTCTCCAACCTCTAAATGGAGGTTTACTGACCTGTTTTGTAAATACTCAAGTATCCGTGTGTTTTTGAAACTGAGGTTGAGATCTAAAATGTATCGTTTGCCTTCCAAGATTTCACTAGTAAACTTGTACATAATTATACCGCAATAATTTAAATTAAAAACAAAATTATTAAGTCAAAAAAAAAAACAAAATTATGTGGGGTTATGGGCGCTGAATGTTTCTACCTATGCGAATTCTGAGTAGTAATTCCAGCAAGCCAGTAAAGTTCTCTTGGTTCTTTGTTAAACTCAGGGTAATGCCCGCGCAGCGCTAGGCCATTTTCGGCGGGCGCCACGCGGAGTGGTTTTATATTTGTTTTAGAACAATGTTTTTGAAAACATATTTTTGAAAGATAAAGACAACCTCGAATGGTTTTCTGTCAGAAAACGTAAAAATACTCTTCTGCCTCACTGCACAAGGGCCCCATGCAACCCTGCGCAGTCTTTCAATCTGTGACCCTCTAACTTTAAAACGAACTGAAAGCTGTTATTAAATTTAATAAGAGAAAAGTGTTTTTTTTTAAACAAATTCTGATCCTTGTAGACTCTTTTATTTTACAAAAATTTCCGAGGAACGAGGCTCCCCTCCCCTCCTCAGATGTAAAGAGTCGCGAAGAGACGCCTGTTCTTCAGTTCTTACATAAAAAATATTTTGTAGTATTTTGGTTACATCATTTCAGTATCAAATAAATAAAAATAATCTTAAGATCTTGGTGTGGAAGTGAGGGTTTTTATATATTTATGTATACCCTGTCTCTACAGTTTCTTGATCTACAAAAGGTTTCTAATTTCGAAACGGCGGCGCGGCGGCGCGGCGATGTGAACAATCATATCTTTTTACACCTTGTATTTCATTTTAAAAGGTTTTCAGAGCACATACATTCTATTTATTTTAAATTTTTGCACAACACATTTACCACAAAGTGCAGCGTTAGAAAAGAGATTTTTACACTTGTGCAAGCTTTCGCTGCGGTTCCATAAATAGAAATAAATTGTGTTAAATTTGGATTTTCTGCAATCTGATTTTAAAAACTTTGCTTCGTTCATAACAACAGATAATTTAAAAAAATCTACAGGGTGGTTTTGCTTAAATGTCGATTTTAATGAACAACCTATTTTACAATTACGCAATAGTTTTAGAAATGAGCAGCGTGAGTGTATGTATACAGTTTATCTCAAAAGTCTGAAATAATGGATTTTTTGAGAGAACTATGGGTTTAAAAAAAAACTTATTAGGTAAAAAAAGCGGTTTCGAAAAATGTACACTCTTTTATTAAGGGTGTCCCAGAAATAAAACATGACCCAAATTTATCGTGTTCTCAATTGGACATCTTGTATATTATCTCATTTAATGCATACTAAAAAATAAGCTTTTCCTTATCATCATTATCTCCAGGATATTCAAGTTTAAAGGACCCCGCTCACTTGGAATTGCCACTGACTTTCGGTTGGAATGGGCTGGGCGTTTGATAATATATAATCTAACAAAAAAAACAGGAGTTTTTTGTACTTTGTGCAAAATGACAATCCTGATCATCGACTTTTCACAAAGAGGGTGGTACCCAGGACGACGCCGTTTCGTCCTTTTTAGGGACTCATCAGTTAGGTGTACCACAACGACAGACAATTCGCTCGCGCTTTTACGCCAAAAAATTCGGCAAAGCGCAGAATTTCTGTCGAGTACCGGCCATGGCGCCCCCTGTGTGAACCTTCGACAACCAAGAAGAGTATCCACTGCATAAGCAGTACGTGCATGGCGATCCCGCAAGTTTCGTCTACAAGCAAAAGCAAAACAACCGAGGTACCGTACTGCGCATGAATTCTAAAATCTATTCTTTTTTTTAAATGTGCGGTACGGCGCGGCGCTTCGGTTTTTTTGCTTTTGCTTGTAGACAATACTTGCACACAGATGGCATTTTAATATGTATCTCGCAGGATCAATGCTATGCCATACACTTACTGCTTATGCGGTGGGTACTCTTCTTGGTTGTAGGAGGGTCACTAATACCGAGTTAAGCAGTGTTATATTTGGTTTTGATTTAATTGGATTATTTTATTTAATCCGTCAAAGCACGCTACGATATTTGTGCATTTATTGGAAATGAAAATACAGGTAAATTATTTGTCATCAAAGCACACAACGATATTTTTACTATTTACGCAGCAAAGTATATTACGTGAAATGGAAATGAAAGTCAATTCTTGAAATGGAACAGACTGAATTTTTGCGTGCGTGACAGCAATTCCATGAAGGTATGTTTGAACTGAAGAAATTTTAATTTTAATCCTGCAAAGCTGAAAAATCCATTTCTTATTTAGCCTCATGGTTATATATACGATCGAGAAAACAGTTATTTACCTAACAAGTGCGGAAAATGGTACTTTAACGCACGCGACGGCAGTTCCACGAACGACGCGGAGGGGAGTTCGGGCAAGCCGTCAAGGGTGAAAAAGGCATTTGCCGCAGGAGTTAGGTAGAATGTTTTTCCTACAAGCGTTTTTGTCGATGTTATTTATCAAAAAAAAATGTTTTTAATACGCAAATAAAATGACAAATAAGATAGAATAGTTACATAAATTATTTAATTAGTCCTAAATCTTCACTTTTAATAGTAAAAAAATCGTGAAATAAAGTAAGTTTTCCGCACTAGTGCGGAAAAGTTACTTTTCCGCACGATTTTACTTTTTCGCATGAGTTTTTTAGTAAAACGCCTACATGTGAATTTTTAAGTTAATGATTAAGGCAATGAATTTTTTTAATGAAAAATAGTACCCATAGATAGTTATCTGATTTAAAGTACATCTTGAATTGAATTGAAAAAAGTACAACTTTCAAAACTGAAATCGTGCGGAAAAGTAGCTTTTTATCACGCCTGAAGGAAAATAGTTTTTAGCAACGCTGCACGCATAAAACGCTAGTAAATCTCGCCGAATGACCTCACCCGAACGCCGGAACAGTGATTTATTGATTGATTAATTTATTGATTTATGCTGAGCTTTCCAGTAGTTAAGTGCCGGGCACTCAAAGATGATGTGAGAGACTGATTAGTGGTCCTTATCACACAGCCCACAAATGGGTTCTTCATGGAAAATTCCCATTGTGGTCTCTCTCTATTCTAATCTGACCTCTCGAAAGCTTAAGTATCTTCTCGGCCAGTGATGCGGATGGACATTTTATCATGTTTTTGCTATGTTGTCGTCCTGCTTTCTGGTTCGTTTCTGGTCCACCGTTTTAGGAAGCCACGTGCTTATGTTGTTAGTATACCGAACACATATTTTTCAGATCCTCTCCTACACAGGACATCTGCATTTTCAATGCCAGCGACCCCCGTGTGCCGGAAGAGTGCGATATATATTTTTCACTTCTTTGTTTGCTTTTTAAGGGTGAATTTTAATAAAAAATGCGCTTCTTTCAATTGGTTAATCTAAAAAAAATTAGCATATTAAAAGTAAAGCATTATCCCAAAACCATTCACATGAGTTTTTTACATAATTTTACGTATCCTAAAAATGGTTAATTCACGGTAAATATTATCGATTATTTTAAAAACCTAAATAAAAACAAGAAATATAATTTTTTTTGAAAAACCACGCGAAGGGTCTGTGGGGGATACCAGAAGCCTCCGCTGTGCAAAATATTGTTAATTTTTGATGTGCGGTTTATCTGTTTAACTAAGCAAACTATTTTTAGGATTCAAATTCACTCGTAAACCCAATAAGCTTACAGCACAATAATATACCTATACTGGAGAACAAGAAAATGCAAAACTTCGTCGTACCCTATGACTATGAGCTCCATTAAGTGGTTGGAATTTCTGGGAACAATATTCATTTGTGTTCACTTTTTTGATATAAGGCCCCACACGTTTTTTGCCGGCCATGGCAAAACCTCGATGTTGTGTTGCTGGAACCACTGTTTAGAAATGCGTGCGGTGTGGATAGGACAGTTATCCTGTTGATATACAAAACCTTCTGGATGAAGAATGGTTGCTTCTGGAAGCATAATATTTCTCATAATATCAACATAAACCTCAGCCATAAATCTTCCATGGATTCTAAAAAGAGCCCCATGTCCTCTCGCCGATATCCAACTCCACACATTCATGGAATGGTCTTCGTTGCCAGCAATATATTTTTTCGAGATAGCGTGTTCGTGGTGGGCGATATACCAAAATTTGTTTGCTGTCATTTTGAACTGAAAGATTTTTTCATCCTTGAAGACCACTTGTTGACAAATTTCTTCTTCTTATAGTCAATAGTTTAGTGCAAAAATTAACCTGGCTTGCTTATCCGTCTGCTCGTCGTTCTTATGAATTCAGGAAAATGTGCCTCAATTTTCGCCTCTGAGGCCATCGCAAATGGGTGGTCTTCAATAAAGTCGATCAGTTGCTAATCCTGCTGAAGCGTACTGATTGGGTCAAGCCAGTGCCTCGCCTTCGTTGAACAGTTCCTTCTTCTTGATACTTTCTCCTTATTCTTACAATTGTAGCCTTGTTTCGTCCATAATGGGCAGCTACTCTTTTAACCGACCAACCACCGTCTAATTTTGCCAAAATTTGGGCATTTTCGAATTCATTTAGTTGAGGCACTTTTAAATATAAGCGTATGAAAACAACAAAATCTGACCGTGACATTTTTTGTCAATTTGAAATACATAAAAGGATACTTACGGACTTAGTTGATTACCACGTCCCCCAGGAAACTTAGATCAACTCTGGCTAGAGTAAGGAGGATTTGGATAAGTGTTCCTCAATATGATATAGACAATCTTATTTTGTCAATGCCCAATAGAACAAACGAACAAACGAGTGCATACATAACCATGGAGGAACTACTCAAGGTAATCAATTACTAAGAGCATCCTAATGTATTAACATATAAGTAAATTACTTTAGAAATATTTGTCCTTTCTAGTGTTGCATTTTTTTTGTTCTCCAGTATATTTAAAATAAAGGTATATACCTACTTTTACAGATTATCATTAGTGTTATCAGTCAGTTCAATACGATACACACTTTCATGCGGTTGTATCCCTATACGATCCCAAGAAAGCGGTATTAAACTTGGGCAGGACCAACAAAAATAACGTATTGAAAACGTATTCAGTTCCACGTGAGAACGTAGTAGATGTAATCCAGTGGAAATTGTTGATAATTCTCCAAATTTTTTAGAAATTTCGTTTTGTTTTAAACCGCGCTTAGTTTAAAATCTTCGAGACAAATGACAGCACCAGAGAATTTTTTATCGAAAGAAAAAATTAACATTTTCTAAAATGTACTACCTCGAAAAATTGCAGCTGATTCAGATAATAATAATTTTCCCGGCATGTCCTTGCAAACGAAGAAACTATGGCTTTAATAGTAGAGATTCCTTTTTGCTGTCAGTGACCTTATCCCAAAAAACACAACGTGGTCTAGACGCTAGCGCATCTCTTACAATTTTTCAGAAGCCAGCTGGCGGCTCGACAACTTGTGGCCGCGGCATGTATACCGCCCATGACCGCTTGGGTACGTGTCGGCCGACAGGCGGGTGGGCGCGAGTATTTTACCTATAATTTAATTCATTTTAAATTCATAACGTGCTTTATTGTCGAAGAAAACAAGTACAAAGCAGTTGTTTCTTAAAAAATAATCCTAAAAAACCAATTTAAAAAAGAAAAAGAATGAGATTACAAAAATAATAAATCTAGGCCTAAACATATAAAAAACAGTTCAAATAAACTCTTGCAAAAATAGACAAAGTAAAAACTTAATTGATAAAGTCAGTTAAGACAAATTTAAAAAAGACACAATATATAAATTAGTATGTTGTCTTGAAAAAATTCCTCTAATATATAATATGCTTTTCCCAAAAAAAAATGTTAAATGATCCTTCTAAAATTCCCAGAATCATAAATGTCCCTTACATTTGATGAAAACTTCAACTAATGCAACTAGGGAATAGGCAACGGAACATGGTGCACTTGACGCGTTAGATGAATTCGTTGTTATTGAGGAAAGCAAATACAGTGTTTGTGAATTATGCAAACGGTTTCAAGTTAAACAAATTTGGTAGCGTGAGGATGAAGTTATTTATAAATAAAGATGTACAATGGGTTCTAGGTGAGACTTAACATAGAAATCTAACTGCTCTCTTCTGGAGTACAAATATAGAGTCCATATCGTAAATGTGATTCAATCATGGCAAAATACCCTTGTATTTGTTACGTTATTAATAGTTTGATTAGCAATTGCAATATTTTTAATGGGATTTTATTTAAAACTTAGGAGTTGTGTTTTTGACATATTAAAACACAATCTGTTTGCATCGCACCAATCTTTAATTTGCTTTAAGTCATTTGTTATGATGTCAGGTAAAGCGTCGATGTCTATTGTCTTCCAAATAATTCTTTTGTCATCTGCAAAAGTGGTAAATATTCCAGATATGTCCAAGCCAACCAAATGATTCAAATAAATCAAACAAAGAACAGGTCCGAAAAATGACCATTTAGATATACAAACGGTGTTATTTTAGACAAATAAGAACGAAACAATTTAATATATACCATAATGGTAAAGCTTTTGAAGCAGTACTTCATAATTGACACAATCGAAAGCCTTGTGTAAATCAGAAATCGCAGATGCCTCTTTATTGTTAATGTTTTTTAGGTCTAACAGAAATGAGAAAATGACATCTTGCTGGATTGAAATCCAAACTGGTTTTTATCTAAGATATTATATTTGCTTAAAAAAGAAAGTCGGTTGTTTACTACACTTTCTATTAGTTTAGATAGAGTGGAAAGAAACGATATCGGTCTAAAATTTGAAGGAGTTTTAGAATCACCTCCTTTATGGAGAGGGATAACTCTAAGGATAAGGGAATCTGGAAAACAACCCTAATTAAAAGAGTGATTTATTGCTCTAGACAAACAACAAAAAGTCGAATCAGACAGATCTCGCAAAATATTTTGTGAAATGGCATCTTCACCCGCCGGATTATTATTTTTTAAGGTCTTTAACATTTGCTTTATTTCAAGTGAATTTGTAGGTGATAAAAAGAAGCATTCATTAACTTTACTGATTTGGGAAAGGTAAGAAATGGGGTCAACGGTAGTGTTTAAATTGTTTGAAAGATTTGATGCAGCGTAAACATAGTACGTATTTAGCGAGTTTGGTTGAATTTCAATTTCATGAAAGCTGCTACTGTTCTATTCGATCAATTCATTTACTATTTTCTAAGATTCGCGTATTTTACTTTTCGACTGATTTATTTGCTGAGTATAATGTAATTCCTTAGCTTTTCGAATAATAATTTTGTAAATATTTCTGTAGCTTGTGCAACCAATCATTTTGCACTATATAATTCTTAATATACCCAAGAGATCTCAAGTTAGCTGCGGAAATACGCATAGCAACTGTAAGCCATTTCTTTCGTTTTCGATTACAAAAGGCGACAAGGAAAAGCTTTATTGATATGTAATTTCAAAGTTCTATGAAAATCATACAGTGGTTCGTCGTTACTGTCGTTCATCTCCCATGGATGATTAAAAGTAAGATTCTTAAAAGTCTGAAGGTTTTTTTTGGAAAAATTTCACCATATTTTTTCTTTGAGCTTAAAATAGTATTGTCCAATGGAATTAAAGCATAAATACCATTATAATCTGAAAGGGCAGGATCAAAAACATAGTAATCTACAGGAATTTGAAAATTTAAACACACGTAGTCACACGTTTGAAAGTATTTGGGTTGCCCTAGACTTCACATCCTCAAAATCGATATTTAAATAAGCGGTCAAAATTATAAAAAATAAAAGTTCCAGTGTTTCTATAACAAAATGATGGTTATTACCTTTTTGCTCTTGTAGTGTATTTTCATAAAGCAAAATTACTAATTATAGAGCCATTTTGATTTAAAATTGTTGTATTATTGGGCCTGAAACACTCTTATACAATACCTTAAGAGCCTAAAGTACTCTGCGGCAAACTGTTGCTGTAAGAACATTCTTACAAAAATATAATCATCACTAAATTGCTTTTAACACTTAGATGAGTTTTTCGAAACCGTAACATAGCAAACTGATAATCTGGTGACATTTATAAGGCACTTACATGCCATAACTGCCCTGTAGTACATAAAAATTGTTAGTTGGGCACCTGCTCTTTAGACAGCGCATTTTGGTGGCGTTTCACCAACCTCGGAATGAATTCGAATTAGCGAGCGACGAATACGTTTCGAAATACAGGACGATTTTTGGCGGCTGCATTGCAATTGCCTATACGTCCCGTCAGAAATCCGGCGGTATCACTTAGCGACCGCCACACTGGTTTGCTGGGGTAGCTCAGGAAATATCGATGTGACGTTCAAAACGGGATATGTGATATCCGTACGTGACCTTAGAAAGAAATTTTAGCAATTCTGATATTTAGTTGACTCCAAAAAGTATGGATATCACATGATCCGTTTTCAACGTCACTTCGACATTTTCTGAGCTCAGGTCACTGACAGATAAAAAAAGGATCTCTACACTTAACCAAGCAAGTTCAATTTAATTTTTCCCAGCCTATATTTCGCAAAATTGTTTTTCCCTAAAAACGGTCTCCATTTTTCCTTTCTCTACCTTTATGCGTTTTTAAAGGCTGCTAGAGTAGTTTATTGTATGGACTTTTTCGGATTTTCGCTTGGATTTTCCAGCCTTTTTACTCTGCCGAATATTTTATAATGTCCGGCGTAAATAAATGATGGGAGAAAATCGCATTTGGAGAAAGTAGGAAAGGCAGGGGGGCATTGGAATAGGGGACAAGTAGAGTGATTGGATTTTGTCGAAAGGTATTTAAATTTTAAGTTACCCTTTTATTATTTTAAAAATAGATTGAAAGTGTCTTATAGGGCTGTCTAATAAATTGTCAAAGTCAGCCATTAATCACGTGATGGCCTTTTAAAAATAGTGGGTGTAGTGTAGTAATAATAATGAAAATTTTGGAAAAGTGGAAAAAGACGCAGATTAAGAATAATCTTTTCTGAAATTAACTCTGTGTTTCGGACTTCCATTGTCTATATTTTATTTATACACGACGTTTCGATCAGTACAATCTCTGATCGTCTTCAGGTGCAAACTACAAAATTGCAAACTGTAGTTTGCACCTGAAGACGATCAGAGATTGTACTGATCGAAACGTCGTGTATAAATAAAATATAGACAATGGAAGTCCGAAACACAGAGTTAATTTCAAACACATCATTGTCTCAAACTTTCAAACAATCTTTTCTGAATCGGGGAGAAATGAGCATTTTACCAAAGTGCTAGAAATAAACGCAAAAAGTTTAAGGAGGCAATGTCATATGCTTTCATCTCTCTCGCACTTGTTGTACAGTGTGCATTGTCTCTCTCAGTTCAGCTTGAAGATCGGGCCAGATCGGCTTGAAGAGAGACATCCGATTTGAAAGAGATAACGTTATCTGTAATTACGCAGGTGCACCAGAGACAGGTAGAGAGACGTTTCCACGTTTAATTGCGAATTTTCAGTTTATTGCCGCTGTCCTGTGTGTATTTATATTTTGCCTTGATTGAAATCTATAATCAAAAATAGAAACTTCCATCTATAGGGTTGGCCAAAAAATATTGCACACTTTTAAATTTGCTATTTCAATTTGTTTTAACTTTTTTGAATGGCAAGACGTGATACTTTTTCGACACGGTTTAAAATTTGACATTTCGCAAAAATCCAAGATGGCGGATTGTTTTGAATATTGGGTAATGTTTACCCCCCCTGCAAAAAAATACGTGCGGCTCTGGAGAAAATCTAAGTCATTGCCAGAAAAGCCTTCTGTATGCTTTCTAAAACAAGGCATTACTTAATTAAATCGGTTGAGAGATAAGAAAACTATAAACCTCTGAAATAAGTGGTTTTGGACTCGACATTTTCATTTGCAAAACAATCGCAGATTTTACATTTGCTTTAACTTTTGATCGGATTACTTGATCTTAAACATTTTTACATTTTTGGGTGAAGTTTGCGGCTTTGACATTTTTTGAACATCCAAGATTTCACTTTCCTAAAAAAGTAACAAAACAAAATCAAGGCCACTCTACCTCCCATCTCTGCTAGGTATATGGAGTTATCACTTGCTTAAATCAGTTAAGAAGTAAACAAGTTAGTGTCATCATTTCCAGTGTTTTCAATAAAAATTGTGACTTGTAATAAAATTTAAAAAATTGCTGTAGTTTTGAACTACTGAATTTTTAGCTAGAGTGGCATGTATTGGTTATTTGGCCAAGCCCAAGCTGAGTCTACTTTGTTATTGATCATCAAACACTTATATTTTGTATAAATTTTTTTACACACTTATACTTTTAAAAAAAAAATAGTTAACGTATGATAATCTAGATCGGGTTACTCAGATTTTCTAAGCTGATCCCCATGTGTTCTTAAGACAGTACGCTAATCGTTACGCCATTTATTAAAAGCATTGGTAATGTTTCTTTGTGCCAAACTTCGATGGGCCTCTGTGATGCCTTGATACAGTTCGTTAATGTCACCGTAGCTACGGCCATTTCTGTACACTTCTTTTTCTAAATCTCCCAAATAATGTCTGTCTACCAGATTCAAATCGGGGCTGTTAGCAGGCCACTCAATGGGCCTAATAAAATCTGCGACAGGCTGAAACAGGCAAATTTTAAGCAATGAGGCATTTAGTTTATGTCACCTTATTTGATGATCAATTTTTTATTTCTTTACCGATTTAATTTAGTGATACCTTCATACAGGGTTCCTAAGCAAATCCTTAGGGGGCCAAGCAGCCGTGTATAAGCCGCGAGAAAGGTTGCGTAGAGCTAGCGTCTACAAAGCGACAAAATGCTTAATATAGTCAGGCGTTTTTCATCAAGCAAAGAACCTACTCGTTAGAAAGCGCCTTTTGGTGGCGTTTAACCAACCTCGGAATGAGTTCGAATTAGCGAGCGCCAAGTATGTTCCGTAATACAAGACGATTTTAGCGGCTGCATTGCAAGTGCCCATATGTCCCGTTCTCCGAAATCCGCCGATATCACTGCGGGCAGGTTTTAGGATCCAGTGACCCTAGGCCTAAACCTATTGGTTTGCTGGGAAGTTTGGCCTGGATAAGGCGTATATACAGGGTTCCTAAACAAATCCTTAGGGGGCCAAGCAGCCGTGTATAAGACGCAGACAAACGGAAAAGCACATTAGGCAGAAAAGGATGGGCATGGGGCCTCTCCCCTAATATTACGTAATGATTTCAAGACCACTACCCCCCCCCAAAAAAAAAAAAAAACTTTTCAATTATTTTCATTCCAAATTTTCTTAGTTTTACACAAATGCAAACGCTGTCGAATACCCCCCTCCACCCTACGTAACGTTTTGTAACCCCCCTCCCTCCTATGACCATTACGTAATTTGTGCACGGCCCCTGTAGTCCCAGTGGAGGAGGGCGAGAAAAATGGATATTTTTTTCTTAAAAATTATACTCTTTAGACCTATTTCTTTGCGTTCCCGAAATTACGTAATTTTTGAAAAAAAATTGTAAGCGGCGCCATTTTTATTTCGTGCTTTGTTTTTTTAACATTTTTGCGTTCGGCTAATTTAATTGAAAAATTTTGGCATGCGGCGCCCTTTATCTTCTCACTCGAAACCAAGATCCCCGTTTTAGGAAAACTGATCCCGTCTCTGTTTCTAAATTTTTTCGAATAAAAGTAGAGTATGACCATGGGGGATATAATTTTTTTCTACGGTATGACGAAAATTTCGAGAAAGTTTAAGAAAAAAATAAAAAAAGTGGCAGAGCTCAAGTTTTTAGTAAAAAAAACGTTTTTTGTAAAGAAACAGAGCAAAATAAATCTTTTCACCCCTTTTTGGGTGTTACTTATTTTTCGCTTTTAACCTCCCGCTATTTTTGAAGAATTGGTTCGCTACATGTTTCGAGATCATGTCATAAAACATCTCGAAAATATCAAATGTAGTGTAGGGCAAGCTTTATTTAAAATCAATAATATCGCAAGCAAAAAGCTCTGCAGGAAAAACAGCGCCATTTATTGATTTCTTTGGCTGCTAGTGCTAGCTGCATGGTTTGGCCGTTTCCGGATAGATGTCACTAGTGGAACAGAATGGAAAGAAATTTAATTAAAAGCGAAGTTATTTCTTTCTAATGTTAACAACCTCACGAGTTTATCGCTCAGTATTGTAAATAATGGACCCTGCCGCCTCCTTTAAGCACGAAAAAGCTGTGGTTTGGACCTGAAAACATCTAATTTTTAATTAAATTAGATGTTCAAATCTGTCCCCTTCTTGAGCCTCACAATATCCCAATCTATTGTAAAACTCTTGGCTCGTAGCAGCCAACATTTCAGGGGTGATAGAGTTGCCCGCCTCCAAAATTTTCGCCCTCAACTCCTGTATAGTCGCAGGCCGTAAGTGAGGGTGTTGGAAAATTTTGTCGTGCCAACAACCCCATAGGAAATAGTCATTTGGCGCAAGATCTGGTGATCGAGGAGGCCATCGAATATTTCCATACGTGGAAATAATTCTATCACCAAATACCTGACGAAGGTAATTTGTAGCCTGGCGTAAATTGTGGGATGAACAGCCATCTTGCTGAAACCACAATTCGTCCAAATTTATGTTGAGTTCCCTCAACCGTAGTAAAACCTGGTGTTGGAGAAGTTCAACATATTTTTGGCTATTCAAATTCCCTTCAATGAAAAAGGGTCCAACAATGTGATCCCCGACAATACCGCTCCAAACATTTAATTTTTGAGGATGTTGCGTTCTAACACTTGCGTGCAGATTTTTATTTTCGCGAAACCAATAGCGGCTATTTTGAGGATTGTGAGAGCTATGAAGTTCAAATGTCTTCTCGTCACTAAACAAAACTTTTGAAAGGAAATTCACATTTATCCCTCATGACCTCACAATATTCTAACCGGCGAAAATAATCACCTGGTTGCAATTCCTGCGACTTCCCAATCTTAAACGACTTGTAGCCGTATTTTTTTAGGATCCATTGCAAGTACTGTTGGGAATATCCAGTGCCTCCGCAATCGGTTTCGTCGAACATGGTTCATGTGCCTCAACGTAAGCGCATACCATTTCGTCTCGTTCCACCCTGTGTGGAAGAACGGGATGCTCTGGTATTTCGCCGTCGTGGTAACACTTTCTACAACCATTTATGCACCCGTACCTTTCAAAACGATGATAAATGTTGTAGACAGTTTGAGCCACAGGAACCGGTAGATCTGGAAACGCAAAAAGGAAAAGCCCAATGACCTCGTCCGCACTGTCACTTTTTATGTAGTTTTTAATAATAAAAATCTTTTCTTCTCGAGTATACGGCATTTTAAAAACACAAAATTTACGAAACTGAAGCGACTCGAAAGAAAATAAAAATGCAATGCCTGTGAATCCCAGTTTTTCCTCGATCATCTCATGGTGTGGCCGCCATCTAGCGGAATTTGCAGACATCTTGTCAACGGTTATTATTGCAACTACATGCTCACAATGAAAGAGTGGCGACAATTTTTTATCATGAAAGCAGTCCAGAGATAATAACAAACCTGTTTCTTTTGTGCGCGCAGAACTTTCTATGCCATTTCTGTTTGATTTATTGAAATCCTATCCCTAAGGAAAATCTTAGGAACCCTGTATATGCTGCAGGGAGGGATCTTTTGTCGCATTAATTTAGATTTTGTACCAAACATAATTTTTATTTCGGAGAAGAGGAGGGGGGGTTGAAAATTACCCATTATTTAAAAATGTCCGCCATCATGGATTTTTGAGAATTGTTACATTTTGAACCACAACTTAAAAGCCTTAAGTCTTTTACTTCTATCTAAAGTTACAGCAAACAACTCCACTCAATATAAAAGCCTGTATTTTTTTTTATTTCTTAGCGGATTTAATTAAGTAATGCCTTGGTAAAGAGAGAATACATAAGGCTTTTGTCACAATGACTTAGATTTTCTCCAGTGCCGCACATATTTTTTTGCAGGGCGATGAAAATTTCCTGTTATTTAAAACGGTCCGCCATCTTGTATTTTTAGGAAATGTCAAATTTTGAACCGGATCGGAAAAATCTCATGTCTTTCCAAAAAGTCAAAACATTTTAAAACAATACCCTCTCCACATAGGCCAATCAGCTCTTATCGTTTTAGTGTCCTTTTCTCCACCTTCGACGCCATTTTGACAGAATATTAATGGATTATCTGTCACTTTTTAGTGAAAATGGCGGCGAAGGTGGAGCAGAGGAGTTGATCGGCCTATCTGGAGAGGGTACTGTTTAAAATCGACCGAATTTAAAACCACTATTAAAAAATATATTTTATTAAATTGCTTTTACAGCATAGATGATTATTTAAGGTCAGACTTTAATATCTAACAACACTGTTATTATACTTCGATTGGGCACATCCTATTAGATACACCAGGTAGTGATACTTCGTAGCACGTAGAAATAAGAAAAACGTACCGCTAGGTACTTCAGTATACTTCTTGCGCTGTCATGCGACTAGTTACGATAACGCGCGCGCGAATTTTGAAAATACGCTTTTAAAGAAATCTAACAAAAGAAAACGTGAAAAGCAAATGGATTACCTAAAGAAGAAAAGGAGGAACCTGGAGAAGGAAATGAAAAGTGTAGCAAACTTTTTTTAAACAATGGAGGAGACAAATATTATGCTTCTGGCTAATATTTATTGGCATGGATTTGTTTATTCTGTAAACATACATTTGTTTTTATTATGCATAAAAACTTAAACCCTGCATAGTTTCTGACTTATACCCGCTAAATTAGTCTTAATAAAAAACTTCAAATGTTTACTTACTACCACGTCGTTTTTCATACATCATACATATGTGAGGACGAATCTGACAGAACGAATAAAATGCCGAAAAAACTTAACAAAAGAAAACGTGAAAAGCAAATGGATTGCCCAAAAGAGAAAATGAAGGAACTGGGAAAGGCAGGGAAAAGGAAGCGTCGTGATTCAAGTAAGTAAGGCGCATTGTCAGTTTTAAACAGTGGAGTGAGACAAATATTAGGCTATTGGCTAATATTTTTTGGCATACATTTGTTTTTATGACTTAAGAAACTTAATATTAGTCTCAATAAAAAACTCCATAATGTTAATAAAATCAGTTTCCAAAATATCACATTTTAATTTCCAGAATAATTATTATAACAAAAACCCTTCACCCGTCGTAAACTAACAAAAATTCTCAACCGAATTTTCCATGTAGACGGAGCATGACTCAGAATTTTTTTGCGTAGCACGCTATATCCTATATGCTGCACGTAAAAACAAATACTATCATATCTCACCCATGCTCCCGATGCATGGTTTACTCTACCGGGTGTCCAATTCTCTAAGAAGATTATAATATGTTTACTTAAAAAAGTATTATTAGCACATAGTTTTTCATATTATTATATGTGACGACGAATCTGATAGTTCCTCAACTGGTCAGACACTAGTAGTTCCTCGAACTCTAGCATAGAGAGGCAACCCTTAAAAAGTATAATAGGGGGGACAGATGATAGTATATTGAGTCCAGATATATCAGCAGAGCTAGCTTGCAGATTGAAAAAGAATCTTTCTATGGGAATATATAGATAAGGAAACTAAATCTCCTCGGAAAATCCGGAAAAATTGCCAAATTCTTCAAGGACCCAAATTAAATCCAGGATGCTAGCATCCACAGAGCAAAAAAGAGACACGTAACTCTTGAAATTGTAAACCATTTTGGGAAAAGGTTTTAGAGTGGGTTTTCTCTAATTTGGCCTAAACAAAAAAGAGAAAGACGAAGAAGCACTTGATGAAGATCTTTTGGGTCTTGCCGAATCGGCGCAGTTGTTTTTCATTGGTCACAATATTGTTTCATGCAAAAATATAATAAATTGCTACTGCGCAAAATCCAGATCTTTTCTTTTTTAGCGAAGGTTTTGCCGAAAATTGCAAAAATATAAAAAACGCGCCGAGAGGAAATATTAGAACTAAACAGTGAAAGAACGTATTCCTGTCAGAAATGTTTTTTTTTCAAAAGAGTGGTATCAAATAACTCAAAATAAATTAGATTTGAGTTGGACAAAAGGTTACAAAATTCCCTTTGTGGACAAACCTTTTCAAGTTTTGACCCCCAAAACCTCAAAATTTACCAAAAATGAGTTAAAAATGTATTCGAAAAGCATTTATAAGTAGGAGCAGTTAAAACTGTTAATAACTGTCTAGATCAATTTTTGTTAAGCTATTTTATAAGACAGAACGATAACAGGGGATTTTGGAAGATATTAGAGAATTTAATTACTAAAAACTGCTTCCTTGTGACATTAGATCTTAAAGATGCCTATTTTTTAGTTCCAATGTTTGATGAATATAAAATATATTTAAGATTTTCTTTTCAAAACAAAAGTTGAATTTCAATGTTTACCATTCGGTCTAGCCACTGCACTTTTTTGTTCCACCCTTTCAGGCTTATTTCTCTTATCTAAAAGATTAGGTTATTTATTAACAATTAAAAAACCATACACAACCGACTCAAGAGATACAATATTTAGCATTTATCCTTAATGCAAAAATAATGTGGATATATATCGCACAAAAAAGAATAACAAAAGTAAAAACAGCCATTAGGATTATTCAAAGAAAAAAAAAATAACAATTAAAAAGGTTTCGCAAATTATAGGAAGGCTAGCCTCGGTTTGTATAGAGTACGGCTTGTTGTACGTAAAAACCCTTAAGCGAGAAAAATATCGTGCCTTAAAGGCTAACAGGAACAACTATAACAAAAAGATGCATGTTAGGTTCTTAGTTAAAAATGAACTTGAGTGGTGGTTAAAGCACATACTATTTTACAGCCTAATTATAACATTAAAATTTTCTCAGATGCATACAAATCGGGATGGAGGCGTGTTGCAATGGGAAGGAACCAAAAGGGGTTTTTTTCGCAACAAGGTGAACAGGAGAAACACATAAACATTCTTGAAATGAAGGCAGCTTTTTATGGCTTAACAAGCTTTGTAAAAGACTTTAAAAAATTGTCATATTTTACTAAGAATTGATTGCTATTGGGAGAATGATGTGTCAGTAAGCTAAGGTATTTTTTTTGTATTTGCCACGTATATAAACACGTTGGATAATCATATAGCGGACAAGAAATCTGGTATAAAAATGGTTTATTTATTTGCAAGCTACCTGAACAAAAAATGCCACCGGTTTGTGTCATGGCTTCCAGTGGATGGATTCACAATGAATTAGAAAAACCTTAATTCTTATATATTTCCTCTTTCCTCACTGTTTCCAAATATGTAAAAAAAGAGAAAAAATTGAAAACGATAATGCGATATGTCTGGTGGTTTATTCTATCTGGAGAACTCAAGCATGGTATCCAAAATTAGAATCCGTGATTCGCTTAAAAGTTATCGTTTTAAATCCGAAAGGTGATTTACTCTTATCCTCGTTTAGGTAACCCCACCCACTATGAAAGAATCTTTCCCCTGGGGGTAGCAATCTTATCAAGGTGGCCTATAGTAAAAGGGGCGTTTGGGAGGATGCAATTTATTTTTTCCAAATGATGGAAGTTGTATCCGTTTTAGAAACAGAATCTTAAAATATTGGGAAATATTGAACTCTTAACACACATAGGTCTGCCTTAGATTTAATTTGCGAGCAGAAAAATCAGAAATGGTAGATAGGTTTATGAGACGCATTTTTAAGCTGCGCCCTCAGTTTCCGAAATATAAACTTGGTATCCGGAACCAGTGTTACCTTACATAGTTAGCTTGTACCCTTTGGTAAATTTAACATTCGGGTTATTAACTATAAAAATGGTACTTCTTTTAACTCTTTGTTATGCTCACAGAGTTCAGACATTTTCTATAAGTTAAGTAACATTAAGGCTAACGAAGAGCCATAGAAATAATTTTTAAAGATATTTTTAAAATATCTGGACCCAGAAGAATTCAGCCTTGGCTTAAGTACCCTGTGTCAAAGAAAATTTACATTTCTATTTTTATTTTACCATTATATATTGCATATAGAAAACAAAACTATTTCGATGAACAGAGGATACACTTATTTTAACAATTAAAAAGCCTCATAAGCCCGCTAGATCTCAAAACATTAACAGGTGGTTTTAAAAAGGTCTAAAAAAAAACGCAGAACTAGAATCAAATTTTAAGGGACAAAGCACAGGACATGGGGTGTCTTCCGCAGCATTAAGTGTTGGTGCATCAATCAAAAGTATTAGAAAGGCTGCGGGTTGTTCCGAAAAAAGGAAAACGTTCAATCGATTTTATAATAAACCTTTAATTTCAAAAGATTGCTTAGCTAATTATATTAAGAAATATATTTTAAACACATTTAAATTTTAAACCTTGTGGTTTCCTTATTATTATTTAACTTTTTAACTAATATCGCCATATTCTCTAAACACCTACCTGGTGTATTTAATAGGATGTGCCCAATCGAAGTATAATTAAGGATTAAACGACTTACCTGTAAGGAAGTTCAATCCAAATTATACGAGATTGGTCACATCCTATTAGACGCCTTCCCATTTAGATATTCATGTATTTTTCATGCAATTTCCTTAAGTACTAGTCAACCCGCCCTTGGCGATCTTAGTATTTCAGGAAAGCTTTAGAAGTCTACTGAAGTACCTAGCAGACATCATGCCGGCTGCCATGGCGTGTTTTTCTTATCTCTAAAACTTGCGTATGACGTGCTACGAAGTATCACTACCTGGTGTATCTAATAGGATGTGACCAATCTCGTATAATTTGGATTGAACTTCCTTACAGGTAACTCGTTTAATCCTTAATTATCATTTTAAGAAATTACTTGTGCTGATTGCGCGCTACTAGCTTACTTTTTTTTTCTACATTGGGAGCTTCTTTAAACGATCATGACAAGATTTTGATTTGATGTAGAACTTAAGAGACATACTCTTGTTTAATTCTTTTTTAGCGTATAATTTTTTGAATAGCTATAATGTACTAAACCTGTGCAAATGTAGTTTACAATAAATTGAAATTTTTTTTTCCCCAAATCAGAAAGGATTACTCTTTAAAAAAATTACTTTGCTTAAACTGCGTGTTTTTCCACTTTGCCAAACTTCTATTTAAGTTAGCATTACGTTTGAAATTAACGCGATTTCCTCCGTTTTGCTTATATTAGAGGTATGCTTAATAGGTTTGTCAATAATGGTCCTTACCTGATGTCTGAACTCGTCGGCGTCTTGTCGTGCTTAATAGGTTTGTCAATAATGGTCCTTACCTGATGTCTGAACTCGTCGGCGTCTTGTCGTGCTTAATAGGTTTGTCAATAATGGTATTTACCTTACTTACTTACTTACGTCCACGACAAGACGCCGACGAGTTCAGACATCAGGTAAGGACCATTATTGACAAACCTATTAAGCATACCTCTAATATAAGCAAAACAGAGGAAATCGCGTTGAAGAATCTTCAAAAGGACAAATCAATTAAAATCTTACCGGCCGACAAGGGCAATGCAACAGTGATTTTGGACACGGAAACCTATGACCAGAAAGTTAAAGAGGTACTTGCTAAAGGAAACTATAAACTTCTCCCAAAAGATCCGACGCAATCAATCGAAAGTAAGGTTTATAGAATTTTGAAAAAGTATTCCAGATATATTCCGGACAATATAAGATCTCAACTTACACCACATTATAGCAAGCCTCCTCATCTATACGGACTTCCCAAAATTCACAAAGATGCAATGCCCTTACGCCCAATTACAAGTTCCAGAAATTCTCCAACAAGCAATCTGTCTAAATTCCTTTTGAAAATTATTCAACCTCTTACAGGCAAGACCGCTTCATTTGTAGAAAATTCCAACCATTTTGTTCGTATTCTTAAATCTTTTGTTTTAGGAACCGAGGATAGACTTGTCAGTTTTGATGTCGAAAGTATATACACCAATGTTCCAATAAAGGAATCGCTAAATATTATTAGAAAGAGACTGGTTGATGACGAATCCCTTTATGAACGTACCAGCCTACCGCTGGAGGGAGTGATGGAGTTGTTGGAGTGCTGCCTACATAACTCTTATTTTCAAGTGAAAGATAGGTTTTATGCTCAGGATGACGGTCTGCCAATGGGTTCATCGCTTTCGCCAGTGGTAGCCAATATTTACATGAAGTGGTTCGAATCACACGCGGTTGATACCGCAACATATAAACCTAAGCTCTGGCTGAGATATGTTGATGATACTTTTATTGTCTGGACCGGAAATGACCAACAACTTTCAGAATTTCTTCACCACCTAAATAACATAAGACCCACCATTAAATTCACAATGGAGTTGGAGCAAAATTGTCAAATTCCTTTTCTTGATGTACTTGTCACACGAGTAGAAAGCGACATCAGAACAACAGTCTATCGTAAACCCACTCACACAGGACAATATTTAAATCAAGGTTCAAATCATTCTGCTACAACCAAACGAGGCATAATCAAAACTTTGTATAACAGAGCCGTTCAAATTTGTAACAATTCTCATGACTTGGAAATCGAAATAAGAAACATTAAGAAGGATCTGCAGCAGAATGGTTACAGCCTGAAACTTATAACAGATACTATTTCTAAATTTCAATAAACAGGACAGAGATTACAAGACCAAAACCAGGCAAATGCATTCCTTACAATTCCATACGTTAAAGGAGCATCAGAGAAAATTCGAAGAGTAGCGAAAAACTTTAATATTAAAACAGCCTTTAAATCTAGTAATACAATTCGAAGCCTTCTTAGTAAAACAAAACCGGAGAACGAACAAAATAAGGAATGCATTTACCAAGTTCCTTGTGAGTGTGGTGAATCATACATAGGCGAAACTAAAAGACCACTATCTGTTAGGCTTAAGGAACATCAGACGAATACCCAAAAAGGTGAAACCACGAAATCAGGAATTGCCGAACATGCATGGTCAAAACAACACCGAATGAAGTGGGCAGAAGCAAAGGTTTTGCACAAGGAGTCACACTGGAAGAAACGAAAATTCCTTGAAGCTGCCTTTATTGGGCAGAATCAGGGTATTTTCAGTAAACCAAGTGTTGAAATCCCAAATATTTGGAAGCCCTCCTTGGGCGGAGCCAACTTCTTAAACTTCAAGGTTGAGTGATTTCTCACTATATATAAGTACTAATTAGCCTTAGGAATTGATTGTAGTTTACACCTGAATACGATCAGAGATTGTACTGATCGAAACGTCGTGTATAAATAAAATATAGACAATGGAAGTCCGAAACACAGAGTTAATTTCAAACACATCATTGTCTCAAACTTTCAAACAAACATTAGCATTACGTCTTATAGAAAAACGGTTTGTTTACCCTAGAGGCCCTCTATACATTTAACAGTTGTTGTTTTACCAGAGGTTGGCAACTTCTATTGCCCTCTCTTTCTAGTTTTTTTCATTTCATTTGCATGTAAAATGGATTTTATGAAATGGAGTGATGTTTTGTTGCCTCTTTTTATAATTTCCCCAGACAGTTTTTGAAAGATTGAAAAAAAACAAATAGTGAATACACACGATAGATAATATTAAAAATGTATATAATTGGTAAAATATAAAGTCTCCTATATTTTGTTACTCTTTTTCTTGCGTTGTGTTTGTAACTACTGCTTGTAGCTCACTTACCTCGCAAATCCGACTATTTTTATTAATTTTCCAGCTTGGTAAATGCATGTTTTCTTTTCACTTTTCCCAAGTTTCTTTCTCCGTTGGACAACGGAAAAATACAAATTTGTCAAGGCACGTATTTTTACAGTTTTTGATACAGCAAAATTCCATTTGTAAATCTGACGTTTCTTAATCAAAAATCTGACAGTGTCGGAAACGCGCTTTTCGCATAATATTTTTAGTCAAAACATTATTATATTTTTTCGGCTGCTTGTCAAAGTACCGTAAATGTCCTCATTTTCTTTTTAAATCATATAAAAAACGCGAGTAAACTACGACGCACAGGTCTATTTTTTTGCACACTGCGCCGAATCAAGCGGTTGAGAGAAAAATGAACTTCCTTCGGTCACCAAAATTTTCGGAGCAAAATTATAAAGTTAAAAAGCAGTCTCTCGGCTATAAATTTAGTTTTAAGTGCATTTGGAAACCTGAGGAATTGAGACCACAAGAACATTCAGTGGTTGGCCAACCAGAAGACCTGCAATCCAGCAATATTGGTAAGTGCCTAACTCTCTTGTGCGTCCGACATGTTTTCCTTTTTATCTTACACAGTGGGGAGATCCCGCTGCGAAATTCTTACGGTCCTTTGAAGTCAATAACAACGTCTATCGTCGACATTTTGGCCCTATCGAACCGGATAGGAGCCAGCGCAACTCAAAAATTTAAAATTAATTATTAATCCTAAAAATAAATTAATCAAAGTGCGTTCATTTGGACGAGTTAAACTGGACTTTGACTCATCCAGGTGACTTTAATTTTTTTCCTATTTTTACCCGAAATTGTTTCGCCGCTTGGAACTGATCCGATACATTCGATTCGCAGCTCCACCACTCAGCCAAAAACAATCTCGTCCTATTAATCACCTATCGCCTCGCCGGTGTGTGAACAAACGAATGCACTATAGATAAGAACCGGTGTTTTCGTGGGTTTTGGACATTTTCTTTGCAGTTTAACCTGAAAAGCATTCCGGGGTATTATTTTTGTTTACGTTTCGAAAAATAATTAAACGAAAAATAAACTTCGAATTCCGCGTACGGAAAACGGTGTTTTCGAGTGTTTCATGTGCAGTGTGGTTATCATAATCCCCTTTGAACAAAATATTGGCCCTCTTAAACGCGTTTTTAGTAAATAAATGTCAGAAAAAGACAAAATCGCGCAATTGGTGCTCAGACGCAAAGTACCTCTTGCTAGACTCAAAGAAATATGCGAATATGCCGTTAAAAATACAGCTGATCAGTTTTATAAACAAAACCTTTTGGCTCGAGTTAATTTTGTTGAAACAATTTATGATGAATTTCAAGAAGTTCATAATGAGATTATCTCCCTCATATCTGAGGCCGAATTTGAGGCTGGTCAGGTCAGGGCTGCATGTGACTCATATCTGTGGCAGATCCGTGCCAGAAAATCGGATATTGGGTTAACTACCCTGGCATCACCCTTGGTAAGTCAAGTTCAACCCTCTAATGTAATGACCAAGTCTTAAATTAGATATTTCCATTCCTCAATTTGATGGTATTTTAAAAATGTGGCCTACATTTTTTGAGTTGTTCAATAGTCTAGTTGATAATCAGGTAGAAATTTCTGACAAAATTTAGGTATTTAATGACTCGTTTGACAGGTGATCCCTTCAATCTCATAAAAAATGTCATTGTCTCTGAGGACAACTACCAAATTTGTTATGATATGCTAAAGGACCGCTATCAAAACAAACGAAGATTGGCTACATCATATTTTAATTCGTTCTATGAGGCCCCATGTCTAAAACCTAATCCTAGTTCAAAAGACTTGCGATATCTTATTGACACTTTCTCTGAAAATATATCAGCCCTAAAGGCGCTTAAATTTAAAGTTGAGGAATGGATTTCTTAACCTTTAATATTCTGTACAAGAAACTTGATTTTAAAACTCGTCAAGAGTTTGAAAATGGTCATGTCAAGATTGACATGCCTTCCTATGACCATCTCAAAATTTTCTTAGCAAATAAATGTAAGGCTCTAGAAACAGTACAGGATACAGTACCTTCAGTACCTAAAAATTCTAATCCAGATAAATATAGGGGTTATTCTACAGGTTATGGTGCTTCTGGCTACGGAAAAAAGGGTCCAGCAGGTGTCTATCACCATTCAATGGATGACACCCGGGAAAACTATCAAAAGGGTGAAAAACAAAAATGCCTGTTGTGTGACAAAGTTATTTATTGTCAGAGGTTACTAACTATCATTGCCAACACACAATTTTAAACATTTCCCTAGAAATTGTCAAATCCAGTTTCTCACCTCTGGTAAAACAATAACTGTCAAAAATCGTAAACAGGGCCTTTAGTTTACTCTACACCGGCCATATTGGATCGCCCATATTATTTTTGTGAGACTGCCCTATTTTAAAAAAGTGTCAAGATAATTAGAACAATTAAAAGCTTGTTAAGTAACACGAAAAAAGTTGTAATAAAAATAGGAAATAAACCTCGAAATAAACTCTCCTTAATTCCTCGTGATTTCACCGAGAGGCAAAACTGGGGTTGTTTGAAATGGAATTGTTAATCTCCCCCCGAATAACCGGCTAATTTAAAGTTAATTTCGTGCTAAGCCTTTGCCTCCACCTCGGTCTGTTTTTAACGATTTGGATAAAGCTTCCGTTAATTTCGTTTGTTTTTTCCATTTACCTATTAGATTAAATATACGCCTTCCCAAGCAACAATTATAGTTAAAGCGTAGTAATATTTCCTACAAAAAACTATTTATAGGAAAAATTTCATTATTGTCACTTAGTGTGGTAACTATTACCGTCAAAAAATTACCATATTGCCGTAAAAATATAAATTTATACGCGAAAGTAATATATTCTACTATACAGACCGCTTCAAGCTACTGCGAACATAGGGGGAATCAAGTCCAATTTACTCTCCGTGCCGTACGACCGAGGTGGATTCGAAGCACGCTGCAGTGTTATCTTTTGGAAATTCATTTTGTTTTTATTATTTTGTTTTATTTCTGCCTTGCTCGAGAAACAGATGGGTAAGTTCTTAATTGAAATAATACATTTTTAAAACTAAAAATGGATGTCTACGAAGTTGCCGAAAAAGTGCAGATGGTCAAATGGTCAAATCGTCATAACCCAACACACGTTCGATATTGGTCGAGGGAAAATTTGCATTTGTATTTTGACGTAAGAACACAGTATCCCTAAAAACTAAATGTTTGGGGGGGGGGTATTGTAGGGGAACACGTAATTGGGCCATTTTTTATTAACGGCAATTGCAATTTGAATGATCCTAGATACTTGGATCTACTCCAGCAGCACATTATTCCAACTGCTAGGCAGTTGTTAGGTGTAAGATTTGGTGAAACATGGTTTCAACAAGATGGTTGTTCCGCTCACAATGTTGGCCTTGTTAGGGAATATCTTGATAATGCATTTCCTAATCGGGTTATAAGTACACGGGGAACTATTTTATGGCCAGCTCGATCTCCCGATCTTGCTCCTAATGACTTCTATCTGTTTTTGAAGAAGCTTTTCAAATTATCACCCCTAACATGCTTGGAAACGTTGGAAGGGGTTTTTATAGTAGGCTCGGATATTGTCTAGCCGAGCAAGGAGGACTTTTCGAACATTTGCTTTAATTTTTTTTTGACTGGGAGAATCTTTTTGGTTTTTAGAATGTATTATTTTATTTTGAGAACTTGCTTTTATTTTGTTTCTCCTTATTATTTTCATTGTAACACGTCACTGATAAATCTGAGCAGTTGACAATAAAACGCTCTTATTTATCAGTGACAAAAAATAAGAAAATTACGTTATAAAAATTTGCGTATTTATTGACCAAATTCCGGTTTCATTGACTACGCTCCACACAGCACCGTGGTTAGAGGCGTACTAAATACAAGGCGAACGGCAGCGAAAGGCGATCGGAAGCCTGAGTGTTGGTTGCTTCACTGATAGGCGTGCGGTGTCTCTGCATGTACGTACACTGGCAAATTAGACTTCTTTCGCCCTATGTTCGCAGTAGCTTGAAGCGGTCTGTATAGTAACTACACTTCAAATTGCACCGTGGTTAGAGGCATACTAAACGCAAGCCGCGAACGGTGATCGCAAGCTTGAGTGTTGGTTGCTCCACTGATAGGTGTGCGGTGTCCCTGCGTGTAGGTACACTGGCAAATTGGACTTCTTCCGGCCTATGTTCGCAGTAGCCTGAAGCGCTCTTATGCCCTAACTCTATTAGGGTCGGCACTAATGTTCTTCCGCATACGTATCTGTCCACAGCGTCAAAATAGTGCCTAGCCTTATTAGGTCGGGCCCTAACTGTGTTTCAATAATTCCCTATTATCGCTGTGCCTTTTTTTATTAAAGAAAACAGAACTGTGCCCAATGCACATGAATTTTTTTTGTAGATTTTTTGTCCTCAATACGATAGAGCAGGTTCACGGGCCAAAGCTTGATAAATGCCGGCATAAATTGAAATGTCCTGCATGGACAGTGTCCATTTTAATCCATGAAAGTTTTTTAACAAATTGCTGAATGCTGTTCTATTTCAGTTTTTCATTTTTTTTTTGTCATTCCTATCGTAAGCTCTAAATTGAATGCTTTAATTAAATAAAAGGGTAAAAACACATTCACGTATTTTGTGGCAGTGCAAAAATACATAGGCGTGCGCAGGTGGCCTTGGTCCCCCTTTAATATATGTTTAATAGTGAAGCATAATTTTTAAAGTGCTACATATAGGGCGAGTTTGTAAATTCATTAGATTTTTTTCACCGATGTCATGGGTTTTTTGACAAATTCGATGAGCCATCGAAAATTAAGAAAACGCGATAAAAATCAGTCAGAATTTAGCTATAGCTTAGATTTTTTTTTCTCCCAATTGAGATATTTGTGCTTTTACGAAAAAATCCCATGTATTATAATAAAGACGAACGAAAAATCCTCGTAGGGTTTGAGGAGGATATGGTGAGGATAATACTTATGTCCATCTTATACAAGCCCAAATTGAAGATTTATTTATCTCCTTATTCTGAGTTTATACAGCAAATGAAATAAAACAAGAAATAAGAATTAGCCCTGCGATTGGTCAAACCTGATCATGTGATCACAAATATAGTTTTTTATTAGGTGTTCTTATCATTTTATTTTGCTGTTTAAACCCAGCATTAGTCCCAGAAAACGGTCTTTCAAATAGTTTTAACGCGACTTCTTATCAAGTCGGCTGCAATCTTTATTAAAAAATATCCACAAATTAAAAAAAAATAATAACCACAAAAAACAGGTGATTAAGTGACGTTAATGACATTCATCAGAAAGGCTCACTGGCCTCCAAGGTCGGTGAGCATTGATGCCATCAATTGGTGAATTGCGTGTAATCAAACGGATAATTTAAGAACCCGATGAATATACCCAAGAATCATAAATGAATTTACAAACTCGATTGTTTTCATTGGTGAGCTCATCGGTGAATTTACAAACTCGCCCATACCACCAGGACCGGTATTCTCGTAACTAAATACGCTCGGCGTTTCGTACTCGCTGACCGTATGATAACGTAATATTTGCATACCACGTGACCAAAGTAAGTAAAATGGTATTCACGTATATTGAACGCAAGGCGTCGACGAAGTGCGCTCAGCGCGTGGCCACCGTTTGAGAAACACCTACCATTTTCCGGCTGTTTTGCCCTCCGCGCGTACGATTTTCCTACCCTACAATACTTTGTAGAGTGCTGCAGAAAATATAGTAGTTTTTTCAGTTTGCGTTTTTATTAATAAATAGAAAAATTAAAATCTCTTATTAGTAGCTTGGGGACGGGTGACAAACACGTACATATGAACCCTACTATTTGATGCTCGATGTAAGACAACTTTTTTTTCCAAAAAATTGCAACAAAAACTTTTCTTATCAAAATCGATATCAAAATAATGGAGCATCCGTATAATACTAGAAATAGAAGCAATCAAAATTCTGTAAAACCAAGGGTAAAAAAAGCCATTGGTCAGCGGTGCTCTTTGTATCTTTCATCGGACGTGTACCAAAAAATATCTGGTTTTGTTAGGCTCCTGCCCACATTAATTGTTTTTTTTTTTCAAAAATAAACTAAAAGCTTTCATGAAATATGAAATTAGCAAACATGAAATAAATAGCTTAATTGATATAAAAAATAATTAGCAAACAATATAGGTAACTACCTTTATTTCTGTGTTTTCGTCTGTATTTTCTTTACTTTTCTGAAATATCACATTTTTCACATTAAATACCATTTTTATGTTTTTTATCTTTTATCATTTTATTTATTCATAAATGTACTAAAAATTATTATTTTCTTTTTTTAATTCAATACTTCCATGAAAATATAAATTTTTCCACGCGCGAGGTTTCTCTTGTGGATGTATGAATTCTGTGTTTGTTGTTGAATTGGTTAGGTTATTTTTTGGGTAACAAATACCTTAGAGTTTTATTTTCTGTTTTTTAAAATGTAGAATACGCATGTTTACTATAATTATAAGGTATAACTTACTAGATATATAAGTAACTATTGTGAAACCATTTTAACAATAAATGCTATATAATAAAGTATCAATATCAATATACGACCGTACCGGGAACACCACTTTCCCTGACTGAGTGCCGGAATAAATTTAAACTTTTCCGCACTGAGTGCGGAATTTTTTTGTAAGTGTGCGGTTAAGTCTCAGGGTAAACTTTTTCCCGCACACTGGACGGGAACGTGCTACGAGTTTATATCACAGGGTCAAAGGGCGGGTTTAACTGAGCTAAACCAAACCATCAAGTAATTTTTTAAAGGATCAACACTTGTACAAGTCACATTTGATTTACCCTTTCTGAAATACGGCTCGAAATCGATCACACAATGGCCTCTTTCTTACACATAGAAAAAGAAAAGGAGCGACAAGGCTAACAAGAAATAAAAATGCAAAATTCGATGATGCCAAGATGTGCTAAGCGAATTTGATTCTGTCTGCTCGCAGGGCAGCGCGTTCGGCAGAGAGAATACGAAAAGTCGTCGGTCAGCGTGCCGCTGAGCGCGCTGTTCGCTATTCGTTTCGCTTAGCGACTTCAAAACGTTACGTATTACGAGAATACCGGTCCAGTACTACCACGGTTTCTTGTTCGCACGTACACGCACACTGTCTTTAAGCCCTATGCCCATGCAAGGGGTTTTTTGAATCGCGCGTGTCGACCTTGAAAATGAAGGGTGAAAAGTTGCATGCCTTTTCTGTTCACACCTATGCATCTTTTTTACATAGAATAATAATAGGTTAAATCTGGTGACTTTTCTGGTTCCAAATATTGATCAATAAATGTTTTGGGGTATTGGTATTGGGAAGTATATTAAATTGTCGCTAGATGACGCCAGAATACATTTTACCAAAAATCTGAATAAAATTTTATAATTATTATTTATATTAAAGGGCTGAAATATTATATTTTGTTCTACAGTTTCTTAAATATTGTCATAAATGGACGACCTAAAATAAGACAAAAAAAAATTCCAAGTACCCACTTTTTAAATTTTAATTTTTAGTACAGTTTTAAAATTCATTTTTTAGTCGCTAAAATTAAATTTTTACCAAGATATCTATCCGTAATAATTTAAATTTGTTAAGAATGATTACATTTAAATGGAACACTATATTATCCATAAAAATAGTTATATTAAAGAATTTCCATATAGAAAAGTCCTAAAAAAATTGGCAAGTCTGTATAATTATATCCTCTATAGCCAAGTGCCAAAATGTATGTAGAAGAATGTATAATAAAGACTTGTGTAGCTCGCTTAACTGGCAACTTGTTAATTGTGTTATCTGAAATAAATAAAAAACAAATAACAGAAAAAATATTTTTGATATAAAATGTTGGCCTATTTAGTATTAAAACCCAGACAAAAAAACCCAATAAATTCTCATCAAAATTGGTGAGTTTTTGTATTGTTTTATAGCTGTAAAAACTGATATAGAAACAAAATTTACGAGATTTGTCTTAGTTTTTTTACAAGTTTGTTCCACATACCACATAGAAAGCTTATAAAACCTGATATTGGTTTATGGAAATTTTTATATGTATATCTCAATATAAGTTACATCATAATTTAAATAATCTAAAAATGGATCTCATATTAAAGTTCTCTTTTTGTTGTTGACGTGCACATTATGGAGCTGATGAATACTACAGTACAGTTGTTCACTTTCCATACTTCCTGGCTTTTAAGTTGATGCATGCATGATGACGACATTGTAAAACGGTTCATTTGCTGAATTTTTTTTAAGTGAGTTTATTGTGATGGCAGGAACCAACACCCAATTGTAGTTCTTGACCTAAAAATAAAATAAAGTTACAGATCAAGCAGAAGAACTCTAGTGTCAGTACCCAGATAGTATGTGAGGATATTTTTGAGCAATTAGAATAATTTACATTAATTGACAATACGTAGGTACACAAGATTTTTCTGTTGTTAGGACCTCGATGAAATAATTTTTTTAAAAGGATAATAGACAATATGTTTGCTCATACCTTGTTTATTCTTTTTAAAACTATAAATCTGAAGGTTTGTTCTAGCTATAGAGCCCCAAATTGAGACATTGTAACTACCTAAACTGTCATTTTATAGTTAGTTAATTTCTATGGACATTGTTATTCAATGCAACAAGAGCAGCCATCAAGAGCGCTTCCAATCTATAAATTCAAATTAACTACAAGCTTTGCTTTAAGTATAACATTCACCTCCACCTTCATACTTAGGAGGGGGGGAGAAAGGGCTTAGAGGCTCAAGTCCCTGCCAAGGGCCATTCAATATCACCTCCTAAAGATTGAATTTTTTCCCAAAATCAAGAAAAATGATGATTTGTAGACTATGCTGTTGTTCAAGCCCCCCCCCCCAGAAACAATTTCTGAACATGCCACTTTTTTACACAGGCTGTTGTATCTCATTATCACAAATGCTTAGGTTACAACAGTCGCGAAAAACCTGATATTTTCAATTTTCACAAGGACACAAGAAAATTGACTGATCTAGTCGAAACCCAATACTAAAAAGCGCTAACCAAAGCAACCCAACCACATAAATGGTAAATTGTCATAACTTTTGCCACAGCCTTTATTAGCATACAAATTAATTAAGTACTTACTATGGTCGTCGATCCACATAATTTATTTCTTGTTGAAGCAGCTCTCTCAATCACAAAAACTTTTGCAAAACATAAACAAAAAAAATGGAAATTTGACAAGAGAATGTCGTTCTGGAAATAATTTTTAACATTTGTAAAAAAATGTCCCTAGAATTCCCCAGACATGCATGCGATTCTAGTGGAAAAATAGAACATGTTCTATTTTCAATGTTGGCATTCCCGCGTGCATCTTAAAATATATTTTTAATTTTTAACAGGTGTCCTCATGATAAAGTTTTAAAAAAATATTTTAGGTTATCTTAATCGTCAAAAAGATGCACGAGACACGCACGAGGTGTTGCCAACATAGGTATTTCTAGGAAATTTGGGCAAAAATGCATGCAAATTCATGTATTTCTGGTGAGTTTCGTGGAAACGCGCCGGTGTGAACAGGAAACGCCGAGTGCCCACCCCGCTTCAAAGGACCCTGCATGGACACGCATAGGTGTGCACAGGGCTTTAGAGTTTTGCGCTCTGCTACTGTTACTTTCTCTACTGTAATATTAATTCTTATTAGCAATGGACGGAAAAAACCTTTTCCTCTGGATGGTGCAATAAGCGTGCGGCTCGGCAAATAACGCTGTTTATGGACATACCCTATTTCGATGAATGCTATCCATATTATTGATATTTCTGCCTTTGGTGGATGGAAGCCTTCGTCCGCGTAACCAGGCTGAATGCGCCTTTTTTAGCCGACTGCCGAGACCGAGACAAATGAAGGCGGAGCTTTGAATAACGTAAAAAAATGATAAGTAAGTCGGTTCCGTAATTTTCTAAGTAATTTTCTAAGGGAATAATTTTTTTTAACTCTGCCAGCTACCAGGTGCTGCAAGAGCAAACTACGGTCAACTATGAAGAAAGAAAGACTTCAATCGTTGTTGTTCCTTTTTTCTAGACAAAGAAGAACTAATAATGTAGGTTATGATAAAGTCATAGATCGATTTAAGGTTTTCCTAGACAGAAAAATATTGTTTTAATCGGGAAAAAATTAATTAGGTTGGTTTTATTGTAAAAAATAAAGATGTTTTATTGGCTCTGTTTAAAGGATTAATAAAAAAATTATAAAATATCTTATTATGATTTTAAATTCTTATTGTTTTTTGGTCCTCCCTAATCCAAAAAATGCAAATATATAATTTTAATTAAAATATCTGTGTGGTTTTCTTTTTAATTTTTTGAAGGGTCAATTATTTCGTTATTTGCGGAAAATAAATAAAATACATAAGAGCAGTGCAATGGCTCTGAAAGAGGCTTAAGCACCTAAGCCCCTCCCTCTGCGTCCGATGGTAATAACATTACATAAAACTCGGTTGTTTTTTTGTTACTTTAAGGTCGTAGTTACAATCTGGGGAATTTTTTTTACCAACACTGTACGGGAAATCAATTTAACTATGTCGACATGATTTTTTTGCAAAATGTATTTGTTTTCCATGGCAACAAGGAAACTTTTTTATTTTTATCCACAATGGGACACCAGAGATTTTTTAGCACTGGGTCAAAAATTTGGGGTAAGGTTACTTATTTTGACTTTTCGCGTTCTGCGCCCCTAAAGCACATAAGTATAAAATGTTTAGGGTTGCATTTACAGGTGCATTTATAATTGAATTGGAAACACTCCCGCTACCTGATACCGACAACAGGTTAACTTAAAAGCATGCAGATTTAAAAATCGACTACTGGCGCTAAACGAAATAATCGTATTATAGTCTTTCCAACCTCTAAATGGCGCTTTACTAACCTGTTTTGTTAGTACTTAAGTATCCGTTTGTTTTTGAAACTGAGGTGGGGATCTAAAAATCTATCCTTTGCACTTCAAGATTTCACTAGTACACTTGCATATAACTATGCCGCAATAATTTAAATTAAAACAAAATGGTTCAATCAAAATAGAAACAAAATTATGTAGGGTTATGTGCGCCGAATGTTTTTATGCTAATTCCTAGTAATCCCGGCGAGCCAGTAAAGTTCTCTTGGTTCTTTAATAGACTCGTGGTAATGCCCGCACAGCGCTAGGCCTTTTTCGGCGGGCGACCGCACATGCGGAGTGGCTTCATATTTGTTTTATAACAATGTTTTTGAAAACACATTTTTGAAAGATAAACATAACCTCGAATGGTTTTCTGTCAGAAAGCGTAAAATTACTCTTCTTTTCCACTGCGGCCCGATTTAAGGTTTGTTGACAAAACACCTGCAGTCACCAAGGAATCATATAAATTCTGCAATCTATCGGCCAACACTTGAACTGCGTGTGTCTCCCAAATTCAATGAATGACCGGTGTTCTTTTCCACAGTGCACAGGCTTTTAGAAAAAAGGAAACTTAGTTTTTATTTTCCCTAAAGCAAGGAAATATAAAAAGAAAAATGTAGTCTAAAGGAAATTGTGAGTATTTCTCTCTCTTTTTTTTTGTAAATCGGGTTTGTTCTAAACCGCAATTATTTTGAGGCTTTTACTAGTTTCTACATCAAATCGGATAAATATTCCTTTTCAACCACCCCAATAAGTTTAAAAAGCTCCAACTATAAGATTATCTGGCATGGCTTTGTTAGTGCCTTTGGCCTGGCCGGAACACTGCCAAAGCCAACCGCAATTTTGAATTTTCTTCTTTGTTTTTTAAAGTTATCTTGGTTAAACAATTTGCACAACATTTGGGCCATTATAGTATCTCATAGTTATATATGGTCTCCTCTAATTTTATCCTTCTTTTAGCCAGAGTCCTTATATTGTCTCTTAGCTGACTGTTGTACTTATCTGAAATTATAGCCTTTCTTTTGCTCGATTAGAGAGCTTAGAAGCATATTGTTTAACCTCCCTTTAAAGTGGCTTACTGTAGCTGGCTAACAACAAAGCCACGTGTAAGTGTCGTTGAGTTGAATCTCAAATAGACTCGCAGAACTACTTCTCGTAGCAAACAAATATTGTCTTCATATTTGAGCCTTGCTTTTTTTATTTTCTTCCGCCATGACACCAGATTTCATAAAAAATAACTATTTTGTGAACCATTTTGGCTTTTTTGGTCGTTACGACACAAAAAATTCTTCAAAGTAGGATTAAGGTAAAAAAATGACGAATAGTTGTTAAAAATGTCAAATAAGGCCAGACAAAAACCAAGATACGGCCCAGGATAATTCCTCCACAAATAAGGGCAGGCCTTAACCTTATTAGTGTCGACACTAAATGCGATTAACAGCGTCAAAATAGTGCCTGGCCTTATTAGTGCCGGGCCCTAACTGCGTAGCTTTTTTATCTGACAATAATTTGCATTGCAATGGTCTTTCCTTATTGGCTTTGTTTAACAAAAAGTACACAGCATAATTCTTAAACTAAAATATCGAAAATAGTTAACAGTAAAATTGAGACTTAAGTTTCATCTCCCTACATTAAAGTCATTAGTTATACATCATCAAGGACATCTCCAGTCAGCCAGTTCTCCTAACCGCAGGTGGTTGGAAGGGGGAGGGGTTCAAATCTGTAAAAAATCATAAAAAGTAAAAATATAATAAAACCGGATATTATACTGTTACCAATATCATTAATTGAGTAAGATCAAAATTTTTTTGAAAAATACTTCACAATAATTCACTTGACACAGACCTAGTTTTTTAAGGTCAGGTGAGCGTTTAAGTGTTTTTCTGTCTAGTCTAGTTTACGCAAGTTTTAATTGCTGGTTCAAAATGGATAATGCATAATTTTTATATGCCTGTCTCTTTTATTTTGAAAGAATAAAAAGAGACCGACGCGACGTATAAAAACTAGGCATTATCCATTAGCCATTACGCATCAAAAGTTCGGTAAGCGGGGCATAAATTTCTATTCTTTACAAAGAAAGAATTAAAAAAAAACAAAAAATAATTCCTAACCTATAGGTAGGTACCATGTTGTAAATTTAACGAATAATGCTCTTAAAGGCGCAATTACACAGACGAACATGCTCAAATAAAAACTCGTGCAAAATATCTAAAATTTTTTGCGTGAACATTTTTGTGAGCTTTTCTTTGAACATTTTGTTCGGGTAAATTTTTGAGCAAATTATTGCTATCTATTTTGGAAACATATTTTTAAAGATGAGAATAAATAAAATTTCACATCAATGATCAGTGATCTCAATTCTTTAAAAAAATGGAACACCAACTTTTATTTAAAATTTTTGTGAAAAAAAGCCGACGGAAAGCGAAACATTATTATTGCCTCTACTATCAGTTTTGTCACATGGATTAGGGTTACTTATAACACTTTTTTCTTAGGGTTTTTCCCGGATTTTTTTGCCCGTGGTTTTTTTTGGGATTTTCTTGCGAGTTTTTTTTTATTTCCAAAAAAATTTTGAGTTTTTCAAATATCGGCAAAAAATTTAAAAATTGCACTTTTAAGCGGTAATCCGCGCCTCACTACTATGAGGAGTGGTGGGAAGGGGGATTTTTGTCGCTTTACTTTAACTTTAGCTTTTATTGTTGTTTTTTAATTCCTCACACCAGATTTACCTAGTTAGTTTAAGGTCCCAAGGGTTGCTTAAAAAAGCAAAATGCTGAAGATATAGATATTTATTGTCAATTTAATGTAATAATCAAGGTCGATTACTGACACTGAACCAACAATATGCAAAGGGCAACATTGCGATTCAAAAGAGTGGCCGGCCTACTACCTGCGAAATCCAAAACTCGGGATGATAGATCGGCGACACAGTCTACTAAATTACTGTTAAATTAAATTTTTTAGACAAGGGTTGGGTTCGTTGGGTTGTAAAAGTGGGTAATAAACGGGTATTATTTAAACCGAACGTGCTTTTGTTCATATATTTGAGATTTAATAAAATGTATATAGGTTTTTTAATTTGACTTAATTATTATTGTAAAAGACTAAACTAGGAAGTAAAATAAAGGGATATTCTTTTAAACGTAAATTTTTATCATTACATTTTACAGGCAACAGCAATAAAAAAGTGCCAATTATTTTTTTTTATTCTCGTTTTTTTACAACCCCAAAAAAGTTACAAGTATAAAAATCAGATCAATCGAAGTTGCTTATAAGGTAAAATGTGAATTTCGGCATCGAATCGTTTTTCCGTCGGAAAGTACTTGATTAAAAGTACCTTATTTCAAAACTTTGTTTTTCTATTTTCAGTTAAGTTCAATGAATTCCGATAACAATATATATTTTAAATTTGTAAAGAAATTTTTATAGCCCCAATTCTTCAAACAAATTTTGCTCAAGATTCTCTCCAAAATTTACGTGTTTTTTTTTTGTACGAGATTTTGCTCGAACACTTCTTTGAGCATTTTGCTCAAGAGGCTCGTGTAAATGTTTGTCGGTATTTCCACATCAAAGGAAAGTTTGTCTGTGTAAATGCGCCTTTAGACCTTAAAGAAGACTACAGGAGCTCTGATCTCAAGTTCACAAGAACCGGCGTGGCGGGGCGGACCGTCCATTTTGGATTGCGTTTACTAAAGGTAATGGTCAAACAGAATATAAAAAATAAATTATTTAGCTACAAATCAAAAATTTGTGAAATTTACTACACACTAACTTGCAAAAGACCGGAAATACATATTTTAAACTCTAAATGAAAGAAATCAGGAAGGCTTACCATGCAAGTTTGCTAGCAATATCGTTTTTAAATTAGTCAAAAAATACTACATGCTTACCTCTAAATTTCGATTCCAAGTGCCCCATGCCCAAAGATATGTAGCAGTTCTTCCAACCACGGTATTTTTGAGGTTCTCACATTACCTATTATTACAACCAACTGCCCAGACCACATGTTTGATCTTATCATGGCCCGCATCTGACTAGTGACCACCGATTGACGGCTGGCAGGGTAGCCGCCGATCGTGTGTGCTCGGTAACTAGCCGAACGGATTGAAATACTTGTCTCTTGGGAAATGAACTTCTATCCTGGACTGAAATAATTTCTTTTAAATTTGTACTCCTCTTGACAGATAAAATAAAACCAAGATATTAGGAATCTTGTTGGGAGAATTCGTAAATTCTATATTGGAGGAAAAAGATATAATGCTAAAATAAATTCATTTATGACGAAGAAATAAAAAACAAGCTAATTTGGGATCTTGTCTCAAGCGGAGTTTTTTTTTCAGTGTACCTTTTATTTTACTCCGTACACTTGATTTAAGAAAAAAACGCATACGTGCTGTCATAAAATTGACCTTTCTAAAAGTGTATAATATATACGGACTACCAGCTAAAATACCTAAATCTTCAAAAGTAAAAGGTCTCTAAAACTGAAAATATTTTTTTATTTAAATTAAAGGCAACCTTATCTTTATATTAAATTTTCCATAATACTAAAAAATCAGCAAAAATAATGTTTTAGTAAAGTCTTTATTGCACAATATCAAATTATCACTCGAGTAACGGACGAAGGCTGTTCTATAAAGAGGGCGGTAACCCATTTTGATGTTGATAAAATAACAATAATACGATGGAAACAGCGCTGGATTGACAACAATTCGACGAATAGGAAACTTGGATTAGGACACAAACGATGGTAAACTTAATACTAATTATTTTAACTTAAAAAAGAAGTAAAATAAATAATTTAGTATTTAATCGGATCACCATTTACAATACAATACAAGCTGCAAACGTCTGGGCATTGAAAAGATTAAATTTTGAAAATACTGATGGACTTCTGAGAGCTGATCCAATGCGGCATATAACTCTTCATGCATTTCGTGGTCTCCAATTCCTTTGGTATATTATTTTAACGATTCGACCCCATATATTTTCCATTGGGTTAAGGTCAGGGCTGTTGGCTGGCCAAGGAAGTGTTTCTATATTATTATTCTGAAACCATTGGTGAACAACATTAGCCGTGTGTGCTGGACAGTTGTCCTGCTGATAAACGAAGTCATTATTTTTATGTAAAGCCTGTACAGATGGCAGCATAGCGTTTCCGAGGATTTCAATATATCGTTCACTATTGAATCTTCCTTCGATTCTCCAAAAAAAACCCAAACCTCTAGCACTAAACCAGCCCCACATGATTACAGAAAAATGCCCAGCTTTTTTAATCTGGTTTGTATATTCGGGTTCAAATCAAGAATTTGGTGACGATAAACTAAAATTCTCCTGCTGCTTGAAGATGATTGAAAGATTTTTTCGTCAGTGAAAACCACCCTCTTCCAGAAGTCATTATCACAAAGAACGTTGTTCAGTGCAAAAATCACTCTGGCCTGTTTTTGTTCTTCTGTTAGAAAAGGCTTCTTTGCAGCAACTCGACAAGAGACTTCTGATTTCGTTACTCTTCTATTTACTGTTGCTAAAGAACCCGGAAATATTGTTACATGAGCTGCTTCAACCGACGTTGAAAAAGGATTTTGTCTGAGATGGTCAATAAGTCTCTCATCTTGCACTTCGGAACTTACTTTTGGTCATCCTGATCAATATTTCATTTTATCAAGTCCAAAATGGGTGGCCGCTCTTTTATAGACCAGCCGTCTTCTATAACTCGAGTGATAATTTGAACTTTTGTAAATGTTGATATCTGTGGCATTTTTAAGGATGTCTCACTGAATTTTAAGCTGTCAGGCATACTAAGCTGGTGGTGCCTTATAATAGTATACACTAATGGAAAGCAAAATTTCGTGCCATAGGAAAAAATGCATGTATGAGTTTTTTTCCGAAATCAAGTGTACGTATCTAGGGTTTAATAGAAATTTTGTTTGAGTTTATAAATATTAAAATGTATTTCTTAGTCGTTGTGTTAGAAGTGGGGCCTCCACTTTCTCATTTGTCCCGGCGCCTTCACACCCTGTAATCTGGCCCTGGGCCTGTATTCTTGACACCCATGCCCGTAAGTATGAACAAATTTTGCACTTCTCACCTGCTTTGAACCATGTGAAACGAGAGAGAGGCAAATATTCACCGGTGACTACTCACCTCGCAGGTCGTCAAGGATACGGGCCCTCGTCAGAACAACTCCCGCGGATTCATTTCCCCGCGGAAATAGATCGTGAAAGTAAGTTCATCCGTGGATGTGAGAATTTTGCTCACCTCACCTCACGAGCCGTCAAGAATAGGCGACCGGAATAAAAATGCTACCTAGGGTTCCCCTTTCTTTAGAATTTTCTATTAAATCAAAAATAAATAGGAGGTAAACATCATCATTGTGTTAAAATAGAAAAGCTTAAGTTTTCAGCGAGTTGTTAACGTTAAACAGAATATTCTGAAACGTGACAGTTACTATCTAGCTCCAAAGAAACGCTTTAACTTCCCGTTTCCTTTGTACAAAGATAATATATTATATAAGTACCCATCACACAAAGAGAATTTGTGCGTTCCAAAATTATGACGTAAGGGATTTGAAGATAAATGTTCAAGTTTAGCTTAGGGGTATACAAACAGTCTTTGTAGCTACACTCCATCTTTTATTCGCATTCGAGTAATTAGTATTCCATTTTTTTTCTTATTCGATTGTCGCGAATTCCAAGTATTACCCTAAAATCAGTTTTAAGCTAAATTTACCCTTTTTTTGTGTAAAATTTAAAAATCGTTGATTTTAAAAAATCTGCAAACACCTTATTTCGTAAGTTCTTAATGGTTATTTATGCACAACAAGTGCACTTTAGCGCCCGCATTCTAGGGCGTAATAAAGCACTTTAACGTCCGTGGGCACTAAAACAGTACTTTAACGCCCGCGGGCGTTAAAACTTATTTTAAAGCCCGCATGTGCTAAATTTAGTGGCTTTTTTAATTATTTATGAATAACAGTCTTTTTATAGTATTTGTAATACTCTTTTCTTGAATTTGTAAACGAAAAAATGCAAATCTTTCAATAATTTTTATTAAACGAACGCAACAATAAAATTACCTATAGTAACAAAAACTATTCAAACTTATAATTAAAAATACAGTTAGAGCAATTAGCCATATTTATGGATGATGGAACTGTCGATGGAACTGGCAATGGCAATGCTGCTAAGCGATTTTCGTTTGGTTTTCTTTCAACTGTGGTTACTGCTTGTGACGTAATTGTTTTTGCAATTTTTTTTTTGAAACGTTTTTTTGGATGTACCCCTCCGCTACTTTTTTCGACTTCCATCCTGCGTGCAGTTTATTATTCGTAATGTTTTCATCAGCATATTGTTCAGCATCAGGCAAATTCAAAAATTTGGCTATTTTTTTAGGCATCTCTCCAAAAGTATTTTTACCAACAACTTGCCTGGAGTATTCATTGTTTTTATAGTACACAAAAAATAGCTTAAGTTCTATGATGGTTGGTCTCAAAGCTTGATATTTTCTGAAGAGCCCAATAAAGCTTGGCAAGGATTTTTTCCCTTCCACTATCATAAACATGCGGTCCACTTTCGTTTTTGTTTCTTTGATGGTAACTAAAAGGGACTCTTGAAGGTCCTGAATGTCATCTACCTCTATGTGGCATAGTTCCTCGCGTCTGGTCGCCCCACATATTCCAAAAATTAAGGCAACTTTTGCTAATAAAAATACTTCGTCAGGAGCATTTATTAAAAATCTTTCGATTTCTTCTTTGCTTAAAATTTTTGATTTTTTCGACTTATAGCCCTTGCTCTTACGCTTCAGAAATGCTATAAGTTTTGTGTACTTACTAATATCAACATTATGATTTAGATTAATGGGGGTCTTCAACATGCTATAATAACTCCATAGGGAAGACGGCTTGTATTGTTTCACTTCGTTCAAGTCAGGCGTCTTCTTTCAGGATAAGGTTGCTTTCCGGAATGTTTTTACCAGTACACCACAAAACATAATCTTGATAGGTTTTTTCGTATAGTTTTCTTGATTTGGCCGGCAAAAGATTCGTCTTCGCCTCTTTAGCGGTCTTCAGTATATCTCTAGCAAATACTTTTTCTTCAAATTCCGTAATATTTTACAAGAAAAACGGTAAAAATAGCGACTAAAACGCAACCAAATATGTACCTACGGGTATAGAAGGCGATCTAACGACTTGGGGCCCTGTTATAAGTTTTTTGCTACCGTTGCGCCTCTAGTGACTCGGTCTTGAAGCTTGAATTAGGGTAGCTGCGCCGGCGCCGGGAAATTTGTATTCGGGCATTTTTTAAAGTATTTCAGTTCATTAGAAACAACATTATTTTGGAAAACCTAATTCATCAATAATTAATTTTATTTTCCAAAATATTGTTGATTCTAATGACTATAAATTTAAGAAATAAACCAAATGCGTCGTATCTAATGAATTATATTATTCTTTTTAGAAGATATATACATATCGAAACTATTTTATTTATTAATAAACTATTTATTATGCTTCCCATGTCGGCCTCAATAGCAGCAGTTTCTTTTAAGACTTAAGAGTTTTCGTCATTTTAAAAAAAGTCGGTGTAACTGGTTACCCATCAGCATTTTTAAACGGAATAGGCTAAAAAAATGTAATTAACAAATAGGCCAAATAAATGCCCTATTAGAGAGTTAATAGACCATCAAAATTGGTGATACCGTAGGCAAAATCGGTTATTTTTCTCCGGTATCCAAAAATATCCGAACCGAAATACATTACTTAAGGAGGCTTAATGGGGCCCGCTCGGTTTTTTTCTTGCAATCAACCAGATTTATTTCTGAGCAAAAGCTGCAGCTGGTAGGTGATAATTCGTTTTTTTGTTTAGTTTTTAATTATTTTGTGAAAGTGAATTTGCAAAAACAGGAATTGTTGTTTTCTATTCCATTTACATTGACAGTTTGTATGTGGGCAAAATAATACGGTTACGGTAATTTATGTTTGTGGTATAAAAACTTTTTAGAATCTCAATTACGGTAATACGGTAAGCAAATAAGGTGACAATAAATTATTGGTCTATTAACTCTCTACCCATATAACAAAATTTGGATGGATATTATATGGATATGATTTTGTGATTCAAAACATGTCCAGATGGCCACTACATGGATGCTATATTTTCGGATATGCAGTGGGTATCCACATGAAGATATGCACTGTATATCCACCGAATATACACCGCATATCCATGGATGACTAATTTATATTCGGTGGATATGCAGTGCATATCTTTATGTGGATATCCACACAAAATTATATCCATACAATATACATCCAAATTTTGCGATGTGGGTATTGAATAGGCTGTTTTTCCTTTGGTATGTAGAAACTTTGCCCGGTACTTACCATCAAAGTATGTTTCAGACTCTGGCGGTAAATGCAAGGATAGAATTACATGCCTCATTAGAAGGCTTCGTCCAAAGTTTTTTGAATAGTTTTCAGGTTTAAAATGTCGGGTGCATACTCTAAACCTATAAAGCGTTTCAGATGGTAAACCATTGTCTTTGGCGAGCTTGATCTCTAGGGTGTGGAAAGCGATGAAGCAGAGGATCACTGGGACACAACACTCGGGTATAGTTTTCCAGTTGTACTTATTACAAAAATCGATTACTGTAACAGTTCAAAAAAAGTCAAAAACAAACAAAACTAAAAAACTTCAATAAAAAGACCTCATGAAAAAAACGAAAAGACATTGATGGACATTGATTAACTTGCTGTAACTTGTTTTTTGCGAAGCCCTTAGTAAGAGTTTTCTCTAAGTCCGTAGGTATATGCTTTATGAACGCAACATTATTTGTAATGATGACTTTGTTGATATGGTTGCTAATGACAAGCAACTGTTTGTGTCTCAGATTGCTTGAGAATGACAGAAATAACCATACAACAGGCCACTTTCAAATACTTAACTATTTGGCAACTGTCAAAATTTTAGAGAGATTTAGACAACATAAAAAATATTTTGTATTGTAACATTGTATGTATCTCAGTCATAAAATGCGTTTAGCACCCTCAGCGTGTAAAAAAACCCTCGCCTGGAGGCTCTTGTTTTTATTTCCAAGTCGCGGGCGTTAAACCCCTCCTTTATGACCTAGATACATACATAGCTATTATAGGGTTTGATAGCCTTCGTAAAATCTGACAGGAACAAAAATCGAATGTGCAAAAAATGCTTACCAAAGGAAATTTTAAAAAACTTCTTACTGTATGTGTACAATATAAAAAGGTCTGGTCGTTTCTACAGATATATAAATTAAATGTTTATGGAGAAACGATTTTTATTTATTGCTTTTAGACATAGGCAATTTTGAGTTTACGTTACAAAATTATTTTATTAAATTTAAAAGGAGGCACTACTTTTAAACAATCATAAGAGTTGGATAAACAAACACTATAAGGCTTACGTCTTTCAAAAAAAACAGCATCATATTTATTTTTAAATTTTATTAAAACCTCAAGATGACTTGTAAAAACTTCTTAGTTTCAGATCATCAACTTCTTAGAGAAAAGTAATTAAATAATAATATGCTAAACGTGATCCCTCCATAAAATACAATTTCGTGTTGTCAGATTTATTTTTTTATAGGAGCGGGGAGTATATTTTTGTTAATATAAAATTTTTTGGCACACGGTAAAAAATCTCAAACTCCCTGTGTAAATGTAACCGCAAGGATGTATATGGATTCACAAGGGTGTCGATGCACTCGCACGGGTTTATATAAACTCGCACGGCTTTATACACAACCACCCGTGCGGGTACATATAGGTCTAGGGATTTTTACCGTGCGCAAGGCCTCTTTCCCGCATTCAAAGCTTTTTCAAATTTCGCTTTAATTTAAGGAAAATCAACTTGCTTTTGTATAAGATTCCACTAATAAATTCTCCTATTATTAACAATCCATTCCAAATTCAAACGTACCACTTTTTGGCACTGCATGTTCCATTTAGTTTCTGTGTTGAAACGTCAGCCGCCATATTGAAATTAGTCCGGAGAATTTGGAATGAACTTATCGGCAACATTCCACAACTTCTCTGATAATTTGCAGACGAAGATTTTATCACACTTTAAGGATCAAACTTTGAAGCAACTTTTTCCAGCAACAAGTTGCGCGACTAAGTTGTATACTGGCGTTGTTTTCGATACAGATTAATCACATTCTCTGATAACTAACTCTCGTTAAGAGAGACAAAAGAAAAAGAAGTTAAAAAACCTCCGAATCGGTTACTTCAACCTAAAATAATCGAATAAAAAAAATATACAAATAACACTCAAAGGACCAAAGCGAAAAGAGAAATAATTAAACGATGTTTCGTTGCCGACAACCAGCGTGAGCTCATCATCAGTGGTTCCACTGCTCAGCCACACCATACATCATCCAACACTATAATACACATTGATTTTCTACTTTGAATCACTCACAAGGGGGTTTCACAACTTCTGATAGATAGATAGATAGATTTATATTACCAGAAGTATTTATACATAAGCACATATATACATACATTGGACGTCATAATAGTTGAAGAGTTAAAATTAAATGCATTTCTTTAATCGCGTTGCCAAATTTTTTTACGTCAATTTTGATTTTATGAACACATTAAAAGGAATCACAGTAACTATTACAAATATTATAATTTTTTTTTTCTTAAAAATTGTGCTAAAAATTAAAAGCTTTTGTAAAGGAAAGCAAACATAAAAATACAGCACTTTAATTTACATGAATATACAGACCGCTTCAAGCTACTGCGAACATAGGGCGGAAGAAGTCTAATTTGCCAGTGTACGTACATGCAGAGACACCGCACGCCTATCAGTGAAGCAACCAATACTCAGGCTTGCAATCACCACTTGCATGACTTTCCTTTGGTATTTAGTATGCCTCTAACCTCGGTGCTGTGTAGAGCGTAGTCAATGAAACCGGAATTTGGTCAATAAATACGCAAATTTTTATAACGTAATTTTCTTATTTTTTGTCACTGATAAATAAGAGCGTTTTATTGTCAACTGCTCAGATTTATCAGTGACGACGTGTTACAATGAAAATAATAAGGAGAAACAAAATAAAAGCAAGTTCTCAAAATAAAATAATACATTCTAAAAACCAAAAAGATTCTCCCAGTCAAAAAAAAATTAAAGCAAATGTTCGAAAAGTCTTCCTTGCTCGGCTAGACATTATCCGAGCCTACTATAAAAACCTCTTCTATTGTTTCCAAGCATGTTAGGGGTGATAATTTGAAATGCTTCTTCAAAAACAGATAGAAGTCATTAGGAGCAAGATCGAGAGATCGAGCTGGCCATAAAATAGTTCCCCGTGTACTTATAACCCGATTAGGAAATACATTATCAAGATATTCCCTAACAAGGCCAACATTGTGAGCGGAACAACCATCTTGTTGAAACCATGTTTCACCAAATCTTACACCTAACAACTGCCTAGCAGTTGGAATAATGTGCTGCTGCAGTAGATCCAAGTATCTAGGACCATTCAAACTGCAATTGCCGTTAATAAAAAATGGCCCAATTACGTGTTCCCCTATAATACCCCCCCCCCAAACATTTAGTTTTTGGGGATACTGTATTCTTACGTCAAAATACAAATGCAAATTTTCCCTCGACCAATATCGAACGTGTATTGGGTTATGACGATTTGACCATTTGACCATCTGCACTTTTTCGGCAACTTCGTAGACATCCATTTTTGGTTTTAAAAATGTATTATTTCAATTAAGAACTTACCCATCTGTTTCTCGAGCAAGGCAGAAATAAAACAAAATAATAAAAACAAAATGAATTTCCAAAAGATAACACTGCAGCGTGCTTCGAATCCACCTCGGTCGTACGGCACGGAGAGTAAATTGGACTTGATTCCCCCTATGTTCGCAGTAGCTTGAAGCGGTCTGTATACTTAACTGACACATAAATAATCACAGAAGTTACCACAGAATCTATTCATGACTAATTTTTGTTTATGTTCTCTAAGTACTATATACTGTGGGGTCTATATCTCTACATCACACAAGTGATTGAAAGAAGCTTTTTTAAAGCTCTGAAAGCTTCTGATACTTTTTATTTTTGCGGGTAGACTATTATACAGTTTTACAGCCATATAATCAGGTCCGTTTTGAGTGAAGATCAGTCTGTGTTTAGGGTAGTTTTCATTAGAGATCATATTTATGGTTAGGTTTTAAATGTTCACAATTAGCGCAATTTTTTTAAAAATACATGATACATTCTTTATATATGTAGATATAAAATTGAAATAATTTTGAAAAGGCTTTTGAAAACGGCGGTAATCGTTTTTTATTTAAAAATAAGTTTCTGACATAAATTGTGAAACATCCTTTAAATAGTTTGGTGAAATTTGTTGATAGTACCAGGGTGCAGATAATCCATAATTAAACAAGTGAAGAAGGCCCTTTTTTTTGCATAATATTTTTATTTTTAAATTTAAGCAGCCTACGCCTACCGGTTTAGGACTTCTTATTTATTAGTCCATTGTCAGGGCAATCTGAAACATTTTTGTAGCTTTAAAAAATAGCAATCTAGGTATGTAATAACTTTTTTGAAGATTAAAATTAATGTTACTTTCTAAGTAGAAGCGTCATTTCCGTTTACCAACAATAAAGAGAATCATACACACACACACACACACACACACACACACACACACATATATACGTCTAATTGTTTAAAATAATTATTTAAAAAGACGAAACATATTTTTGTAAAAACACATATGGTTTTTGTACATTAGAAAATGGCTTTTGGTAAAGTAGGTACATACAATGAGCTTCAGGCTACTGCGAACATAAGGGGAATCAAGTCCAATTTACTCTCCGTGCCATACAACCGAAGTGGGGTCGAAGCACTCTGCAGTGTTATCTTTTTGAAATTTATTTTGTTTTTATTATTTTGTTTTATTTATGTCTTGCTCAAAAAACAGATTGGTAAGTTCTTAAGCGAAAAAAATCATTTGTAAAACTAAAAATGATTGTCAACGAAGTTGGCAAAAAGGTGCAGATGGTCAAATGGTCTATCAAGGCAGATCATTGAGAGTTATTCCAAAATTTTTTTTTGGAGCATTTTGTAAATCGCCCAGAACCTAGTTTATCAACGATCCATAGGTTTGTGCAAAATTTTGTGTAGCGCCAAGAAAACATAAAAAACCCACTGTTTTGAATGACTAGAAGGAACTACGAGATGTGATGATTTGCGCTGCAGTGGAGAAAAATCGAAAGTTAACTAGACACCAAATTGCCGAAGCAGTTGACACGTCTTCAGCCACTGTCTTACGTGATCTCAAAAAGAATGGTTATCATTCTTATAAAGCGTCAAAAACGCATTAAATTTTTCCGGAGGACAACTATCGTCGTATGAAATTTTGCGAAACTATGATGGAAAGTGCTAATCGTGATGAAAACTTTCTGAGATCTATTCTTTTCACAGATGAAAGCACTTTTCCATTATTGAATCGTCATAACCCAACACACGCTCGTTTGACGTAAGAACACAATATCCCAAAAACTAAATGTTTAGGGGGGGGGGGGTATTGTATTGAATGGTCCTAGATACTTGGATCTACTGCAGCAGCATATTATTCCAACTGATACGCAGTTGTTAGGTGTGAGATTTGGTGAAACATGGTTTCAACAAGATGGATGTCCCGCTCACAATGTTGGCCCTGTTAGGGAATATCTTGATAATGCATTTCCTAATCGGGTTATAAGTACACGGGGAACTATTTTATGGCCCGCTCCTAATGACTTCTATCTGTGGAGTTATATCAAAAATAAAGTTTACGGGCATGAAAGAGATAAAAATTTGCAAGAACTTCGGACTAAAATTGAAGAAGCTTTTCAAAATATCACCCCTAACATGCTTGGAGACGTTAGAAGGGGTGTTTATAATAGACTCGGATATTGTCTAGCCGAGCAAGGAGGACTTTTCGAATATTTGCTCTAATTTTTTTTTGACTGGGAGAATCTTTTTGGTTTATACAATGTTTTATTTTATATTGAGAACTTGCTTTTATTTTGTTTCTCCTTATTATTTTCATTGTAATACGTTATTGGTGATAAATCTGAACAGTTGAAAATAAAACGCTCCAATTTATCAGTGACAAAAAAAACAAGAAAAATTTATTAACCAAATTCCGGTTTCATGGACTATACCTCACATTGCACCGTGGTTAGAAGCGTACTAAACGCAAGCCGCGAACGGTGATCGCAAGCCTGAGTATTGGTTGCTCCATTGATAGGTGTGCGGTGTCCCTGCGTGTACGTACACTTGATTTCAAAAAAAACTCATAAATGCATTTTCTCCTATGCCACAAAATTTAGCTTTCCATTAGTGTATACTATTATAAGGCACCACCAGCTTAGTATGCCTGATAGCTTAAAATTCAGTGTGATATCCTTAAAAATGCCACAGATATCAACATTTACAAAATTTCAAATTATCACTCGAGTTATATATGGAGTTGATAAAATAACGATGGAAAAAGCGCTGGAATGAAAATAATTCTACGGATAGGAAAGATGGATCAGGACGACCAAAAGAAAGTCTGAAGTGCAAGATGAGAGACTTATTGACCATCTCAGATAAAATCCTTTTTCAACGTCGGTTAAAGCAGCTAATGTAACTTTATTTCCGGGTTCTTTAGCAACAGAAAATAGAAGAGTAACGAAATCAGAAGTCTCTTGTCGAGTTGCTGCAAAGAAGCCTTTTCTAACAGAAGAACAAAAACAGGCTAAAGTGATTTTTGCACTACAACGTTCTTCGTGATAATGACTTCTGGGAGAGGGTGGTTTTCACTGACGAAAAATGTTTTCAATCATCTTCAAGCAGCAGGAGAATTTTAGTTTATCGTTCACCAAATTCTAGAGTTGAACCCGAATATACAAACCAAATAAAAAACTGGACATTTTTCTGTAAACATGTGGGGCTGGTTTAGTGCTAGAGGTTTGGCATTTTTTTGGAGAATCGAAGGAAGATTCAATAGTGAACGATATATTGAAATCCTTGAAAACGTTATGCTGCTATCTGTACAGGCTTTACATGAAAATGATGACTTTGTTTATCAGCAGGACAACTGTCCAGTACACACGGCTAATGTTGTTCGCCAATGGTTTCAGAATAATAATATAGAAACACTTCCTTGGCCAGCCAACAGCCCTGACCTTAACCCAATGGAAAATATATGGGGTCGAATCGTTAAAATAATATACCAAAGGAATTGGAGACCACGAAATGCTGAAGAGTTAAGCGATGCTATTTATTGCGCATTGGATCAGCTCTCAGAAGACCATCAGTATTTTCAAAATATAACCTTTTCAATGCCCAGACGATTGCAGCTTGTAATAGAGAAAAATGGTGATCCTATTAAATGCTAAATTATTTATTTTACATCTTTTTTGAGTTAAAATAATTAGTATTTAGTTTACCATTATTTTTGTCCTAATCCAAGTTTCCTATTCGTCGAATTGTTTTCAATCCAGCGTTGTTGGGTTACCGCCCTCTTTATAGAACAGCCTTCATCCGTTACTCGAGTGATAATTTGACATTGTTCAATAAAGACTTTACTAAAACATTATTTTTGCTGATTTTTTAGTATTATGCAAAATTTAATATAAAAATAAAGTTGCCTTTAATTTAAGTAAAATAATATTTTCAGTTTTAGAGACCTTTTTTAAACAATATGACAAATTGTCAAACTTTTGAAGTCTTTAGGCAGTTTAGCTGATAGTCCGGATATATTATACACTTTTAGAAAGGTCAATTTTGTGACTGCATGTATGTGTTTTTTTTTAATCAAATCTACACTGGCAAATTGGACTTCTTCCGTCCTATGTTCGCAGTAGCCTGAAACGCTCTGTATAAACTCGCTTTCGTTGAGTGATGATAGGTGGCAGATCAGGGACAGTCTCCGCTAATTAATCTTAAATTGGTGCCTAATGTGGGAACAAAATTTTGGATAGTTGTATGGCAGGGTGTATCAGGAAGGATAGAATTGAAGTGAGCTTGGGGGATGGATTGTTGGGGTCGGGAAGAGGGGAAGTTGAAGTGGAGCGAGTTGGTTGGAAATGTGAAAAGCGGGTTTAGTTGGAGATTGGGTGGTTGGAAAATTGGAAAGGGAGAACTGAATTGAGGGATGATCCGTCCTTTACCAGTATTCTTGAAATCTCACCGAAATTTGGGTGAAAGTAAAAGTGAAAAAGATCTCGGTAGCTCCGGACCAGGCGAGATGGGGCGAGTACTCCCTTCTCTAAGGGCAAGAAAAAATTTGTATCGTTTATTAGTATTACGAGATGGTAGGAGTGGAATATATGTACTTTAGTGTAAACTGTGCGAATGTTAGGGGTATATAAAGTCGCGAAAAATAATACACTTTCTTCCCGACTTATAGCTGTAATAAAAGCGAACATAAAGTTTTATGGTAAGATGACTATTAGTAGTCAAATCAAATTTTTAGGGTAGGAAGCTACAGTATATAACTACCCTTTGCAGAGGAAAATTTTAAGTGTTGTTACTCAACTCTACTTTATTGTCAATTCCGAGGAATAAATCAAATTTACTGTGTGGGCTATATAATTTTTTTAGTTGCATTTTTTCGCAACGTGCGGTGGAAATTTTTACGTTATTTCTTCAAACCGACACCAAACGTTGCAAATATGGTAAAAAGGTTTAAAAATACGTTTGTATATGCAGTTTCACCAACTGGCAAACAGATTCGAATTTTTATCTAACTTGTAATCATGGTTTTTTTGCGCCCTCGAAACCGCTAAAGACAGTTAGATTGTAACAGTACTTGCGCGATCGAACTTTTTAACTTTTTACTCGAACAGATTCAAAAGTTTTATACATTCCAAGGTAAATGTAGTTGTGCGAGACGAGTGCATATGCAGCTTAGAGTGCTTGTTTGTGTATTGTAGGTTTCAGAAATAAAGATATAGCTACTAGAAGTCTTTCAAATCTCATAGGGTAGTAGTATGAGATTTGAGGAAACATTTTCAGCAGGGTATCTTTGTCATATGGAATTAGTTAAGACGAGTTGTGCTTAGTTAGGATAAAGCACTAATATTAAAAAGAAAAATGAATAAGAGGTGTTTGTTTGTTGATTTGAGTTTACTTCATTAAAAAACACAATGCAATGCAATTTTACTGATTCCTTTTGCCTTGGTGATGTATTCCTTTCACCACTTTTAAAAATCTTTCAAAGAGTAAGACGACGACGACTCTTGAACCATTTTGGTCAAACAAGGCACTGCTCTTGTAAAGTTAATCACAACACATTGTAATAAAATATTTACAACCACCGCAACGCCAACGACTTTGAGAGCCGGTGGAAATAATAAATGCTAGAGTATGTCCGCAAATTTCAAGTTTTGATCGGAAAATGCTTCCTTCCTTTACTAATAGCGTGACAAAATAAAAACAACTGGTCCTTATAAAAAACCCGAAAACAAATTTGGCAGAAACATAATTTGTCAGAATTTAAAAGAAAATAAAATAATTGATCCAAAAAAAATAGTCTAGAAAATTAAACGACGGGAAAATCAAATCCCTAGAAAGTATATGCATAGAATTAAATTTAAACGAAACATAGTTTTATAGAAATACAAAATACGAGAAAATATTTTTACCGAAAATAATTTCATAGAAACATAAAACCATAAAATTCAAGAACCCCAATGTGTCCGAAAATCATTTGAACCGATAGCCACCGTTCACGGAAAGTTAAATAAAATCGTTTAATAAAAAAGATCCACCTGTAATCTTCCAAATAGAGAAAATTGTCAACGCCGCAATCCAGGAATTTGGATGGATTGTGTGTGGCATATTATTTTCTATCAATTTGTGATTCGGGTGTTTTTCGTTTCTACAAAATTATTTTCGACAGTTTTGTTATTCTGGTATTTTAAGTTTCGGGAACATTACAATCGGTTAAATTATATTCGTGTGTTTCAAGGATCGAGTAAATTGAAATTCTATAAAATTATATTTGTATCAATCATTTTCTGGGTGTTTTACTTTTGTTCATATTTCGTTTCTGACGTTTTATTTGCTGTTCAATAGTGTTTCGCTTTTTGTAAATTCGGCCCGATTTTTTTTATTTTTCATAGTTTGCAACATTTTTTTAGACTTTTTTTAATGATACATCATCAAATGGAGTATCCATTATCCGTTAACTTCAAACTAAACCTAATTTGTATCGCGTTCGTTTTAACCGAGTTTTAAGCCAAATATATTACCCAGTATCCTCCAATCAGTTTAACTGGGTTCGACTCAGTTCATTGAATAAATAATCGCTTCAATCACGTGACACGCTCTCAATTAACTAATTAAGTTGCCTTATTGAGAGTGATAAAGAGAACACGACTACAGTTTATCCATTGAAATAGGCCAAAGAGGGTATAGGGGAATTTTTCCGTTTGAAGCTGGATGCAGTAGTTTGGAAAAAAATCCCTGTAAAGAACGCTTGCTTTCTCCGCCATCTTGATTAAAGATACGAAAAAAAATACTTTCTCAAAAGCATTACTTATTTACGTGTTTTTCACGATAATGTAATAAAAAAACGCTTTAAACAAGAAAAAATGCGCACCTTTGAGACGCTTCTGGATTGGGCACTAATTATGTGTTATTTATTTATTTGTTGACGGGTGTCCATTATATAAAAAAAGGACATAACTATTGTTAATTAACAAATAACAAGTTCAAATTTAAGGAGTAGGTTAACATAAGAAACTCTACAAAATTCTTGTCTAGGGTGCCGAAATGGCGTGTATTGAAAAAGAAGCGCAATGGCTTGAGAAACCGGTACGCTTTTGCCGATGTCACCCACAATTAACTAAAATATTCCCAAGTAAGATCCCTTTAAATTTAATGATAAATGTTGCCTTCAAAATTAATTCAAATAAATTAAAATGCCCATCTTGTACTATCGATTGACGTTGCTCTTTCAATAAAGCTGCGAAATGTCTAAGCCTGACCTTCCATAACCAGTTACGCTAAAGTCCCGACTCTACGAGACAATTTATCGTAACAGTCTGGCGTTTTCACGAAATATCTTGTTAATTAGTAAATCTAAAACAAAATTATAATTTTTTAAAAGAATGTTTCATTCTTTCACTCTTGTCTACTCTTTCTATTTAGACCACTTTTTGTAACCGTGTTCACGTCTTGTTTAACTTTAAAACGAATTTAAAGCTGTTATTAAGTTTAATAACGGAGGGTTGTTTTCTTTTAAAATATGATTCTTGTAGACTCCTTTATTTTACAAAAATTGTCGCGAAGGGACAAAAAATATTTTTTGGTATTTTAGTTGCATCATTTCAGTTATTTGGTACTGGGTTCAGAAAGTTTGAGTTATGAGAGTGTTGCGACAAGGGACGTGTAAACCAATTTGGAATGTTAAGTGGGATTTACTAAAAAGGTTTAGTCTATTTTAGAACGGTCCTAAGTTTAAGTGAAATGTTTGGTTTTAAGCATTTTAAACCAACCCTCCTTGAGTTTCGGACATAGTTTTATTTATAACAAGAATTTCAATAAATTTGTTTATTGAATAATCATCTTAACACTATCTTTTGTTGGATTTAAGAGGAAATTTTCAATTTAGAAGAAAAGAAAATTAAAAAATTTCAACCCACGCGGGGTTTAAATAGTAAAAACTCTGTAGAATAAATTAACAGTGAGGCTATATGTCACTCTAATTAAAACTTTAATTTTGTATTTATTTAAAAGGTGTTTTTATTTATGAAATGTATAAAAAAACTTCAATTTAAGTCAAGTTTTTTTACATGTCTGGCACTGTCGCAATGTCAGTTTAAAAATATTAGCGATGCGTTCAATCACAAACAGCGAGTTTGGATCTTTTACCTCTGCTTGCATCAACCTCTACTGATGAAAGCTACAGCTTTACAATGAGTGGGCTTTGAGTAAGGAAAGTTTTTTTTGACTGAGCTTTTAGATAACCTCAACGTTTTACTTTTAGTTTGTAAATAAATTAATATAGTTGTTTTGGGTTTTTTTGTTTGGTATATTTTTCGTGCATAATCAGTGACCTTCACTTATGTTTGATTTGCCTCGTAGTGCCCTCATAAATATATTTTTTTGTGCTGAAAACTGGTTCAAAATATGGCGTTTTTCTGGACAAAATTAGAGTTGTTTTATTGGGTAATGAACAACTTGGGATATTAAATAAGGTGAATTAATCCTTGTAAAAAAGGTTACTTAGGGAAATTATAAACAAACTTATTACCAAATGCCACAAAACAATCCTTTCTGGGGGCTATAAATTTAAACCACACCCCTGAGGTGGTCTAAAAAATCACCAACTTTATAACCTCAAACACAAATAATGAAGCTATTATGTGCCAAATTTTTGGAGTATTCACCATTTTCCATTTTGAAACCTGTCGAAAAAAATTAGTTTTAGGGCATTTTCTTCTAAAATATGGTGTATTTTGAGGAAAAAAGCAGTTTTTCAGTGGTATTCTACAATAACAATACAAAATAATCAATAACTTTTGTGACTTTTCTGTATGGGTAAGTTTTTTTTGAAAATCTGTTTTAAAATTTAGTACCCCCACAGGTGTAAATATTTAGACATGTAGGGGGTACTATTTTAGATCTTAGTAAATGTCACTGCATGATTTTGTGAATCGTTCTAAGGTTAAAATAAAGAAGTTAATGTCAAAATTTGACAGTTGCGACGATAGCTAATTTATGCAACTTCTGTACATAAAACATTGTTCCAGCTCTAATATTCTGTACCCATAGGTCAATTTTGCATTTTTTTTAAATATTACTCAGAAACTACTTAATGTAGCACAGTGTTAGTGCTCATTTTAAAAACGTCTTAAAAGTACGAATTTTTTATTTCAAGAGTTTTTTTTATTGAATACAAGGTTTCGTCAAAAATCTCAAAGAACACTTACAAAAGTAATGATTAAAAAAACAAGAAATTTTCGGTACACAAACGTCAATAAATAAGACATCTGTCTTGGTAGGGCGACCTGACCGCTGCATTTAGTATTCGATATTATTCTGACTACTCTGCTTTGAAATGCAAAGATTCGGGATGCTGTTATTTTTCTCCATTTCATCCTTAGGTTTTAATTATCTCCTCCTTTTTCTTTAGCTACTCCCATGTATATCTACTTCCTCTTTACTTAATTAACATTCTGCGTTAGTAGAGACAGTAACACCTTTAGCATATTGCAATGTCAATTATTAGGCGGAACAAGCAAATGCACTGGGGCATCCTCTATGATCTTTGAGCCAGGTTAATCCGTCGAGAGTCCTGTTTCATTGACAAACACTATGAGCATTGCATACATGAGTTCTCATGTGAAACTAGAACCACGGTTGAACCTATTTAGACAGCATATAAATGTAAATAGAGAGGACACGTGATGGCAATATCCGACCAGCAAGCCAATGCGATTCACAGCGAGTTTTTGATTATTAGCTGAATGCGCCAGGATGACCGGGGTAATATTTATTTAAAATTAAAACGGCAATAATCCCGCGCGTTGAATGAATATCGATTTATCACTGGCGTACATATACCTATATTTAATGCAATTTTAAATAAACTTTTTGCTAAGGAAGCTGGCAGAAACTTTTTATTGTATATAATTTTCAAGCCTTTATTACTTGTAATAATTTAGGAAATAGCAGAGAGCATATAATTTAGGTTTTCTCCGGTAAAGGATAAGTATATTTTATTTATTTTTTAAACATTTTGCTATTTAAGTTTACTCTAATTTTGCTATAAAAGACAAATATTTGTAGCAAACCACCCAAACTATGCTTCTGTACCAAATTTTAATAACCCCGTCATTTTCGAATGTTTGAAAAATACATGATTAGGAGATCACAATGGGTGAGAAGGTATGTGAAAACTGACAGTCTCATATAATAAATTTTCTTGAATATTCCATTAATGGTTCTGTTCTCCTAATCCAAAAGAGCCGGTTGTGACGTAACCGTGTCAATTCTCATCACGGGAAGTCTTAAAAAAACAAAAGATCAAAAGATCTTGGGTGGAAATAACGAAATAACGAAAATTCAAACTTGGATGAGTATCCCACAGTGGAGGGTGACCAGTGAAACTACTGATGAGCCCACGCTGGTTACCCAGGGCGAAACATCGTTTAATCATTTCTCTTTTCGCTTTGATATTTTGTGTGTTCCTTGTGGGATACTCATCCAAGTTTGAATTTTCGTTATTTTCACCCAAGATCTTTTGATCTTTTGTTTTTTAGTTTATTTTTTTAACTTCTTCTTTGTTTTAATTGCCTTAGGAGCATAATCCTACTGGAAATATTAACACGCCAGGACGAATTCGTATTAGGTAACTTGGATAAGTAAGTACCAGTGCGGAACGATGCCTATTTGTGAGTGGTTCAAGGTTGGAAATCTAAGTGTATGATGATGTTTAATGACGTATAGTGGAGGGTGACCAGTGAAACTACTGATGAGCCCACGCTGGTTACGCAGGGCGAAACATCGTTTAATCATTTCTCTTTTCGCTTTGATATTTTGTGTGTTCCTTGTTGGATACTCAACCAAGTTTGAATTTTCGTTATTTCCACCCAAGATCTTTTGATCCTTTGTTTTTTAGTTTCTTTTCGGTTGAAGTAACTAATGTAGAGGTTTTTTAACTTCTTCTTTGTGTTATGGGAAGTCTTCTCCAAAAGGAAGAAACAAAGACATTTTTTTGAGAAACTTAACACCTGATTATGATTTTTTTTTTTAAATTTGACCGCCGAAGACAAAACTTTCCCAAGCAGCAATTTAACGGCGTAGCGACGTTGTTAAATGCGACCCGACGTTATGATGCGACGTTGTTTTAGCCAACATGCCGACCCGGATTTACACCAGAATAAGGATTTTCGATTTAAGAATTGGTCCTGGTTCTGGTTGAGATTATTTTGACATAAATTTTGACAGCGGTTCTAAAATAATGAAGTCATTTAAAATATTATTAAGATATCTTTGATTTTATTCAAAAAAAAGACCATCTATAATTTTGCAAAATTTTAGGGGTTATGTTAACAACCAAAGGGCCGAACCAACCTCCCAGGCTGGTTCTAAAATTTCATAACCGGGTTGCAACTGTGACGTCATTGTTTTAAAACGAAAGGATCGGTTGCGGTTCTGGTTCAACCAGAACCAGGACCAATTGTAAAACGAAAATCCTTAATGGTGGATGATTTTTGAGTCCTTACGTCGTTGTGCAGTGACTGGAGTCGGAATGACTACACTAGCGCCCTCTTTGTTATTAGTTTTTTGGTGGTGTTTCACTACCCAAAATGTTGCCCATCTCAAACTTTGGGATTTTTGGTTACTAAAATGAACCTATTTGTATACACTTTAGAAAATGGCAAACAAAAAATTATAATTTGATAATTACCGTTTATTAAATAGTATTTATATGGCCACTGCGGGAGCAAAATTTAAAAACGCAATTCGGTTTACTGACAAATATGATGAAGAAAAGGAATGAAAAGACACTCGCGCTCTTGACTTGTTTGTGTTTAAACGAAAAATATTGCTTTCTTTTTAATGTGAAAAAAATGGATGCTACTAAAGCCCTCTTTTTAGGATTCCATGGTCAAATACCTATCTCGCCCGGAACATAAAACGTCTCCTAAATGCCATTCAATGGTGTTTGTAGTATTTTTTGCCGTGTTTAGTAAATATAAACAATGGCGGCCACTTCGAACATAAACGACGCCATCAAAAATGGCGAATATTATGAGAATCCCAAAAAATACACGTAAATCGACTTCAGTCGTCAAACATTCCCAAATGAACCACTTGCCACGACCGATAGGTTACTATCAACCCAACAAGCGACTGGAAAACCAACAATTCCGCCGATGACAGTTGACAGTCCCCATAACCTTACTTTTTATTCGATTTTTCTGAATAAATGGTCGGTGAACTGTGAAATAAAATTTAGTTTTTCAAATATGGCAGGACACTTCAAAGATCCTACTTCTTGGAAGCAAAAGAAGAAAGTAGTGTGTGGTTGTGAAGTTGTGGATCAGACATTACTGTTTAAAGAGCATCAGTCTTTCTCTTTCGCCCATATACAGTTGAGTCAGTTATCTCAAATCTAGAGAGAGATAGGGTGATCTGCGTACATAAGTGCGGCAGAGAAGGAGAATATAATGCCATTAGTTCCTTTGGAAACTTTTCTTCTTCACAAGAAAAGGGCACTTAAGTTCGTCAAAACTCCGTCCAGAAAACGTCGAAAGACCGGCCAGAAACGTCACAAGTTCACGTAATGTGAAAGTTGTTTAGACGTTGATACGTCGGCAGAACGTAACTAGAGTCTAAAAACGGCCACACGACGTCACTGGTCTACTAGAAAATGCACCAACGCGTGACAGGTCGGCTAAACGTTGGGTAGACGGTAACAATGTTACTGCAGTATTATCTAATATGTAAGACGCCCAAATTAACGTCCATTTAGGTGAAGTATGTGGTCATTGGTCAGAAAATTGTTGCTTGGGTTGCGAAAGGTTAATGTTTAACTTAAAATAAAAGACAAAAAACTGACGCCGCAGGGCAACATTTTTGGTAGTTTAGTCGTAGAGGGGGTCGATCGCCTTCCTCTGTATTTGCCACCTGTGACCCTGTATACCAACATGGGTCTGTTGTCTGCAGCGCAACGTGGGCGATCGATATTATGGGTAGTTCCCAAGGCGAAACTCGTTCAAAGGAATATGATTTTTCGTTGCGCCGCCACTGCTTTGGATCGATAAAAATAAGCAAGATGGAAAGCGAAATTGCCGGACCAAGTTTCCAAGCCAAGAACTAAAAAAAAGTTAGCTGCGCCACTTGGTTTTAAAGTCAGTTGAGCGATGTCGCAAATTTACCATTAGGTGTCCTCTCTTTTCAGATTTATATGCTCTCTGACCCATTTAGAGTAGGTATTTGTTTACAAAAAAGGTTTAATCGTCTTATAGTCAATAAAAATCCAAAAGGGATTCATGCTTGTAGACACCCACTACCTTAAACACTGCCAAAAACGCCGCGTCAAATATTTTAGAAAAGTTGGCGAGATTTTATAATGTTTTCTATGCGGTATGTGAAACAAACTTGTTTTTACGAGCAAGGCAGCCTTGCTCGTAGAATGTTGGAAAATCCTATAAAACAGCATGAAAACTCTTCAACTTTGCAGGTTTTTTACCTGGGTATCTAACAACTTTTTTTTTGTGTCTTGACCTGTTTTTAATTTAGATCTGTTTTAGATAATATTATTTTAAACATTTTCAATTTATTAATCATTTTTAATTTTCATATTTTTTTTAAAGTGAAGACCTGCTACAAAATATAAGAAAATGTATTAACGTAGTCAATAAATATATATTCTATTCTATTCTATTCTATACATACAGGGTTCGACGATTCTCATCTAGGATGCCGAAATGCATGTGTCTGAGTAACAACGCTATTCAATTCAGGAGAGATGGCGAATAGGCAAAGTTGTCACGCAAACCGCGCTTTATAGAAGAATATATTTATATTCTTTTGAGACAGTTAGTGCAACACTGAGATATCTCTGTCTCTTGTTGTTACCTAAAAGCGCAAAGGACAGAGATATCCGAGTGCTGCACTGAAAGTCTTAACAGAATACGCTATTAGTTTGTTTCATTCGAAGACGCGGGCGTGAAGGAGGTCGTAGACGTCACTTAGTAGATCTCAAGATTATTTTGATTTATTTGATACCGAATTGAAGCAACTAAAATATTACAATAGTAGTTTTAACAACTAGTGGCTAAAATAGTGATTTTTTACAAGCGTTGGTTTAAATTACGAGCGCAGCGAGTAAAAAAAGCACAGTTTAGCAACGAGTTTTTAAGAAATCTAAAAAAAGCAGAAAAATACTTTTAAAAATCTCGAACGAAGAGCGCTTCTCGCAACACACCATCTTTACACTATGAATCAAGGTGGCTGGTAAATGAAATAACAATCGTTTCCATAGCGATGTGCTATTTTACTTGGTGACGTTCATGGTTGCGACATTTTAATCTTTGACAGTTTGATATTTTGACGATGTTTTTAAATGATTTTTTCATAAATACTTGGTGGAAACTGGCGGAAATGGCTTATTTTTTAGTCAAGAATAATTATATTTTTCCAATATTACTATTTTTCGCTACTTCTCTTTAATTTTGCATAAAAAAGAGACAGAAATCTTTTTTTGCACAGGTAATCAAAAAAAAAAGTTTTTTTTGCATTGTTAACCAAAAAAGCCATGCTTTAGTTGTCTGCAGACAGTTACTAAAATCATGTTTTTGATGAAGGTATAAAAAAAAATATATTTTATGTGAGTCCCTTCGCGAATCTGTACATCTGAGGATGGGAGAGCAGTCATGTTTGCTCGGCAATTTTTGTAAAACAAAGGAGTCCACAAGAAATATAATTAAAAAAAAACATATTTAATTTACTGCGAATACGGTTACAAAAAGTGTTCTAAGTAGAAAAATTTATAGTAGGGTTGCTAAGTTGTTTTAATTTTTTTTAATTCTTTTTAAAAAGTATAATTTTGCTTTAAATTTATTTCAACAAGATATTTTGTGAGAGCGTGACACTGCTACGATAAAATGTCTCGTAGAGTCGGGACCTTAGCGTAACTAATTATAAAAGGTCAGACTCAGACTTTTCGCAGCTTTATTGAAAGAGCAACGTCAATTGGTAGTAAAAGTTTGTGTGTAAATGGGCATTAAACTAAAATAAGAAAATACTCACAATCACTGTTTGAACTTACTTAGGAATCTTTTAGTTAATTGTGGTTGACATCGGCAACAGCGTATCGGTTTCTCAAGTTTATTACCTCTTTCTGTCGAACCCTGTATAATAAATTTCTAGAAAACCCATGTCTGTACATTAAATATTTTTTTTATTGCCAAACGATATCAGATAACAAATATCCAGTTTTTACAATTTTTGTCTATCTGTCTGTTTGTTTAAGAATCAAGCAAAAAGTACTGGACCAATTTTAATGGAACTGCTGCATTTCTTGGACTCCCGGACAGGTTTGATTTCATGAAAATCGGTTAACAGGGACAAAAGTTATGCAGGAGGGCTTCAGCTAGTTGTTAATAGATTAAAAAGAGTCGACTATCGATTCAAGAGTAAAATAATCTTAAAGTTCTTTTAAAAATTTGTTAAGCGATCCTTTTGATAAAGGCATTTTATGTATATACTTAGCTACAACCAAGAAAAATAGAATAAAGCTGCATTTTAGATGATATATAACTGATAGGGTTACCTCTATATTTATTATAAAGAGCACATGGGCCAGTAGCGAAGCCAGAAAATATAATATATAGATAAAAAATTGCACATATTTTTTGGAAATAACGCAGTAAGTGTTTTTTAGTTTACAACACCAATATGGTATGGGGCATTATTAAAATCGTGAAATTTTGACTTTTTTAATTTTATCGAAAATGAGTTAGTAACCTCTTTCTACACCTTAATCGACGAAAAAAAAGTTGTCTGTCGGTCTGTCGGTCTGTTGTCTGTCTATATACACGATAACTCAAGAACGCCTTAATCGATTTTAACGAAATTTGGTACGAAAATCCTCTATCGGCTGACTATGAATCGATTAACTTTTGGGTAGGGCGGTGGTGGGTTGAAGGGGAGAAAAGGAGAATAAAATATTTAAAAAAATTGTAAATTTGGAACGAAAGCAAGTAGCGATACACATTGCATGCAGATTTAAGTTTCCATGGATATGGAAAATCATTTGTATCGAAAGAGCAAAACAAAGCCAAATATACACTACATTTTTCGCTGATTTTACGCATTGCATATGGAGTGATGAACGTAACGCTACGGATCTACCAACGTATCTACGAAATGATTGCAATCAGCTGTTCAGGCTCGCATCCACCACAAAACCAAAACATATCATAAACAAGTAAAAATTGTCCAAAATACCTAAGGTTACTGATTTGTGAGGCCCATAATACAGCATATAAATTCGTGGTGCCAAATGTATCTATGTTGCAACGTGGGGTTGCATGAGGTTTTGTTGAAGAGGCATGGTCGGTTGAGGCAAGACACCTTAGATATACAGGCCGTTAAGCTCTGATCGATTTAGTACCCTTTTTTCCCAAATTTGTCCCCAATTAGAGCACGTATTTATGTCAAAATGGCGGCCACACTTCGGACACAAGGGTACTAATTTGTAGAGCTTTAAGGCCTTTCATGTCGTCAGTGTCGGTTGAGCAGCTTTTAGCTAAAATACTTTCTCTCTAATTTATATCCCTTTCTCTTTCTATTATTTCGTTTGGTTTAAGACCCAAAGCCAGTAATGCAGCCGATCGATGTAGTTTGATAGAAAGAATTGAGTACCTGTCATGTATTTGTTTACTTTTCTCAAAAATCCTGGATTTTTTTTTAAATATGAGGAGGAAACATATTCTTGTTAATATTTAACTACAGCTTTATAAAACAAAAAAGGTACCAACCGCTGAACCTTCTAAACTCGATACCTCCGTTGGCATTGCTCCTCTTTCGTTGTCTAATTTTCTCCATAAACACAGTATTTCTTATTTACGCAGCGGCATCTATTACATTACTTTTTTTCTAATTTTGAACAGTGAAAATATGCGCAGCACAAATGAAACCACGGAATCAAAACAAATAAACAACAAAATAGCGTCGCCTCGATTGAAGCCAATGTCTTTTGTTTTGGTATTCCAACCCAACAAACACAACGTGGTCTGAACGCTAGCGCATCTCCTACTGGAACCCAAGCAAAGAACCTACTCGTTAGAAAGCGCCTTTTGGTGACGTTTAACAAACCTCGAAATGAATTCGAATTAGCGAGCGCCAAGTATGTTCCGTAATACAAGACGATTTTAGCGGCTGCATTGCAAGTGCCCATATGTCCCGTCAGAAATCCGCCGATATCACTGCGGGCAGGTTTTAGGATCCAGTGACCCTAGGCCTAAACCTACTGGTTTGCTGGGAAGTTTGGCTTGGATAAGGCGTATATACAGGGCTCCTAAACAAATCCTTAGGGGGCCAAACAGCCGTGTATAAGACGCAGACAAACGGAAAAGCACATTAGGCAAAAAAGGATGGGCATGGGGCGATGTTGTCACTACATCTTACACGTAGTAAATCCATTCCAGGTTGTTTTTTTCTAAGGTTTTCCATTTTCATACCTTTAAGACTGGAATAAAAATTGTTTTTGCTCGACTTTAATACCAAACTGATGAAAGATATCGTAAAAAAAATATTTTTCGGCTTTTCATTTTGTAACCATTGTCCTTACGCACTGTTTACAGGCTGGGGACTGAGATACATGCAAATGCCTAACCTAAATCGTTCATACACGGCCGGAGAAATCGACTGAGATATTTCCGTAGAAACTTTATCAAGCAAATAGGACGGGTTGACGCCTTCGAACGTCCAACCCGGGTTTTGCACTTTGATTCGAAATCAAAAAGGAGGAACAGTCAGATGTGGGGCCGTGCACAAATTACGTAACGGTGATTTTAGCAATTTTTGACCCCATCCCTATGTAATGTTTTGTAACAGTTTGGCACGCCACTTCCCTAATATTACGTAACGATTTTAAAACCACTACCCCCCCCCCCAAAAAAAAACTTTTCAGTTATACACAAATGCAAACGCTGTCGAATACCCCCCTCCCCCCTACGTAACGTTTTGTAACCCCCCTCCCCCCTATGACCATTACGTAATTTGTGCACGGCCCCTGTAGTCCCAGTGGAGGAGGGCGAGAAAATTTATATTTTTTTCTTAAAAATTATACTCTTTAGACCTATTTCTTTGCGTTCCCGAAATTACGTAATTTTTAAAAAAAAAATTGTAAGCGGCGCCATTTTTATTTCGTGCTTCGTTTTTCTAACATTTTTGCGTTCGCCTAATTTAATTGAAAAATTTTTGCCTACGGCGCCCTTTATCTTCTCACTCGAAACCAAGATTCCCCGTTTTAGGAAAACTGATCCCGTCTCTGTTTCTAAATTTTTTCGAATAAAAGTAGAGTATGACCATGGGGAAAATAATTTTTTTCTACGGTATGACGAAAATTTCGAGAAAGTTGAAGAAAAAAATAAAAAAAGTGGCAGAGCTCAAGTTTTTTTTAAAAAAAAGTTTTTTGTAAAGAAACAGAGCAAAATAAATCTTTTCACCCCTTTTTGGGTGTTACAAATATTGCCAGCCCCTTATTTTTCGCTTTTACCCTCCCGCTAGTTTTGAAGAATTGGTTCGCTACATGTTTCGAGATCATGTCATAAAACACCTCGAAAATATCAAATGTAGTGTAGGGCCAGCTTTATTTAAAATCAATAATATCGCAAGCAAAAAGCTCTGCAGGAAAAACAGCGCCGTTTATTGATTTCTTTGGCTGCTAGTGCTGCATGGTTTGGCCGTTTCCGGATAGATGTCACTAGTAGAACAGAATGGAAAGAAATTTAATTAAAAGCGAAGATATTTCTTTCTAATGTTAACAACCTCACGAGTTTATCGCTCAGTATCGTAAATAATGGACCCTGCCGCCTTCTTTAAGCAAGAAAAAGCTGTGGTTTGGACCTGAAAACATCTAATTTTTAATTAGATTAGATTTTCAAATCTGTCCCCTTCTTGAGCCTCACAATATCCCAATCTATTGTAAAACTCTTGGCGCGTAGCAGCGAACATTTCAGGGGTGATAGAGTTGCCCGCCTCCAAAATTTTCGCCCTCAACTCCTGTATAGTCGTAGGCCGTAAGTGAGGGTGTTGGAAAATTTTGTCGTGCCAACAACCTCATAGGAAAAAGTCATTTGGCGCAAGATCTGGTGATCGAGGAGGTCATCGGATATTTCCATACGTGGAAATAATTCTATCACCAAATACCTGACGAAGGTAATTTGTAGCCTGGCGTGAATTGTGGGATGAACAGCCATCTTGCTGAAACCACAATTCGTCCAAATTTATGTTGAGTTCCCTCAACCGTAGTAAAACCTGGTATTGGAGAAGATCAACATATTTTTGACTATTCAGATTCCCTTCAATGAAAAAGGGTCCAATAATGTGATCCCCGACAATACCGCTCCAAACATTTAATTTTTGAGGATGTTGCGTTCTAACACTTGCGTGCAGATGTTTATTTTCTCGGGACCAATAGCGGCTATGTTGTGGATTGTGAGAGCTATGAAGTTCAAATGTCTTCTCGTCATTAAACAAAACTTTTGATAGGAAATTTTCGTCCTGTCACATTTATCCCTCATAACCTCACAATATTCTAACCGGCGAAAATAATCACCTGGTTGCAATTCCTGCGACTTCCCAATCTTAAACGACTTGTAGCCGTATTTTTTAGGATCCATTGGCAAGTACTGTTGGGAATATCCAGTGCCTCCGCAATCGGTTTCATCGAACATGGTTCATGTGCCTCAACGTAAGCGCATACCATTTCGTCTCGTTCCACCCTGTGTGGAAGAACGGGATGCTCTGGTATTTCGCCGTCGTGGTAACACTTTCTACAACCATTTATGCACCCGTACCTTTCAAAACGATCATAAATGTTGTAGACAGTTTGAGCCACAGGAACCGGTCGATCTGGAAACGCAAAAACAAAAAGCCCAATGACCTCGTCCGCACTGTCACTTTTTATGTAGTTTTTTTTTTAGAAAATTTACGAAACTGAAGCGACTCGAAAGGAAATAAAAATGCAATGCCTGTGAATCCCAGTTTTTCCTCGATTATCTCATGGTGTGGCCGCCATCTAGCGGAATTTGCAGACATCTTGTCAACGGTTATTATTGCAACTATGATTTATGCTCACAATGAAAGAGTGGCGACAATTTTTTCTCTTGAAAGCAGTCCGGAGATAATAACAAACTGGCACCATTGCTCAATATACCTGTTTCTTTTATGCGCGCAGAACTTTTTATGCCATTTCTGTTTGATTTATTGAAATCCTATCCCTAAGGAATATCTTAGGAACCCTGTATACGCTAATATGTACACTTCCGGCAACATAAAATGCGTACGCCGATTTTATATAGTGTATTATGGGCCTCATAACTCAGTAATCTTTTAGGTATTTCAAATTCACAAAAAATGTCACAGTCAGGTTTTATTGTTGTCATACGCTTATATTTAAAAATGCCCTACCTAAACGAATTCGAAAAAGCCCAAATTTTGGCAAAAGTATACGGTCATTGGTCGATTCGAAGAGTAGCGGCCCATATGAATGAAACAGGGCTACAATTGTAAGAATAAGAAGAAAGTATCAAGGAGGAACTGTGCGACGAAGGCGAGGTACTGGCTTGATCCAAGTCAGTACGCCTCAGCGGGATCAGCAACTGATCGACTTTCTTGAAAACCACCCGTTGGCGATGACCCCAGAGGCAAAAATTGACACATTTAACTAGATCCATAAGAACGACGCGCAGACGGATAGGCCGTTCTAGGCTTAGATGTTGCGTTGCTCCCTAGACAATCTTACATAGTGCGGAAGCAAGCAAGCAACTATTCACTACAAGAACAAGAATTTTGGCAACAGGTGGTCTTCACGGATGAAAAAATCTTTCAGTCCCACAATGACATCAAACAAATTTTGGTGTATCGCTCACCAAGAACACGCTGTCTCTAAAAATGTATTGCTGAGAACGAAAACCGGGTTAAAAGATTTTCCGTGAGTGGGTGGAGTTGGATATCGGCGAGGGGACATGAGGCTCTTTTTAGAATCCATGGAAGATTTACGGCTGAGGTTTATGTTGATAAGATGAGAAATGTTATGCTTCCAGAAGCTACCATTCTTCATCCACAAGGTTTTGGGTTTCAACAGGATAACTGTCCGATCCACGCATTTCTAACAGTGGTTCCAGCAAAACAACATCTAGGTTTTGCCATGGCCGGCAAAAACTGCTGACGCCAATCCCATGGAAAATGTGTGGGGCCTTATAGCAAAAGTTATGAATGAATATTTTTCCCAGAAATTCCAACCACTTAATGGAGCTCATAGTCAAAGTGTACGACGAAGTTATTATTATTTCAAATCCAAATTTGTCAAAATTTAGCAGATTCCATGCACGAAGACTGGCAAACATTATCGAGGCTGACGGGGCAATAATACGCTGCTGAAGAAACTTTCTCTTGTTTTTCTTTTATTTACGTAGTGTTTTCTTAATAATTTAACATTTTTGGTTGTCTGCAAAGACTGGGATTACTTAAATTTACCCATCCTGCAGAGGTATGCTGACTATGATTAAGTTATTGTTTTCCTTTCGCCAAACAGTTCCTTCTTCTTGATACTTTTTTCTTATTCGCACAATTGTGGTCTTGTTTCGTCCATAGTGAGCTTTAAGAACAAGTTTTTATAATAAAATGTTGAATAATTTACAAAAATGTTTTATTCATTAGTGTATTAGTCTTATAGTAAAGTGTGGATAGTCTCCTAATTTTTTTGTTTACAATATCAAAAGATCTAACCTGTAATTCGAAAACGTCAAAGTCAGTTACAATAAGCAACGCAATTAGCAAAACTTAAGTTCAACAGACCTGCAGCTAACTTCTGCTGTATGCATTTTATATGGCCGGAAGTGTATATGGTTAAAGATGTGTACGTGCCTACAAAGTGTGCAAACCATATCACACCCTTTTTACTCTGACTAGGTACGCCACTGATATATGCGAAGAAAAGTGAATTTTCATTCTGCATTCTGGATGCACGGCCCCAAAGAAAATAGATGCCTTTTCCCGACGTCTCGGAATGTTTAGCTCGTTACCTCAACGTACGTGCAGGTTCTTATTTATTTCACCTCTTTACGGGAAAATGGAGAGCAATTTTTTAAGCCGCAAAAAAAGGATAACATTACGGCGACGAGAAATAGCTTAATACCAGCAGATTGGTTCTTGTCTGTACGTATGTATCAGAAAAAGCTCAAACTGCGGGCTCAAGCAACACCGTTTTCAACTAAAAACCAGTTAACTCCCACCTCTTCAGTGCTCTTTAGCCTACTGTTGTCGCCATTTTTATAACCAAATTGACAGGTAAAACATGGATCGGAGGCATCGCATGGATTTTTTGTCAGTTTGGTGTTAATATGATCACTACAGTAAGCTAAAGCTAAAGTCTACTAAACAAAAAACAAAAGACATTGGTTTAGCTCCGACCAATACCGCCTCCACAGAAGGCCAAGAATCGAATTCAAAATGGGTGCCACTTACGTTCCCACACAACACTGCATTTTTGCTTTATGGTGTAAAGTGAAGGATTAAAGTTTTAACAATAAACTTTATTTTTTTTACATTTGCTTAACTTATAATAGGATTTATCAGTTCTTTTTAAGCTAGACGATTCTTTAGAGACAACATTGATGATTTTGGTGCAATTGATAGGGCTCAGAAAATTTACTTAAACTAGAAATATGAGAGATACCTTGTTTTAAATGTCTTTTAAAAACTCTTCACATGATTTGTGACAGGGTCTTCGTTTTATCAAAAAAATAACAAACATATGTATTTTTAATCCTTGGAAAAATTTCCAAAACACAATTATCTAATTTTGTAAAAAAAATCAAAATGAACATTTGATATTGGTTCACAAAAAAGCATAATAGAAATTAAACTATAACGTAGCTTTTCCTGACTACCTAAAGCAAAAATTTTAACATTTTGGGTTTTTATTATAACTTTATATGAAACATACAATATCACCCTGTATAATTTCAGTTTTCTAATTAACCAAAAAAAAATCCTTTTTCAAAATAGCTTCAAAATATTTTTAACAGTTAGATACTAACCATTTTTTTTTACTGCAGTACGTATATTATTTGCCTACTTTGGTTTCTGTACCATCTCTCTACACATACACTACCCTCCTGGCGCAGCCAAAAAGTACACAGCAGTTTTTTAAAAAAATGCCAAAAATTTTGCTCGCTTTTGCACCATTAATTTTAGGACATTTACTTAGTTTCCCCATGTAAAAAGGACTATGCATGAAAAAAACTTAAGAGTAAAAAACATGTAAGTTAAAAACAACTTACCGGCCTAAACGAGGCTTTAATAAAGGAACTTTTAACAGATCGCCAGTTTTATTTGGTTGAAAATGCAACTTTATCAGGTTTAAAATGCACTTCACATACCTAACAAAAAACACTTTCAGTACCCTAATTTCAGTGCATTATTTTATGGCATGCTTCCATTTCTTTGAAAGTTCTTCATTTATTGGAAATTGAAAAACAGAAACACCCGATGGACCTTGGCCCTTGCAGTTGTTTTGAAAAATTGGCACACAGCATGTAGTGGGCATTGCTAAAAGTTATACAAACAATTTAATTATACCAAAAATTGGAGGATTTCGGGACAAACTCTTAACATCGCATACTTTATACGATTAAGTACACTTAAGTCGCCAAAAACACTTAATAAAAAACGCTTGTAACCTTGTGTCAGAAACCACTAAAAATCCTGTATAATTTCTCTAAAAAATACACTATAACCCTAAAAATACTGACGATGAAAAAAGCACTAACTACCGCGAATTTCGAGTCAAAATATAGTAAATACTTATACAACAAACATTTTCAAACCATTTGGAATACATTGGATATAAAACGAATCAATAAAAACTCGTTAAAAAAGTATCTCGAATATGAAATTTCGTGATGTAAACAAATAGACTAATGTCAAACAAAAACGTAAGACCGCGCCATATTGTTTTTATTTCGGGTTGATCCCACGCCTTCTATGTAGGTCGTATTGCTCCGACATGTTGCACAAGCGGCGAAATTTATCGATCTGAGGGTTTTCGGCCAGCTTCGCAGTCACGTCGTACGCCTTCAGTCGAAGCGACGCCATGTTTGTTGTTTAAAAGTTAAAAAATCCCGCTACGCAAAAAAGACATGCTTTATTTATGGAGAACATCAGACAATGAAGGAGGAGTGGAGAAAGTCCAGAGGTTAGTAGCTCTTTTCTTTTGGAAATCTGCAGTTAAACATCAACAAGATTATGTTTCTTCCTTAGTGGGACAGATTTATTTTTTTTTCGAAAAAAATTAAAAATCCAAAATTTTTGAGAAAAGTAAACAAATAAATGACAAATGCCGAATTTTTTCTGTCAAACAAAAATTTCAACGTCAATGTCAATGCTGCCTTCGGATCTTAGCCAATGACGCTGACGAGATAACAGAGAGAGAAAGGGAGATAAATAAGAGAGAAAGTAGAGGAGTAGCTCTTTTTGTTTTGGGAATCTCCAGGAAAACATCAACGAAATTATGTTTCTTCCTCAGTGGGACACATTTATTTTTTTTTTCGAAAAAAAAAATCCAGGATTTTTGAGAAAAGTAAACAAATATATGACAAATGCCGAATTTTTTCTGTCAAACAAAAATGATCGGCTGCCTTCGGGTCTTAGCCAATGACGCTGACGAGATAACATAGAGAGAAAGGGAGATAAATAAGAGAGAAAGTAGAGGGACAGCTTGCTTACAAATTCGTGCATGCAAAAACCATTGAAAGGGCGTATATACTGAGACTGTGAGTATCATAGTTGAAACACATGCATACGACTCAGAAATCTAAACCTCCTGCAGATCACAAAACACAATGACAGTTCCATGTAGTTTAAAGATTTTAATTGCAAATATCTCGCGAACTAGATATGCAAACCCTATGATTTGAGCTATCTTTAAATAGTGGACTACAAAAAACCTGTTCTAACTGCCAATTTTTTATTTAATGTCGGAGTTTAACGCAAAAAAGATTTTGGAAAGGAATTTTTGCAACTATATCAAAAAATAACATTTATCAAAAATTCAAAATGGCGGATGGCCAAAAGTTTTAGCAGTTAAAATAAAACAATCCGGGTTTTTGTGGTCCACACTATATCAAAAACAGGATCCCGCACAATAAAATAGGATTGTCTTATTTATGATCATAACTCGACTGTTTTTATGTTTAGAGTTATGTGTTTTATTTGTAATTCACCCAACAATAAACATTTTTTTGTACTAAGCATTGTGTTATGATTCATTGAGCTTAAGGTAAGTCAAATTTTTGGTTTTTAATATAGAATGGTCAGTATTTTTTAAAATTACGAAATTAAAGGGGGATTCCATTACCCACACAAGATTTTTGGAAATGTGTTAGAAATGGACCCCAGAGGGTCCATCACTGAAAATTTCTGGTTTAGTAGTGGAACTTTTTTTGTAATCATACTTAACTTTTAGAAAGCAATGGTGAAGAACAAGAAGAAGAAGGAGTTTTTCACATACTCTAAGGAAAACCTCCAGAATGCTGTAGAAGCAGTCAAAAGTGGTAGAATGTCCAAGCATGAAGCTTCACGAGAATTTGGGGTTCCGCGCACTACGATTTTAAGAAAAGTATCTGGTAATGTTTCTTTAAAAAAAAAAATGGGCCCTGAAACGGAACTAACAGAACAAGAAGAAATGCTATCTGTCGACTGGCTACTATCAAGAGCAAAAAAAGGGTTTCCAGTTGATGGACACACTTTAATTCTTTCTATTAGTTATTATTTAAAAGAAAATAATAGTACGTTTCTTAAATAAAAAAAACTTTAACTCCAGGCAGATCATGGTTTCAGCAATTTCTTAAGCGTCATCCAAATCTTAAAGAGAGATACGCAGAAGGGGTATCGAAAGCGAGGGCGGCAGTCACAAAGGATACTATTGAAAATTAGTTTGATGAAATTTTAATTTTTTTAAAAGAAAATAACCTAGAAGATATACTTGCTGACCCAAGTCGAATTTTCAATGCTGACGAAGCTGGATTTAAGCTATGTCCAAATAACTTAAAAGTAATAGGTACAGCAAAGTTAGAAGATGATTTCTATTAAAGGTTATCAAATGAAAAAGAACAATTAACTGTATTGGCGACATTTTCGGCCGATGGGAAATATGCTCCTCCTTTAATTATATTTCCAGATAAAAAAATGCCGAGAGCTATTGTCGAATCTGTGGATGCGAATTGGGCTTTGGGCCACTCGGATTCCAGGTGTATTAACTCGGAAGTCTTTTTTGAATATATTTCGAACCATTTTATGAATTACTTAAAAGACAATAATATTCAGAGAACGGTATTATTGTTTGTTGGTGGACACAAGTCTCACCTCACTCAACAAGTCAGTAAATTGTGTGATGATAACGGCATAGTACTAATTGCCTTATTTCCCAACACAACTCACATAACTCAACCAGCTGATGTTTCAGTTTTTCGCCCTTTAAAAGCAGGCAGCGGTAAGGGAATGGAAATATAATAATTTTCCCAAAGATGTGACACCTTTTACTTTTGGATCAATAATCAAAGAAGTATTTAAAATATATGGAAAAACAAATGTGGATTATTCTAAATGTATTCCAAACAGGGTAACAAAAAGTAATTTTCAACCAGCCGACTCCTCAAATTTTAATGAGAAAGTACTTGAAACTGTTGAAAATAAGATAGATTCAAAAGAGCTTAAAGTGTTTAAAAAGTGTTTTCAAGAAAAGATACCGTGGGAAGACAATATGGAATATGCAGCTTTATACAAAGTATGGTATTTATTAAAAGATGAATGTGAAAATAAAAAAAAAAGATTCTTTTTCCCGTTACCGCCGCTTGATAACACAGATTCTTTAAAAACTAAAGAAATTAAAAATCTTGAAAACACAGATACTTTGGAAAACAATGGCACTGAAAATAATAGAAACCTAAACAAAATAGTAGATACTGAAAAATCAACCCAAGATGATATGATCAAAAATAAAGAAAATTTAAATTATTTTAAGAAGAGACATAATAAGAAAAATTACTTAACCATTTGAAAAGAAACCGAAAAGTCACCAGTTCCATCTTGTTCCAAAATGCTAATACATACACCTACCAAGAAAGATAAAAGCAAGGATTTAAAGTCCCCACTCCTTTTAAAATGTTTTTGCCTTTTTCCAAAACTCCTGACCAGAAGCCCCTAATACGATACGATTTTTCCGGCTGTCTATAGAAAATATTATGACGAACAACAAAAGAAAAAAGAAGCGCCGAAAACCAAAAGGACAAAACATTAGAAGGAGAAGAAGCTTTTGCAGATCAGGAAAAAGTAGCATTGAAGAAGAAAAAAAAAACAACAACCCAATCAGATAATATAGACTCAAACTCCGAATCTGACAAACAAATATCGCCGAAAACCGAAACGAAAAAAACATTAGAAGATGAAGAAGCAGAACAGGAAAAAGAGCACTGAAGAAGAACAAAAAGAAAACAACAACGCAACAAGACTATATAGACTCAACCTCTGAATCTGACACACAAATATCACTGGGTGACGATGATGATGATGAAGCAGATTTTTATGATTTGGAAACCCTTATGAATCTAAAGAAGGGGACATATGTCATTGTCAAATATGATGAAAAATATTATCCAGGTAACTTTATTATACGATTTTAAATATAATCAGCCCAACATAAATTCATTTTTTCGTTTTAGGAGTTCTCTTAGAAAAGGATAGCGAAGGACCAGAAATAAAATCAATGCTTTCTGCTGGAATGAATGCTTGGAAATGGCCTAATCCACCTGGTATATTATACTACTTTCATGAGAACATAGTGACCCAAATAAAATCTCCACAGCCCAAGAATACCAGGGGACATTTCAGTGTTCCTGAAATATCAAAATATTTTTTACTGTCAATTTAAAAATATCACAATATATTTAAATTCCAAAGAAAATTAATTTTATTTAAGGGTCCATTACTGACACATGATGAGTTCATTACTCATACATGTGGGTCCATTACTGACTCATCACGCAATAATTATTTGCATCTTCGTGAAAGAAGATAAAATAATTAAGCTCTTAAGTAATTAAAAAGCATTTTTTTTAAATTTTGTATATTTAGTAATTTTGTGAAATAAAAAAGTTGTCTTGGGGGTCCATTACTACCACAACCACCCTACATCAAAGATTCAATTTCAATCTCAAAATATGTAGTTCAAAATGTACATATTTTTTTTCTTGAACATACACTTTATGATATTTATGTTTAAATACTATTTAAGGAAACACTGCATAAAAAAGTACAAAAAAGTCCTTTACCTCGGATTTTAAACGGCAGAGAATCTGATATTCTGATGAATAAAAACATGGAAAAAACCCTTTGATTTTTCCGCCTTTTTTCCCAGATCTCGCTGTCCAATTTCTGTTTACATTTGCGGAAAATTCACAAGGGAAAGCATGTAGATACATATTCTACAGGGTAAAATTCTTGAGTTTACTTATTTAAAAGGTAACGCGAGAACTGCACTCTGCGCACAACTTTTCTAAAAAGTGCAGTAGTACTTTTAGGATAGGCAAGGCAACCCGAATTCCCTGGAGATTCAATAAGAGGTACAAGGTCGAAATTTCCGATAGGGAATTCTGGCAGAGGGAGAACCTCCACCAACAGTTCGAGAAGAACGCTGTGATATGCTACAGCGATGGCTCCAAGCTATCGGAGAGGCAGACAATAGAGGCGGGGGTCTACGTGCAAGACCGCTTCTCGGTTTTTTCTTTTCTGAGCTACAGGGTGATTCTCAAAAATGTGCGATTTTAAAGGCTTCTACAACTTTTTATTTGTAAAGATAGAGATTTCCATTAAAAACATTTTTTGAAGATTTTTTAAAGACAAATCTACCTGTTTCACCGATTTTCTCTTAAAGCCTTTAGTTCCCGAGATATCACATAAAGTTATATTTCTTTAAATGGGATACCCGCAATTTTTCTAAAAAATCAGTTTTCTAATAAAATTTTCCGTCGAACGATGTGCCATACACCTATTTCCTACATCTTCCTTGACGCTATTTTCTGCATTAAGAAGTTCTACCGCACGAAGCTGCCTGAATGCAGTACGAAGTGCCTCTTCCAATTCCCTTCTAGTAGTTGGGCGATTTCGAAATACAAGGTCTTTGACTCTCCCCCACAAAAAGAAGTCGCAATGGGTTAGGTCTGGAGACCTGGTGAGACAATATATAGGACCTTTATTTCCGATCCAGTTTTCGGCAAACACAATATTTAGCAAATTAGTAATGTCTCGTGCATTGTGAGGAGGTGCACCATCATGTTGAAGTTGCATTTGTGAAGTGGCAAATTCTCGATAAACGGAATCACCTACTCTTCTAAAATTTGTTGGTATCTTTCGGCATTTAAATTTCCATCAAAAATATATGGCCCAATTATTTGTTCTCTGTAGATGCCTACCCATACCTTAAAACTGAACCTTCCCTGATTCGCTTGTTCCACCATAATATGGGGATTTTGCTGTTTCCAATACTAGCAGTTATATCTGGTATATATTCCATCACTAGAAATCGTTGCCTCATCCGTCTAAATAACTTTTCTGCCACAATCGGGGTCTTCTTGGCTTTTATTTAGGTACCACCTGCAAAATGCACGTCAAAATCTCGTTGCCGTAATTGGTGCACCCGTCGGGGTCGATAGGGCCTAAACCTCGGTCTAAACTTGTGTTTTTGAAGCACCCGAGCGGCATTGCTGCGCGGAATTCCAGTGTTTCTCTCCAAAGCCCTGGTGGAAGTATTCGGGTTAATTTCTATTTCTTCTAGAACCATTAGTTCTTCCAACTCTCTATCTCCGGCTAGGCTTCTGTACGTCCTAGGCCGCGGTTTTGTAAAGGATCCGTATTCTTGTAGATGACGTTTTAACTTCAAAAATATTTTTGAGCTAGGTTGCCTTCTTTCCGGATATCTCTGGAAATATAGATTTAACGCCGTCTGTCGATTTTCGTTACTTTCAATATAACATTTTATCATGTCGTACATTTCAAACATTTTTATATCTTGACGAAGACGCCACTTTTGACACTTGGGCTCGTTTATCACGGCAATTTTTTTTATTTGATCATAGCTACCTAGATAGATACCCTAAAACTGCATAGGTCAGAGTTAAACACAGCCTACTATGGTAATTATTAAAAATTGCAGATATCTGTTTAACTACTTAATAAAAATAGGTGTATGACACGTCATTTAACAGAAAATTTTATTACAAAACTAACTTTTTTAAAAAAATTGGGCTATTCCATTAAAAAAAATGTAACTTTGTGTTATATCTCGTGAACTAAAGGCTTTAAGACAAACCGGTGAAACAGGTAGATTTGTCCTTAAAAAATCTTCAAAAAATGATTTTAATGAAAATCTCTATCTTTACAAATAAAAAAGTTGTAGAGGGTTTTTAGAAACGCACATTTTTGAGAATCACCCTGTAGCTCAGAAACGCTTTGACATATCGCAATGCGGTTTTTAGTTTTCGACTTCTCTCGAAAATCGAGCCCGTAACATGTATATTAGTTTTGGGCAAAAGCCCAAAGCTATAGAGGCCCCTCGAATTTTGACCACCCTGTACAGGGTACGTGAGTCGTGCGATATGGAAGACAATACGGACTTGGACATGTAAATACCGACAACTTCAGATGACGGCAATAATGCTGAAAATTTTGGGCAGTCAACTGTGAATGTGTGGCGTGTCTTAATATTAAGGATTTTTCAAGTCTTAAACGTATAAAAAATTTCGCGAGAAATTCAACAGATCAGGAGAGACTTTCAAAAATATCGCTTTTATCCATTGAAAATAAACTTCTCCAAACCACGTTTTTATGATGACGTCATTGACAAATTCGCAAAAAGTGATCGAAGAAGAAGAAAGAGAGAAGTTTTTAAAAATGCCTTCCCTTACTTGATATTATACCGCACGCCGCTGAAAAATCTAAGGATTTTGGCACTCTGGAGCAAAGCAATAACTTATAGGCGCTCTTAAGCGCCTCTAGAGTTTGCCGTGCTCGGTTTGCCCTTGCCTAGAGCGCACATACGGAGAAAGGCCAATATTACGGGGACAAAATTATTTCGGACCTCCCTTTGAGAATATGTCATTGAAACATAATATGTATGTTTCAAAAACTGAGTTAAACAATGATAGATAAAAAATATTTACAGTCGTCTGCAAAAGTAATGTCGAATTTTAAACATAAATTACAGCTACACTACGAAACGGACTCTTTTTCAGTAAATGCCTGTACAAAACGTGATTATAAACATTCTTTTCTTAAAATCTTTTCATTTTGGCCGCAAGATCAGTTTAAAAAATTAGCCAAATGACATTATCTTTGCGAGACTCTGATTAACGGACATTCAACAATTTTAAGGTATACTTATAAATAGATAAATTAAAAATAACCTACAATTTATAAATATTTTAAATCAGAAATTTAAAATCATTACCATTTTTTAATATTTAAAAAAAATATCTACAAAACGAATCAATAAAATTAAAAAAACAATATCAGACTTTTAAAAGAGAATTCAAAAATCTTTCAAATTTAAATTTGGGAGATTAATTGTACCCCCCAAAGGAGGTGTACCCCAGGGACGGTCATATTTTTCCACTCAAGGGGGGAGGGGGGTCATGACTAATCAGTCGAAAAAAACTAAAAAGAGAACGATTTTCTATCGTGTCACACGCTTCATTTTTTGGTGTGGTTAGGTGCATGGTTACCGTGGGGCCATGGCCGCTCCTCATGACCGCCAGTCGTGTACCCCACAACCCAAATAATGAGGCTAAAATTAATATTTATACTCAGAAACGGCTCTCTCATCCTATTTTCTCAAAAAGCGCAAATTTGCGCAACTTAATTTTCTTTATATTTTGTTAGAAACAACTTATTTTACATTATATCAAAAAATTAAGACAGAAATAAAATATAATTATTTTTGCTGGCTTGCAGAGTCAGAAAAATATCGGAAGGGCAGAAAATTTAGTGATGTTTATGATTTTTGTACTAGTACTACTTTTTGGACAAAATTTTGAACATATTTTAGGAAAAAAATATAATCTTCATAATACTTCAGAACAAAAAATTGAGATTCCAAACATTAACTTGTCAGAAATTTATATAATGAGCCAGTTTTTTCTGTTTTAAAAGTTATAAAAGTGTTTCCAAGGCTCAATCGATGTTTGAAAATTATTTGTTCCCAAACTATAACTGCGACATAAAAAATATATATAGGGTGGGCCAAAAAATTTTGCACACTTTTAGATTTACTATATTTTTTGATTGAATAGCTCGATTTCAAATTTTTTTAACTTTTTTTTTGAAAGACAAGACATGAAACTTTTCCATCCGATCCAATTTGATATTTCGCAAAAATCCATGGCGAACCATTTTAAATATTGGGTAATTTTAACCCCCCCCCCCCTCCTGCAAAAAAATTCGAGCGGAACTGGAGAAAATCTAAGTCATTGCGACAAAAGCCTTACGTATGCTTTTTATACCAAGGCATTACTTAATTGAATCGGTTTCGAGATGAGAAAACTATAAACCTCCGAAATAAGTGGTTTTGGACTCGAAATTGTCATGTGCAAAAAAATCGCAGTTTTTGCGTTTGCTTTAACTTTTGCTTTAACTTGTGCAAGATGGCGGACAGCTTTAACACGCTTTAACCATTGGGTAATTTCACTCTCCTAAAAAAGTAACAAAACAAAATCAAGGCCATTCTACCTCCCATCTCTGCTAGGTATATGGAAGTATCACATGCTTGAATCAGTTAAGAAGTTAACAAGTTAGTGTCATCATTTTCAGTGTTTTCAATAAAAATTGTGACTTGTAATAAAATTTAAAAAATTGCTGTGGTTTTAAACTACTGATTTTTTAGCTAGAGTGGCACGTATTGGTTATTTGGCCGAGCCTATGCTGAGTTTACTTTGTTATTAATCATCAAACACTTATATTTTGCACACACTTATACTTATAGATCGGTCTATTCAAATTTTCTAAGCTGATCCCCATGTGTTCTTAAGACAGTACGCAAATCGTTAAGCCATATATTAAAAGCATTGGTAATGTTTCTTTGGGCCTCTGTGATGCCTTGACACAGTTCGTTAATATTACCGCAGCTGCGGCCATTTCTGTACACTTCTTTTTCTAAATCTCCCCAATAATGACTGTCTACCAGATTCAAATCGGGGATGTTAGCAGGCCACTCAATGGGCTTAATAAAATCTGCGACATTTTCCTATATGCAGAAACAGGCAAATTTTAAGCAAAGGGGCATTTAGTTTATGGCACCATACTTGATGATCAATTTTTAATTTCTTAACCGATTTAGTTTAGTGACACCTTCATATATGCAGCATTTTTTTTTCGGTGAAGAGGAGGGGGGGGGTGAAAATTATTCATTATTTTAAAATATCCGCGTTCATGGATTTTTGACAATTTTGAACCACAACTTGTACTCCAATCTAAAGTTACAGACAACAACTCCACTCAATATAAAAGCCCGTATTTTTTTTATTTCTCAATCGATTTAATTAAAAAAATGTCTTGGTATAGAAAGAATACATAAGGCTTTTGTTACAATGACTTAGATTTTCTCCAGTGCCGCACATTTTTTTTTGCAGGGGGGTGAAAAAAAGGTTATTTAAAACGGTCCGCCATCTTGTATTTTTAGGAAATGTCAAATTTTGGATGAGATCGGATAAGTCTCATAGCTTGTCTTTCCAAAAAGTCACAATATTTTAAAATCGACAGATTCGTTTCGAGTTATAGCAAATTCAGGAGTGTGCAAGATTTTTTGGCCCACCCTTTATATTCTTGCATTCTAGATATTTGTAATTATAAATCGAACAAAATATTCATAAATTTAAAAGGTAAAAAAAATAATTTTGTCCCCCTAATAGTGGCCTTTGGCCGTATGTGGAGCGGGCCTTTTCTGTTTATTTTTATGACGCCATTTATTTTCTAAAGTTAAAAGTTCAGGTGATTAAATAAACTTTTAATAGCTAGGAGAACTATTTCCGGCAACAAATTTTTATACAGCAGCCATTTTGGCTGTTGGCGGAGAGGTTAATTTTCATTTTTAACGGAAAAACTTTAAAACGCAAGTTAGGGGGTTGAAAATAATAGGTTCCCCTGCGGTCTATAAACGTTAAAATTAACAGAGACAAATGGGCCCATTTAATTTTTTTTAAGTAAAAATGCTATAGAATTTTAAGATAGTAAGTAACTTTGGTTCTTCTGTCTGCGTGCAAGTAAGGGAAGCAATTTTTAAAAACTTGGGCCATAAAAAATCGGACAAAATGTTTTCCATTATATCTTTTAAACCATACCACCGATTTTAATGCAACAAACTGTTCTTTGCAGGGACTTGAGCAGGACTTTAACTAGGAATATCTTTTCTTCAAAGAGTCTCTTTTATTCTTATGTTACGGAAATTTTTTGGATTTTTTTATGAAGTCGTAAAAAACCTTTGTTTCTGCCACGCAGAACGAGGTACAAATCATTAAAATCGGTTAAGTAGTTCCTAAAAAAATAAAAAAAATTTAATCAGTGTTTTACGGATTATGCGATTGCCGTCTCAATTCTGTCTGCATACATTTTCTCATAAATTCAATATTATTCATTATTACTAAACCGATTTTGATGAAATAAAAAGCTTCATGGCGAAAATCGATTTTTCTTTAAATACTGCTATTGAAATTTGTCGCCATTTTGAAATCCAAGATGACGGACAGAATCCAACTTGTCCCTTGAAAGAGGCTCGTTTATTTATATGTTCTGTAAACTTTTAAATATTTTTTTTTAGTTTGTACAAAAGTTCTGCTTTCGCCACGCACAACGAGGTATAAATCATCACAATCGGTTTGGTGGTTCTCCAAAAATTAATTTTTGTTTCGATCACTGTTTTCCAGATTATACTCACCCGATTTCAATAAAATAAAAAGCATCATGGCGAAGATCAAGAACTCTTAAAATATCACTATCGAAATTTGTCGCCATTTTGAGACCCAAGATGGCGGACACAATTAAATTTATCTCTTCAAAGAAGCTCGTTTATTCTTAGGTTTCAAGAAGCTAAAGATGCCCTTGCTCCAACGCGCATTTTTTAATAACCACTAAGCCGTTTTTAATGATTTGTACCTAGTTATACGCGGCGGAGACAGAGCCTTTTTACGAATTTAAAAAAAGTCGAAAAGGTTATCGAAACATAAGAATAATCGAGCGTCTTCGAATCTTGGGTTTACAAATTACGACAAATTTCAACAGTGGTCTTTAAAGTTCAATAGATTTTTGTTATAATGCTTTTCATCAAATTAAAATCGGTTCAGTAATTATGAATTTATGAGGAAATTATTGCAGACGGAATTGAGGAGGCAATCGTATAATATGGAAAACAGTGATGGAAACAAAAATTACTTTTTTAAGAACCACTAAACCGGTTTTAATGATTTATACCTCGTTGTGCGTGGCGAAAGCAGAACTTTTCTATGTATAAAAAAATCGGCACGGCAATCACATAATCCGTAAAACACTCATTGAAAATTTTTTATTTTTTTTTTGAGAACCACTTAACCGATTTTAATGATTCGCACCTTGTTCTACGTGGCAGAAACAGAGCCTTTTTACGAATTCATAAAATAATCCAAAAATTTTCCGTAACATAAAAATACACGTGGCTCTTTGAAGGGTAAAGTTTCTTTCTTTCCGCCATCTTAGATTTTAATATGGCAGACAAAAACATATCTTTACTCATAGTCTTGCTTAATTCCCTGCAAAGAGCAGTTTGTTGCATTAAAATCGGTGGTATGGTTCGAAAGTTATAACGGAAAACATTTTGTCCGGTTTTTTGTGGCCCACCCGGTAATTCGATCCTTCGATCCCTTATAGCAAAGACGTCATTATAAATATTAGATGCTCTGACAAGCTTTGGAAAAGTTAATTATAATATTGGAAAGTCTCTCCTGAACTGTTGAATTTCTCACGAAATTTTATTATGACGATACAAAACACACATTCATACACAATCTTCTTACTTAACTGTCCAACATTTTTAGCATGATTTCCGTCGGCTGAGGTTGACGGTATTTGCACGTCCATGTCCGTATTGTCCTTCATGTCGCACAACGCGTCGACGCACGTACACGGTACATACTGAAAGCCGTTTAAACCTGCCAGTAACTGACTCTCTCTCGATTCATTCAGCAGGTTCAATATACCTCTAGATGCACACGAAAGCAGGCATACTGCTGCTTCCAGCGTATTATAGCTGCACTACTGCAGGCTACTGACAGAGAACTACCGAACATTAACAAGATAAGAAGGTTCACAGTCCTTCGGAACTTTCCTGTTGTGCTTACAAAAACGCATCGGCGATTCCTAGAAATATGCAGCCGTACGATGTAGACTTCTCTACGATGCACGGTGGTCGATTTTTATAAAAACTTGGACATTAAAAAAAAACTTCTACATTGTAATTTAACCGTACAAAATATTTAGTTTGAATAAAAAACTAAATACTTTGTTTTCTGCATTTTCTCTTATTTAGCTGATATACAGGGTGTTTCAAATTCGATGCTCACCTAAACGGTAGAAGATACGAAAAGGTTTAAATTAGGGCAAAGCTGCGCAATTTTATGCTTTGCTCAAAAGTAAAAAAAAGTTTACAAATTCCGGATAGGCGGAAAAAACCGAAATCTTCATTTTTAGTTTTTATTTTTTTTTGCGCCCTCATTCTTAAAGCTGTCAAAAAACGCTTAAAACTTTCTGCAGGCATTTTTTTAGGATCTCAAAATTATGATTGTTTTCCACAAACCAAAACTACACTTTTTTGCACTCGACGCGCGTTTCGCTAACAACGTTAGCATCATCAGGAGACGATAAACAATGAACTAAATTAATCTACGCTCTATCTTGTATACAATCCTTTAGTGGGCGGAGATAAAACTAATAATTTGTGATTGATCACGATTTTTAATCCTATCTCCCCTCAACCAAAGAATAAAGTGTACTAAACGGGATGGGTCCTCTATCTTTATTTAAACTATTTCTGGATTTAATGATTTCCATACTTTCATATGCATTCAAAAGTCTTTTGTTTGGTACACTTTTTAGAAGTTTTAGGTTATCTAATGTGAATCTATGATTGTTTTCAAAAGCATGCTCGGCCACACTTGACTTTTCTGTTCTTCCGTATTTTAAGTGTGCTAAATGTTCTTTAAAACGTGTTCGAATAGAGCGTCTCGATTGGCCAACATATTTTTTGTCACAATCCATGCAACTAATTTCGTAAATTCCACTTTTTTCTAGAACTGTAGTTTTATCCTTGGGATTTCCTAGTAAGCTTCTTATTGTGTTACTGGATTGATATACTAATTTAAGACCGGTGTTATTAAATACTTTGTGTAATCCTTTCGTATAATTAGGATTATAAGGAATTGATACAAACTTTGAGTCGCAGGTATCTTTTTGTCTGAAAAAGGTAGAATTCCGAAAGGTCTTTTGAAAAGAATGTCTATTTATCAGCTTATTTATTAAGCCTTCGTCGTAACTGTTTTCGCCAGCTATATTCCTAATCCTATTCTTTTCTGCTTCAAATCTTTCTTTGTTTAAGGGGAAATTTACTAATCTATATGTTAAAAAGTGCAAACTTGCAAGCTTATGTTGTAAGCAATGAAAAGCGTCATTTGGAATATACCTGTTGGTGGCCGTGCCTTTTCTGTATAGTTCAAAGTCCAATTTATTTTTATTTCTTATAACTAAAGTGTCTAGAAATGGCAGTGTACCGTTGTTCTCTGTTTCATAAGTAAATTTAATAGTGGGAAATTTGTTATTTATTTTTTCCATAAAATTTTCAACACTAGTTACTTTAGTGTTGAATACTGCAAACACATCGTCTACATACCTGAACCATACTCTGGGGAAATACTCAAATTCTTTACTTATATCTGATTCAAATTTGCTCATAAATAGGTTTGCGATAAAAGGTGATAAACTATTTCCCATTGTGGTTCCTTCTAATTGCTGGTAGTAGTTATTTTTATATTGAAAGTAATTTTGATTCATGCAGAGTTTTGTTAAAGATAGGTATTCTAAAGTCTGTTTGTCTTCTAGATTGTTTTTTCTTAGTAGTTCCTTCCTTTTAGGATCTATTTAGTGAGAGGTCCGTTTTTGAGAATTGACATTTCAGTGTGACAGGAGCACTGTCATTTTTTCTTATGGACACATCCTTTTTTTCTCCTTATGTCATTTGGTTCATAAAGGATAACAGATAAAAATTTGCAAGCTTATTTTGACAAGTCACCTGACGTTTTCGGCTTAATGATCATCATCAGCTCAAATTTGATTTTTGTTTTTAATTTACTGAAGATATTTTGGAAACCCGATTGCAGTACTTTTTTAAACATTTTAAAAATGACAGTTTTTTTGACATTTTGTTATAACAAAATAACTTTACTTGCGCTGATGATGATCAAATAACTCAAAACGTCAGGTACTTGTCAAAATGAGGTTGGAAAATATCAGTCATCCTTTATGAACCAAATGGCAGGAGAAAAAAAAAAGTATCCATAAGAAAATGGACCTCTCATTATGTAGATCTTAAAAAACTGCCTGTAGAAACATTTAAGCGTTTTTTGACAGCTTTAAGAATAAGGACGTAGAAAAATAAAAACTAAAAATAAAGATTTAGGTTTTTTTCGCCTATCTCCGGAACTACCCGGAATTTGTAAACTTTTTTTTTGGTTTTGAGCAAAGCGTCAAATTACGCAACTTTGTCCTAATTTAAACCTTTTCGTATCTCCTACCGTTTAGGAGATCCCCATGGTGAGCATCGAATTTGGAACACCCTGTATAGGATGATCGTGTGAATTTTCACATATATTTAACGAAATTTTTAAGACTTAAGACACATACAGACCGCTTCAAGCTACTGCGAACATAGGGGGAATCAAGTCCAATTTACTCTCCGTGCCGTACGACCGAGGTGGATTCGAAGCACGCTACAGTGTTATCTTTTGGAAATTCATGTTGTTTTTATTATTTTGTTTTATTTCTGCCTTGCTCGAGAAACAGATGGGTAAGTTCTTAATTGAAATAATACATTTTTAAAACTAAAAATGGATGTCTACGAAGTTGCCGAAAAAGTGCATATGGTCAAATCGTCATAACCCAACACACGTTCGATATTGGTCGAGGGAAAATTTGCATTTATATTTTGACGTAAGAACACAGTATCCCCAAAAACTAAATGTTTGGGGGGGGGGGTATTGTAGGGGAACACGTAATTGGGCCATTTTTTATTAACGGCAATTGCAATTTGAATGGTCCTAGATACTTGGATCTACTGCAGCAGCACATTATTCCAACTGCTAGGCAGTTGTTAGGTGTAAGATTTGGTGAAACATGGTTTCAACAAGATGGTTGTTCCGCTCACAATGTTGGCCTTGTTAGGGAATATCTTGATAATGTATTTCCTAATCGGGTTATAAGTACACGGGGAACTATTTTATGGCCAGCTCGATCTCCCGATCTTGCTCCTAATGACTTCTATCTGTTTTTGAAGAAGCTTTTCAAATTATCACCTCTAACATGCTTGGAAACGTTAGAAGGGGTTTTTATAGTAGGCTCGGATATTGTCTAGCCGAGCAAGGAGGACTTTTCGAACATTTGCTTTAATTTTTTTTTGACTGGGAGAATCTTTTTGGTTTTTAGAATGTATTATTTTATTTTGAGAACTTGCTTTTATTTTGTTTCTCCTTATTATTTTCATTGTAACACGTCGTCAATGATAAATCTGAGCAGTTGACAATAAAACGCTCTTATTTATCAGTGACAAAAAATAAGAAAATTACGTTATAAAAATTTGCGTATTTATTGACCAAATTCCGGTTTCATTGACTACGCTCCACACAGCACCGTGGTTAGAGGCGTACGAAATACCAAACGAAAGTCATGCAAGTGGTGATCGCAAGCCTGAGTATTGGTTGCTTCACTGATAGGCGTGCGGTGTCTCTGCATGTACGTACACTGGCAAATTAGACTTCTTCCGCCCTATGTTCGCAGTAGCTTGAAGCGGTCTGTATATATTAATTGGCTAAATTAAACTTGAAATGCAAATATAGAACAATCAAATTTATTTTAAAGTAATTGATACAATATACATATAAATGTTACAGTATATACCGGGTGTCCAAAGGTGAGTAACCTATTAGAATATTTTGGAACTATACAATGGAAACTTTTCAAACTTTCTATTCTAACATAAGTCTATGTAAACTATCTTTATGAAATACTTTCATATTTGCAGTGTTGTCATTTGCAAGAAAACTTAACAACAACTTTCTTATTTTAAATTGAACACTCTGTATATTTTTGCATTTCTGGATTCTACAAAATATTTTAGGTACATTTTAATATAATGTCCTATACCTACGTTCAAATATTGACAGGTGAAAATTGACATTTTTTAACTTCGGCAGGCCGTAACATCCTAACGGTTAAGGATAGAGCAAAACGGTTTTTACATTCCGTCGTTCCATCGTTTCATACTATTTTTAACCCAGGGTCAAACCACACTTGGGATATTTTAACCCTGGGTTTAGATATAAAACGATAGCTTGTGAAAAACCAAGAATGTAAAAACCGTTTTGCTGTATCCTTAATCGTTTCGATGTTATGGGCTGTCAAAGTTAAAAAAATGTAAATTTTCACCTGTCAATATTTTAAAATAGTTGAACATAGGTACATAAAATGTACCTAAAATATTTTGCAACATCCAAAAATGCAGAAATATACAGGGTGTTCAATTTAGAAAGTTGTTGCCAAGTTTTCCTGCAAATGGCAACACTGCAAATATGAAAGTATGCGGGGTACAAAGATATACTACAAAACCCTGCGCCTAATAAAACAGGAAAATTTTGTTATATATAAAAAATACTATTTCCCATATTTCTTAAAAAGGCAAATATGCGTATATTTTTATTTTTATATTATTAAATATAGTACTTGCAGATTACAATCTTTTTACGAAAGGTGAATCAAGGCTTATTCAGCAAGAACAAGCTAACCAAACTCGTCGAAAATATACTTAGAAAACGCAAGTATAAACTTTTGAATAAAACAATCATTTACTCAAAGTTATACTTAAAACAAACTTACCTGACAAAAGTTAAAGTACACCCAAAAGTATTTGTATCAGACAATCACACAAATAATAAACAAACTGACTTTATGGAAGTAAGAAACTTTGCAAGCCAATATTTTATAATAAATACAAAATACCGGTTTTTAAACATTTGCATAATGTCAAACTTGTAAATAACATTGGCCAACTAAATAAAAGATTAAATTTAGATATATTTTGTATTTTCCCATTTATGTCCGTGTTTTTCTGAAAATGCGACGCGAAGCACAGCCGGTTTATGGACTTAGCCCAGCGGCGAATTCGAGGGACCGAGAAAGAGTAGCATCCGACGTTCGAGTGAGATATGCATATCAAGGGAAGAAGCTTAGAATGGCGCTTCTTCTCTCATTAATGTTCTGTGAAAGAACCTAGCAGCGGGGACACGATACGCGGGCAGACTTAGACTGTGACTCGGTTGAATCAAAGCCACATTTGTTGTGTTCAGAAAAGTCATGTCTGACGTAAATTCCTATTATGCTCACTTCCGTGGCAGTCAGCAGGATGGTGAGCGTGGAAGTGAGCAGCCAACCGCGAATATGTAGGTACGTCTGCCATTCACTGAACCAAAAAAGGCACCGTTTCCTAAAACAAAATACATTGAGCCAATGTATTTTGTATATGATTTTTGCTCCGATGTAAAGTTTTATCAATATCATGCTTTTATAAAATGGCGCCGAGTGATGGCGATTCTTTAGACGCGGAAGATAAAAAGTGCAAATATTGCAAATCCAACGTAGAAAAAATTGTGATAAAGTGCAACGGGTGCAAAGTAGCTTACCACCAATCGTGTGCACTACGAATTACGGGCCTAATAGTCGTCAGTGGCAGTAAAAACCTAGTTAATTGTGCAACCTGTGCCAAGGTCAGCCGCGACACAGAAGTAAACAAAGCCGTGAATGCCGCTCTTGCTACAAAAGACGCGGAAATTATTAGCCTTAAGTTGCAAGTGGCCACAAATAAGGATGAAAACGCTGGTGAAAACTTGATCCCTCCAGAGTTCCAGGAAAAAATTGATGCCTTGGAAAGTATGATAGCTCAACTAGCCCAAACAATGGCGCAGAAAATCGGCGCGAACAGCAGTGAAAACCTACTTGAAAAAGAGGTGGAGTGCCTTCAACGTGAGTATGACATCTCCAAGAAATTACTGGCATCGCTAGAACACACAGTGGATCTCCAGAAATCTATTATTTCATCCTATGAAGAAAAATATGGGAAACTACGCAGCCAATCAGCTGATGTCCAGAAGTTACCGCCGGCAACGTCACTGGATCCTGTCGTCACAATCGCGGACGACGAGGAAAGAAAGTCAACCATCACAAGCAACGTTGCCAAACCACGCAATAAGCACTGGCCCAAGCCTTGGCCAACAAAAATAAACACATACCAGAATCCGGTCGCCGCTGGAAGTTCAAACGCACAACATTTGACGGCGCCAGCGACCATAACCACAAAAAGTGAAATCAACAAAAACAACAAAAGTTCCGAAATAAATAAAAAACAGTAAATGCGGCCGTCCTGGAAGCTCAGTCACGCAATTTACTTCGTAATATCCAACAATTGGGATCACTCCAAGATGATGAAGAACAATCATGGGAGACAAAGCGATCAAAAAGACGAAGAAGATGCATGGTCGGTGGAAATGAAAGTAAAACCACTATTCATGCAGTCCCCAAAGTTGTCTCACTTCATGTGACAAGACTGGACCCAAATACAAAGCCTGTAAATCTACAAAACATGCTGGCTACGCATTTTCCAGAGGTTACTTGTGAAAAACACCATTCTAAACAGCCTTCATTATATGCATCAATGAAAGTTACAATCATGCAAGATAACTTTCGCAATGCTTGGAGAAAGGAGATATGGCCCAGAGGGGCACTTGTCTACAAGTTTTTTGCAAAGAGGAGGAAACTGTCGCAGACAGAGGAGACAGTTCCTCGGAACACATAAAAATAAATACTAAACATGCTAATGAAAGCAAGTATGGCCAAGTGTACTATCAAAATGTCCGTGGTCTCCGGACCAAAACAGAAACTTTCTATACAAACTTGCTTTCCGAAGAATATGACATAATAGCTTTAACTGAGACATGGCTGTGTGATGGTATATTCTCTGAAGAACTGTTTGATGAACGCTATACTGTGATACGAAAAGACCGAAATACATCAGCCACTCGAGGAGGTGGTGTTCTAGTCGCTTTTGATAAGAAACTTTCATATGAGTTACTGGAGTCTGAAGAAGAATGTAATGTTGAATGTTTATTTGTTAAGTTGAAGTTTAAAAAACAGTCTATTATTGTATCTGTCGTATATTTTAAACCAAATTCATGTTTAGATGATTATGTTAGCTATTTTAACCATTTTGAGAATATTTTAACAAATGAACAAACCAAAACTTTAATTTTAGGAGATTTTAACCTTCCTTTTTTTAATATTAGCGATAATGATACGAATAATGCACTAGGAGAGTTTCTTAACTTACATAATTTAAAGCAACTGAATAATATAAAAAATTTTAGGGATAGATATTTGGACCTGATATTATCCAACATGGAAATTTCATTTCTCACTAGACCAACACAATCACTGGTTACCGAGGACCTATATCATCCTGCATTGCTGTTTCAAATACCATTTAAGGAAAGAGACAAACCGTTCATATCAAAAAAGTATGTATACAATTACTCAAAGGGAAATTTTGCGCTTTTATATAATCTTATTAAAAATCACAATTGGGGGGAGATGCTCACAATAACAGATGTGAACAATAGCCTCAAATATTTTTATGATCATATGTATGGTTTTCTGGATATGTCCGTACCTAAACAAATCATTAAAAGCTGTGGCAATAAACCTAGATTTCCTCTGTGGTATTCCATGGATTTGATTCGTAAAATTAAAGAAAAAAATAGGCTGCATCGAATGATTTCTAAAAAACAAGCAAATCCATCAATGTGTGAGTATTTTAAGAAATTAAGGAATAGTATAAAAATTCAAACTAAATCCGAGTACAAAGAATACCAAAAAAATCTTGAAACCAACTTAAACTCTGATCCTTCATCTTTTTGGCAGTTTTTACGTAGCAAATCCAAAAAAAGTGGAATACCAGCAGAAATTAAAAATGATAAAAACATACTTTCAAATTCAAAAGACATTGCAAATGCTTTTGCACAACATTTTCAATCTGTATATGAAAAGCCCACAAAAATTTCTGATAGAACTTTGGATTTCAGTGGTAGCTCATTCAAATTCTCTTTCATATCTGAAACTAAAGTCATTAACAGCATAAAAAAACTTAAACCAAAAAAGTCAACTGGTCCAGATAACATACCAGCCTACATATACAAAGGTTTAGCCGAGTTAATTGTGTTACCTCTGCAAAATATTTTTAATCTAGCCATAAAAAATAAAATTTTCCCAGATGCACTAAAATCTGCACAAATTACACCTATTTTTAAGAGTGGCAGTAAAAACGAGATTAGGAATTATAGGCCAATTAGCTTAATCAATGTCTTGGCAAAAATATTTGAAAGCATCTTATTTGACGATTTATATGATTTTCTAAAACCAAAGATTTCTAACTTTCAGCACGGATTTATGAAAGATAAATCCACTGTTACAAATTTGTCAATAATATCTGAAGCTGCAGCTGACGCTATCTTGAATAAAAACCAGTTAGATGTTGTCTATACAGATTGCGAGAAAGCATTTGACAAAGTAAATCATGAACTATTGCTACACAAACTTGTAGAATTGGGCGTGACAGAGGACATTTACTATTTCTTTAAATCGTATCTTTCGGGCAGAGTGCAGTGTGTCAGAATTGGTACCTGTGAATCAGAACCTTTCATTGCAACCTCAGGCATGCCGCAAGGTAGCAATTTGGGCCCTTTACTTTTTTTGTGTTTCATTAATTCACTGCCAGAGTGCCTGTCAAACTCCACAGGTTTGCTTTTTGCAGATGATTTCAAACTTTATCGAGTTATAAAAACAAAATCAGACTGTGATTTGCTCCAGCTTGATATTAATAAAGTAATTAAATGGTTCTCAAATAATAAAATGTTTCTCAATATAAAAAAATGTTCAATTGTAACATTTACCAGAAAAACCAGTCCTATTTCACATAACTACAAAATTCTTGATATCATAATCAAGCGTGACAGTGATGTGAAGGACTTAGGAGTTTTCTTTCAGTCAAATTTAAAATTTAATAATCATTTTAATCATATAAAGAATAAATCTATCAAGGCTCTAGGCTTTCTTATTAGAAACACAAAAAATTTTAAGATTTCAACTATAATTAAATTATATAATGCTTTGGTTAGGCCACATTTAGAGTATGCATCTCAAATCTGGATGCCAATGGAAGCCACACATATAGATTGTGTTGAAAAGGTGCAGAAAAGATTCCTCCGTTATCTCTATGTTTTGAAAAACAACACATATCCATTGAAAATATCATATAAATCCATGTTGGATGGTTTTAGGTTCAAAACTCTGTTACAAAGAAGACAAAAACATGCTGTGATATATCTGTATTCTATCTTAAATAATGTAAAATATAAAGATTGTAGCTTAATTAATTTTATAAATTTTACTGTACCAAAGATTAATTTAAGAATTCCTAACAATCAGAAAGTATTTAGTGTAGATCCAAATAGTATATCTCCTTTCAACAAAATGATGGTAGTAGCAAATGAGGTACTCAGTGAGGTCCAAACAGATTTGTTCTGTATTAGTCTTAAAAACTTAAAGGCTGTGTTATAGTTGTTATTTTTTTTTCTATTCTCACTTTTTCTAGTTTCTATTTTCTCTTGTAGATTTGTTATTTTGTTGCTAGTTTTTACTAATAATAGTACCTTTGCATGTAATTACTGTTTTTATACGGTGTCTGTAAAGTATACAATAAATAAATAAATCATAATCAAGTTTACATAAATTTTATGGCCAAAACGAGTTATTGATTTTACTGCTGCAAGACACAGTTTCAAAAAAGAGTTGCTACAATATCAAGAGTCTACTATGCTTTTTGTGAAAGGTGTTATGAAATCAAGGATTAAGAGACATGTTTTCATACCTTTTAGTTACACTTAAGTATGACTTTAGTAAAAGACTGTTATGTACATAAATTTCATAACCATGTTTATGTGTTTTGTATCCCCGGTTCATAATTTTAATAAACTTGTACATACATTCTATAACAACTTTTAAACGACAGTCAACATGTTTTATTTATGTCATATGCTCTTTTATTATCTCCATAACCTGTACATACTATTATATTATTATATTATTATAACAACTCTCTATAAAATGTCAAGAAACATTTTTCATTGATTTTGTAACTTCCGCTTATTAGTTGCATTACTTTATATGACAATTTTTATAACTTTTCTCCGATTTTTGTAACAGTTACTTATTATTGATGTACAATTATCTATAAAAAATTAATAAACACCTGTTATTAATATTATGTACGATATTTTTTTCAGTGTTGTCACTGCCCAACAGACTTCAAGTTTAAATCGGAACACACCCCTGCCTATGAACTTTTCATGCAAATTACCTTCAGTTTTTTTTTGTGAGAAAAAAAAGCAATACCTATCGATGTCAAAAACTTATTTTGTTCTCGAAAAAGGTTTTCCGCCCATCATAATCCTTTTACTTTTTTTACCTTTCACCTTTGCTCACTTCTCGTGTTTGAAAGTCTAAAAACGGATATTATTATACAGAAGAAAAAAAAAGACCCGCCTGTTGGATATACTTTGGGTGAAATGGCGGAAAATTCAAAAGGTTTTTATACATATAACGAACAAAAAATTGTCTGCTCCCTTTCCTTTACTGTCTATATTTGAAAGTGTATAAATTTGATTTATTCATGGTGTCTATAGCTTCGATTTAAGCTTTTTAACGAAAATTAAGCTGAGCACAAAGCTGATGCTGGTCGAGTCGATTTCTTGAATAAGGTTGTAAACAGTACAACAAACAAGTATTGGAAAATTGTGAATCAGATTGAGAAGCCAATAGAAGCCAATTTTTTTAAAGAATAAGTAGAGGATCATTTGAGGTAGGTATCTATAAATTCAAGTATCACCCAAATACCTTGAATTTCTGCCACAACCACAAGTTTTTGCCAATTTTCGAACCACTTGAAACAGGATAAAACAATAAATTCGTTATTTTTTATGTTTTCATAAATTTCTTGAATTTCTGTTATCAGAACATAGAACATTCATAAAATGTGCCTCGTACGATATCCAGTGGCGTAGCCAGAAATCAACTCTGGGGGGGGGTTCATCATTTAGGTAGGTGCCTGTTGCTTGAGCTCTTGAACGGAAGGGATGAGAGAGGGGCGGTTTAATAGGTGTTGAGTTAGTGTACACCTCTGTGTATACGGAACAAAAGTACTTATTTTTAAGAGCAAGATTTTTTTCACAATTAACCCTTAAATTCGCCGCAGGCAAAAATTTTATTAAAATTACACTAAAATTCTATTTTGTAAAAAAAAATTGCTTAAAATTAAACAAAATTGTAACAATATAATTAATATTTTTATAGCGCCGCAGGCTAAAATTTTAACAAAAGAAAAACAACAAATTCTTTAAAAAATTTGATCTCTTAGGTTTCTTGTAAAATCTTTTTGAAAGATTAGATCGGTTTAGATCCCAAGAAAAGGTGGGTTACGGTGATTTATATAGATTTCTTGCCAAATCATAAATCAAAATGCGCCGCAGATGAAAATTTTAACAAAAATTATACTAAGAATGCTGATGATAAAAATTCCTCAGAATTAAACTAAAATTGTAACAATTAATGACGTCATAGCACCGCAGGCAAAATTTTTAAAATTTAAGACATCACACCAAACACACGTCACAAACGTGAGTGAAGGGTCAAAAAAGTGGGGGAGCTATAGCTTTCTCTGGGTCTCTTGATCATGATAATTTATTTTAGACTGGGTTGGACCTCCTGGGGGGAAGGTTATAACCCCCAAAATTCCCCCCTGGCTAAGCCACTGCGATATCGAAGACAGTACAATACGCTCGACAATACGTTAAATAAAAGAAAGTTATATAATAGAAATTCACAATTTTTTAAACGAACCTTATTTCTTCAAACCCCCTCAATACCAAATTCGAAAATTGTAAGACCAGTTTTTAATCAAACCATTCATGGTTCATCAAACCCATTCATAAAACCCGTTCAAAAACTCTCTTCAATACTCGAAAACCAATTCAACTCAGTATATTTTATTGTTCTAAAAACATAATTGTTTTATACAATAGAATACGAGTATAATGTTTACCTACATACAGTCAGTAGTCAATTAAATTACTTAACCTAACAGAATATTGCAAACATAATAAAAAATAATTCTTCATTCTTCATTTTTCCATATCTGCTCGCAAAGTCTTTTAAATTCTATACTCGAAGACCATCGCTCAAATTTTTTTGAGCAAACAAAATTTCGTCGAGTGAAAAAACAAATAATCCGAATAACGACGCGGGCGTGTTTTTTATTTTCGAATGTACAGGCGAGAGGCGGACCTGATGCTGATGTTTGTGAAACGTCAGGCGGAATTTAAATTTTTTGAGCAATTAGAGAAAACCGAGGGGAACCCTGCCGCATAGGAGAAGCAACATGTTAAAATACTTTGTGTTGAAAAAGTTTTAAGCAATGCCGGTCGAAATTCCTTGAAAATGACTGATGGTTAAAAATGGAAAATATGTCAAATATATGATTGATTGTTCTAATTTCTGTTTAGTTTTCATTAAAGCTAGGTTTATACTGTTTTTTTTATACTGGGACTTTCGATCCATTACAGGATCAATGCCCAGTGTTAGCCAAGTTTATGCAAAGTTTAAGACAAACACAAAATATCCATGCACCTAGCCGGGATTCGAACCCGGAACCTTCCGTACGGCAGGCAAATATGCTGCCCACTGCGCTATGGTGGCCGGCTGATTTCAATCATTTCTTTCAAAAACCAACCAAAAAATTTAAAAAAAACTTGAAAATTACCCATTTAAATGAGAACAACAATTAAAAGTGAGGTTATGTGCATTAATGTGTGTGATGTATAAACTCCTACACTGTTCCCCATAAGATCAAGTTTTATTTTAATTTTAATTATTATTTTTATTTGCCTGTATAAACCCAGCTTAACTTTTAGCAAAATCATTCGAAGCAATGTAATTTTTCTTTATTTTTCTTAAAATTTTTGACTGTGGCGCATTCAGGACGTTATTTTGGCACCATTCCACCACTGCATCCCACCTTGAGTGCTACAAACGTTTGGTGACATCCAGTTCAGTACTCGCCTATTTCCAGTTTCGTGCTGAGACTGGCCCGATGCTGTAAAAAAATGGTGCTGTTTGAATGGAACACGACTGCAACAACGGATTGAAATTTTGGTTTTGTTGTCTCTTACAATTATTTATAAAATTTGCTATATTTACACGTTCGTTTCCCAAGTAACACAAGGTGCTGAAAAACTTCAGCAAAACTTCTCTACTATTGTGTTTTTGCTTTTGTCTGCCACAACGTCTTGAAAGTGTTGATAAAACATCGCCAAGCCCAATTTGGCAATCATTTTTTGGTCACTGCAATGACCCGTGCAGCACTTTTTGCAACCGATATAGCTTTTTCAGTTAACTTAATTTTTAAAAAACATTTCTTACAAAACCCAAAGAAAAAATGGCAAAAAAAAACAAAAATATATTTTTATGCAAATAAATGGTTGTTGTGGTTTGAATGATGGAAATATTTGTGTATACACACACTTAATATCGGATTTTTGGCTTCATCCATGTACCAAATTGACATGCGAAGGCCAGTTTATTGATAATATTTATCACCAAACCTCACCAAAACACGCGCGCTTCACATATTAAAAATATTTACAGTTTATTTTTTTAATTGAATTTTTAGGTTACAGTTTTTTGTTATTGAATTGGAGCCAAAAAAGATTTATCTCCACCTTAAAACTAGTTTTAGTTTTAAAAATGTACTCTTTTTATAGAATTTTTGATTTTATTTTAGAAAATTTTTTTTCGTGTAATGGCCGCCATTGAAACTAACAACGCGATCTAACTCGACACCTAATATTGCTGTACTTTAGGAAATAATGGTTTTTTTTCCACTATTTTTTCTACTTAATATGAATAAGACGGCTAAAGTTACTGTGTTTTAGCTGAAAATGTTTTTCTCTAACTATTTTTACAACTTCCTGCACAGAAAGCACATTATTGTCGAATCGACCGGAAAAAAACCCTGCTGTATTATAGTCAAAAATATTATTTGCTGTCTTTACAACTGTATTGCTCCAATTTAGGTTTTATTGGTGTCAGAACTGATTTAGAAAAGCTACAAAGTTTGGCTTTATTGTATAGCCAACATTCTGCATATTTTTCTGCCCAAAAGACAGTATTTTTGAGCAATGTTTAATAAATTATTTTGCTTTTAATACCAGGATGGTCATCAAAATGGGTTGCGCTTACATTATGAAAGCCAAAAGTATTACAAAAGCTAAGCAAGCTAATTTACAGCCAAAAAGCTGCTGACAAAACGTTTTTACAGCTTTACTTTGGTCATAAATTCTAATGTGTACAATGTGTGTTACTTGGGTTGTCAAACGGGGTATTAGGGAGTAAAAGTCAAACCACCGCGTAAACGTAAAGTAGCTCTGATATCCATCGCTCTCATTGCTCAGATCCGACAGAAGTTGTCAATAGTACGTCGAGCGTGACTGATAGGGTGGCGTATCGTTACGTCGCGTCGCGCCGCTTGATACGGTAGCTGAAATTGCGTTAATCGAGATGGAAACGCCCATGTTTGCTGGTTTTCACCAATGAGAGCGCTGAATTTCAGAGCTACGTTACGTTTACTCGGTGGTTTGGCTTTTACTCCCTATTTTCAACTTCATAACCATATTTCGATGTTTTTATTTTTGAAGTTTCTGTGCGATGATGTATGGCACAAAATTGTTCTTCGTCGTCTTCATTACTGCTTCTACTCAACAGCGACGAAAATGTACAAAAATCTCTCACACTTGCTGTTCGCAATTGAAATTTTTAATGGCGGGAAACAGTTTTGGGTGCGGTACGAGCCCTCAAAGCCGGTGCACGAAAAAGCGGCACTCGGGTCGCAATTCTTCAGAAACGACAGAAAATCTCACCCGTCACAATTCTGGAAAATACAGCGTCCTTAATATTTACACAACATATTTTAATAACATTTTGTCAATTTAATATTTTAAAAATATTCTACAGGACTAGTTTATGGCGGAGATAAATTGCTACCACAAAGCATATACCTGCGGACTTAAAGAAAACTCTTACTAGGGGCATCGTAAAAGCAAGTTACAGCGCCTCTGGTGGCTGGGTCTCAAAGCTCACGCGACAAATTGCGCCGATGACATGTCATCGTCTTTTCGTTCTTTTCATGAAGTATTTTAGTTTTGTGTGTTTTTGGCCTTTTTTAAACTGTTACATTGTCCCAGTGTCCCAGTGAGACAAGGAAGTTGCAGTTAATTTATATCAAACTGCTGAGTTGACTTATATAGAGTTACGGTTCAAAGTTGTTCATACAACGAGTTAAGGTAAGAATGCATAATATTAAACAATTTTGAGAAAAACATCATTGTCTTTTATTCCTCACTATCAAGCATTGTCAGCTAGGCCCTCCCCAGGTCACAGAGCTAGTTACGCCGGTGTCTGAATCCCAACCAGAGTGCTCGCGCAGAGAGTGATCATTTATCGAACATATCATGTGCCTCAAAAATTACATTTTTACCTATATTTTTTATTCATTTATTTCAGTTTCAATATTTTTAGTCCACAAAGAGAAAAAAGAAAGAATATTATAATTTAAAAAAGTAAAAGTGTCAAGTTACAATTTTTAGTTGCCATAAGTAAGAAATACACTAAAACAACGTTGTATAAAGTAAAAAATATGTGCAACGGCCGAGAATTGGAAACTCTCTAACAACGTTGATTTTAAAACAAGAAGTTAAACTTCCAAATCAGTTACATCAACCGAAAAGAATCTTAAAAAGAGAAGATCAAAAGATCTTGGGAGGAAAGAACGAACATTCAAAATTGGACGAGTGTCCCACAAGGAACACACAAAAGACCAAAGCGAAAGAAGAAACGATTAAACGATATTTCGCCCGGGGTGACCAGCGTGGGCTCGTCAGTGGATTCACTAGTCACCCTCAATCCAGACATCATTTAACACCATCGCACACTCTGACTTCCATCTCTGAATCACTCACAAATAGGCATCGTTCCGCATGGTACTTATTATAAGTCACCTGATACGGGTTCGTCCTGGCGTGTTAATATTTCCAATAGGAATACAATTAAAACAAGAAGTTAAATTTCTAAATCATTTACATCAACCGAAAAGAATCTAAAAAAGAGAAGATCAAAAGATCTGACGATCCCACGCTGGTCACTCCGGACGAAACATCGTTTATTTGTTTCTTCTTTCACTTTGGTCTTTTGTGTGTTCCTTGTGGGATCTCCCAAGATCTTTTGATCTTCTCCAACGTTTATTTTACTGCAATATTGTGGGGTTTTAAAACCGTTGATAATTAACTGAGAAATGAAACTATTAAAATATCAGATTTGCGGAAGCTTTTAGGTGCTGTGTATTTAACATCTTTTTTAGTCTCATTAATTTCATGTGCCTAATTGTCACTTAAAAAGCAGTCGAAAACAAGTTCCCAAACCCCACTAGATTAAGATTTCGCAGATCTACTAACTTTTTGCGTTCTTTTTTGTCGCGTTTTTTTTCACTTCTTTTTATTTATTCAAAAAAGACGCGAAAGCAAATTATAAAAACTCACTAATTTTTTTGACATACGCGACATGTGGGGGCGCTGTGGTTGGCCACCTTGCTTATTGACGAGATCTTTCGTGTCGAGTGGCCAGTGCCTTGTTGCTCGCCGTTTTTTATGTTTTGTGAATCGCACAAATAACCGTGCACGTAGGGTTGCGATTTTTGTGATAGTATGTGAATGTGCTAAATAAAAATATGGTTTGTACTCTAAGATAAGTAATTGTTTCAATTTAGATTCAGAGGAAACCTTAAATTTGTTTAGGTGTTTTTGTTGTTTTTTGTGTTTGTTTTTTTTTGTTAAACAGTTTAAAATTACATACCTACTTAGGAATTAACTAGAAAAACGTTTATTTTTAATACCTTTATCAAAAACATGATTTTGGTAACTGTCTGCAGATAACTTAAGCATGCCTTTTTTGGTTACCGATGCAAAAAAACTTTTTTTTATCACGGTTGCAAAAAAAGATTTCTGTCCGTTTTTTTACTCAAAGTTAAAGAGAAATAGCGGAAAATAGTAACATTGAAAAAATCTAATTATTCTTGCCTAAGAATTAAGCCTTTTGAGCTAGTTTTCATCAAGTATTTACGAAAAAATCATTTAAAAATCACGTTAAAATATGAAATTGTCAAAGATTAAAATGTCGCAACAATGAACGTCACCGAGTAAAAAGACACATCGCTATGGAAAGGATTGTTATTCCATTTCTCAGCCGCCTTGATTAATAGTGTAAAGATGTTGTGTTGCTAGAAGTTTTCTTCGTTTGGGATTTTTAAAAGTATTTTCCTGTTTTTCTTGGATTTTTTAATAAAGGTGATAAAAAAATAGTGTTAACAACTCACGGCTAAACTGTGCTTTTTTCTACTCGCGTTTTTAAATACCTCGCTGCGCTCGTTATTTAAACCAACGCTTGTAAAAAAGCACTATTTTAGCCACTAGTTGTTAAAACTACTTTTTCTATATAACGTTAAAAAACAACCTTGTATCTTATTTTCCTATATGAAATAAACGTTTTTTTTTTTCAGAATGCGCAAGAGACATTCGCAATCAGTGACTACGAGTTTGACAAGACTTCGTTGGATTTTCCCGGCTATGCTTCTTTCAGGGTACAAACAACCCAAATAGGCAATTAAGTAAAAAAGTGGTAACCACGTAACAGATATATTAAAACTGTTTCCTGATTTTTAATTATAATTTTTTAAATTTATTTATTAATTTATTTTTTTAACATCCAGATGTGATCTGATGTCAAAAATTATCTCTTAATATTTCCCAGGTAGGTATACTTATGTTCTATAATATAGTATAAATATATAAAATTTTATAAAAAGTTTTATAAAAAAATAATTTTTTTTGTATAGTTTTTACTTTTTACAAAATTTTAATTAGCTATTTTTATTTTAAATATAGAATTTTTGTATCTCATGATTTTATAAAATTGGATCAATAGGATTTCTGGCGTGTTCCTCGATAATTACACATATATATAATGTAGAAAGTAAGTAGAAAACGGTGAAATTCAAGTTTTAAGAACGCCAGATTCATGTAGAAAAGACGCAAAATTAATGCGATTTTGATGTTGATAAAATCTGCTTACAATTCACTGCTAGAAATAACGTAAAAACGTTGTGGTTTTGATTTGATAATTGCGTTATTAAAACGCCTTTTTTAACAAAGTTTTTTTTTATAACGCTAAAAAGCGACCTATTAAGCTTGTTTTCATATACGAAATTAACGTTTTTTTCTAACAACTTTTAAAATTAACGTTTTTTTTTCTCACGCAGTTTTTACGCAAAAAACACGCGATTGTTCTATGTGGGTTAGTCGAAAAACGGTTAGGTTTTCAGTAAACCATGAAATGATTATATTGCTTTCTCTGATTCGCGCCGCTACGAAATTTGTGTAAATCGTTAAAAAAATTTGTTTTTCTGCTGGATTTTGATGATTTTTTAGTTAGTTTTAGTAATTTTTGATAAGACTTTAGAATACCTATCTTTAACAAAACTCTGCATGAATCAAAATTACTTTCAATATAAAAATAACTACTACCAGCAATTAGAAGGAACCACAATGGGTAATAGTTTATCAACTTTTATCGCAAACCTATTTATGAGCAAATTTGAATCAGATATAAGTAAAGAATTTGAGTATTTCCCCAGAGTATGGTTCAGGTATGTAGACGATGTGTTTGCAGTATTCAACACTAAAGTAACTAGTGTTGAAAATTTTATGGAAAAAATAAATAACAAATTTCCCACTATTAAATTTACTTATGAAACAGAGAACAACGGTACACTGCGATTTCTAGACACTTTAGTTATAAGAAATAAAAATAAATTGGACTTTGACCTATACAGAAAAGGCACGGCCACCAACAGGTATATTCCAAATGACTCTTTTCATTGCTTACAACATAAGCTTGCAAGTTTGCACTGTTTAACATATAGATTAGTAAATTTCCCCTTAAACAAAGAAAGATTTGAAGCAGAAAAGAATAGGATTAGGAATATAGCTGGCGAAAACGGTTACGACGAAGGCTTAATAAATAAGCTGATAAATAGACATTCTTTTCAAAAGACCTTTCGGAATTCTACCTTTTTCAGACAAAAAGATACCTGCGACTCAAAATTTGTATCAATTCCTTATAATCCTAATTATACGAAAGAATTACACAAAGTATTTAATAACACTGGTCTTAAATTAGTATATCAATCCGGTAACACAATAAGAAGCTTACTAGGAAATCCCAAAGATAAAACTACAGTTCTAGAAAAAAGTGAAATTTACGAAATTCGTTGCATGGATTGTGACAAAAAATATGTTGGCCAAACGAGACGCTCTATTCAAACACGTTTTAAAGAACACTTAGCACACTTAAAATACGGAAGAACAGAAAAGTCAAGTGTGGCCGAGCATGCTTTTGAAAACAATCATAGATTCACATTAGATAACCTAAAACTTCTAAAAAGTGTACCAAACAAAAGACTTTTGAATGCATATGAAAGTATGGAAATCATTAAATCCAGAAATAGTTTAAATAAAGATAGAAGACCCATCCCGTTTAGTACACTTTATTTTTTGGTTGAGGGGAGATAGGATTAAAAATCGTGATCAATAAAAAATTATTAGTCTTATCTCCGCCCACTAAAGGATTGTATATAAGATAGAGCGTAGATTAATTTAGTTCATTGTTTATCGTCTCCTGATGATGCTAACGTTGTTAGCGAAACGCGCGTCGAGTGCAAAAAAGTGTAGTTTTGGTTTTGTGGAAAACAATCATAATTTTGTTTTAATTTTGAAGTATTCTTTTAGACTGGCTATAGTTTAAAATAGGTTTAAAGCATTTTTAAAATTTTCAGTGTTTAAATAAAAAAATAATTTAGCAAAACATTAGATGGAATGAAGGCGCGCTTATTTTTAAAGCTAAAAATATCCATTTTTGATGGAAAACTAAGGTGGAATCTTTAAAAAGCCACTTTATTATTATACTTACATTAACCGTAAGTTACATAGCCTATACATATTTTACAATTATTCTGAAATGGTGTTTGGAAATTAGTCCATTTGTGGTTGGAGACGGGGAAGTGATTCCAAAACAATTACATTAATACAAATATTATCCAGAGAGCACTTCACTCGTAGTCGCTTCGACAAGGGTCTGGAAACGTTGCACGCGTATCTAGTCGCAGGCAACGTCAACACAATTCAAAAAATCTCCGCCAAATTGGTTGCTAAAACGTTTATACAGACCGCTTCAAGCTACTGCGAACATAGGGGGAATCAAGTCCAATTTACTCTCCGTGCCGTACGACCGAGGTGGATTCGAAGCACGCTGCAGTGTTATCTTTTGGAAATTCATTTTGTTTTTATTATTTTGTTTTATTTCTGCCTTGCTCGAGAAACAGATGGGTAAGTTCTTAATTGAAATAATACATTTTTAAAACTAAAATTGGATGTCTACGAAGTTGCCGAAAAAGTGCAGACGGTCAAATGGTCAAATCGTCATAACCCAACACACGTTCGATATTGGTCGAGGGAAAATTTGCATTTGTATTTTGACGTAAGAACACAGTATCCCCAAAAACTAAATGTTTGGGGGGGGTATTGTAGGGGAACACGTAATTGGGCCATTTTTTATTAACGGCAATTGCAATTTGAATGGTCCTAGATACTTGGATCTACTGCAGCAGTACATTATTCCAACTGCTAGGCAGTTGTTAGGTGTAAGATTTGGTGAAACATGGTTTCAACAAGATGGTTGTTCCGCTCACAATGTTGGCCTTGCTAGGGAATATCTTGATAATGTATTTCCTAATCGGGTTATAAGTACACGGGGAACTATTTTATGGCCAGCTCGATATCCCGATCTTGCTCCTAATGACTTCTATCTGTTTTTGAAGAAGCTTTTCAAATTATCACCCCTAACATGCTTGGAAACGTTGGAAGGGGTTTTTATAGTAGGCTCGGATATTGTCTAGCCGAGCAAGGAGGACTTTTCGAACATTTGCTTTAATTTTTTTTTGACTGGGAGAATCTTTTTGGTTTTTAGAATGTATTATTTTATTTTGAGAACTTGCTTTTATTTTGTTTCTCCTTATTATTTCATTGTAACACGTCGTCACTGATAAATCTGAGCAGTTGACAATAAAACGCTCTTATTTATCAGTGACAAAAAATAAGAAAATTACGTTATAAAAATTTGCGTATTTATTGACTAAATTCCGGTTTCATTGACTACGCTCCACACAGCACCGTGGTTAGAGGCGTACTAAATACAAGGCGAACGGCGGCGAACGGCAGCGAATGGCGATCGAAAGCCTGAGTGTTGGTTGCTTCACTGATAGGCGTGCGGTGTCTCTGCATGTACGTACACTGGCAAATTAGACTTCTTTCGCCCTATGTTCGCAGTAGCTTGAAGCGGTCTGTATGCTGTTGGCACGCAACGTTAAAACGACGACAAATTGGTGGTTGGGCAGTGGTACACATAAAATTTTGGCGGAGTACGTTAAAAATGGAAAAATTTTATAATTACGCGCTTGGAAGTTTCATGCAGTCTGAGGATTTAGCTTTTCGCAGAAACCAAAATCTTAAAAACCAAACTTACGGTTAGCAAAACTACAGACGAACAAAAATGAACGGTTTTTTTTTAGCCCATCTCATACTTCCTCATTCTTCGACATTTTATTTTATGGCATACGATTTCACCCAGTATATATAAAGAAATGACCTGGCCTGTCTAACTTAAAAACTTGGCATTATAAAACAAAGATTAAAAAAGTTTCCGATGAATCAATTTAAAAGTTTTCATAAGAAAAACTCTCTCTAAACCAAAAAGTTTAAAATAAATTAAATTGAATTGCATTAAATTGCTGTTTATTTAAGACGTCAATGATGTAGTTTTATCAAAAAATTCTTGACAGTTTGCCGAAACTTTTCAAAAATGTTTATTTTTATTGAAATAGCAATGTATCAATGTTTCTATTTTTAAAAGATTAAATTATTACATTTATATACCTGCATTTATATTTTTTAATTGAATTTGGTTTGGACGTAAAAATATGTTTTTAGAAATCCCACTTTAACATTAGAAATGCGTAAGTTTGTGTGTGTTGGTTCTTCGATAACACAAAAACGGTTAAACAGATTAGTTAATCTTTTTAAGTCAATTACTTTGTTTATACGGGCCTCTTAGAGCGCTTATTACCTTCCTTATATGACGGTTTCAAAATTTTGTCGTATAAACACCACTAAAACCGTTTTAGGCACTAAATCGATTTTATTTTAAAGCGATTTAAAAAAGTGGTTTATCATTTTAAAACAGATTTTAGGGTCGGTATAAAAACCTAAAGAAACATTCAAACCTGGTTTTGCCGAAAAATCTGTGGATGTTTTATTTGTTTTCTCTTTAAACTGACGTATCCCAGCAAACACGGTTGCATCGGGCCTTCGTCGGCCCGAATTTGCAGTCATCGGCATGACGTCGATTTATGACATCGGAACAGCAGTATTTTTTGTCCGCTTTGTAATGTAGGCCCAATGTATGTTTGCCGACGCAACGTTAGGATGAAGCTCGCCGTCGGACCAATGGTAAATTTTACTTTTTGCTGTTTAACCACATGGTACCGACCATCCGTCCATATAGCTGCTTAATTTAGTCGATCTAACGTAGGCAAGCTGGTCTCGGCCCGACATCGGTAAAGTATTCAAGTCCAACATTGGTTTCCTAAAGCGGTCCAACATCGACGATTGACGAAGGTCCGTCGGTGGTAGCTTAAAGCGGCCCGACAATGGCAAACCACAGAGGTCCGATAATGGGTCGATAATAATAATCGGCCTCTCAAAGCGTGCCGACGTCGGTAATTGAATTGAAGGTCCGTCGGTGGTTGCTTGACACGATCCGACATTGGCAAACTACAAAGTTTCGTTAATGTAGGTGCTTAACCAGTCAGGGTGGTTTAAGTGGCGGAAGAGGTGGTTCTTGTAGATAAATACCAACATCTTGTCAAATCTGCATTCTAGTTTTGAAATATCTTTGTTCATTATATACAGACCGCTTCAAGCTACTGCGAACATAGGGGGAATCAAGTCCAATTTACTCTCCGTGCCGTACGACCCGGGGTGGATTCGAAGCACGGTGCAGTGTTATCTTTTGGAAATTCATTTTGTTTTATTTCTGCCTTGCTCGAGAAACAGATGGGTAAGTTCTTAATTGAAATATTACATTTTTAAAACCAAAAATGGATGTCTACGAAGTTGCCGAAAAAGTGCAGATGGTCAAATGGTCAAATCGTCATAACCCAACACACGTTCGATATTGGTCAAGGGAAAATTTGCATTTGTATTTTGACGTAAGAACACAGTATCCCCAAAAACTAAATGTTTGGGGGGGGGTATTATAGGGGAACACGTAATTGGGCCATTTTTTATTAACGGCAATTGCAATTTGAATTGTCCTAGATACTTGGATCTACTGCAGCAGCACATTATTCCAACTGCTAGGCAGTTGTTAGGTGTAAGATTTGATGAAACATGGTTTCAACAAGATGGTTGTTCCGCTCACAATGTTGGCCTTGTTAGGGAATATCTTGATAATGTATTTCGGGTTATAAGTACACGGGGAACTATTTTATGGCCAGCTCGATCTCCCGATCTTGCTCCTAATGACTTCTATCTGTTTTTGAAGAAGCTTTTCAAATTATCACCCCTAACATGCTTGGAAACGTTAGAAGGGGTTTTTATAGTAGGCTCGGATATTGTCTAGCCGAGCAAGGAGGACTTTTCGAACATTTACTTTAATTTTTTTTTGACTGGGAGAATCTTTTTGGTTTTTAGAATGTATTATTTTATTTTGAGAACTTGCTTTTATTTTGTTTTTCCTTATTATTTTCATTGTAACACGTCGTCACTGATAAATCTGAGCAGTTGACAATAAAACGCTCTTATTTATCAGTGACAAAAAATAAGAAAATTACGTTATAAAAATTTGCGTATTTTATTGACCAAATTCCGGTTTCATTGACTACGCTCCACACAGCACCGTGGTTAGAGGCGTACTAAATACCAAAGGAAAGTCATGCAAGTGGTGATCGAAAGCCTGAGTATTAGTTGCTTCACTGATAGGCGTGCGGTGTCTCTGCATGTACGTACACTGGCAAATTAGACTTCTTCCGCCCTATGTTCGCAGTAGCTTGAAGCGGTCTGTATATAATATTATCTTCCACTGTACAGGGAACATAGTGACATTAGCGCCATCTCTATAAACTAGGAAGAAACTATTAAGCAGTTTAAAAATTTTAATGTGAGGTACCATCGTCTGTTGCCGGTTATCGACCAATCGAACAAAAACCTGATCAGGCCATCGTCGGTCCTAAAGCAGATAGAGTGCGTTTCGGCATAAATTCGACTATAGTAAATCGGCCCATCATCAGCCCTAAAGCAGATAAGGTTTGCGTTGGCATAATGTCGACTATAGTAAATCGGGCCATTGTCAGTTGCCGATTCTCGTCCGATTAAACAAAGTTCCAATCGGACCGTCGCCGTCGTCGGCCCTAAAGCACGTAAAATCGGCTCATCATCAGCCCTAAAGCAGATAAGGTTTGCGTTGGCATAATGTCGACTATAGTAAATCGGGCCATTGTCAGTTGCCGATTCTCGTCCGATTAAACAAAGTTCCAATCGGACCGTCGTCGGCCCTAAAGCAGATAAGGTTTGCATTGGCATAATGTCGACTATAGTAAATCAGGCTATCGTCAGTTGCTGATTCTCGTCTGATTAAACAAAGTTCCAATCGGACCTTCGCCGTCGTCGGCCGTAAAGCACATAAAGCGGGCGTCGGTATAAAGTCGACTATAGTAAATCGGGCCATCGTCAGTTGCCGATTCTCGACCGATTAAACAAAGTTCCAATCAGACCATGTAATGTGGTAGATGCCGACACACTGCCGACGTTGTCGACATTGGCCCGATACAATGCCGACGATATGTGTTTGCTGGGATTTAGTGATATTTAATGAACCCACGATATATTTTATATAAAACCGGTTTTAGGTGCGTATAAACGTAATAAATGTTATTTTAAAAGTAGGTAGGTAATATTATTATGGGTAGGCAGATACTAAGAAAAAAGTAAAATCTTACCTGGAGAAATTCCATAAAAATTCAATTAAAATACAATTTTTCCAAGTGAAGATTTCAGCGAATCTAATTAAAAAGGCAAGATTCTGGCACACTTTTAAAGTAAAAGAGAAAATTTCAAATTAAAATAAATTACGTCGAAAAGATTTTGCTTTCGTTCCGTTTTCTATGCAACAGAAAATACATTATTTTACCAAATAGTGCAGTACAAATTATGCATAATCCAAAACATAGGCATTTTTAACACTTTTAAACGAAATTCCTTGAAAAAAGGTAAACATAACCTATAAAAAATTAATAAACACAAACAGTAATATGCTGATTTTTTGAGGGGCATTTGTTTCAGTGAGTTATTATGATGGGTTTTATCAATAAACTGCCTGGGGCACCCAAATTTACTCGTGTAATGGCCTTTTTTACGAATTATCATGATTTCAAATAAACGAGCAAATAAGTAAGTTAAAACTATTATGACTTAAAACTTTGTGAGCCATATTTCCTTTTTCTAATTTTTATCTATAGTTATAAAAATATGTTCTCCTATACAATGGCAGCCTGTATAAAAATGTATTTTAAGCTTAAAATACACAGCTAAATTGCTGCCCACAACATTGTGACAACCAAAAAATGAGGGGTAAAAACAGCTGTTACAACCTTTATATAATACTGTAGAAGAGTTGCCACAGACAACAGCTAAATCCATATTGCTACATATTGCCTGTGGCAACACTTATACAAATGATTTTCAGCACTCTGTGCTACTTGGGTTTATTTCGAGTTTTAAGATGGAATAATACAATTTTGTTTTCTTTTGTTTTCCCCAAGTAAGAAAGAAAGAGACAAAGAAATTCTAAATGTATATATCTGAAGGACTTTTCAAATATTTTAATTTTGTTTTCGATCAAAAAGCTCTGCCTGGTGGTGTCAATTTTTCGAAGGTTTCAAACGAAGTGCGGTCAAAAAATATACAATAATTTTATTATTAGGTACCTATAATATAAATAATAGAGATATCTTCTTAAAATTTTTGGTTTCGGCTTCTAACCAAACTATATAAATCCCAAAAATCCAATTTTTAGTATTTTTGTCGGATTCTTTGTTCAAGCGTCACACAAAAACTACAAAATCGGGCCAATGTCGACAACGTCGGCAGTGTGTCGTCATCGGCGACTACACTCTGGCCCGATGTTGATCACATTGCGATTTTCAGTTTTCGGTCAATAATCGGCAACTGACGGAGGTCCACACTACTACAGTCGACTTTATGCCGACACCACTTTAGGACCGACGATAGTCCGATTGGAACTTTGTTTAATCGGTCGAAAATTGGCAACTGACGATGGCCCGATTTACTATAATCGACTTTATGCCGAAGCCCACTTTATTTGCTGTAGGGCCGACGACGGTCCGATTAAAACTTTGTTTAATCGGACGAGAATCGGCAACTGACGATGGCCCAATTTACTATAGTCGATATTATGCCAACGCAAACCTTATCTGCGTTAGGACCGATGATGGTCCGATAGGAACTTTCTTTAATCGGTCGAGAATCGGCAACTGACGATGGCCCAATTTACTATAGCCGACTTTATGCCGACGCCCAATTTATCTGCTTTAGGACCGACGACATTCCGATTGGAACTTTGTTTGATTGGTCGAGAATCGGCAACCGACGATGGTCCGATTACGTCACCTTAAAATTTTTAAAGTTTCTTCCTAGTATTTGGAGTATATATATATATATAATGAGCAAACATATTTCAAAACTAGCATGCGGACTTGACAAGATGGTGGTAACTCTCTACAAGAATCACCTCTTCTGCCACTTAAACCAGCCCGACTGGTTAAGCACCCGCATTATCGAAACTTTGTAGTTTGTCAATGTCGAGCCGCTTTAAGCTACCACCGACGGACCTCCATCAATCGCCGACGTTGGACCGCTATAGGAAACCAATGTCGGACTTGAATAGTTTACCGATGTCGGGCCGAGACCAGCTTGTCTACGTTAGACCGACCAAATTAAACAGTTATGGGCGGATGGTCGGTACCATGTGGTAAAAACCATATCGGACCTTAATCGTACGGCGACAGTATGCCGATGTCAGCAAAAAGTAAAATTTACCATTGGTCCGACGACGGGCCACAGTCATCGCAAAGCGGACAAAAAATACTGCTGGTCCGATGTCGTAAATCGACGTCGTGCCGATGACGACAAATTCGGCAATGAACATCGGACCGACGAAGGCCCGAGGAAACCGTGTTTGCTGGGATACTTAGGTTTTATTTTATCAAATTCGATACACGGGAACAAAAGTTATAATCTAAGAAAAGATAGATTTCTTGCCTGCGAAAAATAAATAAAAGAAAGGTTCGCACATTTCGCTTTTCAATTCATTACGAACAGGCCTCCAAGATCTAATGTACAGTCCAGAAACCTACAGGCCTGTTTCATCCTTGTTAGAATGCATCAGGGTAATATAGGACTGTACCTGGCGTATCAAGCATAATACAGGGTTCCTAAGATTTTCCTTAGGGATAGGATTTCAATAAATCAAACAGAAATGGCATAGAAAGTTCTGCGCGCACAAAAGAAACAGGTATATTGAGCAATGGTGCCAGTTTGTTATTATCTCCGGACTGCTTTCATGAGAAAAAATTGTCGCCACTCTTTCATTGTGAGCATAAATCATAGTTGCAATAATAACCGTTGACAAGATGTCTGCAAATTCCGCTAGATGGCGGCCACACCATGAGATGAATTTGTATGTTTTCAAGTCCAAACCACAGCTTTTTCTTGCTTAAAGGAGGCGGCATGGTCCATTATTTACGATACTGAGCGATAAACTCGTGAGGTTGTTAAAATTAGAAAGAAATATCTTCGCTTTTAAATAAATTTCTTTCCATTCTGTTCTATTAGTGACATCTATCCGGAAACGGCCAAACCATGCAGCTAGTACTAGCAGCCAAAGAAATCAATAAACGGCGCTGTTTTTCCTTTTTGCTTGCGATATTATTGATTTTAAATAAAGCTGGCCCTACACTACATTTGATATTTTCGAGGTGTTTTATGACATGATCTCGAAACATGTAGCGAACCAATTCTTCAAAACTAGCGGGAGGGTAAAAGCGAAAAATAAGGGGCTGCCAATATTTGTAACACCCAAAAAGGGGTGAAAAGATTTATTTTGCTCTGTTTCTTTACAAAAAACTTTTTTTTTACGAAAAACGAGCTCTGCCACTTTTTTTATTTTTTTCTTCAACTTTCTCGAAATTTTCGTCATACCGTAGAAAAAAATTATTTCCCCCATGGCCATACTTTCCTTTTATTCGAAAAAATTTAGAAACAGAGACGGGATCAGTTTTCCTAAAACGGGGGATCTTGGTTTCGAGTGAGAAGATAAAGGGCGCCGCAGGCAAAAATTTTTCAATTAAATTAGCTGAACGCAAAAATGTTAGAAAAACAAAGCACGAAATAAAAATGGCGCCGCTTACAATTTTTTTTCAAAAATTACGTAATTTCGGGAACGCAAAGAAATAGGTCTAAAGAGTATAATTTTTAAGAAAAGAATATCAATTTTCTCGCCCTCCTCCACTGGGACTACAGGGGCCGTGCACAAATTACGTAATGGTCATAGGGGGGAGGGGGGTTACAAAACGTAACGTAGGGGGGAGGGGGGTTTTTGACAGCGTTTGCATTTGTGTGAAACAACTAGGAAAATTTGGAATGAAAATAAGTGAAAAGTTTTTTTTTTTGGGGGGGGGGGTAGTGGTCTTGAAATCGTTACGTAATATTAGGCGTTACAAAACATTACATACGGAGGGGGTCAAAAATTGGTAAAATCACCGTTACGTAATTTGTGCACGGCCCCACATCTGACTGTTCCTCCTTTTTGATTTCGAATTAAAGTGCAAAACCCGGGTTAGACGTTCGAAGGCGTCCTATTTGCTTGATAAAGTTTCTACGGAAATATCTCAGTCGATTTCTCCGGCCGTGTATGAACGCTTTAGGTTAGGCATTTGCATGTATCTCAGTCCCCAGCCTGTAAACAGTGCGTAAGGACAATGGTTACAAAATGAAAAGCCGAAAAATATTTTGTTTACGATATCTTTCATCAGTTTGGTATTAAAGTCGAGCAAAAACAATTTTTATTCCAGTCCCAAAGGTATGAAAATGGAAGACATTAGAAAACAACAACCTGGAATGGATTTACTACGTGTAAGATGTAGTGACAACATCGCCCCATGCCCATCCTTTTCTGCCTAATGTGCTTTTCCGTTTGTCTGCGTCTTATACACAGCTGCTTGGCCCCCTAAGGATTTGCTTAGGAACCCTGTATAAGCAAACACATCCAGCGAATTTAAACAATTTTCGTCGTCAAACAACGCAGGATGTTGGTCTGGGCGGAACAAAGTGATTGTTGCTGAGCCCTAATATAAGGCGACGTAGGTTAAACTCCAGTTGGTGGTGGAGTTGCTGAGAACGTTGTGTTTTGAACGGTCTTCTTTCAGTAACCGGTACATTTTCGCAGATTCCGCTTTTTACGTCCTGCTCGCAAATTTCAGTCATATTAGACACTTAAAGTAAATATATTTTTTACTTGCTCATGCCATGTCTCGAACGATGCCTGCCTCTTTGACGGGTGTGATGACAGAATCTCGTTGCATACGGAAGGATGTACGTATCGTTAGGGACTCCCGAACGTACGCAACGATTTCAATCAGCAGTCCTGTCATCGCACCCTTCAAAAAAGCGGGCATTGTTCGAAACATCGCATAAGCAAGTCAAAAATGTAGCGTATTTTGACTTTGTTTCGAACGCGTTACGTATACCGATACGGATGCGTTGAAATATTTACTTTAACGGTGGGATTTACTAAAAGGGTTTAGTCTATTTTAGAAGGGTCCTAAGTTTAAGTGAAATTTTTGGTTTTAAGCATTTTAAACCAACCCTCTTTGAGTTTTGGACACAGTTTGAATTATAAGAAGAATTTTAATAAATTTTTTTAACTATCACAATCTTTTGTTGGATTTAAGAAGAAAGTTTCAATTTAGAAGAAAAGAAAATTTAAAAATTGAAACCCACGCGGGGTTTAAATAATAAACACTCTGTAGAACAAATTAAAATTGAGGTTATATGTCACACAACGATTTAGATGGGTGATAATAAAATAAGGAGTAGATTAATTTTGTATTTATTTAAAAGGTGTTTTTATTTATGAAATGTATTAAAAAATTTAAATGCAAGTGTTTTTTTTACATTTCTGTCACTGTCGAAATGTCAGTTTAAAAATATTAGCGCTGCGTTTAATCACAAACAGCGAGTTCGGATCTTTTACCTCTGCTTGCACCTTGGCTTGTACCAACCTCTACTACTCTACTATGATGAAAGCTATAGCTTTAAAATGAGTGTTCTTTGAGTAAGGAAAGTTTTTTTGACTGAGCTTCTAGATAACCTCAATGTTTTACTTTCAGTTTGTAAATAAATTTATATAGTTGTTTTGGGTTTTTTTGTTTGGTATATTTTTCGTGCATAATCAGTGACCTTCACTTATGTTTGTTTTGCCTCGTAGTGCCCTCTTAAATATATTTTTGAGCTGAAAACGGGTTGAAAATATGGCGTTTTTCTGGACAAAAATGGAGGTGTTTTATTGATTAATAAACAACTTAGGATAGTAAATAAGGTAAATTACTTCTTGTAAAAACGGTTACTTAGGGAAATTTTAAACGAACTTATTACCAATTTCCACAAAACAATCCTTCCTGTGGGCTATAAATTTAAACCAGCCTCCAGAGGTGATCTAAAAACTCACCAACTTTGTAACCTCAAACACAGATGATGAAGCTATTATGTGCTAAATTTTTAGTGTATTCACCATATGCAATTTTGAAGCCTATCAAAAAAAATTAGTTTTAGGGCATTTTCTTCTAAAATATGGTATATTTTTAGAAGCTGTTTTTCAATGGTATTTTGCAATAATAATACAAAATAATGAATAACTTTGTGTCTTTTCTGTTTAGGTAAGTGTTTTTTTAAATTTGGTTTTAAAATTCAGTACCCCCCCAGGTGTAAATATTTAGATCTGTGAGGGGTACTATTTTAGATCTTAGTAAATCCCACTGTTAGTGTCTATTGATATTTGCATTCTTTAATATTTAGCTCTCACTTTATTCCGACAGGCGGCGCTGCATATAGCCAGACGGACTGCGTTGTTTGACGACGAAAGTTGTTTAAATTCGCTGGGTGTGGTTGCTTATGTTTTGCTTCATACGTCAGGTATAGTCCTATGTTACCCTGATGATTCCTAACAAGGATGAAACATGCCTGTAGGTTTCTGGACTATCCATTACATCCTGGAGGCCTGGTTGTAATGAATTAAAAAGCAAAATGTGCGTTCGATGCCACGAACCTTTCTTTTTAAAAGCAGAGACAACCTAATAACTTACAAGACTAATAGAAACATAGGGCCGCGCAGGAACTACATTCCTGTACATTGCGGCGGAGAGTAAAGAGTATTAAGTAAACACCTACCTTGCCCCGTCCATCTCTTTCTATATGATGATGTCGAAATATATTTCACACAATTTTAGTTTAGTACCTGCCGGTTTTGCTACTGCTTGTCAAAGTCTGTCAAGCCTGGCAAGAGGTTTTTTTACATTTTCCAAAGTGAGTTATTTTAATTAGTTTTGTTTGGAAATTGCGCGAGTTTATGGGATTAGCTATACAATGGGCTTCAGGCTACTGCGAACATAGGGGGAATCAAGTCCAATGTACTCTCCGTGCCGTACGACCGAGGTGGATTCGAAGCACACGCTTTTGGAAATTTATTTTGTTTTTATTATTTTGTTTTATTTCTGCCTTGCTCGAGAAACAGATTGATAAGTTCTTAAGTGATATAATACATTTTTAAAACTAAAAATGGATGTCTACGACGTTGCCAAAGAAGTACAGATAGTCAAATAGCACTATCAAGGCAGACCCTTGAGACTTATTCAATAACTTTTTTTTGGAGAATTTTGTAAATCGCCCAGAACCTAGTTATCAACGATTCATAGGTTTGTGCAGAATTTTGAAAAGTTTGGTTGTGTATAACCAAGAAACTATAAAAAACCCACTGTTTTGAATGACGAGCAGGAACTACGAAATATGATGATTTGCGCTGCAGTGGAGGAAAATCGAAAGTTAACTAGCCACCAAACTGACGAAGCAGTTGATACGTCTTCAGCCACTGTCTTACGTGTTCTCAAAAAGAATGGTTATCATTCTTACAAAGCGTCAAAAACGCATCAAATTTCTCCCGAGGATAACTATCGTCGTATGTAATTTTGCCAAACAATGATGGAAAGGGCTAATTGTGCTGAAAACTTTCTGAGATCTAATCGTCATAACCCAACACACGTTCGATATTGGTCGAGGGAAAATTGGCATTTGTATTTTTTTTTTAATGTTTGGGGGGTATTGTAGGGAAACACGTAATTGGGGCATTTTTTATTTGCGGCAATTTGAATGGTCCTAGATACTTGGATCTACTACTACTAACATACTTGGAAACGTTAGAAGGGATTTTTATAATAGGCTCGGATATTGTCTAGTCGAGCAAGGAGGACTTTTCGAACATTTGCTCTAAATTTTTTTTGACTGGGAGAATCATTTTGGTTTTTAGAATGTTTTATTTTATTTTGAGAACTTGTTTTTATTTTGTTTCTCCTTATTATTTTCATTGCAACACGTTGTTAGTGATAAATCTGAGTAATTGAAAATAAAACGTTCTAATTTATCAGTGACAAAAAACAAGAAAATTACGTTATAAAAATTTGCGTATTTATTGTCTAAATTCCGGCTTCATTGACTACGCTTCGTATAGCACCGTGGTTAGAGGCGTACTAAATACAAGCCGCGAATGACGGCGAACGGCGATCGGAAGCCTGAGTGTTGGTTGCTCCACTGATAGGTGTGCGGTGTCCCTGCATGTACGTACACTAGCAAATTGGACTTCTTCCGACCTATGTTCGTAGTAGCATGAAGCGGTCTGTATAGTGGATTAACAACTTTTGTAAAGTCTAAAATACCATTCAAATCATGGGACTATTTGAAGAGTGCCGAAAATTGGGGTTCAGATTTTTGCGAACCAAATCCCTAAAGACAATATTGTAATGATTTATACAGAGTTAAGCAGCAAGATAGAACAGGTTAAAATATAAAAAAAAAGATATAGGTTAAAACATTTATAAAATTTTATACTGGGATTTTTTCCCAATTAATAAAAGAAAATAACATAATAAAATGTTGTTACCTTTCATATTTGATAATATTCCTCAACATAGTTATAACCCCCTCCTCCTATTTTACTTTTAAAGGGTCCAAATAACTTTTTGTAAGTTAAAGAAAGTTTTTTAGCTGCATGGAACAGTACAAAGCTGGTTAAGGTTTGTATAGAGCTAAAACCTTGCGCAAATACATTGCTTTTTTAACACTAAAAAGTATGGAAAAACTGCTCCTGTTAAGTCTTTTCATATATTTTTATTATTAAATAAGTAAGTGTCTGTAAAAAATTAACCAAAAGAATATATGTATTTATTATGCATCTGGCTGTAGAAGTAGTTCCTTCCTGTAGCCACTGGCTGCGCTCGTGTTGCCGAAAAACAATGTTTCCCAAGTATAACACAGTATCGGTCACTCTCGCGTAGCTATTACTTTCTCTATGTTTAAAAGTTATAATGATTTAAAACAAGTTTTCAGCTAGTTAATACTGTATATTTCTTGAGTGTTTTCATGAAAACTTTATTCCTTTGTATATTTCTCTACTTAAGAGAAAAAAAAAACTAAAATACCGGGTACCCGGCCCGAGGACTAAAGCTAATTGACACTGTTGACATTTGAACGTCATATATATGATTATAAGGGCTACACGGAAATGCCGCAAAGGTACGTTTCCATTAAATTCCGTCAGGGTGGCGTTGAGCTCAGTATACCCAAGATACACCCAAGCGTGTTTCTCTGTTTGAGCATTCTTTCTTCAATAATTAAATTGGTACCTGCTTTAAAACGTATTTAAATAAAAACAATAAAGAATCTCGCTCGGATAACATGGAGAAGTGAACTTCCGTAAAAGTTGATCATATTCAGATATTTTAAAGCTATCGGTCCGTGGATTAAAATAGTGAAATTATTAGGAGATCGTATGTCTGTGATAGAAGATATGGGCCGTCAAAGAAGTATATGTCTGAAAATGCACCTAATTCCATTTTGCCCTATAACTAGAAAAATGTTTAACCAATTTTCATAATTTTGGTCTCGATGGAAAGAATATTGAATGCTCTAAAGGCACGTTTTTTGAAGTTTGACCAGAATCGTACCTAGGGGGGATGCTTTTAAAATGTAAACACTTATATAAATCATTAAAATATGGATTTTTAAAGCATAGGTACGTTATTCCACCGACTTTTTTTAGAGGGGGGAAGGGCGTAAGAATCAAATTATTATTGGACGTCTGCGATAGGAGACATGGGCGGTCAAAGAAGTATGTCTGAAAATGCATGTAATTCCATTTGGACTAATAAATAGAAATGCTTTTAACCAATTCTCGTAATTTTTATTTCGATCGAAAGAAAATTGATGCTTATTTTTTGAAGTTTGAACAAAGGCGTACCTAGAAGGGGGCTTTTAAAATGTAAGCACTTATTTTTATGATGTAAAAATGGTTTTTGAAACTATATGTACGATAAATAGAATTACATGCATTTTCAAACATACTTCTTTGACGGTCCATATCTTCTATCGTCGACATACTATTTTCTGATAATAATTTGATTCTTACGCCCTTCCCCCCTGTCCTCTCTAAAAAAAAGTCGGTCTTATTATTTATATAAGTGTTTACATTTTAAAAGCACCTCCCCTTGGTACGCCTCGGTAAAACTTCAAAAAACTGACAGGTGCCTTTAGAGCATTCCATATTCTTTCGATCGAGACCCATAATGAAAATTGGTGAAAATCTTTTCTAGTTATAAGGAAAAATAAAATTAGGTGCATTTTCATACGATTTTGACAACCCATATCTTCTATTAGAGACATACGATCTCCGAATAATTTCACCTTTAGTTAGAGATAGGAAGGGGGCTGAACTTTCTAAAAAAATCCCAATATAAACGAGCCACGGCAGCTAGCGACACACGGTTTTTATTTTTTTTTTAACTTTTGGTATATGCAAAATTAATTAACGTTTTTAGTCCACTAATAGGGTATAGTGGAGTATTGAAATCGTGAAATTTTGACTTTTCTTAATTTTACCAAAAATGAATTACTAAGGTTCCAAAACACCTTAATCGACGACGTCGGTCTGTTGTCTGTCTGTATACACAACAACTCAAGAACGCCTTAATCGATTTTAACGAAATTTGGTACGAAAATCCTCTATCGGCTGACAATGAACTGATTAACTTTTGGTTAGGGTGGTGGGGGGTTGAAGGGGGAAAAGGGGGATAAAATAATTAAAAAAATTGTAACTTTGGAACAAAAGCAAGTAGCGATATACGGTTTTAAGATTTAAGTTTCCATGAATATGGACTAAAAATTTTGTTATAAAGTCCAAATTCGTGGGAGCTTTAGTTTTCGAGTTATTTGGAAAAACGTTAAAATATATTGAAAAAATCATAACTTTAGAAGTTAATCAGCTATTGATATGCGGTTTTCAGATTTGGGTTTTCGTAAATATTACCCAAAAATTTTGTTATAAGGTTCAAATCTTTCAAAGCTAAAATTTTCGAGATATTTTTGTTTCCTTTCAACATAAAATAATTGATTGTATGCTGGACTATATCCGTGCTTTCTAGCACCAACTTTTTTAATTGGTATAACTCTATTTACCCTATAAATAAACCACTTTTCTCTTCGATTAGATAATATAATGCTTCGGAAACATAAAACATTTTTCATCTTAAATAAATGTTTATTCAAAAACTTTTAACGCAATTGTTAATCCGTAATAACTTTTCATTTGTCAATAAACAAAAAATTTTGAAAAAAAACATACAAACCAAACGGGAAATAAAAAGCTTTCTTTTGAGCATTTTTAAAGATTTACATGTTGCTCCTAGTTAATTTCCCATTGAAAAATTTAAACGTTTTTTGAACTCTTTTTTTGCGGAAATAAAAATTATAAATCGTTTCGTTTGTCTATAAACAAAAAAGTTATATATATTTGTAATGGGATGTAAAACAGGTTTTGTTCTCATTTTTTAAGGAAAAAGGATATACAGGGTGGATCCTTTAAACGGAACGGTGTTTCTAGCGGGTTAAAATTTAGTTTTATAAAAAAATCCAAAAACACGTCAACTTAGATTTTTAACTTTCTTTAATCGTGCTATCTGGGATTTTTTTATGTCGTTTTGTTTACGAGGTATGGCAAAAAAATATTTTTTTTAAATAGGACACATTGTATAGTTGACATTTTTCAATTCTAAAAAAAATATGCTTTTGGAAAATGCCAATTTTTTCGCCCCCCTGCCAATTTTTTATGTGCGCTACTGTCTTTCCTGACTGACGTCAGTTAAAAAGCCACACCCCTTGACGTGTTCAAAAAGTTATCACTTGTTAAAATTGGTCATGAAATACGAAAGATGTAATAAAATTGTCAGGGTGAGTTATTGGCCTCTAAAAAATTAATTTTGTGTTTAAGCATATGGTTCTACTATACTTTGGAAAAATTAATAGAGATATGTTTATGAATCAGTAGATACCTCTCGAGCCAGTAGTGAAGGGAGTAGTTTTTCGGTTTTGTTAAAACTTGAATTGGATCCATTGTAAAAGTAATGTCAAAACACTCAACAACTTTTAATAAGAGGCCAAAAACTCACTCCGTTAATTTTATTTCATCTTTCGTATTTCAAGACCAATTTTAACAAGTGATACCTTTTTGAACACGTGAAGGATGTGGTTTTTTAACTGACGTTAGTCAGGAAATATAGTGCCGCACAAAAAAAATTGGCAACGGGGGCGAAAAATTAGCATTTTTCAATCTTTAATTTTAGCCAAATGTCAATCCTGGTGACAGAATATTATAGCTTAAAGATTTAGCTCTCCAATGAAAGAAAAATTTTTGAAATCGGACATGTGGACCCGAATTCATACCATAAAAAAAATGTGTGGTTTTTTTATGGGCTATACTTTATTTATTGCACGTATGGCATACAAAAAATACATTTGAAGGTGTTAAATGTATAAAAATAATAATGTTCGGTTGTAAAAAAAACACTATTTTAGCCACCTATTGTAAAAGCTACTATTTATGGCCAGTGTCCAAAAAATATTAATCCGAATCAAAAGATTTGTGTTTTCTTTTCTGTGTGACTACCCATCACCATTGGAGAGTTTTAAGACTTCAAAAAAACTCCTTACAGAGACACAGCACCGTATTTATTATTAAAATGACAATCTTTCTTTACCCATGTCTCGGCTTTTGCGTATATCAAAAAAGTTTGCTTTTGTGCCTCTTATACTTTCATTTATGAAAACGTTTTGAAAGAAAAAGGCACTGAATACAGGGTGCTTCAAATTCGATGCTCACCGTGGGGATCTCCTAAACGGTAGGCGATACGACAAGGTTCAAATTAAGGCAAAGTTGCGCAATTTGATGCTATGCTCAAAACTAAAAAAAAATTACAAATTTCGGATAGTTCCGGAGAAAAATAAAAACTAGAAATAAAAATTTCGGTTTTTTCGACTCCGGAACTACCCTGAATTTGTAAACCTTTTCGTATCTCATATCGTTTAGGAAATCCCCGTGGTGAGCATCGAATTTGGAATATTCTGTATACACAATAAAAAAAGAATGCGGAAAAATTTAAATTCCTGTTTGCTAAAAAATATTTATGCATATTTTTATAAAAATATACACATGGTACCTAACCTAGTCCTTCTTCCCAAGAAGACTGGGGTACATTTTGCCAAACATTTTTGTCTTGAGAATAAAACTCTCAAATCAAATTTAATGTAAATGTGAAAAAAATAATAAAAATAATGCTTTTTACCAAGGGCAATACTAAAATAATACTTTTTAAAAGAGCGACATATTTAACTATGAAGATGTACCGAGACTGGGATAAACACCGTTATGTAGAAATTACGTAAAATTTACATAAGAGATTTCCCTTTTTACGTAAATTGAAGGAAACTCAGAGGTCACAATAAGGTAAAATTTATTTAAGTCACATTAAGCCCAACTAATTGTTACATAAATGTGATGTAATCAAATGACATAAGACGTAAGAGTTAAGTAAAAACTACGTAAATTTTACATAACAGGTTTACCTTGCTATGTAAATTTAAGGTCACATAGAGGTCACAATTGTTTATTAATAAGGTAAAATTTGGGTCACATTAATGTGCGAAAACACTGCATTGCCATGCGCAGAGCCCACCTAATTTTTACATAAATGTGATGTTAATAAAATTACATACCTTTTACATAAATATAACAACCATGTTACGTGAGATTTAAGTAAAAACTACGTACATTTTACATAAAATGTATGGTATGTAAAGTTAAGACCAAAAATAAGTTATTAATAAGGTAAAATTTAAGTAACATTTATCTGCATGATATGCGCAAAGCGTCAAATATCTAGGTCCGACATGAGGGGGCCAGCGTCGATGATTTACAAAGGTCCGTCGGTGGTTATTTGACACGGTCCCATATTGGCAAACTACAAAGTTAACCAGACGGGCTGGTTTAAGTGGCGGAAGAGGTTATGTACCACCATCTGGTCAATACCTCAAAGTCCGCATTATAATTTTGAAATGTCTTTTGCCATATTATTATCCACTGTACAGCGAACATATGCTATGTTTTTATGGGTATTGAGTTCGTTTTCAAAACTCATTGTATCTTCTTCTTTTATAGAGCGTGTTCTTTATCAAGAGCAAGAACACGCTATAAAAAAGAAAAAGATACAACGACTTTTGAAAACGAACTCAATACCCATGAAAACATAGCAATAGTGACATTAGCGCCATCTCTACCTTCTAGAAAGAAACTATTAAGCAGTGGGAATTTCTTTCATTTCCATAATATTTTTCTAAATTTTAATGTGACGTAAATCGCGTTATAGAGCGTTTACCTCATTTATACGATATAAATATTACATAAAATGTTTTATATAATAGTTATATAACATTTGAAATTTAAACTTACGGTTCAATTGACTATATAATAATTATGTAAAATGTAGGTCTTTAATTTGACGTGAATCATTTTACAGGGAATTTACATAACTTGAATTACATAATTAATACATAAAACATGTTATGTAACAAATATGCAAAATTGTAAATGTAAAGTTAAGGTTCAAACTGTTTCATATTATTTATGTAAATTTCAAAATTTTAATGTGACTTGTTATGGAACGTTTACGTAATTTAGATGATATAAATCCCACGTAAAAGGTTTTCTATAATGGTTATGTAACATTTCAATTGTAAACCTACGGTTCAATTGATTATATAATAATTATGTAAAATTTAGGAATTTAATTTGACGTAAATAATTTTACAGGGAAATGACATAACTTAGATGACATAATTAATACATAAAAAATGTTATGTAAAATTTTAAATATATACTTATGGTTCACACTGTTTCATAATATTTCATAATTTTAATGTGACGTAAATCATGGTGTAATGTAAACGTATAGTCTAAATTGTTACATATTAGTTATGTAAATTTTATTACTTTCATTTAAGTAGATCATTTTATGTAACGTTGACGTAAATTAGATTACTTAAATATTACATGTAATGTTTTATATAATAAGTATCTCATATTTTTTATGTAAGATTAAAATCCCACTATTTACGTAAATTTTAAGAACTTACTTACAAAGTCATATTATTTACGTAAAATTAACATTACTTATAATGAATTAAATTTACAGTCAAAGTTTTGACGTAATTTTTACATATTTTTTTTTATAAATATATTTTTATGTGAGAGTTGCGTAAATATGATGTAACCTATTTTACATAAATATATGAAGCTTAGATTTATAAACCTATTAGGTTAAAGTCACAATCACCACAACTACACCTACGTTTTCGGGCGCGCCTGGGGGCTGATTCTTGAATATCGTAGGAAAGATCGCACGGGAACGGTCCTCTCCCTGATATCGACCAATAATAGGCTTTGAAGTGATCACGAGTTATCGGAAACCTATCCGACCACGACCGAACCTCACCCGATGGCCGTGTATCGAAGGAAATTTTCTACACTTTCGTACACCTGCCCCCGAACCAGTTGAACGAGCGCTCTTGAAAAACGACAATCCGGTCAGCTTTGCGCATGCGCCATGTAAGCTCGGCAGCCTCTGAGCCTTCTTATTGGTCGAAGCGAAGGATGTGAACGTTCCCGTGCGACCTTTCCTACGAAATTCAAGAAAAAGCCTCTTGCTGTATTTTGCGGTGTTGCCACAGATACCCTGAAACTCTCGCTTTCTTTGTCTGAATATGTACGAGCAGTTCGAGTCCAAACAAATAGTGATTTATAAATGGACTGCCGCGTCTATAGTTAGTAAGTCGATGATTCCAACGATCAACAAAAACAAAAAAATTGTGAAGCCATAACAATTTTGTTAATTTTATATCTATGGATTTTTAACACGTAAGCTGTAAGAGTGGCCTATACAGGGTGACCTATAATTGTAGATTACCCAGTAAACATGCTTGCCACGGGAAAAGTCCGGCCCAGTGAAAGACACTCCGGGGGATGGTTGGGCCACACTTTGCTAGTAAAAGCCTTTTGGTTGATACCCGGTGATACCCCGGCTCATTTTTTAAGCAAAGGCTCTATAATGATCCGCAGTCACTCCCCCGAAGATTGTAGAAAGCCTATTGTTGGCCCACTGAGTAAGATTTGGACATTTTTTTGACGGGGTAGTAGACAAAAGGCCTGTAAGCATTTTCTGACAGATATTTATATAACAACTTAAAGACCAAGGGTATATGCTGACCCGCCCTTAGTTTCCCAGCTCTTGTTACTTTTTATTCAAAATTGCTGTTGGACAATCAAAAACTATATAAGGCAACCCAAAATTAAACTTAACAACCGAAGAGGTAAAATCGAAGTTTTTTGTTTCCGTTCTTTTAACTTTAGAAAGCAGGATTTGCAGAAAATGCCGGGGTCCCGGACCGGCATCTTTATTGGCCCGAGAGGATATTTCCGTACTTTTTTTGGACCGAGTTCACATATACATATTGTCAAAAGGCCATTGGTAGCCTAATGCTGGGTTTGCATTAGGCTGTCACTTTTTTATAGCGATGGCCTATTGTAGTTGCATTGACGGTCTTACAGATTGGGATATTGATGGTCTATGTCAGGCATGCCGGCAGAAAATACCGGGGTCCCAGACCGGCATCTTTATTGGCCCGAGGGGACATTTCCGTAGTTTTTTTGGACCGGGATCCCATAAACATATTGTTAAGGCCATTACTATGACTGTCCATGATTCTGCAACAGGCCAACAGTGAGCCGTAGTAAATTGTTTACTGGGTAATAACTATTGTTTATTTTAAACTACAACTTGATTATGACAGCAGTAAAAATTCCTACTCCGAATGAAAGATTAAGTATATTGGTCACACCAAAATAAAACACAATAAAATTTTTGAAAAATCGACGGAACATAATTTTGTGTATAAAACTTGTGTGCAAGATTTCACACAGAGGAGCACCTACAGGATTAATTATCAGGAGACTTTATAGATATCACTATGAAAAACGCCCCATACAATACGGTAGGTTATTCAGTTATTTGGAGCAACCAAACCCTTCCGGGAAATAGGTTAGAGAAATAATAAATGTGAGTTTAGCCTGAATTCTAGGGAGGGGGATGATCAGATGTTTTTTAATCGCTACCGACAAAAACATTGCTTAAAATTAAACTAAAATAAATAAGTGCAAACAGTTTTAAGTAAACTTAGAAAAATTGAAAGTCTACAGAAAAGAGAAGGTCTCGGAAAAATATCCTATCCCCCCCTTTATTTTCGTGCATTTATTTGTCAGTGGTACACAGGTGTTTACTAGCGTCGTACTATTTATTTACCCAAAATTTGATGTCAAAATTATACTTCAAATTTTTTGAAGAAAAAAAACACTTAAAATATAATTTTGCCTTAATAATAAACTAAAATCGTAAATATTGATGGGGTTTTGGAAATTTGAGTTGTTTATTTACCCTTAATTTGTTTCTAAAAATGCTAAAATGCACCTCAGGCGAAAATTATTATTTTGCAATTTATGATTTTTCCAGGCTCTTGTATTTCATTCCCTAGGAATTTTATTTCTGCTGTTATTTGATTGTGTCAATTGTAACCAGGCTACTTGGGGAGGGGGGGTTAACTCCAACCCTCCCCTTCCGTCGGTGCGTCACTATATTTGTATTATGACTGCATGCTAATGAGGCTCAAAAAAATATACCTAAACCTACCGGAAATCATATATTTCCTGGTAAAAGTATTTTATCAAATTAAAAAAAAAAAACGAATTATTTCATTTTATTTACGAGTTAAAATATTTTTTAAAGCGCTTGGCTTTTCAAAAAAAAAAACAATAAAAATTCTTACCCCGAAAACTTTGCACCAAAAAAAAAACTTCCCGAACTAACTCTCACGATTTTAAAAATTTACCGGGATAAGAGCTCTGTGACGTTACGGGACCGCGTCAGATGAAAACCGCGCTTAAATGAACACTGGAAGGGAATGTTGGTCCACAGGATGCAGAGGCACAGCGTACGTGAACCGGTTCTAACTTTTGCGCAATTAAAACCATAGATACAAATTGTAGGCCTATAATAAAACATAAAAATTAAAAAAGATAAATCCCCACGTGTTAGTAGTATGACAACTCGTATTTTAGGTAGAGGGTTTTCTTTAATTTCCCTCAAAACGTATTTAATTAATAGTACATTATAAACCTAGGGACTAAAGTGCCTCTTTTTATCCTGCGGCGAAAGGTTTCGGTCGGGCTACAATTCGCCAAGGGATTAAAATACACTTTAGTCACGAGGTTTATATACTATTTTATGCACTTTAGAATGCGAGAAACTAAAAACAAAACATCACAAAACTAACAGTAGACCACTTAACGGTACTCTAGTTTCAAGATTGACCGTATTAAGTTGTCATTGATTGTTGTTGGCATGGGGGATTCGCTTAAAATTTATTGTACCATGGAAGTGTTGCCATGGCACAGAACAAATGTCAGTCAGTTGTTGTTATCAAACTGCGTCACCAAAGGGTGAGTCCAGAAAAATCGTGCAGCATTTTTTTTGAAAATGAACATTGAAGAGGCCGCGGAAGAGGCCATGGCTAGCCTTCTTCTACAAAAATCTCGCGAGGTGTACAAGAAACAGTTCCGGGATTACCGAAAATGGTGCGCTGAACAGCATGCAGAGAATTTTACGGATGAAAAGGTGCTCCTGGCATACTTCCTACAGAAGTCTAAGAATCTCAAGGCATCTTCTGTATGGAGACGATATTCCATGATCAAAGCCACCATAATATCTGAAGCAAACGTCGACATCAGCAAATATAGTAAACTCACGGCATTTCTAAAGAGAATGACCGAACTAGATTTAAGTAATGCATATGGTAATTATTTTTTTCGTTCATACATTTTAAAAAATAAATAAAATTTCAATAAAATTATTGTTTATATTGGAAAGGGATTAAAATTATTTTTAATCCCTGGGGATTAAGTGTCCCTTTTATCCCTAAAATGAGGGATTAAAAGTGTCCCTTTTATCCCTGAAATGAGGGATTAAAATTGCACTTTTAATCCCTAAAGTGCATAAAAATAATATGAGCTTTTAATTTTGGTCCCAATTTGCTTATTTTATCTTTGTGTAGAAGTCAAATTTCTTTTATGTCCGCTAGAAATACCCGAAAAGTGTTATTTTTTCACATATTTTTAATCCTGTAATTTAACAATAGGAAATTATTGAAACGCAGTTAGGGGCCGGCACTAATAAGGCCAGGCACTATTTTGACCCTAAAGGTATAACTTAAATAGAGACATTATATTTACCACAGTTCAACACCGTTCTCAACTAAAAAGCCAGTTAACTCATTTTCGTTTTAGTATCCTTTAGCCTATGATGGGCGCCATATTGACACCAAACTGACAGAAAATCCATGTTTTACTTGTCAATTTGGTTATAAAAATGGCAGCCACATTAGGCTAAAGGGCACTGAGGAGGTAGGAGTTAACAGGCTTTTTAGTTTAGAACGGTTTTGCACAGTTGCGATCAGACATAAGGTAAACAATTTGGCGACAATGCCAGATTGCGCTGAAAGTTGTATCTCTAAACGTAATGTTTTTTAAAACATATATTTTTATAACTTTATCATTTACATGCAATTATGCAAATTCTCCGGTTTGTTTTTTTAAACATGGAGAAACACCTTATTATTATTCAAATATATAAAGAAATTTAGGTATATTATATAAATGCATTTAAATGTCCTTGAATCTTTACAATTTTAAATCAATAAAGAATTTATAATCTGGAGGTACATGTTATGGTACTTGAAATATACCTCATTTTTTCGATCGAAATATCATATAAAATACCTGATATTTTGGCCGAAAGAATAATTCTTTTTATTTCCCAATATATATCGGGAATAAAACCTACAACAATATGACAACCTCGCATTTGTGGCGGGTCAGCCATATAAACGTGTGTACGCTGCTCCATTCATAATTTCTCTACGGCGTTGTAGCTTTAGCATAATCGAGGTTTTGGTGTATTTTACAGATTAATCGAGTTTTTTAAATTTTTCTCAATAGATTTTTAAGTGTGTGTGGCAAAAGTGATGTGACAAAGTGCGTAGTGTGACGAAAACTGGAGATTGCAGGTGATAACCAAATATTTCACAGGTTTGTTATCATATGTTTTTTCGACGCCATCTTGTAATGCGCCGTCATAGGCGTGCAACTAGTGTTGCAATAAATACAAAATGTCATTAATAAATATAGGAAAGAAATAAGTTTTTTTGGGATATTTTTGCGAATTTGTGATAAAAATACTATGGTAAGCACTTCTAATTAATTATACTATATTTGGTATAATGAACCAACCCCAGCTGGGTGGGTAGCAAAAAATGTAAGAGGTGCATATGATATTTATTTATAACTACATTCAGAGTTTTGATACTATCTGTAGTCAGCTTATTTTTTCTGCTGAGATTTATTTATAAATAGTACAAGCGTTTCCGGTATAAATATAAATTTTTAAAACATTATTATGTCAGACACAGGATAAAGAATGTATGTTTGTTACAAATTTTTATTTATAATATTTACATAGGTAAATACTCCACATAAGCTTTCTTCGTAATTAAATAAAAATTATAGAGTGTATAAATTCCATTTTTTTATACAACGAAAAACCATCATATAGTAACTATAATATAGGTATCATCCTTTTTCGAAATACCACTATATTTAGTCGAATTTGCTTATTTTTCCACATTGGTTTTTTGGTAATTTCCCTAAACCGTGCGGAAAGTGATACTTTTCTGCACACGATGGCCGTTAAGGGCGAAAAAGGCACTTTTGACACGTTTTTAGTACAACAATTTCCATAAAAAGCTTCTGCCTAAGTTATATATATTTGGTATTTTTAAAATTAAAACAAAAAAATAATTTTGTTTCCATTTTTAATTTAATCTAGTTTATAAATGCACCTAAAAACTCCAATTAGACTTAAAATTCACGCCATGCTAAAAAAATACTTTTACCTTTGATAATTTTTTAATAAAGTTTTGCAGGTCACTTGACATTAAATAGGTAAAGAAACTACTTCGCAAATGCGAGTGAAAAGTCTACTGGTACATATTAATTTTAATGTGGAAAGTTCAACTTCCCACACGCCGTGCGTATAAAATAAGCACGGCGTTCATAAAAAACTGTCATCGCGTTCGTGAAAAAACGTTTAACGCATGCAATTTTTTTTTTAAATCGTACTTTATGGACCAAATTTTTAAATTTTCAGTTTGAAATGTGTGTTCTAAAAACTACTTTTTGATCAAGAATGTCATCATAAACACTCGTAAAAAAAAAATTGTACCTAACCCTTGCGGAAGTGTCTTTCCCGCCCCAACTCCTCGCGTGCGTAAAAGTATCACTTTCCGCACTAATTAGGCAGATAACTATCTGGAGAACATATAAAAACTTAATATTTTTTATGTTATAGGTATCTTTACATAAATATTTTCACAATGACAAATATAATACTTCTCCATACCCTCGGTATCAAATATTAAGTTTAAAAAAATTAAAGATTGTATTTCCAAAAAAATTTGACAAGTCTGAAAATAACGACCAAACCTTTTTACATTTATAAATAACGAGCCGCTTCTGGCCGCTGCTAAACGTAACCCCACAAACAATGAAAGGTGGTAAGGTGTATTTGCTTTATTGGCAATATTGGCAAGTGAATGCCATTGGTTATTTACTACAGTAGTATTATTGGCAAAATTGCGCTATTTTGCCAATGATTATTTACGTTATTTTATTGTTTATTATTTTGCCAATAACTGAAAAACGTGTTTTACATACCAAGTGCAACGCAATCGTTCCTTTAAAAATTGCATGCATTTCTAAACCACCTTTCCGGTCCGATCAGACGCATTTTTTTAAATTTCCCGCGCGATTGACATCTGTCGTGGGGTTGACAACTTGACGTATTTGCCGACGCCATTTTAATAATATTCTGCGGATTCTTCTTATGTGGGTTCCTTTTTGTGTTTTGCAAGTTTTCTTTTAAAATTGGCTTAAATTTAGTTTGAGTTTCAAGTCACCATGGATGTGGAAGCCGATACTGCGTAAGTACTAATATTCTTTTGTTCTTAAATAAGGTCGGCCTAGAGTGGACTTAAAAATGTTCAGAACTACCAGTAAAGCGACCAAAAATCGTCATTTTTGGTGGGTTTATACAGGCATATAAAAATTAAAATAAAAAATAATAACTTTGAACCGAACAGCACACAGCTTCTGCACATGTATACAAAAGTGAATGACACCAATAGTTGAAATAATTAAACTAAACTCCATCATGCTGATTTCCTTACTAATATCTGTTAAAAACAAACCAAAAAATGCAAAAAACCCCCATTTAAATTACAAAAACAAATGAAAGTGAGGTTATGTGTGTCAAAGGGGCATGCTCAAATCCGTTTTAAGATAAAAATAAATGTTAAGTTACTCATCTTTTTATTTATGCTGTATAAATGCCTACACTGTTCCCCATAAGCAACTTTTATTTTAATTTTAATTATTATTTTTTTTTTTAATTTTTATTTTGATTTGCCTGTATGAACCCAGCATTAAATCGTGATCTAGACGCCACTTTACAAGAAAATCAAAGGTCACATCATGATCTACAATGCTTAAGCGATACTGACACTAATAATTTACAAATTTCTTTTGTAATCGAGCAAAACCCTTCTCAACTATAAAGCCAGTTAACTCCTACCTGTGTTCAGGCTTCAGTGCCATTTAGCCTACTGTTGCCGCCATTTTTATAACCAAATTGACAGGTAAAACATGAATTTTCTCTCAGTTTGGTGTCACTATGGCCTCTATAGTAGGCTAAAGGATACTATATCAAAAAAGAGTTAACTGGCTTTTTAGTTAAAGTGTTGGATCCAGCCATCTAAAGATTCATCAATTCAGTCTACGTCCAAGTCATTTTCTAACACTGAAATTTCTCTTGCTGACCCAGAGAATGATGACCCTTAAATTTCTTGTGAAACCGAGCTGTCTTTAGTTAATATCTTAAAATCTTTTTTAAAATTAATTTGAAAAAACTCGTCTGTGGTACTATTTTTTTATTTTAACGTAAATTTGCCAATAAAACAACTAGATTAAAGTTTTTTTTTTTTGAGAAATCACTTTTTAAGCAAAAAGGGCTACTTTTTCCTAAAACAAAATACTGGTTTATCCAAAAAAAAATAATTTACAGCTATACTGACCAAAATTTAAACTTTTTTAGATGCTGTAAAAAATCCTTTAAGAAGTCAACCAACTTTTCCTCATTCTGTCGTTGAAAATGCTACTAAGGCTTAGTTACGGGGTACCTGTGACTAAAAAGGGGACAGAACATCCAGGAAAAAAGATGCTGAATAAATCTTCATCTTATCTTATAACAAGAAGAAGGAAGTACTAAGTTTTTAAATTTTTAGCCAAGGAATTTTTATATAAAGCAACTGAAGCAAATCTTATTTTTTTTGATTCACAATCAAAGAGATTCTAAATAAAATTTTCTCTGTTGCAATTTACTGTTGTATGGAAAACCTCCTCTTAATAAATATTTAAATCAATTTATGAAAGAATTTTCCTCTATCTTTGGCATGACCAAGACGACAAATATTATTCATATGGTTTCCATTCCTGTCTTCATGTTAGGATATAAATATAAGTGTATAAGTGTTTGTTTATAGTAACATTTATTTATTTATTACATATTGGTTTTTCTAGGAATTTTTGTTCGTTTAAGGATAACATAAAATAAATGTACATTCGTAAATTATGTGCATTATTTTATTTTTAATCCACAATCATTACAATTTTTATTTTATGCATAAATACTTTAAATAGGAAGAAAAAGCCCATTATCAGTGGTATCGGAATTTGCATCTGTATCCCTATTGAGCCGACCAATCAAGAAGGTGCACTTTTAAACTTTTAATTTTTGCGTGGGTTTGGCACTTAGTGGTAAGGGTGATTCACCATATTTTCCCAACTACATAACTTATTTATTCTTAAAGATAGAAAAAAAATAATACAAAAGTTGCTTAGTTTTTCACAAATTTTAAGAAAATTTAGCCAAAATTTCCAAAATATCAAATTTCGACATCAACTTTCTTATTTCAAATGGAAAACCCTGTATATTTTTCAAGAAAAACGTTGACTTAAGAGCAACTGCTTAAGATAAACCCTACAAGATGTACCGAAATTTTAAAAAATATACTATTTAAAATAAGAAAGTTGATGTCTAAGTCTAAATTTGACATTTTGAAAATTTTTATTGAACTTTCTTAAAATTCGTGAAGAACTATCAACTTTTGTATTTAAACTATTTTTCTATCTCTAATAATAAATGAGCTATGTAGTGGGAAAAATATGGTGAATCACCCAATACATTTTTTGCCAATATTGCCTGCAATGCCGGTATTTAGTATGCAGTGCTCCTCTACATTTAAACCATGCTAAGTGTGTATTTGCCATCAGTTTAAACGTATTCGTTGCCATCGCTCGGCCGGTGGCTCACACAGGTGTGTTTAAATCATGTATAACGTACAGATTGCCGTGCGTCAAATTCTCATTGCCAATAGATGCCAATAGCTGTAAGGTACGTTGCCATGACGGCATTGTTTGTAGGGAAGGTGGTTGGAGCATGTGTGAGGAGGAGCATGTCTGGTGCAGCGTTGCCAGTGGAACACAAAATGGTTTTCCCTAAATCTAACGAATGATCGCGTTTTAAAGCAATTTATGAACGACTTCATGGGTCTATTTTAGTTAAACGTCTTTGATTTTGACGCTCCAGCAAACACAAATCGTCGGCATTGAATCGGAACAATGTCGACAACGTCGGCAGTGTGTCGGCATCGGCGACTACGATTTTCAGTTTTCGGTCAATAATCGGCAACTGACGGATTACTACAGTCGACTTTAGGACCGACGATGGTGCGATTGGAACTTTGTTTAATCGGTCTAGAATCGGCAACTGACGATGGCCCGATTTACTATAGTCGACATTATGCCAACGCAAACTTTATCTGCTTTAGAGCCGATGATGGTTCGATTGGAACTTTGTTTAATCGGTCGGCAACTGTTGATGGCCCGATTTATTATAGTCGACTTTATGCCGACGACCACTTTATCTGATTGGCCGAGAATCAGCAACTGATGATGGTCCGATTTACTTTAGTCGACATTACGCCGAAACAAACTCTATCTACGTTATGACCGACGATGGCCTGATCAGATTTTTGTTCGATTGGTCGATAACCGCCAACAAACGATGGTACGTCACATTAAAATTTTTAAAATGCTTAATAGTTTCTTCCTAGTATGTAGAGATGGCGCTAATGTCACTATGTTCCCTGTACAGTGGAAGATAATATTAATTATATAATGAGCAAAGATATTTCAAAACTAGAATGCAGACTTGACAAGATGGTGGTACTTCTCTACAAGAATCACCTCTTCCGCCACTTAAACCACCCCGACTGGTTAAGCATCCGCATTATCGAAACTTTGTAGTTTGCCAATGTCGGATCGTGTCAAGTATCAAGCAACCACTGACGGACCTTCGTGAACCTTCGACGTCGGCCCGCTTTAAGTGGCCGATGTGGGGCCTTATTATCCACCCATTATCGGACCTTTGTGGTTTGCCCTTGTCGGGCCGCTTTAAGCTACCACCAACGGATCTTCGTCAATCGCCGACGTTGGACAGCTTTAGGAAACCAATGTCGGACGTGAATACCCAACTAGCAATTTATCGACGTCTCAACGTTGTGCACCGCGTGCCAACGTTGAGTCGCAACGTTTACTTTTACTCAAACACCACCCACTTTTGCACCAATTTGGTGGATGATTTTTTGGTTAAGTCAACGTCGCGATCGCGACTACAGTTGAAGTAATAGTTCAATGGGTTTTGGAGTACAATTATTTGTTCAAAATATTATTCATTATGTAAAATGATAAATACACTATTCGACTACAAATTAAACTATTTTTAACACCATAATATTATTAAAATAAAATTATATTCTATGTCATATATTATGTTTTGCATCATCATAACATGCGAACCAATGCCAAAATATATAAACAGACGGTAGTTTACTGTCAAATGTACAGTTCGTAGCTCTAAAAAACAAGCGCGCCCTCGATTAAGATGATTTTATGAAATTAAAAAAAAAAATCATGATTTAAAAATCGCTTCGAAAATCCTCTAAAGATGTTGCTTAGGATTCCTAAGAACAAAATACGGATTTTTATATGCAAAAAGATCTTAGTTTATTGTAGAAAAAAGCAAAAAAATAATTTTTAATGTTTGTTTACAAATTAGCATACAATGGTTTTAACAATCAATCATGGCGGCACTTATTAGTTTCTATAACAACCAAAGGAGTCCCATGTCTCGACTGCTTTAACTACTTAACTGTGTTTTGAACGGATCTCCTAACTTAAAGACGCGAACACGCCTCAATTTTTACCCAATCGAAATTGCTCCACAGTTTGGCTTTCTGCTGCTCACTTAATTTCCGTCCTTGTTGTTTACACAGGGCCTTCCTCTTTTTTTCCGATACACTGGGGAATCACCTTCAATGACAGCTATCACATGTCAAAATATCGAAGAATATTTATACCATTTGTTCCTTTTCATAGTGCAAAATGTTCAAACTAAACTAATAGAAACTTTACAAAACACTTCTTAGTTATTTTTACTGAATTAATTGACGTTTGTATGACAGACAGCAGTGCTCCAAAATTGGCTTGTTGCAAACATAACAGAAAAATTGGTTAGATGAAAAAAGGCGCGCCCGCGTCTCTAACAAACCGGCCAGAATACGTGGAGTAAATTGATCAATTTACTCCACGTATTCATTGATCAATCAATTGAGGCGTGTTCGTTTATCAGAATGTGCAAAATCAAACCCGTTAAATAAAAGAAAGTTCAATTATTAAATCATTCACTATAGGAACAGCAATTCAAGACCCGTTTTTAATGAAACCATTGTTCATTAAATTTATTCAAAATCAAACCCGGAATTTATAAAACTCGTAATTTATCAGAAAATTTTTGCTAAATTAATTGCGCATTCGCCAATACCACATGAACCGTAGGTGGCGCAGCGGCGCGGCGTTTTGATGCATTTGTCGCTGTTACGCGCGCATACTTACAGGTTGCGTTTAATAGTTTGTGTATAGATGTCACTTGCATTCATCCGTGTGCATTCAGGTGAGTTCTGATAAATTACGGGTTTTACGAATTCCGGGTTTGATATTGAATGAGTTTGATGAACAATGGCTCGATTAAAAACGGGTCTGTTAAATTTCGAATTTGTTATTGAATGGGTTTGATGAAATAAGGTTCGGATAAAAAATTGGTTTAACGAATTTCAGTTTCTATGGTGAATCGATCTTGTGATGATTTTTTTAATTAAATACGGTGTAATAAATTCCTGGCTTGATAAAGCATAGGCGTTCAAGGAGATAAATAAATCTTCAATTTGAGCTGGTATAAGATGGACATAAATTTTATCCTCGCCATATCCTCCTGAAGCCCTACGAGGATTTTTCGTTAGTCTTTATTGTAATACATGGATTTTTTCGAAAACCCGCAAATTTCTCAATCGAAAAAAAATCTAGGCCTAACTGATTTTTATCGCGTTTTTTTAATTTTCGATGGGTCATCGAAATCAACGACATGGAATGTCAGATAAACGTCATATTTTATTTGTGAAAACACCGATGACATCGGTGAAAACATTCCGATGAATTTACAAACTTGCCCAACCTATATAGGCAATCAACAATACGCTACCCACCCACTTTTTCTTGAAGGCAATCGTTCTCATAAAACAAACGAATAAAAATTGTCAGTTGTTAGCGCCCTCTATATTAAAATATACCTAGGCCGGTAGACGGTGTGCATCAGTCATTAAATTTGAAAGATTACTTTTGATTTACAGTTTTGTACAAATATTAATAATAGCTTTCAAAAAACTTTTGAGCAAACGTTGATATAATAAATTGAAGATGGCGGATCCAACGCCCGCCCCCATCCAAGGCATCTGCGACCTAAATTACGAACACCACCTACTCGAAAATTGGATGGCCGAAATGCGGCAGCAAACGGGTGGATATCATGAACCCATTTTGGATGAATTCACGATGAACATCATAAAAATTGCTTGTGACACCCTCAAGCAGGATTTGCACGTGTTTTTCTTGACGGCAGATATATTGGAAAAATATATTCACAAGAGAGATCGTTTGGACGAGTATATTGCCGATCCTATAATGGCGATTGGGGCTATTATTTTTTTAACTGCAAAGTATTTTGGTAAGACGCATCATATATTATCATCATCATATTAACTTTTTATCTAGGTAGTCACGTAAAAACCAGAAAATCGGAATATATTTTTCTTTTCTTCAGCGGCAGAGCGATTTTATTATTTTTCCGTTATTTTTTGAATTTGAGTTCTCTGACAGAGATTAATCGGAGAGTTCAAATTCCAAAAATAAAATGGAGAACAATCGCTTTGTTTTTGTGGCAAAGTCAATCTGTCTCTGTCGCTCTGTGAGAAATGACAAATAAGTTTGTTCGAAAACAGTGGACAAAATGGATATCCGTGGATATCACCAAAGAAAAAGTGGGAAATTTTAAACGAGCGGATGGAGCAATCCGAGACATAACGGTTAGGTAAATTTATATTCCCTGGGTAAATTTGACCTCTGGTCCTACTTTACGTATAACCCTACTTTTTTGTTTACTTTTTCTTTCGTGTTGTTTACTTTTTAATAACGAAATTTTTATTATATATGCGCATTCGCGAAAAAAACTAAAATGTTTAAACAGCTTAATATTTGGTCTGCTCAAAATTTGTTACAATTTCAGTCTAATTCTAAGCAGTTTTTATCAAGGGTATTTTAAATATGTAAAAATGTAAACTTTTAGTATATTTCTTCATATCCCAGTTTTTTAATATATCATGAAAAACGCAAAAAAGTTCAAAATTATGGAACAGGGCAGACTTTCTGCTGTGACTCGGTTTGAGTCAAGGCCGCCTTTGTTATGGGCTTGATATTTAAAATAATTATAAAAAAGGATTTAGCGAAGGTGAGATTATTTCATCATCATTTCATCTCCTAATTCCTACCACCGTACTGATGAGCACCACAAGTGCGAAATCCGGATCTACGGTTACCATTACATTTTTTAAAATAATTTTTAGCATTTTTAATGCAATCTAAAGTAATTGTTTCCTATTTCAAAAGAAGAAGAACAATTTAATACCATGTGCGCTAAAAGGACCAAATAATAATGTTTTAATAAGTGAAATATACTTTGCATATGATAAAGATGTTCTAATAGTAACCTTCTTTAGCGGTATATCCTGAGCATATGCCAAGAAAATACTTAGAAGCTCATTCTTTTGATGTTCTTTAATGGTAACAGAATAGCATGTGCGCTAAACTGACCAAAAAATGTTTTAAAATGGATATATTCTTTGCATGTGTTTAAGATGTACTCAAAAGGCCCTGCTCAAAAGGTACATTCATAGCATTTGCTATGGATATCCTTATTAGCATATACTTAAATAGTATGTACCAAGCATATGCTAAGGATGTGCTTTCATTGCTATGTGGGTTCCATGGACCGAACGGCGCTGGTTTCATATATGTTCCACTTTCCTTGCGTTTTGTGGACCAGTTGCAATTTTATTCTGGATTTTTTTTCCAGGTGCAGGCTGCGAAATAAAAATGCAAGTAGTCATCAAGTTCTTAAACACCGTAACCAGCCAGAGTTACTCTATAAAGAACGTCATGCTTGCGGAACAGGAAATAATGAACACTTTAGAACATGGACTACCGTTCACTACAATCTTGGATGATTTCAATACTTTTTACGATAATTTTACCAAGAGGTATTTGCTCAAACCGAACTTCAAAAATTTATGTCTCGAAGTTATGCAGATGGTGTATCTGTTCAAGAAATCTTGGTTTGAAAAACTTAAAGTACTTTATCGCCAAGAAATGAGAATCTTTAAATATCTAATTTGCTCAAAATACTATCTGGTATCCGGGATTTTTTTTACCGCTCTTCAACTCACCAATTACCAGTTTATCATAGATCTTGAGGCCATACTGGAGGATCTAAAACATGTTACCAAGATCCATCCGGATCACATCTACGCTTTGTGTGGAGTTATTTGGTATCTTATTAGAGATTCAAACAATGCTGTTCAAAATGAATGAGTTTGAGTTTTGGATTTTTTTTAAAATGCTGTTCAAAATTACTCACAGTTTTTTTTTTCATATGACAGTGATAAAAGCATATGAAGAATATCACTCCATAATGTTGCTTTTAATTAATATTTAGGATCCATTTAAGCGTCTATCTCGTTAATTTTATGTTTTGGCGATCGTTCCTTTAGGGAGTTTTGTTTTTTTCTCATTTAAGTATTAATAATAAAAAAAAGGCTAATTATTATCTGTGTGGACTAAGTAATTTGCTGTTAATCTTTTATCCAATACCACCTCCACGGAAGGCCACGAAATGGGGGGGGGGGAAGTAGGGAAAAATGTTAAAAACTGTAACCAGGGAGGGAGGGGGGTGTGCAACTGCATTACATTCAATTTGATCCGAAAAACATTTAAAACACGTAGTTTTCAGGTTTTTAAATTTAGAGAGATGGAGTTGCAAAAGAGTGAGCAGAGGGGAAAGGAGGGTTGAAATTGGGCAAAAAATGGTGGTGCATAATTTATGGACGTCCATAAAGGTATATTTTAGTTGAATGTCTTTCTGGGCGCCCCTAGAGGAATATTTTCTTCCTGGTTTTCTTTTAGACATTTTCTTCCATTTATCTGATTTTTTGCAAAGCTTAATTTTAAATTTGACTAAAAACTAGTCATTTTGCTAAAAAAAATAACAATAGTTAGTTAAAAAGTATTTGGGTAAAGCTGATCATGCAACAGATAAAGTAAAAGAAAAATAAATATTGGTGAAATAAGGAGTAATGAAAAATTCTCGATTTTTAAAATAGTTTATGAAAAGATTTTCCCAACTAAAAAGTATAAAAAATGTTCGTCCTAACAGAGTTTTAAATAAAGTAAAGTTCAGGTTTTTCCACAATAACAAATACAGTGCGGACGTAAAAAGCCCCCCCCCCCTGCTATCTCTTGAACGGATTGAGGTATCGACCTCAAATGAAAACCATGTTTAATGATAACACTTTTGCTACTTTTTGACGTATTTCTTATATAAGTCTATAAGGTCACTAACTACTTTAAAATGTTAAATACAAAGGGGGTCGAGTGATACCTTGTTTCAAAGGTATTTTAATTCCCTATTTAAAATTTTATTTTTTTTAAAAAGCGGTTACGACTTACAGAGTTATGAGTTTTTTCGACTATAGTTTACGCACCTCTCCTTACTTTTGTACGAATTGAGATATCGACTTTAAATAGAAAACAATTTTACCACTTTTTGATGTATTTTAGAGTATTCTCATAATGACTTAAGACTATAAGGTCACTAACTACTTTAAAATTTTAAATAGAAAGGGGCGTCGAGTGATACCTTGTTTAAAAGCTATTTTAATTCCCTATTTAAAATTTTAACTTTTTTAAAAATCGGTGTATTACTTACAGAGTTATGAGCATTTGTAACTATAGTTAGCGCACCTCTCCTCTGACTTTTGAACGAATTCAGTTGACTTTAAATAATTTTTTTAAGGTAAAGCCATAAGGTCACTAGCAACTTAAAGTTTTTAATATGGTTGAGTAATACTATACGTAATACGTAAACTATAGTCAAAAAACCTCATAACTCTGTAAGTCGTAAACCGATTTCTAAAAAAAAAAAAATTTTAAATAGGGAATTAAAATACCTTTGTATTTAACATTTTAAAGTAGTTAGTGACCTTACAGACCTACGTCAATATGACGCTTTAAAAAAATACGTCAAAAAGTGGTAAAATTGTTATCATTACGCATGTTTTTTATTTAAAGTCGATATCTCAATTCGTTCAAAAGTAAGGTGAAATTTGTAAACTATAGTCGAAAAAACTTTAACTCAGTAAGTCGTCAACCGATTTTTTTTTTAAATTAAAATTTTAAATAGGGAATTAATATACCTTTTAAACAAGGTATCACTCGACCCCCTTTGTATTTAACATTTTAAAGTAGTTAGTGACCTTACAGACCTACGTCAATATGACGCTTTAAAAAAATACGTCAAAAAGTAGCCAAAGCGTTATCATTAAACATGGTTTTTATTTGAAGTCGATACCTTAATCCGTTTAAGAGTTAGCAGGGGGGGGGGGGGGCTTTTTACGTCCGCACTGTATATACAATTACAAAAGCCAAAAACTATAGTTTTCCGTTTTTGTAATTGTCCATGGACTGACACTTATTTTAAAATATTTGCCAAATATCGTCTAATGTGATTGTTTGTTGATTGTCTAATTTCAGTCGCTTTGTATTTGGCCTTTCTCGTACATTTTCCTCTTTTGTCAAATATTTAGGGCATCCTGGCAACTTTGATGAGATAACATCTAAAATTTAATAAGTAAACTTTTCATATCTCTTTCAGGAAAACATTGTTGTTTCTTGCAAGCAATTTACATTTGCTTTTGGTCATCAATGTAAAAAAATGCACATGAGTGCCTCAGTTAGGTTAAATTGTAGACTAAGACGCATGCAAATGTGCAAGTATAAGTCAGGGAAAGGCTTGTTTTTTATAAACTACTATATTTTTGCACACACACACACACACACACACATGCCCATATTTGTGCCAAATTTTCGGGAAAAAAGTTATTATTCAAAAATTTTTTGATACCCAAGTAAGACAAGGTGTAAAAAAACTTTCGCAAAAACGTTGCGGCAGCAAAACTCCTCTACTATTGTATTTTTGCTGACACAACGTCTTGAAAGTGTTGATAAAATGTCGCCTAGCCCAATTTGGCAATCATTTTTTGGTCACTGCAATGACCATTGCAGCACTTTTTTCAACCGATATAGCTTTTTCAGTTAACTTAATGTAAAAATTTGTTACAAAACCCGAAGAAAAAATGGCAAAAAAAAACAAAAATAGATTTATATACAAATAAATGGTTGATGCGTTTGGGATGATGGGAATATTTATTTATAAACACACTTAATATCGGATTTTTGGCTTCATCCACGGACCTAATAGACATGCGAAGACCAGTTTACTAATAACATTTATCACGAAACCGCCCGCTACAGTTTTTTTTCTATTGGAGCCAAAATAACCAAAAAAGATTTATCTCTACCTCAAATCTAGTTTTAGTTTTAAAAATCTACTCTTTAATATAATAATGTTTTCTTTTAAGATTGTTTTCGTGTAAGAGCCGCCATTGAAACTAACAACGCGACCTAACTCGACAGCTAATATTGCTGTACTTTAGCAAATAATGTTTTTTCCACTTCTACTTAATATATATTTTTCGCGAAGCAAGCCGAAAGATCCCGACGGCTAAAATTACTGTGTTTTAGCTGAAAATGTTTTTCTCTAACTATTTTTACAAATTTTTAGAAAACTGATAGAAGAATGTAGTTTTCAGATTATTATCAAAAAACGTTAGCCGCGTTTAAAAAAAGTATCGCCTTTTGTCTAGCGTGTTTCTGTAATTTTTTAAAAGCAAAAAACCGATATAAATATGTGGTTTTCAGCCTATTCGCTAATTATTATTATTTTTTGCAAATTCCAAACCTGATAGAAGAATGTGGTTTTTAGATTAATATCAAGAAACATTAGCTGCGTTCAAAAAAAGTATCGCCTTTTGTCTAGCGTGTTTCTGTAATTGTTTAAAAGCAAGAAATCGATAAAAATATGTGGTTTTTAGCTTATTCGCTAATTATTATTATTTTTTTCAAATCCCAAAACTGATAGAAGAATGTGGTTTTTAGATTATAATCAAAAAATGTTAGCTGCGTTCAAAAAAAGTATCGCCTTTTGTCTAGCGTGTTTCTGTAATTTTTTAAAAGCAAGAAATCGATAAAAATATGTGGTTTTTAGCTTATTCGCTAATTATTATTATTTTTTGCAAATCCCAAAACTGATAGAAGAATGTGGTTTCTAGATTATTATCAAAAAACGTTAGGTGCGTTTAAAAAATGTATCACCATTTGTCTAGCGTGTTCCTGTAATTTTTTAAAAGTAAAAAACCGATAATAATATGTTGTTTTTAGCCTATTCGCTAATTATTATTTTTTGCAAATCCTAAAGCTAATACATGAATGTGGTTTTTAGATTATTATCAAAAACCGTTAGCTGCTTAAAAGCTAAAAACCGATAGAAACATGTTTTTTTTTAGCCTATTCGCTAATTATTGTTATTTTTTGCAATTCCCAAAACTGATAAGAAAATGTGGTTTTTAAATTATTATCAAAAACCGTTAGCTGCTTTGAAAGCAAAAAACCGATAGAAATATGTTGTTTTTAGCCTATTCGCTAATTATTATTATTTTTAGAACTGATAGAAGAATGTGGTTTTTAGATTATTATCAAAAACCGTTAGCTGCTTTAAAAGCAAAAAACCGATAGAAATATGTTATTTTTAGCCTATTCGCTAATTATTATTATTTTTAGAACTGATAGAAGAATGTGGTTTTTAGATTATAATCAAAAAACGTTAGCTGCGTTAAAAAAACATCGCCTTTTATCTAGCGTGTTTCTGTAATTTTTTAAAAGCAAGAAACCGATAAAAATATGTGATTTTTAGCCTATTCGCTAATTATTATTACTTTTTGCAAATCCCAAAACTGATAGAAGAATGTGGTTTTTACATTATCAAAAAACGTTAGCTGCGTTTAAAAAAATTATAGCCTTTTGCCTAGCGTGTTTCTGTCATTTTTTAAAAGACTAAAACCGATAAAAATATGTGCTTTTTAGCCTATTCGCTAATTATTATTATTTTTTGCAAATCCCAAAACTGATCGAAGAATGTGGTTTCTAGATTATTATCAAAAAACGTTAGGAGCGTTGAAAAAAAGTATCACCTTTTTTCTAGCGTGATCCTGTAATTTTTTAAAAGCAAAAAACCGATAAAAATATGTTGTTTTTAGCCTATTCGCTAATTATTATTATTTTTTGCAAATCCTAAAACTGATAGAAGAATGTGTGAAAAAAAGTATCGCCTTTTGTCTAGCGTGTTTCTGTAATTTTCTAAAAGCAAAAAAACCCATAAAAAGATGTGGTTTTTAGATTATAATCAAAAAACGTTAGCTGCGTTAAAAAAACATCGCCTTTTGTCTAGCGTGTTTCTGTAATTTTTTAAAAGCAAGAAACCGATAAAAATATGTGATTTTTAGCCTATTCGCTAATTATTATTACTTTTTGCAAATCCCAAAACTGATAGAAGAATGTGGTTTTTACATTATCAAAAAACGTTAGCTGCGTTTAAAAAAATTATAGCCTTTTGCCTAGCGTGTTTCTGTCATTTTTTAAAAGACTAAAACCGATAAAAATATGTGCTTTTTAGCTTATTCGCTAATTATTATTATTTTTTGCAAATCCCAAAACTGATAGAAGAATGTGGTTTCTAGATTATTATCAAAAAACGTTAGGTGCGTTTACAAAATGTATCACCATTTGTCTAGCGTGCTCCTGTAATTTTTTAAAAGTAAAAAACCGATAATAATATGTTGTTTTTAGCCTATTCGCTAATTATTATTATTTTTTGCAAATCCTAAAACTAATACATGAATGTGGTTTTTAGATTATTATCAAAAACCGTTAGCTGCTTTAAAAGCTAAAAACCGATAGAAACATGTTTTTTTTTAGCCTATTCGCTAATTATTGTTATTTTTTGCAATTCCCAAAACTGATAAGAAAATGTGGTTTTTAGATTATTATCAAAAACCGTTAGCTGCTTTGAAAGCAAAAAACCGATAGAAATATGTTGTTTTTAGCCTATTCGCTAATTATTATTATTTTTTGCAATTCCCAAAACTGATAAAAGAATGTGGTTTTTAGATTATTATCAAAAACCGTTAGCTGCTTTAAAAGCAAAAAACCGATAGAAATATGTTATTTTTAGCCTATTCGCTAATTATTATTATTTTTAGAACTGATAGAAGAATGTGGTTTTTAGATTATAATCAAAAAACGTTAGCTGCGTTCAAAAAACATCGCCTTTTGTCTAGCGTGTTTCTGTAATTTTTTAAAAGCAAGAAACCGATAAAAATATGTGATTTTTTGCCTATTCGCTAATTATTATTACTTTTTGCAAATCCCAAAACTGATAGAAGAATGTGGTTTTTACATTATTATCAAAAAACGTTAGCTGCGTTTAAAAAAATTATAGTCTTTTGCCTAGCGTGTTTCTGTCATTTTTTAAAAGACTAAAACCGATAAAAATATGTGCTTTTTAGCCTATTCGCTAATTATTATTATTTTTTGCAAATCCCAAAACTGATCGAAGAATGTGGTTTCTAGATTATTATCAAAAAACGTTAGGAGCGTTCAAAAAAAGTATCACCTTTTTTCTAGCGTGATCCTGTAATAAAAAGATGTGAATTTTAGCCTATTCCATAATTTTTATTATTTTTTGCAAATCCCAAAACTGATAGAAGAATGTGGTTTTTAGATTATAATCAAAAAACGTTAGCTGCGTTCAAAAAAAGTATCGCCTTTTGTCTAGCGTGTTTCTGTATTTTTTAAAAGCAAGAAACCGATAAAAATATGTGATTTTTAGCCTATTCGCTAATTATTATTACTTTTTGCAAATCCCAAAACTGATAAATGAATGTGGTTTTTAGATTATAATTAAAAAACATTAGCTGCGTTCAAAAAAAGTATCGCCTTTTGTCTAGCGTGTTTCTGTAATTTTCTAAAAGCAAAAAACCCATATTCGCTAACTATTATTACTTTTTGCAAATCCCAAACCGCTCCACATCAACCAACCTGGGAATTGGAAAATCTCTTATAGATCGAGCCACCTACATCTGCAATACAGAAGAAGCTTTAAATAAAGAAAAGTAAAAAAAAAGCGATCTGATCTGCAAAGGAGCGGTTTCTCCAATTACACGATCAATAAAACTCTTCAGACTGTACCAATACAAAGGACAACAGACGTAAATACTGAAAGAAAGGAGACACTTATAATTCCATCCATGAAGGAATATCAGAAAAGATAAGAATAATAGGCAACCAACCCCATCATCGAACTATCTTCAAAACGACCACAAACAGTAATAAGAAGTCAATTAACAAAAACTAAACCAAAACGCCTCGGGAGGGATATCTGCATCGGATAAACCAGCCGACCCATGGCCTTACAGAACACAAACGCAGAACTGGACAACGGGGTATATTGGATCGAAAATAGCTCAACAATGCTGGGAAAATCAACATCTTGTGGAATGGAAAGAGGCAAAGATCGCCGCCAAGGAGGAAAATCTATTCAAGCGAAAGTTCAAACAAACAGCATTCATACAGGGAAACCAATATGTATTTTCTCAACAAAACATCACCATCAAAAATAAAGGGTGGGCCAAAAAACCTTGCACACTTTTTTCTGTAACTTTTGATCGAATTGGTCGATTTTAAAATGTTTTGACTTTCTGTAAGTACGGTGACTTAAACTAAATGCCCCTTTCTTAAAATTTGTCTGGTTCTGCCTATAGAAAAATGTCGCAGATTTTAGTAGGCCCATTGAGTGGCCTGCTAACAGGCCCGATTTGAATCTGATAGACAGCCATTATTGGGGAGATTTAGCAAAAGAAGTGTACAGAAATGGCCGCAGCTACGGCGACATTAACGAACTGTGTCATTACCAATGCTTTTAATAAAGGTAAGTGTTTGATTATTAATAACAAAGTAAACTCAGCTTAAGCTCGGCCAAATAAGCAATACATGCCACTCTAGCTAAAAAAATCAGTAGTTTAAAACCACAGCAATTTTTTCTATTTTATTACATGTCACAATTTTTATTGAAAACGCTGGAAATGATGACACTAACTTGTTTATTTCTTAACTGATTTAAGTAAGTGATACCTCCATATACACTTCTCTCCACATAAAACTGGTACAGCAGAAGTTAGTGGCCTGTTTAATTTTTAAAATTTTTATAGTACGGCATTGTCTTCCTATAAATGACAATGTCACAGACTCCTGACAACATCATGTTTTGCATGTCAGTGTCATCCGAATTTGAAAAAGCTCAAATCTTAGGAAAGGAAGGCACCGATTTGACGAAAGTTACTAGCCCAGAGGAAGACCAAAAAGCAATCGATTTGTAAAGAAGTAGAAATTGAATCAAATTTTCCAGGATCCATAACAACGTTAGCCAACAAGCATTTGGACGTTATATTACGTTATGGTCACGTAGGGCAAGAAATACCTGACGTCGGCTCCGACGTCCATCAGTCTTCCTGAGGACTCGATTTAACACCTAAGTGGGGAATCAAAATTCGAGTCGTTTCAACGTCGGGTGCTGCACAGTGTTTTGGTCAAATATTACGTCAAATTACGTAGACCCACGACCCAAAGTTTTACTGTGCACACCAAGTTTAAACTTATTAGGTAAAACTTTTATTTGTGTAAACAAACACATCTCAATGAACTGTGGACGACAATAATTATTATCTTAGTTATTGTAGGTAACTGAAAAAAGTTAGTTTTACACATTCTATGGATCCAAGTCTTCCAACGAAGGTCAGTTTACTGATAAATATAATTAAAATAGACATTAAAAAAAAAACAGAAACCCACAAAAATAATTCAAAAATATTAAGAAATTAATTTTTTTAAAAATTAACCTAAAAATAACATCTTTATAAGGATGCCTGTTTCTTATAGTAAAACATTATAGGCATTTAAAAAATGCACTTTAGTTGCCAACAAATGAGTTAATTTACATATCAAGCCTTTAAAATGAAAAAATAAAATGTACTGTTGTAATGGCGCATCGATGCAAAACGTTTAAAATGGCGTTTCGGGCGCCGACCAAATTTGTACTGATTATTTGCCTATTCGTCGCCTTGTAGAACGACCCGACCTAAAATATTGTAGTATAATTGTAGGTCACGCACCCACGTCGGTGGACCTCGGAATAGTTACATTTAATAAATAGAAGTTTGGCAACGTCAACTTTATTACAATTCTACTTTAAAACTCATACTAAATATAACGTCTCATGAATTGGACGTTATACCGGGTGTCCCAAGGTGAGTGGCCTATGAGATTATTTTGGAAACTATACAATAGAAACTTTTAAACTTTCTATTCTAACATAAGTCCATGTAAAGTATATTTATACATACATACATACATACAGGAAATCTTGGCAACAACTAAATTTATTGATGTCCGTTTTCACTTTGGCTCGACCTTGAACGTTATTCTAAAAATTACGTCGCCGTAATTAACGTTAATTTACGTCGCTGATAAGTAGGGAGTATCACCAACATTTGGCTACGTCAGTTTTGATACGTATCGACGTCACAACTGATGCACTAGTTGTTGGCGACATCAGGTCTTAGTAAAAAATACGTTGTTTGATGGAAAAACCAACTGCCGACCTAAATTTGGGCCAAAACCGACGTCATGTTAGGTTGTAATTAGTCGGAAGTCAGAAAAATGCTGCTTGGGTAAGCAGGAGGATTAAACGTTCGAGGCTAAGGGGGCTAAGGGGCAAAAAAAATAAACTAAGTCAGGAAAAGAAGCAGTCTCGATTAATTTTTGCGTTGAATTATTCTCTGAGGGACGAAGAATTTTGGCAGCAGGTGGTTTTCACAGATGAGAAGATCAAGTCCAACAGCGATAAAAAACAATTTCTGGTTTATCGACCGCCAAGAACCCGATACGAAGAACGGTATATTGCTGGAAACAAAGACCGGGCAATAAGATTTTCGGTAAATGTTTGGAGCTGGATATCGGCTAGAGGACATGGCGCTCTATTTAGAATTAATGAGCGATTTACAGCCGAAGTTTACGTTACTATGCTGGAAAATGTAATGCTTCCAAAGGTGCGAGTCATACGGCCAGAATTGCGCAGCGATGGTTCCAGGATAATATCGAAGTATTGCCTTGGTCTGCAAAAACTCCTGATGCGAACCCAATAGAGAACGTTTGAGGACTTATCGCAAAGAAATTAGCAAGTTTTAATATTATTCCCAGCAATTCAGAACATCTAATGGAACTCATCGTAAGGGCATATGGGGAAGCTATTACTGAAAATCCAAACTTATTTGAAAATTTAGCCAATTCAATGCCCAGACTACTTCAAAACATCATTGCAGCCAACGGTGCAATGACGCGATATTAATAAGTATTTTTTTATATGTTTGTAATTTTGTTATTTTTTTTGGGCTAGTAACTTTGGTAAAACCGGTGCCTTCCTTTCGAGAGACAGTTCCTTCTTCTTGAAATCGATTTATTATGGCTACTATCGAAGACTTGCTTCTTTCATAATAATCAGCTAGTCGAATAGACCAATTACTGTCTAGCTTTTGTTTAGTTAATAAAACAGTTTTGCTTTTTTGAAATGTGGTTTTTATTTTTAGTGGCCTTATATTTTGAATTAGTAAAAAATAAACAAGCCGTCTCCTTATACAAAATTTGTATATGCCAAAAATATAACCCAAAATGACAAAGTTGAAAAGTCAGTGGTGCACATAAGAAAATATAAAAAATCATATTTGCAGCTACCTTCGGATGTATCAGTTTTATGTAGAGAGAAATGTATGGTAATGGCCTTGATTTAGTTTTGTTACTTTTTTAGGGGAGTGCCCGCCATCTTGGATGTTCGAAAAATTTCAAAGCCTAAAACTATGATCACCCGAAAATGTAAAAATGTTTAAAATCAAGTAACTCGATCAAAAGTTAAAGCAAATGCAAAAACTGCGATTTTTTTTGCAAATGACAATGTTGAGTCAAAAACCATGCAATTACTTCAGGGGTCTATAGTTTTCTTATCTCTTAACCAATTTAATTAAGTAATGCCTTGGTATAGAAAGAATACATAAAGCTTTTGTCGCAATGACTTAGATTTTCCCCAGTGCCCCACGTATTTTTTTTACAGGGGGGGGGGGGGTGAAAATTGCCCGATATTCAAAACGGTCCGCCATCTTGGATTTTTGCGAAATGTCAAATTTTCAACGGGATCGGAAAAGTCTCATGTTTTTGTCTTTCACAAAAATTTGAAATCCAGCTATTCGATCAAAAGTTATCCCAAATAACATTTTAGGGCATATTGGGAAGTTGGAAGGTTAAGATAACCAATCATACGTCAAAACATACCCCGTTTTCCTTCAGAAAATTACTTTGTAGTTTGAGGTTTGAAAATAAGTTTTAAATTGGACCAAATAACCTTAAGGAACGGTCATTATATACACGACATTTTAGATGTTTTCTTTTAGGATATTTTTCGAATTATTTTCCTGGTATCATGTCTTCAAAGTTGTTTCGAATATAAAGTTAAAAGAGAAGGTAAATTGATGGTAAACTTGACTTGAGATTCTACTCTGAGGTCCTCGGCTTGTTTGGGCATTTCTTGGTCAACATTGCTTTTCAAAAGTTTTTATTAATGTCCTGAAGAAATCCCTCAATGTTAAGAACTTTTTTGGTTTAAAACTGGACTCAAAGTTACTTATTTTTGACCTACAGTTATTCCTCAAAGTTAGGGTTTTTTTGGAATAAGTTTTAGGACAAAAATTTGTTTTTTTGACCAAATAAGTACAACCTAAAAATATGTTCGAACTTTATGGAAAATTATTCTATTTTATTTAACCATATGGAATATTAAGATTTAATTAGGTTAAAACTTCAGTTTTGTTTTTCTTGATGGGAAGAAAGTACTTCTGGTAGAAAACAAGAAAACTCCTTTGCGTCACGTGTCCTCTAACGAACTGTCATGATCAGCTGTTTAGATTAATCAATAATCATAACTTTCATGTTCCTTCTCGGTATTTCCAAATTATAAGATATTTCCTTAATAACTATTGTATCTTCAACCTTTGTTTGGATTTTGGCCTATTAGATACCTACCCTCCTATAATAAAAAGGGTTAGGAAAAACCAGATGGAAGCTCAAAATTCAAACAAAGAAAGTAGATGTTTAGGTAAAATTTGGGTTTAAGGAAGAGAGAGCATTCACGTTTTGATCGTCGAAAAGGATACTCTGTGTTAAAGTGCCTACCTAGTAGTGGTGATCCTGACAGTTTTGTGTTTTAACATGCCAAAAGAAACAAACCTTTCACAGCATCAAGCAGATTTTACAGAAAAGTTAAACAAATTAAAAGTGATAGTGGGGACCCAACAAGTCCTAGTGGATCTCTACAAGTGCCGAACACAACCAATGGGAATACACACATCCGCCTTTATGTCAACAATCAACATGACAACCGAACAATGGGCAGGGGGTGTGCGGGGAACATTTGGCACTGAATTCGAAAAATGGATAAACCGTCCTTGATGCAAAATTGATAAGAAATTTTGGCTTCAACATTGGAAATTTTGTGTTTGAGGGAAAAAAACATGGTTAACACGACTTTTAGGGCACGGTCGCCAAAAAAAGGTAAGGCTCCATGTTTTTTTTTTCTTTTTTAACAAGTCTTTATTATTTTTATTGAAAAAAAACAACAAAATCTTTATGGAAATGATTTGCTTACACTTGTTTTGTATCCAAATATTAGATTATGATTACAAATTGGAAATAATATTTAATTAGTGTTTTCCCGAAGCATAATTTTCGCGATGTTTTTGTTAAAACTGCATGTTTCGATGGGCGCGTAAATTTTATGGAAGTAAAAGTAAACAATTCAAGAAAAAAATTTTCGACGCATGTCAGTTTCCTCCCATTAATAGTTTAAAATAGTAGTTTATCCCCTATGATTACAAGATAGCTCTGATTTTTCATCACCATTTTTTATTTCCAAAATTGTTGTAGGCCATGGACATAATTATTACTTTTCTCTTTTTTTATTTTCATTTAAAACTGTTTTCATCTCCTTCTATTCTGACACGTAGAGGGCGCTTCAGTCACAGACAAACAACACAGACATTTATGCAGATGTGTACATGTGTCCCAAAAGTTGGTAAAAAGTGTCCTCTGGGCAAATTCACCTTCAGGAAAAAAAATTTAATTACCTATTTTATCCCACCAAATTACCTTGCTTTTTGTCCCCACTTTGGTAAAAAGACGGGAAATTTCCCTCTTTTTTGACCTCCCAGCTTTTCATAAGAAAAAATGACTGGCTTATCTCGGGAATATTTTACCAAATTTTAACCAAAAATGTTACTTGGGATAGCAAATTTAAAAGTATGCAAGATTTTTTGGCCCACCCTATATTCGGAAACCCAAACTTTTCGGAGGTAACATATTTGAAATGCGAAACAGCAGAACAAAGGAAGAATAGATAGTCTTAGCTTTTTATTAGTATTCAACTGATGACGATTGCAGCTACATAAGCATTCGAAACGCTGTGAAAAAAGTAAAAAACAAAGGCAAGGGAAGTTCCAGTTTCTATTATACTCTAGTATCTGATGTGTTATTTTTAACCCAGTCCAAGTGCAAACTGCTGTGGTAAAATTTATGCTACTTCACTTTTTATCAGAGTGAACTTAAGTTTTATTAAAAAAAAATATTTTAATTTATCTACATACCTAATCTTTGGCTAATTCTTAAACTAACCATTTAACAACGTAGTAGTGTCTTTTGCCGACCCTAAGCAGAGTAATATTGTTGCTTAAAACATGAGCGTGTGAATTCAAAATTTCGCTGGGGTTTTGAACTTTTTGAAGGTTAACGTAGAAACCGCCCGCTGAGATGATACGTAGGGCATCTTCTGTGAAAAAAAGAAAACAACAAATATAAAATTTATTTTCGGTAGCGCAGACAGAGTATGGGAAAGTGTTCATCTTAGGAACACCATCATGTATCTATACAGACCGCTTCAAGCTACTGCGAACATATGGCGAAAGAAGTCTAATTTGCCAGTGTACGTACATGCAGAGACACCGCACGCCTATCAGTGAAGCAACCAACACTCAGGCTTCCGATCGCCATTCGCTGCCCTTCGCCGCCGTTCGCCTTGTATTTAGTACGCCTCTAACCACGGTGCTGTGTGGAGCGTAGTCAATGAAACCGGAATTTGGTCAATAAATACGCAAATTTTTATAACGTAATTTTCTTATTTTTTGTCACTGATAAATAAGAGCGTTTTATTGTCAACTGCTCAGATTTATCAGTGACGACGTGTTACAATGAAAATAATAAGGAGAAACAAAATAAAAGCAAGTTCTCAAAATAAAATAATACATTCTAAAAACCAAAAAGATTCTCCCAGTCAAAAAAAAATTAAAGCAAATGTTCGAAAAGTCCTCCTTGCTCGGCTAGACAATATCAATACAATAGCCTACTATAAAAACCCCTTCCAACGTTTCCAAGCATGTTAGGGGTGATAATTTGAAAAGCTTCTTCAAAAACAGATAGAAGTCATTAGGAGCAAGATCGGGAGATCGAGCTGGCCATAAAATAGTTCCCCGTGTACTTATAACCCGATTAGGAAATACATTATCAAGATATTCCCTAACAAGGCCAACATTGTGAGCGGAACAACCGTCTTGTTGAAACCGTGTTTCACCAAATTTTACACCTAACAACTGCCTAGCAGTTGGAATAATGTGCTGCTGCAGTAGATCCAAGTATCTAGGACCATTCAAATTGCAATTGCCGTTAATAAAAAATGGCCCAATTACGTGTTCCCCTACAATACCCCCCCCCAAACATTTAGTTTTTGGGGATACTGTGTTCTTACGTCAAAATACAAATGCAAAGTTTCCCTCGACCAATATCGAACGTATGTTGGGTTATGACGATTTTACCATTTGACCATCTGCACTTTTTCGCCAACTTCGTAGACATCCATTTTTAGTTTTAAAAATGTCTTATTTCAATTAAGAACTTACCCATCTGTTTCTCGAGCAAGGCAGAAATAAAACAAAATAATAAAAACAAAATGAATTTCCAAAAGATAACACTGCAGCGTGCTTCGAATCCACCTCGGTCGTACGGCACGGAGAGTAAATTGGACTTGATTCCCCCTATGTTCGCAGTAGCTTGAAGCGGTCTGTAGACATCAAAGTTTCGTCGTAGTGTTTTAAAAACGCACCCTTTTGCACGCCATCGATAAACCCAGTGCACACTTTTTTAAACCAAGGTATTTAAGAAAAAAGTAAGCAATGACGAAATTTAATTTAACATTTAAAAAAACAAAAAAGAAACAAAAACACTCCCTATTTGCGCACACTCTTTGAGACTGTTCACAAAACGCGCACTCGACCACAAAAACGCAAAAAAAAGTGTTATTACACACCAGTTGGTAATGTCGTCTTAACACTATGAGCCCTGCTCATGCTGTATTTACTATACTCAAGGACAAAACAATTGCCTGTGGAATAACCCAACAAGCATTTGGACGTTGTATTACGTTATGGTCACGTAGGGCAAGAAATACCTGACGTCGGCTCCGACGTCCATCAGTCTTCCTGAGCACTCGATTAGCAACTAAGTGGGGAATCAAAATTCGAGTCGTTTCGACGTCGGGTGCTGTCCAGTGTTTTGGTCAAATATTAGGTCAAATTACGTAGACCCACGACCCAAAGTTTTACTGTGCACACCAAGTTTAAACTTATTAGGTAAAACTTTTATTTGTCTAAACAAACACATCCCAATGAACTGTGGATGACAATAATTATTATCTTAGTTATTGTAGGTAACTTAAAAAAGTTAGTTTTACACATTCTATGGATCCAAATCTTTCAACGAAGGTCAGTTTACTGATAAATATAATTAAAAGACATTAAAAAAACAGAAACCCACAAAAATAATTCAAAAATATTAAGAAATTAATTTAAAAAAAAAATAACCTAAAAATAAAATATTTATAAGGAAGCCTGTTTCTTATAGTAAAACATTATAGGCATTTAAAAAATGCATTTTAGTTGCCAACAAATTAGTTAATTAACATATTAAGCCCTTAAAATGAAAAAATAAAATGTACTGTTGTAATGGCGCATCGATGCAAAACGCTTAAAATGGCGTTTCGGGCGCCGACCCAATTTGTACTGATTATTTACCTATTCGGACAAGAACACCTCCTGCGACGTCGCCTTGTAGACGACCCAACCTAGAATATTGTACTATAATTGTAGGTCACGCACCCACGTCGTTGGACCTCGGAATAGTTACATTTAATAAATAAAAGTTTGGCAACGTCAATTTTATTACAATTCTACTTTAAAACTCATACTAAATATAACGTTTCATGAATTGGACGTTATACCGGGTGTCCCAAGGTGAGTGGCCTATGAGATTATTTTGGAAACTATACAATAGAAACTTTTAAACTTTCTGTTCTAAAATAAGTCTATGCAAAGTATATTTATAAAATACTTTCGTATTTGCAGTGTTGCCATTTACAGGAAATCTTGGCAAAAACTTTGTTATTTTAAATTAAACACCCTGTAAGTTTTCACGACGTATCTAGTTTTTTCACAAGTTATCGTTTTAGACTATTTTTAAATTTAACTTAGGGATAAAATATTTCAAGGTAAATTTAACCCTGGATTAAAAATAAAACGATAGCCTGATAGGAATGTGGAAACCGTTTTGTCCTATCTTTAACCGTTATGATGTTATGGGCTGTCAAAGTTACAACATGGCTATGCATCTGTCAATATTTTAAAAACAGTTGAAAATAGGTATAGGACATTATGCACAACATGTACCTAGAATTTTTTACGGGGTGTTTTATTTAAAATAACAAAGTTTTTGTAAAGATTTCCTGTAAATGGCAACACTGCAAATACGAAAGTATTTGATAAATATACTTTATATGGACTTATGTTAGAATAGAAAATTTGAAAAGTTTCTATTGTATAGTTTCTAAAATAATCTAATAGGCACCCCTCTTAAATAGCGGCAGTCCGAATTGTGTTTTTCTTGGTGAATAAGTATAACTATTTTTACAATTTTCTGGTAGTGGTTGCTATTAAAAGTTTAATTTAATTTTGCTATAATTAAATAAGTTAAGTAATAATTCCAGTATTCTTTTTCTCTAAAAAGCAGGCAAAAAATTTTATGGTAAATTTCTTTTATATTACTTATTTAAAAAAATACCACCATAAGTAATAGAGACATTAAGCATTTTTTTGTAGTTTTAGTCGTTTTTTATTCAAAAACGGACATTTTTAAAAACCTGTCCCTAGCAGGTTAAGCACTTTTCCCTATGCCTGACTTTTGATCACCTTCACACCAACTCTCAGGCTGTTTGCATGGGAAGACTTTCTTTCTCCTTAAGCAATTATAGTACTTCAATTATTTGCGGTTTGTACTTACGTTTTGTAGGGAAGCATCCGGCTTTCATACTCAAATCCAACAGACTCTGGCCTGCTTCTGGCAATATTTCAACGACCGTGGCCCCTTGAAACAACTGGGCCACCTCGCCGGCATTCATTGCTGCCAAGGCTTCCACATTGCCTTGGTAAAGGGCCGTCGAGGCCCTTTGGGCCTTCTCCAGACCCGAAGGACCGTGCACTAGAAGCGTTACCTTTAGGGTAAAAAATTAAATAAAAAATGATTTTTTTATACCTTCATCAAAAACATAATTTTTAACAAAATTTTTTTTTACCTGTTCTGCTAACCTCTTCTGAGGTAACCTCAATTCAGGCTGTTCCCTGTGCCTCCTCATAAGATCCTCAATACTTCGCAGCGAGTCGAAAGTGAACAATTTCAGAAATTTTTCTACCTCCGAATCGGGTTGTCTGATCCAAAATTGGTACAAAGTAAAAGGCGAGGTTTTCTGTTCCGAGAGCCAGATGGCGTTGCCTGCCGATTTGCCGAACTTATCACCCATTTCTGAGGTCACTAAGGGAAGGGTTAGACCTGAAAAAAGGATCTGCTTTTACATTTTTGTATTGTCCTTTTTGTCAAATTATTTTTGTCCTTCAAATACAGACCAAAGAAGGTTAAAATAAGAAAAAGTCATGCAACAATACCCCCTCAGATTTTCTTGACTAAAGTGCTACTTTTAGTCATGCGGCGAAAGGTTTGCTAAGGGATTAAAAGATGCTTTAGTTCCTGGGTTTCTATACTATTTTATGCTCTTTGGGAAAAGCCTATTCTTAAAATCACATTATTTCTATGCCAAATGGTTCGTCTACTCCAAGAAAGGGTGCTAAGAATGAAATCTTGGCCAAGAGCAAGTGCTGTTTGGCTTGCCATGTGATAAAGTTAGTTTCTCAGGTTTTTATTTTCTTAATCCCAAAGATATTTTGTTTTTAACCCTGGAGGGATTGAATTTATTTCTAATCCCTAGGCCAAAGGATTAAAAGTGCCACTTTAGTCCCAAAAAAGGGGGATTAAATGTACCTATTTAATTCCTAAAGAGCATTAAAACAAAACTTTCCAGTCATATCTTTTATTGATTGACTATGGACATAATAACTCACCAAAAACTGATTTATTACAGGCTTTGCTAATAAGCTCATGGCCTGACATTATGTTTCCCATTTGGTCATTGCCACCAATCTAAAAAAAAATATCTCATTGGCACATTTTCCTGCTAAGATATGAGGTAAAATATAAACTTATATAAACCCTAAGGATCAAACCATATCAAATCAACCAAAAAAAAGGCACTTTTCGTTTTGACCATCTCTTATTTTGATGATTTTTGGTACACTTATTCTTCTGATCCAAAAACTTAAAAATCCAAAAAATTAAATTTTTTGGATAAGCGGTTTTTGTTTTATTGACCAATATGCCCTTGACAGGCACTTACAAAAATAGCAATATCTCAAAAACTATTGGTCCTATAGAAGCGAGTTATAGCTTATTTTGAAGACCTTTTTAACGATGTGTATCACCATGTAATTTTTTGTTTTTGTTTTTATTTTTTTTTTAATTTTTTTAATATTTTTTTTTTGAAAAATCTTGAAAACACCATTATGAATTTTTTCCAAAAAAATACTATTTTTTTTTCAATATTTTTTTAATATTTTTTGGAAAATTTCAGGATGGAGAAGTTATGGGTTCTATTTTTTAAAAAATAATATAAAAAACCTTGCAGGAAAAAACCATACATTTTTTGATAAATACCTATATATTTACTCTTTATATCTAAAAACTTGTCAATTGCTCCCAGTCTTGTAAATAAGATACATAAAAGGTTTTTCCTAACTTGTTTATTCCTGCAAAATTTTGAGTATTTCTTCAATTGTCCTCCCCTCCACCCAAGATCTTTTCACCCACGTATTATACATTTAAACATGTTAATTTCTGCAAAATGTTTAGCTCCTCCCATTACTTTTTATTGGCCCTTACCCCTATTTGTATCATTTCTGGTTCAGACAGGAAAAGTTTTGACAATAATTAATTGCAAACCTGGGGTTTATGTGATATATATATATATCGGAGTCGTGTGTTGTAAAATGGCACAAAATAAGCCAAAACAATGATAAGGGTAATCCTGCTTTACCAGACTACCATGCTTGCCTCTCAAAAATGATGTGTAACCCACCAGGAGTTCACTGCTTTTTGGACAAATGTGAGATATGCCCAGGAACTGAGAATTTAAAAAACTTTTTGGATGAAAAGTTCGAAGAAGCAATGATTGACAATGTGACTTTAAAGAAGTGGATATCTGTAGATAGATGCAATATCATTAAAGAATTTTCAAACTACTTGATTAAATTAAAATCTCCTTCTTTTTACACTCACATGCAAAAAGAATACTACAATGAGGTAAAGGACAATTTAAAAAAGGGGGAAGCACTAATCACATGCGACTTCGCTGAAAATTATTCATTTATTTTGCAGGATGAAGTGCAGTCCTATCACTGGACAAATAGCCGGGCAACCCTACATCCTTTTGTAATATATTACAAAACTCATGAGGGAAAACTGGGTCATTTAAATTATATATTTATTTCAGACTGTTTGGTATACAACACTGTGGCATTTCATCTTTTTTTAAGCCACCTTATGCCTGAACTAAAGAGGCAAATTGATAATTTAGACAAAATTATCTATTTTTCAGACGGCTGTGCCGCACAGTATAAATATAAAAAAAAAATTGTTAATATTGCGTACCATCTCGAGGAATTTAAAATTAAAGCAGAATGTATTTTTTTTGCCACCTCCTATGGGAAGAGTGCATGCGATGGACTGGGAGGCACTGTAAAAAGGTTGGCTGCTAAAGCAAGTCTGCAGAGACCATATAATGAACAGATTATGACTCAGCAATGAAAAAATTATTACAAAACCATTTTCACTAAGTAAAGAGGAAAATATTCAATGTCTTTTTGCAACCTGTGGTTTGTCAAACACAGAAATTGAAAATATTGACTCCGGTTTTGTAACCATAAACTATGACTGTCTTTGGTGGATGGGATGTATCATTGGCAAAAATATAGAAAGCGGGGAATTAAAAGTTAGTTTTTTACATCCTCATGGTCCCTCTCCGTCTTTTTACTTTCCAAAGCCAAAAGCTGATATATTGGTCATAGATCAAAATTTTCTTGTAAGACGGGTCAACCCAAATACTGCCACTGGTAGGACATATACACTAACTGCAGAAGAAATGACAGATTCCTCAAATATTTTACAAAAAAAATTAGCAACCTAAATATTTTTTATTGTAAATTTTCTATTATTCTTACTTTTCATTTTTTTGTAATACCCATATTAGGTAAATTAGCCCTGTATTAAACATCTTATTATTTTTTTAAGTATGACTCCATTATTACTCCATCCTAAAATTTTCCAAAAATGTTTAAAAAAAAAATTGAAAAAAAAAAATATTTTTTTGAAAAAAATTAAAAAATGTGTTTTTGAGATTTTTCAAAAAAATTTTTTTTTTTTAATTAAGAAAAAAAAAATTAAACAAACTATATTGTGTCACACATCTTTAAAAAGGTCTTCAAAATGAGCTATCACTCGCTTCTATAGGATCAATAGTTTTTGAGATATTACTATTTTTGTAAGTGTCTGTCAAGAACATATTGGTCAATTTCTTGATTTTTCAAAAATCAATAAAACAAAAACCGCTTATCCAAAAAATTTGATTATTTGGATTTTTGAGTTTTTTGATAAGACGAATAAGTGTACCAAAAATCATCAAAATCGGAGATGGTCAAAACTATTGCCTGGTTGACTTGATATGGTTTGACCCCTAACTGGTAATATCAAGGGTAATATCTACCAAAAAAAAAGGAGGATATTTAATGTAGAATTAGAATTATAGAATGTAGAACAGAAAAAAACATCTACGTACTTGAAAATGACACCCATACTTCCTAAACAAATGCAACCAGTCATGGGCTTGAAACAGTTGATAGCTGAACTCGGTAAAACTCATCCCAGCTGGAGACTGTAACCGAGATTGAACACTAGTCCTTGAGAGTAATGTGCCCATTCTTAAGTGTCTACCTATTTTGCCTATAAGATCTACTGCAGATGTTTTTGAATACCATTCGTCATTGTTAAGTATCCTAAACAATAACAACCTGGCTGTATTTTTATTTATTTACTGCAGTAAATTCAAAAAAAAAATAGTGTCAACAGTTTAGACTTACTGTAAAGGCCTTAAAACATCTTTATCCTTCCAAAAATGTTCTTTGTGATTTTCAAAAATGGTTTCTATATTTTTTCTAATGCTCTCAACATTTTCATCAACAAAAATATTTGACAAAGCTTCTCTTTCTGTATTACGTCCACTTGGGTCACCTATTTTGGCAGTGGCACCACCAACCTACAAGAATTTTCTCTACAATTTTCTTTACAGAATAAGCACTAATTGAGGTTTCACACATGCAAAGTAACTACTTACTAGTGCTATCACATTGTGTCCTCCCCTCTGCCAATGTAACAAATTTATTAACACCAGCAAGTTTCCTACATGTAAACTGTTTGCAGTTGGATCAAATCCTGCATAAACAGTTTGGCTTGAAGCATTCATAAGATCTGTGACTGTCTTGCTGTAAAAAAAGAACATTTTAAGCCTTTATTTACCTTGGCAAATATATTTTTAGGTTTCCTCATTTCACTTATTATTTATAAACCACATTTGAATATGTTTACCATCCTAAACTTACGCAGCAGTATCGGGAAATATATCTTGAAACATTCCTCGCTCTTTAAGCTTTAACATGTTACGGTTTGAATAAAAACGGCAAGACAGATGCTTGATCAACATTTTTGCTTGGTAAACAAATTAATTTAGTGCCCTAATAATCGTAAAAAGGGCTATAAAAAAGATTTAAATGTTGGAAAATAATGAGGTTATGGTTGGAAAAAATTAAAGGTTATAAATTTATTTTGATAGAAAAATTGAGAAGTTAGCAGGGAAAAAAGGGCCTATTACTTCTTTGTAGACCGGAAAAAATACCAGAGTGTAACTAACAGGTGCTCTCATAGACTTACGTCATTGATCATTAAGTTTGTTCAGTTTAAATGTGCGTCAGAAGAGGAGGACCTGTACAATTAAAACATCTTGACTAGGCTGTTCACTTTGTCTATTTTTATGCAATAAACAGAGAGGCCCTTCAAAACCCCATTTGAATCATCACAGGTTTGACACTTCCTTGGCGTTGTCAGTTTGTCCGTTTTTATGTGACGTTTGAGTGGCCTGTGAGGTGGTGTGTCGTGTTGTAATCGATCGTCGCGATCTTTACGCAAATTTCGCCCATTTTTCGCCAATAAAAACTGAAAATTTTTGGATTGTTTTGTTAACGTAAGTAGCATCTATCCGTCCAAATAGAAGTTTATCCAATATTTTACGTTGTTGTAAGCAACTAGGTGTTTTTGGTGAGCTGACCTTTCATGCAAAATGGCCGATTTTGTATTGATTTTTGCCGTTTCCTTGGAAGAGATTCAAAATAAAGGTGGTTTTGCCAAATGGTCGGCGGTTTAAAAAGATTTTTTTTTATTTGTCTAATTGTTTGTTTATTATAAAGCAGGCCTTATGTATCGATAATTATAATGGGACATTTTTTGCATTTTTTATCCTTCCGACAGTCGGCACTTTAAGCATAAGCCGTGGCTAAAGTTACGACAGTCACGGGACGGGCCCTATCTTTTTCACACAGAGTGTCGTAGCTTAACACAAATACTAAAATTTACGTCGTGAAAAACGTGTTTTTTTAGATCCAACCCAAAATGACACAAAAAGCCCTTACCAAGGTGAAAAATGGCTGTGGTAACAATGGGCAAAGGCGTTTTTGGCTGTTACCTATGTTCGGGTAATTATGCAGTAAACGGTTTTCTGCCATTTTTGATTTTTTTTGAAAAATTCTTTATGGGGGCACCTTCTAGGGTCCCTAGGACCCCAAATCCGCCTGCGCCCGATTTTTTTTTTTTTTTTTTTTAACGAGAAAAAAGGGTGCCCAGGGGGGGTTGTAAAGTGTTTTTTTAATTGTTTTGGGTTGGTTTGAATTAGGTTGGGTTGGACTGTGTTGGTTTGGTTTGTTTTAGTGAAAAAAAATTAAAAAAAACCAAAAAAAATCAAAAAAAAAAAACCAACCGGCGCAGACAGATTTGGGGTCCTAGGGACCCTAGAAGGTGCCCCCATAAAGAATTTTTCAAAAAAAATCAAAAATGGCAGAAAACCGTATACTGCATAATTACCTATGTTCGTCCTAAATTCCACTAATATTTTGCCTTTGTTTTGACAAAACTGTTCAAATCATGTTCAACATTTGATAGCAGTTTTGGGGATAAAAGATCAAGTACCAGTTCTGTATATATATATATATAATTAAGCCACAAGATATACCCCAAAATATCATTTAATTTAAAGTAACTACATACCTATCTAACAAGAAAAAATGTTTTAAAGAATTTATTTTTTATTTATATTTCCTTTTGTGTGGGTTGCTCTCCTTGAAAATTTGTTTTGTTATTGTAAAAAATAAAATGAGCTTACCTACATACCTACTTTATAAAGATATTTCTTCAAGAAATTAAAAAGTAACCCAAAGTTAGTTTTCATTATCAATGTTGCCATCCATTTTCATCACAAAAGCAAGAATAAAGCTGGCGAAAATTTATCCATACACTTTTCACATAGTACCCAAGTATTTCCAGGTATCCCAGGTAGGATAACAGTCAAAAGTGAACAAGTATTCCCCTGAGTAAAAAGCCCTTGGATGGACATTAGAATGGGCATATTATTATATAATACTCACTCAAATCCAATTAATAGTCAAAAATGCCAAATTAAGTTAGAAAGATTAGCAAAAACATAGGATTATCTTGCCTGGTCCTTGGAAATATTTATCCAGTGGGCTAATTCTTGAACTTGGAGAGAATGATCATCTAGGAATGTTTACAAATCAGTTCACACCATCGATGTACTAACCTTTTCACACCCTTCATTTGAACTACAGTTCTCTTAATAAATGACAGTTATATGAGGTTCAGCCATGATATTCCAATGTCTTGTGTCATACTCATGGCCTGTTAAGGGTCATTTAGAATTGCACAAAACTTGACACCTGTCAGCTTAAGTGGACAGCTGTCAAATTTTTTTATTTGGATATTTTAAGTGTTCAGCCCATCAACAACTGAAACAAAAGTCCTATTTACAAGGCATCCACAATACCTGTGCATATCCTTCCAAAAATTTACACTCTTCACCTATGGGTCAAACCATATCAAGTCAACCAGGCAATAGTTTTGACCATCTCCGATTTTGATGATTTTTGGTACACTTATTCGCCTTATCAAAAAACTCAAAAATCCAAAAAATCAAATTTTTTGGATAAGCGGTTTTTGTTTTATTGATTTTTGAAAATCAAGAAATTGACCAATATGTCCCTGACAGACACTTACAAAAATAGTAATATCTCAAAAAATATTGATCCTATAGAAGCGAGACCTTTTTAAAGATGTGTGACACAACATAGTTTAATTTTTTTTTTTAATTAAAAAAAAAATTTTTTTTTGAAGTCTCAAAAACACATTTATTAATTTTTTTCAAAAAAGTATTTTTTTTTTCAATGTTTTTTTAACATTTTTGGAAAATTTTAGGATGGAGAAATAATGGATTCATACTTTAAAAAAATAATAAGCTATTTAATACAGGGCTAAGTTACCTAATATGGGTATAACAAAAAAATGAAAAGTAAGAATAATAGAAAATTTACAATAAAAAATATTTAGGTTGCTAATTTTTTTTGTAAAATATTTGAGGAATCTGTCATTTCTTCTGCAGTTAGCATATATGTCCTACCAGTGGCAGTATTTGGGTTGGCCCGTCTTAAAAGAGAATTTTGATCTATGACCAATATATCAGCTTTTGGCTTTGGAAAGTAAAAAGACCAAGTGGGACCATGAGGATGTAAAAAACTAACTTTTAATTCCCTGCTTTCTATATTTTTCCCAATGATACATCCCATCCACCAAAGACAGTCATAGTTTTTGGTTACAAAACCGGAGTCGATGTTTTCAATTTCTGTGTTTGACAAACCACAGGTTGCAAAAAGACATTGAATATTTTCCTCTTTACTTAGTGAAAATGGTTTTGTAATAATTTTTTCATTACTGAGGGGGATAATTGAGTGCAATTTTTGAGTCCCAGGTATCGATTGTGCTTCCAGGTATCTTTTTTCCAAAAACTTCATTTTGCTGGTAGTCATTTAATGAACAATATTTAAATGTTATACCAGGAATGTTTTCTCTTGCAAATTTAAAAAGATCTTCGGGGGTTATAATCTGTTTATTATATGGTCTCTGCAGACTTGCTTTAGAAGCCAACCTTTTTACGGTGCCTCCCAGTCCATCACATGCACTCTTCCCGTGGGAGGTGGCAAAAAAATTCCATTCTGCTTTAATTTTAAATTCCTCGAGATGGTACGCAATATTAACAAAATTTTTTTTATTTTTACACTGTGCAGCTCAGCCGTCTGAAAAATAGATAATTTTGTCTAAATTATCAATTTGCCTCTTTAGTTCAGGCATAAGGTGGCATAAAAAAAGATGAAATGCCACAGTGTTGTGTACCAAACAGTCTGAAATAAATATATAATTTAAATGACCCAGTTTTCCCTCATGAGTTTTGTAATATATTACAAAAGGATGTAGGGTTGCCTGGCTATTTGTCCAGTGATAGGACTGCACTTCATCCTGCAAAATAAATGAATAATTTTCAGCGAAGTCGCATGTGATTAGTGCTTCCCCCTTTTTTAAATTGTCTTTTACCTCATTGTAGTATTCTTTTTGCATGTGAGTGTAAAAAGAATGAGATTTTAATTTAATCAAGTCGTTTGAAAATTCTTCAATGAAGTCCTCTGCTTTTTAATTAATGTCTCCATATTGCATCTATCTACAGATATCCACTTCTTAAAAGTCACATTGTCAATCATTGCTTCTTTGAACTTTTCATTCAAAAAGTTTTTTAAATTCTCAGTTCCTGGGCATATCTCACATTTGTCCAAAAAGCAGTGATCTTGGGTGGAGGGGAGGACAATTGAAGATATAATCAAAAGTTTGCAGGAATAAACAAGTTTAGAAAAACCTTTTATGTATCTTATTTACAAGACTGGGAGCAATTGACAAGTTTTTAGATATAAAGAGTAAATATATAGGTATTTATCAAAAAATGTATGGTTTTTTCCTGCAAGATTTTTTATATTATTTTTTAAAAAAATAGAACCAATAACTTCTCCATCCTGAAATTTTCCAAAAATATTAAAAAAATACTGAAAAAAAAAATAGTACTTTTTTGAAAAAAATTCAAGAGTTTTCAAGATTAAAAAAAAAAATATTAAAAAAATTTAAAAAAATAAAAACAAAAAAATTACATGGTGATACACATCGTTAAAAAGGTCTTTAAAAAAACTTCAAAATAAGCTATAACTTGCTTCTATAGGACCAATAGCTTTTGAGATATTGCTATTTTTGTAAGTGCCTGTCAAGGGCATATTGGCCAATTTCTTTATTTTCAAAAATCAGTAAAACAAAAACCGCTTATCCAAACAATTTAATTTTTTGGATTTTTAAGTTTTTGGATCAGAAAAATAAGTGTACCAAAAATCATCAAAATCGGAGATGGTCAAAACGAAAAGTGCCTTTTTTTTGGTTGATTTGATATGGGTTGACCCCTATAAATGGCAAATGAAAAATTTGACACCTGTGACAGTAAGCTCCTGCATGGTATTCTAAATGACCCTTTATTGGTTGAGATCAAGACAACCAAACCATTCAAATTCAAGAGTCAACCCCCAATCAAATTGCTTCTAATCCAATAAAACTCTGAAACTTTCCCAAATTAGGTTTTGAGGTTTATTTGGTAGCTAGAGTAAACAGGGGTTTAATTTGTTAACTGAGAGGTGTGTTAACTTTGCATCTAAAAAAAAAGTTGTTTTATATTTTTAAAATCATTTTTGACTGTTGGGAGGTACTTTCCTTTCTCATTAGATAATTGTTTGACTAAGTTTTCTATTGATTAAACATTTAAAATACTTTTTTTATTTAAATAATTATCAGTAGCCTCGTCAGCAGCCTTCCTGCTTTCTTTTTTTAATATCTTAATTAACTTGTAAGTATCCTTTTTAAACAAGGTGAAGTTGATAGAAATTCCCATAAATTTGCTTATATTTAAATCAAATAAGTGTATTTGTTTTAAATAAGACCACAAAGTTATTTATTTTTCCTCCAGTAAAGTAAAAAAAAACTTTCTTAAGACTGTCTTAACCCCAATCCTGTTTAAGAAGTTCCTATTGAAAGGTGGTTGTGGAAATTTTAAAAGGTTTCTGATTTGTTCACTGCTTGTAAATCAGTACTAAATTCTATTAGGTCTACAGCTATAACACTCAAAAGATTGTAAATTTATTTTGGCTGTAATTTTTTTCAGTAGGTGATGAAAATTTAGAGTGGTGTCTTAAAGTCAGCTTCGGACAACTATCATGAAAATGGTCTTGTCTCAACGCCAGCGAGAAGAGCTGTAAGTACCCTTACTAACATTATTTTTTAAATTTACATATCTCATCAAGGGTCTTTAATAAATTTTGAAGGTATTTTTTTTTATGTTTTGTTTTAATATAGACTTCAGTAGACTTTGTAAAGGTAAGTACCTAAGTAAAAGGATTTTTATTTAATTATTTACTTAAAAACTTTCACAGTGTAAGGGTGGTTTTGACATACTGTATTGTCCTATGGCCTTTTTAGAAATTTATGCTATTTTTTTAAACTTTTTTAAATATTGATGAGGGAAATTGGGGATAAGGGTTGCCTGAAGTGATGTCAATTAATTTCTTCTCGAGTTTTTTATTACTTAACTCAAGTATTATCAAAATTAGTCATATTTGCACTCAAGGCATTAATTGTTATTATTGTTTTTTTTGTTATTTAAGTTTTAAGTAGTTCTGAAAAGTGCCAATTAATACTTTTGAGGTCTGTCAAGCTGCACCCCCATTTAAACATTTCGGAATTTTTTTTTTCAGATTTACTTACTCTTTATGTGCCAAAAACAAAATTTTTTTTCTCAACCAAAAAGTATTTTAAAAAGCATTGAAAATGGGGGGGGGGCTAGTTCGACGACGAGCCTTACCCCCCACCACAAATTAACACTTGACATCACAATCAATCACATGCGATTTTTGTGCTCTTAATGTGCTTTCGAAAGCTCCTAGTCCAGTAATCCGCACTGCAAATCTGCAGCAGATAGTGCTATTTTCTTTTTTATGCCAGGGGAAGGTGCAGCTTGACATCTGCATATTTCAGAAAAAAGCTTGGAACTCGAAAGATGAGTGTGTATTATTAAGTTCTATTTATGTGCTAATTATGTGCTAAAATTTTCAAAATTCAAGTATCAAAATTTCAATGGCAGCACATAATTAGCACATAAATAGCACTTAATAATGGTGACACACTCATCTTTTAAGTTCCAAGCTTTTTTCTGAAATATCAAATCAAATCGAATCAAAAATCTTTATTGTTTTCTGATACCCTATGGGTATATAAACAAAGAGAGAGAGGGTTTTTTTGAAATATGCACATGTTGAGTTGCACCCCCCCCCGGCATAAAAAAGAAAATAGCGCTATCTGCCACAGATTTTAAGTGAGGACAGCCAGACTAGGAGCTTTTCAAAGCACATAAAGAGCAAAAAAATCGCATGCAGTCGATTGTGATGTCAAGTGTCAATCTGTGGTGGGGGGGGGCTGTAACTTATCATCAAGCTAGCCCCCCCATTTTCAGTGTTCGAAATAAATAATTTTTGATTGAGCACAAATATTTTGTTTTTAGCACATAAAGAGCAAGTAAATCTAAAAATGGTTTTTTTTCGAATCGGTCAAATGGGGCAGCTCGACAGAGCTATACTTGTGCTCACTAGTGCCCACTCAGAGTGGGGAGGGGAGGTGGGTCAAACCATATCAAATCAACCAAAAAAAAGGCACTTTTCGTTTTGACCATCTCCGATTTTGATGATTTTTGGTACACTTATTCTTCTGATCCAAAAACTTAAAAATCCAAAAAAAATTGGATTTTTTGGATAAGCGGTTTTTGTTTTATTGATTTTTGAAAATAAAGAAATTGACCAATATGCCCTTGACAGGTAGTTACAAAAATAGCAATATCTCAAAAACTATTGGTCCTATAGAAGCGAGTTATAGCTTATTTTGAAGGTTTTTTAAAGACCTTTTTAACGATGTGTATCATCATGTAATTTCTTGTTTTTATTTTTTGAATTTTTTTCAAAAAAATACTATTTTTTTTTAGTATTTTTTTAATATTTTTGAAAAATTTCAGGATGGAGAAGTTATTGGTTCTATTTTTAAAAAAATAATATAAAAAACCTTGCAGGAAAAAACTATACATTTTTTGATAAACCCCTATATATTTACTCTTTATATCTAAAAATTTGTCAGTTGCTCCCAGTCTTGTAAATAAGATACATAAAAGGTTTTTCCAAACTTATTTAGTACTGCAAAATTTTGAGTATTTCTTCAATTGTCCTCCCCTCCACCCAAGATCTTTTCACCCACCTATTATACATTTAAACATGTTAATTCCTGCAAAATTTTTAGCTCCTCCCATTACTTTTTATTGGCCCTTACCCCTATTTGTATTATTTCTAGTTCAGACAGGAAAAGTTTTGACAATAATTAATTGCAAACCTGGGGTTTATGTGATAAATTGCTATTTTTTAATTTAAAACATTTATGGGAGTCGTGTGTTGTAATTTGGCACAAAATAAGCCAAATGTCACAAATTGGATGACTTCCTTTAAAGGGGTGGAGACTGGCATGTAAATTTGTGACAATTGTCGAATGAAACTTTCCAAGGAACACAAGGAACAGGATGAACAACCATCTCCTGTAGCAGGGTGAGTAATAGTAACGAATACCTACCTACATTTTTACTTGTTTTTTTTTTGTGTGTTGTGGCTCTGCTAATAATTTTAGGGTAATTATTTAGTATCCGGATTTCTGCCATTTTTGGTTTTAAGTGAAAAATTCTTTATGGGGGCACCTACAGGCTTATAAGTTTGATTTCATCCTTTGCAAAAATTTATAAGTTAATAATACATAAGAGGCTGTTAGATTTTTTTCTGACAAATTCACTTTTAAACGATTTTCAACATGGCTGGAAGCACAATCGATAGCTGGGACTCAAAAATTGCACTCGATTATCCCCCTCAGTAATGAAAAAATTATTACAAAACCATTTTCACTAAGTAAAGAGGAAAGTATTCAATGTCTTTTTGCAACCTGTGGTTTGTCAAACACAGAAATTGAAAACATCGACTCCGGTTTTGTAACCATAAACTATGACAGTCTTTGGTGGATGGGATGTATCATTGGCAAAAATATAGAAAGTGGGAATTAAAAGTTAGTTTTTTACATCCTCATGGTCCCTCTCTGTCTTTTTACTTTCCAAATCCAAAAGCTGATATATTGGTCATAGATCAAAATTCTCTTTTAAGACGGGTCAACCCAAATACTGCCACTGGTAGGACATATACGCTAACTGCAGAAGAAATGACAGATTCCTCAAATATTTTACAAAAAAAATTAGCAAACTAAATATTTTTTATTGTAAATTTTCTATTATTCTTACTTTTCATTTTTTTGTTATACCCATATTAGGTAAACTTGTATTAAATATCTTATTATTTTTTTAAAGTATGACTCCATTATTTCTCCATCCTAAAATTTTTCAAAAATGTTTAAAAAACATTGAAAAAAAAAGAAATATTTTTTTGAAAAAAATTAAAAAATGTGTTTTTGAGATTTTTAAAAAAAAATTTTTTTTTTAATTAAGAAAAAAAAAATAAACCAACTATATTGTGTCACACATTTTTAAAAAGGTCTTTAAAAACCCTTCAAAATGAGCTATCACTCGCTTCTATAGGATCAATAGTTTTTGACATATTACTATTTTTGTAAGTGTCTGTCAAGGACATATTGGTCAATTTCTTGATCTTCAAAAATCAATAAAACAAAAACCGCTTATCCGAAAAATTTGATTTTTTGGATTTTTGAGTTTTTTGATAAGACGAATAAGTGTACCAAAAATCATCAAAATCGGAGATGGTTAAAACTATTGCCTGGTTGACTTGATATGGTTTGACCCAGGTGTGGTCAAAATTTATCAGATTTATCAGACATAGGCTGACTTTTGCTATGTTCGTTTTCAAAACTCATTGTATCTTCTTCTTTTATAGAGCGTGTTCTTTATCAAGAGCAAGAACACGCTATAAAAAAGAAAAAGATACAATGAGTTTTGAAAATGAACTCAATACCCATGAAAACATAGCATTTAATAAAGTCGGCACTATTGTTGACAGTTCCGCACAAAGGTAAACAATGGCTGCATATTTTTAGGCACTTACACATCTGTTATGGGACGGCATGGTGCTCTTGGTTGCTGGGGCTTTTAACGTTTGTGTGGAAATGTCAAAAATAATGCCGAGTCACACTATGCTAACTTTATGTAGCGATAAAACTCTATTATCAGGATTGCCTTTAGACATTAGTGACAAATAATTTTTTTAGCTGTCTGTAATACTTTTCAATTCTTAATTGAGAGGACCCTTATATGTGCCTTTTTACTTCCAAAAACCCATTTTTTATCACCTTGGGGATTATCAAAAAGTGTAGGGTGCAGATTAATATTTTGTTTTGTTAAAAAAATTCTCACAAATTTAATAACAGTTCTGAGCTATTTTCTAGGCTAATGGTTGTTTTACTCGGTAATATCGTATTCTAACAGTTTTTTAATTTGTGTAAAACACTACTACTAACTATTCTAAACATGCCTGGGTAATATTTTATAATACCTAGCATTACATTAAAACCTTCATTAAAACAATAAAATACCAGTTTTTTTATTATCATGTTTTTCTCTGGGCTTCTCTGTGGTTTTAAGGTTCATGCATATAGTCGAACAGCCACAAAAAGATGGACAAATAATGCAGGTCTGATTCCTGCCCTGATATTTTCTACAGTTACATAGGTACAAGTTTTTGGGGGTCCTGTGTCACTGTAGCTGGTTTCCTTATTGGATATATTACAGAGGTTATTTTGCTGGCCTGTTCTAATGATTTTAAAAATGATTTGGTGCTCTTTATATTTTTTAAGAAATGTTCTGTTTTCCTCTACTCCTTAAACTTTAAAAACCAAGTATATTGTAGGCACAAACAAAAGTTTAGACCCTTACATATAATTTTTCTTTTGTAATTTTAAACTTTCCATCCCTCAATAAGTAAGCACTTTGTATAAAAGGTGTATTTGTCGGAAAACTTTTATTACTAAAAAAAAGTATGTACAGGGTGTCCAAGATTCGATGATTTTAGAGGGTTTTGGATACTTCTAGTGGAAATAGAGAAAATTCAACCCCCCTTCGCAAGGCTCAAATTTCAAGACAAGATTTTTTGTAAAACCCGCATTTTAATATGTCACCCTGTCTTTGAGCTACAGGGGCTTTTTGAAAAATCTGCATTTTGGGATAGGTCTGATAACTTTTTTATTTATGAAAATAAATTCGTGGTGTTAATTGCATTTTTGTAGAGTTTTTAAACTAGAATTTAATGACCAAATCAGATATCATGAATCACTTGTTTTTGAGATATAACACAAAGTTTGTATTTTTCTTATGGAACACCCCAATTTTATTTTTATTTTTTTAATGCTTTTTTAATTTCTTTCAAAACGATGTGCCTAGTACGAAAATCGATGAATAGTTGTTGCCACATTATTAAAAAAATCTCGGGTGCTTTGGTTGACAACCTGAGCATAAAAAATATAATATAATATAATTTATTATTAATATAATAGTAGGCCTTGAATTCACATAGTCTTCCACTTAACTTAACCCTCCATTGATAAACTGGTCTTAAATGAAAATAAAAATAATTTGTTACGAAAAAAATTAAAAACTAGTTTGCTTCCTTAAATTAACTGAATTTAAGGCAATAATAAATTATTATACCTATATTTTATGGTCAGATTGTTTACCAAGGCCCTCTAGATTTTTTTAATAGCCTTTATCACAGCCTACTATATGATTTATGGAGAATATTCAATAACTCAAAAACTATTTATTTGATTTTCGTAAGAGGTACAACGTTTTGAAGGAAATTAAAAAAGTATTCAAAAAATTTTAAAAAAAGTGAGGTGTTCTGTAAGAAAAATACCAACTTTGTGTTATATCTCAAAAACTAAAAGTGACTCATAAAATCTGATTTTGCAATTAAATTCTAAAACAAAGTAATGATTGTTTTCCACAAACCAAAATTACACTTTTTTGCACTCGACGCGCGTTTCGCTAACAACGTTAGCATCATCAGAAGACGATACACAATGAAACAAACAATGATTGTTTACCGTCTCCTGATGATGCTAACGTTGTTAGTGAAACGCGCGTCGAGTGCAAAAAAGTGTAGTTTTGGTTTGTGGAAAACAATCATAACTTTGTTTCAGTGCAACCAAAGGTTCCAAATTCCCAACATAATTAAATTCTAGTTTAAAAACTGCAGACTTTTCAATCAGGAGACGATAAACAATCATTGTTTGTTTCATTGTTTATCGTCTCCTGATGATGCTAACGTTGTTAGTGAAACGCGCGTCGAGTGCAAAAAAGTGTAGTTTTGGTTTGTGGAAAACAATCATGACTTTGTTTTAGTGCAACCAAAGGTTCCAAATTCCCAACATAATTAAATTCTAGTTTAAAAACTGCAGACTTTTCAATCAGGAGACGATAAACAATCATTGTTTGTTTCATTGTTTATCGTCTCCTGATGATGCTAACGTTGTTAGCGAAACGCGCGTCGAGTGCAAAAAAGTGTAGTTTTGGTTTGTGGAAAACAACCATAAGTTTGTTTTAGTGCAACCAAAGGTTCCAAATTCCCAACATAATTAAATTCTTGTTTAAAAACTCTACAAAAATGCAATTAACACCAGGAAAATATTTTCATAAATAAAAAAGTTATAGGGCTTATCCCAAAATGCAGACTTTTCAAAAAGCCCCTGTAGCTCAAAGACAGGTTAACATATTGAAATGCGATTTTTACCAAAAATCTTGTCACATGGTGTGATCTGTAATTTTCAAAGTTAATAGATTAGGATCATCAAATTTATTTAGATAATGATTTAGATAGATTAAAAACTCAAAAATTTAAATCCTAAAAAAATACATCTATATAAGTTTTTTGTCTTCATCAAAAATAAAAAAAAACATGTAATTGATTTTGGTGTCACTCGTGTGATCACATGCACTCGCAGATTTTTTTTTAAATCACTGCATACAACACCCAACTCATTTACCTGAAAATGAAGAAGCACGGAAGACACAGTTTAGGAGTGTAACCGCAAATGTGTTTCATAATTCAGTTTTTGTGAAATTTTGGTGGTTTTAAAACAGTATTAACGTTTTGGCCGAGATAAATGTCACACGTGTTTCTAAATATATAAGGAGTAAATGGTAAGATATTTACATTGGGGTCATTCCATATCAAATCAACCAAAAAATCACAAAAATTTTACGCGACCAATTCCAATTTTGATGATTTTTGGTATATATTTTCTTCTTACCATAAAAGTTGAAAATGCAAATTTTTAGATTTTTTTGATTCGTAGTTTTTTTTTTAATTTTTCAAAATAAAAAAGTCAGCATTTTGACCTTAACAAGAATGTACAAAACTAGCAATATCTCGAGAACCACTTACACTAGGAAAGTAATAAATGGCTCATTTTAAAGTCATTTTGAAGCTCTTTTTTATGAAATATCACAACATAATTTTAACAAAAAAAAAAAATTGGAAATAAAAAATTGAAAAAAAAATTGAAAAATTCAAAAAGGCCATTTTTAATTTTTTTGAAAAAAATATATAATTTTGGTCAAAGTGTTACTTAATTATCCACAAAATTTTATGATGGAGAAATGATGGGTTCAATGTCAAAAAAAATATCAAAAATATTAAGTACATTTTATAGGCGATTTTTCATGCATGTGACATTTTTAATAAATTTTTTCACATTGAACCCATGATTTGTCCATCTCAAAATTTTGTGAATAGTTTAATAACACTTTAAAGAAAATAATATAATTTTTTGAAAAAAATTAAAAATGGCCTTTTTGAAATTTTTCAAAAAAAAATCAAAAATTTTTTTTTTTATTTTTTTTTTCAATATATGTTATGCAATATTCTCATATGAAAGGTCTTTATAAGAGCTTTAAAATGAACCTTCACCTACTTTTCTATTATAAGTGGTTCTTTGGATATTCCTAATTTTGTGCGCACATGTTAAGGACAAATAAGTGACTTTTTCGATTTTCAAAAATTAATTCAAAATAAACAACTGGTCAAAAAAGTCTGAAATTTTGGATTTTCCAGTTTTTTGGTAGGAAAAACATGTATACTAAAAATCATCAACATCGGAGATGGTGTGGTAAAATACCCTGGTTGACTTGATATGGACTGACCCTAGGGTCATTCCATATCAAATCAACCAAAAAATCACAAAAATTTTACGCGACCAATTCCAATTTTGATGATTTTTGGTATATATTTTCTTCTTACCATAAAAGTTGAAAATGCAAATTTTTAGATTTTTTTGATTCGTAGTTTTTTTTTTTTTAATTTTTCAAAATAAAAAAGTCAGCATTTTGACCTTAACAAGAATGTACAAAACTAGCAATATCTCGAGAACCACTTACACTAGGAAAGTAATAAATGGCTCATTTTAAAGTCATTTTGAAGCTCTTTTTTATGAAATATCACAACATAATTTTAACAAAAAAAAAAAATTGGAAATAAAAAATTGAAAAAAAAAATTGAAAAATTCAAAAAGGCCATTTTTAATTTTTTTGAAAAAAATATATAATTTTGGTCAAAGTGTTACTTAATTATCCACAAAATTTTATGATGGAGAAATGATGGGTTCAATGTCAAAAAAAATATCAAAAATATTAAGTACATTTTATAGGCGATTTTTCATGCATGTGACATTTTTAATAAATTTTTTCACATTGAACCCATGATTTGTCCATCTCAAAATTTTGTGAATAGTTTAATAACACTTTAAAGAAAATAATATAATTTTTTGAAAAAAATTAAAAATGGCCTTTTTGAAATTTTTCAAAAAAAAAAATCAAAAATTTTTTTTTTTTTTTTTTCAATATATGTTATGCAATATTCTCATATGAAAGGTCTTTATAAGAGCTTTAAAATGAACCTTCACCTACTTTTCTGTTATAAGTGGTTCTTTGGATATTCCTAATTTTGTGCGCACATGTTAAGGACAAATAAGTGACTTTTTCGATTTTCAAAAATTAATTCAAAATAAATAACTGGTCAAAAAAGTCTGAAATTTTGGATTTTCCAGTTTTTTGGTAGGAAAAACATGTATACTAAAAATCATCAACATCGGAGATGGTGTGGTAAAATACCCTGGTTGACTTGATATGGACTGACCCTAGGGTCATTCCATATCAAATCAACCAAAAAATCACAAAAATTTTATGCGACCAATTCCAATTTTGATGATTTTTGGTATATATTTTCTTCTTACCATAAAAGTTGAAAATGCAAATTTTTAGATTTTTTTGATTCGTAGTTTTTTTTTTAATTTTTCAAAATAAAAAAGTCAGCATTTTGACCTTAACAAGAATGTACAAAACTAGCAATATCTCGAGAACCACTTACACTAGGAAAGTAATAAATGGCTCATTTTAAAGTCATTTTGAAGCTCTTTTTTTATGAAATATCACAACATAATTTTAACAAAAAAAAAATTGGAAATAAAAAATTGAAAAAAAAAAATTGAAAAATTCAAAAAGGCCACTTTTAATTTTTTTGAAAAAAATATATAATTTTGGTCAAAGTGTTACTTAATTATCCACAAAATTTTATGATGGAGAAATGATGGGTTCAATGTCAAAAAAAATATCAAAAATATTAAGTACATTTTATAGGCGATTTTTCATGCATGTGACATTTTTAATAAATTTTTTCACATTGAACCCATGATTTGTCCATCTCAAAATTTTGTGAATAGTTTAATAACACTTTAAAGAAAATAATATAATTTTTTGAAAAAAATTAAAAATGGCCTTTTTGAAATTTTTCAAAAAAAAAAATCAAAAATTTTTTTTTTTTTTTTTTTTTCAATATATGTTATGCAATATTCTCATATGAAAGGTCTTTATAAGAGCTTTAAAATGAACCTTCACCTACTTTTCTGTTATAAGTGGTTCTTTGGATATTCCTAATTTTGTGCGCACATGTTAAGGACAAATAAGTGACTTTTTCGATTTTCAAAAATTAATTCAAAATAAATAACTGGTCAAAAAAGTCTGAAATTTTGGATTTTCCAGTTTTTTGGTAGGAAAAACATGTATACTAAAAATCATCAACATCGGAGATGGTGTGGTAAAATACCCTGGTTGACTTGATATGGACTGACCCATTAAAAAATGTGATTTAACTATGAAAAGTAGGCATTTTACTAACATTAAAATACAAAAGTAGTAACTTTTTAATTTTTTTGTTATTTAGACATTTTGCTAAATATGTCACTAGTGTGAACGTCACTGGTGAGATCTTTCAGAATATTTTATTGATAACACCTATGAAATTTTTCGCTTGTAATTAAAAAAGTTCAATAATTTTTAGAAAAAAATGGCAAAAACTATAAAGTCTTTGGCAAAAGCACCAGAAACGAAAAAGGAAATAGACAAAAGAGAGAAAAGAAGAAATCAAGTAAGGGCATATTTTATATATAGCAACATATTATATTTACTTAAAAAGTGGTAAATATTTTTGTTTTTTTGAAAACTATTTTAAACAACCCAGCTATAAAGATTCTTGATTTTGGTAAAATAGATATAATTGGCTGTGTTAGCAGATGAATTCACAAACTCAAAAATAACCCAAGAACTAGTGAATTGTTATCTCGGCCATATAGCACATTTTAGTCTAACCAACTATAGCAACATTTAATAACTACCAAAATTCAAAGAACACTAATTTGTTTTTTTTTTAAATTACCGCTGAAATGTTACCTTTTTTCAAGAATGACCCATCTATATGGTTTGGTTAGAGGCCAAAACCAAAAATTTAAAAAAATATTCAATGTTCATTAATGGTCTAGAGATTTATTATGTGTGTCAAAAGCAAAACAATAGATAAAACTATGGTTTTTAATTAAAATTTTTATGAGAACAATGTTATTTCTTAAAGCTTTTACAAAAATTATAGGAATTTGTTTTTAAATTTACCTATTTTCTTATTTTTATCCCGCAAACGTCATTCCCGTGGCATGTCCCCAACGCAAAATTGTAATAGAAAATACGCCTTAGCAAAATTTAATAGTGGTTTAAAAAGTTATTTTTCAGTATAATAATAATAAAATACTTTAACTTTTCATCATCACAAAAAAAATATATAAAATAATTTTGACTCTGTCACTGTTTTAATTCTATCCCTGGGTATTTACGCGCTCAAGCTCGCGCGGCGTTTAACCTTTAAAAAAATGGTGGGAAGGTTCATTGATAACATTGACCACGCGATTTTTGCGCTTTATTAGAGATTGCACCTGTGACCTATTATTCGTAATTCCTGTGGTAAGTTTTTATGACAAGTGTTTACTTAAAAAATCTAAATCTATAACAGTTGATTTAGGAAATCTTGCCTTAATTTAACTACACCTACGATTTTTGTTCGTTTTGCTTATTTTTTTCAGAACTACCTAAAAATATCAAAAACATCATTTACATGCGCATCATTCCTCTGTTTTTTATGTCCCAAGGGAATGTTGGTAATTCATGGAAATGACAAAAACTCCAAGAAATAAGATTTTATGATCCTTTTTGCAGTTAATCACCAATATGGTTAAGAAAAAAGAAAAACAAATAAAGCGAGAAAAAGAAAGCGTATCAGTAGTACTAAGAGAGTTGCAACGCCAAAAAGAACACCAAAAATATATTAGGCAAAAAGAAAAAAAAGTAAAAAAGCAGTTGCGCCTAGAGAACAAAGAAAGCAAGGAAAAAAAAGAAAGTAGCAAGCAAAAATTATCGATAAAAGCAGAAAAAGAAAAAATGTGCAGTTATTGAGCTGGACAAAAACCGAAAAAGGTAATTTAAACATAGTAAGAAGTGTTATAAACACAAAGCATAGAGAAAGAAAGATAAAAAACAAACTCAAAAGTAGCATCGAAAAATATAAAAGAAATATTACAGATCAGTAACTAGAACAAAGAATAAGAACATACCAAGCTTGCTTTATTTTGGTCAGATATGAACACAAAATTCACAAAAAATCAGCAACTTATCAATATGTAGCAATATGCCAAATTGACATTGACTTGATTGATCGAGATGTAAAAGTCAGATTTATAAGGGTTTGCGAAAATTCCGATAGTGATATTTCACTTTTTCAACATAATGAAACAAATATAATTTTAAAAGGAAACAGGATTTACTATAAGTTTGACAAAAAAGCCTAAATACCTAGTATTTTTTATAATTTGAGTTATAAAAATAAATAAGTTTACAATAAGTAGTTGTTTAGTTCAGTCGATGTTGAGTCAAATTATTTTTGTGTAAGTAAAACTTAAAAACTGTTATAATTTAGTTAAAAATATTATTTTTTGTTTTCCTTATAACCAGAATGGTTACACTTCTAGGAATTTTATTCACTTTTACCTTGTTTCTTAAGAATCTAAGTACACACCTTGCTTCAGAAAACGATAATTGATGGTAGGTATGCCATTGGTAAACTTTTTACCATCATATAATTCTTGCAGTAGGTCAGCAAGTGGCATCTTATTTCACCCTTTTTTTTGTCATATTTTAGTTAAAAATATTTTTTGTTTTCCTCATAACCAGAATGGTAACACTTCCTAGAATTTTATTCACCTTCACCTTATTTCTTAAGAATCGAACTGCGCCCCTTGCTCAAGAACAAGAGAATTGACGGTATGTAGGTATGCCATTGGTATACCTTTTACCGTCATATTATTCTTGCAGGTCACCCAGCGGCATCTTATTTCACCCTTTTTTTGCCTATAATTTAGTTAAAAATATTATTTTTTGCTTTTCTCATAACCAGGATGGTCACGCTTCTGAAAATTTTATTCACTTTTACCTTGTTTCCTAAGAATCTAACAAGAGAAGTGACGGTAGGTATGCCATTGGTATACCTTTTACCGTCATATATTTGTTGCAGTAAATCGGCAAGTGGCATCTTATTTCACCCTTTTTTTCGAGGGAGTAACAAGTGACCCAAAATTTGTACATGTATTGCCAGTAATGCCATGTTAATTTATATGGGTAATGCCAACTAATGTCTTTTTGTCCCCATTTTACTTAAAAACATATTTTTTACTTTCCTCGTAACCAGGATGGTTGCCATTGGTATACCTTTTACCGTCATATATTTGTTGCAGTAAATCAGCAAGTGGCATCTTATTTCACCCTTTTTTTCGAGGGAGTAACAAGTGACCCAAAATTTGTACATGTATTGCCAGTAATTCCATGTTAATTTATATGGGTAACGCCAACTAATGTCTTTTTGTCCTTATTTTACTTAAAAACATATTTTTTACTTTCCTCGTAACCAGGATGGTTACACTTTAAGAATTTCATTCACCTTTACCTTGTCTCTTAACAACCTAACTGCACACCTTGCTCAAGAACAAGAGAATTGATGGTAGTTAGGTTGCCATTGGCTCGGCGACCAGAATACCTTTTACCATCATATTTCTTGGAGTAGGTTTGTAAATTCCTGTGCCCTCGGGGGGGCCGGTAACCAAAGTTCACTGTACATTAAGCCTCGCCGCGCAGTTCTAAATAATAAACTGCTTAGAATAAGAACTAAGGTAGAAACGGTGTAGATAGACAATTATATGTACGCTTCATTCCAAATACAATTTGATGTCGTTTTTGACAATGACAGTTCCATTTAGCTTTAGCTATTGCTTAAATGTCAGCCGCCATATTAAAATTGGTCATCAAAAATTAAGAATAATGATTTTATTTTAAAGTTCTATGTCCCTTTTAGATCTAAAGCCTAAAAATACAAGTTGAATGATACTCCACATTCTTAAGTGAATGTATATAGCACATCATGTTTCATAGCTTAAAACTTATCTCTGTGGAATCTCAAATCAAGCGTTCTTTGTTACTTATTGAGTTTCGCCATAGCACAAGCAAAAGATGCCATTATAGATTCCTTAGATCTTGAGATATCTTTTTTTAAAAAGAATGAAGGCATTGCAACATTTAAATGCAGGAACACCTGTTAATTAAAAGAGTAATCAAAACATTAACTTCTCCACATGATTTCCGCTCTTTTTAGCCCCTAAAAATGAGTTTTGGGGTCAAAAAAGACCTAAATATGAAGTATTGTCTGTCTGGCTAGAAACTAAACCAATTTTTATCAAATTTGGTCCAAACATTCTTTGGCACAGGGCGATTAGTTTCTGATGGGTTTGGGGGTGGGAGAGAAGGTAAGAAGGGGAGGTTGAACTTGAATCTATACAACTCATGAACTGTAGCAGCTAGTAAAACACAGTTTTAACATTTAGATGAAAAATTAGCACAGATCTAGAAACCCCAGTCTTATTATGAAGGTTTTTCAGAGCCATAGTTTTTGAGATATTAAAAAAAAATTGTATGGGGGGCTACATTTTTTAAAACACAATTTTACAGTGGTTTGCCCTTCGAGTATGGTTAGTAGCTCGGTTAGTTGGTAGAGTTTTTAAGGGCCGCTTTTTTAATAGCGAGTTATTGTAACTCGAGCAAAAAAATCTTATAAAAAAACTCCAGAGTAAGGTGAGGATAGCAACAGGGCTCCTAACGGGTCAAGAGAGTTGCACCTTGTGAACTTGGGCTGCAGATCAGAAAAATCTGTTCTTTTTCGAAAGAGGCAGGTTTTCAAGGCTAAACCATGGATAGTGGTCGTGCAACGGGCCCAGCAAAGTGGCCTACGTACATGGGAATCGTCTCGCCCGCACCATTCATTCATTCAAGGTGAGGATAACTTATCTTACCTTAGGGTTAACCTAAAAAAAATTGGGGTAAAAACAGCAAAAAAACTTATTTATAACCTGAATTAATTTAACTCGCTGTCAACCTGCTGAGAAATCGGCCCTTAGCAAAATATCATACCAAGAAATACTGGCCAACAAAGAAAGTTGCTGTCTGCATAAGCGAATAATTATAAATCAAGTTTAAATTGACATGTGAACATTCAATTGAGCTCCCAAGTTGGGTAGGTCCAGTTCTTGCATTGCTTCTCATGTAATTTTTTTTCTAGTTTAGTTCAGTGGCGTACGCAGAAATTGTTCCTGGTTGCAGGGGGGGGCTCGCGTATTGTATGATATTATGTAGGTAGGTATAAGTTTAAAGTTTTAACTTGTTTGATTAATTGATTGTTTTGTTTAGAAATTACGAATTTATTAATTTATTTTCAATATTGCATTATGCCCCCCCTCTGCCGCTCTTTGCATACCCCCTTGGTTTCGTTGCATTTATTTCTTATGGTTGTATATAAAGGTGTCAAGGTACTGTTAATAATTATGTTATTATTTTTGTGGTAAGTTTAAAGTTTTGACTTGATTGCAACTTGCCCCCCTCCCTTGCCCCTCTTAGCGTACGCCCTTGGTTGAGTTCGATTTATTTCGTATGGTTGCATATATAAAGGTATCAAGATAGGTACTTTTATCAATTATGTTATTATTTTTGTGGTACAGTTTTGGAACAAACTTTCTTTGAAACAAGTTACTAAAAGGAAAGTAAACTAAGGGGTCTAAACTATTTTTGGTGTTCAAAACTTTGTTGTATTGTTTATTGCACTATTAAGAACTGTATCATTTTTTTAGTATGAGACTGTAAAACGCAGTAGACTTTTTGATTGATTTTAAGAAAAAAAATATATTCGTTTCGAAAGTTATATTTTTGTGTAGGCGCCGTCCCTAAAGAGTTATTCTGATAAAAATTAAAATCTATATATGTCCTACTGTCAAAATCTGTCAAAAATATGTCATTCTTTCCCAAAATGTAAAAAAAATATTTAAAAAAAAATTAAAATTAGGGCTTATAGAGCATTTTCTTTAGACAAATAAAGTCAAACAAGCATTTTTGTAGTACCAACCGTTTTTTTTAAACGTCATTTAAATGTTTGAAAAATGGAAAAAATTGTCAGATTTTTAATTTTAACGCTGTTAATTAAAAAAAATATATTTTCCGAAAAAGCGATGAGAAACCTGAAAGAGAACATATTTTCGCTAAAAACACGTTACAATGTTTTTTACATCACTTATAGTTTCTATATAAAAACAAAATTAGTTAAAAAATGCTAAAATCATGTCGATTGTATTGAACGTTTTTGCACCAAGATTTTTCTATAAACCTAAACTTCTAAAAAAAATACAATTATGTGCTAAGTAGGTAGTCTTACTACTTATCAAAGGACAGTAAAAAAATTTTGACTTTCTTATGTTTATTAAGTAAAAATAAGAAATAACCAAATTTGTGCAACATAAGAAGACTAATTTTTTGAAGGACCGCAATACTGACTAGTACATTATGCTTTGTGCTCTGATATTTTTTTTAAATGTTCTATAAGACCCTTCGTACTCACCGGGATTAAGGAGGCAAGATAGAAGCAGGAATAAGGAAAGTACCTTATATAGTCAATATTTGTTGTTATTTTATTGTATATAAAAAGATGCCTTTCAGAGAGCTCCTCTTATTTAATTCCGCCAGAGGTTACCTTTTCAAATCTAGTCGAAACTTTTTTGTTGTCGTTTGGTAGGTGATAAGAGTAACTATTTAGCAAATAATTGTTTTTTTTAGAGTTAAGTTTTATAAAAAAATCTTGTTGCAAAGAAGTTCAATACAATCGACATGATTTTACCATTTTCTTCAACTTATTTTATTTTTGTATAGAAACTATAAGTGATGCAAAAAAAAGTTGTAACGTATTTATATGTTCTCTCTCAGCTTCCCCATCGATTTTTTAAATATTTAAATTACGTTTATAAAAAATGGTTAGTACTACAAAAATGCTTATGTGACTTTTTTTGTCTAGAATATAATTCTCTATAAGCCGAAATTTTTATTTTTTTAAAAATATTTTTTTTTACATTTTGGGAAAAAATGACATATTTTTGACAGATTCGGACAGTAGTAACTAAATTAAATAAATAATTTTTGGAATTTCTAATTCCATTTTATGTATATTTATTTTTGAATAGCTAAATAGGTTAACGTTAGCAGCTACTTACAAAATTAATTGCTGTAAAGTTATATTCGAAATAATATTTATAATTAATACAATGTTTATATTTCAAAAAACTGCATTGCTCGAAATAGTTGACCCACAATAATCTTTATTAGTTTATTTATCAAAATACAATATTATACAATTTATTGAGTGATAATAATCCCTATACCCTGTAAAAATAAACCTTCTCACCAGACTGCTTGTAGTAGTGTACAGGGTAGTCCAAATTTGAGGGGACTGTGGGGTTTTGGGTATTTTTAAGGGGGGCTTTTTTAAAAATATGTGTTTTGGATTTTGGCCAAAATTTCATTTATTAATAAAAGTTTCTTTTTGGTGTAAACTGCTTTCTTATAAATAATTTAAAGTAGAATTTATTTGTAAAACTGTTTTGTTGTAACGTTTAGTTTTTCAGATATTGGTATTTTTCTTACGGAATTACTTATATTGTACTCGATTTTTGAAATCAGCATAAAATTTACTTTAAAATAGTGCATCGCCCATAATATTTCATTTTTAGTTTTTTACTACCTATTTTTATTTTGTTTATTTTTTATTATTTACTGATTTATTTTTATTATAAACCTTTTACAAAAAAACGACGTTAAAATGAAATGAAAAAACTAAAAAACAAAAAAAAATATTTAGAAAATGACAAATATAATAATAAACATGTTTAAACAATACGTATTGAAAAATTGTCTTCTTTTTCTTTCACACAGCATGTTCTCTGTGTCGACAAGAGCGTGATACATGAAAGAACAAGATGTTTGATTTTCGATACGTATTGAATACGATGTGAAAACATAATATTTAAAAATTAAGGTTCTTGCAATTTAAAAAATTCATATGTTACTAGGTATATTTTTAGAACCGTAAATTAATAAAAAGTTTTATGACAACAATTTTCAGTACTTTAGTCTTTTTTTGGCTAAAATCCTGTGGTTAAATAAATCTCCTTAAAAAAATATTCTGCGCTCTAAGGACCGGAGTATGCCCTGGTTCAAAATAACCCTCGAGTTAAACTGGTGTCAAAAATTAACACCTTCCGATTTTTTTTTATACAGGGTGGCCTAAAATTGCTAAGTTTTATTAATTTGGATTAGTTTTTCATTGATGTTTTTAGAAAATTCCAAGTCAATTGGCCTTAAGCCATAAATTTTATTTCCCAAGAAAACCTCGAAGAAAAGTTTGTGTTATAAATAAATCTCTAATTTATTCAAGTAGGGTGTGAACCTAACATTGAATAGAATTAGTTCCTGTGTATTAAATAAATTGTTTCGCTATTAATTCAGCTTAACTTTGAGACATAAAACCATAGATATAAGAGGGAGGTAGACAGCGCCTCCTACCATCGCGAGCGGTGAGATTTGTTTGGCGGCCAATTTGATGGTAGCTACGTCAGAATCGGCAACCTAACCTTACTTTTTGAATTTGTTGAATTTATTGTTGGTGTTTCTTTGTATTTGCTGCAGTTCGATAGGTAACAAAAAATACGCATATTAGGGGGTTATTATAGTTTAAAGAAAGTTTGGTTTGAAGGTTGACATATACATGGGTCTCTAAAAATTCATGTTAAGGTAATTTTTTCTTAAAACCGTCCAAATAATCCGTCAAAATTGATAAAATACGAGAATTGTCAAAGTGATAGTCAGTGTCTTGTTTCGAGTAAAACAGGGTTGCCACAATCCTTGAAAATCGGGAAATCCGGGAAAAAGTCGGGAATTCGGTGGAGTCGGGAAATATCGGGGAAAAATTCGGGAAATTTACTAAAAATCCTTGAATTTTTCAGATATTTTTGACATGGTTGAGATTCCCTTGTACCTATATTAAATTTACATATAACTTTTTCTGCCGGCCTTCGTAGCACAGCGGGTAGCGTATTTGCCTACCGCACAGAAAGCCCCGGGTTCGAATCCCGTATAGGCTGGATATTTTGTGTTTGTTTTTAACTCTGAAAAAATACTTTGCTACATTGACCATTGATCCTACTATGAATGAAAGGAAAAGTATAAAAAAAACATATAAATATAAATTAAATTTTCTCCTGCATAACATATTTAAAATTTAACGGGTTTTTTTAAAATTTAACAGTGGGATTTACTAAAACGGTTTAGTCTATTTTAAAACGGTCCTAAGTTTAAGTGAAATTTTTGGTTTTCAGCATTTTAAACGAACCCTCCTTGAGTTTTGGACGTAGTTTGATTTATAAGAAGAATTTTAATAAATTTGTTTATTGAATAATCATCTTAACACAATGTTTTGTTGGATTTAAGAGAAAATTTTCAATTTAGAAGAAAAGAAAATTAAAAAAATTAACATTGGGGTTATATGTCGCTCTAATTAAAATACTTGATGTCACACAACGATTTACATGAGTAATAATAAAATAAGGAGTAGATTAATTTTATATTTATTTAAAAGGTGTTTTCATTTATGAAATGTAAACTTAAATGCAAGTTTTTTTTACATTTCTGTCACTGTCGAAATGTCACTTTAAAAATATTAGCGCTCCGTTCAATCACAAACAGCGAGTTCGGATCTTTTACCTCTGCTTGCACCTTGGCTTGTACTAACCTCTACTGATGAAAGCTACAGGTTTAAAATGAGTGGGCTTTGAGTAACGAAAGTTTTTTTGACTGAGCTTTTAGATAACCTGTTTGTTTAACTTTCAGTTTGTAAATTAATTAATATAGTTGTTTTGGGTTTTTTTGTGCATAATCAGTGACTTTCACTTGTGTTTGTTTTGCCTCGTAGTTCCCTTATCAATATATTTTGTGTGCTGAAAACGGGTTCAAAATATGGCGCTTTTCTGAACAAAATAGGAGGTGTTTTATTGGGTAATGAACAACTTGGGATATTAAATAAGGTAAATTAATCCTTGTGGTTACTTAGGGAAATTATAAACGAACTTATTACCAAATGCCACAAAACAATCCTTTCTGGGGGCTATACATTTAAACCACCCCCCTGAGTTGGTCTAAAAAATCACCAACTTTATAACCTCAAACACAAATAATGAAGCTATTATGTGCCAAATTTTTGGCGTATTCGCCATTTGCCACTTTGAAACCTGTCAAAAAAAATTAGTTTTAGTGCATTTTCTTCTAAAATATGGCGTATTTTGAGAAAAAAAAAACAGTTTTTCAGTGGTATTTTGCAATAACAATACCAAATAATCAATAACTTTGAGTCTTTTCTGTATGGGTAAGTGTTTTTTGAAAATTGGTTTTAAAATTTAGTACACCCCAGAGGTGTAAATATTTAGACCTGTGGGGGGGTATTTTAGATCTTAGTAAATCCCACTGTAAATATACAATATTACACACTGCTTTTTGTAAAATTTTGCACCTCACCAAACCCCAGTTTGAACAAAATTTGCTTTTGGCGCTCGCTATAATGTCATTAATTGTTACAAAACAGTTTTTATCAACAGCATTCGAAACGTGTAAAAAATAGCTATTTTAGTATAAATTTTTCACAATTTTTGACTGCGGCCATTTATGACATTTCCCAACACATATAGAACTGATCGATCGAGATCTAAAAATAATTGCCAACCTATACTGGAGCCAGACAGCTCAAATAAAAGTTGATGGTCAACTGTCCGGAGAGGTTCGAATAAAAAGGGGTGTTCGCCAAGGCTGCATATTGTCTCCCCTGCTGTCTAATATCTTTAGTAATAAAATCGTCGAGAATGCACTTCACAACTGCGAGGCATAAAAGTTAGCAATTTGAGATATGCTGACGACACCGTCATAATTGGGGATACGTTGGAAGGTCTGCAAGAGCTGATAAATCGAGTCGCAGCCGAAAGTTCGCAATTTGGGCTTAACGTGAATGTTGGAAAAACAAAATGGATGGTTATAGCTAAGCAAAAAAACATAAGAGGTATACTGGAAGTAAATGACCAACAAGTCGAACGCGTAGAATCGTATGAATACCTGGGCTGTCAGCTCAATGAAAACTGGGACAACATGCAAGAATTGAACAGGCTAGATCATCCTTTGTCAAAATGAAATCAATGTTGTGTAGTCGCGATTTTAATACTACTCTCCGAATTCGCATGCTTCGCTGTTATGTGTTTAGCATTTTGTATTACGGCGTAGAGGCATGGACACTAACTGATGCCATGTGCAAAAAATTGGAGGCATTCGAGATGTATTGCTATCGTAGAATGCTCAGGATATCTTGGGTGGACAAAGTATGTAACGTGGATGTTCTTAGATTGAAAAAGAATCTTGAAGTTTTATTTACCATCAAAAGACGTAAACTTGAATTTTTTTTGGCCATATTTTGAGATATGACAAATATGAACTCTTAAAATTAATAATAGAAGGAAAAATTGAGGGCAGAAGAGGTGCGGGTCGCAGACGTTATCATGGCTTAAAAATCTTAGACAATGGTATGGCGTTAGTAATACGAAACTTTTCAGAAAGGCAGTGGATAGGGTGCAGATCGCGCTGCGTCTCTTAACCCAAACTTTTAAAAATAATTACGAAAAACTTGTAAGACATCTTGTGGGTAGGTACTGCAAAAATTTTTGTCTGCAACACTATAACATTATTGATAATTACAGTTTTAGTTTAATTTTAAGCATAATTTTGACAGGATTAGAAGAACAAATCTAGAATTGAGACCAGATCCCACACCAAACCAGAAGTTTCTGCTTAAACTGCAAAAAATTGGGGGGGGGGGGAAAAGTCGGGAATTTTATCTAGGAAATTTTGTGGCAACCCTGTAAAATCATCGTATATTATACACCACAGCCAAGAGGTGGTTTATCTACTTTAAATTTCAAAAAAATCACGATTTGGTTGATTTTTTTATTCAAAATAAATATTTTCAAGTATTTTAATTAGAAAAAAAAACAAAATTCCATGCCTTTTTTTGCTTTAACTCAGTATTCCAGCGCGTTTTTTGAGTCAAATAAAAGTATAGGGACGTATGGTATCTCACTTTAAGGGAGATCACTGCTCTCTTAAATCAAGAAAAAAGCCTTTTACATACAAGTTTAAAATTAATTTTGGATAATTACATGAAACAAAGCCGCTAACACTGGTTTAAGATCAACAGGTTAACAAAAGTTCGAGAAGCGTTCTACTCTTCTCTGACGTCTATGCATACAAGAGACCATGCCTCTCAAAAACGTGTTTGCTTGTTATACACTTTCACCTGTGCCCTTTTATTTATTTTTTATCTTCTTTTTTCGTTTATTTACTTCGTGATAGTTTGCCTTCTATTTTCGGGCAGGTTCGATTTATAATCTAGTCTATTTTTTTAGTATTTTGTTTGGCACGATGAACACGATTTCTTACGAGATAAATTAATTAAATCAAATTTCGTAAAAAACTCACTACACTGTAATAGATAGACACCATCGGATGTACGTCGATGATAGACACGCTTTTGGCCTTCTTTTCATTCGTTTACGAGATATCAGCTATTTGAAGTATGCAGTACTATTATGATGCTATTTACCTATCCACATCACTATGGACGCGAGTGCTGAGATTGAGATTACTTGGGTCAAAAAGACCTAAATTATACAATAATTGTTGTGTGATTGTTTGTCTGGGACACGATAACTTAAAAGTCGCTGAACCGATTTTTATTATATTTTGGACAAAAATGAGTTGTTGAGATATTTAAGAAAAATAAAAATATATTTATGAAAATTCAAACTCGCGTAGCGTAGCAGACAGCGACACACGCTTTTCACATTTAGATGGAGAATTATATTTTTAACAAAATCTCTAATAATGTCAAAGACCGCCAGGGTCCTAGTTTTCGAGATATTAAAAAAATCTTGATGATATGTAACTTGCAAGTTGGAACTTTTTGAAATTTTTTGCCTGTTCTTGCTTTTGTCTGTCACACTCGGCTCCATCTATTTCCGAGTCTACTTCTTTGTCAAATTCCAAAGATCCTATCGAAAACACCAAACTTTCTTTCACCAAAATTCAAAAATAGCTCCGGATAATTTTAGAAGTGTCTCTTCCAGACTAAGTAAGCAAGATATTAATGATATATAAGCCTGGATGTGTTTCATGTTGTTCTAATGTGTACCTGAGCTTTCGAAAAGCAACCCAAAATAACACAGAAATTGGTAAACATCTCTAAATAAACATTTGCTATGTTTTCATGAATACTGAATTCGTTTTCAATATGTTTTGAAAACTTTTTTTTCATGAGTTTTCATAACAGGTTTTCAAATCGATTTTGTATCGATTTGAAAACGGTTTTCAAATTTTGATATTTAGCAGCAGAGTTTTGGTACTTTTTAAAAAAAATGTATTTTATTCGAAAGATGATGTTGGCCCTTGCCACACATTTTTTTTAAAATTTGAATTACTACTCTGTTTCCAAGTGGAAGTGAAGAAACACATACACTTTCGAGCCAAATATTTCTTTTATTTTCCATAATTATTTTTTTTAAAGTCCTTAAAAAAAATAAATCTTTTGTTATTTAAGTAAGGTTATGTCATTAATCTTCTTTTTTTATACACTCCACCAAATTCTAGGATGCCGGTTCCACAGTTTCACTTCTATTTCTCTCTCTCTCTCTCAAAAAGAGTGAGAGCAATAAAATATAATTTGGCGGCTGTCTGGTAATCCGACGCAATACGCATGTGTAAACTCAATCCCCGTTTTCATGGAAAATCGGTATTTCGATATCAATACGATCTTTATCCAACCCTAAAAATTTTCAGGGTCGGATCTAGATTGAAATCGATTTGAATACTGGAAAAACAGGCGTTTTCATGGACGATATCGGATTGAAAACTCAATTCCCATGAAAACGTAGCATTTATCAAAGAAAGAACAGAGTGGGACAAAAAACAAGACTAATTGCTTATTACTTAACAATAAGTATGTTTTGCGCCATTAAGCCATTTCCACCAGTTTTTACCAAGTATTTAAAAACATTGTCAAAATATGAAACTGTCAAAGATTAAAATGTCGCAACAATGAACGTCACCGAGCAAAAAGGCACATCGCTCTGGAAACCATTGTTATTTCATTTACCAAGCGCCTTGATTTATAGTAAGATGGTGTGTTGCGAGAAGTGCTCTTCGTTCGAAATTTTTAAAAGTATTTTCCTGTTTTTCTTGCATTTTTGTCTATATAAAAGTTACAGCAAATAATATAAAACCTTCATAAAATAACCAAAAGTTATATTATTTAGTGTTGGTGATAATTTTATAACTCTAATATATCTCTTAAATGAGTAAAAAAGACTTAAAAAACAACTGTTCAACACCAGCTTATAAAAATTTATGGTACATAGTAATGGATAGAAAAACAACATATAGATTTTATAAAACTTCCTTATGAGCCCTCAAGTATAGAGATTATTATAAAAAGGTTTTACAACTGTTCTAACAACACTACATAACAAATTAAAGGTTTTTATGGATTTAAAAATATAGATTTTCCATATTTCTTCCCTTTGCTTGTTACGTATTATTCTTTTTCTTTTTACAATAAAAAAAATTATAAAATAGTGTTTAGCAATCTTCCAAAATAAATAAAAATGAAAGTGAGATAAGCTGAAGCAGGAATATGAATATTTACATACTATAGTCAAATAAAAGCTGTTTTTCAAGTCATCCTACTCTGAAAATCAGCTGCGGTCCCGTGTGTACTGTATAGTTTTCGAATACACTCACGTAAATTGCATGGGCTCCAAAAATACTTGAGAAAACGGGAAAAAAAAAATATTCATTTAAATATCAGTTTTTTTTTTATACGCGTTTTTTTCTTTCTGGGACAAATATTGAATTTTGTATGTTGTTCTTAACCCTAACAAGCAATATTTCGATTGAAACACTTGTTAAAACCCCATTAATAACGTTTTTATTTAGGCCAAAAACCTATTTTTGTATTCCAAAATGGCGAAAATTTCCGACAATTCTATAAAAAAAACAATACAACTATACCACTGTTGACCTCGACAAACACTATTTTATGACCCTTTTAAAAAATGATGCTACTTGGAACAAAGGGCTGCAGATGGCGCAGTGTTGAACACTGATGGTCCGTTTCTGCGAGCTTAACATAGTTACCATTAATAAGCATACTACATTCTAGGAAAAATACCCGCCTCCACACTCTTCAAGCCCGCATAACTGTCAGAGGTAACTATCTCAAGAATATAGTTAGATTGCGGGGTCAAAGGGTGTACAGGCGAGTATTTTCCGGGGCGTTAACATTTGCCGCCGACCACGGTGCGTTTTTGCGACCTTAACACCCTTACTATATTGTTCTCTTTTTCTAAAACACGGTTCCCATCTATGCGTTTCTCATTCGTGGGTCCCCCGAGTCAAAACACGTATCACGTGGTCTAAACGAGATTTGCCTATACAAGTTCATGTCGGACCACGTGATGAATTTTTTGAGTCAGGGTGACTGCGCATGGGAAACGCTGGTGGGAATCGGGTGTAAAATGCATTCGATCCCGATATCTGTCATCGGCAACTATCTCAAGAAGATTTGGATCTCTTATCTCTCTCAGATTGATGTAATAAAAACAAGATAATAATGGTATGGTATCTCGCAAAAACGCGCCTTTTGATGTCGCAAAAACGCTCCGTTTGATGTCGCAAAAACGCGCCTTTTGACGTCACAAAATTAACCTAGTTTGTTTTGTTATTATAATTGCCAAAATAAATTAAAATTGTTTTTTTTTGTTCTAAAAACAGTTGTATTATAATCACTATATAAAGAAATTAATAACAACATTATAGAAAAAACCTTATGGGCAAAAAAGGTTTATGAATGAGTTCATAAGAATATTACAGACACCAATTTATATAACTATTGTGTGTGAGTTCCCAAGTTTTTATAAGTGTCTCTCGAAATATTTTCAATCTTATCTTATATAAATTTGTTGTTGGTTAATTAAGTTTTATAAGTGGGTTGATAGCAACATTTTAAAAACCAATCTATTATATATCTTTAATTGATAGTTACTTACGGTTTTATAGGTGGGTTGACAGGAAGATTTCAAACACCAATTTATATAACTTTTGTCACTGATGACTTATATTTTTATAAATATGTTGGTGGAAACATTGTTAACACCAATTTATATAACATTTGAACCGATGACGTTAATTTTTATATAGATGTCCGTGGAAATATTTTTAACGCCAGTTTTATGTTACTTTAGGGTACCATCAATTTAGAGCCTTTAATAAAACAAATATACAAACTCAATTCTTGTAGGAAACTTCTAAATACCCTAGGGTATCAATGGAACCCTCTTTATAATAATTATATAAATATCTGTCACCAGAAGTTTCTGAAAATTCTCATTGGGTATTAAAAAAAAACTCGTGGCTAAACTGAGCCTTTTTTACTCGCGTTTTTAAATACCTCGCTGCGCTCGTTATTTAAACCAACACTTGTAAAAAAGCACTTTTTTAGCTACTAATTGTGAAAACTACTATTTCCTACGAGCGCGCGGAAAAGTAACTTTCGCACGATTTTACTTTTTTTTTAAAGCACAATATTTTAATCCAAGATATACTATATTTTTACTAGCTATATGTATTGTTTTTCATTCAGAAAAAAAATCTCGTTCCATTATTTTTCCGTGCAAAAAAAATCGTGCGAAAAAGTGAAATCGTGCGGAAAAGTTACTTTTCCGCACGATTTTTGTCCTGTTAAAAATGAAGATATTTAGGACTAATTAAATGATTTATGTAACTATTCCATCTTATGTGTCATTTTGTAGCATTATTATAAAATCTTTGCGTATTAAAACATTTTTTTTTAATAAAATGGACAAAAATACTCGTAGGAAAAACGCTTTTCTCGCATTTATTTCCGTGCGGAAAAAAAAATTTCCGCACGCCGTGCGCGAAAAAAAATTTTTCACACACGCTGTTGAGCAAAAAAAAAATTTTCACGCACGCTGTTGAGCACGCTGTTGCTCAGTGATGAATCAGGAAGACTTGAAGTCGACGATGGCATTAAGCAACATGAGCAGTGGTACTTTCAATGTTACCGTGATTGACAATTACCATAAAAATTAATTTTTTAAGCTTGTTAAAGTTTAGTTCTGAAAGAAACATAAAATTCGTAGTTTTGACTATTTTTCCATTTTTAGTCTGCTAGGTTTAACTAAAATAATGACAAAATATTTTGATATTCCGCACGCTCGTAGGAAAAATGTTGTACCTAACGCGTGCGGAAAGTATTTTCCGCACTTACGGCTTGGCCGAACTCCGCTGGCGCGTCTTTTGTGCAAAAGCCGGTGCGTGCGAAAACGTATAACTTTCCGCGCTTGTTAGGTAAATAACTAGTACCTAACTCTTGCGGAAAATGCCTCTTTCACCCTTGACGGCTTGCCCGAACTTCGCTCCGCGTCGTTCGTGCAACTGCTGTCGCGTGCGGAAAAGTATCACTTTCCGCATTTGTTAGGTAAATAACTATTTTATGTGTGCCACAATTATTAAAAACTGACATGCGAGAGGTCACGAATTAGCGCTATTGGTGGAGAAATAGGAAGGAGGAAGGTAGGGTTATTTTTACTACTACTGCTTTTAAGTTAAGATAAGAGAGAAGTGTAAAATGCTTTGTCTGAGGGTAAAAGGTAGTAATAACATGCCTAATATCTGATTTGGCATTCTGTTGGTTTTTATCGTTTAAAATTATTCATAAAATCAGGCATACAATTATGAAAATAAACAGAGAGCTGATGTAATATTTAATTTTGTCAAGAAGTCAAGTTTAACCTTCTACGTATATATAGTTTTTTTTTGTCCGTTATGTGGTCACCAATTATTGCAAAAAAATTATTAATTAAGAAATTACAAATGTTAATTTTTGTTTGCATTTCCTTTTTTATAATTTTATTTACAAAAATTGGTGCTAGAAAGCGCGGATAGTCCACCATACAATCAATTATTTTATGTTGAAAGGAAATGAAAATATATCGAAAACTGTATCTTTGAAAGATTTGAACCTTATAACAAAATTTTTGGGTAATATTTACGAAAATCAAAATCTGAACACCGCATATCAATAGCTGATTTACTTCTAAAGTGATGATTTTTTTAAATATATTTTAGTGTTTTTTCAAATAACTCGGAAACTAAAGCTCCCACGAATTTGGACTTTATACAAAATTTGTAGTCCATATTCATGGAAACTTAAATCTGAAAACCGTATATATCGCTACTTGCTTTTGTTCTTGCAATTTTTTTAAATATTTTATCCCCCTTTTCCCCCCTTCAACCCCCCACCACCCTACCCAAAAGTTAATCAGTTCATGGTCAGCCGATAGAGGATTTTTGTACCAAATTTCGTTAAAATCGAATGAAGCGTTCTTGAGTTATCGTGTATACAGACAGACAACAGACCGACAGACCCACAGACAACATTTTCTTTTCGTCGATTAAGGTGTTTTGGAACCTTAGTAACTCATTTTTGATAAAATTAAGAAAAAGTCAAACTTTCATGATTTTAGTAGTCCCCCATACCATATTGGTTTGGTGGACTAAAAAGAGAAACGTACATCATTGGTGCCACTGAAAATTTTTTATGTAGTTAAAGCAAACTTGCTAATATCGAAAAAATCTAATTATTCTTGCCTAAGAATCAAGCCATTTCTGCCAGTTTTCACCAAGTATTTGCGAACAAATCATTTAAAAATATCGTCAAAATATCAAATTGTCAAAGATTAAAATGTCGCAACAATGAACGTCACCGAGTAAAAAGACACATCGCTATGGAAACGATTGTTATTTCATTTACCAGTCGCCTTGATTTCTAGTGTAAATATGGTGTGTTACGAGAAGTTCTCTTCGTTCGAGATTTTTAAAAGTATTTTGCTGTTTTTCTTGGATTTTTTGATAAAGGTATTAAAAAAAATAGTGCTAACAACTCGCGGCTAAACTGTGCTTTTTTTACTCGCGTTTTTAAATACCTCGCTGCACTATTTTGGCCACTATTTGTTAAAACTACTATTGCATTATAGCAAAAAATATTTATTCACGGTAAAATTAGTTACACTAACAACAAAAATTCGTAACTCGAAATTCCAGCGAAAAACTTTGCTAAACATTTCATAGAGTTGCAACCGCTAACGGCGACCCAACCCGTCCCTTCCACATTTTTATTTTAGACACACACATCTCAAAAAATTAGCCAATTTTCGACCCCCCCCCTTACCTTTTTGACGGACGGACCGTCGCTGTAAACCATCACTTTCTCGATACAAAGAAAAACATCTCGACGAAAAGAATATCAATTAAAGCGATAATCTCTTCAATCTCGCAATTTCAACAATCTTGTGACCCGCAAAAATGTATTTAGACAGATAATTATTAGAGTAAAGAATTTTGTAACAATGTTTTTGATCTATCGAGACGTAGTTTCACTTTTTACGAAGTCCGTCGTAGATATTTTAATGATTTCTTTGAACTTTTTGTAATTGTTGTGTTAATAAATAAAAAATTCGCATAGTATAGAGGGTGTCCTAAAAATCCGAGTCCACCCTAATATCTCCAGAACCAAAAGAGAAGTAAAATTTCACATATTTAGATGGTTTACAAAAAAGTATCTTTTTGGATGCTAATTGTGCCGCTATTCATTAAGAGGGCGGAGCTAGTGAAGACAATACTTTTTTTAAATGAGATACCCTGTATATTTTTTGAATGAATAGAACTTTTCATTCTGTTTCCAAAAATACCTAATATGTCACTGTTTTCTCTAACGGTTTTTAAATAAAATGACAAAAACTTTTAAATAAGAGCAATGATTTAGACAAAGAATCACTAAATATCTGTTTTCTTCTTTAACTTTTTGGTCTTAAGGATTCTAATGTTTTTATGACGAAAAAATAAAAAAGTTATAAGTCTTATATATATTATATATATATATATATATTATATATATATATAAACAAAAATTTAAGAAAAACAAAAGCAAAAAATTTTGATTATTTTTTTGGTCTAGTCTACGAAAAAGAAAGTTTATGTAAAAAAGTAGCTAATTTGACGCTTAGTTCAAATTAGGTTCAAACATTCCAATCGGTTAAGTAGTTTGTGAGTTATGTTAAAATAACGAGTAAAAAGTGCGGGTAAAAATATATATATTAAAACATTTAAAACATTAAATCTTATTTTTTGACATTACTTGCCTTTGCATGTTTCTTAAAGAATGTTCTGAAATTGATCTCTCCAGACATGGTTACTCTTTTCCAAGTTTAGAAAAAATAATGGAAAATCACCTGCATATTGCGTAACGCTACGCATGCTTCTAATTCGCCGCGCGGCCACCAATTAAAATTATAGTCTATGTGGTAATATTTTTACATAAAAAAAGCTTTTCAAATTTTATAATCCCCTTCCCTCAAAACCCCTGTATGACAATTTTGATTGAAATCGAACAAACTAAATATTTTTCCGCCTCCACTTCCCTTGTTAGGGGTAGGTGGGTACCTGATAATACCATATTATTGTATTGTCACCGGAACTATAAACGCATACCAAATTTTAAAATTGATTAGCAAAACATGACCAAAAATCGTCCATTTTGAATCCGCAATATTGAATTTTTAAAATCTGATCATAAATTCGTATTCCTTATCCCCAAAAACCCCCGTATACCAATTTTGGTTGAAATCGGACAAACTTAGTCGTTTTCCCCCCTCCACTCCTCTCGTAGGAGGGGAGAGGGTGCCTAATAATACTATTTTATTGTATTGTCACCGGAACTATAATCGCATACTAAATTTGAATTTAATCGGAAGATTTGACCCGCACATATATACGAGTTAAATAAAAGACAACTTCGCGCGTCTAGTGACAACCAATTTGTTTTTACATTGAAATAAATGTAATATACAAGTGCATATATAATAACTTCTATACATCAAATTAAAGTAAAATAGTTACTCTACAAGTTCTATTTAAAACTTTTTTTTTAATTTTGCCTTAATATTGTTGCAAATGGCTTCTGAAAATAAATAACTGCTTTAAAAAAAAAAACAAAAAATTAGGTTTTAAATTTTTTGTGCCAAAAAAAGCAAAATTTTGAACTTTTTTATAGAAAACAATTTTATCGTTTGTTTCCACTGAATCGTTTGGTGTCATTTTTGATTCTCTGTGTTAATCTTTAAGAAAGTTACAGCGTCTTTAAAAGTATTATGTAAAAAAAATGGTGGGGGCAATAACTTAAAGAAAAACGCTTTTATCAGAATGACAACAAGTCAAAGCGTGATCTATGAGCTACCCTTAGCAAAGTCAGCTTATCGGCATAAAGTTAGCACGATTTGCACACGAATCATAGTAGGTAGAAGGAAAGAAAGTCCTGTATGCTTTACAAATATTTTATTTCATTAAACACGACGCGTTTCGATTTTTTTTAAATATCATTTTGAAGTGTGCATTCTGTAATACAATAAAAACGAGTGTTTCAAAATTAAATTTAAATAAAAAAATAAGAAAGAGTACTTACAGAACGTTAAAATCTATCATTAGGAGTAAAATTTAGGACAAAAACTACACATAATTCAATTTACAAATAAATCATGTCGGACAATTAGTTTGTGTCCTAAATTTTACTCTTAATGATGGATTTTGACGTTCTGTAAGTACTCTTTTTAATTTTTTTATTTAAATTTAATTTTGAAACACTCGTTTTTATTGTATTACAGAATGCACACTGGAAAATTATTTTTTAAAGAAAAAATCGAAACGCGTCGTGTTTAATGAAATAAAATATTTGTGAAGCATACAGAACTTTCTTTCCTTCTACCTACTATGATTCAACTACTTCACCCTGGAGAGTTGGGAATAATATCCTTAAGATATCATTAAATAGGAACTTAATTACGTAAGAAATCCCACTATTCTATTCTATCTCTAAAATAGGTCAAATTAGTTAGTTGTCCAGAAAGGTCAATATAAAGAAAAAAAATAGGGCAACGCCGTTTTAATAAAGTAATCTTGTAAAGAATAATGGCTTCCTAATATAATTTGACAACAAATAATAATTGGGGTATTGAAATTACAGCAGGGCGACAACGAGGGACTAACCCCCAGATGCACCGTAAAAATATTCGGATTAGTTTAGCTAATCCTTGCTTCCTCTTTGTTCATTTATATGGGATCAAGAAAGAAAAAGAATGGATTAGATAGGCAATCGCGATTAAATGCCTACGGTGCATTTAGGGGTTAGACACTAACATTATATCACTGAACATGTTTGCCTGTTCACTGAATATATTTGTTTTTAGTGGTATATTTTTACAATGAAGAGTTTTTTTTTTAATAAATAATAAATTTGTAAAATATATTCTAATTTTGGATAAATATATTGAATTTGTTTAATTTTTATCACCCTACATAAATTTAGTAAATTGTAGGATAAGTGGGCGACAACAATTTTCAAGAATTTTTGTTTGATTCTACAAGGAAATTTAAATTTAAGGGACCGTGGGTTGAGTAATTCTTTACCTTTACACCTAGCAATGGGTAAGGGGGAGGTTTAGCTAAAAAAAATTGGTAATTATGTGTTGATTGATGTACAAGCTAGAAGCGCAAGTTGATTTTTTTTATTAGAACCTAATTAGAGCTAATTTTAGTACTAATTTTATTCTGCAAAAAAGAATTTAGAGCTTGCGTTTTTTAAAAGTTAGCTCATGCGCTGGTTCCGTAAGAAGCCAGCAGCGTATGTGATTATAACCTTATTAAAAGAATTCAGAAAAAAAAAGATACCTACATAATTAGAGCTAATTTAGTGCTCCATAGTTTCATATATTATTTCTTAATATATAATACAAAAATTATATTCTGATCTTATAAAATAGCTGCTGCTGAAGCCCTGCAAGTGGTTGTAAGCAAACGAAACGTAATTTAACTCCAAAAGTCACATGAATCACCGACCGATTTAGTGCTACAGATTTATATTATTTTTACAAAAAACAACTACTCCTCAGGAAAATTCTTGATATCCAATTTAATAAATTAAAACTATAAGAACTATTTAAATATGTTAAGGCACTAATTTCCTAACGCCTTAAACAATTTAGAGCTCGCTTTTTAAAAAATATAGAGCCTGTGCTGCTGGCTTCTACGGTGGCTAATAACTCAAATGATGACGAGCAAAACAAAAGAGGTTTAATACCAAAAGTCACATGAATCATTAGAACCCATTTAGTACTATAGAGTTACATCACTTATACCAAAAAAAACTACTCCTCGGGAAAATTTTCCTGTATCTATTATAAATTAGCTCTAATTATGTAGTAGGTATCTTTTTTCTGAATTCTCTTTGCAATCGCATGCGCTGCTCTCTTCTCACGGTATCTATTCCAATGAGCATTTTTGTCTATATAAAAATTACAGCAAATAATATAAAACCTTCATAAAATAACCAAAAGTTATATTATTTAGTGTTGGTGATAATTTTATAACTCTAATATATATCTTAAAGGAGTAAAAAAGACTTGAAAAACAACATATAGATTTTATAAAAGTTCCTTATGAGCCCTCAAGTATAGAGATTATTATAAAAAGGTTTTACAACTGTTATAACAACACTACATAACAAATTAAAGGTTTTTATGGATTTAGAAATATAGATTTTCCATCTTTCTTCCCTTTGCTTGTTATCTATTATTCTTTTTCTTTTTACAATAAAAAAATTTATAAAATGGTGTTTAGCAATCTTCTAAAATAAATAAAAATGAAAGTGAGATAAGCTGAAGGAGGAATATGAATATTTATATACTATAGTCAAATAAAAGCTGTTTTTCAAGTCATCCTACTCTGAAAATCAGCTGCGGTCCCGTGTGTACTGTATAGTTTTCGAATACACTCACGTAAATTTCATGGGCTCCAAAAATACTTGAGAAAACGGGAAAAAAAATATTCATTTAAATATCAGTTTTTTTTTCATGCGCGTTTTTTTCTTTCTGGGACAAATATTGAATTTTGTATGTTCTTAACCCTAACAAGCAATATTTCGATTGAAACACATGTTGAAACCCCATAAATAACGTTTTTATTTAGGCCAAAAACCTATTTTTGTAATCCAAAATGGCGAAAATTTCCGACAATTCTATAAAAAAAATAAAACAACTATACCACTGTTTACCTCGACAAACACTATTTTATGACCCTTTTAAAAAATGATGCTACTTGGAACAAAGGGCTGCAGATGGCGCAGTGTTGAACACTGATGATTCGTTTCTGCGAGCTTAACATAGTTCCAGATCCAGCATACTACACATACCATGAAAAATACCCGCCTCCACACACTTCAAGCCCGCATAACTGTCAGAGGTAACTATCTCAAGAATATAGTTAGATTGCGGGGTCGAAGGGTGTACAGGCGAGTATTTTCCGGGGTGTTCACATTTGCCGCCGACCAGCAGTATCAGCGTATGCGCTCGACGTTTCACGGTGCGTTTTTGCGACCTTAACACGGTTACTATATTGTTCTCTTTTTCTAAAACACGGTTCCCATCTATGCGTTTCTCATTCGTGGGTCCCCCGAATCAAAACACGTATCCCGTGGTCTAAGCGAGATTTGCCTATACAAGTTCATGTCGGACCACGTGATGAGTTTTTTGAGTCAGGGTGACTGCGCATGGGAAACGCTGGTGGGAATCGGGTGTAAAATGCATTCGATCCCGATATCTGTCATCGGCAACTATCTCAAGAAGATTTGGATCTCTTATCTCTCTCAGATTGATGTAATTAAAACAAGATAATAATGGTATGGTATCTCGCAAAAACGCGCCTTTTGATGTCGCAATAACGCTCCTTTTGATCTCGAAAAAACGCGCCTTTTGATGTCACAAAATTAACCTTAAAAAATCTTGTTTGTTTTGTTATTGAATGAAAATTTTTTTTTGTTCTAAAAACAGTTGTATTATAATCACTATATAAAGAAATGAATAACCACATTATAGAAAAAAACCTTATGGACAAAAAAGGTTTATGAATGAGTTCAGAAGAATATTACAGACACCAATTTATATAACTATTGTGTGTGAGTTCCCAAGTTTTTCTCAAAATATTTTCAATCTTATATAAATTTGTTGTTGGTTAATTAAGTTTTATAAGTGGGTTGATAGCAACATTTTAAAACCAATCTATTATATATATTTAATTGATAGTTACTTACGGTTTTATAGGTGGGTTGACAGAAAGATTTCAAACACCAATTTATATAACTTTTGTCACTGATGACTTATATTTTTATAAATATGTTGGTGGAAAGATTGTTAACACCAATTTATATAACATTTGAACCGATGACTTTAATTTTTATAAAGATGTCCGTGGAAATATTCTTAACGCCAGTTTTATGTTACTTTAGGGTACCATCAATTTAGAGCCTTTAATAAAACAAATATACAAACTCAATTCTTGTAGGAAACTACTAAATACCCTAGGGTATCAATGGAACCCTCTTTATAATAATTATATAAATATCTGTCACCAGAAGTTTCTGAAAATGCTCATTGGGATCAAAGGCAAGCTCCATTTTTTTTTGCGGAACTTAATAGGTTCTAATTAAAAAATCGCAAGTTCCGCTGCTGGCTTTTCTTCTTCTCTTAAAGATCTTTACTTTTTTCCGAAATTTTAACCGTTTAAAATAACCCCACCCTTAAAACACAGACATTTTTTTTACAAATACTCTTTTTTTGCACTCTAACATTTTAAAAGACTTGGCCACTTTAACTGTGAAAAATTAAAAGTAAATAATGATTCAATCAATATTGTTTTCCTTTTGTTTTCGAATGTCCGAAATTACTGAAAATCGATATTATAAAACATATGTCGGTCGATCGATGTTTGAACTGTTTTAAGGATTTGACATATCATCATCACTAATATTTGAATACCACTTAGAGCTGCGTTTTAAAAGTTTTCTCAATGTTTGACATAAATTGAAAAACGTGCCTTCACAGCTAGTTTCCTTTGCAAAATGCGATGCAAAAATAAACAATCAAAAATCGTTGCCAATAGACAGGTTGCGTGCGTTTTGATATGAATCATTTTTCTACTGTAACAAAATTCCAAGTAAAATTCACTTATAAAAGTTCTATTTATTTCAGAAACCACACATGTCCAGTGATTTTGGTTGGAAACCGGGAAAAAGTACAATTGTTATTTTAAAAAAATCTTCACACTGGAGCACCACATGGCTACATCCCGGGCGCGACTTGAAGACTAGCTTATGCACGTGTTTCGCCCTTATTAGGGACTCATCAGTGCGTTCACCCTAGGGCGAATAAACACTGTGTCGCTGGTACGCGAAGAGGCTTCTGCCCTTGGAATAGCATCCAACACAATCAACACTGCTCTCTGCAATACTGGAGAGAGTTGCCGTGACTGGCACATTCCAAAGAGTTCATTACAGAACCTTGCAGGAAGAGCGCCGGGAAACTCATTGAGCTCACCCGGCAGGACATCCGGACAATGGTTGATCTATACACCGGACACTGCAGGCTGAAAGTACCATTATACAGAATGGGTCTAAGTGAGGACACCGAATGTAGGCTCTGTATGGAGTATGATGAAACGGACAGACATGTGCTGTGTGAATGTCCGGCCATTGCACGTCAGCGTCAACGTATCTTAGAATGATGCTTCACCAAAGCAAGCTGCGAGCCTCTTTAAGGGGCTGAGTATTATATAGCAACGAAAAAAAAAATGTTAAAAGTGAGCCACAATAAAGCCAATAGTAGTCGCAGTGAACAGTGCTATGCTGGCACACTCACAAATCAATCAATCAATCAATCATCAGTGCGCTATAAGCTAGTTTGGACCGAGGTAAAGACGAAGGAAAACCGATATTTTCTTTAATCAACAAATGGACATGTGTGGTTTCTCCAAAAACCGGTTCATTTGTTTTTTAGCGGCGAACTTTTTAATTTATTTTTCTATGATGCAGTAAAAGTGATCAGACGATTGCTATCGTGGAAATTTGATTTCATTCACGCAACACGCAAGGCTACTACTACCACACACGACCGCATTTTATACAGGGCGTTTAAAAATGTTTTCTCTCATATTGCTCTAAAACCACTTTTGTGTACTCCAAGGTCGATCCGAAAAGGATTTGGATATTCGATTATCTACTCCTGCTCCGAGTAGCGGGATCGGTTTTCCGAATCTATTCCTCCAGATTTGAAACAGATCGATCTTTCTGCGAGAGTAGAGGATTTGGAACACAACAACCATAACCCTATTTTGACAACATTTTACAAGCTTTTATTTACCTTGCAATGTATCTAACTAGAGATATATTTGTTCGGGTGGAATCTTGCAACTTAATTTTGACAAACTTCCCGACATCCGATCGGCTTTAAATTTGGCATGCTTATATAGTTGCGGTGACAACACAAGAATATAGTGTGATGAAATTGACAGCTCCCCCCTACTCGAAGGGGGTGGAGGGGGGTACGCCCGATTTCGTTGAAATTTGGTGTGTTGGGGCACTTGGGGATGGAGATAACGAATTTTTAAGATGGACGATTTTTGGTCATCTTTTGCTAACCAATTTTAACTAACTTTTTTGATCAGATTTGAAAATTCCAATATGGCGGATTCAAAATGGACGACTAAGGGTACAAATCTAAAAATTAAGGGTGCGTGTTCAATTTGGTATGCGTTTATAGTTCCGGCGACAATACAATAGGTACACGCTTCCGTCTAACGAGGGAAGTGGAGGGGGAAAAGATTTAGTTTGTTTGATTTCAATTAAAATTGGCAAACAGGGGTTTTTAGGGTGGGGGATTGTGAATTTTTGATCAGATTTGAAAATTTCAATATGGCGGATTCAATATGGACGATTAAGGGTACAAATCTAAAAATTAAGGATGTGTGTTCAAATTTGGTATGCGTTTATAGTTCCGGCGACAATACAATAGCTACACGCTTCCGTCTAACGAGGGAAGTGGAGGGGGGAAAAGATTTAGTTTGTTTGATTTAAATCGAGATTGGCATACAGGGGTTTTTCGGGAAGGGGATATCAATTTTTGATCAGATTTGAAAATTTCAATATGGCGTATTCAAAATGGTACAAATTTAAAAATAAATTTTTATTAAAAAAACTTTTAAAAAGCAAGCTTTTATTAAATGCACTCAAAAGTAGAAAACAATTATTTTTCTTATACCATAATAAAGTCGATGCGCGCAAATTAAAAATTTTAACTTTACGGTGACAAAGAGAGAACTACAAAAGAAGAACTAAATTCTTCTTCTATTCGTATGATAAACCGATACCTCCGACATGGAGGCCAGCCAACACCTTCCGTTTTAGTACCCTTTTCCACGTATGCCGCCGCTATTTTTGACACTGTTGACAGATATTATATTAGTTAATTGTCAAAATGGCCGCCACATACGTTCAACGCTTACTAAAACGCGAGTAGATGGAAGGCCTATTAAATATCGAAGGCATACTATACATAAGCTAAGAACTGGTAAAGATTGCCGTGCTTCTTAAGAATTTAAACAAATAGGTAAAAAAAGGTATTTTTGATTTTAGTATAAAATTGAAGATCGCAGTATTCTCTATAACATATCTTGGTGTGCATATTTTTGCAACTTTTTCAACTGATTCTCACGAGATGTCAACTTATGTTGTTCACTATCTAAAACACATGTATTTTTGGTAAAAAGTGTTCAAAAGAATTATAGAATATTGCTAAAAGGTCTGTTTGTCTTTTCTTTTTTTTTGTGACTATTCACGGTGAGAGTTCAATCCACTTTTTATTAAAATAAGGAAAAATTAAATTGATATCTTAACTTTTTTGCATACATCAATAACAAAAGGATTACGTTAAACCAAAAATGAAAAAAATTACAGTTAAAAATATGTAAAAATACTTAATTTGTCGAAATATAGAGCTGTTCCATTTTAAGTTTATCATTTCCGCGAAAAGAACAATTTAATTTTCTCCCCACTTAAGACACTAGGTTCCAACTTAGAGCATGTCAGTATGGTTTTAGATATAGGTAGAGAGAGTTGATTGTTTTTCTTCGCGAATCTTAATGTATGTGATTTGGTTATTTGACTTACACATCCGTGAATTTACAAAAATCGGTAAGTTTTAAACAAATTTTCGTTTCTCTTTTGTGTAGTGATAGTTCTTATAATAATAGCCCAATTTTTGCAGGGTTAATGCTCTTAAATTATAAAATGTGTTCATAATTCGATAAAATTATTCAAAAATCATCATTTGCGTAAATCTCATTTACGTGAATTTCAACAGTCACATGATTTTTTCATCTTTCTTAAATACAATACTAAACATTCTCTGCATCTAAGTATAAATTTCCTTTTTGTGTTTTATCTCTAGCTATCTTCAAAGTGTACGTAATGGATATTTCACAATTATCATTTTTGTGAATCTTTCGTCACCATTTCGGTTTGTACAAGTAATTAGAAATGTCAGTGTTAGCCCTTTTTAAGGAAAACAATAAAGTTCCCTACCGTTTCCACAGAAATTTAATTGTTTTAAATTATAATTCATTAATATATCCACAGGTCCACATGTGGAAACATTTATCATTCTAAACATGTAACCTCAATATCCAAAATTAACAAAAAATAGGTGATCTTTAATTTTACTTTTTTTGGAAAGTGGACCTCTCATGAGAATAATCAACCTTATGTATAGTCCAATTTTTTGCTGAGCGGTCATTTTTGCCTCTGAAATCGTATTTATTTGTTGTCAACAGTTCGCATGTCAAATAGTTTGTTGTTGTCAATTTGAAGTATCAGTTGAAACAATCAACGACATGACTTTTTTTTTTACATATTTATTGTCGCTGTCTAAAACAATGTATCAAATAGAGATCCAAAAAAATGACGTCATTCCGCTCATCAAAAAATTGGACTATAGGATCGCTCAAAAAGTGTGTACATACAGACCGCTTCAAGCTACTGCAAACATATGGGGAATCAAGTCCAATTTACTCTCCGTGCCGTACGACCGAGGTGGATTCGAAGCACGCTGCAGTGTTATCTTTTGGAAATTCATTTTGTTTTTATTATTTTGTTTTATTTCTGCCTTGCTCGAGAAACAGATGGGTAAGTTCTTAATTGAAATAATACATTTTTAAAACCAAAAATGGATGTCTACGAAGTTGCCGAAAAAGTGCAGATGGTCAAATGGTCAAATCGTCATAACCCAACACACGTTCGATATTGGTCGAGGGAAAATTTGCATTTGTATTTTGACGTAAGAACACAGTATCCCCAAAAACTAAATGTTTGGGGGGGGGGTATTATAGGGAAACACGTAATTGGGCCATTTTTTATTAACGGCAATTGCAATTTGAATGGTCCTAGATACTTGGATCTACTGCAGCAGCACATTATTCCAACTGCTAGGCAGTTGTTAGATGTAAGATTTGGTGAAACATGGTTTCAACAAGATGGTTGTTCCGCTCACAATGTTGGCCTTGTTAGGGAATATCTTGATAATGTATTTCCTAATCGGGTTATAAGTACACGGGGAACTATTTTATGGCCAGCTCGATCTCCCGATCTTGCTCCTAATGACTTCTATCTGTTTTTGAAGAAGCTTTTCAAATTATCACCCCTAACATGCTTGGAAACGTTAGAAGGGGTTTTTATAGTAGGCTCGGATATTGTCTAGCCGAGCAAGGAGGACTTTTCGAACATTTGCTTTAATTTTTTTTTGACTGGGAGAATCTTTTTGGTTTTTAGAATGTATTATTTTATTTTGAGAACTTGCTTTTATTTTGTTTCTCCTTATTATTTTCATTGTAACACGTCGTCACTGATAAATCTGAGCAGTTGACAATAAAACGCTCTTATTTATCAGTGACAAAAAATAAGAAAATTACGTTATAAAAATTTGCGTATTTATTGACAAAATTCCGGTTTCATTGACTACGCTCCACACAGCACCGTGGTTAGAGGCGTACTAAATACCAAAGGAAAGTCATGCAAGTGGTGATCGCAAGCCTGAGTATTGGTTGCTTCACTGATAGGCGTGCGGTGTCTCTGCATGTACGTACACTGGCAAATTAGACTTCTTCTGCCCTATGTTCGCAGTAGCTTGAAGCGGTCTGTATACAAAAAATTGTTTTCAATATCGACATAACAAAACATAATAAAACAAATTTAATTTTCTCATGTTACTTAAAACCCCTCTTCAGTGGTAGATTTTTAAAAATATATTTTAATTTTTCTTGAATATCTCAGACCTACGAATCTGACAGGCTTCAACATAAGTATCTTTAGTTTTTGTTGAAAGTTTAATTGTCTATCTAAAGAATTTTTGTGCCAATTTTGATAAAAATCGGTTTAGCGGCTTTTGAGTGGTCGTGTCCCGGGAAAATAGACAGACACCTTCACGGAATTTTTGTATTTAGGTCTTTTCCACCCAGATAACTTATTTTAGTGGAAATAAGAAAAGTTTTTTTTGTAATGTACAGGGTGTCCCAAATTGGGCACTTTTGGGGGATTTAAGGTACTTTCAGGCGAGATAGAAAAAATACTTGCGAGGCTCGATTTTCAAGAGAAGTTTAAAGGTGGAAACCGGATCTTGATATGTCAAGCCGTTTACAAGTTACGGGGGGATTTTGAAAAGTTTACATTTTGGGAGAGGGTCCATAACTTCGTTATTACTGAAAATTTAGTTTTGATGTATAAAGCTTTTGTAGACTTTTTGACAAAGAATTTAACTATTTTTCCAGATTTTTTCCACCATCTTTAGTTTCCAAGATATAAGTAAGCCAAAGTTAGTATTTTTCTTATGAAACACCCCATATTTTATTTAATTTTTGAATTTGTGACAGAATTTTATTTTAATCAATATAGCCCCAATGAGACAAAAATTTATATAATTATTATAAAGAGGGTTCCATTAATGCCCTAGGGTATTTAGAGGTTTCCTACAGGAATTGAGTTTGTATATTTGTTTTATTAAAGGTTCTAAATTGATTGTACCCTAAGGTAATATAAAACTGGTGTTAACAATATTTCCACGGACATCTTTATAAAAATTAAAGTCATCGGTAACAAATGTTATATAAATTGGTGTTAACAATGTTTCCACCAACATATTTATAAAAATATAAGTTATCGGTGACAAAATTTATATAAATTGGTTTTTGAAATCTTTCTGTTAACCCATCTATAAAAACGAAAGTAACTATCAATTAAAGATATATAGATTGGTTTTTAAAATGTTGCTATCAACTCACTTATAAAAACTTAATTAACCAACAACAAAGAGACACTTTTATATAAATTGGTGCCTGTAATATTCTTATGAACTCATTCATAAACCTTTTTTGCCCATTCCATAATTTTTTTATTAATTTCTTTGTATAGTGGTTGTAATACCACTGTTTTTATAACAAAAAAACAATTTTAATTTATAACAAAACAAATAAGATTTTTTAGGTTAATTTGGTGACATCAAAAGGTGCGTTTTTGCGACATCAAAAGGCGCGTTTTTGCGAGATACCATACTATCATTATCTGGTTTTAATTACATCAATCTGAGGAGAGACATAAGAGATCCAAATCTTCTTGAGAAAGTTTTCGATGACAGATATCGGGATCGAATGCATTCTACACCCGATTCCGACCAGCGTTTCCCATGCGCGGCCACCCTGACTCAAAAAACTCATCACGTGGACCGACATGAACTTGTATAGGCAAATCTCGCTTAGACCACGGGATACGTGTTTTGATTCGGGGGATAGATGGGAACCGGGTTTTACAAAAAGAGAACAATATAGTAACCGTGTTAAGTTCCTAAAAATGTGCATACAGTGCGCACGGCTGGTCGACGGCAATTGTGAACACATCACCTTACGACGCGACGGGACGCAGCCTCAAGGTCCGTTTCTGCGAGTTTGACACAGTTACTATTATCCTCTTTTTCTAAATGCATTCGTCTGAGAGAGATCCAGCATACCAGGGAAATACCTGCCTGTACACCCTTCGACCCCTCAATCTAACTATCTTCTTGAGATAGTTACCTCTGACAGTTATGGGGGGTTGAAGGGTGTGCAGGCGGGTATTTTTTCTGGTATGTGTAGTATGCTGGATCTCTCTCAGACGAATACATTTAGGAAAAGAGAACAATGGTAACTATGTTAAGCTCGCAGAAACGGACCTTCAGTGTTCAACACTGCGCCATCTGCAGCCTTTTGTTCCAACTAGCATCATGTTTTAAAACGTTGATAAAATAGTGTTGAAAGAGGTAAACAGTGGTATAATTGTATTGTTTTTTTTATAGAATTGTCGTAAATTTTCGCCATTTTGGATTCCAGCAATAGGTTTTTGACCAACATAAAAACGTTATTTATGGGGTTTCAACATGTGCTTTAATCGAAATATTGCTTGTTTAGGTTTAAGAACAAAATATAAAATTCAATATTTCTCCCAGAAAGCAAAAAACATATGTGAAAAAAAAGTATTATTAAATGAATATTTTTTTCCCCGTTTTCTCAAGTATTTTTGGAGCCTAGGAAAATTTTGTGAGTGTATTCGAAAACTATACAGTACACACGGGACCGCAGCTGACTATCAGAGTAGGATGACTGGGAAAACAGCTTTTATTTAACCTATAGTATATAAATATTCATATTCCTGCTTCAACTTATCTCACTTCCATTTTATTTTATTTTAGAAGATTGGTAAACACCATTTTGTAAATTTTTTATTTTAAAAAGAAAAAGAATAATACATAACAAGCAAAGGGAAGAAAGATGGAAAATTTATATTTCTAAATCGATAAAAACCTTTAATTTGTTATGTAGTATTGTTAGAACAGTTGTAAAACCTTTTTATAATAAGATCTAGACTTGAGGGTTCATAAGGAAGTTTTATAAAATCTATATGTTGTTTTTCTATCCAATACTATGTACCATAAATTTTTATAAGCTGGTGTTGGTCAGTTGTTTTTCAAGTCTTTTTTACTCATTTAAGAGATATATTAGAGTTATAAAATTATCACCAACACTAAATAATATAACTTTTGGTTATTTTATAAAGGTTTTATATTATTTGCTGTAACTTCTATATAGACAAAAATGCTATCATATGTGGTAGTTTGGTAGAGCCGTTTTTGAGATATTTAATATTTTGCATTTTTTTCTAGTATGCCATGGCATAGTCAAACCATACTGACAATGACTTATTGCATGGCTGCCATGGCCTACTGTAATAACTATTATGTTTTCATATCGTACTCAAGACGTATCGAAAATCAAGCACCATGTTCTTTCGTATATAACGCTCTTTGTCAGAACAGAAAACCTACTAACTAAATTTCTTATAAACGTGATAAACTAAATATCTACTTTTTTTTAAAAGTTATTACCTATCACTTGAATCCTGCTTCTGTAATAGTAACGTTACATTCAAATGAAAGCTTTGTAGTTTTAAAAAGCAGGCCATGACATGAAGCAATTTTGAGTTTTCTCATATTTTGGCCTATTTGCAGAAATTTGATGACAAATGACTCACACACTGTGAAGCTATCAAAAGCACACTAGACATGAAATGGAAAATATGAGATAACTCAAAAACTGCCCAACCAAACTATCACATATGCTATATTTTATGGGGTTGAAAGGACAGGTAAATTCTTTGTCAAAAAGTCTATAAAAATCTCTTTACATTAAAATAAAATGTTCAGTAATAACGAAGTTACGGAGCCCCTCCGAAAATGCAGATTTTTCAAAACCCCCCCTTCGATCTTCTCTTGAAAATCGAGCCTCGCAAGTGGGGGTCAGTTTTGTTCTATCTCGCCTGGAAGTACCTTAAACCCCCCAAAACTGCCCAATTTGGGACATCCTGTACATGGTTGTAGGTTTTTGCTTAAATGTTCGATTCCTGGCACTGTTTTAATTGTTTGTGATCTCAGCAAAAGCTTGCGATCGCTTTAGAGGTCTACAGGGTTTATATAAGCATTACACGTGTCTTCCATACGTGTTTACTTTGGGTATTATTTTTCTAAATGACACCATTTTGTTCGCTCGACAATGACCGCAATAAAATATTTATAGGCGGATTTTTAGGGGGCAGCGTTATTGACGTTTCAAACGAGGGGTGGGTGGCCACGCACGTCGGCGTCTCGCCAACAAAAGGACGCCGGCCCCTCGGAAATCGATAAAAACTTCCCTTGCTCGGCTATCGACCGTGAAACTTGAATCACGCCTTATATCCTGGCTTCCTGGCTATTCTAGAGGAGAACATACCCTCGGTTATCTTAAACTCGTGTTAAATACTAGAAAAAAACAAATATTTACAGGGACGGGGTGTCCGAAAAGTCTGATTCCCTCCTAATATCGCCAAAAGAGGCAGACAAGTCACGCCTTATATCCTGGCTTCCTGGCTATTCTAGAGGAGAACATACCCTCGGTTATCTTAAACTCGTGTTAAATACTAGAAAAAAACAAATATTTACAGGGACGGGGTGTCCGAAAAGTCTGATTCCCTCCTAATATCGCCAAAAGAGGCAGACAAGTCACGCCTTATATCCTGGCTTCCTGGCTATTCTAGAGGAGAACATACCCTCGGTTATCTTAAACTCGTGTTAAATACTAGAAAAAACAAATATTTACAGGGACGGGGTGTCCGAAAAGTCTGATTCCCTCCTAATATCGCCAAAAAAGGCAGACAAGTCAAGTCTCACATACTTGCTTTACAAAAGTTTTTTGGTTCTGGCTCCGAGTCCGAAGCTAGGGCTCTGAGAATTAAAAAAAAAAACTTTGTATATGTTATAGTTCTTTTCTTTCTGATTTTAAAAAAATACTTGTTACCCATTCCTCTAACAGTGTAAAAAAAAGACAAAAACTTTTCAGTGAGAGCAATAATGAGCTAAAAAATCCAGCCAACAACAAAGATGTGTTCATCCTAGCGATAATATTTGGGATGGGCTCAATAATATAATATCAAAAAGGGCGGTTAATTATGTTTTACCACACATTGTTATATATATAAGTTGTTATGGGAGCTAAAAGAAAAGAAAAAGTAAAACAGCGTTTTTTGTATTTCGTGCAAAGTTTTGGTTTTATTTCAGACCGGTTTCGGCATACATGCCATCATCAGTAAATATTAAATTTGTGTATAAAACATAAACATGGAATAGAACATCAATTTTTCACAAACATGATTATTGCTTGCCGGGGTCCGCCTTCATGCCATTTCTGCAAAATTTTATTTACACCAGGGTCAGTCCATATCAAGTCAACCAGGGTATTTTACCACACCATCTCCGATGTTGATGATTTTTAGTATACATGTTTTTCCTACCAAAAAACTGGAAAATCCAAAATTTCAGACTTTTTTGACCAGTTGTTTATTTTGAATTAATTTTTGAAAATCGAAAAAGTCACTTATTTGTCCTTAACATGTGCGCACAAAATTAGGAATATCCAAAGAACCACTTATAATAGAAAAGTAGGTGAAGGTTCATTTTAAAGCTCTTATAAAGACCTTTCATATGAGAATATTGCATAACATATATTGAAAAAAAAAAATAAAAAAAAAAAATGTTTGATTTTTTTTTTTTAAAATTTCAAAAAGGCCATTTTTAATTTTTTTCAAAAAATTATATTATTTTCTTTAAAGTGTTATTAAACTATTCACAAAATTTTGAGATGGACAAATCATGGGTTCAATGTGAAAAAATTTATTAAAAATGTCACATGCATGAAAAATCGCCTATAAAATGTACTTAATATTTTTGATATTTTTTTTGACATTGAACCCATCATTTCTCCATCATAAAATTTTGTGGATAATTAAGTAACACTTTGACCAAAATTATATATTTTTTTCAAAAAAATTAAAAATGGCCTTTTTGAATTTTTCAATTTTTTTTTTCAATTTTTTATTTCCAATTTTTTTTTTGTTAAAATTATGTTGTGATATTTCATAAAAAAGAGCTTCAAAATGACTTTAAAATGAGCCATTTATTACTTTCCTAGTGTAAGTGGTTCTCGAGATATTGCTAGTTTTGTACATTCTTGTTAAGGTCAAAATGCTGACTTTTTTATTTTGAAAAATTAAAAAAAAAAACTACGAATCAAAAAAATCTAAAAATTTGCATTTTCAACTTTTATGGTAAGAAGAAAATATATACCAAAAATCATCAAAATTGGAATTGGTCGCGTAAAATTTTTGTGATTTTTTGGTTGATTTGATATGGAATGACCCTAGGGTCAGTCCATATCAAGTCAACCAGGGTATTTTACCACACCATCTCCGATGTTGATGATTTTTAGTATACATGTTTTTCCTACCAAAAAACTGGAAAATCCAAAATTTCAGACTTTTTTGACCAGTTGTTTATTTTGAATTAATTTTTGAAAATCGAAAAAGTCACTTATTTGTCCTTAACATGTGCGCACAAAATTAGGAATATCCAAAGAACCACTTATAATAGAAAAGTAGGTGAAGGTTCATTTTAAAGCTCTTATAAAGACCTTTCATATGAGAATATTGCATAACATATATGGAAAAAAAAATAAAAAAAAAATTTTTGATTTTTTTTTTGAAAAATTTCAAAAACGCCATTTTTAATTTTTTTCAAAAAATTATATTATTTTCTTTAAAGTGTTATTAAACTATTCACACAATTTTGAGATGGACAAATCATGGGTTCAATGTGAAAAAATTTATTAAAAATGTCACATGCATGAAAAATCGCCTATAAAATGTACTTGATATTAACCCATCATTTCTCCATCATAAAATTTTGTGGATAATTAAGTAACACTTTGACCAAAATTATATATTTTTTTCAAAAAAATTAAAAATGGCCTTTTTGAATTTTTCAATTTTTTTTTTCCAATTTTTTTTTTTGTTAAAATTATGTTGTGATATTTCATAAAAAAGAGCTTCAAAATGACTTTAAAATGAGCCATTTATTACTTTCCTAGTGTAAGTGGTTCTCGAGATATTGCTAGTTTTGTACATTCTTGTTAAGGTCAAAATGCTGACTTTTTTATTTTGAAAAATTAAAAAAAAAAAACTACGAATCAAAAAAATCTAAAAATTTGCATTTTCAACTTTTATGGTAAGAAGAAAATATATACCAAAAATCATCAAAATTGGAATTGGTCGCGTAAAATTTTTGTGATTTTTTGGTTGATTTGATATGGAATGACCCACCAGTCAGTTGTAACGTGCCGCTACAACTGACTGGTGTTAATTAATAACATTTTTTAAACTACTATTTTTAAGAATAAAAATCAAGCCAGCCTCGCAGAAATGGCATGAAGGCGGACACCGCCAAGCAATAATCATGTTGGTGAAAAATTGATGATTTTATACCCAAACTTATTATTCACTGATGATGGCATGTATGCCGAAACCGGTCTGAAATAAAACCAAAACTTTGCACGAAATACAAAAAACGTTGTTTTACATTTTCGTTATCTCAACGTGCAACGCAACTTATCCAAACCAATCATAAAAAAAAAGATTCCAATGCGGATGTTGGCATAATTTTAATACTTATAAAATAACTAAATATTTTTATTGATTTTTGATTTTTTCTTTCAGTAATAAGGCAATCGCTGACTACCTTAGCAGTAATGGATATACCGAGGCTCTGGATGCCTTCAAAAAAGAAGCTGACATGCCGGGAGAAGTCGAACGGAAATTCGGAGGTAAGCTACATTCCAAGACCTTACCAAAAACCTTTAAAAAAATGTTGCAATTTAAATTTGCTTGGTTGACTTTTTTCAAATTTTGAAATAGAAAAAAATTTGAAACGCAATCCTGAAGCATTTATTTGCAATACCGCGCATCACCTACTTATTCCGTTGTCCTCCAATGTTTAGAAACTTTTGATTTTTGTCTAAAATCTTGTTTAGAAAACATTGTTAACTGTACTTTTAATGACATTTCATGGCAACAATCTATCCTGCCAGTGAACATGGGTGGTTTGGGTATTAGAGAATCAAAAACTTTGTTTTTCAGCTTTTTTGAGTTTAATTAAAAACACCTCTACCCTTCTTTCTTGTATCCTTCCTGACAATATCACCCTGGTTCAAGATTTAACCACTTTGGAGGCAGAACAGAATTTTCAAAATTTGTTGAATATCGCAGATTTTTCATGCTTTAATAACCGAAAAGATTTTGATAGGGGAATGTGCCAGGTTTTCCTTAACAGAATGATATCACAAACAACTGAAGAACGACAGAAAGCACGCCTTTTGGCCCTCCAGGAACCGGAAAGTAAAGGCTGGTTCATGGTTAAATTCCTTTTCCTTTTCTGTAACTTTTGCTGTAACTTTTTCCTTTGGCAATTATTAAATCTTGGCTTGTTACTTTTCCGCATTTTTTTCTTTAGCCTTAAGTAATGACCTTGAAAGTTCGCTAATATTTAACTTTTACGGAAAAAGAAGCGAAAAAATCGCGTTGCGCAAGTGCGTGCGGCAAAATATTTGTTGATGTTTTTTTAACCTCAAAATCGACTGTTTTTATTTAATTTGAAGCAGTAGTTATGGTGAATGGTGAAAGAGTTTCCACATTTGTAGGACAAAAAGGACCCCAAATTTTGTAAACAAAAGCCAAAATCGCGAGTGCATCCTCCTAATATCGACAAAAGAGGCAGACAAGTCAAGTCTCACATACTTGGTTTACAAAAGTTTTTTGGTTGAGCCTGAGACTTAAAAAAAAATTTGTATATGTTACTCTAACTCTCTACTAAACTCTAACAGTGTAACAAAAAAGACAAAAACTTTTCAATGAGAACAATGAGCTAAAAAATCTAGCTAACAACAAAGATGTTACAAGTTACAGCAAAAGTTACAGTAAAGGAAAAAGATTTTAACCATGAACCAGCCTTAATTCTTGGCTAAAGGCATTGCCTTCCGCTTCTTTGGGGAATTTCTTGATAACCCGTCTTTCCGTATTTCCATTGGTTTAAGACTTGGTGTGCCTGTGGTTGGAGCGCACACCTACGCTGGTTGCAGCGAAAAAGTAGATTCGGTATGGTCTTCACGGACTATGCTGCAATAAAAGCGTAGGTAGGCTATCTCGACACAGTCATATCAACGATATATATTATCTTGCGCTCTTTAAGATCGGAAAACTCTCCGTCTATATTGGAGCGAATGGCGTTTGCAGAGCTGACGGAAAACGGGTGGATGGGATAACCCTATTCCCATGGAGGGCTGGGAGGCCGCTATTATGGGATGCAACTTGTGATACCATGGCGGAGTCCTATATTGGTAGGACTTCCACTAGAGCGGGTTTAGCGGCAACTAGGCGAACAAATAAAACCAAAAAAATACGAGCAACTTTCGAACCAGTGGTATGTTGGTCCCATCTAGTATTGAGATGTTTGGACCCTAGGGCAGCGCGGCTAAAAATCTTATTAGGGAAATAAGCTATCTAATGCAAAAGATTGGCCTTGCTCTCCAGAGGGGAAATTCGACCTGCGTCCTCGGTACTCTGCCTGTAGGAACTGACCTGGAAGAGCTTTTTTATTTATAATTATAATTATTATTTTAATTTAATTTAATTTATATGTTGGAATTATTGGTAACACCAATATTTTTTGATATAATTTACTTATTTTAAGTATTATTTAAAGGAAATACCTGATTGTAGTATTATAATTAATTATCAATCTTTGATTACACTGCAATTTAAAGAATTACATTACCAACATAATAAACCAAAAATAAATAAATAAGCAAACAAAAACCGTTTTTGACACATCTATCGCTTAAAAACCAAACTAATTGTTGTGGTCCTGTAACACCTGAAGTAGCCAAATATTTTGTTTTGTTTTTTATTTTCTGCCCTTAACTCCAGAACTATTAAACTTTTTTAAATGGTTGCCGGTGCAAATATTTTTGAAAAGTGAGTTAAACTGTTTTTGAGATATTTGCTTTTTAGAAACCCACTTAAAATTTTTATTTAATGTGTTTCACGAACTATTGAATTTTTTTTTATACCTTTATCAAAAACATGATTTTATTAACTGTCTGCAGATAACTAAAGCCTGGATTTTTTGGTTACCGATGCAAAAAAACTTTTTTGATCACGGGTGCAAAAAAAGATTTCTTTGAAAAAATCTAATTATTCTCGCCTAAGAATTAAGCCATTTCCGCCAGTTTTCACCAAGTATTTACTAAAAAATAATTTAGAAATATCGTGAAAATATCAAATTGTCAAAGATTAAAATGTCACAACAATGAATGTCACCGAGTAAAAAGACACATCACTATGGAACTATGGAAACGATTGTTATTTTATTTACCAGCCGTCTTGATTTATAGTGTAAAGATTGTGTGTTGCGAGAAGTTCTCCTCGTTCGAGATTTTTAAAAGTATTTTCCTGATTTTCTTGGATTTTTTGATAAAGGTATTAAAAAAAATAGTGTTAACAACTCGCGGCTAAACTGAGCTTTTTTTACTCGCGTTTTTAAATACCTCGCTGCGCTCGATATTTAAACCAACGTAAAATCCAGCCCAATTTTATGGTTTTTCCAGTGGACAAGATTTGGTAAACTTTTTATATCCCAATGAGCATTATCAGAAACCTCTGGTGACAAAAATTTATATAATTATTATAAAGAGGGTTCCATTAATGCCCTAGGATATTTAGAGGTTTCCTACAGGAATTGAGTTTGTATATCTGTTTTATTAAAGGTTCTAAATTGATGGTACCCTAAAGTAACATAAAACTGGTGTTAACAATGTTTCCACCAACATATTTCTAAAAATATAAATCATCCGTGACAAAAGTTATATAAATTGGTTTTTGAAATCTTTCTGTTAACTCATCTATAAAACCGTAAGTAACTATCAATTAAAGATATATAGATTGGTTTTTAAAATGTTGCTATCAACTCACTTATAAAAACTTAATTTACCAACAACAAAGAGACAGAGAACTCACACACAATAGGTAATTATATAAATTGGTGCTTGTAATATTCTTATGAACTCATTCATAAACCTTTTTTGCCCATTCTTTCTATAATGTTTTTATTAATTTCTTTGTATAGTGGTTATAATACCACTGTTTTTACAACAAAAAAACAATTTTAATTTATAACAAAACAAACAAGATTTTTTAGGTTAATTTTGTGAAATCAAAAGGCTCGTATTTGCGACTTTAAAAGGTGCGTTTTTGCGACATCAAAAGGCGCATTTTTGCGAGATACCATTCCATCATCTGGTTTTAATTACATCAATCTGAGAGAGATAAGAGATCCAAATCTTGAGATAGTTTTCGATGACAGATATCGGGATCGAATGCATTCTACACCCGATTCCGACCAGCGTTTCCCATGCGCGGCCACCCTGACTCAAAAAACTCATCACGTGGACCGACATGAACTTGTATAGGCAAATCTCGCTTAGACTACGTGATCCGTGTTTTGATTCGGAGAGCCCACGCATAAGAAACCCATAGATGGGAACCGGGTTTTAGAAAAAGAGAACAATATAGTAACCGTGTTAAGTTCGCAAAAATGCACCGTGAAACTTCGAGTGAATACAGTGCGTACGGCTGGTCGGCGGCAATTGTGAATACATCACCTTACGACGCGACGGAACGCAGCCTCAAGATCCGTTTCTGCGAGTTTGACATAGTTACTATTATCCTCTTTTTCTTAATGCAGAGAGATCCAGCATACCAGGGAAATACCTGCCTGTACACCCTTTGACCCCGCAATCTAACTATGTTCTTGAGATAGTTACCTCTGACATGCGGGGTTGAAAAGTGTGCAGGCGGGTATTTTTCCTGGTAAGACGAATACATTTAGGAAAAGAGAACAATGGTAACTATGTTAAGCTCGCAGAAACGGACCTTCAGTGTTCAACACTGCGCCATCTGCAGCCTTTTGTTCCAACTAGTATCATGTTTTAAAACGTTGATAAAATAGTGTTGAAAGAGGTAAACAGTGGTATAATTGTATTGTTTTTTTTATAGAATTGTCGTAAATTTTCGCCATTTTGGATTCCAACAATAGGTTTTTGACCAAAATAAAAGCATTATTTATGGGGTTTCAACATGTGTTTTAATTGAAATATGGCTTGTTTAGGGTTAAAAACAAAATACAAAATTCAATATTTCTCCCAGAAAGCCAAAAACATATGTGAAAAAAAAGTATTATTTAAATGAATATTTTTTCCCCGTTTTTTCAAATATTTTTGGAGCCCATGAAAATTTTGTGAGTATATTCGAAAACTATACAGTACACACGGGACCGCAGCCGATTATCAGAGTAGGATGACTGGGAAAACAGCTTTTATTTAACCTATGGTATATAAATATTCATATTCCTGCTTCAACTTATCTCACTTCCATTTTAATTTATTTTAGAAGATTGATAAACACCATTTTATAAATTTTTTATTTTAAAAAGAAAAAGAATAATACATAACACGCAAAGGGAAGAAAGATGGAAAATTTATATTTCTAAATCGATAAAAACCTTTAATTTGTTATGTAGTGTTGTTAAAACAGTTGTAAAACCTTTTTATAATAATATCTAGACTTGAGGGTTCATAAGGAATTTTTATAACATCTATATGTTGTTTTTCTATCCATTACTATGTACCATAAATTTTTATAAGCTGGTGTTGGTCAGTTGTTTTTCAAGTCTTTTTTACTCATTTAAGAGATATATTAGAGTTATAAAATTATCACCAACACTAAATAATATAACTTTTGGTTATTTTATGAAGGTTTTATATTATTTGCTGTAACTTCTATATAGACAAAAATGCTCATTGGGATAGTTTATGGTACCCTCCATCCAACACTAAACTATTTGAGGGACCGTCTTAAGTACAGCCGTCTAGGTCTATATGTACACCATTAAGTCTTAAATATCATATCATTGAACTACCCTTAGACCGTTAAAATTTTAAACATGTTCTTGATAATTTTAGGTCTTCTTGAAAAAAAATGGACCTCGGTCATTCGGCTTCAAAAGAAGGTCATGGACCTCGAGGCCAAAATAAACGAGGCGGAAAAGGAGTACATTGAAGGAGCCCCAACTAGAGGCAAAAGGACTCCCCAAGAATGGATTCCCAGGCCCCCAGAGAGATTTACATTAACAGGTAAACAGCAAGTATTACAGAAAATTAACGCTTACGAGGATGATCATAGTGTATTATAGTAGAAAAAAACTTTATTGTCAAGAAAATGGCATAAAATTACTTATTTCACTCTCGGAAATATCAAGATCTAAAATTAACGTGTCTCATTAAATCACATTAAGTCGATATTACTCAACATAAAAAAACAACTATGGAGTAGTGGAGTCGTCCAGGCGTTAATAATTAATGGTGACACATGTCTAATATCAACAAAGATTATAATATTAGTGACTTGTTTAATATCTAGGGAAGTTACACAACCTTATGGGCAAAATAGTTGACTCTTTCTTAATTATCTTATCTTTAAAAATCTTGGACAAAAGGAATGTTGCACTTTTCATTTAATGAGATTTTATTTTAAAACCTATCTAAAATAAAACATGTATTAAATGAAAAGTATACGACTCAGTCTGTCCAAGATATTCAACGGTTTGGACCACGGTTTTCCCCAAAAAAGTGTCATCTGTTTTTTCTAAAATGTTGTGTAAAAGAAAGGTTCATGGCATATCGGTCACAAATTTTGCTTGTCAATTGCAGGCCTTTATCCTTGTTAGGAATCATCAGGGTAACATAGGACTGTACCTGGCATATGAAGCATAACATAAGCAACCACACGCAGCAAATTTAAACAACTTTCGTCATTCAAATAATCACTCCAGAGGAGGCTTGTTGCGCAAAACAAAGCCAAGTAAAATTTGAAAAATAAATATGGGTTGTTCTTGACAAATGGTGGCATTTGGTGTAATAGTTTTTGAAAAATTGATTTACCACGTTTTAAGTGAATTTAATATGTTGGTATGGTCGAACATACAGCCCTTACTTGTAATCTTCTTTTCTCTCTTTTTTCAATTTCCTTTCTTGTTTCTGGTACTTTTGCCAAATACTTTCTGGTTTTTGCTATGTGTTATCAATAAAATATTCTGAAAGATCACACTAGTGATGTTCGCACTAGTGACATATTTAGCAAAATGTCTAACAAAAAAAATAAAAAAGTTACTACTTTTGTATTTTTCTGTTAGTTAAATGCCTACTTTTTATACTTAGCTCACATTCTTTTACTCCTGACATATATAGGAACACGTGTGACATTTATCTCGGCCAAAACGTAAATACTGTTTTAAAACCACCAAAACTTATGTAACACATTTCAGGTTACACTCCACGTGACATGTCACATAGTGTAAACAACTTTACTTCCATGGAGACATTTCTTGAAGAGTTCATTATTGCTGGATAATGTTAGCCTTTGGATACACTACCCAATGAGCATTTTGATATTGAGCATTGATACCCTAGGGTATTTAGAAGTTTCCTACAAGAATTGAGTTTGTATCTTTGTTTTATTAAAGGCTCTAAATTGATGGTACCCTAAAGTAACATAAAACTGGCGTTAACAATATTTCCACGGACATCTTTATAAAAATTAAAGTCATCGGTAACAAATGTTATATAAATTGGTGTTAACAATGTTTCCACCAACATATTTATAAAAATATAAGTCATCAGTGACAAAAGTTATATAAATTGGTGTTTGAAATCTTTCTGTCAACCCACCTATAAAACCGTAAGTAACTATCAATTAAAGATATATAATAGATTGGTTTTTAAAATGTTGCTATCAACCCACTTATAAAACTTAATTAACCAACAACAAATTTATATAAGATAAGATTGAAAATATTTCGAGAGACACTTATAAAAACTTGGGAACTCACACACAATAGTTATATAAATTGGTGTCTGTAATATTCTTATGAACTCATTCATAAACCTTTTTTGCCCATAAGGTTTTTTCTATAATGTTATTAATTTCTTTATATAGTGTTTTTAGAACATAAAAAAACAATTTTAATTTATTTTGGCAATTATAATAACAAAACAAAGAAGATTTTTTAAGGTTAATTTTGTGACATCAAAAGGCGCGTTTTTGCGACATCAAAAGGAGCGTTTTGGCGACATCAAAAGGCGCGTTTTTGCGAGATACCATACCATTATTATCTTGTTTTAATTATATCAATCTGAGAGAGATAAGAGATCCAAATCTTCTTGAGATAGTTGCCGATGACAGATATCGGGATCGAATGCATTTTACACCCGATTCCCACCAGCGTTTCCCATGCGCAGTCACCCTGACTCAAAAAACTCATCACGTGGTCCGACATGAACTTGTATAGGCAAATCTCGCTTAGACCACGTGATACGCGTTTTGATTCGGGGGACCCACGAATTAGAAACGCATATATGGGAACCGTGTTTTAGAAAAAGAGAACAATATAGTAACCGTGTTAAGGTCGCAAAAACGCACCGTGAAACGTCGAGCGCATACGCTGATACTGCTGGTCGGCGGCAAATGTGAACACCCCGGAAAATACTCGCCTGTACACCCTTCGACCCCGCAATCTAACTTGAGATAGTTACCTCTGACAGTTATGCGGGCTTAAAGTGTGTGCAGGCGGATATTTTTACTGGTATGTGTAGTATGCTGGATCTCTCGAGGAATGCATTTAGGAAAAGAGAACAATGGTAACTATGTTAAGCTCGCAGAAACGGACCATCAGTGTTCAACACTGCGCCATCTGCAGCCCTTTGTTCGAAGTAGCATCATTTTTTAAAAGGGTCATAAAATAGTGTTGACAAGGTAAACAGTGGTATAGTTGTATTGTTTTTTTTTTTATAGAATTGTCGGAAATTTTCGCCATTTTGGATTACAAAAATAGGTTTTTGGCCTAAATAAAAACGTTATTTATGGGGTTTCAACATGTGTTTCAATCGAAATATTGCTTGTTAGGGTTAAGAACAACATACAAAATTCAATATTTGTCCCAGAAAGAAAAAAACGCGTTTGAAAAAACAAACTGATATTTAAATGAATATTTTTTTTCCCGTTTTCTCAAGTATTTTTGGAGCCCATGAAATTTACGTGAGTGTATTCGAAAACTATACAGTACACACGGGACCGCAGCTGATTTTCAGAGTAGGATGACTTGAAAAACAGCTTTTATTTGACTATAGTATATAAATATTCATATTCCTGCTTCAACTCATCTCACTTTCATTTTTATTTATTTTAGAAGATTGCTAAACACCATTTTATAAATTTTATTGTAAAAAGAAAAAGAATAATACATAACAGGCAAAGGGAAGAAAGATGGAAAATTTATATTTCTAAATCCATAAAAATCTTTAATTTGATATGTAGTGTTGTTAGAACAGTTGTAAAACCTTTTTATAATAATCTCTATACTTGAGGGCTCATAAGGAAGTTTTATAAAATCTATATGTTGTTTTTCTATCCATTACTATGTACCATAAATTTTTATAAGCTGGTGTTGAACAGTTGTTTTTCAAGTCTTTTTTACTCATTTAAGAGATATATTAGAGTTATAAAATTATCACCAACACTAAATAATATAACTTTTGGTTATTTTATGAAGGTTTTATATTATTTGCTGTAACTTTTATATAGACAAAAATGCTCATTGGGCTGTACCTACTAATATTATAAATGTTGTGTGTAATGGTTCTTTAACCACGCAAAAACTGCTGAACCGATTTGGATGAAATTTGGTAATGATAGGGTGTGACATTTCGCTCAGTGACATTAGAGGGTTAATTATTATTATTTTCTTGCAGGTCACAGAGCGCCCATAACCCGTGTAATATTCCACCCAGTGTTTAACCTGCTCGTCTCCGCGAGCGAGGACGCCACCATGAAGGTGTGGGACTACGAAAACGGCGAATACGAGAGGACCCTGAAGGGACACACGGACCCCATTCAAGATGTCGCGTTTGACACTGCGGGCAAACTTTTGGTAAGAGAAGCGAATATAGGGAATGGATAGCCCAACCGACCAATCTAAAAATTAGGGGTGACACAAGGAGCTTACGACGGCTTTTCAAAATGGCGTATTTTATTGTTGTTTTCAGGGCAATAATTTTCTTACGTTTTTTTTAAAATTTTTTGTGATTTACGCTATAGCCAGTGAGTTAAGAATTAAAAATAAGACAATATTGATACCTCATCCGTTCTTTGCAGAAAATGCTTACTTTTGTGGAATTTTTATAAAATCCACGAAGCAGGACAACTCTAGAAGCATTTTATTAGATATTTTACAGAGAAGACTCAAAACAAGGCCGAGAAATTTCAACTTTAAAAAGTAAACTACACAAAAGAAAAAGTAAACAAAAAGGTAGGGTTATACGACTCAAGTAACATTTTAGGGCATTGGGAAGTTGGAAGGTTCTCTCTCTCTTCTCATTTGATTACCGTCACTTTTTTGAGTCCCGTAGGCACTATTAACTAAATCGGACGGGTCATCAACTACTTTCGTAGTCTACCGACTTAGAGAGGTATCCGATGCCATCCGGCCTGGATACCGGCGTGAATAGAGGGGTAGGGCCCAAGATACATTTTACAGTCTTTAAGTCTTTTTTACTCATTTAAGAGATATATTAGAGTTATAAAATTATCACCAACACCCAAAAACGCGTATGAAAAAAAAAAAACTGATATTTAAATGAATATTTTTTTCCCGTTTTCTCAAGCATTTTTGGAGCCCATGAAATTTACGTGAGTGTATTCGAAAACTATACAGTACACACGGGACCGCAGCTGATTTTCAGAGTAGAAAACAAAAGAAAAAGTAAACAAAAAGGTAGGGTTATACGACCCAAGTAACATTTTAGGCCATTGGGAAGTTGGAAGGTTCTCTCTCTCTTCTCATTTCATTACCGTCACTTTTTTGAGTCCCGTAGGCACTATTAACTAAATCGGACGGGTCATTAAGTACTTTCGTAGTCTACCGACTTAGAGAGGTATCCGATGCCATCCGGCCTGGATACCGGCGTGAATAGAGGGGTAGGGCCCAAGATACATTTTACACTTATTTTCCCTGGGTTCACCCCTTACCCCGCTCATCAAACCGGTCTGATGAGCACCCCCTAGGAAGGCAATTTTCTTTTCCTAGAAGGATTTAATTTAGCCTCAACCCCTTTGTCGGGGCTAGGGATCTTTAACGTGCTCCACTATCAATATATGAATCACACGGGACCGTCCTCTTAACGTCCTCCCCGAGGGACGGTATGAAATCGAATTAGCCTGCCTTCTAGCTAACTCGGCCTACTACGCTTCATACTGCATTTTACCTTAATCTATCTTACAAAATTCTGTAATTTTATAAGAAAAGGTCCTGCAAGACCCGGGGCTTGAACCCGGCATCTCGTGCTTGAAAGTCGCGGCTTTAACCCCGACACCAAGCAGGCAGGCGAAATTGGAAGGTTAAGATAACCAATCATACGTCAAAACATCCCCCGTTTTCCTTCAGAAAATTATTTTGTAGTTTGAGGTTTGAAAATAAGTTTTAAATTGGAACAAATAACCTTAAGAAACGGTCATTGTATACACGACATTTTAAAGGTTTTCTTTTGGGATATTTTTCGAATTATTTCCCTCAGATCATGTCTTCAAAGTTGTTTTGAATATAAAGTTAAAAGAGAAGGTAAATTGATGGTAAACTTGACTTGAGATTCTACTCGGAGATCCCTGCCTTGTTTGGGCATTTCTTGGACAACATTGCTTGTCAAAAGTTTTTAATAATGTCCTGAAGAAATCTGAACTGAAATAAAACTGAACTCAAAGTTACTTATTTTTGAGCTACAGTTATTCCTCAAAGTTAGGGTTTTTTTTTTGGAGGACAAAAATTTGGTTTTTTAACCAAATAAGTACAAACTGAAAATATGTTCGAACTTTATGGAAAATTATTCCATTTTATTTAACCATCTGGAATATTAAGATTTGATTGGGTTAAAACTTCAGTTTTGTTTTTCTTGATGGGAAGAAAGTAGTTCTGGTAGAAAACAAGAAAACTCCTTTGCGTCACGTGTCCTCTAAGTAACTGTCATGATCAGCTGTTTAGATTAATCAATAATCATAACTTTGATCGTCAAAAAGGATACTCTGTGTTAAAGTATCTACCTAGTAGTGGTAATCCTGACAGTTTTGTGCTTTAACATGCCAAAAGAAAAAATAAACAAACCTTTCACACCATCAAGCAGTTTTTACAGAAAAGTTAAAGAAATTAAAAGTGATAGTGGGGACCCAACAAGTCCTAGTGGATCTCTACAAGTGCCGAACACAACCAATGGGAATACACACAATCGTTTACGCTCGCAAATGTCATATGTCAAGTTATGACATTTGCGAGCGTAAATGATTGTGTGTATTCCTTTATGATGGAACTTTTTCGAATTGTTTGCTGACTTAATTGACAACCGAACAATGGGCAGGGGGTGTGCGGGGAACAATTTGCAATCAATTCGAAAAATGGATAAACTCTCCTTGATGCAAAATTAATAAGAAATTTTGGCTTCAACGTTGGAAATTTTGTGTTTGAGGGAAAAAAACACTTTTAGGGCACGGTCGCCAAAAAAAGGTCTCTTTCTTAACAAGTTTTTATTATTTTTATTGAAAAAAACTACAAAATCTTTATGGAAATGATTTGGTTACCCTTGTTTAATACCCAAATATTAAATTATGATTACAAATTGGAAATAATATTTAATTAGTGTTTTCCCGAAGCATAACTTTGGTGATTTTTTTGTTAAAACTGCATGTTTCGATGGGCGCGTGAATTTTATGGAAGTAAAAGTAAACAATTCAACAAAAAAAAAATTTCGGCGCATGTCCGTTTCTTCCCATTAATAGTTAAAATAGTATTTTAACCCCTGTGTGATTTTTTATTTCCAAAGTTTTTGTAGGCCATGGACAATTATTATTTTTCTCTTTTTTCTCTTTTTATTCTGACATGTAGAGGGCGCTTCAGTCACAGACAAACAAGAGGGCACTGAGAGGGCATTGTGTAGAATAGGACACAAATTAGGTTGCGCATTTATGCAGATGTGTACATGTGTCCCAAAAGTTGGTAAAAAGTGTCCTCTGGGCAAATTCACCTTCAGGGAAAAAATTCAATTACCTATTTTATCCCACCAAATTACCTTGGTTTTTGTCCCTCCTTTGGTGAAAAGGCGGGAAATTTCCGTCTTTTTTGACCTCTCAGTTGTTCATAAGAAAAAATTACTAGCTTAACTCGGGAATATTTTACCAAATTTTAAGCAAAAATGCTACTTGGGGTCAATCCGGACCAGGGATCAAATTGAACAAGGGAATTAAATTTACCTAACCACCAAAATTTGCCACTTTTTCTTTGGTGATATCGATTCCTTATATATGTTCTATTTTCCCTGCGCATAAATGATCCGACGTCGGCCAGCAACGTCGTTTCGACTTGCTGTCGAGCCTTATGTGTGCCTAAATGGGGAATACAGATTCAGGTCGCCTCGAAGTCAGTACGACATCAGTAAATGAACCTTGTTAGGGATGAGCTTTCGCAAATTACCAACGTTGTTTAGCGTGTGATTTCTTCCACTCAAAATTATTCACCATTGTTCACAAAAGAAGAGACCAAAACCTGTTTGCAAATTTTCCAAAAATATAAAATGAGGGTAGCAGATAGTAAGAAACCCTTAAAATGCTAGACAGATGGAATTTTTGCCGACGAAAGATAAATGTAATTAAGATGCATCCAAAAATAGACGATCGTCTCAAGAATTGTTTAAAGTAAATTAAAAAAATTAAAGTTGAAGTGGTGTGGTTTGTGTCCGAGTGATAAATTATTATTAAGATTGAATGAAATTTTCCAATTTAGATCAAAACCTCCAAATCAGTTACTTCAACCGAAAAGAAACTAAAAAACAAAAGATCAAAAGATCTTGGGTGGAAATAACGAAAATTCAAACTTGGATGAGCATCCCATAAGGAACACAAAAGATCAAAGCGAAAAGAGAAATGATTAAACGATGTTTCGCCCTGGGTAACCTGATGAGTGCGCTCATCAGTAGTTTCACTGGTCACCCTCCACTATACATCATTAAACGCCATCATACACTTTCATTTCCAACTTTGAACCACTTAAAACTAAGTTATTACGTTTAAACGACGTAGGGAAACCCTACATCTAAATGCCTGACGGGCAGCAAACGTCTTCGATTGGTAGCCCAAGCAACAAAAGTAGTCGTGACGCGGTCGCCGTCTCTACGCCGCACAGAGGAACGGCTTCGTATAATATCAGAGACATAGACCAAAAAATGTTCAATATATTTTTAAAATTAAATTCACACAATTATTTAGAAAGAAGCCCATTTAGCGCATTTTATTGTAATTTTGGGTGATAGATATCTTAAGGTGTTAAATTTTGGCTACAAGTGTGTCTATTTACAAATTTTACAACTATTTAAATGATATGCCAATGTAAAGTAAATATTAAAAAAATCTAGTAGAAAATGTTGACTTTAGTAAATATTTTTGTTATATGATTGTCTAATACTGATTAATAGTTTTTTGACATTTTTACACAATTCGTCTTTTTTATCAGAAATATAATAAAAAAAGGAACAAATTTGGTAAAAATATATCAACATCTAAGTTTCTGTATTTACAAAATTTGATATTCGATAGGATTCGCTTTACCAGTAATCTCAATATAATTGCTGGAGTATTACTATCACGAAAATATAACATTTATCTGCTACGATCTGCTACCAAGATGGCTATGGAAGTTGAGCGTATGGGCAAAGCGTTATTTTTGCAGTTCATTATAAAAAGCCCATTCGAGTTGTCAAAAAATTAAAAAATGTGTTTTTATAATAAAATTAAAAGCTCCTTCTTTCCAAAAAATTTAAGACGAAAAATTTAGGTGACATTTAAGCAAAGTTAGCATATAAAAAAATAGGTTTTTGTAAAACGCACTATATTTTGGGTTGCCCTGTATATGGTTTAAATCATGTTAAGTAACTATTTTTTTTAATTTAAGACGTTGCTCTTTGTACAATATAACTGTGTATAAAACTCATTCCTAGCTTTTCCAGATTAAAAATTTCAAGTAAAAAACCAACCTCATGTCCCTCTGTTCCCGTAAGGTCGTTCAGCTGTGCGCCGCCCTATCCCTAGGAGAGTTGTGACGTCATATCACGGCTACGGTTTTACTACTACTGTACCTCGAGGTATTCACCGTTTTTGGGAATTCTTTGGGACGGTTATACAACTACTCTCGCGCGGCGTCGCGCATCCAGTTGACCGTAAAGTAGCGATAACTCTTGGGCAACGTTGTTCCACTATGCACATTTATTTCTTACTGCGTGGTAGATAGGCGACCATGTAGACTCCATAACTTTGTAGTTTTGTATTGAATAGCCCAATGAGCATTATCAGAAACCTCTGGTGACAAAAATTTATATAATTATTATAAAGAGGGTTCCATTAATGCCCTAGGATATTTAGAGGTTTCCTACAGGAATTGAGTTTGTATATTTGTTTTATTAAAGGTTCTAAATTGATGGTACCCTAAGGTAACATAAAACTGGTGTTAACAATATTTCCACAGACATCTTTATAAAAATTAAAGTCATCTGTAACAAATGTTATATAAATTGGTGTTAACAATGTTTCCACCAACATATTTATAAAAATATAAGTCATCAGTGACAAAAGTTATATAAATTGGTTTTTGAAATCTTTCTGTTAACCCATCTATAAAACCGTAAGTAACTATCAATTAAAGATATATAGATTGGTTTTTAAAATGTTGCTATCAACTCACTTATAAAAACTTAATTTACCAACAACAAAGAGACACTTATAAAAACTTGGGAACTCACACACAATAGGTAATTATATAAATTGCTGCCTGTAATATTCTTATGAACTCATTCATAAACCTTTTTTGCCCATTCTTTCTATAATGTTTTTATTAATTTCTTTGTATAGTGGTTATAATACCACTGTTTTTACAACAAAAAAACAATTTTAATTTATAACAAAACAAACAAGATTTTTTAGGTTAATTTTGTGACATCAAAAGGCTCGTTTTTGCGACTTTAAAAGGTGCGTTTTTGCGACATCAAAAGGCGCATTTTTGCGAGATATCATTCCATCATTATCTGGTTTTAATTACATCAATCTGAGAGAGATAAGAGATCCAAATCTTGAGATAGTTTTCGATGACAGATATCGGGATCGAATGCATTCTACACCCGATTCCGACCAGCGTTTCCCATGCGCGGCCACCCTGACTCAAAAAACTCATCACGTGAACCAACATGAACTTGTATAGGCAAATCTCGCTTAGACTACGTGATCCGTGTTTTGATTCGGAGAGCCCACGCATAAGAAACCCATAGATGGGAACCGGGTTTTAGAAAAAGAACAATATAGTAACCGTGTTAAGTTCGCAAAAATGCACCGTGAAACTTCGAGTGAATACAGTGCGTACGGCTGGTCGGCGGCAATTGTGAATACATCACCTTACGACGCGACGGAACGCAGCCTCAAGGTCCGTTTCTGCGAGTTACTATTATCCTCTTTTTTCTAAATGCATTCGTCTGAGAGAGATCCAGCATACCAGGGAAATACCTGCCTGTACACCCTTCGACCCCGCAATCTAACTATCTTCTTGAGATAGTTACCTCTGACAGTTATGCGGGGTTGAAGGGTGTGCAGGCGGGTATTTTTCCTGGTATGTGTAGTATGCTGGATCTCTCTCAGACGAATACATTTAGGAAAAGAGAACAATGGTAACTATGTTAAGCTCGCAGAAACGGACCTTCAGTGTTCAACACTGCGCCATCTGCAGCCTTTTGGTCCAACTAGTATCATGTTTTAAAACGTTGATAAAATAGTGTTGAAAGAGGTAAACAGTGGTATAATTGTATTGTTTTTTTTTATAGAATTGTCGTAAATTTTCGCCATTTTGGATTCCAACAATAGGTTTTTGACCAAAATAAAAACGTTATTTATGGGGTTTCAACATGTGTTTTAATCGAAATATGGCTTGTTTAGGGTTAAAAACAAAATACAAAATTCAATATTTCTCCCAGAAAGCCAAAAACATATGTGAAAAAAAAGTATTATTTAAATGATTTTTTTTCTCCGTTTTCTCAAATATTTTTGGAGCCCATGAAAATTTTGTGAGTGTATTCGAAAAGTATACAGTACACACGGGACCGCAGCTGATTATCAGAGTAGGATGACTGGGAAGACAGCTTTTATTTAACCTATGGTATATAAATATTCATATTCCTGCTTCAACTTATCTCACTTCCATTTTAATTTATTTTAGAAGATTGATAAACACCATTTTATAAATTTTTTATTTTAAAAAGAAAAAGAATAATACATAACACGCAAAGCGAAGAAAGATGGAAAATTTATATTTCTAAATCGATAAAAACCTTTAATTTGTTATGTAGTGTTGTTAAAACAGTTGTAAAACCTTTTTATAATAATATCTAGACTTGAGGGTTCATAAGGAATTTTTATAACATCTATATGTTGTGTTTCTATCCATTACTATGTATCATAAATTTTTATAAGCTGGTGTTGGTCAGTTGTTTTTCAAGTCTTTTTTACTCATTTAAAAGATATATTAGAGTTATAAAATTATCACCAACACTAAATAATATAACTTTTGGTTATTTTATGAAGGTTTTATATTATTTGCTGTAACTTCTATATAGACAAAAATGCTCATTGCAACCAAATTAATATCAGTAGAGTCGTTACCTCGTAAAAGTAATATTAAAGAAATTAAATGTGACTGCTATGAAGTAAACATCGGAACTATAAAGTTTTTTCGTCCTTCGAGTAGTGGTATATAGTGGAATATATTACTTTCGCGTATAACTTTACATTTTTACATTACATATAGTTGACAATGGCACCGGTGAAATTGACTATAATTGTTGCTTGGGGGGGAGGGTGGGGGCGTTATGTTTTAGAAAAAAAAACGCGTTTTTTAATTTTTACTTCTTTGTAATTTCAGGTATCTTGCAGTTCGGACATGAGCATAAAACTGTGGGACTTCACGCAAACATTTGAATGTATCCGGACCATGCTGGGACACGATCACAACATCTCCAGCGTGGCTTTCATGCCGGCCGGCGATTTCGTCGTGTCCTCTAGTAGGGACAAGACCATCAAAATGTGGGAGGTGGCCACCGGGTATTGCGTTAAAACGTACACCGGACACAGAGAATGGGTGTGTATTTTGTAGTTAGTATTATTGGTTTTGAGAGTCCATAATTTTCAATGTTACGGTTTTTGTAATTGTAAATAAAACTTCCAGATCCCTGTCAGATAACTTATAAATCTAAATAGAGAGGAGACCTAATGGTAAATTTCCGACCCCGCTCAACTGACTTGAAAACCAAGTGCGGCAGCTATCGGTTTTTTTAGTTCTTGGCTTGGAAACTTGGTGCGACACTTTCGCTTTCGTTCTTGCTTATTTTTATCGATCAAAAGCAGTGGCGGCTCACAGGAAAATCGTATTCTTTTGGACGAGTTCCGTGTTGGGAACTATCAATAATATCGATCGCCCGCATTGCGCTGCAGACAACAGACCCTTGCCGGTACAGTCACAGGTGGCGGATACAGAGGGAGGCGATCGACCCCCTCTCCGACGAAATTACCTACCAACTTCCCCAAAAATGTTGCCCTGCGGTGGCAGTTTTTTTCTTTTAATTTAAATTAAACATTACTCTTGCAAGGTTTCGTCTTCGGCGGTCAAATTTTTAAAAAAAGTCAAAATCAGTTTCTGAAAAAAATTTCTTTGTCTCCCCCTTTCCTTCATGATGGCAATTGACACGGTTACGTCACAACCGCCTCTTTTGAATTAGGAGAACAGAACCACTGAACAAATAACCAAGGAGATTTATCATATAAGACCATCAGTTTTCAAATACCTTCTCACCCATTCTGATCTCCTATGCCCGTGTGCACGGGTACGGCTTGACATGTAAGTGGCACTTAAGCTGTAGTTAAGATAAGCCATAGAATTACTTCGGCTTAAGCGCATTTTTGGGTTATGTGAGGTATTTTTTGTATAATGTTATTATACAAAATCCATTAATTTTATGACTTTATAAAATTGTTTCGTTGTCTGAAAATCTTTCTGTGATCTGGTAGTCTGTGCTTAAAATGGAACTTCTTCGAGATGAAGAAGAATTAGACTTTGTAATTAACGGAATACCAAGAAGGATTTTTCAAAGAATGGATTACTTCAACACTTTTTAAAAAAGGTTTAGAATGCCCAAAAAAAAATTATGTTTTTAAAACTTTGCACAATACTTAAAAGCAAATGTTTTTCGCTAAGTGAATAATTCACCTTTTTTTCGCAAGTTCGTTGCAAAGAAACTCAAAAAGGGGTTGGGTTGATTGGTGTGATTATTAATAAATGGTCAGATTTTACAGTGCGCCAATTATAGTAGTTTTATTTGCCTCTTCCTCCATATCATCATAAATCACCAATCAAATTTGTTTTTTTTTAAATAACCTCAAATTTTATGTTGATTTTTGACAGCTGACAAGTAAAAATCATGGTCACCTCATAAAACACAAAATAATGCAAATAACTGCCACGTTGCCAATAATTTTCTCACTTTTTCCAAGTGGAACCTTTTCGAAACTTGCAAACCAGGTAAATCTCAAGGGTCACCCTCAGTTCAAGCGGCAGTTGAACAAGTGTAGGTGGCAAGGGGAAGTTGTGCACAGGAGCACTAATCATGTATTTTTAAATTAATAAAATTTGGTACGGAAGCAATGTTTGCAAATGTTTGTTTTTTATAGCAAAATTGAAGTAACCTTAGATTGCTAAATATTTAAAAAATAAATAAAAATACCTATTCTTTACCGGAGAAACCCTAAATTATATACTCTCTGATTTTTCCTAAATTATTACAGGTAATAAAGGCTTGAAAAATATATACAATAAAAACTTTCTGCCAGCTCCCTTAGCAACAAGTTCATATAAGTATGTACGCCAGTGATAAATCGATATTCATTCAACGCGCGGGATTATTGCCGTTTTAATTTTAAATAAATGTTACCCTGGTTCATCCTGGCGCATTCAGCTAATAATCAAATACTCGCTGTGAATCGCATTGGCTTGCTAGTCGGATATTACCATTATGTGTCCTCTCTATTTAGATTTATATGCTCTCTGTCCCTGTCTATTCTGAGGAGAATGTTCTACCATTATCAAACCTTAAATAAGACCTTACTTTTCTTGTTTGCAGGTAAGAATGGTACGACCGTCTCCGGACGGTACCCTTCTCGCCAGTTGTTCCAACGACCAGTCGGTGAGGATTTGGGTGGCGGCGTCCAAAGAGTGCCGCAGCGAGCTGAGGGCGCACGACCACGTGGTCGAGTGCATCGCCTGGGCGCCGGACACCGCCGCCAATGCTATAAACGAGGCGGCGGGCGCAGACAACAAAAAGGGTGCTCATATGGGGCCGTTTCTGGCCAGCGGATCGAGGGATAAGACTATCAGGTGAGTAAGGGGTGTACGAGAAAAAGGTTTTGTATTTTTGAAAGTGACTGATCTACTAAGCCAATTTTGGTACTTTTCTGAATCATTTTAGAGTCACTATACCGACAATTGTTGTAATAGTAGTTTACATAACAAGCATGTTATGATAAAATGCATCATAAATATCAGAAATTATTAAAAACATCAAACACGAATACAATTATGGTATTGTTTTGTCCAAAATGAGCTTTAAGAATAATTTTTTATAATAAAATGTTGAATAATTTTAAAAAATTGTTTTATTCATTAGTATATTAGCACAGATCACCCTGTTCAGTACTCTGTGATATTAGTTTTTTAGTAAAGTGTCGCCAGTCTTCTTATGTCTGTGTTTACAATGTCAAAAGATTTAACATGTAATTCGAAAACGTCAGTCAGTTACAATAAGCAACGCAAAAGATATTTACATACCAAAGTTCCTACACATCCTGGAATATCTGCAATTTTATAAAATTAAACTCCAGGTCTAGAATTTCAGTTTTGTGAATTGTCCTGGAATTTTTTTAAGCTTTGGTGGTTATATTCAAAGGTGGCTGATGGATGGTGAATTGATCATTAAGCTAATTTTGGTATTTTTTTTAATCTTTTTGAGTACTAGACAAACTACCGTAGTCTATTCTTGTTTAGCGACAATTGTTGTATAAGATATATACATACCAAAGTTCGCACACGTCCTGGAAGACGTGGAATTTTATAAAATTAAATTCCAGGCCTAGAATATACCTGAAGTTGCAGAAAAAAATTAGTTTTTCTGGAGTTTTGTGTAGGGTCCTGGAATTTTTTTAAGCTTTGCTGGTTATGTTAAAAAGTGGCTGATGGATTAATCTTTTGGAATGTTTTGTATAATTATGGCAACAAGTTTTAAGACTAGATCTCTCTTTTAAGGCCACTGTTTTAAAGATATTCCAGTCAAACTCAGTTGATATGTTGTTTTTTAAAGTATTTTATTTTACACAATCATTTTTTTATAGACGTAATCTAAAGAGAATGAGTTACAGAAACGATCTCAGACCATTTTTGTTTAACAACACTGCCTTTAATATAACAGGGTTCCCACCAACCTGGAGAAACCTGGAATATCCTAGAATGCCCTGGAATAAAAAACAGCGTCCTGGAGGTCCTGGACTTTCCAAGTAGAACCTGGAGATTCTTAAACTTCTATTTTTTACACCTCTTTTCTTAGAAAATGTTTAAAAAAATCAATAAAACAATATAAAACGTGATCAAAAAATAGATTCTCTAAAAATAAAATATTTGCCTTGTTTCTGCCTAAAATAATCACAAGTCTTATGTTTTGTTTTCTCATTAGCCGCGTTTTCGCGCATAACAGAAAAGAGAAGAGCAACTATAACATAACCTAGTTTTAGGGTCCGGTAATTCCCCGATTATTCGAATGTATATTTATTGTTTTCAAGTCAAGTCAACACCGGTCTCAACTAAAAAGCCAGTTAACTCATTTTCGTTTTAGTATCCTTTGGCCTATGATCGGCGCCATATTGACACCAAACTGACAGAAAATCCATGTTTTACTTGTCAATTTGGTTATAAAAATGGCTGCCACAATAGGCTAAAGGGCACTGAAGCGGTAGGAGTTAACAGGCTTTTTAGTTGAGTACGGTGTTGGTCAAGTTTTCGCGTCTTTGCTAAGGTAAATGTGCAAATAAGTGTTTAAAATGGTTCCTAGGATATTTTTGGATAAGTGGCTGGAAGACCCTGAATTTGGTGGAATTAATTTGTTCATTAAGTTTTTTAAAAAATTGTTTACGGTATTATAATCATACTAATTAAAAAACTTTATGTTGTAGACGGTTGCGACAAAAAATACTCTGTAAATGTAGCTGTTTTTATGTTTCTTTTTACATCATTATATATTTTTTATTTTTCAGTTGATAATAATTAAAATTTTATGGTCGCCTAAAAACTGATTCTTTATTGTAAAAAAATGTCCTGGAGTTTTTTTTCAGAATCTTGGTGGGAAACCTGTATAATCACAGTTAAAATCAATCAATGTTTTTTTTTTAATTTGGTTTACTGTGTTACTATCTTTTGGCTAAAAAATACCTTCCCTAACCTCAGAATCTTTAAAAAAAAAAAGGATCATCTGGGATGGAAAGTCATTGGGGGCGGAGAAAATCCTTTTTTTTTAAAGAGGTATCCTTTGTTTCCAAAAGTACCTAATTATGTTACCTTTTTCTCTTAACATATTTTAAATGAAATGACAAACTAAATGTGAATAATTTTGATAGCAAATTTTTAGAAAAAATAAATAAACATGAGCTGTTTTGTGTCAAATTATAATTTCCAAGAAAAATGTAATAATTTTCTATATATAAATTTCTCAACCCTCAAAAATGTTTTTTCGATAATTATTTTAAATGTATTGCCCATTGAGTTTTCGGGAACGCCGAGTTGATATAATCTTAACAGTGACGTTTGTTTGACAGGATATGGGACGTGGGGGCCGGCATAGCCCTCTTCGTCCTGAACGGGCACGACAACTGGGTGCGGGGCGTGGTCTTCCACCCGGGCGGCAAGTTCCTAATATCGGCCAGCGACGACAAAACCCTGCGAGTTTGGGACCTGAGGCATAAGCGATCGATGAAGACGTTGGAGGCTCACAAACATTTTTGCACGTCTGTAGGTAAGTGTGTCACACTCGCTACATATTTAACACACTTTCAAGTTGGTAGTCTTGTTTAAAAAAAAAACGCATACATGCATTTTCCCCTACATCTTAAACTTTGACCACTACAATAAAAAAAAATGCCTTAATTTAAAACATAACCTTATTACTTGTTTCTAAAATCGATGTTTTCATCTCGGATATAATTATTTATTGATACCAAAAATGACCCTTTAAATAGCAAATAAATATATTTAAACACAACGTTTATTGCAAAAGAGTAAGTATCACTCGAGTTATAGAAGACGGCCACTCATTTTGGGGTTGATAAATTGACGATAATAAAATGAAAAAAGCGATGGATTCAAAATACACACAGATTAGAAACAAGTAAATAATAAATATTATTCTTTGGGCATTGAAAAACCTAAATTTTCCAAAGTGTGATAAATTTCATCGTTTACCTCTTCAGCATTTTTTGTTCTCCAGTTTCTCTAATAAATAATTTTGACAAGTCAGCCCCATATATTTTCTGTTGAGTTGAGATCAGAGCTGTTGGATGGCAAAAGAAGAGTTTCAATATTATTGTTTTCAAACCACTGGCGAACAACATTAGCCGTGTTCACGGGACAGTTGTCCTGCTGGTAAACGAAGTCGTTTTTCGTAAAACATCTGCACAGATGGCAACATAACATCCTCAAGAATCTCAACATATCTTTGACTGTTGAATCTTCTTTCGATTTGCAAAAACATACCCAAACCTCTAGCGCTAAACCAGCCTCACATATTTACTGAAAAATGTCCAGCTTTCTTAATTTGGTGGACAATACACTAAAATTCTTCTGCTGCTCGAAGATGACTAAAATATCTTTTCATCTATGAAGACTACTCTCTCCCAGAAGTCATCATCATGAAGAACATTATTTAATGCAAAAATAACCATGGCCTGTTTTTGTCCTTCCGTTAAAAAAGATTTTTTTGCAACAACTCGACAGGAAATTTCAGATTTTTTAATCCTTCCGTTAATAGTTGAGATGGAACCTGGGAACGTCGTTACATTAGATGCTTCAACGGATGTGGCAAAAGGATTTTGTCTGAGGTGGTCGATAAGCCTTTCATCTTGTATCTCAGAACTTACAGGCTTTCGTCCTGATCCATTTTTTCTATTCATCGAATCATTTTGCCTCACATATATTAACATAATATTTTAAGGTCGTAGTTACAATCTGGGGAATTGTTTTTAGCAACACTGTACAGGAATTCAATTTAACTATGTCGACCTGATTTTTTTACAAAATTTTACGTCTTTACGACTTTATTTATGTTTATCCACAGTGGGACATCAGGGATTTTTTAGCACCTGGTCAAAAATTTGGGGTTAGGTTACTTATTTTGACTTCGCGTTCTGCGAAATGGTTAAATCAAAATAAAAACAAAATTATGTGGGGTTACGGGCGCCGAATGTTTCTATGCTAATTCCTAGTTATCCCAGCGAGCCAGTAAAGTTCTCTTGGTTCTGGGGGTAATGCCCGCACATGCGGAGTAGTTTCATATTTGTTTTAGAACAATGTTATCGAAAACACATTTTTAAAAGATAAAATAACCTCGAATGGTTTTCTGTCAGAAAACGTAAAAATACTCTTCTGTCCCACTGCGCCCCGATTTAAAGTTTGTTGACAAAACACCTGCACCATGGAATCGTATACATTCTGCGATCTATCGGCCAACACTTGAACTGCGTGTTTCTCCCAAATTCAATGAAGTGTAAATGTTTATGATTGATTGATCGGTTTTCTTTTCCGGAGTGCACAGGAGGAAATTGTGAGTATTTCTCTATTTTTTTTTGTAAATCGGGTTTGTTCTAAACCGCAATTATTTTGAGGCTTTTGGGATAGATGACAGCACCAGAGCTTTTATTTTGAAGAAAAAATAATTGAGAATTTTGAAAAATTCTTCAGATATTTTTATTAAGCATTTAAAAATGATCACCGCTGCAAAATTTCAGCTAATTCTGATGTTTAGTTTTCCCTGTTCACTCTGGCAAAAGATCAAAAAATTAAAGAAGAAGGCGTTGCCAGTTGTACTTTTTTTTACTTAAAATCTGGGGAGAAACTAGCCTTAATGTACTTATGCCATAAAAAATAAAAAAGACTTTAGCTGAATCATATTTACTGGCTTACAGTTTTTTAAATGCACTAGGGTTTTCGGAAATTAAAAATTGATATGATTTGAAAGACACCAGTAGAAAAATGCATGAAAACTTCAAAAATCTTTTTCTTTGGCAATTGGCAACGCTACTTCTGTCGATGTGACGTGTCCCAAGCAACAAAATCAGTCGCGACGTGGTGGCCGTCTCCACGCCCTATCCCTAAAAGTTGTGGGACGGTTATACAACTACATCGCGACGGTAAAGATTACTCTTGATATAGGAATTATGTCGTCGCGGGTAGTAAACGGGCACGTTATCCCGACGTCCTGTTTACCACATAAAGTAGTATTTCTGACTTTTTAGGGTTTTTATAGGTTTTCTCTTTCTCACATTATTAATTGAAAATATGTTGATCTTTTTCTGAACTATATCAGGACACGCCCATAAAATATGTGAAGACGTGACAGAAAAGGGTCATTCCATATCAAATCAACCAAAAAATCACAAAAATTTTACGCGACCAATTCCAATTTTGATGATTTTTGGTATATATTTTCTTCTTACCATAAAAGTTGAAAATGCAAATTTTTAGATTTTTTTGATTCGTAGTTTTTTTTTTTTAATTTTTCAAAATAAAAAAGTCAGCATTTTGACCTTAACAAGAATGTACAAAACTAGCAATATCTCGAGAACCACTTACACTAGGAAAGTAATAAATGGCTCATTTTAAAGTCATTTTGAAGCTCTTTTTTATGAAATATCACAACATAATTTTAACAAAAAAAAAATTGAAAATAAAAAATTGAAAAAAAAAATTGAAAAATTCAAAAAGGCCATTTTTAATTTTTTTGAAAAAAATATATAATTTTGGTCAAAGTGTTACTTAATTATCCACAAAATTTTATGATGGAGAAATGATGGGTTCAATGTCAAAAAAAATATCAAACATATTAAGTACATTAAAAATCATGCATTTAAAAAAATAAACATATTTTAGGAGCACCAATAGTGCACTGGATATTAAAATAAATAAATTTGTTGGATGGATACAGGTTTTAAAAAATACCCAGAGGCTTTATCTACAAATTATTTTATTTTAAACTCGCAAAAGAAATAAACAAACTTTTCTACTTCGTTGATAAAAATTAGACAGAAAACACTAAGACTAACTATATACCTTAAATTTATTTTTTTAACTTTTAAGAATTTCTGATGAATCTGACATTTCTTTTTTGCTGACATTGTAAGTTCTGCCAGTAGCAGTGTTGGGTTCAACTTTTTTTATAAGACTTTCTGGTTTAATAATTAAAATATCTTGAGGTGTTGGGTCAAAAAATGATGAGGCAGGTCCTGTGGTGGATGAAGAAAGCTTACTAAAGCCAGCCACCAAGCACTGTCATATTCTACAGTGACAAACCCTGACTCGATATTTTGCAAAATAATGCTTCCACCTTTAAAAAGATTATGTGTTTTGACCTCTAAGCATGTAGAAAACTGTTTTGCCAAAAACGTGCTTTCTGTAAGAGGAATTACAGCATAAATTTTTTGTGTCCCCGGTATTGTTAAGACTTCCGCAAATCTTTTATTCAAAATTATTTCATGATTTGTATAATCTGCTTCTGTGCAATATTTAAAATCAATGCCAGATATGTTTTCTTCACACCAAGTAAACAATTGTAGAGGTGTCATTATTTGATTGTCATAGGGCCTCTGCAAACTGGCTTTGGCAGCAAGTCTTTTAACAGTTCCTCCCAAGCCATCGCAGGCACTTTTGCCATGCGAGGTGGCAAAATAATGCCACTCTGCTTCAACACCAAAATCTTTTTTATGCAGGCATATATTCAGAAAATTCTTTTTGTTTTTGTACTGCGCAGCACATCCATCCGAAAAATAAAAAATTTTGTTAAGTCCTGGTATTTTGATTTTTAAATCAGGCATTAATTTTTTTAAAAATAAATGAAATGCAATTGTATTATGTGTCAAGCTTTCCGAAATAAACACATAATTCAGGTTGTGCAGTTTACCATCACTTAGAAAATAAATGGCAAAAGGGTGGAGGGTTGCCTGGCTGTTATTCCAATGATAAGACTGGACTTCATCTTGCATAACAAAGGAATAATTTTCCGCAAAGTCGCAAGTGATCAAAGACTCTCCAGGTTTAAGGTTAATTTTTATTTCATTGTATCTATCTTTTTGCATTTTTGCAATAAAAGAATGTGATTTAAGTTTTACAAGATCATCAGTAAATTCCTGGACAAAATCATCACTTTTCTTAACAACGGTTTCCATAGTACACCTATCTACTGAGACCCACTTTTTAAATGAGACCTCATCAATTAATTCTTCCTCAAATTTTTCTATTAACGTATTTTTAAACTGTTCTACTCCAGGACATTGCTTGCATCTATTGCTTAAAAAACAGTCCACTGAAGGTGGATTACACATTAGTTTATAAAGACAATCATGATAAGATATTGCAAGAGGCCTGTTATTTTCATCATATAGCTTATTTAATTTGGAGCCATTGAGCATTAGTTTTATATTTTGATGTATAGTACATACACATACAGTATGAGTCCCACTTTTTCCTGCCAGTATACAGTTTTTGGGTCGCAGTTCACAAAATTTTGAAAACCCAATTTTTTCATTGGGGTACTCAGTTTTAAACAATGCATAAATTTCTTTTAAATTAGCTAAGACTAATTTTTTTTGTACATATTCTTTTTCAGCTCCATATTTTCTGATAACAACATAATCTTTTTTACCTGGCATGGTCCTGCTAATGTCATCCCTTTGGTAAAAATCTACCACTATTTGGGCCACTCTATCACTAAGGGTCTTTCCCGGTTTGGGGTTAGGAGAACATAATATCCCATTGTCCTTAACTAACTGTTTTACAGCTCTGGCCAAATATTGAGAAACTCCAAATTCTTCTTCAATCTTCTTTCTACTCCAACTTTGAGGTAAACATGATAAAATTAGTATTTTCTCACTCCTCTTTTCGGTTTTTAAAAATTTGTCCTTTAACTGCTTAATCATTTCACTTTCGTCACTCTGGCATTCCTTTACTAGCGTTGAATCTGATTCCTTTGTAAATGCTTTCGCAATTGTATGCTGTACAATATCAATTTTTTCTTTGTATACATTTTTTCTTTTAATCGGCGACACACCAAGAAGCTCCAATGACTTGTTTAAAAGAGTAAATGATTCAGCAGGATCTTGAAAATCTGGATCATTTTCTGAAACTTGACTGGGTCTAAAAAAATTTTAAAAGTTAGTTTTTTATAAGAACTTAAAAAGGGGGTAACAGCTGACCCAAAATGTGTACATAATGCCAAGAAATTTGTACATAATGTCTGTATTCTCAAAATGCCATGCAAAATAATGCCATGAGATTTTTCCACTCCGTACTTGACGCAATTGGTTTAGTTTATTAATTTTATATTAAAAAATACTATTTGTTACTTACCCTGCCTCATCTTCTTCAGATGCCTTAAACTCCTTTGAAAGCTTTAGTCTACAACCATCACAGATTTTCATTCCCATTTTGACATTTTTGTAACTGCACATCCACTTGGTCACATTTCTTAATTTCCCAAAATGCTTGATTTTTAACTCTAGTGGATCACAGCACTTTACTTTATATTTAGTCCATCCACTTGCCTCACCCATAGTTGAAACTTTTAAAATTACACAGAGATGACTTCTGATAAACCTTCAGTCGAACTATTATGTATCGATTATTTGGAGCTGTATCAGGAAGATACTTGCCAAAAATTTAAAATCAATTTATGCAGGAATTTTCATGTCAGCAAATCCCCACAATGTACCTAAACAGACCAATAAAATGAAGGAGGTGTGTCCTTAATGTTAAACAGGAATAAACAGGCAGTATTTCACAAAAGTATTGGCAGGTTTATACAGGCATATTTTCCTAAGAATTGGAACATCCAATAGTACGTCTCCGGTGGAAAAGAGGTTTTGTAAGTAAATATTACAATGGGGGGCAATGTTAATCTGATTACTGATACAGAATGAAACGTAGGATATAATTTTTTATTAAATAAAATATTGTTAAATATTTTTATAATATCGCTTTAAACCCCATTATATTCTTCTAATTACCAAAATGCATTGTCTATTTATAGGCGATTTTTCATGCATGTGACATTTTTAATAAATTTTTTCACATTGAACCCATGATTTGTCCATCTCAAAATTTTGTGAATAGTTTAATAACACTTTAAAGAAAATAATATAATTTTTTGAAAAAAATTAAAAATGGCCTTTTTGAAATTTTTCAAAAAAAAAATCAAAAATTTTTTTTTTTATTTTTTTTTTCAATATATGTTATGCAATATTCTCATATGAAAGGTCTTTATAAGAGCTTTAAAATGAACCTTCACCTACTTTTCTATTATAAGTGGTTCTTTGGATATTCCTAATTTTGTGCGCACATGTTAAGGACAAATAAGTGACTTTTTCGATTTTCAAAAATTAATTCAAAATAAACAACTGGTCAAAAAAGTCGGAAATTTTGGATTTTCCAGTTTTTTGGTAGGAAAAACATGTATACTAAAAATCATCAACATCGGAGATGGTGTGGTAAAATACCCTGGTTGACTTGATATGGACTGACCCAAAACAAAAATATTATCTATATCATAACCTATAGCTACTAATTACTATTTTATTAAACACTCTTCTGAAGTCACAGCATCTTAAATTTATAAACGCATAGTAATTTCCTGATTAAAAATGCTTATTTTTTTTTATAAAAAAACCGCGCGCCCCCCCAGTTTTGACCTAGTTTTATCTAAAATGTCGATAAAAAATCGTAATTATTTGAGGTTAGGATTTCCAAATTAAATGTATTTCCAGTTTTAATATGTTTTATTAATTGAATATTAATATTTTAACTTTTATTGATACATGCAACTACTAATCAATGATTTAATGAGGTATTTTTAAATTTTGATTTGAATTCCATGCTTAGTAGAAGTAAATGACATGACGGCGTCGCGCATCCAGTTGACGGTGCATTAATTTACTATGTCAGTAAAGTAGCGATAACTCGTAGGTAACGTTTTTACACTATATGCACATTTATTTCTTACGACTGCGTGCTAGATAGGCGATCGTGTAGACTCCATAACTTTGTAGTTTTGTATTGAGTAGAGTAGAGTCGTTACCTCGTAAAAGTAATATTAAAGAAATTAAATGTGACAACTATGAAGTAAACCCCGCGCTGTAAAGTTTTTTCGTGGTTCTAGTAATGGTATTTAGTGGAATATATTACTTTCGCGTATAACTTTATATTTTGACGACAGTGTGGTAATTTTTTAACAGTAATAGTGACCACACTAAGTGAAGATAATGAGATTTTTCCTATAAATAGTTTTTTGTAGGAACTATTACTACGCTTTAACCCTTTTTTGGTGGCAATGACAATTGCACCAGTGAAATTGACTATAATTGTTGCTTGGGGTCGCCATTTTTGTCTGGAATCGACTTCACCGTGTAATAAACCGATTTTTCTTTATTTGCAGATTTTCACAGAAGTCAACCGTACGTCATTTCAGGTAGTGTAGACCAAACCGTAAAAGTATGGGAGTGTCGTTAAGTTGAAATTGAAAAAAAAAATAATTTAGATCAATTCATTTAAAAACCAAAAACGAAAGGAAAAAATCCAGCCAGAATAGGCAAGTATCGTTCTGAAATGTATGGTTTTGTTTTTTAAAGTCGAAAAGAGTAAAAAAATTCCGACAGGTTTTTTTCCAATATAATTATTTTTGGTAATTTTAAAATTTGATTAGGAGGGAAAATTTGTTTTGTTTTATTTAATCAGAAGCATTATTATGGTGATAATACTTTGTTTCTGAGTAAAAAAACGTTTTTTACACCTTCAAGACATCCTAAAGTAATTTTTGAACACCCATTTAATTTAAGAAAAAATAACTTATTCTATTTTTTGTTACGTTTCTTTATAATATTATATAGCCGTGCTCTTTCATGATCTGCAGATGTTTTTTTATATAATCGAAACTTTAAAATTATCGGACAGATCAAGGGAATTTAACTTTTCCCAGGAGTGACTATTTTTTTTATTTCTTCGCACTTTGTATGACCTAAAAATAACGTCATCATATGTAATCTCGACTTGTACAACAAGTGTCTGGGAAGATAACTGTGTACAGTTTAAGTTTTCCAATTTTTTTATGAATTAAAGAATATATTTAAAAGAAAAACATTAAGAAAAGCGAGAAATATTAAAATACGCCTTAGAAATGTGTTGACCTGGTTTGAGGTTATGATAATTGCCAAGATTTTTGTGAGAGATTGGTCACTCCTCAAAAAAGTTTTAGCCTTCTTGGGATGTATATTTTTTTTTATTATTTCTATGTGATATTATTTAGAAAGATCACTTGAGAGTGCGATTTTTTTTTATTATAATATAAGGTTATATAGACGCTTCCGAATATAGCAAATGCAGCAGTAACGTAATATAGTATCTAGTATTTATTGATAGCTTTTTCCAAAAAAGAGAATCCTCTTCCTAAAATGCAAATTTTTGTTTCTACAGTTGTCTCATATCTCACATCCCTTCCTTTATCTATCCTTTGCAATATTACATAAAAAATTCTCACGTTAACAATAACTAAAAAACTATTGAACGAAATAAAGGAACACGGATTTTTTTTTTGGGAAAAAAGCATAATTTTCGTTCTTGCTTAGTGTAGATGTTTTCTTTTGGACTACTTCTTCAACATTTAAAAATTCCAACACTTCAAAAAAATAAGGTCATTGTTAACCGTTTTTATCATACTATCTAACTTTTTTTGGTTTTTTTCTTCTTCTAAAATTGAAAAAATGTTTCAAATGTCAACATCCCTTTTTTGGCAACAAAAAGTGACCTTAGCACTTGTTGAAGGCTCTTTGTTTACTTCTTATCTCATTAAAATCAGCAATAGTACAGATATTCTTTCGTTCTGAGCTTAGGCGCAACTAGACTCAAAGGGGTAAACTACAAACGCGGATTTGGCCTCAAATCTAGGGGGGGGGTACTCAGATTTAAAATTTGAGAATATTACATTAAAAATGCAATTTTTGAGTCAATTTAACTAAAATCGTGAATGTCAACGTATAGCGCCGCCGACGAAAATTTTAAAGAAAATTTCACTGAAAAATAAGTTTCTTTATTTAAAATTAAACTAAAATTGTAAATATATCGATGGTTTCACAGCGCAGCAGGCGAAAATTTTTAATAAGCACGACAAATGCCATTGTTAACACAAAATTAAACTAATACCGTAAATATCAAAGGTGTTATAGCATCGCAATTTATGACCTACTTTTGATTTTCTAAATATTTTCGTAAAAAATTTAAATCCAGGGGGGGGGGTAATTACTCCCCTACCCCCCTGAAATCCGCGCTTGAATAACTACGTATAATTTTTCCAGTAATAAAAAACAGATAACAAACAAACCATAAACAAAACCTTATAGCTAAATACTTTTTTTTTGAGATCTAAAAAGCTTTCCTTTTATATCGATCAATGTCAATTTCAATATGTCTGTTGATATGCAGCAACGCTAAGCCCGTCATAGTGTTTTTAAGTACTTATATTTTACATCTTCTGAGGCAGGAGAAGCTTCTTTCTGACGAAGCATTACTTACTGACAAACATCCAAGAATGTTATCAACGGAAAAATATCGCCACACTTGTTCATTGCCTCGAAAACGTTATATATGTTTTGATTTAAGCGTTTGCCTACTCCTGACCACTATTGTTGCCAAATACTGACTTCTCCCATGCAATAAAAGTTCAAAAATTTGTTTTGTATCAAGGCTGGTTCATGGTAACATTCCTTTAACTTTTGCTGTAACTTTAACCTTTTCTTTTTCCTTAAGCTGGTTCATGCTACACTGACTGACACTAATGACAGGTGCACTCGCGATTTTGGCCTTTTGTTTACAAAATTTGGGGTTCTTTTTATGCTACAAATTACCCAAAATTACGGAAAAGGAATTTAACCATGAACCAGCCTTTAATAAAATAGTTTATAGTATTTGGAAACGACATTAGACACGTTGTATAAAACTTGGTATGAATATGTTCAGGTCAAAAATACTTGGAGAAATAGTTAAAGAAAAGGTTATTGGTGCAATGCAGATTACGAAAATGTAAGAAATTCTTCATTTAAATTCCCTTAATTTATATGTAAAAAGCATACTAAGTGGGTGTCTCCTTGTCCAAAAAGAGCTTGACTTCAATCACATTGAAATAAGAATTTAAGAGAAGGGAACCCCACTATATAGCACAACCACAATATGGCAACGTTTATTTATAACCATATTAACCATGGCCGTCTTTGGACCTCTCTCAATTTTTTTAAATATGGATTTGAAAAGATGTCGTTAATATCAAATAAATACTCGATACTTTCTCTAATTGTTTTAATTAACTTTTCCAATCAAAATTTTTAAATATTAAAATTATAGCAACGCTAATCATTCGTTTTTATTTCCACAGTTTTTCTTTATATCAAGGCCTTTTGGATGTAGTGCTTTTATTTAGAAGTTACCTTGCTCCCTGGCACCGGAGCCTTACGCTCTTTTTTAAAGACGAACAAATGCGTTTTGGGGCAATATTTCGATTCCGGTCCATCACTGACAAAGTCGTACTGAAAATGTCTGAAATAAGGATACTTTATTCACAAAGTTTCCAGCCACTATCATGTTAAGTAAACTGATAATAGGGGTTTTAATTTTTTTTTGTTTATGGTTGAAATAAAAGTGTAGACAAACCAAGGGAATTTGAAATAAGAAAAAAATTGAAGTTTTACACCTAGAAAATAAAATCAAAATTCAGCGTTTCAGATACCTTAAACAGTGGTTGCCGTATTGTGCAAAATAGCAATTTTCTTTTTATGGAAATCATAGCCAACTCGAGAATACTAGATAAATGAGATTTTGCATACAAGCCTAAAATTTCGTGCATGTTGCAAAATTTCGGCACTCCAGCACTTTTTGTTTGGCCAGGATTTCCAGAATACGATTTGCCCTGGGGGTCCTGGCTCTTAACTGCTAATTATGACGTGCGTTTTTTGGTTAGATATCTTTGGAATTCCAAGTTTGAGAATGGACTTCTTTCCGTCAAATAGCGCAAGCGATATTTAAGAGATTAAGTTCTTACTATCTACGCTAGTAACCAGGCCACGTACAGACATAACCTAAAAATACGAACGATACTTAAACCGTGAATGGTGAGTTGCAATATGTGTTTCGTATCTGGTGAGGTGGGGTTATACTGAAGATCAGTCACTAATGTTTTCATAAATTAAAAATAAAAAATAAGCTTTGACCTACAAATATATAATAATTGTTGAAATCCAGCATAAAAATATAAAATTAAAAACTAACCACAAAAAACAGGTGATTTGCACACTCCTTAGAAGTTATCTTCCACTTATGATATGAGAGGCGAAAAAAAAATAAATTCTGCAAATATGAAAACTAAAATGTTTATTCCATCTTATAAATAGCAAAAAATAAAAAGAATAAAAAATAATCTTAGAAATTGCAACACCTACTTAGACGCAATCTTTGCAAATACGAACTTCACACATATGGCATATAGGAGCCTTACAGCTAAAACAAGCCACCTTCGTTTTTCTATCAGTTGAGCGAGGACTCTTTTTTTCCAAGGCATTCTTAAACTCTTGAGGAATATCTTTTTTCAAGTTGGAGGCTACATTTTGTCTTAGTTGCCTTGGAATTTTGGCGATGGGATAGTCTTCTCTATATATGATCCTGAACAAGCTGCTGTGCCAGAGACTTGACAAAATAATATCTAGTTCTTTGTCGATTTCCAGGTAGAGTATATTATAAACGCGTTCACAGGTGAAATATTCATAATTGTGAAAAAAATCGTAAGAGGTCATCTTCGACTTCTGCGATGTGTAGAATACACTGTATATTTTTCGTATAATGCGTCGACGTCCCCTTTGGTACTCTTATAAAATTCAATAATTTCGGGTTTCCTTTCTCACAGTGTTACTGTAGTGCATTGAAGACATCAAAAGTACTGCCTTGCGTGGTTTTGGTACATAAGACACTAATGTAACTTATCTCCAAATCCAAACAAATAAGAGACTGAAAGTTTAGTTTAAGATGGCAAAAACGCAGCAGGTACCTTTCTCTGATTTTTTTTTACCGTTCCGAAATAAGTAAGGCCTCGTTTCGGTTACAACTTCGATGGACGTAAACTAGTTGTTTGCGTCACAGTACGGTTAGAACCCTCAATACATTTTACGAGACAAATAACTGATTGTGTTGTTTTTTTTTTAATTTCGCCATCACTTCCCGCACCTGTATAGACATATCCATCCAAAAAATAACGCCTGCGTGCATCAGTTAAAGCCTGTATTTTTATGTCATATTTTCGTGGTTTGTGAGGCATGTACATGTACATGCGAAACATATCTTCCCCTAAATGCAATGAGCATTTCATCAATACAAGCATACTGGCCTATGGAAAAATTATTTTTGCTGTTTTGCACAAACTTGTTGTAAACTGATGAAATCGGGGCAAGTCAGTCCGTTTTTTTACGTTGCTCCCTGGTAGTTTGGTCATTAAACCTCAGGGCGGTCAGAAGTACTGAAAATCGCTTTAATGAATGAAAGTCTTCATCATTGGACTTGAATATAGCGGAGTAAAATAACAAACCGATAAATGCTTTGAGTTCAATGATATCTAAACCTTTGAGGTCATTGTCATATTTGGTTCTAATAGTAGCAAATTTTTCATTTGTTCTAAGAACAATCTCTTCTAAAATATCATTAGTTATGATGAGATTCCAAGCACTCGTTTCTAAAAAATATTTTCCAGGAGATTTGGCGGGCCCAATAACACCAGGAAGGTGTGAGATAATATTGTAACTTCTGGTCCTTACATTTGTACCGAGTTTTACCAGTACCTTCTGTTATATTATGCTGCTGATCATCAGTATCATCCTGTCTAGTTGTTGCACTTTTTTGCCCATCATCTGGTGTAGTTTCTACAGGAGTTTTCATGCTTTCCTCCTCCCATTCAATTTCAGAATCAGTTTCGTGTTCGCTGACATAGTCGGGATCATTTTCCGAGTCGCCGTTGCCGCTAAGGTCACTCTCTTCCGCTTCTAAGACACCCTGTGCCCACTGCTCAATACGCGGATCAGTGCTGTCCATTTTTCTAACGTGTGACATTTCCATTTTGCTTTAAAAAAATAAAAATCTAAATCCCACTTAATACTAAAAAACTAACGTAACTAGTGAGGTGGGGTCACAGTGACTCCAAGCGACAGTATTGCCATATAACGCATAAATACTCCGTGATATACGTTCTTGGAACTACGTCGTTTTGAAAATCTGTTAAGGCTCGTAAGACCTCACCAGTTAGGTGTTAAGAAAATTTAAATTAATCTAGATCGTGGGATAAGATATCTTATAGAGCTAGTCGGGACCATCTCTCACTTGGGCAGGTGAAGCTCGAAAGAGCCACGAGTCTATTCAGCTGGTAACACGTGGTAGTTACCATCCCTCTGAGAAGAAGAAAGTTTGAGAATTTTTATATTTCTCCGGTACTAATGGAAAAAACTCTTTAAAAATGTAAAATACAAGAAATTTTTGTCAAATTTTTTACTTTGGTGTATTTTTTCTTACTTACCTGGGCTTAAGAAAACAATAACTGATCTGAGCAAAGTGCGCTCAAAAATGTCTCATCACAACAGCATGCAATCAGTTGATGTGATTTTGATCAGTTTGTGCAGAACGAAAGAATACATATAGCTGTCTACCCTAGATAATTTTGCAAAAATAGCCTTTGAAAAAATGTGTTGCAGAACGAAAAAAAGTTTAAGGGCCGCTTTATCAATAGCAGGTTATCCCCTGAGTTAAGATAAGGCGGTTAAACAATATTCCCTATTTTTGCTTAACTCGTGGCTTAGCCGCTATTGATAAACCGGCCTTACGTAGATTAATTAAAATTACATATAGCACGGGCTTCTTGTACGGCGCAATGTTCTTTCCTAAGCAATTCTTTTTAAAATTTAGTTTTCTGTACAGTTTAAAAATCTATTATTATTTTTTTATTAATTTAACAGTTACTCGTCTTTAGTCGATATATACATATTTTAATTTCACAAATTCGATCCTTTTTTTTTCTTGAGTTTAAAGAAATATATTTTGGTTTTATAAACCTCATAGGCGGGTTCACACAATAAAGTAATGAGTTATTTACTACGTTTATACGCAAATAAAAGCGCTTTTATATAAGGACGGTTTTAAATAAAATCGTTTTCTCCGAGTGTTTATACGACCTTCATTAAATGTGGTTAAATATGTCAGTTTAAAGAAAAAACAGATAAGACAACTTAGTCTTAGTTAACAACAGATTTTTCGAAAAACCAGGGTTGAATAGAGACGTTTTGCACCTGTAATTTTCATGCCTTTTTACTTTATCGCTTATTTTAGGCATGCGCAGTTACGAGGTAATAACGGAATCCCTTACTAACCGATAAAGTTTGACGTTAAGTAGAAAAACATAAAATTTAAATTGATTTTTGAATGCAAATATGTTCTGTATTAATCGTAAAGATAAGTGCCAATTTTATTTAATCACTTTTCTTTAACATTGATTTGCACTGGCAACTATGACAATTGATTCCGATTTGTTTAGCATAACCTCCTTTTTTCTCTGTTGTGTTTTTGAGTTTTTAAAGATTAATAATTAAAATTCACCGTAAAAGACACAAGAATAAGATATTCTAAATAAAAAATATTATTGGGCAAATTCTTTTTGTAAATCTTTGTAATAATAAATACCGTATAAAGTCGGCCATAAACAAATCGAAGGCGGCGTGCAAAAACTAAAAATGCTGTCTTAAAACACGTTATTAAGCTATAAAGTCACCTAATGGGGATTTTTTATACGAGGTGCAAAAGGTCTCTAAGATTTCTTTAGGGTAGATGAAATGTGCTAAAGGGTCTTTAAAGTGTTTATAACGATCCTATAATGGGTTTTAAAGCAATTTAGTGCTTAAAACGGTTTTAGTGCTGTTTATACGACGTTTTTAAACCGTTCTTATATAAAAGCGCTTCAAGAGGCCCGTATAAAATGAACAAAATATGACCAGTAATAAGGTTATAATGACTGCGCTTGCGCACTTTCAATCTCGTCAGGCTATATATTGCATAACGCTATATATTGTGTTAATCCGCCTTGACCGCAAGGTCATTTGCGTTTTGCCGATGACGTTTACAAGGGGCCGTCCATAAATTACGGGCGAGTTTCTAAATTCTTCAGATTTTTTTCACCGATGTCATCGGTGTTTTGATAAATGAAATAGGAAGTTATCAAAACTTTTGATTTTTTTCCAAGTGAGAAATTGTGCTTTTTCGAAAAAATCCCAAGTATTACAAAAAAGGCGAACAATTCTTATCAAGTCGGCAATCTCTATTAAAAAAACATCAAAAAATCTGAAAACAAAATAATAACAACAAAAAACAGCTGATTAAATGGTGAATTGTTTGGAACCCAATGAACATCACCAAGAATCATAGATGAATATACAAACTCGATTATTTTCGTCGGTGAGCTCATCGGTGAATTTACAAACTCGCCCTACGTGACCCTCGAGGGGGGGGGGTTGTTGAAAGTGTGACAAAGTGTTACGAGGGGAGAGGGGGTTTATGGAAGTGTTACGTAATACTTGGTGTTTGTCCATAAGTGATGGTTTTTTCAAAGTTTTGTTAAATTTTGAAATTTATAACCTTTTTTTTTTGAGTCTCAACTTGGTTGTCAATGTTTTTTTTTTTTGGTTGCCAATTTTTTTTTGTCCTTCAGGGGGGGTGGTGTTGGCAAAGTGTTACGTAATTTTAGGGGGGTCCACGGAAGTGTTACAAAGTGTTATATGGGGCGAGGGAGGTTCATCAAAAAAAATGCCAAAAAGGGTGTTACTTAATTTAATTATGGATGGCCCCAAACAATCAGGAAATATCACAACTGAAAAATTGTTTCTTTTTTTTAATATTAAAATTATTAACAATTTGTCTCCATTTATATAAATTGGTTTTAGGCTTCTTTGCATAATATGCACGATAGTATTGTTGATAAATATAGTCGTTACTCGTACTATTTGACATAGTCGACTTAATTTTTGGTAAAAATTGTGAATACCTTTGCTGTAAATATTACTTAAAAATTAATTACAGAAGTTTCTCCATTCAGAAAATTGTGTTTTTTTTTGTACACCCTACAAACACAAATCGTCGGCATAAAATCCGGCCAATAATTGTTGGGGCAGTTTTAGTCACGGTCCCTAGAATTCTAGAGACCGTAGACGTTTTCTTACATTGAACCCGTTTTGAAAACTTTTTCAATAAATACGTCATTGATTAGTGACGTCACAACTCTGAAATCTCGAGGCTGATCACACCATAGAAATATTATTGGTTCACAAACTTGCATAACACAGCATAACAGTTCGACCAATCAAGGACGGGTTTGGAGCCGCCATATTGCATATACATAGATATATTTCAGGTTGAACTTTTTATGCAGAATGCTTTGCACTATGCAATTTTGTGTGTGATAAGCTGATCACACACAAAATTGCATAGTGCATAACATAACATGCAGCATAAAAAGTTCAAGCTTATGGAAATATATCTATGTATATGCAATATGGCGGCTCCAAATCCGTCTCTGATTGGTCGAACTGTTATGCTATGTGTTATGCAAGTTTGTGTGTGATCAGCCTTAGGGACTTATTGAGCGTACATTTTCGCGTTCCCTTATTAAGGAAAATTGACATTTGACATCTGAGCAGGCGCGTGACCTGAGTTTTTATTAAGGGAACCGTAATAAAATATAGTATTCCTTTAATTCGGTACAGTTACCGTATGTCCCTTATCTCTAAACATAACCTCAATTTGCACGGATAATAGCGATGTTTGGTTTGTTTTTCGACACGACTTTTTAATATTTGCATTTTTAGTTTTTTGTTTATAAACAAAAACAGCCTTGTGGATTTTTAAAATTTATTTGAAAAAATGAATAAATTGGAGAAACCTACAAGGTTGAGGTTCAGCTACACTGACGATATATAATTCTTTTGCGAGAATTTATCAAGGAAAATCCCTACAAGGTTAGGAATAAGGAAAAGTTATGCGACTTCCAATAACACTTTTTTTAAAAGTATGATTAAGGTTCAACCTAAATAAAATACGGTTTTTCTTTATTATGGTAAAACCTTACAGAGTAACGCCCAATAAGTCCCTATTCCTGCTTCAATTTTGGTTTTTTAAGGTGGTGCCGCTGAAACTTTAGCCACAATAAGCACCTTGTCAAACTATGACGTAGTATGTGACGTGATTGTTTTGAAATAGTTGCATATAAGAAAACGCCTCGTGAGTTATACACCCGATGCCCACCAACGCGTGTCCTTGGAAATATATGTCCAGTCACATGGTGCGTTTTTTGAAGCAGGGTGAGCACGCGTTGGTGGGCGAAAGGCTTTAGGTAAATTTTTTAGCGTTAGGCTAGCCTTCCATTAGCAGATTTTCCGCGCAGATTTCAAGTTACGGTGAAGGTGCCAATCGTTCTGTCACTGGTTCACTCATTAATAGACAAGGTCAAATTTCAAAATCCGTGCAGAAAAAAAGCTTATGGAAGTCCAGCCTAAGGTACATACAGTGACTTGTTTTTTCATCTAGCCATAATAGTTTTCTCCGAACGCGCCACAAGTTACAGCAATCCAGTAAAGTTCTGCTTGTGTTTGTAGCAAACCAAAAAATAACTTTAAGTCACATTTAGGCCGAGAGTTGGCAATCTTTTTTTTATTTCTTTTATTCACTCTTGAAATAATTTTTAGAAAAATTATAAAATTAAAATAGCTGCAAAATCTTTTGAAAAATGTATTTTTTTAGGACAAAATTATTTGCGTAATTAAGAGTAAAAAATAAATGCAGAATTTGTTCTTAAACTAAAAAAAACATGATCTACCTATTGTCTTTCATATAATATTTTTGTTCTTTGGCTCAAACAAACAAGATATTTTTTTGTTTCTTATTGCTAGCGAATATAAGGTATAAAAATAAAATCACAAAAGATTAGCTACCTGTGTAAAATAAAAAAATCACAGTCGTCAAGCTAAAAATTAATAAAATATCTTATACATAATTGGAATATCATTAAAAGATCCAAAGGTGTTTTTTTTAGCAGGCAAACAGTTTATGATGCAGATTCATTCAGACCACTTTGAGAAAAAGTTGCGCCACTTTTGACATAAAAATAATTTACCATAAAATCGCCTGGTTGAGTTGTTATATAACAAGTTTAAGATTTGTTGTAAACGTAAAACTGATAATTAAAGTGCTTAAAAACACCTCGCTTCATAACAAAACTTATTATTTTATTTCCTAACCTAGTTTTTAAGGGAATACTCACTCAGATCTATTGGCTCTCCCGGAAGGATACAGGTAATTTAAAATGGCGTAATAATGGAAGTATGCAGCTAATGACACAAACAAATGCCAAATAGCATGCGCAAAAGGTATCACTCCGTCACACTTGAAGAAAACTATTCCTGTGACATAGAGAAGGCCTCCAATGGCTACTTCGATGAAGCCTGTGATGTAGTGCTGGAAAAAGAAACTACAATTTTTACCTAGGTATAGCTAAATGCCATTTAATGATGCACTCTTAATACCATCGACTAGAAATCTGAACACCTTATATAACAAAATTCTAAAGCAATGCAATAAATGACGTTTTTTAAACAAGTCATAGAATAAATTCCAAAATTTTTGATAGCATGTATAAAAGGTTTAAAATTAATGATTGAAGAGTCCACGGGAGAAAGGCAAAATGTCCGTCTGACATTGTTTTGAGAAAATTCCACTTTTTGCATGGATCCTACACCTTTTTTCACTGTACAGAATATTTTCAGATGCAGTTCATCATTAGTAATAGCAGACTTTTAACTCAAAACTGAGAAAAATCTGACATTTTGCCTTTTTCCTGTGAACTCTTCAATTGAAAAATGTTTAAAAAACTTAAAACTAGTTTTGAAAAATCTGAAAAAAAAATCAAAATGTTTCAAAGTAAAAAAGTTTTATAGGAAAAAAGAAAATGAAATGAAGTTTAAAAAATCTCAAAAATCCTAAAAATTAAATAAAAATCCCAGTAAAAATCCAAATTTCAACTTTTTTTAAAAAAAAATTATTTTTATTTTTCAATTTGTTGTCACTGAAACCTTACCTCAGATATCATAGCTAAACTTGGCCCCACACCCATAATTAAATAAAACACTATCTCCAGTGTTTTGTACTTTTCATAGAAAATTTGCTGGTACAAAACGCCTAGAAAAGCCATCACCCACACTATCCATCTCAAATGGAAAGACCACCCATCTGCTGGCAGTTTTTCCATCATCAACCATGGAAAATAGGAGCCTGCTATAAAAATGTAGATCATAGCGCGGTCGCAACGATGCAGGATAACTTTAACACAACTAAAAGACAAGTGTAAAATTTACCAAATTGCATATAAGTACAACCCAAATGTTAAAATATGGAAAAAAATAAAAAATAATATCTTACTAATGTCCACTGCAATAAAACACACAGTGAAATCCAGTGGATATGCAAAATAGGAAGACAAGTGTGAATCCATACACGAAAGCAGAAACCAGCTGGGCATTATTATAAGATCGATCTATGAGCTCGCTAAAACCTAATATACTGGGGAAGATCCAGATTCCATGGGTTATTATGTTGGCAATATGTTCAACATAAGTTGGCTGGTATTGTTCTTTTGGAAGAGCCTTTTGATTCATCCATTTTATGCTAAAAATATATATACAAACTGACTGGTTTTAAGACTACAGTCAAACTTATCGAGTTATAGAAGTTAGAGGAGAATGAACAAGCCGAGCAGAGCATCAAAACTGTGTAAAAAATTTTGCGCCTTTGCTGCTCTTTTGCACCTACTCATTAATATTGTTAAGTAAAATAAAATAAAATTATAAAAAAATATATTCTATTTATTCTTGTAATTAAATATAAAGTCACAAATAATAACTAGATTATGCATGAACAGATTTAAGTGTTACTATTGATTAGCCCTCAGTCATTTGTTACATAATAACTATTAGGGAACATACGTTTTTGGCAGCCATTATGACTTCATTACAAATAGGTATAAGTTGGACTTTAAAAGCCCTAAGGAAAAAATTTACTTACTTTTTGAGATTCTGCAGTTTTAAAGCCTTTTGGGTATTTGCGAAAAATTCCTTTGGGAAGGCACAGCTTTGCATGCTTCCCTTGAGGAAGCACATGCAATTGTGAACTATGAAATTAACTAAAACTTTGAGTATATTAAAGGTTTTTAGTAATAATAAATATAAACAAATGTATAAAACAACCCTACTTCCAAGTAGTTCAAATGTCAACTTACAATAATAGCGTATTTCTTTGAGATCCGAGTGCTGCACTGAAAGCCTCAATGGAATACGCTATAAGTTTACAAAACTGGGTGGACTTCCATAAGATTTTTTTCCGTGCGGATTTTGAAATTTGACATTGTCTATCGGTCAGTGAAACAGTGACAGAACTATTGACACCTTCACCATAACTTGGGTCCCTATAATTATTCCAAAAGATACATTTTACAAACGTATTTTAAACAAATATACATCGCACAAACAATACTTTATGCAAATCATAAAATAGCATAACGATACATCACACAAAGCATACTTTTTGCAAACCGTACATCGTACAACTCGTACTTTCTACAACTAATACATCTTACAAATCGTATATATTAGAATCCGTCCAACATACAAATTGTGTTCTGTGCTCGACCGACAGCTGTTTAAATCTGAGCTCAGAATAAAAAGAATGTTAGAGGATGTTTTTGTTGTCTAAAAAATTTTAAATATCTACTACCAGTTTGACTCTAAAAACCACGGATGTAGAAACTTAAAACCGCATCACGTGACGCGTCCTGGTTTTGGAGCTTCTAAATGGGTACGTGTCACGATCAAAGAAAAAACTGTTCTAGGCAGTTTTTTGTCGGGTATAAAACTTTAAATCGCTGTATCTCTCTATCCCTTAGGGGTTGTTTTCATATGAAATACCTATGCCAAAATAAAGCAATCTCGTCATATACCTAGGCACCCCCCCCAATTAGTACAGGTTTATTCATAAATTAGGGGTAAAAGTTAGGAAAATTGCCGTTTTTAGTCCAATATACTAATATGGTATGGGGGACTATTAAAATCGTGAAATTTTGACTTTTCTTAATTTTATCAAAAATGATCAAGTTACTAAAAGGTTCCAAAACACCTTAATCGACGAAAGAAAAAGTTGTCTGTTGTTCTGTTGTCTTTTGGGTAGGGAGGTGGGGGGTTGAAGGGGGGAAAAGGGGGATAAAGTATTGTAAAAAATTGTAACTTTGGAACAAGTGCAAGTAGCGATATACGATTTTCAGATTTAAGCTTTTACGAATATGGACTACAAATTTTGTCATTAAGTCCAAATTCGTGGGAGGTTTAGTTTTCGAGTTATTTGAAAAAACGTTGAAATATATAAAAAAATCATAACTTTAGAAGTAAAGCAGCTATTGATATGCGGTTTTCAGATTTTGGTTTTCGTAAATATTAATCAAAAATTTTGATAAATATATCGCTATCGTATATCGCTACTTGCTTTTGTTCCAAAGTTACAATTTTTTTTAAATAATTTATCCCTTTTTCCCCCCTTCAATCCCCCACCACCCTACACAAAAGTCAATCAGTTCATGGTCAGCCGATAGAGGATTTTTGTACAAAATTTCGTTAAAATCGATTAAGGCGTTCTTGAGTTATCGTTTACAGACAGACAACAGACCGACAGACAACTTTTTTTTTTCGTCAATTAAGGTGTTTTGGAACCGTAATATCTCATTTTTGATAAAATTAACTTCACGATTTTAATAGTCCCCTAGAAAGCACGGATAGTTCACCATACAATCAATTATTTTATGTTGAAAGAAAATGAAAATATTTTGAAAACTGTAGCTTTGAAAGATTTGAACCTTATAATAAAATTTTTGGGTAATATTTACGAAAACCAAAATCTGAAAACCGCATATCAATAGCTGCTTTACTTCTGCAGTTATGATTTTGACATACTTTAACGTTTTTTCAAATAACTCGGAAACTAAAGCTCCCACGAATTTGGATTTTATAACAAAATTTGTAGTTCATATTCATGGAAACTTAAATCTGAAAACCGTATGTCGCTACTGCTTGCTTTTGTTCCAAAGTTACAATTTTTAAAAATATTTTATTCCCCTTTTCCCCCCTTTAACCACGTACCACACCACACTACCCAAAAGTTAATCAGTTCATGGTCAGCCGATAAAGGATTTTGATACCAAATTTCGTTAAAATCGAATAAGACCTTCTTGAGTTATCGTGTAATACAGACAGACAACTTTTTTTTTCGTTGATTAAGGTGTTTTGAAACCTTAGTAACTCATTTTTGATAAAATTAAGAAAAGTCAAAATTTCACGATTTTAATAGTTCCCCATACCATATTGGTGTGGTAGACTAAAAAAAGGTTCAAAACCCGCAAAATTCACTTTTTTGTCGTTTTTAACTCTTTATCTTATTAAAAACACACTACCTAAGGAGGAGTTATTATTTACTTAAATGATTCTATAGAGTCGACAACAAACAATTTTACATTTGGGACTACTCATCGCGTACAGGGGGTCATCCATTTTAAATGTCCTCCCCCCTTTTTCAGGTTATTATGCATTTTACAAAAAAATAGTCTTTTAGAAAATTTGCATAAGTAGCTTTTAGCACAGTATAAAAATAAAAATGTCAATATTGTCAAATGTCATCGCAGCATATGCAGTGGCGCACCCAGAAATTGACTTGGGGGGGAGGGCCAAGGATAAATAATTAAAAAAAACTTAATCTTAAGTAAAAATTTGACCATAATTGATACAAGGGAACCGGGGCGGACCTGAGCTTTATTGTTAACTAAATTTAAAATTGTTTATTTGCCCAAAATTTGATGTAAAAATCATGCTCCAGCAGGCAAAATTTTTTAAGAAAATACCGCTCAAAATGCAATTTTTGACTTAAAATTAAAGTAAAATCGTAAATATTGATGGGGTTTTGGGAATTTGAGTTGTTTTACCCTTAATATAGACACTTAAAGTAAATATCAACGCATCGGTATCGGTATACCTAACCCAGTGGCGTAGCCTGGGGGGGGTTGGAGGTTAAAACCCCCCAGAAGGTCCAACCCAATCTACAATAAATTAATCAAGATCAAGGGCCCCAGGGAGAGCTATAGCTCCCCCACATTTTTGACCCTTTACTCCAGTTTGTGACGTGTGTTTGGTGTCATGTCCTAAATTTTAAAAATTTTGCCTGTGGTGCTATGTCGTCATTAATTTTTATAATTTTAGTTTAATTCTCAGGAATTTATCAGCATTTAAAACGTGTAATAAATGGTATATTAGTATAATTTCTCTTAAAATTTTCATCTGCGGCGCATTTATGATTTGGCAACAAATCTATACCACCGCAATCCACCCCTTCTTGGCATTCAACCCAATCTAGTTTTTCAAAAATATTTTACAAAAAACCTAAGAGATCAAAATTATTCAAGAATTTTTTGTTTTTTTTTGTAAATTTTCGCCTGCGGTCCTATACCAATATTCAATATTGTTCCAATTTTATATATTTTAGGCAATTTTTTTGTCAACAACATTTGAGACGCGTGAAAAATAGCATTTTAATGTAATTTTTTCAAAAAATTTGCCTGCGGCGCATTAAGGGTTAAAATTAATATTCTTCCCTCCTCAGTTCAATTGAACTAAGAGCTCAAGCAATAGGAACCTACCTAATTTTTAAAAATTTGCCATAGGTAGGTAGTTGATTGGTAGGTTGATAGGTAGGATAGATAGGAACCCCAGAGTCGATTTTTGGCTACGCCACTGCCTAACGCGCTCGAAACAAATCCAAAATTCACTTCATTTTTGACTTGTTCATGCTACATATTTTGAACGATGCCCGCTTTTTTGACGGGTGGGGTGATAGAACAGCTGATTCCACTCGTTGCGTATGGATCGAGGGATGTACGTAACGTTACGAACCCACGAACCATAGAAAAAAAATGGGTTCGGTCTGAAGTAGTTTGTCTATGCCACGAACGTACACTGAGAATTTTTTCAGTAAAGTGGTTTTAGCTGGCGCCTATGTTGCTAGACAATCTTGCTGGAACATCAAAGTTTCTGCTACAACAGAGCAGAGTTTCTTGCTAGAACTCGGATAGGAATATAATATGTTTAGTAGCCCCAGCGAAAAAAATAGTTACGCCAGCAAACAAATTTTGTAATCTAACATTCTAGAAAAAAACTTTGAAAATTTCTCAGTGTTCTGTCAACGCACCCTTATTCAAAAAGCGGTCATCGTTCGAAACATGGTCTAAACAAGTCTTGTTGGCCTTATTTCAAACGCGTTTGGCATACCGATACCGATGCGTTGAAATATTTAAATGTCTGATTTTTTGTTTGTAAAAATAGTAAAATGCGCCGCAGGCGAAAATGACTCTTAAGATGCGATTTTTGACATCAAATCGGAGGCAGAATGTTTTGATAAAATTACATTAAAAAGACCATTTTGATAAGAAATCGTAAAAATGAAAGGTGCCGCAGCCGAAAAATTTTGCAATTTATGATTTTTTCAATATTTTTAATTGTTAAAAATTAAAGTCTAGGCTCTTGTATTTTGTTCTCTATATACTTATCTATTTTATTTCTGCTGTCATTTGATTGTGCCAACTGTAACCAGGCATCTCGGGAGGGTGGGGTTGACGCTAAATCCCCCCTCTCCCTCGGTGCGCCACTGGCATATGTCAAATTTTGAAATCGACTTTCTTATTTTATCCCCTCCATAAATTTCATTTTTAAATGTTATTACTTATTTTGCTGATTTCAAAAATGTATACCATGTATGTGTTAAAGTAAGTACTCTTTGAGATTCTTATACCTATATATAACTATATTGTTCCTAAAGGATGTTAAAAAAGTATATATTTCGCGAGTTTTAAACCTCTTTTTCTTTGGCGCACAATTCTATGGCTTACCCTCTATAGTAGTAGTAGTAGTAGTAGTATAGGGGCGGCCCGTGGGTCTGGCAATTAGGCCTGTTCATTGGCCCTTTCTGCCATACCCCGTTCCTTACCCCTTCCGCTGCACCTCTCTCTCCGGGCCCCCCTGTCTTCTTTACGAAGTTCAGTATGTCGTCCCTTTTGAGCGAGTGCAGCTCTTCTTCCTCTATCGTCACACTGTGCTATCAAGTGCTGCGCCGATCTTCGAGCCCGCAAGCGGGACACACGGGATCTCCTGCTACTCTTATTTGCGTCAGATGTTTGTTCAGCCGATTGGCATCCCTGTCATCAGTCCAATGTCCTTTCGGGTCTTGCCTAAGAGCCATTTAGTTCTGGCTACATTCGGACCATCCACGAATAGCTTGGACTGTCTGCACTTTGACTCTTGCCTCCAGGACGTTTTCAGTTCATTGTTCGCCCATTTGTTGAGCTCACTCTGTACCTGTTTCCTTGTTATTCCCAGAAGAGGTTCCGGTCTAATGTATTGGGTTTCGGCCCCTAGTCTGGCAAGTTCGTCCGCTTTCTCGTTCCCTGGTATTCTCTCATGACCTGGGACCCACATCAGTGTCACTCTTTTGTCTTGAGCCAGTGTTTGCAGCTTGTGCACACTCCTCCACCAGACTGCTGACTATTTTGGGTGCACTTAGAGCCTTGAGAGCAGCCTGGCTGTCAGAGCATATGTATATGTCCCTCCTGCCATTTTTGACCTCGGATAGGGTTGCTGCCATGATAATGGCATACACATCCGCCTAAAACACCGTAGCGTGTTTTCCAAGTGGTTAACTCTTCTGAACTTCTAGGCTTTCCGCGTACACTCCTGCGCTTATTGCTGCCTGGCTGACAGTTTAGAGCCATCCGTGTAGCAGACCGTCGCCTCTCTGCTTAATTCCGTTCGGAATTCTTCCCTTTGCCACTCACTCCGTTCCGGTATTGTGAACTTGTACTTTTTATCGAACCTCCATGGTTTAAGCGGTGCTTTTACTGGCAGTCTTAGGAGGGGCAACTCTTTCGTCACCTCGACCGCCAGATGGCCCTCTCTTTCCACCCTGCACTTCCACAGTCCCTGGTCCCTTAATCGCAGGTTCGTCGCCATCGCCTCCTTCTTGATCCAAGTTGGAAGCGAGGGGAGAGCCAAGATTGTTTCCAGAGCGTGGATGGGGGTCGTCCTCATTGCGCCGTTCATCCCTCTGCCGAAGAGGCCTTGCAGGCTCGTAAGCTTTTTGGATATGGTCAGCTTCTCTACAGCGGGCAACCAGACCACTGATCCGTATTAGATCCTTGTTCTTATGATGGCCATGTATATTCAGTGTAGGATCCTCGGGCTAATGCCCCAGATTCGACCGTCCACTCGGCGCAACTGCCACAATGGCGCCTGGACTTTAACAGTCATTCTGGCAACATGCTCGCTCCACTTGAGTCTCTTGTCAAGCGTCACTCCCAAATACTTAAGGTGTGATACGAAAGTTAGGGGTCTGCCATACATTATGGGAGCTCTGAATCCCTCTAGTTTCCTCTTTCTGGTGAATAGGAGCATCTCGGTTTTTTGAGGATTCACTGCCTACACCAGTCTTCTATGATTCTTACCGACCTTTGCAATCTTTCGCAGACTGTGGCTAGAAAGCGGCACTACACGGTCGTCCACATATGCTTGTTCGTCGAACTCCTCCTGCGTCAGGAAAATTAGTAGATCATCCATTATTAGGCACCACAAGTGGGGAGACAATAACAGCTACCCTGGGGGCAGCCTCCCGTCACATCCACCTTCACCCTTACCCTCTATACATATACGGGTATTATAGTACTAACATCAAAAATGTTTTCGTGTAAGCGAAGAAAGTTTAGTAAGAAACGGCCTAATATCTGGCTCAGCGTAAATATCATTGAATTATAAACAGTCTGGTTTATAATTCAATGGTAAATATAAAAAAATTAGCCGAATCATGCACATAAGAAAAAAGCAGCTTTTGTAAATCGCATGTGGACCATCTTTGAACCGCCATATTTAGCTAACACTATCTCAAGTAAAAAGCCAGTTAAAACTCTTTATCGTTTTAGTATCCTTAAATTTGGCTTAATGTCGCGGCCATATTGATACCAAACTGACAGAAATTCCATGTTTTACCTGTCAATTTGGTTAAAATGACGTCAGCAGTAGGCTAAAGGGCATGCACAAGCGAGATAGGAGTTAACTGGCTTTTTAATTCATAACGGTGTTGATGTAGCGTAGTAGGTACTGTCGACTTTTTTTGATGACTCATGAAAAAATGAGGGTAGACAGCAAAATGCATATTTACTAATTTTTCGGTTTTTTATAATTACTCAAAAACTACAAAACCTAGTAAAGAATTCGTGCCCATTCTAAAATCGTCTTAAAAGTGCCCATTTTTTATATTTAAAGGGTTAGTTTTTTATAAAGTACACTCAAAAAACCCATCAAAATAGTTATTATGTATAACCAGTTCGGAAAGTTAATCTTTCCCGCACGCGAATGCCGTTGACATAAATTTGGCGCCTCCTCACCGATATTTTTTCTGAATGTCATGTTCACAGAAATCCAAGAAAATTACAAAAACATAATGAAAAAGAACGATTTTATGTTGTTAGATCCTGTTTCAAGTGTTTCAAAAATTGTAGAATTTTTGTAAAGCCGATTTCAAAGGAGAGGGGCGCTTTAGTAGGTGTTGGGGTTGGGTTTGCACGGGTGGAAACCTCCGTTGGGTCTAGTTTTAATTCTAAATCTGCTTGTATAAATACGCCGAACGCGCAAATTTTAAAAATTATTCTAATTTTTTACGAGTGTTAAATAATGTTGCTGATTAAAATTGTTTAAAATTACTTAACTAAAATTGTAACAACCAATGATGTTATAGCGCCGCTGACGATTTTTTTAAAGTATAGACAGAAAATATGATATTTTTCAGGTATTTTGTAAAATGTTTTCACAAGTTTTTGTCAAAGTTGTGGCAAATAAAATTTATAAAAATTTATTTGTGAGTGTTTCAGAGTTGGAAGTCAGAGTGTGCGATGGTGTTAAATGATGTCTGGATTGAGGGTGACTAGTGAATCCACTGACGAGCCCACGCTGGTCACCCCGGGCGAAACATCGTTTAATTGTTCCTCTTTTCGCTTTGGTCTTTTGTGTGTTTCTTGTGGGACACTCATCCAATTTTGAATTTTCGTTCTTTCCTCCCAAGATCTTTTGATCTTCTCTTTTTTAAAACCAACTTGTTGCTGTGCATAATTTTGTAAAAAAAATATGCACGCGGAAAAGCCATTTTTTCCGTACGAGACTGCCTCATTGGCCGAAGGACTTAGAAGTTCGGTCAAGCAGTCGACTGCGGAAGAAATTATTTCTGCAAGCATTAGGAACAATTGTTCTTCTAAGAGCGTAAGGAAAAGTAGCATAAAATAGTCAATAAAAAATGTGTTTCATAAAAATGTTATTATAACATTAAAATAAAGTGGTTTTGCACACTAGTGTGGCATAGTAACGTAACACCCAATGCGCAAAATTATATTTTCCTCAAACTCGTAGATATTTCTTTTTGCGCAAGTGATATTTTTTTCGCAAACAAAATTTTTTCGTGCACGCTGTGCGGGAAACTGCTACTTTCCACAGGCAAATGACTGCGGAAAAGGCGTAAAAACTAAATAAGGTACCCTAGGATGTTCAGTGTCATTTTAAAGGATTTTTTAAGGAAAATTCAGAAATGGTAGAATTTGGGCGATTACACATTTAACAAATGCAATTTATCCATTTTTGGTCATTTTTACGTCATTTGTTAAAAAATGTTGATAATGGGGCTTAATTTTATAAATGTTACTATCTGTAGATTCTCTCAAAAAAACTCTTTAAAATGACATCCAACATCATAGTTGATCTTATTTAGTTTGTGAGATAATCGCTTTCAAAAATTTAAATAAAAAGTATGAAAACTAGATACAAGGCATTTTAAAGCCTACTGACGTATGCTCTGACAATGCGAAGAAATGGTTTTGACATTACGATTACAGTGCGCAAAGTTATATTTTGCACACTGTTAACAATGCGCAAAATCTGAAAATTATAGTTTTTATCTTACATAACTTGTGCGAAAATTTAATCTTCCCCACACGGGACATTCGTTTGTCTGAGAACGAACGCGGACCGGAGTTCGGGAAAGCAGCAAGGATGGGAAAGAAACTTGACACATGAGTTAGGATAAATATTTTTTGTACTCAGTGTGGGAAAGTGATACTTTCCATACTAAAAAACACCCCTTTCCCGCACGGTCGTAGAAATAAATAACAGTTTATCTAACAATTCCGGAAAGTGTCACTTTTCTGCACGCGATTGCAGCAATTATGTGCGGAAAAGTCAATTTACGCGAGTTGTAGGGTAAAATATTTTTTCAGCTCGCTTAATTGACTTAAGTATTCATTTAACCCAATAAAAGGAATTTTAAAAATGTTACTCTTTATTTATCCTGACTAAAACGTTTACTAACACAAAAAAGAAAATTTTTAAAAATATAGCAATATATTTATATTTTATTTTTGGTTGAGTGCGGAAAAGTACCATAAAGGGCCATTTCAAGCAAATGTAATTTTATTAAAAAAAGGAAAAAAGCTTTAACGATCTATCGGTTTTTGTTAAAAATCTTGAAATAACTCCAAATCATAAAACGACTGTAACACTCTTTTTTGGTTTACAAACAGTTTCGTACCTAAAGCAAATAATATTTTTTCGATTATTCTATTTTTTGTCCCGTCCAACCCAAAAGAAAAGCTTTACTGGTTCATGCTTCAAAATAATTTTTAACATAGTTGTTAACAACTTATTGCTTTCTCCTTTAATTCCAATGCCTTTTGTTTAGTTTGGAAAAACCATGATAAAGCGTTTTTCTAAAAAATTGAAATATATAGGGTGTTCCAAAAAAAACCGGACGTTTTAGATTGCTTATAATTTTCACATTAATTCTCCGAAATTTGAATTTTAATGTTTTTCTGAAAAAGAAAATTTACGATTTTATGCGCTTCACATCAAAATTGACATTTTTCTTAAAATTTAAGATGGCGGGCAGTTTTGAAAAATGGGTATTTTTGACCCCCCTGAAAATTTTGTATCTACGCCACTGTAATAGAACTGAGACATGCGCTAGATAGCCTTATTCTTACATGTAACGTTTCTTTAAATCGGTTAAAAAATAAGAAAGTTCGGCAGTTTTACATTTGATGCCTCTTTCTGACCATAGGTCGTTTTTTAGTCGACAGGATACAGTTTTGCCAAAAATTTAAAACTGTCTGACAAGCTAAAAGCCTAACTTTAATGTGCCTGATGTCAAAATGACATCTCTTTAAATTTCAAGATGGCGGACGGCTTCATGGAAAGTCTTATTTCTTAACCGATTTAAACAAGCGTTACATGTGTATGCGTTGAAAGAATAATACTATTTAGTGCACATATCAATTTTATTACAGCAGCGTACACATTTTATTTTCCAATAAGGGTTAAAAATACCGAAGAGACTTTAGAATTTGTTCCGATATTTTTTGACGAACCTGTATCCCGTCAAATAAAGTTGACTTAAGTGAGAAAGTCTTTTATCACACAAAGAGCATGAAATGTAAAACTGTAGAACTTTTTTATTCTTAACCGATTTAAACAAATGTTACGTACGTAAGAATAAGGCTATTTAAGAATAAGGCTATTTAGCGAACATCTCAGTTTTATTACAGTGGCGAGCATAAAAATTTTCAATGGGTCAAAATTAACCACTTTTCAAAACTGTCCGCCATCTTCAATTTTAAGGAAATGTCAGTTTCAACATTAGTTGCATAAAATATTAAGTCCTCTTTTTCAAAAAAATGCTAAATTTCGAATTTCGGATAATTAACGTGAAAGTTATAGGCAATCCAAAAAGTCGGTTTTTTTTTGGAACACCCTATATAAAAGTAAGAATTTCCTAAAATTAGGTTTTGTTTTTTTTTGTCCCGTCCAACCCAAAGTTTAAAGATTCCCCTATAAGCTCTTGTTAAAACTTATTGTTCTAAACTATTTATTATTTATTAGAAAATGTAGTCATAATTTTAATCATATAGAAGTCACAGCTGGTTTTTCTGTAATGGGTTACTTTTTTGTCCCGTCCAACCGCTCGAAATGGGCGTTAAAGTTAACTTTTCCGCACTAGTGCAGAAAAGTATGTTTTCCGCACGCTAGTAGAAAAAATATTATACAGAGTCAGTTCCAAATTAGTGATTTTTACTTTAATTTTAATATTATTATATATATATATTTAATATTAAGAAAAAATCATCCTGTACAGGTAAATAGTAAATAATTTGTGTCTGTTTCGGTTTCCTTTATTTGCCTTGATGCTTCGTCTGTATAACTTTTTAATCAATCAGTCATCGAAATTTTCAACTTTGGTGTCTTATTACATAATAATCTATATTTATATACCAATTTAGCTTGATCCTCACTTCTGGGAACTGAAATGATTATTCTAATTATTTTGTCGAAAGATAAGTGTTTGGATTTTATGTAGACACAATAATTAATGATGGTCAAGTAACCCAAAAATTCAGGTGACTTGTCAAAATAAGGTTGCAAAATATTATCTGTCATCCTTTATGAACCAAAAATGAACTTGCCAGAGCTCCCCTCTCACACTGCAATGTCAAATCTAAAAAACGAACCTGTCAGGTAGATTTCAAAAAACTGCCTGTTAAATAAGTTTTAAGCGTTTTTTGACAGCTTTAAAAGAATAAGAGCGCAGAAAGATAAAGACTAAAATTAAAGATTACGGTTTTTTCTCCAGAACTATCCGGAATTTGTAAACTTTTCCTAGTTTTCAGCAAGCATCAAATTTGCGTAAATTTGCCCTAATTTAAACCTTTTCGTATCTCCTACCGTTTAGAAGATATTCATGGTGAGCAGCGAATTTGACATCATAGGTTTCACTTTTTTGGACCATGCAGTCTGTGTGATTACAAATCGTAATCGAGTGAACCGATTTCTATGCAGGATAAAAAAACGAACTGTCAACGTCCCTCTCGTGGGAATAAATAAGTTACACTCTTGGCTGTCAGCTTTGGAGGAGAAGTTTTCGTATACTATCAGAATATCCTTGGGCCCTTCTATATGGTGGGAACTTTAAATGGAATAATTTCGCTAGAGCCTCAGGATAACCCTAAAAACACATGTAACCGACATAAAATCGGGCCAAAGCATCGCTAACTTACTGCTGACGTTATACCGACGTTGGCACGATTTTATGAGTTATTCGACGATTTGTGTTTATAGAAAAAATATGCGGATAAAACGCAAAAACACGACAACTGAGATTTTTTATGGGCTTTCCAGTTATATAAAAAATTTCCCTTTTAAAGGGTGAAACCTCTCTAACCCACTTAATTTTCTTAAAAGGATTATAATACTTTTGAAGTTACAATTTTATTAAAAGCTTAATCCCCTCCTCCTCTTTCCAAGCGACACGCGGTTTTCATATTAACTTAGATAATTGAATTTTCAACCAAAAAAAAATATTTTTAAATTTTTGGTTGAAAATGTAATTATCTAACCTATATTGTAAAAATCGCGTGTCGCTAGCTGCTATTCGGTTAGTGAGTTAAGTTTAATCCCCCCTAATATCGTCTTGCCAACCCCCCCACCCCCACCAGAACCTAATCAACTCTGCGTAGGGTGACAAAGAATTTTGGTGTCAAATTTTATAAGAATTGGTTTAGCAGTTTTTGAGTAATCGTGTTACCGACAGACAGACACCATGACGAAATTTTGTATTTAGGTATTTTTGACGATCACAATAGCCTCCATAGGTACTATGAAAATGCGCAACGGGTCAAATGAGGCCTAGGTGCTGTGAGGTTAAATCCCCACCCTCCCAAATTATCAGATCAGGTACTATGAATGCATGGATGGCTAAAAATAGATAGATAGATAACTATGGGTTTTTGAAAAAAAACTTATGTAGGATCATTTTAAAGTAGAAAAAGCGGTTTCTAAAAATATATACCATTTTATACAGGGTGTCCCAAAAATAAAATACGTCACCTTATCTCTTTTTTAAATTGGACGCCCTGTATATTATCTCATTTTCTGGATCCTTAAAAAATAACCTTTTCAAAAATACCCAACACTACTCAATACAAGGTGTCCACCGTGTATAAAAAAAGTATACATTTTTCGAAACCTCTATTTTTCTTAAAATGATCCTATACCTATATAAGTTTTTTTTGAAAAAAGCGTTCTCCCAAAAAATCCATTATTCCAGACTTTTGAGACACACTGTATAAAGAGTTGTAAAACAACCTACAGCTAAAAAAATCTATTTTGCCGAAGTTTATTACAGAAAAAAGCAATAGTAATTTGATTTTTATAAGGTTTTTTTTTTAAATTAAAAATTAACTCACATCAAAAAACCATTGCAGTCAAGGTGTCACAAAATAGTTTACCTATAGGTATATCATCACATTTAAAAAAAAATTCAATAATCAGTGGCGCACTCAGAAATTGACTTCGGGGGGGGGGGGGGGGTAAGGATAAGTAATAAAAAAATTTAATTTGAAGTCAAAATGTGACCATAACCAGGCTTTTAAGGGGGGGGGGGGTTGCGTATATTTTATCCTGAGGCTCTAGAGGATTTGATTCCGCTAAAGTCCCCACACTGCATATTAATGTCTCGATTTTTTTGGATTCTATATACCTATATTTATTTAAACCTATATTTTTTATAAAATTCAAAAAAAAAAGAATATATCTTCTCCTTCTAAGATTGGATGTTTATTCTGAGCTTAAATTAAAACAGCAGAGAACAAAAATTGTATGTCGGACGGATTCTACACTGTACGATTTGTAAGATGTATTGTTTGTAGAAAGTACGAGTTGTACGATGTACGGTTTGCAAAAAGTATCGTTTGTGCGAAGTATCGTTATGCTATTTTACGATTTGCGGAAAGTATTGTTTGCGCAATGTACGTTTGTGTTAAATACGCTTTGTAAGATGTATTTTTGTACAAACTATGGGACCCCCATAACTTGAAATCCGTGCGGAAAATCTGCTAATGGAAGATAGCCTTATGAGTTGTTTTTTTATCAGCCGCAATTCTTTCTCCGAACGCGCTACGAAAGGTTTACAAATTAAAGCGGAACAGTAACGTTGTGCAAGTCCTAAAATAAATCAAGGCAAACCAGAAAATAATTTCGGCCTACCAAACGCATAACAGGCCAAAAATTGTAAAAAACCTGGTGCATTTTAATTTCTATTCCGGATAGTAAAACACAAGTTATGTTCTTTGGGTCAAAAAACGGCATAGGAGTGTTAAAAGATCATTTAACTTTTGAATTAGATGGACAAACACCCAAATTTACAGAAGTACCCAAGGTTCTAAGGGTGCTTCTGGACACATCTGTTAGATTTAATTAAATTTATTTATTTAATTTCAATACATGATTATACATTATGTTTCATAACTTACAAGCCATTATTGCAGCTCCTTAAGCTATGCAGAGGTAGCTTGTCGGAAGCTGTTCCCAGACAGCGCGCATCATTCGTTCCAGGGACGTACATTTTACATCCATTTTACGTCTTTACGTCCCGGGACATACTAGAGGTACGTACGTAAGGTGACCAACCGTCCCGGTTTGGCCGGGACAGTCCCGATTTTTAACCATTTGTCCCGGAGAAAAAATCCGTCCCGGATAGTCCCGATTTTTCCGGTTCGCCCCGGTTTTGATACCACGGTATTTTGTAACTTTAAAATCACTACAATTAAAAAAGCGGATGTTTTCTGCCATCTCTATAAATTTGAATTGAAACCTTACTTAAATTATTTTTCTTTAATTAAGTATTTTGCAAAATACATCTTAATAATATTAGGGGTGCATATAAGAAAAAATACATGATATACAATACATTGAACGGCCGGAGTGTCCCGGTTTGGACCCTTTAGGAGTTGGTCACCTTAACGTACGATATACGTACAAAAGTGTACGTAAAACGTACGTAAGGTAAAATGGGGTATTACTGGCCTAGTTAAGGAAGTTTTAGGTTTACCTGCTTAAATTAGTATAAAGAGTTTATAGTTTGTGTAAATTCATTATTTTACAGGGTAAAGAGCAGAGGTATTTGTCAATTTCAACAAAAATAAAGATTAAATTATACTTTTTTATATGCAAAAAAAATATTTTCCGTAAAAAGTCTCTTTTTTTCTATTACCTGCCCATCAGAAAATCTCTTAATCTAACGCCGGCCTAAGTGCAATCTAATTCCGGCTTATTGAAAAAATTTGGGGTTTTAATATTCAAAGACAAGTAACAGCAAAAATATTCGTTTTAATTAAAAAATAGTATATGGGGCCATTTTCAAAAACTTCCAATTTTTTCCATTGCTTTTATGTAATACGATTTTTTTATGTCTTCTCCGGAAAATATTTTTGTTCATATTTATAATTATTGTTATAATTACAATTAAACTGCAGGAAAAAGGTAAGTAAGTATACATTTTCAAGTTAAATAAGTAAGAAAGAAAACTTAAAGGTTTAAACATTTTGTTGAACATTTCTCTTACTTATAGTCAGTAGTATTTGATTTAAACTGCTTAAAAAATGCTTTTTATTAACATTTTTTTGTTGTAAACACTATCCAAAACATGACAATAAAGGAGGTGTATTTTTACCGCAAAACTTTTGGGCCGGAAAAAGTTTTCCATATTTTTAAAGTGTTTCTTCTAAAATCTGAAACGAAAGTTTTTTTTCTCGTTAAAAAATTAATAAAAATATATAAAACATCAATGAGCCGTAATAAGATATTGGTAAAAAATATTAATCTAATACCGGCCTATTTTATTTTTGCGATTTTCACCGTTTTCTTACAAAAATGTAAAAATTAGGCCTTATTGAAGCAAATGAAATCAGATACACATCCAATCAATCTCAAATGCACAAGTTATCGGAAGACTACTTTCCTCAAAAAAAAACTTTTCATTGACTTTTTGCTAACAGTCTTTTGTATGGGTAATATAAAAGGCGTTTTTTTCGAATACCTGTAAAGAAACTTGTGGGCCGGAAATAGTTTTATATAGTTTTTGAAGTACCTATATCTCCAACAATTCGAAAAAAAAATCTGTTTTTTTGATAGGCATCAAAAAAAAATTAAAATTAATTGCGATTTTTGGCAATTCCGGCCCAATGAGCCGCAATAAGATTGATTCTGCCCACTTTATTCGGTGTTCCTAATTTCGTTGTTTCACCTTTCTGGGTATTTGTCTGATGTTCCTTAAGCCTAACAGATAGTGGTATTTTGGTTTCGCGCCTCCTTATTTTGTTTGTTCTCCAGTTTTGTTTTACTAAGAGGACTTCGAATTATATTACTAGATTTAAAAGCTGTTTTAATATTAAAGTTTTTCCCTACTCTTCGAATTTTCTCTGATACTCCTTTAGCGTATGGAATTGTCTTGTAATAACCTTTGTCCTGTTTGTTGAAATTTAGAAATAGTATCTGTTTAAGGCTGTAACCATTCTGCTGCGTGTCCTTCTTAACGTTTCTTATTTCGATTTCCAAGTCATGAGAATTGTTACAAATTTTCTACGGCTCTGTTATACAAAATTCTGATTATGCTCCATTTTGTTGTACCAGAATGATTTGATGCTTGATGTAAATATTGTCCTGTGTGAGTGGGTTTACGATAGACTGTTGTTCTGATGTCGCTTTCTACTCGTTTGACAAGTACATCAAGAAAAGGAATTTGACAATTTTGCTCCAACGTCTTTGTGAATTTAATGGTGGGTCTTATGGTATTTAGGTGGTGAAGAAATTCTGAAAGTTGTTGGTCATTCCCGGTCCAGACAATAAAAGTATCATCAACATATCTCAGTTAGAGCTTAGGTTTATATGTTGCGGTATCAACCGCGTGTGATTCGAACCACTCCATGTAAATATTGGCCACCACTGGCGAAAGCGATGAACCCATTGGCAGACCGTCATCCTGAGCATAAAACCTATCTTTCACTTGAAAATAAGAGTTATGTAGGCAGCACTCCAACAACTCCATCACTCCCTCCAGCGGTAGGCTGGTACGTTCATAAAGGGATTCGTCATCAACCAGTCTCTTTCTAATAATATCTAGCGATTCCTTTATTGGGACATTGGTGTATAGACTTTCGACATCAAAACTGACAAGTCTATCCTCGGGTCCTATAACAAAAGATTTAAGAATATTAACAAAATGGTTGGACTTTTCTACAAATGAAGCGGTCTTACCTGCAAGAGGTTGAATAATTTTCAAAGGGAATTTAGACAGATTACTTGTTGGAGAATTTCTGTAACTTGTAATTGGACGTAAGGGCATTGCATAAATTTTGGATCCGTATAGATGAGGAGGCTTGCTATAATGTAGTGTAAGTTGAGAACTTGTACTGTCCGGAATATATCTGGAATACTTTTTCAAAGTTCTATAAACCTTACTTTCGATTGATTGCGTCGGATCTTTTGAGAGAAATTTATAGTTTCCTTTAGCAAGTACCTCTTCAAATTTCTGGTCATAGGTTTCCGTATCCAAAATCACTGTTGAATTGCCCTTGCCGGTAAGATTTTAACTGATTTGTCCTTTTGAAGATTCTTCATCGCGATTTCCTTTGTCTTGCTAATATTAGAGTTATGCTTAATAGGTTTGTCAATAATGGCCCTTACTTGATGTCTGAACTCGTCGGCGTTTTGTCGTGGAAGAGGATGACCTTCTATGGCGGTGATGATATCGATGGTGGGTATCTTCTTAGGAGCGATGGAAAAGTTAAGTCATTTGGCAAGTAAGTTTTCTTCTATGGGTGTCAATGTCTTCTTTGACCTATTAACAATGATTCTTACAGCGTCGGTGGTCGATTGACTTTGTGGCTGTGGACGGGCGAATTTCCTTTGGTGCTTCGCTTGCTAAGTCTGTCGTAGGTGGTCGCAGGTCGTGTGATTTTGTCCAGAATCGGCTGATAATCTTCCTCCATAGTATTTTCTCGAATCTCCTGAAACCGTTGTCCCAGTTATGCGGTGGCACATCCTTCAATTTTATTATGAATGTTTATAAACAAGTGTAGTCATGCCCTACTGGCATAATTAGAATTTTTTATGCTTTTTCGACCGCCATTTTGGAAAATGGCATCTAAAACCACTGGTCCAGTATATGTTAATATATATCTAACTTCTGCTAACTTTCTTATAGGTTATTTAAATGACTTTGTTGGCTAGACAAGTAAGTAGAACATGAAATTCACAGTTCCGAAACTTAATAAAAATGGCAGGCATATAGGTCATTTTTAGCGGGTTATAGCATAAACATCTAGGTCGCCATATCAAGAAGAATGATAGGGGATCTCCGGCACTTAAAGTTTTTGTGTAGTGGTAAATTGGAAAAAAACATCACAAAAAGCTGGTTTTTCACCTGTACATGGTATTTTCAAGGTCAATCAAGGTCACGCGTCAACCAAACCTTTTTTCATTGCAAGCGGCCATAAGTCAACAAACCTTGAAAAAAAAATTGTAATTTTTGGCCGTCATCTCGAAATATGAGTTCATATCAACCCCTTCTACACTTGGTAACACTCGATTGCGTAACTAAAGAGCTATCAATCCCACATAGTCACAAAACTCCTTCATTCAAAATCCCACGGACTTACACATGCCCCTTCACTAATATAAAGACTTTTTTTATTTACTCTTTTTTTACTTCGGCTTTGAAACCAAAAGCTAATTTCCGTTCTTGCAATTCACAGACGCTGAAAATATAAGCGTGCAAAAATCGTAAATATATAAATGTAAAATATCCTTTATGTACGTGTGGGGTTCGCAGGCTCAACCCTCAGGATATTATCAGCAATTAGCCGTTAAACCTAAATTCTTGCAGAAGTGCATTTGTGCGGGGTGATTTAAGGAACGGGCCAGGACGGGATTTAGACAAAAATTTCCTTTTTGCATAAAAAATTACCAAGGCGTAATCGATGCAAAGTCGATTTTGAAGTTTCTAACACCAGTTAACCTCTGTTACACTTGTCTGTTCAATTCTTGCACGAATTTCTTGCATGTTATCTCATTGAGTAGGCAAATACTTGATTTATGATGAATTTACCAAATTTACTGATGGATCCTCTATCGAAGAATAGATATGTTTAACTGCATCTGTCCTAAATCTTCAGGGCTAGATTTATTTGGCAATGAAAACACAACATTTTTAAGAGTTTCTGTATCAAGTAAATTAAATTCAGAAAGAGTATTTTGCATAAAAAATTACCAAGGCGTAATCGATGCAAATTCGATTTTGAAGTTTCTAACACCAATTAACCTCTGTTACACTTGCCTGTTCAATTCTTGCACGAATTTCTTGCATGTTATCTCATTGAGTAGGCAAATACTTGATTTATGATGAATTTACCAAATTTACTAATGGATCCTCTATTGAAGGATAGATTTGTTTAACTGCATCTGTCCTAAATCGTCAGGGCTAGATTTATTTGGCAATGAAAACACAACATTTTTAAGAGTTTCTCTATCAAGTAAATTAAATTCAGAAAGAGTATTAAGAGGCTGATTTACCTCAAAATCATGAAAGTATGCAGCTGATTCGGAATTTAATTTTTTTCAAAAACTACAATATCGTTAGCCAGCCCTACTTCTTTAAGAGAGTTTTTACTTTTTTTATTTGGCAATATTTCTTTTACTATTATTTTTGCAACTATCTTCTTTTTGCTCATAATATTTAATTTTTGCCTCCCTTATTACCCTAACTACACTATTTCGTTCTTTCTTATATGCTATCTTGCTCTATTGCGTTCTAACCTGGCTAAACTGCTTATATGCAGTATCTCATTCCACCATGGCTTAAATCTAGGATTTATTTTAACAGGTTTTTTTGATGCTATTTGATCAATTATTATTTTCGTTATCTGATTATACATATGAAAGAATTTTAAATTAATATCCTGAGTATTATAGTATTATATGACAATCTATCAAACCAAAAAAAAACTGCATGACAAGCATTTGACTACTCGACCCAAAACACGCCCAAGGAACAATTTGCCGACGTTTTAACTGCCAAAGACGACTTAACGTTGTGTGAAAACGGCGTATAAACATTTTAGCAACTCGCTTTGTTGTGTTGACGTTGCCTGCAACTAGAGTCACGTGACCGAAGCGACTACGACTGGAGTGCCCTCTGGATAATATTTTTATTAATATCACGGATTTGAAATCAAGATTTCCACGTCTGCAACCACGAACGACTAATTTCCAAACACCATTTAATAATAACGATTTACACAAATGGCGTAGCGGCGCAAATCAGAAACAGAGAACATTATGGCGGCAACAATCACTTCTTGGTTTACTGAAAACCTAACCGTCTTGCGATTAAGTAGGTGCCCTCTATATTATCAACGTTTTAGCGTCGTTGATCCGTCGTTCGTTGCGGTCATTGGAAACCCGACAATATTCCAGTAAAAATAAACGTTGTTAGAGGGTCGCCAAATTTTGTACTTTATGCGACGTTAATTTTTAGTGTATTTCTTAGCTACGGCAACTAAGGCAACTAAAAATTGTTACCTGGGCGTCCTTATTGCCACGGTTACGGGTCTCCCAGATCAAACAAAAAAGTCTCTAAGCCTTTACAGCTTAGTATTTGAAAAGAGTCCGGATCTGTTTTAAACCTATTAAATGCAGCTACAAAGCAGGCGATTATTTGCAGCGAGCTAGCTGGGAGAGGAAGCACATCTAAATACGCGAAGGGATTGCTCGCTTAAAATTCGGTCATAACTCTAAAGTAATTGTCCAATTTCGAGAAATAAATAGCCCCGATGTACCCGCATTATTTTACAGTAGTTTAGAGAAAAAAGAGGAAACTTTTAATTTGGTCTCGAAGTAACATTTATTTACTTTTTTAAAGGTAGCAAATAGCGTTCTTTTGGTCCTTCATATACAGGGTGTTTCAAATTCGATGCTCACCATGGGGATCTCCTAAACGGTAGGAGATACGAAAAGGTTTGCTCAAACCTTAAAAAAAAGTTTACAAATTACGGATAGTTCCGGAGATAGGCGGAAAAAAACCGAAATCTTCACTTTTAGTTTTTATTTTTCTGCGCCCTTATTCTTAAAGCTGTCAAAAAACGCTTAAAACTTTCTACAGCACTTTTTTAGGATCTACTTAGTGAGAGGTCCGATTTTGAGACGTGACATTTCAGTGTGACAGGAACACTGTCAAGTTCATTTTCTCTTATGGAAACATCCTTTTTTTCTTCTGGCTTTTGGTTCATAAAGGAAGGTATGTGAAAAATGATGGTCTCATATGATAAATGGTTTTGTTATTTTAATCCAAAGGAGGCAGTTGTGATGTAACCGTGTCAATTCCCATCATGGGAAGTCTTCTCCAAAAGGGAGAGACAAAGAAATTTTTTTCAGAAACTTAACACCTGATAGCTGATTATAATTTTTTTTTTTAAATTTAAGCGCCGAAGATGGAACCTTGCAAAAGAGTAATGTTTAATCTAAAATAAAGTAAGATAACTGGCTCCATAGGGCAACATTTTTGGGGAAGTTGATACGTAATTTCGTCGGAGAGAGGGTTGATCACCTCCCTTTGTATTCGTCACCTGTCACTGTACCGACACGGGTCTGGACCGGTATTCTCGTAACTAAATACGCTCGGCGTTTCGTATTCGCTGACCGTATGATAACGTAATATTCGCATACCACGTGACCAAAGTAACAAAAATGGTATTCACGTATATTGAACGCAAGGCGTCGACGAAGTGCGCTCAGAGCGTGGCGACCGTTTGAGAAACACCTACCATTGGCCAGCTGTTTTGCCCTCCGCGCGTACGATTTTCCTACCCTACAATACTTTGTAGAGTGCTGCAGAAAATATAGTAGTTTTTTCAGTTTGCGTTTTTATTAATAATTAGAAAAATAAAAATCTCTTATTAGTAGCTTGGGGACGGGTGAGAAACACGTACACATCAACCTTACTATTTGATGCTCGATGTGAGCATCCGTATAATACTAGAAATAGAAGCAATCAAAATTCTGTAAAACCAAGGGTAAAAAAAGCCATTGGTCAGCGGTGCTTTTTGTATCTTTCATCGGATGTGTATCAAAAAATATCTCGTTTTGTTAGCCCACATTAATTGTTTTCTTTCAAAAATAAACTAAAAGCTTTCATGAAATATGAAATTAGCAAACATGAAATAAATAGCTTAATTGATATAAAAAATAATTAGTAAACAATATAGGTAACTACCTTTATTTCTTTGTTTTCGTCTGTATTTTCTTTACTTTTCTGAAATATCACATTTTTCACACTAATTACCATTTTTTATGTTTTTTATCTTTTGTCATTTTATTTATTCATAAATGTACTAAAAATAACTATTTTCTTTTTTTAATTCAACAGTTCCATGAAAACATACATTTTTTCCACGCGCGAGGATTCTCTTGTGGATGTATGAATTCTGTGTTTGTTGTTGAATTGGTTAGGTTATTTTTTGGGTAACAAATACCTTAGAGTTTTATTTTCTGTTTCTTAAAATGTAGAATACGCATGTTCACTATAATTAAAAGGTATAACTTACTAGATATATAAGTAACTATTGTGAAACCATTTTAACCAATAATGCTACATAATAAAGTATCAATATCAATATACGACCGTGCCGGAAACACCACTTTCCCTGACTGAGTGCCAGAATAAATTTAAACTTTCCCGCACTGAGTGCAGAATTTTTTTGTAGGTGTGCGGTTAAGTCTCGGGGTAAACATTTTCCCGCACACTGTGCGGGAACGTGCTACTAGTTTATATCACAGGGTCCAAGGGCGGGTTTAACTGAGCTAAAGCAAACCATCAAGTAATTTTTTAAAGGATCAACATGCACTTGTGCAAGTCACCATTTGATTTACCCTTTCTGAACTACGGATCGAAATCGATCACGTAATGGCCTCTTTCTTACACATAGAAAAAGAAAAGGAGCGACAAGACTAACAAGAAATAAAAATGCAAAATTCGGTGATGCCAAGATGTGCTAAGCGAATTTGATTCTGTCTGCTCGCAGGGCAGCGCGTTCGGCAGAGCGAATACGAAAAGTCGTCGGTCAGCGTGCCGCTGAGCGCGCTGTTCGCTATTCGTTTCGCTTAGCTACTTCAAAACGTTACGTATTACGAGAATACCGGTCCTGTTGTCTGCAGCGCAACGCGAGCGATCGATATTATGGATAGTTCCCAACGCAAAACTCGTCCAAAAGAATATGATTTTCCTGTGCGCCGTTACTGCGTTGATTCGATAAAAATAAGCAGGTTCAAAAGCGAAAGTGGCGCACCAAGATTCTAAGCCAAGAACTAAAAAAAAACGATAGCTGCGTCACTTGGTTTTCAAGTCAGTGGAGCGCAAATTTACCATTAGGTGTCCTCTCTATTTAGATTTACATGCTCTCTGGTTACGTACACGGTTTGCGAACTTTGTGTCTCATAACTTTGAAAAACATAAAGTAATATAAAAATCAGGGTTGACACTGAATTATTTATAAGTTTAGAAATAAGTGAAGGTAACAGTGCTAAAGGTAAAAAAGATATGAAAGGGGAACCTCCATTTCCGTAATGTCAAAAGAGGGGAAACAATTTCTAATTTGATTTTTTGAGAGAGAAGTTAACAGAGCTCCAACCTCGGGAGGATATACCCCAAGCAGCAATTTAACGGCGTAGCGACGTTGTTAAATGCGACGTCGTTTTAGCCAACACGCCGACCCGGATTTACACCAAAATGCTGGATGATTTTTGAGTCCTTATGTCCTTATGCAGTGACTGTGAGACTAGCGCCCTCTGGGTTATTGATTTTTTGGTGGTGTTTCACTACCCAAAATGTTGCCCATCCCAAACTTTGGGATTTTCGGTTACTAAAATGAACTTATTTTTATATACTTTCGAAAATGGCAAACAAAAAGTTATAATTTGATAATTACCGTTTATTAAATAGTATTTATATGGCCACTACGGGAGCAAAATTTAAAAACGCAATTCGGTTTACTGACAAATATGCTTAGAAAAGGAATGAAAAAACACGCGCGCCCTTGATTTGTTTGTGTTTAAACGAAAATATTGCTTTTTTTTAAATGTAAAAAAATGGATGCTACTAAAGTCCTATTTTGAGGACTCCCTGGTCAAATACCTATCTCGTCCGGAACATAAAACATCTCCAAAATGCCATTCAATGTTGTTTGTAGTATTTTTTGCCGTGTTTAGTAAATAGGTATAAACAATGGCGGCCACTTCGAACATAAACGACGGCATCAAAAATGGCGAATATTATGAGAATCCCAAAAAATATACGTAATGGACTACAGTCGTCAAACATTCCCAAATGAACCACTTGCCACGACCGTTGATTATCAGCCCAACATGTGACTGGAAAACTCTTCAACAATTCCGCCGATGACAGTCCCCATAACCTTACTTTTTATTAGGTTTTTCTAAAATAAATGGTCGGTGAACTGCGAAATAAAATTTAGTTTTTTCAAATATGGCAGGACACTTCAAAGATCCTACTTCTTGGAAGAAAAAACAAAAAGTATTTTTAGTGAGCGGCAAGAAGTGAAGCTGTGGATCAGACATTACTGTTTAAAGAGCACCAACCTTCCTTTTTCGCCCATATACTTGTAGGATAATATCTTCTCTCTGTCAGGACCCTAATTCTTGAGCATAGATTTGTGCCGAATGATCCCACGTCGAACGCATTTTGTATTCTTGAGCGGTGATCGCTCATTCCATTCTATCAAAATTTGGATGTTCCCGCTCCCCGACTCCAAAGTCAGGGATCGGTCCCATTTCTCAGACAAGCATGCCCCGGGATTGATCCCTTCTCTTGAGATCTAGAGAGAGATAGGGCGATCTGCCGTACATAAGTGCAGCAGAGAAGAAGAATATAATGCTTTTCCTTCGAAACTTTTTTTCTTCACAAGAAAAGGGCACTTAAGTTCGTAAAACCTCCGTCCGGAAAAGGTCGCAAGACAGGCCAGAAACGTCGCAAGTTCACGTAATGTGAAAGTTGTTTAGACGTTGATACGTCGGCAGAACGTAACTAGAGTCTCATAAAAACGTCCACACGACGTCACTGGTTTACTAGAAAATGCACCAACGCGTGACAGATCTGCTAAAAGTTGGGTAGACGGTAACAATGTTACTGCAGTATTATCTAACGTTAAAACAACGGAATTTTGTCGTAATATGCAAGATCGTCTGAAGTTCACTAATTTATACACCAAAGTCCATTTAGGTGAAGTATGTGGTCAGTGGTCAGAAAATTGTTGCTTAAGACGTCTTCTAGATATAAAAGTCTTATTGGGTCACTTTCTTACTTCGGCTTAAGTTTTAAGTTCATTTTAACTAAGATAAGTAGCTTGCAGGTGCTGTCAAAGTGTCCCTTAAGGGAAACATTGTTGGCGTAAAGTTAAGTGGAAGAATTTTGAGACTTAAGTTAAACTTGGCTAATTTTTTTCAAGTTTTTGAGACCTTTTTGCTTTTACTATTATCCTAAAACATATTTTTCGGCTTTTGACAGTGTTTTTAAGCAATTTTTGTGTTTTTTTAGGAGTAAAAACAATTAAAAAAATTTCTAACCTCACAAATTATATAAATCGGTGCTTTTCGCAAAATTATCCAAAAACACAAACACTTTGACGTGAATGGACAGAAGTATACATAAACAAAATAAAGGTAGATTATTTTTGTGGATGTCTTTATTTTGTTTATATTTACTGCCGTCAATCCACATCAAAATGTTTGTCTTTTGGCGAATTTATAAAAAAATGTTTAAATAAATTGATTTTTGATTAAGGAAGATGCATAATATATTGTTTTATGGGTAAGCGTAAAATTAGTTACAAATATAAAGCGAAATAACTTTATTCTTGACAGGTTTTCAAATCACAATAACCACAAAGGTTGTTATTTTTGTATGCTGGTCAAAAACTTCCTATTTTCACTGTTATTTAGAGGTTACCTAGTTATTTAGGTTTTGTATATAAAATACTTTGTTTTAAAACTAAAAAACAAATAAGATATATTCAAAGATTTTCTTAAAACAAACTAATTTTGATTTTGTTTTTTTTTATCATGTTTTATTTATTTTTTATTGCCTACCAAAACATCTTAAAAACTAATAAATTTTGACCCCATAAAATATCAAGATTTTTCTTGTCTGTCAAAGGGGCCAGAATTTATTACTGACAACTGTACCTATTTATAGTGGTAATTTGAAAAAAAAAACAAAAACTTAAAAGGTAGGTAATTCTTTCTTCAAAATTATAAAATATTTAAAAAATAATAAAAGGAACTAACATAATCAACAAAAATAAAATTCATTTAACAGTAAATGTCAAACTTGGGGATAAAGCAAAGCAATACCCTCTCCGCATAGGTCGATGAACTACTACCATTTTAGTGAGTGAGTGACTTTCTCTGCCATATTGACATAAAATGAATGGATTTTTTATCACTTTTAGTAAAATTTTTTTTCTTTTGCGGGATGTCTCCTGCCAGTCCAGGTCTTTGCATTTCTTTTAGTAGATAGGGAAGACGTTTGAAAGAACTTTCTACAAAATAAAAAGGCAAATAAATAATGCAAAGGGTTCTTGGATTTTTTTTTAAATATTTGCTAAATTAAAAATAAAGGCAATACTGACATGCTCTTTAAATGATGAATCAGTAAAGAAAGTGAATTCCTAATGCAAAAATATGTGTATCAAGGTGTGGTAGTACCTTTTTTGTAGTTCCAGATGATTCAGCCTTACCATAAGTTATTCTTTTTTAGTATGTACTTTTTCTATGAAGATGATCACCTTGCCTCCTTATCCGCAATCTAAAACAAAGGAAAACAGTATTTTTAAACATTTTTCTGAGGGGCAAACATGTAAACCATCCTAAATAAGCTTTTTCTAAAGAATTATGACATAACAGTTTTAAAAAGATTTGAAAATTAGTTGGACACAATTAAAACTGAATTATAACGAAAGTAGGTACCTACCATGGTGTCCACAGCATTTCTCAAAAATCTCCGACTTTCCACGACCAACTTACTACCTCCTGCTAGATTGGTTCACCTCTTGGGGCCAACCCATTAATAAAACAGAAACTTATTATCTAACTACAGGCTTTATAGAAACTTACCAAAGGACAGAATCCAAATCACCTATCTCCTGTCTTTCTGCAGGTCTTGGGGATGGTGAATCGGGAACCCCTGGTGAATCTCCTCTGCTTCCAACAGTAATTGACAGTAAATAAAAATTTGGGCTCTCGCTTTTTTTTCCAAATCGTCCGTTTTTTTACATTTCAATTTTTGGAAACCACAAAAAAATAAACAAAAAATTTTACAATTGACACTGAAATTCAAGACTGCATCCAAAAAACACAAAAAATGCGACGCTGCCAATTGTAATTTATAGCATCAAGCCAATTTTATATTCTCTGGTTTCACTTAGCCAAGGTTGCACCTCTGCAAAAGAAATAAGGATAAGTTGAACTTATACTTAAGTTTTAACTTAGCTTGATTTAAATTTAAGCCAAAGTGAGAAAGCGGCCCATTGTCTCCTCTGACAAAGTTGCCAGATGTTTTTTGGTTACAACGAATTGCAATTATCTATGCTTGGTTTTGTTTAGCAGAGTAAAGAGAGCAGTGAATACGTGGTCGGCTATCGGGAGAGTAGTAATTAGAAGCTTTTTTTAGCAACGGCAACGTCGTCGACTAAATCAGCTGTGGATCGCAGACTTTCGCGCCAAGGCCAAAGCTTGCCATCCATTTCGGTTTCCATAAGGTTTATTTATTTGTTCCGTAGGTAGTTTCTTTGTGGTTTTACCCAGAGTTTATGCTAGGTTACAGTCGATTATTAACAGTACGCACTCGTCTATAGTATCTAGAAATTAGTTTTACTAAAGCTGACACCTGAATCTCAAGTTTAGAAGTTTTCAGCAAATTTTGTTATAAATTTAGGATTCATTGGGTCGGCCGAAAACATGTTGAAATTGGTTAAGAAGTAAACTGGTTGAATAAATTTTGGTTGGTTATGGCAAAGTAAAATAAGATGTTAAACATTCTGCGTTTCTTTCAAATGTACTTCAAAAACATTACAAAAAAGTATATTTTTAAGTGTTATTCGTGCCGTTATTCAATAAGGAGGCTTACATAAAATGACAACTTTTAAATAAGAGCAATGAGTTGGACAAAGAATCACCGAATATCCTTTCCTTTTTTACCTCATTGGGCTTATGGAGATGATTCTCTCAATTTATTTAAAAACCGATAGAGAAAAAAGTAACTTATCAGGCATTTTTTGAAACAGAAGGGAAAAAAAAGTATCGTCGCCGCCTTAGCTCCGCCTCTTAATGACTGATTAACATCCAAAAAAAGATACTATTTTATAAACCATCTAATTATGTCAAATTTTTCTTCTCTGCCTGTTTTGGTTTTGGAGATATGAAAGTCGACTCGCACTTGTTTGGTAAACAACTATTTTATCTTTATGTTACACTTCCGTAAACTTATTATTTTCGTTCTCGAAAGGCTGTGTAGCCCAAGATCACCAGACTCAAGTCATGATTGATTCATAGCGCGTCTAAATTCTGTAACTATGCGTGCGTCTTTGATCTAGCTCACCCTCAAAAGCGGCAAAGCTAAATTCAGCTAAGTGAAAAATTACCTTTTCGCAGTGTGTCGCTCAATCATGGAGAGTTTTAGCTGAATAAAAGTAGTAGACGTTTGCTAAGACGTACGGGTAACTGCCAAAGATGTCTGATCTTTTAGAGTGAGCAGTGCGCACTAATCACCGCCATTTTGAGACAGGCCATAGAATAAAATTGTCAAAACACTATTTTGTCAACTAACCGAAACTTACTTTTTTGTGTTTGCCATTTTTCAACTTGATAAATTCTTTCTCTTCACTCAACAATGTTAAAAATATGTGTTTACATTTTATTTTGTATTGAAAAATTAACTCAAGGTTATTGAAATCAGCCGTTGGGGTCAGTCCATATCAAGTCAACCAGGGTATTTTACCACACCATCTCCGATGTTGATGATTTTTAGTATACATGTTTTTCCTACCAAAAAACTGGAAAATCCAAAATTTCAGACTTTTTTGACCAGTTGTTTATTTTGAATTAATTTTTGAAAATCGAAAAAGTCACTTATTTGTCCTTAACATGTGCGCACAAAATTAGGAATATCCAAAGAACCACTTATAATAGAAAAGTAGGTGAAGGTTCATTTTAAAGCTCTTATAAAGACCTTTCATATGAGAATATTGCATAACATATATTGAAAAAAAAAATAAAAAAAAAAATTTTTGATTTTTTTTTTTGAAAAATTTCAAAAAGGCCATTTTTAATTTTTTTCAAAAAATTATATTATTTTCTTTAAAGTGTTATTAAACTATTCACAAAATTTTGAGATGGACAAATCATGGGTTCAATGTGAAAAAATTTATTAAAAATGTCACATGCATGAAAAATCGCCTATAAAATGTACTTAATATTTTTGATATTTTTTTTGACATTGAACCCATCATTTCTCCATCATAAAATTTTGTGGATAATTAAGTAACACTTTGACCAAAATTATATATTTTTTTCAAAAAAATTAAAAGTGGCCTTTTTGAATTTTTCAATTTTTTTTTCAATTTTTTATTTCCAATTTTTTTTTTTTGTTAAAATTATGTTGTGATATTTCATAAAAAAGAGCTTCAAAATGACTTTAAAATGAGCCATTTATTACTTTCCTAGTGTAAGTGGTTCTCGAGATATTGCTAGTTTTGTACATTCTTGTTAAGGTCAAAATGCTGACTTTTTTATTATGAAAAATTAAAAAAAAAAAAACTACGAATCAAAAAAATCTAAAAATTTGCATTTTCAACTTTTATGGTAAGAAGAAAATATATACCAAAAATCATCAAAATTGGAATTGGTCGCGTAAAATTTTTGTGATTTTTTGGTTGATTTGATATGGAATGACCCGTTGTTAATTCGTGTGTTTTGGTGTAGATGGCGCCAGAACCACAAAAACGGCATAGATTTGACAACACTGCTCTGCTGTTTTTGGGCCAATCTTTACCGGGCAAAATATTGGAAACGAGAAAACGGAATTTTTTTATTTTTTGAAAAAAATCCTTTGGATACGGTTATAGATTTTTATAAATCCTATTATCTGATAACAAAAAATTTATGTTTTTTTTCTTTGTAAGCAATATTCTGCCGGAATTCAGAAACGCCAAGGTCACGTCAATTTAGTGGGACCAAGGAAAATGAAAGTGAGTTCGATTGGAGTATTGGAATTCAGGTTCCGCATAGCCACCGGCCACCTGTCTAATGGCAAAAATAATACGGAAATTTGTTATTTTTTTGATGTTGAATGATGATTTTTCTTTTGATTCTTTTTAATTTCGAGACATTGCTATCCATGAAGCATAAAGCTAAGCATCAAAACCTATTAAAGAAGCGTTAATAAATGGTTACGTTCCTAACAAGTTATACTTTTGTTGTGTTCTGAACACTGCACGATCTTACTCGAAATGGTATTAGTGATGCCATCTATTGTTGAACTTTCAAAAAATAGTAATGCAGTGTTGTCAAATCTATGCCGTTTTGTGGCCTTAAAGTTGCACAAATAGAAGCTACGTTCGGTATATAGATCCGATCAATCAGACTGCTCCAAATCGTTCGGCAATTCGTAGCGGAGGTAGGGGAGGTAAATCTGGCGCGTTTGTTTAATGAATCCAGATCAATCGGAGCTAGATCGCTCTGCTCTGAATTTTAGATGGATTTTCCAGATTAATCTAAACTTTTAGGGTTATGTTTTTATTTATTTTTAGTTTTGTGTTGGAACTTTTTTGGATTTTAAGAAAAAGTAGTGGAAAATCAAAACCCAAAGTACGTTTTTATGTAAGCTTCAGTCAGACATAATATAGATTGAAGACGATTGCGCCATCGGCAACGACTGGCGCGAGCTTTTTGAATCGAAAGCTGAGGTGTGATTTATAAACTGGAGTTGAGTTGAGTGGCACATTCTGAAATGTTCTTTAAATTGCCTGTCTCTTAATCGTGGAGCTTTTTCTCCAGCAAAGTCAAAGAGCTATTACAGTCTTCTGAACAGTTAACCTTGTCATTATTGCTATACAAACACAAAAAATGAGTCAACAGGAGGAGAATGAAAATATGTAAGTATTGTTTATAATTTTTGGATTACCATTTTTGTGTTTTTTACTTTGAGAGCTTTTTTGGTATAAAAGCTACATGCAGTCTAGAGTTGCTGCAACGTAAAAAGTCCAGTTATATTAAAGTTTCAATGCATAATGCCTAATGCTTTTTTGATTTCTATTTTTCTTTAAAAAGTAGAGAGAGAAGACAAAATTGTGCGTTGGGCATTAGCCATTAAAACTTTAGTAAATAGGCCTTAAGCCATAAGACATAAGCAGTAAGAACTAAAAAGCATTAATTTTTTGCTTACTTCTGTGATCTATAATCATCAACATTGAAAAGCCCTAGTTCATTTTTCTTGCGTCTTATAGCTTACTTTTTATGGTGCAGCAACTCTAGACTGCAGCTTAACCTAAAAAGTCAGTCAAGGTAAAATTTAAGACAAGAAGAAAGTTGTAATTTTCTCTTGCTAAAATACAGTTCTTTGGGTTAAATTGTTGTTTCACTAACTCTACACCCAACCAAACAAGTACTATTGTTTTCTTACGATTGTATTATTCTTTTTTTACAGTTTCAAACAAAAAAACTTCCCAAAAAGTCATAAGAAAAATGATAGGCAAGGTATTCAAGGAACAACTTGCATATTGCCACCACAGTGTAGCTACACGGGACCAAAGAATAGCTTGAAACGCATCGGGATTTCTACAAGTTGGTTTATTAATTGGAGGTAAATAATATATTTTTCATTACTCAAAGTCTTCTGTAAAAATACAAGTTGTGTTTATTTTGTAGTAGAAATGATCCTAAAACTAGTGGCTTAATTGATTTTTTTATATCACTTTTTATAACTGAGAATTTTAATTAATAAATAATAAATATAATTAATATTAAGTTTAATCAATAAAACAGATACTACATAACTCAGTAAAATTTGATATTATACAATACATACACTTATTTTTTTTAAATACAGAACTTACAATTAAAATTGCAAGAGCTAGCCTACAACATTAAAAATAAAATTGCAAAGGACAGCCCACAGCATTAAAAAAGTTAAGTCTAAACATATCTGGACACTACAGCTAATTAAGTGAAAGTTAATTAAAAAAAACCCACCAAAGTCACAAAAAGATTTCCGTTCCACAGACCTAGTAACATTTTCTGAAAAAATGACTATGCAGTAAACGTAAAGTTTGTATCTTTAACTACCTATACTTATGAACCTAGTAGCTATTATAGTCTACAGATAGAAAAAATTGTCTGCCCCTCTCCTCCTAGTTGAAAAAATTGAATAGGTGCACACGCTCCATAGGAAATTGGAAGGAGTTCTTTCTAGGCCTTTTTATGTAAAATAAATTCTCTATAGTTTTATCAGAATAATGTTCATCATAACTAAGAACAATAAAAAAATATGTGCCATATTTTGTGAAACTGATTCTTAATAAAAAATGTAATTTGTAAAATCCTTTTTTTTGCATTGTTTTAGATATAGCTTGATCACGATTCAGCCTGCAGCAGGGTGATGAGTTCTGGAAAACTGCAATGGACTTTTCTAGTGTGTTTGTTAAATGATATTTTTTCTACACCAAATCAAAGTCGAATTTTAAAGAATAAAAAAATTATATAAATTTCTGTTCCTTATTATTGCAAATTCGACCGCAGTGTTAAACTTGGTAATACTTACCAATAAAGAAACTAAACTTTCAATTTAATTGTAGTTTAGAATGTGTTTTCATAATAAACTAAGGTATCAAATTCTAAATATCAATTAAATTTAAACTAGGTTTAACATTGCGGTGCAATATGCAATGAATATTTGTATAAATCACTACATTTAATCCACATGGCAGCTTATGGCTAGCCTATGATACAAAAGTGGTAAAATCTGAATGGCCGAAAGCGGTAATCCCCTGTGGCTGATGTTTGGAATGAAGGCAGCACGCTCCCGCTCCAGCGCGCCGCTTCGGCGGGTACCCTCGGCCCGAATCCGTCACTTCGAAAAGTCTTCAGTTTGCCGATTTAGGCCCATGGGGGTTTGGTTTATTGGGTAATCTTCAAACATTATTTATTGTCCGTGCACTACAGCACAAATAGCCTCTAAAACCATGTTAGTCATGGTACCTTTCAATAAAAACATTTAAACAAAAAAAACTTAGGTTAGAAAGCTTAAATCTGAACCCGTTCGGTAATGCGACTTGCTCGGATTAATCGACGATCAGCTGATCAAAAATCCGTCTGATCTGCGATCTATATACCGAACTTAGCTAGAGAGTCCTAAATCATAGACGTATCTTACTGCGCATGCTCAGAACGGATACGTCGTACAACAGCGACGACTTTTATCTTTGCTTGGTTTTGTTTAGCAGAGTATAGAGAGCAGTGAATACGTGGTCGGCTATCGGGAGAGTAGTAATTAGACACTCTTGCAGTATTCGTACGCACCTAGCGTATCCAAACCATTTTGTTATCTGTGGGTTTTCATAAATACCTGATCCACAGTTTCCCAGCAAACATGGTTCCCTCGGGCCTTCGTCGGTTCGATGTCGATTGCCGAATTTGTCGTCATCGGCACGACGTCGATTTACGACATTGGACCAGCAGTATTTTTTGTCCGCTTAGACAGTGGCCCGTCGTCGGACCAATGGTAAATTTTACTTTATGCTGACATCGGCATACCATCCGCCCATCTCTGCTTAATTTTGTCGATCTAACGTAGGCAAGCTGGTCTCGGCCCGACATTGGTTTCCTAAAGCGGTCCAACGTCGGCGATTGACGGAGGTCCGTCGGTGGTAGCTTAAAGCGGCTCGACATTGGCAAAGTTTCGATAATGCGGGTGCTTAACCAGTCGGGCTGGTTTAAGTGGCAGAAGAGGTGATTCTTGTAGAGAAGTACCACAATCTTGTCAAGTCCGCATTCTAGTTTTGAAATTTCTTTGCTCATTATATATATAATATTATCTTCCTCTGTACAGGAAACATAGTGACATTAGCGCCATCTCTACATACTAGGAAGAAACTATTGGGCAGTTTAAAAATTTTAAGGTGACGTAATCGAACCATCGTCGGTTGCCGATTCTCGACCAATCAAACCACGTTCCAATCGGACCATCGTCGGCCCTAGAGCAGATAAAGTGGTCGTCGGCATAAAGTCGACTATAGCAAATCGGGCCATTGTCAGTTGCCGATTCTCGACCAATCAAACAACGTTCCAATCAGACCATCGTCGGCCCTAAAGCAGATAAAGTGGTCGTCGGCATAAAGTCGACTATAGCAAATCGGGCCATTGTCAGTTGCCGATTCTCGACCAATCAAACAAAGTTCCAATCGGACCGTCGTCGGCCCTAAAGTAAATAAAGTGGGCTTCGGCATAAAGTCGACTATAGCAAATCGGGCCATCGTCAGTTGCCGATTTTTGACCAATTAAACAAAGTTCCAATCGGACCATCGTCGGTCCTAAAGTGGTGTCGGCATAAAGTCGTTGCCGTTTATTGACCGAAAACTGAAAATCGTAATCTGACCAACTTCGGGCCAGAGTGTAGTCGCCGATGTCGACACACTGCCGACGTTGTCGACATTGGCCCGATTCAATGCCGACGATTTGTGTTTGCTGGGATTGCCCTGTCACTTTTTTCGAAAAGGAAGTAATAGAAGTGAGCGACATGAAGTAGAACTGTGCATCGAGCACTCAACAAGAATTGGTTTGGTTACGTCGTACGTTGTAAGCACAACTCTTTTTTTAAGGACGCTTTCACAAACGCATCATAGATACGCTAACAACAAGGAATCAAAAATAGCTTGTCAAAAGTGTCTAGTTTGGACAAAAAATTCAATTTTAATCTTTCCAAAATTCTTTTTTTAATGATATGTACATCTAGTACTCCATGACGGCTAAACGAACCAATCTGTTTCCCGGGACGCCAAATGTACGTCCCTGTGCCGAATGATGATATCTGGGATTTATTCTATTGTGAAATTGATAAAATTTTGCACGGTGACTTATTTTGAAAGTCCTAAATTCTTTTTTCAGATAATTTTCTTCTTCTTCATCACGCATGGTTACCAAAAAAAAGTTAAGAAGAAACGACAAAAGTTAAATAGGAACTCTTACCTAAAACTGAAATTTTCAAAAATTAACAAAAGAACTAATTAAGGTAGGTGAGTGACCTCATATAGATAAACTTATCAAAATCGTTAAAATAAACATTAACTTCAATTTATTTGACATGGACCGAAATGATAAAATGTGGGCTATGTTTCAATCCTACACCCTATATTCTTAGCAAATTTCATTCAAACCGGTTCAGCAATTTTTGGCGTAATTGAGGAACTAACACGTACACAGTCAAAGTTAGCTACTAATCACGTTATGGCCTTTTAAAAAAGGTAGGTGTAGGGTAAACAAAGCGATTTTCCATAAGGCCTAATACTAATAAAAATGAAAATTTTGTAGTAGTAGGTAGAAAAAGAATCAGATTAAACAAAGTAACTATTTTATAGAGCAATTCTTTCTGAATCGGGGAGAAACACGCATTTTGCCGAAATATTAGAAATAAAATTAAAATTCACAAAATGAAGGGAAAATTACGCGTCCTCATAAATTTACAGAACAGATTTGTGGCGTAGAGCTTTCTTCGATAAGAATTTAAACCCGGGACCTCTAGAACACCAGGCTAATGCTCTACCAACAGAGTTAACGACGAACTGGTGTTTTTACTGGCTATTCGGAAATCCTTTCAATCCTTACAATCAAATTCATTTGTTAGTAGTAGGAAGATCCTTGAAGCCTACTGCGGCTTTAAAAACCTAGAGATCTTATAAAGACAAGGAGGTACACATTCACGATTATTAGTTATACAAAATTTCTATTTATCTATGATCCAACGATATATGACATATAATGTTTTATTGGAGGTGTCAGATGGCGAATTTCCAACTAATAATTTCAGTCAGAAATATCTACAAAACGAAGGGAAAATTTTAGCGCCCTAATAAAGAACCCTACACAAATTACATTGAGAATGGCTTTCGGCTATATGCCATAAATTTTTATATGTGGTAATACTCGATCAACAAAGCCCAAAAATAAAAAAAAAACGAGATAGGGAGCAGAATTACTTTCTGAGATATGGAGCTTTAAAGTTGACGTATTTTCAGGCTATATTTTTGAACATGGTCCAAGTTTTTTTCCCTCAACTTTGTTGATTACCGCCAAAATAAAACGATTCGTTCCTCTATTTGTCCTGAATGCAACACCCTTTCTATCCATGTAAAAATAGTTCTATAAGGGTTCTTTGGTACCACCCGAAAAGTCACTGATTTGTAAATTTTAAAAACGAAAGAAAATGACCGTTTTTAAAAAAGTGACAATTTTTATTTTCCATAAAACAAACCCAGTCTTTAAAAGTTTTTACATATATTAATAAAAATAATGCTAGTAAGCTAAAAAAACATTTTTGCTTGAGTGGTACTATTAATTGTAGCAAAAACACTTTACCTTCTTTTTTTTCTCGTAGAAAAACGGTAATAGTTACCGGAAAAATGTTATCAAATTCGTTAGCGGCGACCCCAAGTTAGCCTAAAAGCATATACCACACAAGCAATTTGATTGGTCAAACACAGGTACCAATGAGTACTAATTGTCCATAAAAAGTTTTTATAACCTACCTATAATATATTTAAAACCCCTTTTTGTATTACTCCAATATTAAAAATATTAAAAATCATTAAATGTGCCTACCACTTTTGAAATTTATGGTACCACTCAAACTAGAAACTTTTTGTTTAACCAAGTGGCATTATTTTTAATAACTTGTGTGAAAATTTTTCATTTTTTTAAAAATGGTCGTTTTCGTTATTTTTTAAAACTTACAAATCGGAGACTTTTCTGGTGGTACCAGAAAAACCATATAAAAACATTTTTATATGGTGGAAGGGGTGTTTCATTCCAGACAAATAGAGATTCGAATTATTTTATTTTGGCGGTAATTAACAAAGTTGTGGAAAAAAAACTTGGACCATGTCCAAAAATATAGCCTTAAAACACGTCAACTTTAGAGCTCCATATCTCAGAAAGTAATCCTGCTCCCTATCTCGTTTTTTTTATTTTTGAGCTTTGTTGATGGGGTACTACAATATATAAAAAAATTATGACATTTAGCCGAAAGCCATTTCCAATGTAATTTGTGAAGGGTTCTTTACAGAAAATATTTCGTCATCTGACACCTCCAATAAAACGCTATATGTCGTGTATCGTTAGTTGATAGATACATAGAAATTTCGTGCAACTAATATAATCGTGAATATGTACCTCCTTGTCTTTATAACATCTCTAGGTTTTTAAAGCCACACTAGGCTTCAAAGATCTCCCCACTGCTAACAAATAAATCGGACGAAAGGATTTCCGAATAACCAGTCAAAACCCAGTTTCTCGGTAACTCAGTTGGTAGTGAATTAGACTGCTATTCTAGAGGTCCTGGTCGAGGAAAATATTTTTCCGATTTATTCCCTCACCCTTTTCCCTCTCGCCACACATCTTTTCTGGATATAATTTTTGTCAGACAGCCCTATTGGTAGGATTTGACAGAAACTCGAGTGAAACTTTTTATTTTCTTTCAACTCTCTAATATTGTAAACATTCTCAGTGAAATTTCGGTTGTCTCCGAGGGGGTGCTGCGAAAGAAAAGTTAAAAAGGGGTGCATTAGCGAATGTATATTGCAATCAGAAATCCTGGTTTGGGGCTGTTTGCGAAATTAAAAGATACGAAAGCGCGAGGGTGCGCAGATAATAATATTTGAATAATTTTAGGATTTCAATGCAAGTTTGATGAGTCAGTCAAAAATTTATGGTTGATTTTATATTACGAAGCAATACAGCTACCTCCAAAAATAGAAATAATAGTGTACATAACAAGCATGTTATGGTCATTAAACGCGAGAGAAGTCTTAATTTATCTGAGCGTGTAATGACCATAACATGCGAGTTAGTGCACTATACTTTACCTACGACCAATGAAATGTTATCATAAATATCCCAATAAACATTTGGACGTGACAGCGATGTCGCCACAGGCGACCCGACGTCGATTACCGACGTCGTATGTCGTACCTGACGACCCAAATATCTACCTAAATGGAGCATACGAATTTGGGTCGTAACGACGTCGCGTCGGCTGCTGACCAACCATAAAGCAAGAGAGTTTATTAAAACTGACGTTAAAATTTTTTTACTACAAAAGTAGTAGAAAAAAATTGAACAAGTTGACAAAGTAACATTGATAATAATTGACTTTTAAGGAATGTTCCACATCGAAATTTCCATGCGACGAGTTTTTAACTGATAAATATAGTAAGATTAGGTGGAAAAAAATGCGTGGGCTTTTTTTTTGTATTTTTTGCAAAAAAAAGAGAAGTTTTAAAACTATATGTTTTTCAAGTCATATTTTAATACCTATCATAAAAACTAGCATTAAAATGACAAAAATTATGTTATTTGATCATAAATAACCGCTAAAATCTAAAAGAAACGCTACTTTTTTTAATGGCGGCCAGCCTCACATCCTCCGTTTGGCAAAAAAATGGCGTAGTTACTCAATGCACCTAATTTGCCCGCGTCGGTGAATCAGAACCCCACAAAAATACGTCTCATCGATGTCTGCAGATTAGAATTCCAATGCCTGACAAAATTGCGACCTTGAGTCATTTGAACTACTAAAATTCTCCCACCGAACTACGTTTGGCTCTAACGTTTTTGGTAATGCCTAAAAATATCTAAGGTAAACATTCAGATACTTGCACAAGAACAATAGTAATCGACCAACTTCGTGGAAAACAATGAAGTAGATCCAAGATGGAGCAATGACCCAGTCCTGAAATCTGTTTAACCTAATGTAAGTATCTATCTCAATAAGACACGCTAGCTGACGACACGTACACATTACCAACGATAGGTAGGTGCCAAAAATGACTATCTTTAAAATTAGCAAATCAAGACTGGGCAAATACCTCTTCAGACGTCGGAATTTTTTACTTAAAATTACTTTCCACTCGAAAACGTCGCTACCAACAAAACTGAAACGCCGGAAATTTTACTAGAAATCACTTCCAAGTTGATGACCGTCGGATGACGTCTCCGATGAAGACTTCCAAATGCCAACGAAAACACGACGATAACTCGAGGTCGTATGAAGAACTACAATATTTTTTACCTAAAGTGAGGTTGCAATTTATGCAAATTTGGTCGCGCTTAAAGAACTACAATATTTTTTACCCAAAGGGACGTCGCGATTGGTGTAAATTTGGTCGGAAGTCAGAAAAATGTTCATTGGGTTATTTTTGGTAAAGTACCAAAATTATATTGGATTTATTTACGTTTATTAAATATTTATTGTCTTATAAAATAAAGCTTCATCGCTTGTCACTCCATCTTGTGGTTTACGTCTAAGCTTTATTTGTTTGTTTACTTTGTGCGGTATGATACGGAGATAAGAGCGGGGCGGGCAACGCACTTGCTTGCTAGATGATTGTTTTTTTATTAGACACTGTGTTTAAAAGCTTCAATGTACAGTCGAAGGCAAAGAAAATATTTGAGCACATCTTCTGGTTATTTTTTGGGAAAAAATTTGAACAATTTTTTTTTTATATTTGTGAAATAACCTGTGTAGTATCTCGACAGGTATTTAATTACAAAATGATGGAATTTTAATGTGTCGGAAAAGAGATGCGTTTTATTAAAGCTATGTACTCAAGTCTTAAATTTCAAAGTTTTCAACAAACATTTCCTAAATGTTTATGCACAAGGTTTTATATATATATTTATAGACAAAAATAATAATAAATATAATTTTCTTAATAACTGTTTACTATTATATACGGTAACATTACCAACAGCGTTGACACCGCCATTTACATTTTTTATTAATTAAATAAAAATATTTCAAACTTAAAGAACCGTGCAGAAATTACATTGGAAATGGCTTTGGGCTAAATGCCAATTTTTTTTATATGTTGTAGTACTCGATCAACAAAGCACAAAAATAAAAAAAAGAGACAGGGAGCAGGATTACTTTCCGATATCTAGAGCTTTAAATTTGACGTATTTTTAGGCTATATTTTTGGATATGGTCCGATTTTTTTTCCCCAATTTTGTTGATTATCGCCGAAATAAAATGATTCGAATCTCCATTTGTCCGAAATGAATCACCCCTTCTACCCATATAAAAAAAAATTTATATGGTTTCTTTGGTACCACCAGAAAAGTCACTGCTTTGTAAGTTCTCTTTTTCTTTAAATCGAACGGCCAACTTTTAAAAATGTTATTATGTTATTAAAAAGAATGCCACTTGGCTAAAAAAAAACATTTTTAGCTTGAGTGGTACCATAAATTTCAAAAATGGTAGGCACCTTTAATGCCTTTTAATATTTTTGAAATATTGGAGAAATACGAAAAGTGATTTTAAATAACTTATAAGTAGGTTATACAAACTTGTTATGGACAAATCCAATCCAAAAGCTTAATACCATTATGTAGGTATTAATTAGTACCCATTTGTACCTGTATTTGACCAATCAAATAGTTCGTGTGATATATGCTTTTAGGCTAACTTCGGGTCGCTGGTAACGAATTTAATAACATTTTTCCGGCTACTATTACTTCTTTTCTAGAAGAATAAGGTAAACATTTTTTTCCTAATTAAGTGCGGAAACGTGGTTTTTACTCATGCATTTATTTGGTAACGTTAATAGTTATTCACTTAACAAGTGCGGAAAGTGATACTTTACCGCACGCGACGTTCGGTCACGCCGGCAAGGGCGGTAAAGATACTATACGCATCTGTTAGTTACACGATTTTACCTACAAGCCTTAAAAATTCCCAAAAAATAAATATAAAAATCTGTATCTTAATTTTCTGAAATAAACCTAGTCACTGCTTTACCGCACGGAGTGCGGTAAAGTGCCATAACGCACTCAGTGCGTTAAAGTACTACGCATTCAGTACATCGCACTCAGTGCGATAAAGTACTACTTTCCGCATGCAAATGAGTGCGGTAAAGTGCACTTTACCGCACGCGAGTAGGAAAAAGGTATGTTTAATATGGTGGCATGCGTCGACTTTGTATTTTAAAAAAAATCAAGGTAGGCTATGACACCTGGACAACGTCAAACTTTTGCTTAAGAAACGGCGTCATTTGCTGTCCGATAATTTTACGCATTCTATTGGAATATTATCATATTCGTTACACCGGCAACACCAAGTTAGCCTAAAAGCATATAACACATGAGCAATTTGATTGGTCAAATACAGGTACCAATGGATACCTATCGGTACGAACATATTTGCATCAAGCTTTTGAATTAAATTTGCCCAGAAAAAGTTTATATAACCTACTCCTCCTCCTAAATCCCTTTTCGTATTTCACTAATATTTCACAAATATTAAAAAGCATTAAAGGTCTTAGCTACCATTTTTCCAATTAATGGTACTACTCAAACTAAAAATGTTTTCTTAGCTTACTGGCATTACTTTTATTAACATATGTAAAAACTATTAAAATCTGAACATTTGTTTTAATGAAAATGAAAAGTAGTAATTTTCATTATTTTTTAAAACTTACAAATCAGTGACTTTTCGTGGTACCATATAGAAATATTTTTACATGGATGGAAAGGGTGTTTCATTCAGGACAAATAGGGAAACGAATCATTTTATTTTGGCGGTAATCAACAAAGTTGTGGAAAAAAAAACTTGGAGCATTTCCAAAAATATAGCCTTAAAACACGTCATCTTTAAAGCTCCATATCTCAGAAAGTAATCCTGCTCCCTATCTCGTTATTTTTATTTTGTGCTTTAGTGATCAAGTGTTACAACGTAGAAAAAAAATTATGACATATAGCCGAAAGCCATTCCCAATGTATTTTGTGCAGGGTTCTTTTCCACAACAATTTTTTTTTGGTTCTATACGTGTTATACTTTATCATGGAGCAATTTTCGTTTTTTATTAATTTTGTTATGCTTGTTAAAAAAAATAAATTGCTTATTGTATTCACTTACCATGGTGGATTTTTCGGTTTTACATTTTTACAAAATTATCCAGTAAAATTTCAAAAAGTTTAATGCAACATTCCTGTGCAGTTAAACTCACACCAGGGAAATTTTCCTATTTGCCGCATCATACATACAAATTTCCCGAAAAAGAGTTGTGCACATTTTCGTAAAATATAGCACGTAGTTTTTTAATTAAAAAGTGTACCAAACCAACTGCATGACCTCAGAAATGAAACATGCACAAAAGATTTATAACGGGCCCGTGCTACCAATTTAAAATTAGCCCGTTTTTTTTTGGTCCGAAGAAAAAATTTATATGTTTAGGGACCCCCGTTTTATGGTTTTGGCGAGGGTGTAATTATTTCTATACCGGGTGTTTCAAAAATGCGACTCCACTCTAATATCTCCAGAACCAAAAGAGGCACCATTGTAAAATTTCACATAATTAGATGGTTTAGTAGCTTTTTGGATACTAATTGAGTCGTCAAGTCATTAAGTGAACGAAGCTATAGGGCGGGGGCAATACTTTTTTTAAATGAGATACTCTGTATATTTTGGAAAATTTTAATAGAGCTTTCTCTTCTGTTTCCAAAAATACCTAATATGTTACCTCTTAGTGTAGGGGTACAGATCGATAATTTCTATCCCGTAGGATTTTTTATGAAGGAGTTTTGTGACTATGTGGGATTGATACCTCTTTAGTCACAGAATCAAGTGTTACTGGATGTTTTGTTCGCATCCGTGTAGAAGGGGTTGCTATGACGACATCTTTTAAGATGGCGGCCAAAAATTATAAAAAATACAACTTTCGCAACCGGGGAGTGATTATACTCGTTTCTATATAATTCAAGGACGAGGATTCCAAAAAACTTACTTTCAAGGTCATCTGACCTTAAATGACTATAAAAATCGCAAAAACAAGATTTGTTTCCATTTTCTCTTCAAACAATCTTAATAATTCGACGTTTTGTCAGACCAACTTCAAATGTACCTCAAACTATTACGCATGTATGCCTAATTGGGTTCTTGAAGTTTGATGCAGTTTCAAGCTTCGTGACCTTGCAGCCCAAGCAAAATTAACAAATTGCAAAAATTGCAAAAATAACATACTAAAGGGCGCTATTCATCAATTATTAAAGCCAAGAGAACCAAATTGGGTAACAAAGATAAGAAGGTCAAGTCCAACAATTCTGTTAAAAAAAATTTGTTCAGCTATGACGCGTTTCAATATGACGGCTGATATCTCAAAATAGAGACCTATAACCACATTTTGTTTTATCTAATTACGTAAAAAAGTAAACATAAAAAGGTGGCCATCAATTCTTGTTGAATTATCTCTGCTTAATATTAAAAAAAAATACTTGATGCATGACCTTGATTGACCTTGAAAATACCATGTAAAATTGAAAAACCAGCTTTTTGTACTGTTTTTTTTACAATTCACAACTACACAAAAACTTTAAGTGCCGGAGATGAAGTTAACATCTAAGCCATAAATAAACACTTAATATTAAACCTCTCTACCATTTTTTTTGATCTGGCGTCCCAGATGTTTATGCTATACTCCGGTGACCTATGTGACCTATATGCCTGTTGTTTTTAGTTTCGGAACTGTGAATGTTATGTTCTACTCACTTGATATATCAGCCGCCTTATTGAAACACGTCATAGCTGAAAAAATTTTTTTTTAACAAAATTGTTGGAATTGACATTCTTATTTTTGTTGCCAAATTTGGTTCTCTTCGCTTGAATAGTTGATGAATAGCGCCATTTAGTATGTTATTTTTGCAATTTGTTAATTTTACTGGGGTGTTTTTCAGGGTCAGGTGTGAGGTATATTTCAAGTTGGTCTGACAAAACGTCGAATTGTTAAGATTTTTTGAAGAGAGAATGGAAAAAAATCTTGTTTTTTGCAAGGTCATTCAATGTCGGGTGACCTTAAAAGTAAATTTTTTGGAATCCTCGTCCTCAAATTACATGGAATCGAGTATAATCATGGCCTGGTTGCGAAAGTTGTACTTTTTATTATTTTTGGCCGCCATCTTGAAAGATGACGTCATATCATCCCCTTCTCCACGAATGCGAACAAAACACCCAGTAAGACTTGATTGTGTGACTGAGAGCTATCATTCCCACATAGTCAGAAAACTTCTTCATTAGAAATCACACGGACTTACACATGCCCCTTCACTATCTTCCTCTACTTTTATCAAATGACAAAAACTAGTTATAGCGTATTCCATTGTAAAATCCAGTTCCACACTCGCCTGTTTCCAGTTTCGTACTGACACTGACATGGTACTGTAAAAGAAGTGGCACTGGTGCTGTTTGAATAGAACACGACTGCAACAGCGGAACTGGCAACTAGATTTAAATTTTGGTTTTGTTTTCTGTGTAGTTATTTAAAAAATCGCGAATCGCGACCCTTTTGCCATATTTACACGTCCGTCCGTTTGTCAAACGGGGTGTTTTCAACTTCATAACCATTGAGGTATCTATAAACCATGTTTCGATGTTTTTATTTTTGGGGTTTCTGTGCGATGATGTATGGCACAAAATTGTTCTTCGTCGTCTTCATCGTCGTCTACTACCAGAGAGAATATAAATCTAAATAGAGAGGACACGTAATGGTAATATCCGACCAGCAAGTCAACGCGATTCACATTTGCAGCAAACCACCCAAACTATGCTTCTATACCAAATTTTAATAAACCCGTCATTTCCGAATGTTTAAAAAATACATGATTAGAAGATCAGAATGGGTGAGAAGGTATGTGAAAAAGAGGCCATTGGAGTAGAAGAGCCAGCGGCCAAATCGACTAAGATGTTTTAGCAAGGGTAGAATTTTGTAAACATATGTTTAAATAGTCATTAATAAAAATGGTACTGACCTGCCACACCATACCGTTGCGGGTTGCGTCCTTGAGAAATTTTTCAAAATTAAAAAAAAACTAAAAATTATTTTGCTTTAACCAAGCTATAATTTTAATATGTATAAACAATTAAAATTATGCTTTAACAAAGCTATAATTTTAATATGTATATTATAGTATCTATATCTAATATCAAAAAATAATGGACAGGCGATTTCGATGGTTGCATCTCCGTGACAGACGGGAATATACTCACTAGATGTTATGAATTTTTTATGTTGCTGTAACAAAGCTACAATTTACAGGAGATATTCATGCATCTATTACAAGGCACTATACAAAAGGACTGGGGATTCTGCTGGTTATAAGTAAATGACAGGCGAGAATTTTTCTTTAAAAAAAGTTTGTCTTTTAATAAAAATTAGGTACCTAGTAACTTAAAATTAAAAAAAAAAATGTACAGGCAATTTTGTTTTTAAAAGAGCTTTTCAGCAAGGTGCTATAAGTACTATCATGCCGCTGGAAAGCACAGAAAAAAACTCAATCGACTTGTTTTTGCGTTTTATCCGCATTTATCACCCTGAAGCTGTAGCGAATTTGCTCCAGTTAAAGTCCTCTCCTGTATACTGAATACATACTTCAATGATTTTGCGTATCAAAGTAGCCTATGAAAATGTTGTTTGTGCCACTATCTTGTCGATCATTGTTTTAAAAAAGACGGGAAAAAAATCGTAGCTTATCCATGCGTTTCAATGCTTCATTTGGGCAGTTTTTACAAAAACTTTTATTAAATTAGAAAAAATTAGTGATATTGATGATGGAGTCTAACTTTATTTGCGTAATTTGTCATAAGAACACTTTAAACCGTGTAGTACTACTAAAAAAATGTTTCATAATTATTTTGTATGTTAAAATAATAATTTATCCCTCTCAAGCCCCCCAGAGCTTCTGAAAGCTAGATCTTTTATCAAAAACATTTTTTACAAATTTTTCGCCTGCGGCACAATTCCTGTTTTAATTTACATTGTTTTCTTAAAATTTTTAATTAGGACATTATCGCAATACTTTTCGCCTACGCTATGGCGTAATTTCTGGCTCACGTTTACATTAAGAAAATTTTAAATCTCGATATTTTTTAAAATTATCTTTACTTTATTACATTTTTTTCAGAAAAAAACTTGAGGTACCCCCCTCCCTGACCTAACCTCAAGTCTCAAGCCCCCCCCCCCCTCTAGACAAAAAGGAGTATTAAGTAAAAGTGGATTTATCCCTTAAATATTCAAACAACCGTGATAAACACTATTATTTCCCTGTCAGTCACTTTTAACCAGCAGAATCGCCAGTTCTTTTGCATACCCAATGAGCATTTTCAGAAACTTCTGGTGACAGATATTTATATAATTATTATAAAGAGGGTTCCATTGATACCCTAGGGTATTTAGAAGTTTTCTACAAGAATTGAGTTTGTATATTTGTTTTATTAAAGGCTCTAAATTGATGGTACCCTAAAGTAACATAAAACTGGCGTTAACAATATTTCCACGGACATCTTTATAAAAATTAAAGTCATCGGTTCAAATGTTATATAAATTGGTGTTAACAATGTTTCCACCAACATATTTATAAAAATATAAGTCATCAGTGACAAAAGTTATATAAATTGGTGTTTGAAATCTTTCTGTCAACCCACCTATAAAACCGTAAGTAACTATCAATTAAAGATATATAATAGATTGGTTTTTAAAATGTTGCTATCAACCCACTTATAAAACTTAATTAACCAACAACAAATTTATATAAGATAAGATTGAAAATATTTCGAGAGAAACTTATAAAAACTTGGGAACTCACACACAATAGTTATATAAATTGGTGTCTGTAATATTCTTATGAACTCATTCATAAACCTTTTTTGCCCATAAGGTTTTTTCTATAATGTTGTTATTAATTTCTTTATACAGTTATTATAATACAACTATTTTTAGAACAAAAAAAAACAATTTTAATTTATTTTGACAATTATAATAACAAAACAAACAAGATTTTTTAAAGTTAATTTTGTGACATCAAAAGGCGCGTTTTTGCGAGATACCGTACCATTATTATCTTGTTTTAATTACATCAATCTGAGAGAGATAAGAGATCCAAATCTTCTTGAGATAGTTGCCGATGACAGATATCGGGATCGAATGCATTTTACACCCGATTCCCACCAGCGTTTCCGATGCGCAGTCACCCTGACTCAAAAAACTCATCACGTGGTCTGACATGAACTTGTATAGGCAAATCTTGCTTAGACCACATGATACGTGTGATTCGGGGGACCCACGAATAAGAAACGCATAGATGGGAACCGTGTTTTAGAAAAAGAGAACAATATAGTAACCGTGTTAAGGTCGCAAAAACGCACCGTGAAACGTCGAGCGCATACGCTGATACTGCTGGTCGGCGGCAAATGTGAACACCCCGGAAAATACACGCCTGTACACCCTTCGACCCCGCAATCTAACTATATTCTTGACATAGTTACCTCTGATAGTTATGCGGGCTTGAAGTGTGTGGAGGCGGGTATTTTTCCTGGTATGTGTAGTATGCTGGAGCTCTCGAGGAATGCATTTAGGAAAAGAGAACAATAGTAACTATGTTAAGCTCGCAGAAACAGACCATCAGTGTTCAACACTGCGCCATCTGTAGCCCTTTGTTCCAAGTAGCATCATTTTTTAAAAGGGTTACAAAATAGTGTTGACGAGGTAAACTGTGGTATAGTTGTATTGTTTTTTTTATAGAATTGTCGGAAATTTTCGCCATTTTGGATTACAAAAATAGGTTTTTGGCCTAATTAAAAACGTTATTTATGGGGTTTCAACATGTGTTTCAATCGAAATATTGCTTGTTAGGGTTAAGAACAACATACGAAATTCAATATTTGTACCAGAAAGAAAAAAACGCGTATGAAAAAAAAACTGATAGTTAAATGAATATTTTTTTTCACGTTTTGTCAAGTATTTTTGGAGCCCATGAAATTTACGTGAGTGTATTCGAAAACTATACAGTACACACGGGACCGCAGCTGATTTTCAGAGTAGGATGACTTGAAAAACAGCTTTTATTTGACTAGTATATAAATATTCATATTCCTGCTTCAGCTTATCTCACTTTCATTTTTATTTATTTTAGAAGATTGCTAAACACCATTTTATAATTTTTTTTATTGTAAAAAGAAAAAGAATAATACATAACCAGCAAAGGGAAGAAAGATGAAAAATCTATATTTCTAAATCCATAAAAACCTTTAATTTGTTATGTAGTGTTGTTAGAACAGTTGTAGAACCTTTTTATAATAATCTCTATACTTGAGGGCTCATAAGGAAGTTTTATAAAATCTATATGTTGTTTTTCTATCCATTACTATATACCATAAATTTTTATAAGCTGGTGTTGAACAGTTGTTTTTCAAGTCTTTTTTACTCATTTAAGAGATATATTAGAGTTATAAAATTATCACCAACACTAAATAATATAACTTTTGGTTATTTTATGAAGGTTTTATATTATTTGCTGTAACTTTTATATAGACAAAAATGCTCATTGGGTAGTGCCTTGCAATAGATGCATGAACATTTCATATAAATTGTAGCTTTGTTACAGCAACATAAAAAATTCATAAAATATAGTGAGTATATGCCCGCCTGTCACGGAGATGCAACCATCAAAAACGCCTATCCATTGTTTTTTGATATCAGGCGTAGACACTATAAAACAAATTAAAATTATAGCTTTGTTAAAGCAAAATAATTTTTAGTTTTTTTTTTAATTTGAAAAATTAATATTTTAAGGACGCAATCCGGTATTAGCGAGAAAAAAATAAAAAAATTTTAACCGCGTTTTGATGAGTGGAAATGGTAAAGGGGCTTCTGATAAACGTCTAAAAAAAATGCGTGAGTGGGGCTCTTGCGGGGTGGATTTGATGGGGGGAAAGGGGGAGAAAAATGGAATTATTGCAATTTCCGGCAAAACTGAACGTCATAGAGTAAAAACTTCATTATTAAAATTGTAGACGATTTAAAGGTCTACAAATTTTGTAAATGTCACTTTTTAGCATAACCTCAAAATTTTCGAGAAAAATGCGAAAAATCGCAATATTTTTATTTTTCATTTTCGCAAAAATAATTATATTTTTATGAAACTTGGCCAAAATATACCTCTCTGTGTTTTTAATGCCTGCAATTTTCGTAGTATTTTTGCTAATTTTTTTTTGTTTTGACATATAATTTTTGGTGGGATGATAAAAAATTATAAATACAAAAAACAATTACCTTAAGATTTTTCGTGAGCAAGTAATATAATATACATTGTAAAAATTTAGGAAAATATACTATTTTTGAAAGCAAAAATGGGATTCATTTTTTTTTTAATAAAAATTACATTCATATAAACAAGAAATTTAGATGCACCACAAACAATTTTTTTTATGTATGACACTTTATTAATCGAAATAAGATATTAAAAGCAATACTGCACAAAAATAAAGTTTTAGGTCAAACAATTCCTTGTTTATACGGTACTCTTAAAGGGCTTTTAAACAAAGGAAGATTGAAAAAGCTTGTCCTAAACATAACATTAGAACAATTTTAAATACTAAGTCAATTTTATTTTAAACCGGAATTTTTTTTTGACTTAGCTGTTTTATTTGCGTTTAAAAAAAATGTAGTATAAGGATTTTTTAATATAACAATGTTTTAATTTTTCAGACACTGTAAGAGGATTGACAGTACATCGATCAGCTGTTAGAAAACGAATTTAATGAAGGAGAAAGCTACTTTATTTAAAACCGTTTATATATAAAACCGATTTTAGGCGCGTATAAACATATTAAATTAAATACCGTCTCCTTTTTATTTTTTCTGTACAAAGAGATGATGTAATCGATGGTTATTTTTTTTTTAATTAAAGGAAATTATAAAAAATTGTTGAAAAATTCATTCTTGCAAAGCCCATTATTTGTTTTTCTGCATTTCTGGACATGCTTTTTTAAATGTAACTATAATTTTTTATTATGCCACCAAAAAGTTTATGTCAAAACAAAAAAAATGAGCAACACCAAAAAATACTACGAGAATTTTCCTGGGTAGAATTTTTGATTGAAAAAAAAAGTGATTGGGACCGAAAAAAATTCATATCATAAGAAATGAAAAACACAAAGAGGTATATTTAGGCCAAGTTTCGTGAAAATACAATTATTTTTGCGAAAATTAAAAATAAGAAACGAAAAAATAAAAATATTACGAAAATTGCAATTGCAATAATACCATTTTTCTCCCCCTTTCACCCCACCAAATCCACCCCGCAAGAGGCCCACTCACGCATTTTTTTTTAAACGTTTATCAGAAGCCCCTTTACCATTTCCACTCATCAAACTGCTGTTAAAAATTTTTTGTCTTTTATTTTAATTTGGTTGGCAGGTAAGTAACATTTTTATTAACGACTATTTAAACATATGTTTACAAAATTCTAGCCTTCTTAAAACACCTTAGTCGATTCGGCCGCTGGCTCTTATACTATTGTGACTCCAAAAGGGAGAGACACATTTTTTTTTCAGAAACTTAACACCTGATTAAGATTTTTCTTTTAAAATTTGACCGCCGAAGACGAATGTTTAATTTAAAATAAAAGAAAAAAACAGGCGCCGTAATTTCGTCGGAGTGGAGGTCGATCGCCTCCCTCTGGGGTGCATTCATATTGAAGAGCCCGGGTGAAGTCCGGAGCAGAGCGTTACCCGATAGAGAGTGCACTCCGAGTGTGCCCGGTGATTCGTCCGATATGAACGAACAAGACGCATTATCATAACCTCACTCTTAAGATTTCAAATTTTTTTGTAATTATGGAAGAAGTAAGAAGAAATGCGTTTATAAATGAAGAACTACTCGTTGAGGATGATTCACTTTCACCACATTTTCACTCACTTGATTGATTGTTCCATCTAGAACAAAATTGCCTTCCTCAACGATCAACACCAAATTATGGGAATGTGTAATGATTCTTTCCATTGTGAAAAACTAGACTTCAAATTTAAAAAACACAAATAAAAAAATTATTGTCTCTAAAATAAGGTTAGAAGTGGTTGTGTATTGATCTGCGCATGCGGGACAAATATTATTAACCTATTTCGTGGGGTGCGAAAGTGCGCGTTTGGGTAGCGTCCGGTAAAAATCTACCGACAATTTGAACAGCCGGGTAAATTTTAACCAAAGCAATCTGAACGGCCAGGGCGCGCCCGGGCGTCACCCGACGTTCAATCTGAACACACCCCTGTATTCGCCACCTGCATAGGTTAAGGAGCTACAATAGATACGACAGTTACGTGTTAAACGGTTCGGAACTATTTGGAGTTTGGCGAGTCTGCGCAGATATGCACGCGACCAATAACCATACTTTTATATTGATTTTTCTTTTTTAATTTGTAATACGACCACTAGATGATTCACGGTTAAATTCGCGATAACCGTACTATCGATTTTTTGTTAGTTTGTAATATGACCACTAGATGGTGCTCGCTTAAATTTTCGCTTTTTTTTAAGGACCCTGCACAAATTACATTGAAAATGGCTGTCGGCTAAATGTCAATATTTTTTTCATATTTTGTAGTACTCGATCAACAAAGCACAAAAATAAAAACGAGATACGGAGCAGGATTACTTTCTGAGATATATAGCTTTAAAGTTGACGTGTTTTTAGGCTATATTTTTGGACATGGTACAAGTTTTTTTTTCACAACTTTGTTGATTACCGCCGGTTGGTTGGTGGTACCAAAGGACCCATATAAGAACATTTTTACTTGGATGGAAAGGGTGTTTCATTCAGGACAGAAACGAATTATTTTATTTTGGCGGTAATCTACAAAGTTGTGAAAAAAAATTAGAACATGTCCAAAGATATAGCCTTAAAACACCTCAACTTTAAAGCTCCATATCTCAGAAAGCTGCTCCGTATCTCGGTTTTTTATTTTTGTGATTTGTTTATTGAGTACTACAACATATAAAAAAATTATGACATTTAGCCAATAGCCATTTCGAATGTAATTTGTGCAGGGTTCTTTCTTTGCAAGCAATTTATGTTTAGTTTTTAAAAATATGCTTTTTTACTAGGCACAAAAGAAAATTGTTACTTATGTTAAGTTAAAATAAAAAAGCATATTTTAAAGAAATAAATACAAATTACCCATAATAATGCACTTGTAGTACAAAACCTCTGGTTGTTTTATTATAAAAGATTATGGCATATTTCGAAACATGTTAGTTTATATTTTTCCCAATAAAGAAAATATTACAATATGATCTTGTCTGTGCTTTTTTAAATATTAAATAATTTTCTTTAAAATGTTTATATCTTGTTTTTAGTACATAAAAAACAATAAATGCCACTCTTTTGTATTCCAAACTAAATTTGTGAAACAGAAAAAAATAATTTTAATCTCAAAAAATTTTTACTGTATATGTGGGGCAATTTATGGTAAACCCACACATTAGAAAAAGTCTTGGTGTAAATAATATTAATACCCCTGGTTTGGAATACACAAGTGTCGCATTTTCTAACTTATTATTGATATCCACAAAAATTAGCCATACTAAACTTGATTAAATAAGGAAAGGGTGTTTTAATACATAGGTATAAATAGTTAAATGGAGTCCAAATGCAAGTGTGGGACATCACTCTCTAAAACCTCTGCGTCCAGTCTGCAAAATGTCCTCTGGAGCAAAATATTTATCACACACGTAAAATCTGTTATATATTTCATCAGCACTTAGTTTATTCGCGTTTAACGGCTTCACTATACTTCTGAAAAATTACAGGATTGCCTTTGGGGAAACGATGTCTTCCCCTTTTTTTATTGGGATCATGGCACGGTCTCCGCAGCTTTGAATACAACACACTCTAACCCTTTGTTTCTCAGCCATTGTAATCGAAGGATAAAATCACAATTTTTTGAACAGGAATAATCACAAAATCACTTTTTAAAAACCTTGGCATACCTCAGTTTTCAAAATGGAACTCATAAGTTATGAGTCATAACCGACATTCTGTCACTTTTGTCATAATGTGCCCTCTGATGGAGAACCCTAGAAGGGGTAAGAGGAGGAGCTGCAGATTTCTAGAAAGAATATTGCCAACCTAAATATTATTATGTTGGCAGTTCCTTTGCACGCGGAAACATAACCGCACTTTTCGCGAAAAATAATTATTGGCGGGAAGGGTGAAGTGACGGATCTATAGTTCCTTAATCTATGGCCACCTGTGACTGTACCGGCACGGGTCTGTTGTCTGCAGCGCAACGCGGGCGATTGATATTATGGATAGTTCCCAACGCGGACTTTGTCCAAAAAATACGATTTTCCTGTGCGCCGCCACTGCTTTGGATCGATAAAAATAAGCAAGAGCGAAAGCCAAAGTGACGCAGCAAGTTTCCAAGTCAAGAACCAAAAAAGAAACGATAGCTGCGCCACTTTGTTTAGGTGTCCTCTCTATTTAGATTTATATGCTCTCTGCTACCACTGAGCAGTGAAGAAATGGTACAAAAATTTCTCACACTTGAATTTTTTTATGGCGGGAAACAGTTTTGGATGCGGCACGAGCCCTTAGAGCCGGTGCGGAAAAAGCGGTACTCGGTGCCACACTGAAGGTGTCAGTTCCCCAATGAAACAGGAAAACTGAAAAAGTGCCTGTCAAGGGAACACAAAAACCGAAGCAGTTGCGCACCACCTACATAGCAAAAAATGTAACATGTATATGCCATAAATCTACCAAACGGAAAAAGTATATTCTAAAAGAATATACAGACCGCTTCAAGCTACTGCGAACATAGGGGGAATCAAGTCCAATTTACTCTCCGTGCCGTACGACCGAGGTGGATTCGAAGCACGCTGCAGTGTTATCTTTTGGAAATTCATTTTGTTTTATTTTGTTTTATTTCTGCCTTGCTCGAGAAACAGATGGGTAAGTTCTTAATTGAAATAATACATTTTAAAAACCAAAAATGGATGTCTACGAAGTTGCCGAAAAAGTGCAGATGGTCAAATGGTCAAATCGTCCCAACACACGTTCGATATTGGTCGAGGGAAAATTTGCATTTGTATTTTGACGTAAGAACACAGTATCCCCAAAAACTAAATGTTTGGGGGGGGGTATTATAGGGGAACACGTAATTGGGCCATTTTTTATTAACGGCAATTGCAATTTGAATGGTCCTAGATACTTGGATCTACTGCAGCAGCACATTATTCCAACTGCTAGGCAGTTGTTAGGTGTAAGATTTGGTGAAACATGGTTTCAACAAGATGGTTGTTCCGCTCACAATGTTGGCCTTGTTAGGGAATATCTTGATAATGTATTTCCTAATCGGGTTATAAGTACACGGGGAACTATTTTATGGCCAGCTCGATCTCCCGATCTTGCTCCTAATGACTTCTATCTGTTTTTGAAGAAGCTTTTCAAATTATCACCCCTAACATGCTTGGAAACGTTAGAAGGGGTTTTTATAGTAGGCTCGGATATTGTCTAGCCGAGCAAGGAGGACTTTTCGAAAATTTGCTTTAATTTTTTTTTGACTGGGAGAATCTTTTTGGTTTTTAGAATGTATTATTTTATTTTGAGAACTTGCTTTTATTTTATTTCTTTTCATTGTAACACGTCGTCACTGATAAATCTGAGCAGTTGACAATAAAACGCTCTTATTTATCAGTGACAAAAAATAAGAAAATTACGTTATAAAAATTTGCGTATTTATTGACCAAATTCCGGTTTCATTGACTACGCTTCACACAGCACCGTGGTTAGAGGCGTACTGAATACCAAAGGAAAGTCATGCAAGTGGTGATCGCAAGCCTGAGTATTGGTTGCTTCACTGATAGGCGTGCGGTGTCTCTGCATGTACGTATACTGGCAAATTAGACTTCTTTCGCCCTATGTTCGCAGTAGCTTGAAGCGGTCTGTATGATTAAATGGAAGTTCTAATCGTGTGAAAACGACCCCCGCCCTTTTTCATATACAATCCATATGCAAAATGGTATATACCACTAGTATATTTATAAAAATAGGCAAAAATATATATACATGAATTATGAAAATGAAATGGTATGTGTATTCCTCGTACATATCTTTTTTTCAACTTAGAATATTCCAAGCAAATACTTTTTGCATATTATATTAATGTGCAGAGGGAATCAAGCAGGTATATGTGCAACACATACCAAAAACAATATTTTGGGAAATCACTGAGCAGAGCACTCACCGAGTTCGCAATTGCCATTTCGACTTTGTAAATTTTAAATATCTTCATTGCTTATATGCATAATATTATTAGGGAAGGCCGAGGAAAAATATTGAAACGAGCGCCATCTATGGCATTAAGTTGCAAACCATTAGTATTAAGCGGTAGATGTACATAGGTAACATACCATTTACGTCCTCTATGGCATATTCCAAGAATATCTGATCAGACCATTAATGTCCAAGCAGTTTAGACATTTACGGAATTAAAATAGGATATATCACAGTACTGGATAAAAAATCATATCAAAATCAAACAGAATATTCAGATATAAATATACCCCATACATATGGTAAATATGAAAAGGATATTGACTATTGATTTATTTTATGGATAAAGCTTTTAACAAAAAACATGTGGTGCTAAAAACACAAATTTTGCATAAACATGCTTAATTTTTTTTAAAAAAGCCCAGAGTGTCAATTACTAGAACAGTATAAATTACTGCTGCGTTTACCCTAGTGCGGATATGTAAGAAAATTTTCAAAAAGCATACAGAACAAATATTCAGGTTTAAGTATACCGTATATTAAGGGAATATGTATAGAATCTTATCAAAGACAAATTGAATATTCTGATTTAAATAAACTTCTAATGTTTGGTAAATGTCTAAAGGTTATACTCTTTATTGATTATTTTAATATATATCAAAGGAATAGACCATGTATATCCATAGAATGTTCTGAAAAGCTTAACAAACTCGAAATAGATTATTTAAATCCAAATATGTCTTTTCGGTATCGCTGATATTCCAAAGTAATATTCTAATTGTTTATTCCAGAATATTTAAAGTGAACATTTATCGTATATTTAGCTAATATTAAAAAAATATATCCTTAGTTGACTATTTATAGCATATACCTGGTATATGAATGTGGGCAGTGGCGCACCGACTGCCTCAATGGAATACACTATTATTTACTTTGTTTTATGAGAATATTTTGTAATGTATTATTGTTTTTGTACCAGCTATGAATTTTTTGAACTTTTTTCTTTTTTCCTGCTACATTCTCAGTGTACTATTTAGAATTTTCTGTGTGCACTTTAAAGAAGCTAATAAATTAAATTAAAAAATTTAATAAGAGACAAAGAATGAGCGAATATTCTTTTTCTTGGTCGAGAAAGTCATCTCGTTTAATTTAAAAACCTTTAAAAAGCAAAAAGTAACATATTAGGTATTTTCTTAAACAGAAAGAAAAGCTGAATTTAAATTGTCCAAAACATACAGGGTATGTCATTTAAAAAAGTATCTTTGCCGGCCTAGCAATAAGATATTTTTTGTAAACCATCTAATTATGTCAAATTTTATTTCTCTGCCTCTGACTCGGACTTTAGTTAACCGTTAAAGCAACAGAGTGCCACTTTCAATAACTATAATAAATCTAAATTGTTTGCGGCATATAAAACTGTATAATACAGTCTTCGAACGCACCCTTTGGAGTAAGAATTCGACAAGAGTTGTAAAAAAAGTTTGGTAACCTAAAATATTACGAATATAACTAAAAACTTGCATAAAATGGGTTTAGGCTCTAATTTGTTTCTACGCTGTATATTTTAAATAAATAAAATAAATAAATTAATGTTGTTTTTACTCAATTTTCAACGTTTAAGTAATTTTTTATTTTTAGAATGTGACAAGATGTTTAACTTACGGTGTTATTTATAACATATCCAAAGCCTAAAAAAACAGCACTGTATAAAGAAGTATTTTGGATATGCGTATGTAGATTTTACATACAGTGGCGTGCGCAGGGAGGAAAGCCCCCGCCTCCCCGGAGGAATTCAATATTAACACCTGAAGATTAAATTTTCCTCAAAAATCAATCAAATTAGCTACACTTCGCCCTTTAAGAAATAGGCTAATTTTCCCTATATTATTCATTTAGTTTTAATTACGCACAGTTCAAGGAAAAAAACATATAAACTTTAAACTATATATTTTTGTGATAGACATACCTCTAGCGTTAATTAAATATAAACAGTAAAATCTTTAACGTAGTTATTTTTTGGGGGAAATTTTTGGGGGCAATCATAATTCTCGAGATACTTGCAATAAAAGTCCTTAATCAATATTTGAAAGCGATTATCTCACAAACTAGATAAGATATCATATGATGTAAGATGTCATTTTAAAGAGTTTTTTGGAAGAATCTACAAATAGTAACATTTTTGAAATGAGACATTGGTATCAACACTTTCTAATAAAGACTTCAAAATGACCAAAAATTGATAAATTGCATGTGTAAATGTGTAAGAGCCCAAAAGCTACCATTTTTGAATTGATCCCTAAAAAATGCTTTAAAAGGGTATCTTGTTTGGTTCCCGAGATAAATTTTAACACTTTAATTACAAATTTAAAAAGCAAATTTTATAAAGAATTCAAATTTTTTATTAAAAAAAAGCCCTCTCAAAAAATAGCTAGGTACGACAAAGCTTTTAATTTTTCTATTTAATTACAGCTAGGGTTATCGTTATTTCAAAAATATATGGATCAAATATTATATTCTCAATAAATGGTCTTGAAAAATCTCATCTTCAAGGTTTTCATCCATTTTAAAAAACTTCCTCCTGGAATCTCATGCATTTATTTTATGGATTGTAAATTAAAAATGCTCTTCCTTAACTATGGAAAAATTTAAAAACAACCAGGTAAATACCTTATAATAACTGTTTGGATTCATAGACAAAAGAAAGTAAAGTTAAATATTTGTTTAGGGACCCTTTTGTTGATTGTTCAATACTATTGTTTTTATACAATCTTATCTGTAGAGCTATAATTTGTCTTTTATTTGCAAGAATAGTGCGTTTAATTTACCTATCAACGTAACGTAAGTAATATAGTTGTTAAATGCCTTTCGGCGTGTGTAGGAAGCGCCAATTTTCTAGATTTGAGAATAATTTCGTAATCAAATTTTGTGTGTGCGCCAGTAGTTGTCCTTAATATGGATCATTGCGAGACGTTGAAAAGAAAAGTGAATCCTAAGGACAAGGCAAATTTTTTATCTTTGTTAACTTTCAGGTAACCTTTATGACTTATTTGCTAATATTCCTTAAAATTAAGTTTCCTAATACTGTTCTAGTAAATAAAAAATATGTCAAGTATATTTGTAGGCGGATTTTATGAAAGAAACCCTTTTTTTGTTTAAAAATCTATTTTATTAAAGTTTACATAACAAGTTCTGCCTTGCCAAAAAAACCTAAAAAAAAATCATAGCAAATAACAGATAAAATATCAGAAGTTTTTATAATCTATGCTTGTATAAACTTATGATATTTTATAATTTTTGACTATTGAAAGTGAAACACAAATCCCGCATAGGAGTTCATCATATTTTAACAGCCAGTTGGATTATAAAAGTTTACAATATTTTATGATTTTTAATATGACAATTCCTCATAAAAGTTTATAAGAAATTATAAGATTTTATAAGATATACCTGTAGCATTTGAAAATAAAAAATACAGCTCAACTTTAGTAGTTGTAGTAAGAGTAACAGTAGTAGAAGTAATGTAAGAGAATAATATACAGTCAAACTAAACTATAAACTACGACACCTAACCCGCTATAATACAATAACACTTGCTTGCACAATATCTACATATCTAATAGAACATTGTTCTCGTATAGGTACTTATTTATCGTCAGGAGCTGTGAGAGAGATGTTACTTTGATAAATTTCTATGAGATTTTACAAGATAAAAACTATTTTTCTACAAGCTTTTATTTAACTTGCAATGTATCTATCTATGTCACAAGATATGTTTGTTCGGGTGGAATTTTGCGACATAATTTTGACCAACTCCCCGACATCCAATCGGCTTCAAATTTGGCATGCTTATATAGTTGCGGCGACAATACGTAATGAAATTGACAGCTCCCCCCCTACTCGAAGGGGGTGGAGGAGGTACTAATTAGGTGTGTGGGAGCACTTGGGGATGGAGATAACGAATTTCTAATCAGATTTTGAAAATTCAATATGGCGGATTCAAGATGGACGATTTTTAGTCATCTTTTGCTAACCAATTTTAACTAACTTATACACATCCGATTGCTTTCAAGTTTGGCAAGTATTTATAGTTCCGGTGACAATACAATACAATATATGTCATTATTAGGCACTACTCGCCTCTACGAGAGGAGTGGAGAGGAGAAAACACCTAAGTTTGTCCGATTTCAACCAAAATTGGTATACGAGAGCTTTTGAGAATAAGGAATACGAATTTTTAATCAGATTTTGAAAATTAAATATGGCGGATTCAAGATGGAAGATTTTCTTATTCACATCCGATTGTGTTCAAATTTGGTATGCGTTTATAGTTCCGGTGAAAATACAATAATATGGTATTCTCAGGTACCCACCCTCCTCTAATGAGGGAGGTGGAGGGGGAAAAATATTTAGTTTGTTCGATTTCAATCAACATTGGCATACAGGGGTTTTTAAGGAGGGGGATTATGAATTTTTGAGCAAAAAATATTTTTTGTAGAAGTAAGTAAGTATACTAAGTATAGGTTTTTAATTAGTTTTCAGGTGATAGAAAAAACTGATAAAAATCAGGTGTGTTTTTTATGACATTTAATGAGATTTTTTTGGCAGGGCGGATACATAAAAATCTATAAAATGTTGTAAGTTTTTCTGTCTATAAAATCTATTTAAAGACTTAAAAAAAATTGTTTTTACCAACTCCTAGAAAATTATAAATGTTCAAATAAATCTGGCAACTTTTATGAGTTGGTCTGATCATAAAATATCCCAAAATCTCATAAAAAACGTTTTCATCATAGAAACCCATAAAATGTTATGAGTTGGTTTGACTATAAAATCTGTCAGAAAACTATAAAAACATCGGTTTATATAATTCCATAAAACATCTTAAAACAAAAATAATTTAATAATAGAAACCCATGAAAGTTGATGTGTCGGTTTGATTATAAAATCGTGCTTTTGGGCCATTTCAAGCAGATGTTTTATTTAAAAAAAGAAAAACGCTTTAACAATCTACTGGTTTTTGTTAAAAATCTTGAAATAACTCCAAATCATAAAACCACTATAACACTTTTTCTTGGTATGTAAAAAAGCCGAAATATACAAACAGTTTCGGACCTAAAGCAAATAATATTTTTTCAATTCTTGTATTTTTTGTCCCGTCCAACCCAAAAGAAAAGCTTTACTGGTTCATGGTGCACAATAATTGTTAACAAGCTCTCTCCTTTAATTCCAATGCTTTTTGTTTAGTTAAAATTGAAACACATAAAAGTATGAATTTACTAAAATTAAGTTTTGGTTTTTCTTGTCCCGTCCAACCCAAAGTTTAAAGGTTCACCCTATAAGCCCTGGTTACAATTTATTGTTTTAAACTATTTAATTGCGTAACCTATGGTTTTAGGAAATTATTTATTAGAAAATATAGTCATAATTTTAATCATAAAGAAGCAACAGCTGATTTTTCTAGTAATGGGTTACTTTTTTGTCCCGTCCGACCGCTTGAAATGGCCGTTTTATAAAACCATAAAATATGTTAAAAAAATGTCTGCACTTATCAAATTTTATAAACATTTAGAGACCTGACTGATTGTAGGAGCAGATAAGAAACACACGTATGAAACCACCTAAATTCTTACCAAAATCAAATAATACCTAATAAATTCTTACGCTCATAGACCTTATAAAAACTGATAAAATTCAGGTATATTTTTTATGAGGTTTTATGCGGTTTTTTTTGGAGGGTGTTATGATGGTCATTAAACATCAAGATAAAGTTTGAAACGGGAGGCGGAGGCGTGTGCCTTAATTTATCCGAGCGTGTAATGACCATAACATGCGAGTTAGTGTTCTATACTTTACCTACGACCTTCATAAGCTGCAGTTTCAATGGGGTTATATCTAAAACGTCAAAACAAATAAGGTTACTAAGGGACTTTTCATATACTTATCTTTTATAAACAAGATTTTTTTTTTCTTAAAAATGCGTAATATGTCAATTTCGAGGGACTTATTTTTGGTTAGGTACTAAAATTATATTGGATTTATTTACGTTTAATAAATATTTATTGTCTTAAAAATATCGAAAAATATTTCACATTTTTTCTTCAATTAGTACTCTTAAAAATAAAGGTTAATCGCTTGTCACGCCATCTAGTGGTTTACGTCTAAGCTTTATTATTATCCTAGGGCGTAGGTGAGCCATTAAAATAATCGTGTTGAGGTGAGCTAGAGCGGAGACCCTGTATATTTTCTAAAATTTGAATAGAGCTTTTCATTTTGTTTCCAAAAATATCTGTTTGCTAGTTTAACTCTTATGGAGATGATTTTCCCATTTTGTTTAAAACCCGTTTGAGAAAAAAGTAACATATTAGGGGTTTTTGGAAACAGATGCAAAAGCTCTATTTAAATTTTCCAAAATATACAGGGTGCCTCATTCAAAAAAAAGTATCGTCGCCGCCCTAGCTTTGCCTCCCTAATGATCCAAAAGCATCAAAAAAGATATTTTCTTGCGAACCATTTAATTATGTGAAATTGTACTTCTCAGCCTCTTTTGGCTTCGGAGATATTAGGATGGACTCGAACTTTTGGGACACCCCGTATAGTCAAAGGTATAACAAAAATGATTTATTATTTAATTGTAGCTACACATATGGCATATTCAAGAAAGGCACAAAAAGGGACTTGAGTGAAGACGACATATATGACGTCATAGAACCGTGCAGATCGAAACGAAACGGCGACCGTTTTGAAAATAAATGGCGAAGGGAAATCAAACATGGTCGGCAACCCAGTTTGCTTAAGTTGATGTTTAGGTGTTTCGGTTTTAGATATTTTTTATTGGGGGCTATGCGACTGTCTTCTAAACTTATTTTCAGGTACGTAGAATAATAGACGTTAGACGCTTAAATTCCTGTAGATGACGTAGTTACGACCTGGGCACCCTGGCAAAGATAATCAAGGATCAAAAATTGATGCTTCTTAAGACCACAAAAACGGCATAGATTTGACAACACTGCTTTGCTGTTTTTGGGCCAATTTTTACCGGGCAGAATATCGGAAACGAGAAAACGAAATCTGTTGAAATTTGACAGGAATGTTTATTTTTGAATTCTTCACAACCGTATCCATACAGTTTTTTGCTGGACCCTCTCATTCCCAAAATAAAATAAACACGGCTAATAATAGTCAAAAACCTTACCTGGCTTTTTATTTAGCTTCGTCGATAATACAGAAATCTGTAACAATTTTTGGATTTTCTTATTTTTTTTGAAAAAATACACCAAATTTTGAAAAATACTTTGGATACGGTTGTAGATTTTAATAAGTCCTATTATATATCTGATAACAAAAAAGTTATGGTTTTTTTCTTTATAAGCGAGATTCTGCCGGAATTCTGAAACGCCAAGGTTACGTAATTTGGTAGGCTCAGGGAAACTGAGTGATTGGAGTATTGGAATTCAGGTTCCGCATAGCCACTCTCCACTTGTCTAATGGAACATTCGGCCAATAAATTGACACATGTCAAGTGATAAAAATAATACGGAAAAATAGTGATTGTGATAAGAAAATTTATTTGCGTATTTTGAAACCGTCGCTGGGTACTTGATTCGAGCATCGAGTGGGGCGCAGCCTTATTATCATCAGCCTACATTTCGGTTCAAGTCTTATAACCTGAAATTAAGACCTGCCAAACTAGATGGGAGGTCTGTCAAGAAATTCTGGATCAAAATGAGTCAGGCATAAGCTATTTATTATACTTTTATGTAATATTATCAATACCTACCTATATTTAGTTACTGGTCTGAACACTGCACGATCCCACTCGAAATGGCATTAATGGTGCCACCTATTGTTGATTTTTCAAAAAAACAGCAAAGCAGTGTTGTCAAATCTATGCCGTTTTTGTGGCCTTAAGCATTTCTTTGAATGCGAGAAACCAATTCGTAAAGATCTCTACTATTTACTTAATTTCCTTAATTATCCTTAATTTTTTAGCGTTGTCGAACCTTTAGCCATAGGAAAACTGGTATCCTACTTTAACCCGTTGCAGACGACCTTATCTTACAACGATGCCATTTACTACACGTGTCTGCTGATAACTGTCAAACTTGTCAACATTTTTGCCTTTCAAAATTACGTGTTGCTGTTGCAACAACTGGCGATTCAGATAAGGGCTTCGCTTTGTTCTCTGGTTTATAGGAAAGCACTAAGGTAAGCAAAGGTAAAGAATAGGGACTAAAAGCCAAACCACCGCGTAAACGTAAACGAGATCTAGCGCTCCCATTGGCGAAAACCGGCAGAGGTGGGCGCGCCAGCGCCCGTATCTCATAAAAATAAGTCTCGCTCGACGTCAATTAGTGCGATTGACAACACTTGTCGGATCTAACGAACGAAGTTTCTAGAAGTCGGCGAACGATATGTTCAAGCTTTTACTCCCTAATAATAGGAAATGTGAATATAAAAACTTTAGGTCCGTTTCTGCGAGCTTAACATAGTTACTATTGTTCTCTTTTTCTAAATGAATTCGTCTGAGAGAGATCCAGCATACCAGAGAACTATACATACCTGTACACAATTATGTTGGGTTGAAGGGTGTGTAGCGGGTTTGGCTGTAAAATGCATTCTCTATTATTTTATTAATGTAGATATTAAGCAACAGCGAAGACAATATGCAGCCTTGCCTAATAGTAGCATGAGTACGAGAGGGGTGGAGGGATAGGGAGCATAAATCCTCATCATGGAACATGAATTTAACAGAAAACATGCAAAGGGACCAGAAGCTTTATATAATTTTCTGTAGATAATGGTATTTTTGTATAAGTTATCCGGTTCTACAATAATAGGTTGGCAACTGTTTAATAATAAATAAAAATAAACAATTAAAAAGTGCGAATTTTTACGTAACGCTCTGTATTTTAGGCTCACTCCACAAGCCATGAACGAAATCAGTCTGGGCAACATAATAACGGTAATAACGAAAGATGTCCTGGTGTTTGAGCAATCCATTTGGATGTTTAACGATTGCTGGATGGAGCTTGTCAGACTCAGCGTCATTACCTATTTGATTTACAACAAGATGGGCAGCGCTTCTTTCATTGGCATGGCCGTTTTGTTGGGGGTTATTCCCATACAAGGTAAGAAGTTTGAAAGAAAAACAATTGAAGCAAGTGGCGTTGGGTTGGTTGCAGCTGTATAAATATGAGAGACTATATCGGCCCTGCCCTTGCATGCAACTCTTCTGGACGCGAGCAGCCTTTGGCCGTCTATTGTCTGTCTGTATACACGATAACTCAAGAACGCCTTAATCGATTTGTAATTATAACTTTGGAACAAAAGCAAGTAGCGGTATACGGTTGTCAGATTTAAGTTTCTATTAATATGAGCTACAACTTTTGTTATAAAGTCCAAATTCGTGGGAGCTTTAGTTTCCGAGTTATTTGAAAAAAACCTTAAAATATAGATCTTGGTTTTCGTAAATATATATAATAAATCTACAGTTTTCGAGATATTTTCATTTACTTTTAACATAAAATAATTGATTGTATGGTGAACTATCCGTGCTTTCTAGCCCCAATTTTTTTGTTGAAGGCTGGCAACAAAAGTCAACCTTATGGGGATTTTTGTAATGCCAACTTGTAAACAGTGGCTAAAATAGTACTTTATTTTAGAAGCGTTGGTTTAAATTACGAGCGCAGCGAAAAAAACATCGTCAAAATTTCAAACTGTCAAAGATTAAAATTTCGCAACAATAAACGTCACCGAATATAAAGGCACATCGCTATAAAAACCATTATTATTTCATTTACCAGCAGCCGCCTTGATTTATAGCGTAAAGATGGTGCGTTGCGACAAGTGCTTTTCGTTCGAGATTTTTAAAAGTATTTTCCTGTTTTCTTGGATTTTTTTGATAAAGTATTTAAAAAGAATAGTGTTAACAACTCGCGGCAAACTGTGCTTTTTTTTACTCGCGTTTTTAAATACTTCGCTGCGCTCGTTATTTAAACCAACGCTTGTAAAAAAGCACTATTTTAGCCACTAGTTGTGAAAACTACTATTTTGCATCGGTAACCAAAAAAGCCATGATTTAATTATCTGCCGACAGTTACTAAAATCATGCTTTTGATAACGGTATCCATTTTTTTTTTAATTTATGTTTTAGTGTTATTTAAAACTAAATTGCTATGTTTTTTTTTCGTAGCGTACATCGGAAAATGCGTCAAAAATCTAAGACTAGAGCTAACTCACAAAACCGATGAGAGACTTCAGGCCACTCAAGAAACTCTATCTGCGATTAAAACTATCAAAATGTATACTTGGGAAAAAGTTTTTGCCAGAAAAGTCGAAGAAAAAAGAAAGTACGCAACACAATTTTAGGAAGATAAAAAACAAACTTTTTACTTGTTATAAGATTTCGAAATGCAAAACAATCCTTTCAGGGAACAGCACAAGGATTTTTTGTAGCACGAGTGCTTTTTTTTAAGAGATTTGCCTTTAAATAACCTAAATGCTGTTATTTTTATGAACACGAACGTCGTTTTAAAATTTAAGAGCGTTTCTAGGAAGATAATTGCCTGTTTCTCAAAATAGCCGTCGCAAAATTTTAATGATGTTTTCAAAACGTTGTGACAGAAAAGAGCAACAGAACTATTGTTTAGGGATTCTCCAGTTTCTGATACCAATTCTTTGTACATTTGAACAACAATCGAATTTATTCGCAAATGTAAACTTTCAAACGTAGCAAAAAATCATAACTATGATACAAGAGTCTCACGTAACGTTTTTTTTTAAATCAATAGCCTATATTGGATTACAACTGTACAATATTTTTCCCTTCAATTTAAAAACTATTATAAATAAGAATTGATTTAAAAGAAAGGTAAACAAGTATGTAAAAGAAAACGTGGCTACTTTTAAAACTCTTTTAGATTCAATTTAAAATTATTATTTTGTTTTTATTTTTTTTTGTAAATTTTTCGTGGTTTTCATTGCAAATATATTTTTTTTTATCACTTACCAACTTAGTAGTAACTCTTTGTAATAATTAAAGAAACCCCTGACGCTCTGCTGCAACAAATAGAAATCAATATGTAAATTGTATGCAAAATGGCACATACAAGTTCTCAAGAGCTTAGGTGCCCTAACATGTTTAATAACATATTTTAGTTTTACTTTTTTCAGTATGTAAACATGTTTTAGGCAGGAAATGAGATTCCTCATGAAATCCGTCTACCTCCGATCCATGGGCGTGATATCGGGCCTGTTTACCACCAAAATTAGTTTCTACGCCCTGATTATGTCATACATCTACGTCAATAACACCGCCAATGCAGAGATTATTTTCTACGTGATGAATTGTTTTAAAGACCTTAGATCCACCGTCGGCTACATTATTCCGATTGGTTTTAGCAGGGGAGCTGGATTGGTGGCCGCTTTGAAAAGGATTTATAAAGTGAGTAACATCATGGGGTTAATTCTGACACATATTTTTTTTAACAGCAACTATTTGGAAACTACCTTCTGAAATAATAATTATCTTGTTTGTGATTGTTTAGTAGCTTGGATCTTCTTTATAAATTAGAACAAACAAAGGAAAAAAACTAGACGATTTTAGTAATTCTTCTTTTTTGCTAACCAATGCAAAAAAGCCTTTTTTAAAGCCATTTACTCAAGTTTTCTCAAAGTATTCAAAAAAAATTAAGCTTGAAGAAGAACGCACTTATATAATACTATTGTTTTAGAATTATTCGTCTGCAGCCCTTGATTTATATCAACCTGTGCTTCTTGTATTCGCGTTTTGAAATCACTAGATGCTCGTTATTTAAACCAACACTTGAAGAAAAAACGACTTTAGTCACCAGCTATAAAAACTACTATTTTAGTTATGTCGATTAGATCGGAAAAACTACAGTTTTTATAAATATAAACCACAATAAATAAAAGATACCCGATGTTTACTGGGACTTTCGTTATATTATTATCTGAAAAAATATTTACTTTTCTTTGGACCTAATCTCCGAACCCGCGAGAGGAATTGATTACTCAACAGCCAAAGCACACCAAATGTATGCTAACAATTCCAGAATAACCGCGGCAAGTAATATAACTTTTTTTAAATGAATAGGCTTTGCTCGCTCTGCCACTCGCCTGTTCATTTAGGCTTGTTTTTGCAACTGCGTCACACCCTACATATCTCCGTCGCTAATTAGTAAAAACTTTATTGGATTTTTCTAAATAGGTTTTAAACAGTGAAGAATTAACGGAAACCAACGAAAAACGTTTTGAAAAGACTAGAATTAAGCTTTCTAACGTCAGCGTTACTATAAGAGATAAAGATATCTTAAAAAATATATCGATTGAGGCTCTTTCTGGATTGACTGTTATTTCTGGTCCACTAGGTGAGTACCAACTAAATTTTTATGTTGGAAGCGAAAGAAAAACAAAAAAAATCCCCAAGGCTCGGCGACTTGTCGCATGAAAGTAGATAAGATTTTTGCAATCAGTAGCTATTACATTCTCTGTATATTCAGCTGGCTTCTTTGGATCTAACATACCCCATAATATTTTTAAGGTTCTGGAAAAAGCTCCTTACTAAAATGTTTCCTGAACGAGTACCCAATTATTGAAGGAAAGATTTTGATAGAAGGAATATTCTCGTATTCCTCTCAGGATCCTTGGTTGTTTCCTTCTTCTATTAAGCAAAATATTCTGTTTGGACAACCCTACGATGAGAAGAGGTACACTGAAGTCGTAAGAGTGTGTGCCCTTCAATACGATTTTGATTTGTTTGATAAAGGTAATATCATTGTTAAACGACATTAGTGGTTTTAGATTTATAAGATAATAAACTGCATATATTGGACTCTTATATTTGTAACACTGTTGACATTTTCCAGGCGACGAAACCATCGTTTCAGATAGAGGAATGAATTTATCAGGTGGTCAGCAAGCCAGAATTAATTTAGCCCGAGCAGTGTACAAAAAGAGTGACATTTACTTGCTAGATGATCCACTGCACGCCTTGGATCCCACTGTGCAAGATTATATTTATCAGAATTGTATCAAATCATTCCTGAAAGGTAAAAAATTTAAATTGTGCAAAATTTTAAACTTAAACTTTTTAGTATTAACTTCATCTCAACTTCTTAAATGTTTTAGACGAACACTGCGTTCTGGTAACTCACAACTTAAGACATAAAAATGACGCAGACAGGCTTATCCTCATGCACGAGGGTAAAATCTCTTACGATGGCACACCTCACGAAGTTAAAATAGACCTTCTTAAAGAAATTGAGGAAGAAGAAGAGGCTATTAAACACTCAAGCGAATCAGATGATTTAATAAACGATGGAAGTGATGTAGAAAACGCCAGTGAAGAAACTAATCTTATCACGAGAAGAAGTTTCTCGAAAAAAAAAGTATACAGCGAAGTTAAAAAAGAGGGAAGTGTGGACCTGCAAGTTTACAAGAAGTATTTCTTGTTTGGCGGTGGATTTTTAATGTTTTTAGCCATCAGTTTACTTTATTTGAGTGCTGAGTTTACTGAGAGTTATTCCATACGTTTGCTAACCGACTGGTAATTTCTTATAGTTTTTTGCATAAATTTTTCTATTTTTCTCTAAAAAACACATGCCCAAGTATTAGGATTAGCTACTTATATCGTATTAAACAATTTATAAATATTTATATTTATTTTTTTTAGGATCAACCTGCAACAAAACATATCTAACATAGTATCACTAAACAATAGTCACACAACACAAGGACTTGAAAGTGCCAGTTTAATAAAAAATGCCACCACTCAAAATTTCAGAGCCAATTTTGAAAACGTCACCACTATTGTTCCAGACGGTTTTAAAAATTTTAGTGTAATTCCTTTTGCCCTAAATGATAGTATAATTAATAGCACAGCAAATAATGGTGCGGTCCAAAATGTGACAGACTTTTTAAATATTTTTTCTCTGTCGGACTTGTACTCGCAGGCATCTTGGGTTTTAAAATTGTATACCGGAATGATAGTAGCATCAGGTACTTACTTAGTCACATAGAAATTAAGGTCAACTTAATATCATATTTAAAATTTGTTTTTAGTATTTGTCGACTTGATAAAACAAGCCTTAATTGTGAACTTTGCAAGAAAAGCTTCCTTAAACCTGCATAATACTATGATAGAAAAATTGTGTGCAGCCTATATGTCATTTTATGACAATTACTTTATTGGAAACATTTTAAACCGATTTTCGCAGGACTTGAACACTATTGATGAGTTGTTACCGGAAAGTATCAATGTTTTGATAGAGGTAGGTTTCTTATTTCAATTTATTAGTAATTTGTAATGAAGGAGGGTATTAAATACTAGTTATATAACCCTGACGATATTCACAGGAAAGACATTTTTTGCTGGAAAGGCTTTTAAGAAGAATAATTTTTTGTAGGTTGGCTTAGCCACAGGAGGAATAGCAATTCTAGTAAGCACAGTGAGCTGGTTATTTTTGATACCGTCTGGAATTTTCATTCTTTTACTGGTGTGGATAAGATCGATTTATTTGCCAACTGGGAGAAGTTTAAAGAGACTGGAATCAGCCAGTAAGTTATCACAGTAGGTATAGCGTAAAGACTAGTCCATTATGAGCTTAGGATTGCCAAATTTTTAGGAAAAATCTGCTCTGAAATATACAGGAAATAATAATATAATATTTCGTCTTTTATATTACATCTTCTCCTAAACCAAACAGTTTTTGTTAATATAAAAACGTAAATCATTTATAATTAAAAGCTATTTTTTGTATATTTACAAATTTTGAGGCATCTTTAATTTATATTATTATAAACAATTTCTGCCGCGAAAAAATACCACGTAAAAAATATCGCGTGGCTTGTTTATAAAGATCTTTAAGATTCATGATTTTAGATTCAAGACAGACACATGTTTTAAATTTAACAATCTTTTGTAAATCAAATTTTAGCTAGAAGCCCTCTGATTGGTCACCTAAATGCCTCAATGGAAGGAGTGACAACCATTCGTGCCTCTAAAGCCCAGAAAATTCTTGAGGAAGAATTTGACAGGTAACATATTTCATTTTATTTGGATTGAACCTCTTTAATCAAGACTATATTTATCAATGATGGTTTTAAAAATTTTCAGGCATCAGGATCTCTATACGTCGGCACTATTTATGTCAGTTTCGACAAGAAGAGCATTTGGTTTTGCTTCAGATATGTTTTCAGTTGCATTCGTTGGGGCAGTCTGCGCTAAATTCTTGTTATGGGACTCAGGTATGTAAGTTTTGGTTTTGATGACCAGCCTTAATAGGTAGACAATGGTGAACTTAAGAGTAAACTAGAGCTTCTCCATTTTCTACATTTTTACAAGGTTTCTACTGCTCACGTAACCGCAGTCGTTCTCCAAACCTGTTTTTGCTCATTAAGAAATTGTTGCAGAAGTAAGATAAGTTAAATAATCAATTTTTTAATTTTTAAGGTTCAGTTTCTGGTGACGTCGGCCTAGCTATAACTAAAGCTTCAGCTCTAGCTAACGTGGTCCAATGGGCTTTGATCGTTTGGGCTGAATTAGAAAACAATATGACCTCCGTTGAGAGAGTTCTCGAATATACCGAGGTTTGTAAATTCAATTTTACGTTTTTTTTTTTAAAGAATAACTCAAGACAATAGGGTAACACTGATATGAGTCCCAGGTCATGAGGGTATACCAGGGAACAAGAAAGCAGACGAACTTGCCAAATTAGGGGCCGAAACCCAATACATTGTACCGGAACCTCTTCTGGGAATAACAAGGAAACAGGCAACTAAAGACGTTCTGGAGGCAAGAGTCAGAGTGCAAACAGTCCAAGCTATTCGTGGATGGTCCGAATGTAGCCAGAACTAAATGGCTTTTAGGCAAGACCCGAAAGGACATTGGACTGCTGACAGGGATGCTGACTCGGCACAATGGGCGCAGCACTTAATAGCAAAGTGTGATGGATATGCCAGATCAAGGCAGCTGAAGTAGTGATTTCCCACGAGAGAAGAATAAAAGCTGCGCTCGCTCAAATGGGTCGGAGAAAAAGTTGCAGCAGAAGTAGGGGCATAGGGGTAAGAAATGAGGTATGGCAGAAAGGGCTTATGAAGAGGCCTAATTGCCAGGCCCATGGGCCGCCCCTCTACTACTACTACTACCACAATTACTACTATTACTACTACTAATACTAAGAATAATAATTTAATAATAAATGACTATCATAAAATGACTAATGAATTTGAAATTACTATTTCAGGTGCCACAAGAAAACTATAAAGGACAAGTTATTGAAAATTGGCCCTCGAGAGGAAAAATCATATACGAAAATGTCTCCTTGGCGTACAAAGACGAAAAAGTGCTAAAAAATTTGTGTTTTGAAGCAAAAGAAAAAGAAAAAATTGGTAAGTGATTGGGTGAACAAGTTTATTGCTTCTCTTTTTAGAGTCTTGAAAAGCCGCACGAAAAAAAAGTTTGTAACTAAAATTTTGTATAAATTTATATAAAATATACAGAAAGGAATAAAGTTTTTATTTTTTATTTAATATATGGGGGATATAAAGTAGACAAATATGGGACATTTTTATTTTTGTTTTTTAGGTATTGTGGGTAGAACTGGCGCAGGCAAATCTTCAATAATTTCCACTCTATTTAGACTGTACAATTTTGACGGCAGCGTTTTTATCGACGGTATCGATACAAAAAACTTGGATCTGGACTTCTTTAGGGATAGAATATCGATTATACCGCAGGAACCGCTTCTATTTCAAGGTACTTACATCAGTAGATTTCACCTAAAAGATTGCAAAAAAATAAGAAAATTACTTTTTTTTATATCAAAGTTTAGCCAAAACTTTGTGCAAATTTTTTGCTTTCCAAATCAAACTTGGGCAATTATATGGATGTAACCTTAACTTAGTAATTTGGCATTTGACATAAATCAAATATGGCCGATTTTAGTAAATGAAACTCTTGAACTTATTATTGAAACTGTTATGTTTCGTATTTTCTTGCATAAAGCTGAATGAGATATAAACGATATAAAATTTGCTTGGAGCAACTTAATTGAACATAAAATTGAAATTTCTAGTAATTAACCTTTTAGAAAACGACGCAGAAATATTTAAATAAGGAAATAGAACATATGCTTGCTTTAGGTGTTATTAGACATTCCAATAGTTCTTATTCAATTGGCGAACTTAGACTTTGCTATGATGGCAGATGTTTAAACAAGATAACAGAAAATAATTCGTATCCATTGCCTAATATTTGTAGAATCCTGGATAATTTTCGTCATCCGAAAGTTATCTCATTTACAACCTTAAAATTGCAAATTAAGGCAACCAAAGATAGTTAAAATTTAAGAGAAGAGAAGAAGTGGTAACGAAAGTTGATAATGATGATGATTCATTTGTGAGTGTGCCAGTCTGGCACTGTGCACTGCGACTACTATCGGCTCTATTGTGGCTTTTGACATTGTTTGTTGCTTCAGAATATTCAGCCTCTTAAAGAGGCTCGCAACTCCCTCTGGTGAAGCATCTTTCAGATCCAGCCCGTCTATCTATGGTTTGCCGAAAATACGTTAACGTTAACGTGCAATGGCCGGACATTCACACAGCACATGTCTGGCCGTCTCGTCCTCCTCCATACAGAGCCTACATTCGGTGTACTCACTTAGACCCATTCTGTGCAATGGTACTTTCAGCCTGCAGTGTCCGGTGTACAGATCAATCATTATCCAGATATCCTGACTGGTGAGCTCAATGAGTTTCCCGGCCCTCTTCCTGTAGAGTTCTGTAATGAACTCTTTGGAATATGCCAGTCCCGGCAATTCTCTCCAGTATTGTCTGAACTTATTATCTATCCAGCTTGAGAGAGCAATGTTGATTGGGTTGTATGCTGGTCGGCAGTCTCATTTCCCCGATGCCCAGAATGCCTCGGAATCGATACCAGCGACAAAGTGTTATTCGCCAAGGGTATTCAGTGGGTCCTGGCAGCTCCTAACGCTTCTCGATGAGCACCTATAAGATTTAAGAACCTTAAAAGCCGCTTGACTGTCGAGTATCTTTATTGATCTGTCTGAAGAGTTTCGCCTGGAAGGTTGTAGCCATCAACGAAAGTTACCGTAATCCTAAATTGTACATACCCAATGAATAATTTTATTACAAACAAAATATTTGTTTTAGGTACAATCCGTCAAAACATAGACCCTTTAAAAAAATACTCAGACGAAGAAATTTGGAATACTTTAGAGAAGGTGCACATGAAGGATCATATTTCCACTCTAGAACTTTTAATTACTGATCATGGGTCCAATTTTTCCACAGGTAAGACCACAAATTGATACTTCAAATAAAAAATCCAAATTGCAATTTTATAAAATGATAAAAGTGTCACCATGTCCTCATAGTTTTCTTCGTGTTAAGTTCAGTAAATTTTTCGCCTTTGGCCTTTTCCAGGGCTAAAGTTGTTAATTAATAGGAATGCAGAGTATTCGTTTACACCTTATTTGTCGACAGGTCAAAGGCAGCTCATTTCGCTAGCGCGGGCGATAATAAAAAAGAACAAGATCGTCGTTATGGATGAGGCAACGTCCAACATGGACCCCGACACCGACGTCCTGGCGCAAAAAGTGATTACAGAACAGTTCCGCGAGTGTACGGTGTTCATAATAGCACACAGGCTACAGTCTGTGCTGAACTGCAACAAAATCATGGTTATGGAAAAAGGAGAAATTGTGGAGTTCGATGATCCATCCGTGTTGATAGCGAACAAAGACGGCCATTTCGCTAAAATGTTGGTGGCTGACAATGCTCATTAGTTTATGGGCCATAAGTGATATTTCTTTGTGATTTTTAAATGTACCTATTCCGAGAAAATGCTCAGTAAGGACTCCTTCAAATGGAAATTTGAAGGACGACATTTATTTTAGATATCCAATGTCTTATTTTATTTTTTAATTGAACACTATGAAGCATATCTTAACATTATTAAAACTTTTGCTTAAAATAGCCTACAATCTTCAAATTTCCACTTTAAACACAAGTATTATACAAAGTGTTTCAAAACTTAAGTCAGAAACTTTTAGAGCGTCTTAAGTTGACCCCGTTTTAAAAAGGCTCTTAAAAAATATTGAAAAATATTTGAATTACGAAACATTTTTCCACGACATAACCACCACATGTAACGCTAAAAGAAAGCAATACATACATATAAAGTTACTAAATACCTTGTCACTGAATATCGAATATTGAAAAAGTGAAATGATGACATACTTCTGTTAATGTAAGTGGATACAGGAATAAATTCGGTAAGTTTTTGTACCGGGTTATTGTGCTTCGTTTTAGATGAAAGCAATATCGACTAATTCGCTTTTTTAGAAAACAAAATCAGTAAAAAAACTACTCGGCAATATAACGTGACGTGACAATCAAAATTGAACCAACTAACTAACACTGAACCAAAAAAGGGCATTCATTAAAATCGTTAACATGTTTTATTTATTTCATATCCTCTTTTATTATCTCCATAACCTATACATACTATTAGTAACAACTCTCTATAAAATGTCAAGAAACATTTGTCATTGATTTCGTAACTTCCGTTTATTAATTTCATTACTGTATTTCACAATTTTTATAACTTTTCCCCAATTTTTGTAATAGTTACGTGTTATCGAGGTAGAATTATCTATAAAAAATTAATAAACGCCCGTTATTAATACTATGTACGATATTCTTTTCAGTGAATAGTTGTTTATTTTCTGTGGTACTTACTTTTATTCTTAAGAGCGGGGCGGGCAACGCACTTACTTGCTTGATGCTTGTTTTCTGTTAGGTACTTTGTTGGTAAAAATCAATGAACAGTCGAAGGCGAAGACAGTGTTTTAGCACATTTTTGGTTTTTTGTTTTGGAAAAACTTTAAACAAATTTAAGCGAAATGAATCGTCATTTCAAACCACGACCACGGTTTATCGAAATGTGCAAATTCAAACCCGTTAAATAAAAGAAACTTCAATCATAAAATCTTTCAGTATAGAAACTGCAATTCGTTAAACCAATTTTTTATCCGAACCTTATTTCTTCAAACCCATTCAATAATAAATTCGAAATTTATAAGACCTGTTTTAATCATTTAATATCAAACTTGTAATTTGTTTCCATTTTTAACAAAACCCGAAATTTCTAAAAACATTATTTTTCAAAACCGGAATTCGTAAGACCCGTTGTTAATCACACAAAATGAAATTTTAAATAAAGTATTTTTTTTATTATTTGTTAAATACATATGTCCCTGTTGTTCAACCATTATTTAATTATTCTCAGAGTAGGTCATGGCGAGACGAAAAAGAAGCGCAAACTTTTTTTCTGTAAAATTCTAGAAAGTTTGAGATTTTCTTATGGATTTCCAGTACGAGAATTAACTGTAAATGTAGTTATGGTCGGGAGATACCTAGATATAGAGGTGTATAATAGTAATAAGTACTTACATATCAACTACAAAATAAAGAATAAATATACAAAAAAAAATCAGCTAAAGTCAAAGACTTGTGTGGTTAAATTTTAACCTAGCTATGTTTAAAATAGCACAAAAAATATTCCAATTTATTCTGCTCAAATTTAATAAGAAATTATGTGACACATCAAAAAAAAAACAGATATGTAGACTTATAAGTTATTTTTTAAGTCAATGATGGAATGGATGTATAATCTAGATTTGCTTTCAATCCATAATTTTACTTTTTTTTTAAATATAAATTTATTTCTTATTATTTTTATGTCATTTGGGAAAATATTATAGATCTTCGGCCCTAGATATCCGAAACTTCTTTGTAATATAGTTTTGGTGGGTTTAGGAATTTGAATCTCATTTTTGTTAAACCGAGTATTTTTAATTACTGAGTTTATAGACTTCTCAGAGAAATGTTGTTTTTTTATTAAGGCTAGGCAGAAATGCTGCCGGACATCAAAAATCTTACTTTCCGCAAGAGTTGCTCGGTTGGATATCTATAACCTTTTTTAAATATTATCTTTAGTACCCATTTTTGGACTTTTTCGAGTTGATTAAGTAGCACCACCCCAAGCGACCAACCCATATGTCACGTGGCTCTGTACCAAAGCGTAATACAAAGTTTTTAATGGCTGTAGGTCAAAGATATCTGAAAACTTTCTAAATTTGCCTAAAAGCCATCTTATTTTTCCAGTCACAAAAGATATATGTGCATCCCAGCACATGTGACAATCCAAGTAGATTCCCAGTTATTTAATTTTTTTAACCCCCTGTTTTCGGGTACCATCACATCCACAGTCCGTGTTTAAAGTAAGGCACTCAAACCCAGGAAGATATGACGATAAGGAAGTAAAAGGAATAAAGTTAGTCTTGGAATAGTTAACAGTTAAAATTTTTGACTGAAAATAGTGACAAAGTTTTTCCAAATTTTTTTCAGCTTTTATTTTAAGTTCGTCCCAAGTTTTGGCCGTAAAAAATATAGCTGTATAATCTGCAAAGCTAACAAATTCGCCATCTAGATTAAGATTAAACATATCGTTATTATATAAATTAAACAACAGCGGTCCTAAGACCGTCCCTTAAGGAACACCACAGGTTACGGTTTTTTTGTTGCTATAGATGTTTTTTATTTGTACCGTCTGATATCTATCTGTTAAATAGTCTATCATGATCTTCAAGGCATTTCCCCTAATCCCACATCCCTCCAAGCATTCTAAAAGTTTACTGTGGTTTACTGTATCAAAAGCTTTTTTCAAATCAATAAAAACTGCCAAAGATGGATCGCTAGATTTATAAAAATTATTATTAAATGTAACTATAAAAATAAGATTATTTTCAAAAATATTTTTAACGTATAATTAATTGATGGCTAAAGCAAATATTATACCATTACTAGAAACAGTGCACAACCATTGAACTAATTTTGTTTAATTTATAATCTAGCTAGCTAAATACCCGCTTTTTTTACTCCTACCAACTTAATTCAACCCCTATCACCCGCCCCTCATTCTTTACCCTTCCACCCACCCTCCTTCCTTCCCTTACCTTCCAACTAGTTAAGATATCTTCATAGCATACATATGTTTCATTTAAATATCCAAAAACAATTTCACTTGACAGCTGTCAGTAAGAGAAATGTCAAATAAAAAGTCAAGCAGGTCACACTCTATCTTCTTATTAAATTTTATCCAAATCGGTTTAGCCATTTTTGCGTGATTAAGGAACAACCACAAACAAATATCAACACACAAACTTTCGCATTTATAACATAAGTAGGACAGTAGGATTGATTTTTTCTTTAATTTATATTAGAACTTGTTTACTTGAATTGAAAATAACATAATTACGCCATAAAATCTGAACATAAACTTCCGAATATTTTTGTCCTCCCAGAAACTAAATTTCGCCCACTGTGCGGCGAGGCGTTTCGATGAAGTTGTCGCTGCTACGGGCGCATACTTGTATAGGTAGCGTTCAGTAGTTTGTGTATAGATGTCACTTGCATTCCAGTTAAGAACAAATTTCTGATAAGCAACGGGTCTTACGAATTCCGGTTTTGAAAAATAATGTTTTGACAAATTCCGGGCTTGATTAAAAATGGGTTTTACAAACTACGAGTTTGATATTGATTGAGTTTGATGAACAACCCAAGTAGCATATGGACGTCAAACTATGTCCTCTACTCGTACCCCGACGTTGGCAAGCGGACTACAAATCTCATTCTATACGACCCCAATCCGACCTAAATGGGGAATACAAATTCGAGTCGGCTCGACGTCGCTAATTGTACTTCAATGGTATATTAGTTTACCTATGATGACGTGATAATACGTCCGCCAGCTGACGTAATTTTATATTAAATTGATTACTTAATGGTAATTGTTTAGTAAATTTTAGGTGAAATATATATTAACGAATTATAAGTCACAAAAAATAAATGGCCACCTTTTTATTTCATTTAACATAACATAATTAAAGTTATGTTATTAAAAAGGGCACTTTACCGAGTAATCTAGAGTGAAATATTTCTGCGAGGGCCACTTTACTGACAAAGTTGGTCAAGATGGGGCGAAAAATAACTCCCCTGCCTATATTCTTTGAAAGCACTATTTCGGTTGTAATTAATACTAAAATCACTCAAGAATAATACTAAATGCCTCTTTAAGGTATTATTAAGTCTCTTTTTTCATGTCGATAATGAATGCCCATGCTTGCAACTCCAAAATGAATGGCCAAATTTGGACTGGTATAGTACTTTTACCAACTTATTCATTTTTTTTATTTGCAGCCCTGATTTTATCCAAATCTAACCAGCCAACGTTAAACTACGTAATATGTGCAAACGTTCGGAATCCGCCTCCATTCTTCGTTGGCCATGTAACCAAAAATAAATAAATAACCTAGAAAAATATTTTCCGTTTTTCCTTGTTTTTTCCTTAAAAACATGAATTATTTTAAAATTGTATTTATTAAAGCACTGAATGAGCTCGAACCTGTCCCGCAGATGTGGGAGGAGGATAACGATTGTTGGTTCCCCATCAAAAAAAGCGACATTAAACAATATCAGTGTGACCCCACTAATGCTTTAGATAAAGTGGACTGGAAGAAATATTAGTGCGAGCTGAAGGTCCATCAGATTTTTGGTTGGCAGCAAGCCAACAAATTTTATTAAGTATGCTTCTCTTTCTTCGTTCCTTTTATGGTAGGTGTCCAAATAAGGGCCCTGAAATGTGACGTCGATTAAGTTAACAAGGCCGATGATGTTTCGTGGTCGATTTATGTGAATCCGTCTGGGCAAATATTTGTACAAATTACGTTGCCTATTTTGACGTCGTTTAAGGTTCGCATATGCGTACCTGACTACGTAAACGTCGGATTTTATTACAAAAGACGCTTGTTGTTTCAATTACCAGTAGACAACTTTATTTTGTACCTAATACGACGTCGCTTTATAACAGATTAGGTTGGAAGAAGGATAAATGCTACTTGAGAATGGTTCGATTTTAAGCTGGTCTTATAAATTTCGAATTTTTTATTGAGTGGGTTTGAGAAATAACGTTCAGATAAAAAATTGGTTTAAGAAATTGCAGTTTTCGTGGTGAACCGTTCTTTCGATGAAAATTTTTATTAAATACGGTCTGATAAATTCCTGGTTTGACAAACCATAGAGGTGTTTGCCCAGTATCTGTCATTTTTATTCATAAGTTGTGAAATATCCTGTATAGTAATTGAGTTATACAGTTTTTTTAAGGAGGTAAGTGTGATTTTAGAAATTTTACCAAGCTAAGCGAAAGTTTGGACGAAAATCTCCCCCCCCCCTCCAACTTTTGATCAATCCGTTTACTTTTATCTTCATAAACTTAAGGGTCGAATTCGTAGTCGTCTTTTAAGGCAGACACAGTGAATCCTGTTTCAGATTAACTCCTAGCAATAAATCTGGGTCCACTGTTAAAACTACCTTTTTTGAGGAAAACCTCGCTATTTTCTGCATTTTGTTTTTAAAAACAAAATTACCTACTTGTAAGATATTGCCGAGGATACCCTGCCAAAAAAAACACTTCAAAGCTCTTAAAAACTGATCAAGTCTTGATGATATTTTAAGAGATATTATTATTTTGAAGAGACTTGACCTGGTAAAAATGTATGCCACATGAAAACTGACAAATTCTTATGACTTTTCATGATGTTACACCAGACTCAATTTTCAAATAATTTCTGACTATTGAAAACTCAGAAGATTTCATTATGTTACACCAGAAACATGAGATTTCATAAGGTTTAGCACACAAGATTTTGAAGAGATTTTACAAGATTTCACAAGTCTAAAGGAAGGGACGTTTTCAAAAGATTTTACAAGATTTCATGAGAAATAGGATAAAGGGTTTGTGAGGATTTGACAAGATTATATACGTATTAAAGTATAGAATATAGATATGCAAGTACAACCATATTTGATAAACAAGATGCGAATTAAAAATATTTTATGAGTACCTATAACATATTTTAAGAGATTTTATAAGTTTATATCAGACACAGGAGATATCATATCTTTTAAAATAAAATCTGTATGAAATAAAAAGTGTTCAACTCATTTTGTCCAAAATATTAAAATTTGGTCCACGATTTGGCCTAAAAAATGTCAACTGTTTGGTCCATAAGGTTGTCCAACTTTTCTATATATTAAACAATGATAAGATATAAATGTATGTTCCACAGGCTTATCAATCAATTCTAATATGGATTCGTTTAAAATCTGAAAATTGGTAAATCTGAATGTTGTTTCTCTTGAAAACTGCTAAAAACGTGAATTTTTCCATGTAAACTTGTGACATCTGATGGAGGCTGGGTCTTTTTATAACTGCTCAAAACTGCTGAGAACATGAGAAATCTCATGACATCTTATTAACGTTATTTTATATTTCCATTAAAATCTGCTCAAACCTGCTGAAAACATGTAAACTTGTCAAAACCATTGAAACCTTATCAACTTGTTTCTCTTAGAATCTGCTGAAAACTGTTAAAAACATATGGATTTTCTCATGTATTCTTGTGAAATCTGATGGAGGATGGTGCTTTTAAAAACTGCTAAAAACATGTGTATTCTCATAAAACCTTGTGAAATCTTATTAACTTTGATTTAACTTTTGGTTAAAATCTGCTCAAAACTTAACAAAAACAGTGGAAGCAGAGACTTTAAAATACTGGTGAAATCTTTTCAACTCTTGTCATAAATTGTTTTAAAAATTTTTCAAAACTCGTAAAAATTCATGATGAGTTTTGAATCTTTTTCCAACATTGAAAGTTCATGAGATTTCACTCGAAAGTGGTGTTTCATAAACTTTCACTAGTTCTTTTCTACGAGTTTTGACGCGGCATTTTTGGCAGGGTATTACGCATCATTTTTGGCTTTAAAAGCTTTATATTTTGATATTCCACAAAGTCTAGAATTTTGTTATTTTATTTTATTTAAAGGTTATTTTTAAATAAACAGCTAAATTTTTGTGCAGTGCCTGGGTCCTTCAAAAAACAATGAAGGGGCAAAAAAACTTGTTTGTTATCATAAATGATTAATAAATCATATTTTTTTTCGAAATTCTGAAATCTGATATTTTGATCAAAAGTAGAAAGGGGTTGAAAAATTGTGTAGCTCACCCTCTAAAAACCTCTAAGAAAAAATTTGTACTGTTGTTTATGTAGTTCCAGTCTGTTTTTTGTGTGGTTAAAATATGGGAAACCCCGTAAATTTTGTGTAGTAAAAAAACGGTTTTTTCTGTTCATAAAATTAACATCCGCAAAAATTTATAGAATAAGAATAATAATAGTAGGATAATAAATGTTATATAATTTCACAGGATAATCACGATTTTCTATTTTTTTGCGTTAATTGTTAAATAAATAATGAAACGGTGTGCTTCACAGAGCAGGCCTTGAATCTTTATTTTTTATTAAATTAATAGCATCAGTGATCATCCTTGGTGCAAAATTTTTTTGTAAGATAATTTTTTGTTATAAATTTAGCACTCGAAAAGGAATTTACATTTTTTTAGTTTAGTTGCAATTTTTATTTGTTTATTACCAATGGTTATTCTGACCCATTGTTACCGATGGATAACAGAGATTTAAAATCAAGGTAAAAAGCATTTTGCGTTTTAAATAAAATTTTAAGTTTCGACTAGGTCTTGTTATTTTCATAATAGGAAAATTAACAAAAACATAAAAAAATATAAAATTCGGACATTTTTTTTTAAACACACAGGGCTATATAGAAAATTTTATAAAGGATGTAAATGTTTACCGATAGATAACCAGTCTCAAAATTAAGAATGAGCCCCTTATTTATTTAACAAAAAATCTCTCATGAAGACCCTTCAAATCGAAATCTACACCGAGAAAAAAACCTACTTGGAATTAATAAAAAAAAACTGTTGCATATCTGCATGAAATAGAAGACAAGCAAACTATACATTTAGAAGAAATATTTCGATCCACCTAAAATAATTGATATTAAAAGACTGGAATAAATAGAAAAAGCATTTAAAATAAATAGATAAAATATTAGAAACAAATAGTTTTTATACTTAAAACTAATTATATTGGTATTAGGGCTATAAATGCTAATGATGTAATTATTGGTTTTTAGTAGGTCATCTATTAAACGCAAATAGATTATATATTAAAAACTGGTGAATTAAGTATTTAAAAAAATTAAAAAGGTATGGGTACTTTAGAAACAAATAATTTATTTATTAAGAACTAATAAACCATCTACCTAAAGTAAGTGCACAAATTATTAAAGCAAGTGGATGGTATATTAAAAACAAATGAATTATTTATATGGTGGGTCAGAAAAACTGGATTTTTTTGACTGTCCATTACTTAAAAAGTTTTTGTTCAATTTCAAAACTTTTAAGGCCAAGATTTAAAAATTTAAGAATTTTATGCCAAAGTTGACAATTTGTGAAAAATCAAGATGCCGGAAAATGTTTAAAAATAGATAATTCTGGACCTTCCTAAAATGTTTTAATGTGCGCCACTGATGAAAAACTTAATTAGTAATTAATAGTAAGAAAAAATAAAGTTATAAATTTTTCAGTCAGACCAAAAAAAGTATTGAATTGTTTGACACAGTCAATTTTCACATAAAACTATTTTAAGACCTTCGCTTTTCATAATCCTCAGTATTATTAAAATCGGACAAATACATCCGAAAGCATAGCCAAGCAAATTTTTTTGTCTGGCTGAATTTGGTTTACTAAATACATTATACACATGCAAAAAATAGAGCTCTACACCCAAAAATTAAGTCTTTCATCAGTGGCGCATATAAAAATTTGCAGGAGAGGTCAAGAATACCTTTTTTTTTAGAAATTCTCAATTTTGGTATTAAATTCTGACGTCTTGGCTTTGCAAAATGGTTTAAAATTTTTTAAATCGGACAAAAACTTTTTAAGTAACGGACAGTCAAGAGTCCTGTTTTTTGACCCACCCTTAAGGTATTATTTTATCTCTATATTATTGAAAAATTAAAAATAAAAAATGTCCAAACTTACATTTTTGATATAGTTTTCGAAACATTAGGTTTGTTTTAACCAAGAACAAGCTCAGCACATTTTCACACTCCTTGATATAGGTCATTTTCAAACTATAACAGTTAATAGGAGATAATTGTTAAAAACTATTTGTCCCATTCAGTTTATACTTTGTTAGCTATTTTACTGATTTACTGTTCACCGCAATTAACCCTGCTTTAAATTTTCATATAAAATTTAAATTTTTTCAAAATGAAATAATCTCAGAAATCATTATCTATTCAGCGTTATAAAGTTGTAGCTTGTAGCTTTAAACTGTGGAGATATGTTTGGGATATATTTTAATCTTTTTCCCCATCCTGTCAGCAATTCATAGGAGTCATTATAGTTTCATTGTTCATTCATGTTCCATTTCAGAGTTATTCTAGATGGAAAACTGATTTCCTTAAAGCAGCTAAAACATTAAGTAGGCATTATTACATGAAATTATAGATTAAATTAAAAATTCTAATTAAAAAATTAGTATTGTATAATCAGTTCAGAGATCATTTTCGCTTCTAATAAAATCAAATAGCAAACTTGTAAACTTACTATAAAAAACTAATTAAATCTACCAGATTTTCCACCCGTCACAGGTCATCCATTGAAAAATAATTTCTACTTTTCTTGTATTGCTTTTTACAGTGCTTAAAAAAATAAAATAGGTAAATAAGAACTTAGTAAAATTAAAACTGGATAATCAACTTAAATTTATATCTAATAAATAAAGTTCTTTTTTTTTAGAAATAGAACTATACCAATAGGATGTTTCATTATATTTGACCACTATTATTTTTTGAGCTACAAAATAATATGAAAGTTGCATGCAATTTTCTATAAACTTCCTGGAACTCTTTCTATTGGTAATGGTCATCACAAATGTCAAATTTTTACATTGAATTATATTCTATATGTTTTTTAAAATTTAGATAAATTTTTTCTTTCTTATTCCAAATATACCTACCTAATATGTTACTTTGGTCTTTAATAATCTTTAAAACAAATTGACAAAATATTTCCCCATAAGAGTGCCTAATCAGTTGAACAAAGAAACACTTATTATTTTTCCTTTTTTAACATATTGTACAATTGTTGGTAAGTATTTTTTATTTTTCCTTGAAAGCTGCCAAAGATAAACTTAATAATTTTAATGCTACCCTGAGTGTTACCCATAAATAAACAAAAATAAATACAGCCCGTTCCACTTTTATTTCTTAAAAGCTAACCGCAATGGCCTACTGAACAAAACCAGTTTTGAAATTTGACAGACATCGAAATGCCCTAGATTGTTGTTGTAGTCATATTTGAAGTTTTTAGGTTAGGTGTTTTTTTGACAGAAAGAGTATTTGTTTACAAATTGGCCATGCAAGGCACTCATGAAGATAAAATTATTTAAAAATACCTTACAATTGTGCCACCAGTAAACCTACTTTGACACACATTCGTTTTATTTTTGTTTCTTGCTCTCACTGACATATTATGACATTATTATTGACTAGGCAAGGCTGGAAATATGGACAAACATTTTGAATTGATGCGTTCATGAAAGTGATGCTTTTGTACCTAAAATTATAGATAAAAAAGTGCGCAAAATTTTCATAACAATATTATCAGCACACATGATACAAGTAAAATTAAGGAAAAATATGCGGCACTGGCCCAACAGTAACCAACGGTCTTTTAAGCGAGAAACAAAATTAACAAACAGAAAATTCTCTTTGACAGTTGACATATGTTAAATCTGTATAAACTTTGGTTGGAAAACTAAAAAGAAATGAAAAAGATCAAGATTAAAATTATGATATTATTTTTGTTAATTTAATGTAAATCCGACCTATTTTTCAAAATAACACCTATGCAAACCCAGTTTATACCTTATCATCCAGAAACACTTACCTTGAATTTTCATAGTCATTTCAAAGTGTTGTTATCTTTCGCTTTCTTAAAAGTTGTTTCATACTGCGACTAAAAAACTTTTGCTGGTTTTTTGGTGCACTCTTTCAATCATGTGTTCATGTTAACCTTAAATTATTTATATTATTAAAAATTATTATGGAAGGCTTCGGAAGAATTTATAGAACGAGTTTCTCAAGATTTCAAAAATAATGAGGCTTGGAAAACTTGTTAATGTTTTTGACATGATTCTTATCTGAAACCACTGCTTCAAGCCTTAGTTTTGAGAATTAAAAAACGCAAAACCCGCTTGACATGAAGTAACAAAACAAGAATTGCATGCAAGTCATCTCTTCTCATCTCGCTTTAGCAGTACCAGTAAAGTAGGATGAAAATAGGAGACTTTCATGCAATTTTTGTAAAGCCTGTCACCTAAGTGAATACTTTAAAGCCCCTTAACATTGCATGCACTTTGCAAAAAGCAAAATCGATTTTTGCAAAGTAGGATTGCACAGTAATTTGATCCCTCTCCTGCCATTTTTTTTTGCATGCCAGCTGCAAGACAAATTTCACACAACCAATAATATTTTTATGCAAGGCAGAAAAAAACGATTTTACAGTTACCAATTTTCATTTTATTGTTCCATGTCAAGCGGCCTTATGAGCATGCCTTTGCTTTAAAGATTTTTTGTTTTACTAATGCTCTATACCGTGCCTCCTATTTATAAGTTATATAAATTTAAAAAAACACCCACCTGTCATTTAAGAAACATCCCCAAACTTAAAAAGACACCGAAAAAACAGGAAAATTACATACCAAACATCCACGCCAAAATATGAGGTTAAGTTTTCTTGCACCACCGACTCTACTGAAAGCCTTTCACGAATTCAGTCCAATATGGCGGCAAATTTCGGGTACGAGTGGCGGGCATTTCAAAAGTAAATTCCAGCAGATGGCTGACCAGGGCCGATTTTGTCGGCCTTGGGCTGACATACACCTCCTACCAAATTCTCTGGACCAATTTCTATATGGCGGCGGAAAATTAAACACAGAAGCTAAATGGAACTGTCATTGTCAGTGTCATAAAACTGGTCCGCAGCAATTTAGAAGTGCCATCAGAATGAGACAGTTGAAGATTAACTCGGGGGTTAAATATAATAAGTCGATATTGCTAAAGACGGTGTCCACTGGTTGTGCACCGACTGGTCTTTCTCTCTTGACTTTTATAGTAACATTATTGCGCAGAAATTGTTCTGTGGGGGGGGGGGGGGGTGCTTGAGGTTTCTAGGGGGGGCGTGAGTAACCATTTTTTCTTTCTTGAAAATTTTTTTAGGAGTCGATATTCAATGGCTCGGGGGGGTGGGGAGATTAAGTCTCTAAGCTCCCCCCCCTGCAAACGCTGGTGAAAACGCCAAACGACATCGCGGCCCTAACTTTCTTGATCCGAACCGGTAGCTTAAAAATAGCATAAGGCCGGGTAGTTTTAAAGGATCAGATGGTCGCCCGCAAAAATGCCGGCCACTCAGCCGGACATATCCCGGACTAACACATTTGATATGGGACGGATTACTAAAAACTAGTAGATTTAACATTAAATCTAGGATGTTAAAACATAAGTTTAAGGAAGTGTAATAGTTAGAACAAAAATATTTTTTTACTTAAAATAAATACAAAAAAATTTAGGATAATGAGAGGTAAGTAGTTATTCTAAATATTTATTTTATTTATTTCAGAATTAAAAAATATTTATTTTTAATAAATTTATAAAAAATTACCTTAGTAACATTTCTATTTAAAATAGCATGATTGCCTTTTTGTTTTTAATAAGTTCATACATTAAATTTAAGTGCATAATCTATTAAAAATAAGTAGATAATCTATTTTTTCCATTAAAAATAAAAAAATATATCTTTAATTAAAATTGAATGAAGTTTTTATTTAAACTAGGTGGTCAATTAATTTGTTTTCAATATTTATGTATCAAATGAAGTCTAGGTAGATGAAAAAATTTAAAACAAATATATTATCAATAATGTTTATTTTGGCAACAGTTAACTACGATTTTTTTTATGTAACTGCTAAATAGCCAGACAGTCACGATTTAAAACAAATCATATGAACAGAAATACGTGCAAATTTAATGGATATGCGTGTACTTTGTTAGAAATTTTTTTGCTTATGTAATTAAAGTGGAAATTTTTTTACGTAATAATAAATTTTGTTTTACTAAAAGTTAATTTACATTTCTTTGTTCAAACAAGTTTACACTTCGCAAAAACGCAGTTGAACAAAATTGAAACTGAATTTTTTTATTAACTTTTATTTTGACTCATTTTACTTACATAATTTAAAATGTCTTTCGTAATCTAAAAAAATAGGCATTGTTAAAGGGTCATTCCCAATGAGCATTTTTGTCTATATAGAAGTTACAGCAAATAATATAAAACCATCATAAAATAACAAAAAGTTATATTATTTAGTGTTGGTGATAAATTTTTAACTCTAATATATCTCTTAAATGAGTAAAAAAGACTTAAAAAACAACTGACCAACACCAGCTTATAAAAATTTATGGTACATAGTAATGGATAGAAAAACAACATATAGATTTTATGAAACTTCCTTATGAACCCTCAAGTGTAAATATTATTATAAAAAGGTTTTACAACTGTTCTAACAATACTACATAACAAATTAAAGGTTTTTATCGATTTAGAAAAATAAATTTTCCATCTTTCTTCCCTTTGCTTGTGATGTATTATTCTTTTTCTTTTTATAATAAAAAATTTATAAAATGGTGTTTACCAATCTTTTAAAATAAATTAAAATGGAAGTGAGATAAGTTGAAGCAGGAATATGTATATATACTATAGGTTAAATAAAAGCTGTTTTCCCAGTCATCCTACTCTGATAATCAGCTGCGGTCCCATGTGTACTGTATAGTTTTCAAATACACTCACAAAATTTTCATGGGCTCCAAAAATACTTGAGAAAACGGGAAAAAAAAATATTCATTTAAATAATACTTTTTTTCACATATGTTTTTTGCTTTCTGGGAGAAATATTGAATTTTGTATTTTGTTCTTAACCCTAAACAAGCAATAATTCGATTAAAGCACATGTTGAAATCCCATAAATAACGTTTTTATTTTGGTCAAAAACCTATTGTTGTAATCCAAAATGGCGAAAATTTACGACAATTCTATAAAAAAAAACAATACAATTATACCACTGTTTACCTCTTTCAACAATTTTTTAGAAACGTTTTAAAACATGATGCTAGTTGGAACAAAAGGCTGCAGATGGCGCAGTGTTGAACACTGAAGGTCCGTTTCTGCGAGCCTAACATAGTTACCATTGTTTTCTTTTCCTAAATGTATTCGTCTGAGAGAGGTCCAGCATACTACACATACCAGGAAGTGTAATAGTTAGAACTGACAGTTATGCGGGGTTGAAGGGTGTACAGGCAGGTATTTCCCTGGTATGCTGGATCTCTCTCAGACGAATGCATTTAGAAAAATAGGATAATAGTGACAATGTCAAACTCGCAGAAACAGACCTTGAGGCTGATTGATGTAATTAAAACCAGATAATGATGATATGGTATCTCGCAAAAACGCGCCTTTTGATGTCGCAAAAACGCACCTTTTAAAGTCGCAAAAACGAGCCTTTTGATGTCACAAAATTAACCTAAAAAATCTTGTTTGTTTTGTTATAAATTAAAATTGTTTTTTTGTTGTAAAAACAGTGGTATTATAACCACTACACAAAGAAATTAATAAAAACATTATAGAAAGAATGGGCAAAAAAGGTTTATGAATGATTTCATAAGAATATTACAGGCACCAATTTATATAAAAGTGTCTCTTTGTTGTTGGTTAATTAAGTTTTTATAGGTGAGTTGATAGCAACATTTTAAAAACCAATCTATATATCTTTAATTGATAGTTACTTACGGTTTTATAGATGGGTTAACAGAAAGATTTCAAAAACCAATTTATATAACTTTTGTCACTGATGACTTATATTTTTATAAATATGTTGGTAGAAACATTGTTAACACCAATTTATATAACATTTGTTACCGATGACTTTAATTTTTATTAAAATGTCCGTGGAAATATTGTTAACGCCAGTTTTATGTTACCTTAGGGTACCATAAATTTAGAACCTTTAATAAAACAAATATACAAAGTCAATTCCTGTAGGAAGCCTCTAAATACCCTAGGGCATTAATGGAACCCTCTTTATAATAATTATATAATTTTTTTTCACAAGAGGTTTCTGAAAATGCTCATTGGGTTTCAAGCAAATGTAATTTTATTTTTAGAAAAAGAAAAACGCTTTAACAATCTACTGGTTTTTGTAAAAAAAACTTGAAATAACTCCAAATCATAACCCACTTTTTCTTGGTATGTAAAAAAGCCGAAATATACAAACAGTTTCGGACGTAATCTAAAATAATATTTTTTTAATTATTGTATTTTTTAAAAACAACAAAGTGAATCTCGTTTCCGCAAACAAAAATTAAAGTAACACTCGTGGCATATCGGACAAATCGTTTTTGTTTCTCACTTCATTATAATCAATCCAGATATCTACAGACCTGTTTTATCCTTATTAGGAATCATCAGGGAGCCATAGGATTGTACCTGGCAATTGAAGCTACATAGGCACCATGCACACCTCTCGAATTTAAAACAAAAAGTTTGTAATCCGCGGAGACGTAGTACCTGTGTGCGCCACCTGTCGAATAAACTGAGAAACAAAAACATCAAAATTGAAAAGTGCAGAAGATCGTAAATACAGAATCCTGTACCTCTCAGCAGGTTATAAAGAAGAAACCTGTAAAAGTATAAGGTCACTGTAACATGACTCTTAAATAGAGGTAACGTTCGCAGCATGCACCGCCCCCGATTGGAGCTTCATACTACGTGGCCCTAATTTTAGGCATCAGCAAGCAATTGCTCCGCTTTTGTTTGTGTGTTACTTTAATTGTATTTTTTGTCCCGTCCAACCCAAAAGAAAAGCTTTACTGGTTCATGGTTCACAATAATTTTTAACATAAATGTTAACAACATGCTTTCTCCTTTAATTCCAATGCCTTTTGTTGAGTTTGGTAAAGCCATGATAAAGCATTTTTCTAAAAAACTCAAATATATAAAAGTAACAATATACTAAAATTCAGGTTTCAACCCAAAGTTTAAAGGTTCACCCTATAAGCTCTGGTTACAACTTATTGTTTTAAACTATTTTATTGCATAACCTATGATTTTAGGAAATTATTTATTAGAAAACATAGTCATAATTTTAATCATAAAGAAGTCAGTGGGTTACTTTTTTGTCCCGTCCGACCGCTTGAAATGGCCGAAAAGTTAAGAAATATAATTTTTATTTTTTTTTATTCTAAACACAATTTGATGTAGAATTTTCTAAAAGAATAATTAGTTTCTCTTAATTGTATAATTTTTCTTTAAAAAAAAAACCTTCTTTTACTTCGGTGTCTAACTCAAAATCCATGGTTTGATAAAAGTAAAAAACAGTACAATATAAACCTAGGGAGGGCTCCAATTCACTAAGGGATTAAGCGACACTTTAGTCCCGAGGTTTATATACTATTTTATGCACTTTAGGAAAAGATCTTTGTTATAATTACGTTATTTCTACCCCAAATGGTTCGTCAACTACAAGAAACGGTGCTAAGAATGAAATCTTGGCCAAGAGCAAGTGCTGTTTGGCTTGACTTGCCATAAATTTAATTATAACTTTCCAGGGATTAGTTTTTTTTTTAATCCCTGAGGGATTAAATTTACTTCTAATCCCTAATCTGAGGGATTAAATTTATTTTTAATCCCTTAGGCATTAAATTTTCTTTGAATCTCTTAGGGAATGTCACTCTAGTCCCAAAGGTAAGAGGGATTAAAGGTACCTATTTCATCTCTGAACCTAAATTTCCATAAAGAAGCACAAGTTTAATTGTTATGATAAATTTAATGCATCCCCAAACGTCTAAGTAGATGGCTAATAGCGTTTTTGATTATTGCTCGAAACTTGTTCGATTATTGATCGCTGCTTCAAGCTGAATTGCTTGAACTTGATCTGAGAAATTCTATAGATCAAGCCCGAGTACGGATATACCTAGTAAAATTGACATAACCTAATTCAAATTGTGTTTTTTTTTTGTTTTGTTGTTTTGCTGGAAAGTGAGCATAAAAAGGAAAATTATTGAAGGAGAATCACTAACGATTATATACATATTATATATATTTATATAGGGCGGGCCAAAAAAACTTCAACACTTTTAAATTTGCTATAACTTTTGATCGAATCCCTGCCAAAAATACCGCATCAAATCTCTTGAAGAAATTTGACAAGATTTTACCAGATTTAATATGTTTTTGATGCGGTTTATCATCCCTCATAGGATCTCTTAAAACCAAGGCCATTCTACCTCCCATCTCTGCTAGGTATATGGGGGTATCACTTGCTTAAATCAGTTAAGAAGTAAACAAGGTTACTTTGTTATTAATCATCAAACACTTATATTTTTTATATTTTTTTTTGGACACTTTTAAATAAAAATAACCATTAGTTAACGTATAATAATCTAGATCGGGCTGCTCAGAATTTCTAAGCTGATCCCCGTGTGTTCATAAGACAGTACGAAAATCGTTACGCCATTTATTAAAAGCATTGGTAATGTTTATTTGGGGCCAACTTCGATGGGCCTCTGTGATGCCTTGACACAGTTCGTTAGTGTCGCCGTAACTGTGGCCATTTCTGTACAATTATTTTTCTAAATCTCCCCAATAATGGCTGTCTACCAGACTCAAATCGGGGCTGTTAGCAGGCCACTCAATTGGCCTAATAAAATCTGCGACATTTTTCTATATGCCAAAACAGGCAGATTTTTTAATTTCTTAACCTTTTGTCGCATTAATTGAGATTTTGTTCAATATAGGTACCAAACATAATTTTTTTTCAGGAAAGAGGGGGGGGGGGGGCTGTAAATTACCCATTACTTAAAAATGTTCACGGCCATCATGGATTTTTGAGAATTGTTAAATTTTGAACCACCACATAAAATAAGGTGACCAACTCCTAAAGGGGCAAAACCGGGACACTCCGTCCATTGAATATATTGTATATAATGTATTTTTTCTTATATGCACCCCTAATAATATTAAGATGTATTTTCCAAAATACTGATAAAAGAAAAATAATTTAAGTAAGGTTTCAATTCAAATTTATAGATGGCAAAGAACATCCGCTTTTTTATTTGCAGTGATTTTAAAGTTACAAAATACAGTGGTATTAAAACCGGGTCGAACCGGAACTTTTGCTGAAAAATCGGGATCATCCGGGACGGATCTTTTCCACGGGACAAATGGTTCAAAATCGGGACTGTCCCGGCCAAACCGGGACAGTTGGTCACTTTACATAAAAGTCTTAAGTCTTCTACTTCTATCTAAAGTTTCAGCAAACAACTTCACTCAATATAAAAGCCTGTGTTTCTTTTTTATTCCATAACCGATTTAATGAAGTAATGCCTTGGTATAGAGCGAATACATATGTCTTTTGTCATAATGACTTGGATTTTCTCCAGCTGCATATATTTTTTTTGCAGGGTGGGTGAAAATTTTCCGTTATTTAAAACGTCTTGTCTTTCCAAAAAGTCAAAACATTTTACAATCGACCGATTCGACCAAAAGTTATAGCAAATTCAAAAGTGTGCAAGATTTTTTGGCCCACCCTTTATATACGATTTGGACATGAAAATGGTTATTCTCGTCAATGCACGCATTACCCAGCTCATTAGAAATTTGTATTATAGTTCCTGTGGTTCCGTTTTCACTCATTTTCTTTCAAAAATATACTTTAAAAAATCCTTCTAAACAATGCTAAACTTTAAAACGGATCAGAGAACAAATCGAATGTGTATTTGAACTAATTGTTGACCGAGCGCTCGTGACAGCTTGTTATCGCCTTTGGAGCACCCTAAAACTGATCTGTGACGGCATTGCTCTGATCCCGGGCAATCTCCGAGCGATTTGCGAGGAGTATAATCGAAAAACGCTATAAAATATATTTAATCCGTACCATTTTCGACGTTGCAGGTCATATTAAAAACCTGTATTTTAAATAAGTTAAAGATATGTTGGTACGTGATTTAATTTAATAATTACCCCTTCAATTACGCCAATTTATTTCCTACATCGTTTTGAAATTCAAGCATTTTACAACTCGTTTAAAAACAAATTGTAGTTTTCCACTGAATGAAATTATCAAAACTTGGATTCCTCTGCCACCCACAGGTTGGCGAGGAAGCGGCCAACCACCTTCACCACATGCTGGGCAGGCGGAGTCGTCCAACACTCTGATGCATGTTAAGTGCTTGCGCAGCCGATTATGCCTTGTCAGCATTCCTACTAACAATCCAATGTCCTTGCGAGTTTTTCCCAGGAGCCATTTAGTTCTGGCTGCGTCTGGTCCACTCACGAACAGTTTGGACTGCCTGCACTCTCGCTCTCGACTTCAGTTGATCGCTCGCCCATTTATTGAGTTCGCTCTGCACCTGTTTTCTTGTGATTCCCAAGAGCGGTTGCGGTCCAATATATTGGGTTTCGGGACCAGCTCTGGCAAGTTCGTCCGCCTTCTCATACCCTGGTATTCCCTCGTGGCCCGGGACCCACATCAGTGTCACCCTCTTGTCTTCAGCCAATGTCTGTAGTGCGTTAACGCTCTCCTCCAGTAGGCTACTGACAATTTTTGGTGAACTAAGAGCCTTGAGGGCAGCCTGGCTGTCGGAACATATGCAAATGTCCCTTCTGCCATTTCTGACCTCTAGTAGGGTTGCCGCCATAATAATGGCGTATACCTCCGTCTGAAAGACTGTAGGGTGCTCGCTAAGTGGGTAGCTTTCTTGAATCTCTAGGTCTTTCGCATACACTCCTGCGCCTGTTGTCTGCCTGGCTGACAGTTTTGATCCGTTAGTGTAGCAAACCGTCGCATCTCTGCTTAATTCGTTTCGGAATTCTTCTCTCTGACACCAATCCCGTTCAGGTATTGTGACTTTGTACTTTTTGTCAAACCTCCATGGTTTCGAAGGAGTCCCCACTGGCATCTTTAGAAGAGGCAACTCTTTTGTTACTAGTTCCTCGATTGCCAGATGACCCACTTTTACCCCTCTGCCCTTCCATAGTCCCTTGTCTCTCAGTCGTAGCTGCATCGCCATCGCTTCCTTCTTGATTCAAGTTGAAAGCGAGGGGAGACCTAGGATGGTTTCTCGGGCTCTAATGGAGGTAGTCCAAATTGCGCCTGTTATTCCCCTGCAAAAGAGCCCCTGCAGGCTTATGGTCAGTTTTTCTACTACAGGCCACCAGACCACTGACCCATATTGGATTCTCGGTCTTATGATGGCCTTGTATAACCAGTATAGGTTCCTGGGGGTAATTCCCCAGGTTCGACCAACCACTCGGCGCAACTGCCACATTGTTGCCTGGACTTTTTCAGTCATTTGGCAATATGCTGCCTCCACGTGAGTCCCTGGTTAAGATATAACTCCCAGATACTTAAGCTCTAATACCAAAGTTATGAGTCTGCCGTACGTTATGGGAGCTCTGAAATCCTCTAGTTTCCATTTTCTGGTAAAGAGGATCATTTCAGTTTTTGCAGGATTAACTGATAGGCCGTTCTGTCTGCACCAGTCTTCTATGATTCTGATCGCCTTTTGCATTCGTTCACAGACATTGGCGAGGAAGCGGCCAACCACCTTCACCACGCCGCGCCGTCGTCTGCGTGCGCGTCGAATCCTTCCTGTTTCAGGCGACTTAGGAGGTCGTCCATTATAAGGCACCAGAGGAGAAAGGCAGCTGCCTTTAGGGCAGCCCCCCGTCACTTCCACCTTGACCTAGGACTCTCCCAATGTTAGACAAAATCTTCGGGTTTTAAAATAATTAAGTAGGCCCATAGTATAGTTTTTTTTTTCTATAACCTTGTCAAAAATGCGATTTGCAAAAGAATTGGTCTAAACTTCAACACCGCCCGTGTTTTGTCAGCAGTTACATAAGACTTCACTTGTGATAGCAAATCTGTAGCGTCAATAAAAAATATTTATTGAGAAGATAAGACATACAACTCCTTTCTATATCAATCTTTATCATATCTTTCCTTATGGGGACCCAAGACAATAAGAAGTTCTTGTTAGTAATCCTCAATAATGGATAAACAATATATCAAATTGAATTTGAAAAGTCAAAAGCACCCTTTCCAGAAAAAAACTAAAATAGTCTTACCACAGTCCACCTAATTTTATATTGTATTAAATTTTCCCACAAATCCAGAATAAAATGTTTATCTCTGACCTTGCTGCTACTCAATCCCCTCCCCTCTAGGAACAATTTCTGTGCACGCCATTACCTTGGTATGTCAAAACGAAATTTACTTGCAACAATGAATCTCAAATTATTTCAGTAGTTAGTACAGATTAGATCAATTTCTAAACAAAGATTAGATCAATTTCTAAACACTATTGAAGTAGGTACCTAATGCAGGCTGCTAATTAGGGCCAATCAGGTGAGATACAATCAATTATTCCAAATTACACAGTTAGCAAAAAGTGCATGTTCAAGAAAAAAATATATAAACTTTCAACTATATATTTTTGTCATAGACATAGACACACAGAAAACATCTGCTGGTACTTTACTAATATTGTACTTTAACTGTTGGCAACTGCTGGCACCGGCAATGATGTGCATTTTTTTAATTATTTTTATTTGCACATTCTGAAGAAGTGCCCAAAAAGCAACATTTTAGTACTTTGTTTTATAGTATAGTAAAAGTAAAATTACTTTAGTATAAGCAAAAAATAAATAAACTTTGAGTAGTAAAAATAGATTGCATCTTTTTGGAAAATAGTTAGTTTGCATAGTTTGCATCTATTGCACTAGTTTCAATATTATTTCTCTATAGAAGATACTATTATTATATATATTTATATAGAGAATGAAAAGTTTTTAAACTGTGAACTTGAATATTGTGATTAAGAGGTTTAGGAATCACTAGTCTCTTCTGACATTAGGCGGTTTGGGATTTGACCTAAATGGGACTTCTGTGGGACATTTAGGACATCCTTGGGATGATTCTAAACATCCCAAATAGTTCATTCTGGGGAGGTCCCTGGGTTGAATTGTGCTATTACTATGTAAGATTCATACATATCGTAAGTACTAAAATAGCACTAATTTGGAACACGGCATTTTACAAAAAAAAAAGCGTAAATATTTCACTGGCATAAAGTACTTTAATTAGAGTACTAAATTATTGCTTTATTTGTAATGACACCGCAAAGTGCATCATCAAATTTACAAAAATAGTAAATTGCCATGTGCCAAATATGTACTGATTTTTTACACTGAATATTTTACATTTTTAGTAATCCGATGTTTGCTGGGATGTTGTTTTACTTTTATTTAATTTTTTCTGAACCTACTTTCCACTTAGAACTTATACGTTATGTTTTTGACATTATTAAAAGAGTAAAAATAAAATATTAAAGTAAAAGTGCCGCTTTTTTTGTACTAAAAATATATCTGCTGGTCTGATGCCGGCCGTTGTTGCAAATCAATACGAACTAAGTACTTCTCACTTAGTACTTTGCTGTTATTGGCAGCTTGGAAAGCCAGTACTTAAAAAGTACAATTTTTTTAATTCGTGTTTGCCAGGATATTAAAATTTGCTTCTTAAAGATAGGTACCTCATATTATAAGATTTCCATATCTAGTGCTCGAAATATCTGAAAGCGATTATCTCACAAACTAAATAAGATACCCTATGATAATGAGTGTCATTTTAAAGAGATTTTTTTAGAGCCATTCTAGGAGTATTTCTATAGTGGCGGTAGCATTCCGAGAACTTATTTAAAAATTATTTCCGATTGCTGAACAAAATCTGCCAGAGACACAGTGTGGATTTAGGGCCAATCGAGGCACAGCTGACATGATCTTAAGTGCCAGACAAATGCAAGAGAAATCTAGAGAACAAAATCGCCCCCTCTTCATGGCCTTCATAGACCTAGTCAAAGCATTTGACTCGGTCAACAGAAAAGATCTTTGGCAAATACTGGCAAAAGCTGGATGCCATCAAAAATATATTCAAATTCTTAGACTACTACACGACAATATGAATGCAATAGTCCTGAGCAATGATGGACCAGGAGAGTCATTCCAGATTACGACAGGCGTTAAACAAGGGTGTGTTATTGCGCCCGCCCTATTCTCTATATTTTTAGGTGTCACCTTGTTGAGGAACATCTACCGCCGGAAATTCTAAATAAATTCGACGGTGGCCTACTTAACCTAGGCAGACTGAAAGCAAAAACTAGGGTCTCGACGACCGCGGTAACCGAACTGCAGTACGCCGATGACAACGTCGTTATGGCCGATACAGAGGAAGGTCTACAGCTGGTAATCATCGCATTTAACCAAGCCTACAAAAGCATTGGCCTAGTGTCAATCTTGCCAAAACGCAAATTATTCACCAACCAGAACCAGGTGCAAGTCCCCAAGCTCCAAACATTTCCATAAATGGCCATCCTCTACAGAGGCCACCTATCATCAAATGCAACTATTGACGCAGAAATACAGCATCGCCTAAAATGTGCTAGCGTAGCGTTCGGACGGCTTACGGAGAGATTCTTGAACAATCACGACGTCAATGCGGAGACCAAGCTTCGTCTCTACAAGACAGTTATAATACCAACTCGAACATACGGATGCGAAACGTGGACCAGCTAAAGAAGGCATAGCAATCGACTAGAAAAATATCACCAAAGGTGTTTAAGACGAATCCTGAAAATCAAATGGCAATATCGACAAACATAAGTGTTTTAGAAGAAGCCAGAACAACTGGTATAGAAGCCCTTATCTTCAAGCACCAGCTGCGTTGGACTGGTCACGTTATCCGCATGCCCGAAAGACGTCGCCCAAAGCAGATATTTTATAGACCACTGAAGGAGGGAAAGAGAAATCAAGGAGGTCAACAAAAAAGATACAAGGACGTTCTCAAAGGCAATATGAGGAAGGGTCATATCGATATAAACAACTTCGAGACCACGGCAAACGATAGGACTTTATGGCGACGAACAATCCATAAGGGAGCACAAACTTTTGAAGAGAAAGGACGTAGACTAGAGACGGAAAAGAGAGAACGTAGAAAGCAGCGACAAAATGGAAGAATGGATGACCAACAACACCCGGCTGCTGCCGGAGACTGGTTGTGCCAGGACTGTGGAAGGGTGTGCGGCTCGAGAATTGGCTTACAAAGCCATCAAAAACGCACAACGGATAGCGACGATACAGAATAGAGGAAAATCATACTCGGTATCGAGTGATTGCCTATGATGATATGATATGATGAGCATTCCGAGAACTTATTTAAAAAATCGCCGGTTTTTGATAAAAACAGTAAAATTATTCATAGTTTTTCCGCCATATTGGATCGAAAACATTAATTTTAGAACTTTTGCTTTCTTTGCTTTTACAAAATTTTAACCTCACGCACCCCCCCCCCTTTTGGAAAAACTGCGACCGCTACTGATCTCTGTCATAAAAATATATAGTTAATATTTTTTTTCTTCCGCATTTTCCTGTAAAGTCAAACACAATAATAGGCGAATTAAATCCATATGCCAACTATTTTTTTAACAATTCGAAACATCTTTTATGATACCCAGTTGAAATGACAATTAACGACATAGTTATAGTGCAATCATGTTTTTACAGCACACAATAGCAAAATCATGAGCCTAAACGCAGATAAAAATATGTTGGTGCTTCGTGTTTAGCTTTAGTTGATTTTCTAACGCGCTTTTTTAAAGAAGTACCTGTTGTTATCTTGCGCACAAGTCAAAAGCCTACGTAAATTAAAATAAAGGTCAAGTAAAAACCGGCACGTTTTGGTTTTGGAATAAGTTTTTTGATTTACATCGCAAAATCACGCAGAACCACTGAAAAAAAAACAAAAAATTCGTAAGAATTTTTTTGTTGTAATTTTTATTTATTTTATGTAAGAAGTGGTAAGTGCTGTTATCTGTGAGGAAAATGGTGTATCATAAGCGGCGTAGCGTGACTTAAAGGGCGGGGGGAGGGGGCGAAGACTCAAAAGGGCACCACAGTTGTTGGTACCTAGGTGTACAGTGCGGACGTAAAAGTCCCTCCCTCTCTTGAACTTTTTGATGTATTTTTTATAAGCGTCATATTGATGTAAGTCTATAAGGTCACTAACTACTTTAAAATTTTAAACAGAAAGGGGGTTCGAGTGCTACCTTGTTTCAAAAATATTTTACTTCCCTATCTAAAATTTTATTTAAAAAAAAAATCAGTTTACGACTTACAGAGTTATGAGTTTTTTTGACTATAGTTCACGCACCTCTCCTTACTTTTGTACGAATTGAGATATTCACTTTAAATAAAAAACATGCTTAATGATAACAATTTTACCACTTTTTGATGTATTTTAGATTATTCTCATAATGACTTAAGAATATAGGGTCACTAACTACTTTAAAATTTTAAATAGAAAGGGAGTTCGAGTGATATCTTGCTTAAAAGGTATTTTAAATCCCTATTTAAAATTTTATTTTTTTTGAAAATCGGTGTATTACTTACAGAGATATGAGCATTTGTAACTATAGTTTGCGTACCTCTCCTCCTACTTTTGAACGAATTCAGTTGACTTTAAATAAATTTTTTAAGGTAAGACCATAAGGTCACTAGCAACTTAAAGTTTTTATTATTGTTAAGTAATACGTAAACTATATTAAAATGCCTTTGAAACAAAGTATGACTCGACCCCACTTTCTAGTTAAAATTTTAAAGTATTTAGTGACCTTACAGACATAGGTCAATATGACGCTTATAAAAAAAATACGTCAAAAATTGGTAAAACTGTTATCATTACGCATGTTTTTTATTTAAAGTCGATATCTCAATTCATTCAAAAGTAAGGTGAGGTGCGTAAGCTATAGTCGAAAAAACTTGTAACTCTGTAAGTCGTAAACCGATTTTTTAAAAAGTTAAAATTTCAAATAGGGAATTAAAATACCTTTTAAACAAGGTATAACTCGACCCCCCTTTTATTAAATTTTACAGTAGTTAGTAACTTTATAGACCTACGTCAATATGACGCTTATATAAAATACGTGAAAAAGTAGCAAAAGTGTTATCATTTAACATCGTTTTTACTTGAAGTCGATACCTCAATCCGTTTAAGAGTTAGCAGGGGGGGGGGACTTTTTACGTCCGCACTGTATAACAGTATATTCGCAATTTAATATATAGGGTGATTCAAAATTCACTAGAAAGACTTTTAATGTAGGTAGAATTTGTTGTTCTGAGCAAGAATTAGTAAAATATAGTTCTGTAAAATCTGTCGTTTCAGAGGTATTTACATTTAAAAAATGCTAATATTTTACTATAAACGCCCTTTACCCCAAAACTTTGACAACTTCAAAATGATGATTGACAAAAACTCTAAAACATTTATTGATTGATTTCATGTAGTCTATCACACTATCACATCGAAATCAATAGTATGACTATATTCCCAACTCATTCAGGTTGTTTTCGGTCATTTCACAATTTTTATTTTTTTTAGTTAAGTGCGCTCAGCTTTCGCACTGCTAGGAGCAATTTTACTCATTATTTGGTATTATTGAAAAATGTTTGGGAGCTGTTCTTAAACTCTTTTTGATCAGAAATAACAAAATTTCTTCTGGTTTCCCGATTTCATTTTTTTATTCGGATAACAACAAACAAAACGATTTATATTGATCTATAGTAGTACTTTGTAGATCAGACATTTTACATTGTTTTCTGAATCGTTTATATTAATTAAACAATCGAATTTTTGTAAAAAAAATCTTCAAATCTTGATTGAAGCGTTTCTATAAGGGTATCCAATGTCACATATTTAGTTTAAAGTCTAGATCTACGCTTGGGTGAGCATGGTATAGCCTAAACATTGGTGAGTTCTAATTATAGTAGGTATCTACTTACCTATCCTAACCAGATTTAAATATAGAAAGAAATAGGATACGGAGACTTACGTTTTTTCCACATTACGAGCATTTTCAAAAAAAAATCAATTAAGTTTTTGGACTATTTAGTCCCACCGCTTTCCAGCAACCTTTTTGTTTTTCACAAAAAAAATACATTTCCTAATTTTTTTTTCTTTTTTGGCTCCCACTTTCTACTGGAGAATAAACACTTTTCTGCCTCTGGCAAAACAAAAAAAACATCTTTTTTTTTTTCATTGCAAAAGAGAAAAGCTTCTGATTATCGTGTACTAATTGGTCAGTAATTGTTACTTCTTCTTTATTTGTGGGCGCCTTTAAAAAATAAACTGCTGAAAATAAAAACGTTTTATTACTTTTTTTACATTATTGTAATGTTTATTGTTTTACTACATAACTGAGGGCACCCAAAGAGCACCAAGACCCAGAAGGAGAGAGGGGGGGGGGGGCGAGGACGTGTTTTGGGATTTTTTTATTCAACCAAATTCTAACCCGCTAGAAGCACCGTTTCGTTTAAAGAAACCACCCTGTATATATATATAGTGCCGTTAAACTACGATTTTTCTCCATTAATCACGCAAAAACGGCTAGACGATTTGTATGAAATTTGATAAGAGAATAGGGTGTGACCTGGATCTTAACTTAAGCTACTTTTTATTTAACATTTCGTTCCATAACTCTAGATATATGGCACAGAACATTGAATTTTTCAAGAGTTTTTTGCATTTTTTATGTGATAATAAGTAAAAAATTTTGGCGCCATTCAACTGATTTTTTTTTAGGTATGAAGTTTTTTTGGGGGGAACTCCGAAGGGTGTAATAGGGGAATGCTCAAAAACAACAGGGGTCTGCGCGTCGACACAAGTAATGACTATGTAAAATTTTGATACGATTGGTACAGGAGTTTTTGAGTTAATGTGGCTACAAAGTAGGCTACAGACAGACCGACGGATCGACAGAACGACGGACAGACCGATCGACCGACAGACCGACCGACAGATAGAGCGACGGCGTCTGGATTTGTGCTTATCACTATTCGCAGCACTCCAGCGGTACCACTTTACATAGTAGAAATAGGGACAATAACCCGGGCATTTTCCAGTTTCACGGGCGTTTCTCACCAAAGGTGATGAGCTTATACATATGTAGCTTATCTTTGTTTTTCTCTGAAGATTTTTTTACAACATCAAAAAATAAAAAATATTTCACCGTTTGTTTTTTTTTTGAAATAGCGATTTTACGAAAAATTGCATATCGAAAAAACAGTTTTTTTACGTTTTTCAAGTTCGTGCCACGATTGACAATGACGTAAAGGATATATGTCCATTTTTTCAACTGCATTTAATATCCTGGGTCTCTGCCTTAAAACTGGTATACTGAAAGTAGCGAGAAAGCTACTCGATACAACAAAATAGGAAAAAAAACTGATTTTAGTGAAAAATCCCTAAAATGTGAAACCTCCAACTTTAAACATTTATATCTCTGAAACCGAAAGCCAGTGGCACCCAGGCAACCAAAAGACGTAAATCATACGTCGAATAGACGTCAAAATTTATCACTATGACGTCTGTTTCGTCACTTGTTTTTAACGTGAAAACCACGTGGGTTTGTCTCGAAAATTGACGTCATTTTAACGACGTGAATTTCATTTCACATTTTATGACGTCAGTCAGACGTATTAAAACAGATGTTTTTCTAACGTTTCAATATGACGAATAAAAATGTCTTAAGAAGCACCAATTTTTTTTTTAGTCATTTAACTATAAAAAAAGTTTTTTTGGTAATTTTAAAAATATTATGCAAAAAATGATTCATTATATTTGGGTCCCTCAGTTAGCATCATTAATACTAACTGTCAGTGTCATTTGATATACAAAACTGAAAGCAACTGTTCTATTAAATTTCGAGAGCATTTTGTCCTAATTTCAAAAATATAATAGCTTTTATTCTGTCTTTAGCGATATGTCTGTCTCTATCTCTAAAATTTGCCAATTAAAAAGAAAAGAACGTATCGCTATGAATTTCTACAGTACACAGAATATGAAGCAAGTATCATACCCGGCATAAATAGTAGTTTTAAAAACTAGTGGCTTAAATGGTGCTTTTTTTACAAGCGTTGGTTTAAATAACGAGCGCAGCGAGGTATTTAAAAACGCCAGTAAAAAAAAAGCACAGTTTAGCCGCGAGTTGTTAACACTATTTTTTTTAATACCTTTATCAAAAAATCCAAAAAAAATTGAAAAATATTTTTTAAAATCTCGAATGAAGAGCACTTCTCGCAACACATTATCTTTACACTATAAATCAAGGCAGCTGGTAAATGAAATAACAATCGTTTCCATAGCGATGTGCTATTTACTCGGTGACGTTCATTGTTGTGACATTTTAATCTTTGACAGTTTGATATTTTGACAAAGTTTTTAAATAATTTTTTCGTAAATACTTGGTGAAAACTGACGAAAATGGCTTAATTTTTAGGCAAGAATAATTAGATTTTTTCAATATTACTATTTTCTGCTATTTCTCTTTAATTTTGGGTAAAAAACGGACAGAAATCTTTTTTTGTACCCGTGACCAAAAAAAAAGTTTTTTTGCATCGGTAACCAATAAAGCCATGCTTTAGTTATCTGCAGACAGTTAATAAAAATTTTTATGAAGGTATAAAAAAAAAGTTTTTCTTATTGCGTGGGCAGAGGTGCTTTTAAACTAGTGCAATTTTTGAGGCAAGAGCCACTACCTTCTTAAATCACTACCTTCTTAAATAAAACTTTAAAAAATAATTGACTACCTTCTCAAATAAAACTTTAAAAAATAATTGGGCCGATGATAATAAAATATCGGAGATTTTCAAAACCAAGTTGTATTTACACTACACAACATATTTTAGTTTTCAATTTTACGTCAAATTGACGAGAGTTATGTTTTTAATCAATTTGGTGCCCAAAATTTCACGCTACTTCGACCAACACCGTTCTTAACTAAAAAGCCTGTTAACTCCTACCGCCTCAGTGCCCTTTAGCCTATTTTGGCTGCCATTTTTATAACCAAATTGACAAGTAAAACATGGATTTTCTGTCAGTTTGGTGTCAATATGGCACCGATCATAGGCCAAAGGATACTAAAACGAAAATGAGTTAACTGGCTTTTTAGTTGAGAATCGTGTTGCTTCGACGTGATTGATCACGTCAAATCTTGGTATCAAGTTAGACGTCAAATACAAGTGTGGTGACAAATCTGGTTGCCTGGGCAAAACTAAGTGAGCGGAGTCCACTTAATTTAGAAAAAAGAACGGCAAAATTCGATTAGTTTCGTCTTGGCTAAGTTGTATTTTTTTTTGAAAGTGGGGTCAGACGGACAATTACCTTAGCATTAATAAATATACCTCTAGTTGATTCGCGAATCGTGAGAATATTAGCAAACTATTTTTTACGGTTATCAACACCAAAACAACCTGTTTAAAACGTACGTACAGTGGTCAAATTTAAAATTTTAGGCAAGTCAGTAAAAATCTCACTGCAATAGTAATTTGGTTTGGTATTTGAGGTTTTTCACACCCAGAGCATTTTTAGGAAACTTATCTGTCGCTCAAGACCAAAGGCAAATTTCTTTAATTTGTTGTTTATTGCAAATATTTCTTTAATTTATTGTTTATTGCAAATTTAAAGTTTCAACGTGGAATTAATTTATTTTGTTTTGGTTTTTGGACTAAAGTGGATATTCGATGGCTTAAAGAGATAATTGAAAGACATTTTGATGATTTTTGTGGATTACATCGATAATATTAGTGCAAAAAAATGGATCATTGTGAGCAAGTGAAAAGAAAGCAGAATCCACGGGAGAGAGCCAATGTACTTTCGTTGATCACTTTTAGGTAAGTACAAATTGCACCCGATTTAAAAAGTTTTAATCATTAAAAATAGTAACCTTACATAAATCGTTTAACGTCAAGTGGGGCTATTCGGTCATCCCAGAGCTATATTGGATCGATTTTCAAATATAAAATGTTCGATCGTGACGTGCCGAGAGTTGAGGCCAACCCAACTATAAAAAAATAATAACAAAAATAAAAATAATAAAAAAAATACAATCCCGTCTCCGGTGCCTTTCCGTTCATTTGATCTACGCCCCAATCTATTTGTGTAAATTTAGATTTTTAAGTTTCTTTGCAGCTTTCATCTGCAGCATAAAATAATATGTGTCTGAGGAAAAGCAAACAAAAAAAAACTGAAAAAATAAGACCCAAATTTTTAGGCTACCATACCAATATGGTATGGGGAAGTATTAAAATCATGAAATTTTGACTCTTTATCAAAAAGGAGTTAGTAAGTTTCCAAAACACCTTAATCGACGTAAAAAAAAATTGTCTGTCGGTCTGTCTGTATACATGATAACTCAACAACGCCTTAATCGATTTTAACGAAATTTTGTACAAAAACCCTCTATCGGCTGACCATGAGCTGATTAACTTTTGGGTAGGTAGGGGGGCGGTTTTAAGTAAAATCGGTTTCCCCGACGTCAGGGCCGTGGCAGCGTGGGCAACTGTTTTGGTCCAGGGGGAGCAAAATGAACAAAAAACGCTCTCTTTAGTCTAGCTAGGCGTTAAAAGGCTTATCAACGATACAGGAGCGGTAACTTTATCTATTACTAAGTACCTAACCTACGAAAAAAATTTTAAAATAATATATCCATGAATAAGATTTTTTTAATTCTGGTGACTGTACATCGTAGGTTTGTTTTGGTGACAGGTGGCAAGCCCTCTAGTAATTTTCTGTGCCTCTTTTTTTCTTTGGGATGCAGCAAAGCAGAAGCATTGTTTTTGTATTTTTGAACTAAAACTAGTTTTGCGGTATTTTTGAGTAATTTTTACCGCACCAATAGAGCAAAGAGGTAGATAAAATTATTTTTTTATTATAATCTATTAATCATAATATCTATTAAGTGGTATGTTGGAAATTTGGAACCTTTGGTTGCACTAAAACAAAATTATGATTGTTTTCCACAAACCAAAACTACACTTTTTTGCACTCGACGCGCGTTTCGCTAACAACGTTAGCATCATCAGGAGACGATAAACAATGATTGTTTATTATGTTATTAATGTTTTGTTTTAGTTTTCCATATTGTTAGTAATGTTGTTTTGTTTTATTAAGTGGTATATTATTAAACTATATACAGGGCTGTTTTTAGGCCAAAATGTGTTTTTAAACTATTCCTCATACCTTCCATAGTAACGCACCTGCACATCTGAACCTTTTGCTAGTTCACACCATTACCAATAAGCCTACTATACCGAAAAAAAATTTGTGGTTGTTAACAAGGCCCCTGGGTTAGGGGCTAAAAATTGTGTCGATTTCAATTAAAAAATTATATTTCACCACCACCGGGGGGGCAGTGGACCATTTCTCAATTTTAAATTCCCCCAACTTAGCTCCAGCCGCTAGGGGCTGTAAGATCTAATTTTCATCATTATCATATTCCAGAAAACACTCCATATGCATATTTAAAAGTCATGAATTAGGTGTAACAAATATTATGAAATATAAAAATCTTAAATCCTGGGGGCAAACCCTAAATAGAGACTAAAAATTTTAAATCTCGAACAACGTGTTCAAAATTTACTATACCAAATTTAAAAAGTGCAAAATTTTTTGGCAATTACAAGTTCGACTCAAAACACTTACATTTTAAGAGCCTTTATTTTTTACATCGAACTTTGCACAAATAATTATTAAGACAGTTTTAAGTATATTGTTTTTGAATTTTTGAAATAAAACTAGTTTTGCGGTAATTGCACAAATAATTATTAAGACAGTTTCAAGTATATTGTTTTTGTATTTTTGAACTAAAACTAGTTTTGTGGTAATTGCACAAATAATTATTAAGACAGTTTCAAGTATATTGTTTTTGTATTTTTGAACTAAAACTAGTTTTGCGGTAATTGCACAAATAATTATTAAGACAGTTTCAAGTATATTGTTTTTGTATTTTTGAACTAAAACTAGTTTTGCGGTAATTGCACAAATAATTATTAAGACAGTTTTAAGTATTTTTGAGTAATTTTTACCGCACCAATAGAACAAAGAGGTAGATAAAATTCCTCAAAAAACCTCAACAAAAAGTATGCATGTGAGCATATGGAGTGTTTTTTGGAATATGAAAATGATGAAAATTAGATCCCGCCCTCTTACAGCCCCTAGGGGCTTAGAGAAAGTTAGAGGTATTTAAAATTGAGAAATGGTCCACTGCGCCCCTACCATTTTTGTTGACATAGGGTGAAAGGGAAGTTTCAGATATAAAAAGATTCAGATGTGAAGGTGCATTAATATAAGGTATGAGGAAATAGTTTAAAAACATATTTTGGCTCCTGTTGCCGCCTAGAGGCCACATGTGTAATTTTTTATGACACACAAGGGTACGTTTCCCTAAGGCCAACATATGTTCCAAATTTCGTTGCTTTAGCTGTCTGAATTTTTTAAAAAATGACACCCTAACTCTACTTTTTGACTACAGCATTTTTGGGGCTGTTAACAGGTTAAGCAGTGTTGGTGGGTCCATTAGTAGTAGTAACTAGGGGGCGGCACAAGACCTGGCAAGTAGCCCAATCCGTCCCTTTTTTACCGTACTGTACCGCTTAAACGGCAGTGGGCTCTCCGGGCCTTCCTGTTCTCTTCACGAAGTCCAGTACTTTGGCCCACTTGAGAGCTCGTAGGTCCTCTGCATCCAGGTTCGGTAATCCGAGTACCTGATGCCTTGTTCTTAGGTATGCTTCGCACTCCGCAACAAGTTACCGGGATGTCTTTAGATAGAGTCATTCCCGATCCCGCTGCGAGTCAGGAACTAGCTGAGTCGGTTGTGGCCGGTCAGTATCCCTGTCAGTAGTCCAATATCTTTTCGTGTCCTTGCCAGGAGGAATTCTTTCGACTGTCTGCATCCTATTTCGCTCTCCCAGGAGTCTTCCAGTGCATCGTTAGCCCATTTAATGAGTCGACTTTGCAGCTGTCTCCTTGTTATACCTGAGAGTGGTTCCGGCCCCACGTATTGAGTGCTGGCCCCGATCCGATCAAGTTCATTTGCCTTTTTGTTGCCCGACACTCCCGTGTGTCCCAGTACCCACATCACTGTAACTCTTTTGTCTTGACTCAAGGCTTCCAGTGCTTCTACGCACTTTTCCACCAGAGTATTGGCAATTTTTGGCGCACTGAGTGCCTTTAGGGCCGCTTGGCTGTCGGAGCATATGTACACATGCTCCTCCGGATCATTGCGAACCTCTTCTAGTGTTGCCGCCATAATAATGGCATATACCTCGGCTTGGAAGGCTGTAGCTTGCTCTCCGAGCGGGTAGCTCATCCGAACTTCTCGGTTGGAGCCATCGGTTTAGCATATCACAGCGTTCACAGGTGGGTCCATTAGTAATCGATTAAAATAAGTTTTGTAAAAAAGGCCCACGGAAGCCAAATTTTGTACTTATGCCCCCCTATGTATTATACAGTGTGTCCCAACGAAAACTAAACAGAGGCGTTTTCGTGTATTTATCGTATTTTTTTAGAAAAATACTCGGACATTTCGATTTTTTTTGCAAGGGGGAAACTTTTTCGCAGTTTTGGTATTTTTGTGACTTTCACTTCCATTTTTTAGATAGGAAAGATGGGTCGAGTGGCACCTTATTTTGAAGTGTTTTTGATTGCCTTTACAACGACGTATTTTTTTCGAACATCGGTTGAATTGTTTTTGAGATATTTGCTGTCAAACTTACCATGAGCAAATAAAAAATGATTTTTTTTGAGCAGGATATCTTCATATATTACTCTTTTTCCTCATACACGTCGATTTTGTTTGCGAGGGGGACACTTTCTGAATGCTTCGATGTATCCATAGAGTGAAAACCCTACGAGGGGTGATTTTCACCCCTATTTTTTAGATAAGGAACATGGATCGAGTGGCAGCTTGTTTTGAAGGTCTTTTGATTGTCTTTATAACTCCATATTTTTTTAAATTCGGTTGATTATTTTTTTAGATATATGTTGTCAAACTAACAATAGCCAGATTTAAAATTAGTTTTTGAAAAATGCACATTTTTTTATTTCATTTTTCGAATCTGTTCAAATTCATATGGGGCTTATTTTCTTCCCACATACTCATACCAGTGCTCTAGAATGTATTTACGATTCACATGTTTGTCGGGATGCTGTTTATTGAACAGTTGCCTTGTGGTATTAGCACACTGCTCGTTACCATAAGACAAAGTAATCAAAGAAACTCTCTCTGCAACGGAAAAAACCATTTTGAAAAAAGACGAATCACACATGCCCAATTAAAAATCACGAACTAATTATAAGCGTATGAACAACTTCTTATCAGGGAGCAAAAAACGTTATCATTATTTGGGAATTTGAAAAAAGGCTATTTTATTCGAACGGAAAAAAATGTGCTTTTTATAAATAAAATGCACGTATCCGAACAGAAAAAATTAAAGCATGACAACTGATATCTCAAAAACTAATCGATCGAAAAAATTATGGCGTCGTAAAGACAATAAAAACCCCTTCAAAACAAGGTGCCAATCGACCCATGTTCCCTATCTAAAAAATAGGGGTGAAAATCACCTCGCGCAGGGGTTGCACTCTCTGGACACACCAAAGCAACCAAAAAGTGTCTCCCCCGCAAAACAAATCGAAGTGTCTGAGGAAAACGTTAATATCTAAAGCCCGTGGTAAGTTTGAAAGCAAATATCTCGAAAACTATTCAACCGATTTAAGAAAAAAATACGTCGCTGTAAAGACAATCAAAAGCCCTTCAAAATAAGCAGATCGACCCATGTTCCCTATCTAAAAGATAGGGGTGAAAGTCACTCCTCGTAACTTACAAAAATACCAAACTGCCAAAAAGTTTCCCCCTTGCAAACATAGTTGGTCTAGAGAGGGGTTTTAAGAAAAAAAATATATAATCTTCAAAACATAAACTTTTGTTTTTGATCCATCGCCAACTACTATTTACCGTAAAAACTAAAATACCCTATGTAGCCCTTTTTGGGGGGCTATTTTTGGAAAATATTCTCGGAACCTTAAATTCCAACCCTCTATTTTGACTTCATATTTGAATTCTCGCTGAAATTCTTTTTCCCATGGTACCCCATATGATAAGGTTTACTTTACTAATTTTCGAGATATTGGCTTTCAAAATGTCAAAAATTCATTTTTCAAAAATTAGATACTAAACAAAATATCCCTACTGTGTTTATTATCGATTTTAGGGGTTCTTTACGAAGAAAGAACAGTTTGACAATCTGACCTTCTACTTCATAATTTTGGAATAATATCGTCAAAATCACTGAAAATCAGTAGTTTTAGTTTCTAAAGTAAACCTTATGATATGGGGTACCATTGGAAAGAGAATTTCAGCGAGAATTCAAATATAAAGTCAAAATAAGGAGTTACTATTTAAGGATTTTAGAATATTTTCCAAAAATAGCCCCCATAGGGAATTTTACTTTTTACGGTAAATAGTAGTTTATTTAACAAAAACAAAAACATATGTTTTAAAGATTATATTTTTTTTTTCTTAAAACCCCTCTCTAGACCAACTGTGCAAACAAAATCGACGTGTCCGAGCATTTTTCTAAAAACGTACCATAAATACACGAAAACGCCTCTGTTTTATTTTCGTTGAGACACCCTGTATAAAAGTGCTCTAAGATGCCCATATAAACAAATTAAATAATACTTTCGAGAAACAAAGAAAATAATGTCAAAACCAGGTTTGGCCATGGGCAAGGGTAAAGTCGAAAAATCTACTGCGTATGCAGTCTGCTCGCGCCCAGAGGATTTTTGGCTCTTCGGTTTTTCAAGGCTAGCTTGATTCGGAGACTTATTATCTGTACGGCTTTTTTTTTCGAAAAATGCAAGGGTAGGGCCATTATGTTTTATTATCTCATAGTTATATGTTTGGTCCTAATAAAGTACTTAATTTTGTGTCACTTATGGAGCTTTCAAGTGCCTAAATCTTTGTCTTTTGTTTGAATTATGGTTTTTAATATTTTGTGCCATAATTCAAGACTTGTTTTTATCTAAAAAATAATTTTGAACAAATAACCCCATCGGACCAATAACCAAAATTGGAAAAAACCGCAAAAAATTGCCACAAAGTATTTATTTTGTTTAATTTGTTTTAAAAATTTAATATATTTATTATTCAGAAAGAAAATTTAAAATATTTATATATAAAAACATGTAGCAAAACCAACCGGCCCCTGAAACCTTTTAGAGTGGTAAGCGTCACCAATTTTTAACAAGCAGCTAAAAAGTTATTCACAAAAAAATTAATTAATTAATTAAAAAGAAAACAGACAAAAGAAATCGTCTAAATCAAACTTGTAATAAATTTTCAGTTTTTTCCATATTTCCAGTTATGTTAAAGGCCCATTCGCGTTAAAAAAAAAATCTCAAAATATGTTGAAAAATATTATAATATATTATATTATATGAACAGTAGAAATGTATTTAAATAATTCGCTAAAAGAGAAATAACCATATATTTAGGCATAAAGAGAAAGTGTATATATATCACAGCTGTATAGGTGTCCAGTGTACCAATCTGTTCTTGTTACATAAAATGTAATGCATGTATGTACAAAATGAAGTTTAATGAAGTGTACGAGTGCTAAATAAGGTTCGATTAATTTTGGAGGCTTGAATTTACCATTATTATTTTGTAAACCAGCTTTCGATAAATTTCATATGATAAAGAATAATACCAAACAAAAACCTTTCCACGGGACCAAACCGGGGTAAAAATAAAATATCCCTAATTTTTTAGAAAATTTAGAAGCAAAAAATACCCAAGAAAAAATATTTATGGTCATCATTATCATCAAAACGCATCAAAATTGTTCACTTACTAAAGCTGAAACAAAAAAAAAATTATATATACAAAACTCAAGTTTTCAAATCGGCGCCTGTTAGTTCAATAATTCCCTAATATACCCTAATTAAAGGAAAGCTTTTCGCAGATCCCTATAGAAAAAGAGGAAGTAGGTCTAGTAACATATTACTATATCTTTAGTATAATGAAAGGGGGTCAACATTATCGTTAGACTAAATAACTTAAATCTGTAATTGTTTTTAAATCTTGATGTTTACATGGGTACCAGAAAAATCAGGAACATTCCATTTTGTAATTATACTATTTACTGCCCAATAGATTAAAAAAATTATTTGTTAATTGCCTGGTCAATGGTCATTTTTATGACGTTATTGATAAATTGTAATAAAACTCTCTAGGCGGATTATTGCCAATTTTGTGGAGAAATCTACCAAATCAAAGTAAATAAATATAAAAAGGAACCAACTCAAGAACAAGCCAAAATCTTTAGCTTCTATAATTTTGTTTGTTGATAAAAAAAATTAGCAAAAAGGATTAAGAAATTCTTGGTTCTTTTATTGCTTGGGTTTTTTTTTATCTACGTAGTAGTTGGCCAAGAATAAGCAAAGTAAGTAAAATATAATAGTCCACGCATCATTAATTTAAAAGAAGTCAAATTTAAACTTAAAGAATTTATATTTTACAGCCTTAAGTGCTTTTTTTAGTACATTAAAAAAACAAAAATAAGAGTCAAACAAAAAAGATAACTAAAACAAAAACCAGAAAAAAAACAATAATTAAATTAGATAAAAAAGTAACCTAGATCGGAGCATCCTTAGTAAGTGCATTAAAATATATATATATATATATAAAATAATAGTAAAGTAAAAAGAAAATCCAAACAAAAAGAACAAGTGAAAACTATCTAGTTACATGAATAAAATTATATAAAATCATACAATATATTAACACAGATGACAACTTTTATTTAAGATTGCTATTGAAGTACATAGCTCCTCTAGTGAATGAAAACTTTGAGTGGGTCACAAAATTTACTATGATATATATTTCTTAGCGCTAAGGCAAGATGATTGTATATTTTTATGGTGTTATAAATGGTGGATTTTTGTGTATTTGCCGAGCAGCTTGAGGAGCTGAAGTTAAATTATATATAATATACACAAAATTTTCAGTTTTACAAAAATATGAGAGAGATCTCAAAAAAAACTAAAAAATAAAAATATTGACGATTAAGTCCCATCCAGTCTTTTAAAATTGTGCATATTTTGTATTGCAGAGCCTCTTTCATACATCTTTAATATTAGTATGAACAAATGATCATTCCCAAATCAATTAAAAACAGCTTGTGTAATTTCAATCTACAAAAAAGATGATCCTAATAACTTAGAAAACTATAGACCAATTAGTCTTCTTTCGTCGTTTGCAAAAATTTTTGAACTTCTTCTTCACCAAAGACTTCTAGACTTTTTTTAGACAAATAGTCTTCTTAAAAAATTTCATCATGGATTCATTCATAAAAAAATCAACCGAATCAGCTATTACAGAGTTTAAAAATAAAATACTAAAAATTTTGGAAGACAAAGCTATAGGCTGTTCAATTTTGCTAGATTTATCCAAAGCATTTGACACGCTAAACCACAAAATTCTTTTGAAAAATCTAGTATTGGAACCAATGTATCTCTAACTCGCACTATTTATTTTCACTAGCATACCGCAAGGTATTATTTTAGGTCCTCTTCTATTTGTAATATATGTCAATGATATGGATGAAATTTTTCATCAAAATGAAAATACAAACTATGCAGATGATACTAACGTAGTGTTTCCTGCACTTAAAGATGAAGATATTGAAGAAAAATGTCTGGAAGTTCTTACCAAAACAAAAAGTTAGCTAGAAACTAATCAATTGATTCTTAATGAAGATAAAACAAAAATCATTGTTGCAAGTAATATCAAATCCCCATAGAATGAAAAAAAAATACTTTCAATAATAAACAGATTGATTTTGTTAGCAATGCTAAAATACTGGTTTTCACAGTTAACAATAGTCTTAACTAAATAAGCTGAGTTAAGCAAGCTATGCAATACAAATTATGACAAAAATTTCTAAAAACAGTGCTAGTCTAAGAACAATATATTACAGCATGTACTATTCCCATGTAAACTACGATATACTGCTTTGGGGTAAAATGCAAAAAGTGTGTTCATACAGCAAAAAAAAGTTATTCGCACTATGCTTAATCTTAAATTTGGCGAAAGCTGTAGAGGCCTATTTAGGTCAAACAAATATCTTACGGTTCCGGGGGTATATATCTATGGTTGTGTTTTTTTTAGGAAAAATATTGACAAATTTAAAAACCTTAGACCAAATCACAGCCATTATACGAGAGGTAAGGGTCCAAAAGATTTTTTAATTATCCGAATCATATATCAACATCTACAGAAAAAGGACCCGACTATGCGTCTATTAAATTTTTTAATAAACTACCATCAACAATTAGAGAAATCAATACCTCCAAGCAATTTAAAAAAGCATGCTTTACTTTTGTGTAACTATAAACATTAAAAGAATATTTGTCGTACAATACATATTATTTTTTCAGTTTTGTCATTTAGTAATTAAAGGAATACCTGTTTTTAAACCAATTTAAACCAATTATTTTTTAACCAATATTTTACTGGAGTTTTTACCATTTTAGAGTTTTTGATTTTAACTTTATTATATTTATCGTACAATCCCCAATATTGTATCAGTTTTATCATTAAGTAATTAAAGTAATACCTGTTTTTAAACCAATTTAAACGAATTAAAATTAATTTTCGTACTTTAAATTTGACGTTTTACTAGAGCTTTTACCATTTTAAAATTTTTGATTGTAACTGTATTTTTGAGTGTTGTCTTTGTAGGCTATAAAAATACTTAGTCGTATTGCTTTTTCACTTTTTGTGTGATATTAAAATAGGACTCCTTAGGTATTAGCGACTGACATGCCATATGTATATAATTTAAGTTTGTATATTTAATATGGTAAATATCTATCTATCTGTCGCGTGTCGTGTGCGCGCGGCTTCTCACTGGTTAAAAATATTGGACAGATAAGTAAGAAAATTGTATGTGAACGTGTGGTTTGTGTCTTAATAATAAAGGGGTTTTGAACGCTTAAACCTATAAAAAATTTCGTGATCGAAATTGATCGAAAAATCGGATTACATTACAAATAGCGTAATATTTTAAAAATTGCTTCCCCTACTTAAAATTTCACAGCACGCCGCTGAATATACAGGGTGAACGGAAATCATTACCTAATAGAAACTGATTCCTTGAATTACTGATACATTTTAGTTAAACTCTCTATGCGTATTATTACCCAAGTAACGCAGGGTGCTGTAAATAAGTTGCGATAACGATTTCGCAGCAAAAATATAACAATAAGCTTTTGCTGCCTTCTGCCACAACGTTTTGAAAACGTTATGGAAATGTTGTCACAGCTATTTTGAGGAATACAGCATTTTTGCACATGAAAGCAATGTTGCTTAAAATTTAACTTCCCTGCGAAAAAATGTATTTAAAAATTGCAATTAAATCGAAATTGTCCGCCAACATAAAATACTGAAGATGGAAGACAATTACAATAAATATTACCCATGTTTAACAAACTCTCAATCAAAAATACGCATTTTCTGGACTTCCCAAGAGTCAAATCTTTGTGCGAAGTCCCGTTTGATGACGAAACCTGTCATGATACCTAGTTAAACTTCACGCGTTTCAAAAATTTGAGATAATAAGAGTTTTTTTAATTATAATTTTTTTATTTTTTTAAATTTTAATGCAGAATTAAAGGAAAAACATCATGTCTGGCATATTTAGGTAATTTTGAAAGATTCTCAAACTTAGATTTGAGCATATTTATGTAAAAAATATTGTTTTTTCAGAAATTTTTGAGAGGTTCTGAGAGCATTTTAATAAAAATTGCACTAGGATACAACAAATAAATGCCGTTGCTATCTTGGCATTTTTTTCAGTTGTATTTTAAGAAAAAAAGTTAAGATTGCAACTATTTTGTTAATTAAGCTTCGTGGGACTGGTCACGTTATCCGCATGCCCGAAACACGTCTCCCAAAGCAGATATTTTATGGACAACTGAAGGAGGGAAAGAGAAATCAAGGAGGCCAACAAAAAAGGTGAATGGACGTTCTCAAAGGCAATATGATGAAGGGTCACATCGATATAAACAACTTTGAGACCACGGCAAACGATAGGGCTTCATGGCGCCGAACAGTCCATAAAGGAGCACAAACTTTTGAAGGGCAACGACGTGGACTAGAGACGGAAAAGAGAGAACGTAGAAAGGAACGACAAAATGGAAGAATATAGGCTGGAAAAAAAAATATCATTTGCAATTCGAAAAATTATCAAGTTTAGGGAAAAATTATCATAGTTTTTATTTTTGCATGACATTCGCATGAAATGTATTGTTATTATTATTAATTTCAATTTCGCAAGATGTACCTACAGTTTTTGAGCTTTTTGTTTTGCAGTAAAAGAGAAAGCGAGCCGGATTATTTATTATTATTTTTACAATATTTTAGCATTATTTAGAATTTAGAATAAATAGCGTTTTATGTCAGGATTTGTTAAATTATCGCAGATTTAGGGGTTGATAATGGGTCATTATTAATTTTCATATTTCACCCAAAATTATCATAGATTCTGATAATTATCATGTTCCTGGCAACACTGGTGTGCCAGGATTGTGGAAGGGTGTGCGGCTCGAGAATTGGCTTACATAGCCATCAAAAAAGGCACAACAGATAGCGAATTTACAGAATAGAGATAAATCATACTCGGCATCGAATGATTGCCTATGATGAGTTAAATTTTAGCATATTTCTAGGTATAAGTATTACCTTTAAAAATTGATTCGCTACTAGTCAAACAATTTTAACAGCCAAAATTATAGATTAAATGAAGCTAGCTATTTTAAAGCAAAAAGAGAGCTGTACTAACGTTTTTGCAGCATTGACTTGGCTTTAAAGTCTATATTGTCGAAGCTCTGTTATTTGGGTAATAATTTCGTGGACAAAATTAAAATGTCAAAGCAACGAATTTAAAGAAAATACTTATTAGCAAAGATTATTAAGCAACTCTTGGTTCTTTTACGCTTCGACGTTTCTTTATATCTAACGTTAATTTTTTGAGTACCATAGACAGGTTGTACAAAAAGAAATATTTCATGTTGTTATAAGCAGAGTAAGTTGGTAAAGTAACCTCTCAGTAAAGGTGCAGTTAGACTGTGGTAGTGTAGTCGTCGTTGCATTGCAGCTGTAGTGAATTTTTTTTCCATAGATAATGCAGAACAGGATATTTTACAGATAAATAGTTAACAATATTTTTTGGTACACGCTTTTTAATATAATTTACCTAGTTTAATGTTTTAAATAAATATTAGTGATAATAGACCTTCTTGCAAAATTTTTGAACATGTTAAAAGATCCACCTCACATATTTCTTTTGTACTAACCAAGAAAGTTCTGTTTTTTCTTAAAATAAGTTCAAAAATGCTTTAGTTTTAAAATTGGGGTTGATTGGGTAACAAAGATGGACAAAATAAAACTTGGGTAAGAAAAAAATGTGGTAATATTGTATTTGCATACATACATACACTCAATAGTGTGTTCAGTGGTATTAGCGATAAATTAACAAGGTACTATAGTAGTTACATCTGATCCGCTGATTAATCATTCTGGTTTATTATAATTGCGAAGAAATTAGAGCCTTTTTTCTAAGTGACAAAAAGCGCTTACTTTTAGCATTACTTCGCTTGCATGGACAAATTATATCCAATAATTTACCTTCTTAATCTTATATATTGCTTTAGTAATAACCTTTAGAAAAGTTATAGTACCGTATTATCAGGGGTGCAAGGTGGTTGTAGTGAAAAAAACTCACACAGAGATAGGTAGATATTTTCGGGCGCACATGAAAGCGATGGCATGAACACACCAACTTTAAGCATGGGAGTTATTTCGTGGAAATGCAGACACTCGATATTTTCAATAAATGAACAAAGTATTATATTTACTTCTGTCCCTATCCCCTGACCAGCCGAAGTTAATAATTAATAATGGTACCTACCTACGATAAACAGCGGCGTTATATTACCCCTCTCCCCTTTTCTACGTCAAACTAGTAATTTTCTAAAATTGTTTATAAAACTGTTTAAAAGTAACTTTTTTAAAGAAAATTTTTCCCTCAAATATTACTTATATTACCCACTAGACATATTACTTTTATTACACACTAGACACCGCCGCACCGCTTTGCATGCGGTTTTACCCATTTTTCCCGCTTTTACTCCTTTAAATGCCATAACTTTTGTTTCCGTAAACCGATTTTGATGAAATAAGTGCCTTTGTGTTGCCTGTGCGGTCTATGCGTGATGCTGGAACAAAGAGACATACATACAGACAAAAATTGGTTATAGGTATTTATATTCTATGGATTAAAAAATATTCAATGTGTGAAATTACAGATTTACCAATAAATGTACCAATAAATTTTAGAAAATTAATAGTTTAATGTAAAAAAATGGGGGAGGGGGTTTACTGTATCGCCACTGCGTATTGCAGGTAGGTAACATTAATATTCTTAACATCGCTTGGTCAGGGGATGGGGACATGGGTAAATATAATAGCTTCTTAATTTTATTTTATTACAAAGATGGACTGTATGCTTTTCCACGTAATCACTCCCATGCTTAACGTTAATGTATTCATGCCATCTCTTTCATATGCGCCCGAAAATATCTACCTATCTCTGTGTGAGTTTTTTTCACTACAACCACCGTGCACCGCTGATAATACGGTACTATAAGTTTTCTAAAGGTTATTACTAAGGCAATATATAAGATTAAGAAGGTAAATTATTTGATATAATTTGTCCATGCAAGCAAAGTAATGCTAAAAGTAAGCGCTTTTTGTCACTTAGAAAAAAAGGCTCTAATTTCTTCGCAATTATAATAAACCAGAATGATTAATCAGCGGATTAGATATAACTAGTATAGTACACTATCGGCATCATAAAAGTGGTACACAATACTTTTTGTTGTAATACCTTGGTCTAGTTTTACAAACAAAGTCACCCATTATTGTATTTTTCTTAAACTGTCAAAGTATGTCATTCTGTATTTCAGTCTGACAAATAAATAAAAAATGCCTCCACAAATTTCTTTATTTGATAAAGCCCATCTCCTGGCAAAACTACAACTAGGATGGTTAGACATTATGGACGCAGTAAAACCACGATTATAAAAATTAAAAAACGATGGGAAAAAGATCAGACAATAGAGAGAAAACAAGGGACTGGTTTATTGAAAGTTTCAACTGATGAACAAGATTATGACCTTATCGCTTTTATGGAAGAAAACCCTTTTGCATCTGTTGCCCAGGCGAAGAGATTAACCCAATTTCCAGGATGTGTAAGAGTGGCACGAAATCGCGTAAGGAAAGGGTCTAATTTAAGATGTCGTGTAGCTGCTAAAAAAATTAAACTTACCAATGAAAAAAAACAGGCCAGGTTACTTTTTGCCCTTAATTACTCCCTAAAGGAACCAGAATTTTGGCGAAAGGTAATATTTTCCGATGAAAAAATTTTCCAGTCCTGTAGTGACAGAAAACAAATTCGGGTGTATCGTCCACCAAGAACGCGCTATGAGGGGAAGATATATTGCTGGTAACAACGATCGCGCTGGAAGATTTTCGGTAAATATGTGGGGTTGGATTTCTGCTAGAGGTCATGGTGCTCTATTTCGAATCAATGGAAGCACAGCTTTACGTGGACATTTTAGAGAACATTCCAGCTTCCAGCGGTCACAGAACTTTATCAAGACCAGTTTATTTTTCAACAAGACAACTGCCCTGCTCATACGGTCAGAATTTGCCAAATTTGGTTTCGGAAGCAAAATATTGAAGTTCTTCCTTGGCCTGCAAAAACCCCAGACGCCAATCTTATGGAAAATATCTGGGGTTTAATTTCAAAAAAGCTGGAAAATATTGTGTCGGGAAATCAACATCACTTGGTCCAGTTAATAGTGATTGGTGAAAATGAAAACCTTTTTGAAATTTTGGCTGATTCTCTACCAAGAAGGTTAAACGGTATAATTGAGGTGAATGGCGCAATGACTAGATATTAAAATTTATATACCTAATAATTTGTTTCTGTTGCTTTATAATTTTCGTTACAGTTGTGTTTTTTAATTTTTATTACAGTTGTTTTTTGCGTTAGCGTATTATTCTAATATAAAAATTATTTTTGAAAGCAATCTTTGATATTTTCACATTTTAGTACCAGTCTGTCACAAAATATAATCTGGTAGTTAACCATATAATTTAAAAATTACCTATGTTATCACGTACCACTGTTATGATGCCGATAATCTACCTTGTTAATTTATCGCTAATACCACTAAACACACTATTGATTGTATGTATGTATGCAAATACAAAATTACCAATTTTTTTTTCTTCCCTAAGTTTTATTTTGTCCATCTTTGGTACTCAATCAACCCTAATTTTAAAACTAAAGCATTTTTGAACTTATCTTAAGAAAAAACGGAACTTTCTCGGTTAATACAAAAGAGATATGTAAGCTGGATCTTTTAACATGTTCAAAAATTTTGCAGGAGGGTCTATTATCACCAATATTTGTTTAAAACATTAAACAAGGTAAATTATTTTAAAAAGTGTGTACCAAAAAATATGGTTAACTATTTACCTGTAAAATATCCTGTTCTGCATTATCTATCGAAAAAAATTCACTACAGCTGCAATGCAACGACGACTACACTACCACAGTCTAACTGCACCTTAAGAGAGTGTAGTGTTCTGATTCAGGGGGTAACCTTCTTGTTGTTATATATAGTCCACAAAAAATATTAAAACATGTTAAGTTAGTATAATCATAACTTTAGTAATTTTCACAACTAGTGGCTAAAATAGTGCGAAGTATTTAAAAACGCGCATAAAAAAAGCATAGTTTAGCCGCGAGTTGTTAACACTATTTTGTTAATACCTTTATCATAAAATCCAAGAAAAACAGGAAAATACTTTTAAAAATTTCGAACGAAGAGTATATGGTAAATGAAATAACATAACGATGTGCCTTTTTGCTCGGTAACGTTCATTGTTGCGACATTTTACTTTTTGACAGTTTGACGATGTTTTTAAATGATTTTTTCGTAAATACTACAAAAATAAAAGTTTTTTTACATCGGTAACCAAACCAGCCATGCTTTAGTTATCTGCAGACAGTAATCATGTCTTTGATGAAGGTATAAAACAAATATTAAACACCCTGTATATTCGAATAGCAAATTAAGTTTTAAAAATAATTTAAAAACATTAAAATACCGTTTTAAAATTTAAAAATGCTTTGAAGCGATTAAACCATCGACAAGCTCAAGCAATTATTTTGAATTTTTCCAACAAACAAAAAAAAATGTTGACCAAACAATGTTAATTGATAAAAATTGCAAGTTTCCTTTTTGCAAAAAATTCCTGAATAATTGGTGGGTAACCACGTTTTTATCTGTAATTTTTTTATATTTTGATTTGGCAATTATTAGGTTCAAGTCCCCCGAATAATTTTTTTTTCGTTTAACTTATTGGTCTTCTGGAGATGATTTTGCCATTTTATTTAAAAATCTATTTAAGACTCCGGCAAGGTCTAAATAAAAATTAAAAAGGGCACCGAAATTAAAAATAAAACGCCATATTTATTTCTTTCATGAACTAGAATTTTTTTCTTTTTAATTTTTCGACCAAAACTAAAGTAATTTAAATAGCCGTACTGGAATTGCCCCAATTTTAGCATACATATTTGGTTATTCCTAATAATAAGAAGATAGGGAGCAAAATATTGAATGCTTTAAATGTAGAAAAATATGTGCTGCTAAATCCAAACCTCAAATAATCATCGTAATTTTAAACAAAAATTATTTGTGTCCACTTTTTGAGTTTTTCTAAAACTATGAAACTATAAGAAAACTCTTTAAACTGTTATATTGGAGTAATTTTCAAAAGAAAGCTGTAAAAAGTGTATATTTTTTTATGTTTAGCTTACTAATACTTAACACAATTTTCCGTCCCCAAAAACCAAGATGGCGCCTGTCAAAGTTAGGAAAAAATGTGATTTTTATTTTTTTAAAAAAATCAAACGAAAATTATGCGACTTATATATAGTAATAGGATGGGCAATTTAGATATAAATTTTCTAAATAGAGGACAAAATTAAGAAATTAACAAGCTTGAGAAGGTCCACCGTTTAACATACTAAAAGTCCCTATCCTTACCTCGTCAGGAAGTATCATTTCTAATCTCCAAAAATCTCCAAAAAAGAGTTTTTTTTGGATAACTCCTAAACGGTGACTGTCAAATGTGACAAATGGGAAAAATGTTGCAAATTTAATTCCCTATCAATAGACACTTAGGGCGATATTTACTAAGATGGGTTAGGGTTTAGGACTCTGGGAGGTATGTGGTTTTTAATCTAATTTTGCGGGTTTTTCTTTAAATTTAAATAAAACTTGTTGGAATTTTGGTTTTACTATAATCATATAAATGATTTCGCAACGAAAAAACACAGGTTTTCCAAAAATTTCGTGAAAAAAATGGAAAAACAGCAAATTGACGGTGGGTTTATCCCCGTATAGCAGGCTTTTTAACTAAAAATACTCTGTTAAATGGGTAACTTACTTATATTTTTTATCACTTTTTATCCCTAAATTTGCAGAGGTCCATATGAAAAAATATATTCTTACACAACGTTTCTTCAATATGATGAAAATATTAAATTAAGATTTTTAATTCATGTATTTTTATCGATTGAAAACTGACGTTTTGCTCGTTTTGAACGGGAACCGTACCTTCTGAACTAAAAGAAAGCCTTCTACATCTATAAACGCGTGAACCACCAATTTTGACAAGTTTCATTTTGTCCATCTTTATAGAATTTTCTATACATTTCGTCGTCTCCCCCCCCCCCCCTCTTTAAATAAGGTAACAAATATTTTCAATGTTGAAGTATTTAGTTATTTCATTATTCTATTTATCATTTTCAGTTACAAATGGTAACGAAAAGCATTTACGAATTCTCCCCTCCCCCTTGTAACACTTACCTACTCTCCCGCGCCATTACTTAATTTATAGATGCCACCAAGAGGTTGCAATTTGGAGTTTAGGCGTAAGGCAAGATCTGGGAGAAATGCAGGGAGGAACGAGAGTCGGCAATTGCTCTCCCTTTTCCATGCTTCTGCAAAAAATCTCCGAATTTTCATAAAAATTTAGAAAAATTGCTAAAATCACTTGTTCCTCTCGCCCCTAACGCGCAAGAATTTACCGATGAAGAATTTCAAAACCGCGCAAAACCACCAAAACAATAAAAAAATAAGCAAATCCCCAATAACACAAAAAAGCCGTGATTTAAGAGAGCAGGGATCTCCCTGAATCAACTTAGCCATACGTTCCTATATACTGTCGTAAAAAATGCCCTGAAATATCCAATTGAAGCAAAAAAAAGCCTGGAATTTGGTTTTTTAGTAGTTAAAATACTTAAAAATATTTATTTTGAACAAAAAAATCAACCAATTCGTGATTGTTTTAAAATATAAATCAGATAAACCACCTCTTGGCGGTGGTCTATAATATACGATGATTTTACTCAAAATACAACATCCCGTGTCACTTTGACATTTCTCAGATTTCTTGTTTACCCATATTTTATTAATACTTACGGATTATTTGGACTGTTTTAAGAAAAAATGGCCCTATGCGTCTCATTCCAGTACATTTTGACGTCTATCCAGGTAAAATTACCTTATAAATTGTGGTCTGGTTCGGCTCAAAATAAATTTTTCGATACCCATGTATATGTCAGCGTTCAAACCAAACTTTCGATAAACTATAGTCCTTAGTAAATACCGCCCTTAAAGTTAATTTTCGGTTTTATCAGTAGTCGTATTGGTACTTTACTAATATTTTACTTTTACCGCTGTCAACTGCTGGCACCGGAACACCAGAGTTTGCATATTTCAAAAAAGTGCCAAAAACGCAATATTTTAGTACTTTTTTTTCAATAAAGCAAGAAATTACACTTTGTTTTTAAAAAATCTTAGTGCAGCCAGAGTTAATTGCAATAAAAGCTTCTTTAAGTATATCCAAACAAGTGATTTAAAAATATTTTGGCATAAGCAAAAAACAAATAAACTTTCGGAATTAAAAATAGATCATGTAAAAATTTGCACATCACCATCACAAATCGATCATTTCCGGGATATCCGTGGGATGTACTGTACTATTAGCATGTGAGATTACAAGAGATTATGTTGTTTGTTTTATTTTTATGTAATTTTTATTTTTTTTGAACCTTCTTTCCAGTTAGTCCTTATCCGTTATGTTTTTACCATTTTTTAAAAAAGTACAAAGGAAAAATGTAAGTAAAAGTATTAAATATATACATGCAAATCAATGCTAACTAAATACATCCTACTTAGTACTTTGCCGTTATTGGCAGCGCAGAAAGCAAATACTTAAAAAGTACTATTTTTTTAATTCATGTTTGCTGGGCCTCTTTCGAGTCGACCTATCGAGCAGGTGTACTTTTAAACTAATGGCGAATGCGTGACAGCTCCAGCTGATCAAATGCGTGAAAACATCGTTAACCTTACGACTCCCTTATTAGCTGGAGCTATTTAAAAGTGCACCTGCTTGATTGGTCGACTTGATAGAGATAAGGATACGAATGCTGATATAACTGAAAATTAACTTTTTTTTTTTCAAACGACCGGAAAATAGCCACTTTCCGTAGTTGTTATGTTGGCTATGACTTTTTGTTGACAGCTTTTAGCTTGTTTTTTTGGGCAGTTTTGACACTTCTAAAAAAGCTGTTTTAAATTTGTTTCAAAAGTTTTGTTTACAAAAATGGACTCAGATCTAGAATATGAGTTGAATCCGGAGGAAATAATAAAAGCTGCTTCAAGAGTCACATACACCGAAAAATCGACCACACATTTTTAATTCTCAAAGTAAGAGTATACCATAAATATAGGTAAATAAAGAACAAACCTAGAAATCTGCCTTTTACGATCTCTTTTATCATTATTATGCTTGATAACTGCCATAACTGGTCGTCGGTCATCACTGATTTAGCTGTGTGAAGCTAATAGGTACTACACTATAATTTTTCTAATGTTTTATACAATTTTGCACAAGTTAAAAATACAAAAATCATTTCTAACCACAAAACTTTACTTGTTTTTCTTAGTTTTCATCTTAAAAACTAACGGCCTTAGCGGCAATGGCTATCTAGCCAACAAGAAGCAGAAAATATCAGGGGACTGTTCATAAATTACGCAACACGGCTAGGCGTCGACGAAAGTGTAAAATATTATTTCTGATCGTTTGAAAAAAAAAGTACGTACGATATACGACTGGAAAGTGTCTTTACAGGTCTCCGCAGGTTTACAGGACTCGCCTGCGGCTCGCCCTGTAAATTTCCTGCGTCGACCTGTAAAGACCAATTTTCCGGTCTAGTGACGTAAATACCTATTACAGTGGGATTTACTAAGATCTAAAATAGTACCCCACAGAGGTCTAAATATTTACACCCGTGGGGTATACTAAATTTAAAAACCAATTTTCAAAAAACACTTACCCATACGGAAAAGACTCAAAGTTATTGATTATTTTGTATTGTTATTGCACAATACCACTGAAAAACTGTTTTTTTTTTCTCAAAATACACCATATATGCACTAAAATAATTTTTTTTTGATAGGTTTCAAAATGGCAAATGGCGAATACGCCAAAAATTTAGCACATAATAGCTTCTTTATTTGTGTTTGAGGTTATAAAGTTGTTGATTTTTTAGACCACCTTACAGGGGTGGTTTAAATTTATAGCCCCAGAAAGGATTGTTTTGTGGCATTTGGTAATAAGTTCGTTTATAATTTCCCTAAGTAACCGTTTTTACAAGGATTAATTTACCTTATTTAATATCCCAAGTTGTTCGTTACCCAATAAAATACCTCCTATTTTGTCCAGAAAAGCGCCATATTTTGAACCCGTTTTCAGCACACAAAATATATTTATAAAGGCACTACGAGGCAAAACAAACATAAGTAAAGGTCACTGATTATGCACGAAAAATGTACCAAACAAAAAACCCAAAACAACTTTACAAACTGAAAGTAAAACATTGAGGTTATCTAAAAGCTCAGTCAAAAACACTTTCGTTACTCAAGTTACTTAAGATGATTATTCAATAAACAAATTTATTAAAATTCTTCTTATAAATCAAACTTAAGGAGGGTTCGTTTAAAATGCTGAGAACCGTTTTAGTAAATCCCACTGTAAGTGTCTAATAAGTAAATAGTGATAGTGTATCTTAAACCACTCCTTTTATGAGAAAAATTGAAAAAACCCAAGCAAAAATGACGCCAATGATGATGACCTAAATTATATGAGAACATTTAATTTTTTCAGTGGCGTAGTAATGTACCAAAAGTCTTTGATACGCCACTGTTATTGCCATATTTCTGACATAATTTAGAAAATTGTTCTTACATCAGCCCCGTCAAGTTTGGTACTCGTGATGAAAATGCTAAAAAGGTTCAAATTGGCATCATTTTTGCTTGGATTTTTTCAATTTTTCTGGTGGAAAAAGTGGTTTAGGCTACACTATCACTATTTACTTATTTTTCCCAGTTGTCGTTTTTGACAGTCTGTTACCGTTTAGGAATTATCCAAGAAAAACGAATTTTTGGAGTTTTTTAAAGGTTAAAAATGGTAGTTAAACGAAGGACCTTTGTAAGCTTGTTAATAAAAAAAAATTGGTATCTTGTTTTTTCCTCTATTTTTCCTATGTAGTTTAGCCTACAAGGAGACACACTTAATCCAGAAATATAAAAAAATTTGACAAATGTCAATTGAACACAAAATAGCGGCCCAATTCAAAAAGTTTAGTTTCTCTTTCATTTTAGTTTTATTTTTTACGTAATGATCTTTTTTAATATCATATTAAATCTACTGATTAGCTCTTTGATCTCACAATAAAAAAAATAAGGCCTTTTATCCAAGTATTAAGTTCCCAAGTAGGTATAAATTATTTAATAATTAAGTTTTTAAGTTGGTATAGAGAGTGGTTTTAAGAAAAGAAATAAATAAACTTTAAAACATAGATTTTTGTTTTTGATACAACTACTATTTACCGTAAAAAGTATAAGTTAAATGGTAACTCCCTACTTTGACTTCATATTTGAATTCTCGCTGAAATTCTCTTTCCAATGGTACCCCAAATCATAAAGTTTGCTTTACTAATTTCCGAAATATTGGCTTTCAAAATGTCAAAAATTCAATTTTAAAGGTGCATATCTTCGAAACTAAACAAAATATCTCGAATGTGTTTATTATCGATTTTGAGGGTTTTATAAGAGCAAATAAAAAATGACAATAGTTTGACGTTTGCATATTCCTATTTACAGTTCATTGATTTTCAGTGATTTTAACAATATTATTCCGAAAATATGAAGTAGAAGGTCAGATTGTCAAACTGTTTTCATTTTTTATTTCCTCGTAAAAAACCCCTAAAACCGATAATAAACAAAATACACATATTTTGTTTAATGTCTAAGATATGGGCCTTTGAAAATTTAATTTTTGACATATTGAAAGCCAATATCTCGAAAATAAATAAAGTAAACCTTATGATATGGGGTACCATTGGAAAGGGAATATCAGCGAGAATTCTAATATGAAGTCAAAATAGGGGGTTGCTACTTAAGGTTCCCAGAAAATTTTCCAAAAATAGCCAGCCAGAAAAGGGCTACATAGAGGATTTTACTTTTTACGGTAAATAGTAGTTGGCGATGGATCAAAAACAAAAGTGTATGTTTTAAAGATTATATATTTTTTTTCTTAAAACCCCTCTATACCAATTGTGAAGGAGGTATCGTTGTCATTGTAAAAGCATCATTGGATAAATAAAGGCCATCTATTATTAGCAATTAAAAAAATTATTATTAGTATAGTATTTTCTTCGGTATATTTTGCAAAAATCAATAAAATCGTCAAATTTTTATTATTATTATTATTATTATTATAGCATAAAAACTAAAAAAAAGAGACAGCGACGAATATTATCTCCTAGGCTCTATGGTATTTTTTAATAAATTCATTTTATTTATTACTGAATAATGACATAAATTTTCAATAATTATAATCTTTATGTTATTTCATCCATTATTTATTATTGAATTTCAGATCTATTATAAGTTAGGTAACTTTTAAATCAGAACAAGTACACATAATATAAAATTATAAATGGTATATCATATTGTTATTTAAATGATCATTGATGAAACAGTATACACCATATATGTTTATTATATACTTTAAAAAATTTCATAGTTCATTTTTCAAGGTAATGTTCATTCTATAGAAACAATTAGAAAAAATATATTATTATTTTATTGGATTGTATTATTCTATAAGTTCTTGCAACAAAAAAATCAAATCAAAAACTTTTAAAATATAAAATTTACTCTTACTTCCCCTTAAGCGATTTTTTTACCTGTCGAAACTAAAATAAACTGCATCTTTACAACAAATTTTAAAATAATGGAATCAACGGTACAGAAGTTACTCACTTAAACTTGTAAAATCTTTTTTTTTTCGTATTCTTGTCGTTCCCACCAAAAAAACCTCATAAAATATTACAAAAAAAAACACATAAAACATTATAAGATATCATGATATATGCTCACATAAATTTATGATACTTATATTTATAATATTTAATTATTTTTAACATTAAATTATGCCACAACGTTAGCAGTGGTCAAACTAAACTATAATTTACCCTAAACTATAAAGTACGACGACCTAACCCACTATATCATAATAACCCATCTTGGGCTCGCAGAAGCTCTACATATCTAATAGAAATTTGTTCTCTATTAGTTCTTATTTGTCGTCAGAACCTGTAGGAGAGTTTCTATGAGATTGTTAATAAAATCCTATAAGATTTCATATCATACCCTGCCAAAAAAACCGCATTAAACCTTAGAAAAAAACACCCTGGATTTTTATCAGTTTTTATAAGGTTTGTAAGCTTTTGTGAGGCAAAATTTTAGGATTATAAAAGTTTGTAATAATTTATGAGGTATGTCTTTGTTTCTGGTAAGAATTTATGTGGTGTGTGTTTTTTATCTGATGCTATAAACAGACAGACTTTGAATGTGTATAATATTTAATAAATGCCAATATTTTTTTTAACATATTTTATGGTTTTATAAAAGCACCATTTTCTAAGAGAGTTTATAATCAAACCGACACATCAACTTTTATGGGTGCTATAATTACATTCTTTTTCTTCTATAATGCATTATGGGATTATATAAACCGATGTTTTTCTGAGTTTTCTGGGAGATTTTATAGTCAAAACAATTCATAACATTTTATGAGTTTCTATGATTACACCCTTGTTCTTTTATAATGTTTTAAGAGTTTGTAAAAAACGTTTTTTATAAGATTTTGGGATATTTTATGAACAGACCAACTCATGGACTTTGACAGATTTCTATGAAAATTTATAATTTTCTATGAGTTGGTAAAAACAATTTTTTTTGTAAGTCTTTAAATAGATTTTATAGTCAGACGAACTTACAACATTTTATAGATTTTTATGTGTCCACCCTGCCAAAAAAACCTTATTAAATCTCATAAAAAAACACCTAATTTTTATCACTTTTTTCGACGACCTGAAAACTAATTAAAAAAAATATACTTAGTATACTTACTTACTTCTACAAAAAAATATTTTTTGACTCATGATCCCATGCAGCACACTTCGTCCCAGGGACGTACATTTTATGTCCATTTTACGTCGGTACGTTCCGGCACCAATTAGGGACGTACTATGTATATACAAAAATTACGTTCACAGTACGTAACAAAGTGTACAAACCTACGATCATTTTACATCCAATTTTACTCCCAAGGACGTACCATTATGTATACATGTACGTACCGTGGCTGTATGGGGAAATCTTATATTACAAAATCTCATAGAAACTTATCAAAGTAATAAGATTTTACCTGCTCTAACTTACGTGCCCTTTAAAACAAATTGATTAAGTCTTCGCCCACCGGAACTTATAAAATCTTATAAAAAAACTACAATCAAATCATCTCTCTTAAATACTTTAATCTTGTAAGATTTTACAAACAATGCCTCAAACAATCTCATAGAAATTTATCAAAGTAACATCTCTCCCACAGCTTCTGGGATAAATAAGTACTTATATGAGAACAATTTTCTATTAGATATGTAGATATTGTGCAAGCACAAGGAGTGTTATTGTATTATATTGGGTTAGGTCGTCGTAGTTTTTAGTTTAGGTTAGGTTATAGTTTAGTTTGACCATATATATTACATTATTTCTACTACTATTATTACTACTACAACTGCTAAAGTTGTGCCGTAATTTTTTATTTTATAAAGATAGAGGTAAATCTTATAAAATCTTCTAAATCGTTATGAAGAATTGTCATATTAAAAATAATAAAATATTGTAAAGTTTTATAAGTCAACTGGCTGATTAAATATGATAAACTCCAAAAGTTATAAAATATCATGATGTTTTATCTGTTATTTGCTATGATCTTTTATGACTTTTTTTTGGCATCGTAGAAAACTATTAAGGTTAATGAGTATGTTTTATCTTAGAAAACGGTTCTTTCGCAAATCTATGAAATATCGTAAAGTAAAACGTTTGTACTATAAAATTTCATACATATGTGTAAGGCTGCCAGATCAGATGAGGTAAAAACAGATATATGAAATCTCACCAAATTCAAAGACATAACACATAAATTATTACAAACTTGGAAAACAATAAAACTTTAGCTCACAAAAACTGATAAAGCTTATAAAAGCTGATAAAAATGAGTTTTGTTTTTTATGAGGGGTTAGGGTAAACAATAGCTTACTAAATAGTTTTCGTTGGAGTTATTAACACCAGTTTTTTTTTTATATTTTTAGCTATACAGGTGGTCTTTTTAAAAAATCAATAAAACGAGATCTTGAAGAGAACGACATCTATGCAGTGATCAAGCAATGCAACTCAAAAACAAATGGAGACCGATTCGAAAAAAAATTCCGCAGAGAAAGTCAAAGGAAGACCCCCTCCATGGTTCACCTAATGTGGAGGAGTTTCGGACTAAATTACACCATTTTAGGAATTATTCATCTATTTGCGAAATTAATACCAAGGTAAGAAAGAGCGAAATTATAAATTCAACACAAATTTGACTGCAGAGGTGGAACATCGGTATCATTACACACTTAAAGTTGCACAAATAGAGAGTGCTTAATCGTATTCGTATCTGAGTGCGCATCTTCGTCGTACAACAGCGACTACATCTCAACTATCTCTACGACCATTCTTGCAGTATTCGTAAACGGCTGGCGTATCCCAACCATTTTGATGCCTGTGGCTTTTCATAAATGCCTGATACACAGTTTCACTCCTTCTATTTTTCATTGCTTACAAGTTTGGCTTGGGTAGGGCGTATATTTAAGCTAGGGACTTATCGGTACATGAAGACGGCATAGCCTGACTCGGCACTATTTCTGACAGTTCCGCGCGAAGGTTAGGTGAGGTTAGGTTTATTATGAGTGGTACAATTTACAGCTCCCTCCACTGAGACTGACTGAGATCTATTATGGCTCATTTTCCCCCTACCCCACTCACCAGACCGGTCTGATGAGCACCTCCTAGGAAGTCAGTTTTCTTTTCCTAGAGGGATTTAGACCTAAACCCCTTTGTCGGGGCTAGGGATCTTTAACGTGCTCCACTATCAATATATGGATCACACGGGACCGTCCTCTTAACGCCCTCTCCGAGGGGAGATGGAATCGAATTAGCTTGCCTTCTAGCTAACTCGGCCTACTCCGCTTCATACTGCGTTTTACGTTAATCTTACAAAATTCCTGGCAAGACCCGGCATCTCCTGCTTGAAAGTCGCGGCGTTAACCCCGACACCAAGCAAACAGTCATCTAAACATGCTCATATTGTGCCATTCTTAAAGTTGACAACTGAAGTTGAAATTGCCGTCCTTTATTAAAGGCAGGCACAAACATTATGAAAGTCGACATTATTTTCATAGCAAAGATGACATATTTAGACAACAACAATGTCAGAATCACTTTAAACTTGGTGCGGAATTGTCAAACATGTGTCGTGTTTATTAAAGACAGGATATGCCGACTTTATGTACCGATAAGTCCCTAATAGGTATATGCATTATTTACTCGGTTGACAGAATATGTTACATCATATTTACGTAAATCTCACATAAAAATATTTTTTGTAAAAAAATTAAGTAAACATTACGTCAAAACTTTGACTGTAAATTTAAGTCATTATAAGCATTGTTAATTTTACGTAAATAATATGACTTTACAAATAAATTCTTAAAATTTACCTAAATATTACGTAAATAGTGGGACCGTAATTTTAAATAAAAATATTACATATCTATTATATAAAAAATTATATGTAATATTTAAGTAATCTAATTTACGTCAACTTTACATAAAATTACTTTTTTTGAAGGTCTAGGTCTATAGGTTAAGGGATATGTTAATGAAACGCCTTTTTTTTTGAAATGCCAACATTTCGCAAAATTTATTTACTTCTTCAGGGCTATTCGTTGGCATTTCAAAAAAAAGGCGTTTCATTAACAAGATCCCTCAACCTATAAACCTAGACCTTCAAAAAAAATTAAAAATAGGACCGTTAAACCATTCTAGAAAACATAAGATTATTTACTTTAAATGAAAATTATTTGTATTATCTGAATTACGTAAACACTCTATAACATTTTGAAAATTTTGAAATTTATATAAATATTATTAGAAACAATGGGAAGCTTAAGTTTACATTTAAAATTTTACTTAATTGTTATATAAAATTTTTTATGTAATAATTATGTCATCTTAGTTATGTCATTTTCCTGTAAAATTATTTACGTCAAATTAAGGTCCTAAATTTTACATAATTATTACATAATCAACTGAACTGTAGGCTTACAATTAAAATGTTACATAACCGTTATATAAAACATTTTACGTAGAATTTATATCATCTAAATTACGTAAATGCTCTATAATATGATTTACGTCATATTAAAATTTTGAAATTTTCATAAATATTATGAAACTGTTTGCACCTTAACTTTACATTTACAATTTTACATATTTGTTACAAATGTAAAATGATTTACGTCAAATTAAAGTCCTAAATTTTACATAATTATTATATAATCAACTGAACTGTAGGTTTACAATTAAAATGTTACATAACCATTATATAAAACATTTTACATAGGATTTATATCATCTAAATTATGTAAACGCGCTATAACATGATTTACGTCATATTAAAATTTTGAAATTTACATAAATATTATGAAACTGTTTGCACCTTAACTTTACATTTACAATTTTACATATTTGTTACAAAACATGTTTCATGTATTAATTATATCATTCAAGTTATTTAAGTTTCCTGTAAAATGATTTACGTAAAATTAAAGTCCTAAATATTACATAATTATTATATAATCAACTGAACTGTAGGTTTACATTTCAAATGTTACATAACTATTAGCTGAAGATACAGTAAATAAAAAATAAATTAGTAGAGGGAGATACTGGCAAGCCAATCAAAATTTAGCGATCACAAAAAAAGTATATCTTTCGCACATGGAGTCGAGCATGGAGTTTTACCATATTTGAAAATGTTGGTGGAAAAACCTATTAACTAACCTCTGTGTCGACCGTATCTTCTCTAAGTTAACAAATTATTACTAAGATATCCTTGAGTTTTGGTAAGTTTTCATCATTCAAAATTTTTTTTGTAGCTCTATATTTTATAAAGGCTGTGGGATTTTGCTCAAAACTAATATGTTGTAGGTCTTATTGTCCTGATAAAAATCTATCATTGCTCCACAGTGGTTTTTGAGATACTGCGATCCAAGTTAAACATTTTGGTATTATGGTTTTTCCCTAAAATTAGTTTTTGCACCTTTTGGGAAAATACGTATAAATAATATTTATGAACCAAATTGTAGTCTGAAAATAAGTAGCAAAAATATATTGTTTGCGTCCCACTGGCATCACAAGCATAAAAAATTTTAAATGCATATGACCAAGAAATCACCTTTTTAATAAAAGGAAAATTTTAGTAAAATGGGTATATTGATTACTATGGCGCAATGATAGTTTCCTTTATAAAAGATGTATCTACAAAAAAATATCAAATGCTGAAAACTTACCAAAACTCAAGGATATCCTAGTAATAACTTTTTCTGCTGAAGTCTTCAGAAACAGAAAACCTATTACAAAAATTGTTAACAAACAAAAACATTGTTTGAAAGTTTGAGACAATGATGTGTTTGAAATTAACTCTGTGTTTCGGACTTCCATTGTCTATATTTTATTTATACACGACGTTTCGATCAGTACAATCTCTGATCGTCTTCAGGTGCAAACCGATCAGAGATTGTACTTATCGAAACATCGTGTATAAATAAAATATAGACAATGGAAGTCCGAAACACAGAGTTAATTTCAAACAAAAACATTGTCACAATTGAATAAATAAGCGTCAAAATGTAGTGTTAAAAATTAACATTAAGGTAAATATAACCTAAGAATGTCTTCAAAATATCATTTAGATATTTAACAATGTTAACATTAAGGTTTTGTTAATTTTGTTAAAAAAGATTAAAAAATTATAATAAAATCTTAAACACATCGAAATGACAACAAGAAAAAGAAAAAAATTATACTGATAAAATACATATTAAAATTAATATTAAAATTGGTGGTTTAGGAACTCTTGAATTGTGTATGGTACTATCTCTAAAAGAATTTTTTTTAATGTAGTTTTGTAAAACTCCATGTGCCAAAGATGTACTTTTTTGTGATCGCTTGCCATCGCTCTGGCTTTCAGCTGTTATCAAACTCAGTATCTCCCTCAGAAGAACCCTTATAGTATGGATAGGTTTTAAAAATATTCTATAAATACCGCATAAGAGATACGCAGATCTTTTATACAGTTCTTATGGGTTTATCAATAGAAGTCATTTGCTCTATATGGTGGTGCCCATTTTGCACTTAAAACCGGCCTAGTAGCATTTATAGCATTTATTCCTGCAGTTTTTGCGGTAAGAATGTTCTTTCTGCTCTTACAGAGAGCAAAAATGCTGGTTGAAACTTCCCCATAGAGTTATACCGCCCATGTTCGGTCGCCAGAGGCTGTCTGTTTTAGACAGGTAGCACCACGAGAAGGTGAGGCATCATATTGTCTCCACTAGGGGGCGGATTCTTGAATTTCCTAGGAAAGATTGCACGGAAACAGTCCTCTCCCTGATATCGACCAATAATAGACTTTGAAGCGATCACGAGTTATCCGAAACCTATTTGACCACCACCGAACCTCAACCGATTGCCTTGTATCGAAGGAACTTTCCTACACTTTTATACACCTGCCCCCGGACCAGATGAACGAGTGCTCTTGAAAAACGACAATCCGGTCATCTTTGCTCGTGAACCATGCGAGCTCGGCAGCTTCTGAGCCTTCTTATTGGTCGAAATGAAGGATGTGATGGTTCCCATTCGTATGTTCCCTTTCCTATGAAATTCTATAATCAGTCCCCTGGTATATATATTCGTCTCACTATCCCTTACTCCCCACGCCTTTCCCTTAAACCAGGTTTAAATAATGACCTGGTTTTGATCTCTTGTTTTTCATTGCATAATATTTTGTTTCTTTTTTTTACAGTATATACGAGCCAGAAGCTATAGGAAAACTAGTGAAATATTTCAGCCCAAATCAGACAACGGTAACGTTTAACGATGCGGTATACTACGCTATTATATTAATTGGGCTTAAATTTTTTCACGCCTTTTACTATCAAAACTATATTATTTATATGCAACAACTATCTATTAGGATAAGGTCTGCACTATGTTCCTTGGTATACCGAAAAGCACTTAGGTAAGTCAATCAATATCTTTTGCTCACTTTGTTTTGTTTGTTTATTGTTTTTAATTTTATTTGGAATTCTAACTTCCAACTTGAAATGTCTAAATCCTTTTTTATTTTATCAACTTCAGAGTTTAGAATAGGTTCATTTAAAGATAAATAATTATATCTATCTTCGCAAGGACGCTTAATTTTTCTTCAAAAACGGTATGCGTTAAACTGATTTTGACAATAAGTCAAAAATGCCAAAAATTACTACATTTCCGAAAGCACAAATTATCACTCGAGTTATGGAAGAGGGCTGGTCTGTAAGTACGATGGACGATAGTACGATGGAAAAAGCGCTGGATACAGAATAATTTGATCCATAGAATAGAATAGAAACATGGATCAGGACGAAAGCCTGTAAGTTCTGAGATACAAGATCGCATATCGACCACCTTAGACAAAATCCTTTTGCCACATCCGTTGAAGCATCTAATGTAACGATGTGGGATGTAAGGATTAAAAAATCCGAAATTTCTTGTCGAGTTGCTACAAAACGCCTTTTTTTTCATGATGATTACTCCTGGGAGAGGACCACCCTCTCCCACAGATGAAAATATATTTCAGTTATCTTCGAGGAGCAGAAGAATTTTAGTGTATCTTCCACCAAATTCTAGGCTTCATTTACCCTCAGAACCACTCTCCCGTGCACACGGCTAATGTTGTCGCCAGTAGTTTGAAAACAATAATATTGAAACTCTTCTATGGTGCCGACTTATTATTTATCAGAGAAAGTGTGAATCACGAAATGCTGAAGAGTTAAGCGATGCAATTCATCGCGCATTGGAGGTACTCTCAGAAGATCGTGAATATTTTCAAAATTTGCGGCGTTTGCAGAGTGTGCCCCCATTAAATACTAATTTTTGATATTTTTTTTTTAATAATATTTAATATAAGACGTCTTTTCGCGACCAATGATTTCGAAAGCACATTTTGAAAACATACGTCACCGTTTCAACCGCAACGACAACGTTTTGAACCATTGCTACTGATTGCCAAAATGACAATTATTGAATGACATTAATCAGCTGTGTGTATGTATGGCTTCTCGTTTTTTTTGTATTTAGAAGTTTTTTTTGTGATTTTTCGAAATGGATGTCCTAGATCCACAAGTGAGCCTTTTTTCTGTCGCCGCCAGATAACCTTGGCCTATTTTCATTATTGCCAAATATTGACAAGTACCGCCATATTGAACCGTGTTCAAAACGGCCGCCGAGGCGCTTTCGAAATCCTTTGAAATGTTTTGAACCGTAACATGACCGTTTCGTCGTGAGTGGTCCCTCTCCTCATGGACCAGCCAATTAATAAAGATTGTTTTTAATAGTTATTTATGTATCTAGGTCATAAAGTAGGCGTTTACCGCCCGCCTGAGCCGTTAGGCGAGGGCTATAGCACGCTGAGGGCGTTAAACGCAATATAAGACCGAGATACATACAATATTTTATGCAATAGCAAAATATTTATTTTAAAACTAGGTTTAATTTTTTTTATTTAACTTGGATTTGGTACAATAATGGTAACTTGCCGTAATATTCTGTCACAATATTACATTATGATATGTGTCAAACCACTGTTCATCAAAGGAGGTAGTTGCTTAGCTCCCCTAGCAACGGTTCAATTTTATTGTTTCAATAGCAACCGATAAACAACCTTTCATTTTTTAAGTAGAGTAACATATAAATGAATTCTTCGGAATTTGAGCTACCTCGAGAACTTTTGAAGTCTGTAGACGAAGCAAAGCAAGATCTGCTGCCATTAAAGTCAAGAAAGATCTATGAAAAGCACTAGAAAGAATTTTCTGCATGGCTCATGGAAAAGTCTGTAGCCGTAATTCAACTTAATGAAAACGTTATGCTAGCTTATTTTAATGAAAAGTTCAAGAATTACAAAGCGTCCTCGTTATATTGGTGTGGATATAAGCAAATTCCCGAAACTGATTGCTTTTCTAAAACGAAAATCGGATGGTTATAAAATTCAAAAAGTCTTTAAATGAGGCACCAGAAGAGGTTTTTTTATTAGTCTAAGGGGCCTTGATATTTGGTGTGTGCGGAGCCTGTCGCCGCGAAGAACTAGCGAAACTGAAGTTAGTGATATTCAGGACTTGGAAGAATCTCTGATGGTAACAATCAAAGAGTCAAAAACTTGACACAATGTTTATGATTATTGATGGACGAAAGAAGCTACCTGGTTTTTTGGGAACATTCAGAAAATACTTAGCCTTGCGACCAGCAACAATAGACCACAACAGACTCTTTGTGTTATGAAATGTTCAACGCAAGTAGTAGGAAAAAATACATTTGGCAAGATGCCAAGTCAGATCGCTTAATTTTTAAATCTGTTTTCGGCGAACATCAGCCACACTACTTGCTGAAGCAGATGAAAGCCTTACCAACATCAAATTACATGCCGGATGGAAGTCTAGCTCAGTGGCGGAGGGGTACATCGAGAAAACCAAAATCAGTAAAGAAAAAATGGCAAAAAAAATTATTGGAAACACAACAGCATCTTTTACGCAAGATAACGTCATGCCTTTAACATCAACATGTTCAAACCAGAGTAAAGACTTAAAAAATAAGAGTCAAGCAGTGGCAAACGCTAGAGCCACAGCTTCCTCATCAGCTACAGCTTTCTCATCATTAAGTATTGTTAATTGTTCTAATTGTATATTTAATTTTAAATCAGAATAAAAAATATTGTAGCATTTAATATTGTGTAATAAAAATAAATGTTTTTCAATTTTCATTTATTTTTTCCAATAAAAATAAAAAAAATTAAAAATAAAAATAAAAAACGGCTAAATTGAAAAAAAAACAATAAAAAAAGGGTTAAATTCATTCTGTCAGCCAAACACGTTATAATCTTACTTTACCGCCCAGGGCCACTTTATGTGCTGTTTAAAACATGATTTTAGAAACAAAAAACTAAACTCAAAAAACCCTTATTTAAGTTGCGTAGTCAGGTAATAAGGGTATTTGCTTTTTTTTGGTTTAGAGGCCTTATTTTTACTTTTTATCAATTTGACATAACGTTATCGTAATACCGAATTTAATCCTGTCAGACATTACAAGCTGGTGGTTTGTTTAAGTATACACTAATAAAAAGTCAAAATTTGAGACATAGGGAAGAATGCATGTATGCGTTTTTTTTTTGAAAACAAGATGAAACTTTGAAAAACAAAGAAAATAATTTAAAAATCAAGGTTGGCCCTGGGCAAAGTTAAAGGCCAAAAATTTATCGGGCATACTTGACGCAGTCGATTCGCGGCCAAAAGAGTTTTTTCCTCTGCATTTTTTTCAGGCTAAATTGATTCGGAACGTTTTTATGGTACGGCCCTTTTTTCGGAGAATTCAAGGGCAGGACCGTTGTAGTATTTCATAGTTCAAAATTGGCTGTTTTTATTTATCCTCTTTTCATAAATCCTTAAAGCATACTAATTTTTTAGGCTAACCCCAACCGCCCTGAGCGAAGTGAGCCTTGGAAACATTATCACCGTGATAACAAAAGACGTGCTCGTGTTTGAACAATCGATTCAATTGTTCAATGACTTGTGGATCGAAACTATCAAGCTGTTCGTCGTCACCTACCTGATTTACAGAAAAATTGGGGCGACCGGTTTTGCCGGAATTGGCGTTCTATTATCTGTGGTGCCAGCCCAAAGTAAGTAATCCTCAGAGAAAGAACTTTGTTCGAAACTGGTTCGGTTTCTCACGTTTTAGAATGTATTATTACAGTTTTCACAAGCTCTGCCACTTTCTGAATGGATATTGCCAATTTTCGTTTGGCTCCCTGAACGAAGCCCAATATCATTTAAGAAAAAAGATCATAAGTGAAAAAAACAGACACAATTGAACGAGTTAATACTATTCACGCTCTCCAAACAACATTCAACACCATCATCATCCACTTTAATTTCCAACTTTACATTATTCACAAAGAGGCATTGTTCCGCACTTGTTTCTAAATCACCTGATAAGGTTTTGTCTAAGGACGAAACGTCGTTCAGTTGTATCGTTTTCTTTTGTACGGAGTTGAAAATGAGCTTCAGTCTTTCAGCTCCAAAAACCAAAGCTATAATTATTTTCCTTTTCACTTTGGACCTTTTAGTACTCCTGGTGGGATACTCATCAAATTTTAAGTTTTCGTTGTTTCCAACAAATTTTAATCGGTAATCGATTTGGAGATATTTTAACTTCCTTTTCTTTTCCTGTTCTGTGTTTAATATAATTTGTTTTTCACTCCAACCAATATTTTCGTAATTTTAGTTGTGGTTACGAAAATTATCAAAAACTTAAGACTGGATTTATGCCAGAAGACAGACGAAAGACTGCAGGTTACGCATGAGACTCTGTCAACGATAAAAGTGATCAAGATGTATACGTGGGAGAAGTTTTTTGCTCAAAAAGTTGAAGAAAAAAGACGGTACGTTACTTTTCACTACACGAAAAAAAAATGCGTTGTTCTTTTGTAATTTATTAAACGAGCAGCAGCCGAGCCTTCAAATAAGGGAGAGCGATTTTCCCCCGCCTTCCCCTGTTGGTTTAAGCAATGTATTTTTTAGACAAGAAATGAAGTTCCTGATGAAATCCATCTACCTCAATTCCATCAATTTTATAGTTGGACATTTTACATCTAAAATTGGGTTTTACGTGCTGATAATGACTTATATTTACGTACACGAGAACGCAAATGCTGAAGTGATTTTTTACGTGAAGAAATGTTTCCACGATTTACATCATTCGATTGGGATTTTGATTCCGCTTGGATTAGGAAGAGGTATAACATTTTTTTAGCATTTAAAGACCTACCATACGAAAGGAATACCTTTCACCTTTGGTACAAAGTGAACCTAATAAATGAGGAAATGATGTACCAAAGTCAGCCAACAGTCAAGGTGCAACGAATTCAAACTATTTAATTCCTTTAAAGTGCTATTGAAACCTAAATCAACTTTGTAGGTGCGGAACTTCTGGCTAGTGCATCCAGAATTAACAAAATCCTAAAAAGTGATGAACTGGAAGACCTTGAAAGCAATGAACACAAACGTAGTGGTACAGTTAGACTTTCTAATGTTACTGTTACCATTAAAGACAAGGAAATTCTTAAGAATATTTCTCTAGATTTACACAATGGCTTGACAATACTCACCGGACCCTTAGGTAAAAGGGCCCTAATTTAAATTTTTTTTAATTGTCTTGTTTAAGAACTACTTTCCAAAAATAAAAATAAATTAAGATAACATATGCTTAAAGTCAAACATTTGTTTTAGGATGTGGTAAAAGTACTCTTTTGAAAGTTCTACTCAAAGACTACCAAATCCTTGAAGGAAAATACATATCAGACGCAACTTTCTCTTACTGCTCACAAGATCCTTGGTTGTTCCCATCTTCTATACGTCAAAATATTCTTTTTGGCGAAGAATATAATCAGAAACGTTATAACGAAGTTTTAGAAGTTTGCGCACTCAAGTATGATTTTAAGCTCTTGGAAGAAGGCGATCAAACCATTGTAGCTGACCGAGGTTTGAATCTATCTGGTGGACAACAAGCCAGAATAAATTTAGCACGAGCAGTATACAAAAAAAGTGATGTTTACTTGTTGGATGATCCTCTTAATGCGTTAGATCCCAGTGTGCAAGATCACATTTATGAACAGTGTATTCTTAATTTTCTTAAAGGCGAAAAAGTAGTTTTAACTACACATAACGTAAAATACATAAACAACGCAGAAAATTTAATTTTAATGTCAAAGGGAGAAGTGAAACTTAAAGGTAAGGGAACGGAAATAGAAAACGAAATAATAAAAATGGTCGAATTGGAACAACTTGATGTTGGTAAACTTATGGTGGAAGCAAAGAACAGAATTAATATAAGCAAAGACAAAGCAGAGATTAAAGATGTTGAAGAAAACTTTGAAAATCCAGAAAATAAAGCAGAAAAAATTTACAGTGAAGTGAAAAAAGAAGGAAAAGTTGATTTTCAGGTGTACAGAAAGTACTTTTCATTTGGCGGAGGATTTTTAATATTTGGCATTATAGCTTCGCTTTTTATCGGAAATGAATTTACCGGAAGTTACTCCTCAAAAGTTTTAACAAACTGGTAAGTATGTGACTAGCGTCAGTTATACTATCGAAAATTATTGGCCTAACCTTTCTTTTAGGATAAACTTACAAGAAAACATGACTAATTTAGCAACGAAAGATACTCCCGAGGAAATTCAAACCTACGAAGAAACCAGTGCCAAGGCTCAATGGTACCTAACCATGTACTCTTCCATGGTCATCAGCTCAGTAGTTATAGACTTAGTCAAACAGTTTTTCTTTGTCAATTTCACCCGAAAAGCTTCAGTAAATTTGCATAACGTTATGATCGAAAGACTCTCTGGCGCAGTGATGATATTTTATGACAATTATTTTATCGGGAATATCCTAAATAGATTTTCTCAAGATTTAAACGTTGTCGATGAACACTTGCCTTTGACTATCAACTTTTTCGTCATGGTAAGCAAAACAAAAATTGAGTTTTTAGCTTTTATAGCCGCAGTCTGACCAGTTCAATAAAACGAGAAGAAAGGCTATCTTTCTGGTAGCACGAGATTGCTGATCCTCTTTTTTTATTTCCATCATTATCTTTTGACTCTTTTACCCTTTTCTTATGTTACAATTTAGGGTTATGCTAATGGAGGTGTTTATGGTAAAGCCCTTTAAAGAGACTAGTAATCTACTGATGAGATATTGTTTAGGTCTTCAAACTCAATTAGTATACGTCAATCAGTATATGTCTACATTGGGTATTCCTCATTAAACCCATTCTGTTCAGTATGTGATAGTCCTAGCCTATAAATCCTAAAGCGAAAAAGTGCTCAAGATGAATTTGATCATTTGAGTATTAAATAATAGTTGCTTTTATCATTATTTCATACGTTTTGTGACCACCAGAATCGCCAGTTCTGTTATTAATATGAATTTTTGTAAGTAAATTAAATGTTTTGTACATACTTTTTCTTTTGTTTCAGACACTGCTAGCATCTGGTGGCATGGTTATTTTGGTAACCACTGTTAGTTGGCAATTTTTGATACCAGCTTCAGTTTTGGTGATAATTATGTTCTTTTTGAGAATGTTGTACATGCCCACCGCTAGAAGTTTAAAACGGTTGGAAGCTTCGAGTAAGTTTGAACATGCCAAAAACTTGAAACAAAAGAACACAACAAAAGATTATTTGCATTTTATAAAGAATTAAAAAAATATATCTTTTTTAGCAAGAAGTCCCCTTATTGGCCACTTAAACGCCTCCATGGAAGGTGTCACTACAATTCGAGCTTTTAAGGCTGAAAAGATCCTAATTGAGGATTTCGACAGGCACCAAGATTTATACACCAGCGCTCACTATATGACGTTTTGCGTTAGAAGAGCGTTTGCGTTTTCCATGGATATTTTATCAGCTGTTTTTATGACAATTATAGTGACCAAATTCCTGCTTTTTGACACAGGTAAGTTATTGAACATTTATGATGATGATGATGACGCACATTCGCGGTTTGCCACTTGCTTAGGAAGATTATTCAGATGTTCGGATTCGATCTGTGCCTTTGACGCTGACGTGCAATCGCTAGACATTATATGGCGGTCTTTTCGCCTACAATATCAGGTAATTGTCCGGATCTGTTTGCTCGTGACCTTTATAAGCTTTCTGGTCCTGCAGATGCAAGATTTTTAAGTACCGACGAAACTTATACCTGTTTCATCCTTTGGAAGTTTGTAGTCTTAACAATGTTGTAATAGTATTTCACAGGCTGGTTTAAGGTCGATGAAGACGGTGAAAGCCGCTTCAGGGAACGGTCGGCTTTAATTCCACCATCTCAAACATTATTTTTGCCTATGGGTCAGGTTATCCTGGCAGCTCCTAATGGTTTTTGATGAGCACCTATATAGGATTCTAGAGCCTCAAGGTTGGCTGGCTGCCTAAAATTTATGAAATAATTTGATAATGTGGTATTTTTAATTTATGGAGAAAACACATTCTAAGCAGCAGTTTAATTTAAAATAGGTTTAACATTATGGTGCAATAGACAATTTCAGGTGTAAAATTGGTATTAATGAGATTCTGGGCTAATATATTCCTCTTTTAGGTGAAGCCTCCGGTGACGTTGGACTAGCCATCACCAAGGCCGCATCACTGTCCCAGATTATTCAATTCGTTTTATTGCAATGGTCAGATCTCGAAAACGACATGACCTCAGTCGAGCGAGTTTTGGAGTACACTGAAGTTCTTCAGGAGAAATACGAGGGAGAAAAAATTGAAAATTGGCCCTCCAAGGGAACTGTCGTTTACAAGAACGTTTCTTTAGCGTATAAAGATGAAAAGGTTGGTTATAGATGTAGACGAATTGTTTCTGCTTATTCTTCAACAACAGCATGTGGAGTTGTAGACGGAAAGATAAGAAAGAATCTGAGTGTGAGAAGAAGAGAAGAGAGAGAGAGATGAATGAGTGAACGTAGAAATACAGGCGGGACAATTCCCATGTACGTAGGCTACCTTGCTGGGCCCGTTGCACGTCCAATATCCTTGTTTTAGCCCTCGAAGCCTATCTATTTCGCAAATGAACAGATTTTTCTGGTCTGCAACCCTCTTATATCGCCTGGGGCTAGCAGATAGTTCCCAAGCTGCGACTCTCTTGACCTGGCCAGAGCCGGACACTCCAGCAGGACGTTTCCTCGTCATCCATGCACCATCGGCACCCTGAGGCGAGGCAATTCGCATCGTCTCTAGGTGTTTGTTAAGGCGACACTGTCCCATTAGGAGCCCTGTTGCCAGTCTCACATCCTTCCTAGGTGGAGCAAGGACTTTGTTTTTTTGGCGCTTACCTCACCAACCAGGAGCTTGGCCTGTCCCATGCCATGCGTCCTATTCCAGAGCTCCTGTCTAACTCACTTTTCAGGGCCGTTATGACTTGACATGCCGAAATACCTAGTATGGGTTCCAGATCTACCGAATCGGTTGATGATCGTTGTCTAGCCAATCTATCGGCCTCTTCATTTTCCGATACACCTTAGTGTCCCGGAACCCAGAGGAGATTGACCTTCTTGTGTCTTGCCATAGTTGTCAAGACACATTTGCACTTCAATACAAGGGCAGAGTTAACCTTGTCTATCTTGACAGCAGACAGTGTAGCCCTTCTATCTGAGCCAATGTAAATATTCTTGTCTGACGCGGGAATTTCCAGATTTTTTTATCCACACATCAGAATGGCGCAGTACCCTCTCCAGATAGGCCGATCAACTCATACCGATTTAGTGTCCTTTTATCCACCTTCGCCGCCATTTTCACTCAAAAGTGACAGATAATCCATTAGTTTTCTGTCAAAATGGCGGCGAAGGTGGATAAAAGGACACTAAAACGATAAGAGCTGATCGGCCTATGTGGAGAGGGTAATGAATGGCGTATACCTCATCCTGAAAAACAGTCGCGTACCTTCCTAGGCCTCCATGGTTTTACAGTACACTTCCGTCCCTGATTTGTCCTCCATTTTTGAGCCGTCTGTGTACCAGACTGTCCCATTCGGGGGGCAAGGGACACACATCCATTTTTTCCAGACTTCCCTATCAGGCGTGTAAAACATAATTGGAAGCTTCGAACTGGTTTGCATCGGTATTCTGTCCTTGGTCATGCGTAGAACTGGACAGATCCTACATTCCTATAGAGTGCTGTGTGACTTTTCGGATTAGAATTGATCTTGAGGTCACAATAGCTTTGAAGTCTGTACATATTCTTTAAAGTCACATGTATTATGAAAAGGTGCAAAGGAGGCGGGCCAATATCCCTGGTAGATGCCGTCCTGGACTTTATCTAATTCTGCCCTTGCGATCTTTGTTTTTGTACCTGGCCACCTGGTATAAATCCAGTGTAGATACAACGGTTGAAGTCCCCACGTGGTGCTAAAAGCCCTTTTGCATGCCCATAGGGCGTTTGTGGATTTCTTAATCTTATTGGCTATGTTGGGAATTTGGAACCTTTGGTTGCACTAAAACAAAATTATGATTGTTTTCCACAAACCAAAACTACACTTTTTTGCACTCGACGGGCGTTTCGCTAACAACGTTAGCATCATCAGGAGACGATAAACAATGTTTATAATATAAACGCCCGTCGAGTGCAAAAAAGTGTAGTTTTGGTTTGTGGAAAACAATCATAATTTTGTCTTATTGGCTACATGCTCTCGCCAATTTAGCTTGGAGTCTAGAATGATTCCAAGATGTTTTGCGGACCTTTTGTATGCAACGACTTGATCGAACAGGCAAAGTTCTGGTAAAGTGCCTAGAGCTCTCTTTCTTGTGAAGAGGACTGGTTCGACTTTTGCTGAATTGAGTCTTAGATCCAAGGCACCAGGCTTGGACCTTATCAAGTGTTTGTTACACGAGTCTTCCAAATTGTAAAACGTTATTGCCATCAATTGTAACAACAATGTCACCTCAGAGAGAGGGATAGGAGGAAAACGTAAACAACCCACTGAAATTCAATAAAACCGTTAAGTACGTTATCTTTGTTAAAAATTCCGCTTTCCTACAAAAGAGAAAAAGTAAGCATAGTTACTAAAGTGATAAAATTTACACTATTTATTAAATAAAATATATTAAACATAAAATACTACCTATGACTTTTAGGTTCTCAAAGATATAAACTTTGAAGTAACCGAGACACAAAAAATTGGAATTGTTGGACGTACAGGTGCTGGAAAGTCCTCAATAATATCTACTTTGTTTAGACTATATGAATTCGAGGGGACCATAACTATAGATGACGTGGACATTCAGATTTTAAATTTGGAGTGTTTGAGAGACAGTATATCGATCATTCCACAAGATCCATTGCTGTTTCAAGGTAAGTTGATATTTTACCCAAATGAAGCAAAATTAAACCAAACAAATAAAGGTCGATAGAAATTTGAACTTTAAAAAATACAGAAAATACCAATTGACGTTTATAACTAAAGAACTGTTGAAGAAATCTAGTATTTGCATTGCCTAATAATGCTTAAAAACCAGATTTTCCACGTTAAAATAATGATTTCGTTCGCAATATCACATAAATATGAAATTTTTTCTTTTAAAATATTTACTCAGGAGTTTTATTTCTAAGATATTAATAGTAGCAATATTATATAACGAATGAAGTATTTTTTACACACATGTGAATGGTTTCGCGCGAGAAGCCAGCGCCAACGAGATATGTACCTTTTTATTTTTGCTAAAATAATTTTTTTTTTATCTTCATTCCTTGAGAAGAAAATATTTCCCTCTTAACCGAAGAGAGTGAAATATGTTTGTTAAAATATTTAGACTGAAAACATCCTCTGGGATTATTCATGGTCCTTTTTGAAACAGTAAAGAGTGAAAATTTCGCTATTTTTCGCAAATTCCCATGTTTATAGATGTATACAGGGTGATAGTATTACAGGCCAGGGGAAACTCATATCCAATGCTGTGTGAATTATTAATTAATTAATTTATGATTAATATTATGAATAATACTATATATAATTAATTAATTAATGAATACTTCAGAAATAAAAATAGACATATTTCGGAAACCAATATACGTTTTTACTTTAACTTTGGCACACATAAGGAGCACCAAAAGCCACTTCTATCATTGTATAAAAAAATGGTTCGGACTAAAAAAATATAATATTATTTATTTTTGTTGAAAATAACACCTTATATACTGCAATTTGCAAATTTTGTTATTACCACATAAAAGCTAAGGGATGGTGCTATAATACCCTTAGATTGTTCTTAATGCATAAAATCTCAGTTTTTTATAAAATAAATATAAAATATCCAAATTCCAATCCTGAGATATTAGGGTTGAAAACAATATCACGTTCTAAATTACTTTAAACGTATTATTAGATTAAAAACTAATTTAGGCATAAATAAATAAACACCCACCATACCCAAGTAAGAAACAGGCAGGTACAGGGCCGGATTAATATTTTTTAATTTATTTTGAAGTTTGAAGTTGTAGTCAAATCATTAAAATTTCAGGCCCGGACTAATATTTATTCGGTTTAAGGTGTCCTTATTGGAAAACAACATTTTTTTGTATCTCATTTGTAGATTTTGGAATAACAACATATAAAGGGATAATGTACAGGGGGTTCTACCCAGAAGAAAACGAGAAATTTAAAAATTTGATAAAATATAGGATGTCTTATTTAAAATAAGAAACCTTATGTCGAAATTTTACATTTGCAATGACACTAGTCAACTTTAACATACATATTCTAAAAGGCTGGAAAAAGATATACCTTTTGTACCAAACACTTTTTTAAAGCATGCCTAATAACAAAGAAAATTGGCGGTGACATTTATGGTAGATCACCCTGTATCATCTTTGAACGGTTTTGTAAAAAATGAATGAGTTAAAAAATACTCATAGCAACATCCTTTGCCTTGTATGTCGTGATATCCAAATTTTCAAATGAACAAAAAAATGTTGTTTTTCAATACGGATAAATAACACCAAATAATTATTAGGCCGTGCCGAAAACAAATTTTAAATTAAAATAGAGTTTATTAATAAATTAGAAGTATGTGTTGGTGTATTTCATAAAAATAAATTAAAAAATACTAATTTTATTGTTTTTTGCTTGAATAGGGTGCGTGTTGATTTATTTATGCTTAAATTAGTTTAAAACTAGAAATACGTTTTGATTAATCTAGAACGGGAGGGATATTGTGAGACTTAACGCGCTAAATAAAATCTAAGGATATTATAGCACCATCCTTCAGCTTTCGTGTGGTAATACTAAAATTTGCAAATTGCAGTACACAGGGTGTTTTTTTTTAACAAAAATAAATAATACTATTTTTTTTAGTCCGGACCTGGAATTTTACTCTTTTTATACACTGGTAGAAGTGGTTTTTGGGGTTTCTTATGTATGCCAAATTTAAAGCAAATACTTGTATTAGTTTCCGGGATATAATCGTTTTTATTTTGACATAAAGACAAAAAGACTAAGAAAAAAAATTTTGCGTTGGATATGAGTTGCCCCTGGCCTGTAATACTTATCATTAAAATATTTTTTTTTCGTCGTGAATCACCCTGTATACACAGTCTTTGTATTTTCTTCTGTTTGACTTCACTCTTGCACCCAAAAGTCAAATATTTCACCATCGTGCTAATGATGAAATGAAAAAAATGAAAAAACCGACGAAAAATCTATGGAGGTGAGGATATACAGGGTGATTCAAAATTACCTAGAAAGATTTGAACAGTGGTTAGATATCATTAATCTAAAGAAAGTTACGTGATTACTTTGCTTTTTTTTCGTTAGTCTACATTTTGAAGTTGTCAAAGTTTTGTTTTCAAAAATTGATGTTTCTAACACGTTTCTAGTAAAGGGTGCTTCTCATCTCTGAAATGAAAGAGTTTACAAAAATATATTATACCAATTCTTGTTGAGAACAACAAATTTTACCTACAGTTAAATTCTAACTAGAGAACTTTGAATCACACTCTATTGCTGCATGATGGCCTGGACACTTACGATACTGTGCTTAAATGCTTTCAAGTCAGAATAAATTTTTCACTCACAAAAAAATCAGTCAGTAACGACATTAGTGTGTGTCAGTTTTTAAAGGGCTGTCCAACGTGTGTTTTTTTATGACAAATTTTCCAACTGAATTTTTTACTCACAAAAAAACACAAACCCTCAGTACCGCCTCAGGGTGTGTTTAGATTAGTAGAACGCCCCCAAAATATAATGCCGTCTTTGTTTGGCTTTGTTGAGAGACAGTGACAGTGACACCCAAAGACGTTGCCGTTCCTTTATTCGAATAAAACCTGATTCTTTCTTAGATTAAAAAAAGAAAGATACCTGGTCCAACAAAAACTCTTTGGCAAATAACAACCAATGTTTATTTACAAAATTTGCCAACGCCCGACAAAACCAAAACAATGAGTTGGAATAAATTCTTCTAAACGTTAGAGAGGGGAAGCGACGGAGATATGTAGGGTGTGGCAGAGCGAGCCTCCGTTTTGTTGCCGTCATTCTCGAACTGTTAGCATGTATTTGCTTTGGCTGTTGAGTGATCGATTACCTTCGCAGCTTCGAAAATTAGGTCCCAAGATTTCTCAGATAATAATATAACCAAAGAGTCTGTAAGCATCGGGTATCTTGAAGTAGTTCATCTAAGTTTTCTTTCGCCAGCTTTGCTCAGTTAATTTCTTGTTAAAAATATTTAGATGCATAGCAAAATATGATTGTCTTGATGAACTATCTAATCAATAAAAAAACATGTAAATGGGTGCCTACAGGCATTATTAAATAATTTATAATATTTTCCAGGTAGTCTCCGCCAAAATATTGACCCTCTTAATCGATTTTCGGATGAAGATATTTGGAAAACTTTGGACAAGGTGTATCTAAAGTCACTCATTCCTACTTTAGAACTGGAAATTGACGAACATGGTTCAAATTTTTCTACTGGACAGAGACAGCTGATTTGTTTGGCAAGAGCAATAATAAGGTAAAGTTATTTTATTTCATACTGTATCACACATTACATCACTAGTCACACATAACACAGTTATTTCTAAACAATTTTTATTAATGCAAGTTGCCATAAAGTTACTTGTAAACGTTAACGTTAATAGGGAATTTTGGAACACTTAAAATTTTGACAACTTTTACAGCCGCTGTGGTAGTATTTAATAACCACTACCACTATCACGCATCCATTTTACAAGAGCTTTTGGAGCACATTAGAAATTATCACTCGTAAAAAAATGTTTATATGTTGTGGATTTGAATTACTCCAACTATTTTTTTTTAACTGTCGCAACCCACATTTTTTGATTTAAAGCAAGCCACATACGTGGGTTAGTTTTTTAATCCAAATTAATCGGTTGCAGCAACCCACTATCAGGGACTGTGAATATCAATAGCTTTAGTTGGGACAGCCCTCTGCTGGGCTGGAACAGCTTGAAATTTGAGCTGGAATGAAGACCTTATTTTTTGGTACCCCGTCAATTGGGTTGGTACAACCCAGTTGGGTGGGCTGAAACAGCACAAGTTTGGGGCTGGAATAAGGAGTTAATTTTTTGGTACCCTGTCGATTATGACGGTCCAGCCCAGTTAGGTGCGCTGCAACAGCACAAGTTTTGGGCTGGAATAAAGAGTTTATTTTTTTTGTACCCCGCCGACTGGGTTGATCCCGCCCAGTTAGATGGGCTGGAACAGCACAAGTTTGAGGCTGGAATAAGGAGTTTTTTTGCACCCCGTCGACTGGGTTGTTTAGCCCAGCACATATTTTAGGGCTGCAATTATTATTAAAGTTTATTATTTCTGACACAGTTGGCCTAAAATGATAGATATTGAAGAAAGAAAAATATAAACAATATTTAATAGAAAAATTAAAAGCTTTATTGGCGTAGCTTTTTTTTGGAGAGGCATTTCTGAGGGAAACCTAATTCTTTTCTCATAAAGTTTGCTTTTATGCAAATCTAGTTTTCGAAAGTCTTAAAATTTCAATTTATGAAACACTTTTTAATAAATTGATTGAAAATTACCAGAAATGGATAAACAGCATATTATGCGTATGTGTGTAATCTCTAAAAGACAAACCATTTCTAAATTCTCCTTAGGGTATCTTATTTAGTTTGTGATATAATCGCCTCAAAAAATTGAAATTTGAATATCTCAAAAGCTAGATAAGTTAAAGAAATTATTGGGAATAGACTTTCCCCACAGTGTTATAACGTGCCACAAAATCTAAATTTGTAAGAATGCTCGGCGACAAACTTTGAAATAAAGGCAATTTTCGCGATCTTACCGCCCGACGACGGCGTCAAACAAAGGTTTCGCGTCAAACGACCGGGTCCCGGAACAGAACAAACCCGGTGCGGGGCAAAGAGATGTGCACCTTTCGGGTGCTTAAACAATAATGAATTTAAGCAATAAATCTGATAAAACCATATAGTTGGGCTGGAACAATCCTTAATAGAGGTTTAAGCAGCCCCGCGAAGTAGCTAAAATAATTCACGTTTGGTTTGTAACTAACAGTTTTTACCTCCGATGGGTTTGCAACAGTCCATAAAATGTTTACCCATGTTTAATGTTTGCCACAACCCAATAACTCCCAACTAGTAATTTTTAGTTGTGCAAGTTGTATAAATTAGAATTGCACTAATTTTAAACGTTGTTATACAGATAAAGAATATTATACGATGCCTAAACGTTTATCACAACTATTTATGACTGTTTATTGTACTAACAGTAATTCCTTAGTTGTGAAGGCGCCGACTACAAACCGGTGTGTGCTAAACCAAAAACTAATCAATTTACTCCACGTTTTCTGGCCGGTTTGTTGGAGACGCGGACGCGCCTGTTTTCATCTAACCAATTTTTCTGTTATGTTATGTCCAATTTTGGAGCACTGCTGTCTGTCATACAAACGTCAATTAATTCAGTAAAAGTAACTAACAAGTGTTTTGTAAAGTTTCTATTAGTTTTGTTTGAACATTTTTCACTATGAAAAGGAACAAATGATATAAATATTCTTCGATATTTTGACATGTGACAGCTGTCATTGAAGGTGATTCCCCAGTGTGGCGGAAAAAAAGAGGAAGGTCCTGTGTAAACAAGGATGGAAATTAGGTGAGCAGCAGAAAGCCAAACTGTGGAGCAATTTCGATTGGGTAAAAATTGAGGCGTGTTCGCGTCTTTTAAGTTAGGGGATCCGTTCAAAACACAGTTAAGTAGTTAAAGCAGACGAGACACGGGACTCCTTTGGTTGTCATAGAAACTAATAAGTTAAAACTATTGTATGCTAATTTGTAAACAAACATTAAAAATATTTTTTTTGCTTTTTGCTACAATAAACTACGATCTTTTTGCATATAAAAATCCGTATTTTGTCCTTAGGAATCCTAACATCATCAGAGGATTTTCTTTAAAGGATTTTCGAAGCGATTTTTAAATCATGATTTTTTTTTTAATTTCATAAAATCATCTGAATCGAGAGCGCGCTTGTTTTTTAGAGCTACGAACTATACATTTGACAGTAAACTACCGTCTGTTTATATATTTTGACATTGGTTCGCATGTTATGATGATGCAAAACATGATATATGACATAGAATATCATTTTATTTTAAGAATATGATGGTGTTAGAAATAGTTTAATTTATAGTCGAATAGTGTATTTATCATTTTACGTAATGAATAGTATTTTGAACAAATAATTGTACTCCAAAACCCATTGAACTATTACTTCAACTGTAGTCGCGATCGCGACGTTGACTCAATCAAAAAATCATCCACCAAATTGGTGCAAAAGTGGGTGGTGTTTGAGTAAAAGTAAACGTTGCGACGCAACGTTGGCACGCGGTGCACAACGTTGAGACTTCCACAAATTGCTAGTTGGGCTGGTTTGCGGCAGCTGTGTAATTTAGTAAAACCAAGATGGTTGGTCTAGGCCAGCATTTCAATTTAAAAAAAAAACAAATTTTGCCCAATTTTGTGGGCTTCCTTAGCCAGAACTGTTACAGATCAAAAAAAAGTGTTGAAGTAATTCAATGGAATAGCTAGTCTAGCCCACGACTTTAGCTGATCTCATTTTCTCGGTGTGGTAATATTTTATTATTTTTAAAATTAATGGTACCAAAATTCTCAAAAATTAACCAGAAAAATTACTACAACCACAACGAAATAGATTGGTAGCTTACGGCAATGGTAGTGGTTAATTATCACAACGGAATGACGTTAAGCTATTGCGCAAACGCAGTAATTACCACAACCACACGAAGTGTCAAATAAGCGTTCCAAAATATCCCTAATAATTCAGATTTTTCTTTGATTACCAATCCATTAAAGAAGAAACTTTCTACCTCCGGCGATCCGAAGCCATTTAATTGGGAGGGGGGGGGATAAAGGACATTTTCCCAACTAATATAAAAAGCTATTCCCAAGTCACCTGAAACTTTGAGATTTTTTTTCTTGTTTTTTGAAGAAATTAGGAATACAAAATATTTTGTAAAATGTGCTTAAATTTTCCAACTGAACCTTCATATTTCACAACTGCAAGCAACTTAAAGCAACATTGGGGGAGGAGGCTCCCCCTAAGGGATCGCCGGTAAAACCTAATCTTGATCCTAATCATATAACTGAGGTCATAATTAATAAATAATTAATTATTATTTCATACTCTAGGAAAAACAAAATTGTGGTTCTTGATGAAGCGACGTCCAATATGGATCCGGACACCGAAATTTTGGTTCAAAAAGTCATACGGGAGCAGTTTTCGGATTTTACTGTTTTTATTATTGCACACAGGTAAAAAAAACTTATTACTATATTTTTTTCGCCCGCCGATAAAAACCGACCTGCGAGATAAAAGCAATATCTCAAAAATAATTTGCCCGACAGCTGGTTCGTTTAATAAAAATATTTTCTTTTCTTTAAAGAACACTTAGTTCATTATAGCTATACTAAGTGCGTTAAATAAATATCGGTTTATTTTCGTTAGAATTGATGTTTTTGAATTGTTTTTTAGGTTAGAATCAGTATTTGACTGTGACAAGGTGTTGGTGATGGAGAAAGGCCAGATAATTGAATTTGACAAACCCCAAACACTGATGTCAAACCGAGATAGCCATTTTGCAAAAATGTTGTTAGTAGATAGCGAATTTACCCATCTCTGATAATGCTCTGTGATAATTTTGTAGTGAATTTTGTTAAATGAAAAAACAATGTAATATTATATTTAATATAAGTTTAGGTATTAAGAAAAAATAATGACTAGGTAGGGTTCCTCTTGTCAATAGAATAAAATTTGATGTAAGCATATTAAAAATATAAGAATATAAATTATTTCCTTTACACATTTGTAAATCATTTAAAAATCTAGCGATCAGTTTTTGAAAAACATTGTTTAAAAAAATAGAATAGAATAGAATAGAAAAAATAGAATCAATGATAAACTCCTTTTCTCTGATTTTTATGCAAGTTTCATCATTTAATAAAAATGAGGTAGGTGCTTATTGCTTGCGCTCTTGAACTGTAGGGAGGGGAGAGGGGCTGTTTAATAGGTGTTGGGTTAGTGTATACAAAACAAATATACTTATTTTTGAAAGCATGTCTCATCTGCAGATGATTTTCAAAATTAACCCGCGCCGCAGGCAAAAATTTTGAAAAAATTACACTATAATGCTATTTTTTACACGTTTCAAACATTGGTATATCGCCGCAGGCGAAAATTTGGACAAAAAACACAAAAGATTCCTAAAAAATTTTGATCATTTAGTTTTTTTGTAAAATATTATTAAAAAAGTGGTAGATGCCAAAAAAGGGTGGGTTGCAGTGGTATATGGGCGAGTTTTCGTTAAATGTACATTTTGGAATATGTTTTTGTCCAGACGGGTCAATTTCATCGATTTGTTATTCTTTGTGATAGAACAGTGTAATAGACTGCAAAAAGAATTCTAGAAGTTCATACATTACAAAAATTAACTTTTTGGAAGTAAGACTCATAGGATTAATCTGAAATCAGGAAGGAAGACTTTTATGACCCACTGATTTTGTCTTTTGCATTCAGTGTTTTCCAGAAATACTTTTAAATGATGGTTTGTAATGTAAAAAATAAAACAGATGATTAGAAACAAACTGTAACACTGCTACAAACAATAGAAGAAATTTTTATTATTTTTAATAAATTTTATTCTAAATATGTTTCTAAAATATCTTTTCCCACATTTTGAAAGGATTTTTTAATATTTTTTAAAAGGAATTTGTGATTGTGATATGTGATACTTACTAAAAAATTAACCTGGAAGAAACTTTATGATAATGACCATGCGTTAGGGTAATGACAAGTCTGTAACGAAGCTCAAAAAGTTTTTAATGGAAAGCAAAACACATTTAAAAAACTTTATTTCTACTAAATTTACTCTCCTGCAAATAAAAAAGTCAAAAATATTTTATAAATATAAAAAACAAACTTATGCGTAGGTAAAACTTGTGGTTGTTCATACAGTCCTAACTTATTTTTTTTTTAAATTAAATATATCATCATGAAGTGAAGAGATTTATTTTTTATCTTCAGATTTGTAGTGGCGTATAGTGACCGGTTTTGGCGATTTTATTTTACATAGAATAGAAGAATCGTCCGTAACATCTTCGATGATTCCTGGATAGCACTCATCGCCATAAACGGCGCGACTATCCACTAACTTTTTTAAAGGCGTATATTTTTTTTTGGTGGTACGTTTTTGTCAAATATATCCGTTAACGCATTCTACTCTTTCTACTTTTTCATTTCTTTTAAAACTTCCTTCCTTTATCTTCTTTAATCTCTCTGTAAGCTCGACGGCTTTGCTGGTATTAAACAGGATCTTAAAACAAAGAAGCAACATGAAATAGTCATTCTCCTATCACTCGATCATTCTCCTAACGCTAAAGATATGTGGAAGAAAATTGGGGTAAAGACCAAGTATTCCATTAGGTAAAGGACATCTTCCTTTTTCGGTTAAATTTCGAAAAAATATTGTTAGATAACAAAAGCCTCTCTTGCTATTCGTTTAGCCCTCCCACTATGCTATAATATAAAAAAAATAAAAATTATAACTTCTTCAACGAGAGTTCTATACATAGCGTTTTCTAAAGACACAAAAATTATACACGAAAAAATCTTACCTTTAAAATATTTAGGAAAGAAAATCCACACACTGCACACGTGCTCACCGCTGCTGCCGATCTGGCAAACTAAATGGCTTTTAGGAACAACATGAAGTTACCCCCACCTCATGTCTCTGCTTTGACGCAGTTGGAAAGGAAGACGACGTTAGGTTAAAGACAAAGTTTTTGAATGTGATCTTTAACATTTTTTAAAAATGAAACTACTTTGTAAAAAAGTATTATGTGTGCACAGAAGAACTTTCGGTTTTTGAAAAATACTATATTATTTTGGAAGAAAACTGCAAAAAAATAAAATATCATAATCCAAATTTAATGGGGACAGTGGGGTAGCAGGACATCTCACCTAGTTTTTCTGCCATATTTTGAAAACCGACGTAAACATTTAAAAAATTATACTGGATCCTCAAAGGAAGGAAGTTAAAAATAAAAATAAAATTAGCTGGGGACAGCAAATGTACATTTAACGAAAATTCGCCCATATATAGATTTATTTCTAAATCATAAATGCGCCGCAGACGAAAATTTTAATAAAAATTATACTAAGAATGCCATTTATAACACGTTTTGAATGATGGTGGTAAAAATTTCTTAAAATTATAATAAAATTGTAAAAATTAAAGACATCGTGGCACCACAGGAAAACAGGAAACACACGTCACAAACCGGAGTAAAGGGTAAAAAAAGTGGGAGAGCTATAGCTCTCCCTGGGGCCCTTGATCATGATTAATTTATTGTAGATTAGGTTGGACCTCCTGGGTTTTAACCCTCAAACCCCCACCCCCTGGCTACCCCACTGTTTTATGCAAGGAAAATTAGCATATGAGTAAAGACATTTAAAAGACCTTTAAAACAAGGTATCACATACCCCTCTTTCCCAATTTAAATTTTGGTGGTAAAACTCACCCCCGAAAGGGGCGTGCTTTAAGAAAAAAATAATTAGTGACAAATAATTTTGAATGAATAACTGAATTGATATTGATAAAGGAATCGCTAGAATTTCAAAATTTTTACATGATTGTAAAGCCAGTTGAAAAGCCTTCAAAATGAAGTATCACGTTCCCTATAAATTCTGATGGTGAAACTTCCCTATCGAAGGGTGTGCCCCACGAAAATTCCAATCTTGCCTATTGCAATAAGTAGTTGGGCGGCCGTAGGCCTGGCGATTAGGCCACATAATGGACCCTTTCTGATGCACGAGCCCCTTTGGATGCAAGTTTTCTTTCTCTAAGATGACTTAATTTTGCCTGACACCTCTTTGTCGAGGGCAGGGATCTTTAGACTGCGTAGCTTTACACCTCCTCCGAAGAGTGGTCCCGCTACATGTTAGATTTGCAGCTATCTAACATCGCTACTCTCCCAGCAGAACTTGGTCTAGAAGGTAGACTATTTCTTCCCAGCAGCTTGAAGTCATATGTGTTGACCCGGAAATCGAAGGCGATGCAACCCTCAGAATGGCCAAAGTTCAGCCAGTCATTCACCCAAAGTGCCCGAAGTCTTAGCCTTCTGCCTTGAAATGTTCCTCGCTGACCGAGAGCAGAGAGACTTGGCGGGATTCCGGCTTCCTTCTGCCTCCAAACTGGTCGAAGTCTCAGCCTTCTGCCTCGGAATATTCCCACTGCCCGAAAGCGCAGGTCAAATCTTTCGGCATCTTCGCTGTAGAGACCTCAATTCGTGATCCACGGCCGTCCACCATGTGAATCCGACATTTTATCCGGTCAACCTGCTTACAAGTCGTTGTTGTTACTCTAGGCACAACGTCGACCACATAGCTGCTGAGAAGTGGGGGGCCGCCAACCGCTTCGTACAATCTCCTTCGATGTTGTGTGAAACAATGTGTACTTGACGCGATGCGATCCTGAAATGTTCCGTTCCGCAGTCCCAGACGCTGTTCACTAGTCTACGGCGGCTCCCAATATTGCCATCAAGTGTCTCCCTTAAATATCAAGCCGACGATGTGGTCGAGATTTTTTCCAAAATCGTACCTTAAACATTCGAAAACGCCTGTTTCGTTTTTGATGTTACATTATTAAAGCTTTCCCTGCAAAACATTAAAAACAATGGAAAGAGACGCTGCATGCCAGGTGTAGTTGTTTTCAAAAAAATCTGGGGAGGATCTATCGCCTTAGCGAACAAAATAAAAGTTCCTAGTAGTACTTAGTTGACAATGGAATACGGGCTTTTTTCAAGCTCCAGCATCCATGGGTTATCTCACTTGAAGGTGTGAACTTATCATCCACCGGTCTGATGAGCACCTCCTAGGTCCAGTCTTTTTTTTCGGTTTTAGATTGTCCTTCGACGTCTTCCGATTCCCAATCGCCATTCCTCCCTATCATTCCTAATACCCTCGCTCTTATTTCCCTGTCTATGCCTTCTATTCAACTCTTTCTCGGCCTTGCCCTTTTCTTTCTTTCATCGGATGTCCAGGTAAGAATTTGTTTAGGGAGTCACTGCTCCTCCATTCTCTGGACGTGTCCGAACCATCTTAGTTATTTCATTGTTGCGCGGATTGTTTCATTTGGAATTCTTTTAAGTCTCGATTTCCCTGCAGCTCTCCTCCAGAAGTCTATCCACACTTTGCAACTATACGTGACTATGCTTTTTATGATAGTATTATAAATTAGATGTTTGTCCCGTTTTCTCATTTTTTGGTTCCATAGGATGCTGTTTAGCATTGCGATAGCCTTCCTGCCTTGGGTGTTTCAATCCTTTATAGCATCGTCCAATGTTCCGCTGTCTGATATTTTTACTCCCAAGTACTTGTAGGTTGAGCACGATTTGATAATCTTTCCGTCGTTCAAAAGAAGGTCTAGACGCCCTCCACCGACATACATGTAGTCTGTTTTTGAGATGTTCACCTCCAGTCCCCATTTCTTATACTCTTCGATCGATATTATGGGGGATTCCCATATTCTCGCATTTTTGTTTTCATACCTTTAATGCTTGTTCGAGGTATATCTTAAACAAAGTGGGCGACATACAGCATCCTTGTTTGAGGCCCTTGCTTGGTGTGAATCCGTTAGACAATTTGGATCCGGCTTTGACTTTTATGTGTTGGTTTCTATACATTTCTTTCACTGACACTATTAGAGAGACGTTTATGTTTGTCCGTTTCAATGAGTCCCAAAGTTTTGCCAGTGGTATGCTGTCCTATGCCTTCTTCGGATCCACGAACAGGAGGTGTACCTCTCGGTCGAAAGTTGACATTTTCTCGATAAGCTGAGTGACACAGAAAAGGTGGTCAATAGTAGATCTTCGTGCATGAAATCCTGCCTGTTCTTCTGCTTCTCTGTCGATTTATTCTCCCTCTATTTTGCTCTTCAGTACTTTGCCGTATATCCGACTGATTGTGCTTGTCACCGCAATACCTCGGTAGTTGTCACAATCCTCTTTGAAATCCTTTTTGTGGATAGGGGTAAGGAAGGATAGTTTCCATTCTTCTGGGATATTTCCGCTGTTTACGCAGTTTTGGAAGAGCCTGGTTAGGTGTTCGTATAGCTTGTTTGTTCCATATTTGATCAATTCTGAGGGAACATTACCAGGTCCAGGTGCTTTCTTGTTTGTTAGAGTATTACAAATATCTTTCACCTCCCTTACATTAATCCTGATTGTAAGTCATCGCTTTCCAAATACTGTCCTCGATCCTTCTTTAGTAGCCTACCAAAATATTCATCCCATTTATTTGTTGTGATTGGGGATACTAGTTCTCTTTTTTTGTTTTGGCGAAGAGATTTCAGGAGCTTCCAGCTTTCGCTGCTCTTTGTTCCTCCCAGGTAGGTATTTATTTTGTTGCAGCTTTTTTTCCATGAATAATTTTCCTTCTATGTTATTTTTATTCTTACTTGAGCCTGTGCTTCTTTGAATCTCATTCTATCGTGATATGAATTGCTGTATTTCTGACTTTTATCTCCAATATCTTGTTGGATTTCTTCATCCCACCAATAGGGTTTATGGGATTTTTGCTTAGTAAGATATCCTAACGCTTCTTCTGCTGCTTGTTTCATACACTGCTTAATACATTCATAGTGCTCTATATTGTTATTGAATTGCTGTAGCTGGAGTTTCCGGTCGAGGCTATTTTTGTATAAATTGCACTGCTTTCGTGCTCCAGGCTCTCTAGATTATATCATGGTTGCTTTGTTTCATATGATTGCCTTTGTTCTGGTTGACGTTCTTGTTTGTGTTTCTTATGCCCTTTTGGAAATAAGTTGATTTTGGTTTTAAGCAAATTATGGTCGCTGCCACATGTTGCGCTTCTGTGTACCCTGACATCATATATGTTCATAGATGTGCTCTGTCGGACGATAGTATAATCTATGATGGATCGTTGGTTTCTTGAATTTTGCTCCTATGTGTACTTATGAATCCAGGGATGTTGGAAAAATCCGTTCATTATTGTAAGTTCATTTTGTTTGTCATTTGTTACATTCTCGCCAAATCTTCCAATCACTTTGTTATCTAGTTTGGTTCCAGTTCTTCCGTTTAGGTCGCCGAGTATTATGACCACTCTTGTGCTTCGATTTTTCTAGACCAATAGATCACATAGTACCGTCCTCTTAACGTCCTCTACGAGGGACGGTATGGAATCATGTTAGCCTGCCTTCTAGGAACAGGGCCTACTCCGCTTCATACGGCGTTGTCCTTAATCTCTCAAAATTATGTAATTTCATAAGAAAAAGTGCAAGCAGACTACCGACGGTCCCGGGGATCGAAACCGGGTCTCCTGGTTGATAGACCAAATATGTACCCACTATACCAACCAGTGCGGTAATACCCAGAAGTACTCATATTTTGTGTTAATCGCGGTTTCACATAAAAAGTCTAAAATTCCATTATTCCATCCAGATCCATCCAGATTAACATTAGGGTAAAAGATTCCCCCAAGAAATAATGTCCCCATTAAGTCAGGTTTTTTTTCAATAAAGGTACAAAAACCGCTTTTAAATTATTATATTCTATTACCTACCTGCTACCGGAGCTCCTTGCGGGGGCATTAATCTTACCGTTTTTTAAAGATCTTTATATATTACCGAAAACCCCTAATAAATTTCTAAAGAGAACAAGTATTGTGTGCAACGAAGTCTAGATAAAAAGAAATCTTTATTTGAAATTCGGCGTCGCTTGTCGTTTTAGCTCGGCCTCTTTTCATGTTCACACACAAAATAATTTGTCAGCTCAACTAGGTGAGATTCCAAGATAGTCGGACTCTAGGTCACTTGAAAGTTTTGCCTCAAGGCTATAGTTTCTCCCCAGATTTTAAGTAAAAAAGAGTACAACTGGCAACGCCTTGTTTTTTATTTTTTTAATCTTTTGCCAGAGTGCACAGGGAAAACTAGACATCAGAATTAGCTGAAATTTTCCAGGTGTGATCATTTTTAAAAGCTTAACAAAAATATCTGAAGGATTTTTCAAAATTCCCAATTATTTTTTCTTCAAAATAAAAGCTCTGGTGCTGTCATCTATTCCAAAAGCCTTAAAATAATTGCGGTGTAGAACAAACCCGATTTACAAAAAAAATAGGGAAATACTCGCAATTTCCTCTGGATTACATTTTTCCATTTTATATTTCCTTGCTTTAGCGAAAATAAAAACTAAGTTTCCTTTTTTCTAAAGGCCTGTGCTCTCCGGAAAAGAAAACCGATCAATCAATTACCCTTCATTGAATTTGGGAGACACACGCAGTTCAAGTGTTGGCCCATAGCTGTTGTCAACAAACTTTAAATCTGGTCGCAGTGGGACAGAAAAGTATTTTTACGTTTTCTGACAGAAAAACATTCGAGGTTATGTTTATCTTTCAAAAATGTGTTTTCAAAAACATAGTTCTAAAACAAATATGAAAGCACCCGCGTGTGAGGGTCTATCAAAGAACGAAGAGAACTTTACTGGCTCGCTGGGATTACTCGGCATTCGCATAGAAACATTCGGCGCCCATAACCCCACATAATTTTGTTATTATTTTGATTCAACCATTTTTTTTAAATTTAAATTATTGTGGCATAGTTATGTGCAAGTATGCTAGTGAAATTTTGGACTGCAAAGGATAGATTTTAGAACAACCTCAGTTTCAAAAACAAACGGATCTTGAGTACTAGCAAAACAGGTCAGTAAAGCTCCATTTAGAGGTTGGAAAGACTCTTGCTAGTCGTTGCCGCTCCTGTTTAAAATAGAATACGATTATTTTGTCTAGCGCCAGTAGCTGATTTTTAAATCTGCATATTTTTAAGTTAACCTGTTGTTGGTATCAGCTAGCGGGAGTGTTTCCAATTCAATTATAAAAGCCCCTGTAAATGTAACCTTAAACATTACACCCAGTTACTTTAATACGTAGTTGGGTAGCTTTTTTTAGCAGGTAATTCTACAATAAATGGTTTTGTTTCATTTTAGTATTTTACTTAAAATAAGTAACCTAACCCCGAAGTTTTGATCCGGTGCTAAAAAATCTCTGGTGTCCCACTGTGAACAAACATAAATAAAATTTCCGCGTTGCCATGGAAAAAAAATTCAATGACGTAAAATTTTGCAAAAAAATCAGGTCTACATTGTTAAATTGATTTCCCATACAATGTTGATAAAAACAATTTCCCAGATTGTAATTACGACCGTAACCAAAGAGTACTTATTAGGGAAATTTTGGAACGTTTAAAATTTTGACAACTTTGACAGCCGTTATGGTAGTGTTTAACAACCTCTATGACTAACACGCGCCGATTTTAACAGAGTTTTTGGAACACATTAAAAATTGTCACTCCTAAAAAAATTTAGACATGAGAAAAAACACAAAATTGGGTTTTATTTTACAAAATAAGTGGTTTACATGTTAGAACCCGGTAATATTTCATTATTTTTAAAATATCCACAACCACAAAGAAATGGATTCGTATCTCGCGGCAGTGCTAGTGGTTCATTTCCACAACGCCATGATGTTTAGCTTTGCGCAGGCGTAGCAATTACCACAACCACTACGAAGTGTCAAATAAGTGTTACGACGCACAGTGGATCGAGGTATAGGAAAACTTGGACATTCGTTTTAAAATTCAATTACTTTTTTGGCCGTTGACTTTTAATTCTTTATTTTCGTTTCATATAAAGGTAAAATATTCTTTTATTTACAATTTGTACAGAAATTCCACATAGGTCAAAAATTCAATAAAATTAGGCATAATTTTATTAATATATATTTAATAATTATGCACTGAAAAAAATTTTATTTGACTTAAATAAAAATGGAGTTGAATCAACTAAATTATTTGTTCCATATACGCCAACAACATCATTTAGTTGATTCAAAAACAATATTTCTTTGACTTCAAGTTACGTTTTTATTTTTCTCAAATAAATGTTTATTTGTTGATAAAAATCATTTATTTGGTAGATACGAATTATTTTGTCAATATTTCGATTATTTATCATGAGATCATATTTGTTTGACTTCAATAAAATTGTATTTATTAGGTCGGATATTTCAATTTATTTATTTGACACAAACAAATGATTTATTAAAAGTTTAAATTATTTTATTTACCTGCAATAATCATATAATCACTATAATAAAAGATTTATTTGACTGAAATAAAAAAATGTTCATGATTTATTGGGATTTAATAAATATTTCTTTCATACAAATACTTATTTATTTACTGTACATCAGAACTCTTTTAGTCAAATAAATACTGATTACGAATAAATAAATATTTAATTATTACAAATAAATATTTTTTTTATGAATTAAAATCTATTAATTGCAAATACATATGTATTTATCTGTGATGCATATTCATTATATAAATAGGTATTTCAGGTCGAAAAAGTACAAAAAAAATAATATTGTTTTTATCAGACATATAAATATTTAGTGAAATTTCTGCAGATTTAAGCAACTTAAAACTAAATCAGATTACTTTGTTTTTTCAAAACATTAAAGCAAATTGCTAACAACTTAAATCTACTTTTCTTAACAACATAAAACAAAAAGAAAATCACTCAAAGAATCAGTCTTGCTAGGTATGTATAGGGTTAAAGGCGTGCCTGTGTTTTTGTCTGTTTTATTTTAATTTTTTACATTAATTTATTTTTATTTTTTATAGAAGTTTATTATGTTAATAAAAAATAAATCTAAAAAGAAAAATATACACTGAAATACCTACCAGCTCGGGTGCTATTTTCTGTTGCTCTGCTAGTGGATGGTAACAGATATTCTTGACTCATTGTTGCATTTTCAGGCATCGATTCCAAAACTGGGATCTTGGGTGGGATGTTGTTTATTAAATTATCAGTTGAATCTTCCTAAACTGTTATTTAAACTGCATGATTTTGTTTCTCTATGGGTGTGCTTGTGTCAGTTTCTTGTTCCTGATTTGAATCCAAATTTTTAGGAAGATTTTTTGGCGGAAACTCCTCTTCTTTGTTAGTAACCTAGTTAATAGAATGGTTTAACATTACCTACGTGTAGGACTCAAAGAAATATTTAGAACCTTAATATTAAAATACATAATTATATGTAAAATATGGAAGTTGTATGTGGCAAAAAAAAATTGTGCCCTTCGCCTGGGGAAAATATTTTGACCCTTCGCAAAAAAGAATGCTCCCCACCCTAAAAAAACTTGACCCCACCCCAAAAAAAACTTTACCCTTACCCTTAAAAAATTATGCTCCTCCCAAAAGAAAAATTTGTTGTCCTGTTTATTTAAATACCCCACCACAAAAAAAAACAAAATTTTGTCCCCTAAATCAGTTTTCACTCCATGAAACTGAATTCCGGAAAGCACAATCTTATCTTATTAATGAACAAAAAAAAACTGAGAGAAACTGCAGAGTGTTTTTATTTCGAATGTACTACTTACTAGTTCACTTATTGACCGCTTAAGGCGTATTTTGTCACCCAGTGAAGGAACAAGGATGTTCATATCCGCGTCGCTTACGCTGACTAATAGGTCAGGGTCGGTTATTCTTTGCTCTAAAATAAAAATGTTTTGTATTTAAAATTAAAATAGCTAGCGTAAGTAGGTACTTACTTCACTGCGTCCTTGGAGACGTATAGGCATTTTTCCACCCAATTTAACCTTCAAGCAGTAAAATGACAACCTAACTTGAAAAGAAAAAAAATACGTTTTTGTTTGAAAATGTAAGTTTCTACTGGAGCTTCGAAAAACCCTGCATAAAGAGTTTTGAAAAAAATCAGTTTGAATTTTGAAATTCAAATTTTACAGCAAATAAGATTTTTGTAAAAGCCAAAAAAAAAATTATTTATTTAAAATAAACGTTTGTAAATAAGAATATACTAGATATGACACTATTTGCAGTCAAAAGTTTAAGGAAAAGTATAAACAACAATTAAATGAGTAGTGGCTGCAAATAATAAATAAATAAACGTGTGTTCCAATCAAATAAACGTATGTTCCAACTAAATAAATGTTTATTTGATTTAAACAAACACTTATTTGATAGAAATAAACGAGTATTTGCAGTCACTACTCATTTATGTAATAAATGTAGATATCGAAATATATGCACTATGCGAGAAAACAACATTTATATCCCTTATTAATTAAAAAAAAAACAATAACTAAGGACTATATGAGTAGCAGGTACCTACACAAATTAATTTTTATTACGTAGATAGGTATACATTTCTTTTTGGTTTGAGTTTACCCGTCTATTAAATGAGTAGTGGCTGCAAATAATAAATAAATAAACGTGTGTTCCAATCAAATAAACGTATGTTCCAACTAAATAAATGTTTATTTGATTTAAACAAACACTTATTTGATAGAAATAAACGAGTATTTGCAGCCACTACTCATTTATGTAATAAATGTAGATATCGAAATATATGCACTATGCGAGAAAACAACATTTATATCCCTTATTAATTAAAAAAAAAACAATAACTAAGGACTATATGAGTAGCAGGTACCTACACAAATTAATTTTTATTACGTAGATAGGTATACATTTCTTTTTGGTTTGAGTTTACCCGTCTATTAAGGCACAAATGCTTGTTTCTTTTCTTTCTTTAAAATAAAATGAAGCAGATAGCCCCGGTATACCTTTAAATTTAAGAGCAAGTTTGTAGTTAATGCCTAAACCAAGCAATAGTTTATCATTCAATAAAAATAAGTATTGGTGGGGTAAAGTTTTCAGCACCATACCTATATAAATTTTTTATTTTTCACATCTCCTAAGATCAAAAACATATAAAAATTTGTACTAACCTGCAAAAACCGGCCACAAGTGGCCAAGTTCTGCTTTATCCAACCATTCCCCCATAGCTTTACACACAATTAAACGCAATGGCGAAACAACACTTTAACTACCACAACCTACAACGGTGAAGACTCTCGCAAAGTAGTTCTGACACGCCGGTGCGGCGGCGGTGTGGGGATAGTTGTCTAATCGATTTGTTTCAGTGCCATGTTTTATTTATTTGACAATGGATTATCTTCATTTGAATCTTTTATGTATTGGTATCAAATAATAGTTATTTACATACCAAGGGACGAAAGTGCCGCATTTCATTCTGCGGTTTGTTTGATGCCCGACGTTAGGAGGGCATTCAAAAACCAAGGGAGGAAATGCACTTTACTCCTAAGGCATGTATCTGATTTTATCTCCTACCTAATAATAGATGAACTAACAAAATAATAGTAACAAACTTGAACATTACTTTCAATAATAATAAATAATTATTTGAGAAAAAACGACTATTCTTTGTTCTGGGTGGTAAAGGGATGCAAAATTCCCTAGGGACGCAAAGTGACATTTTCGCCAACCAACAGGTATATTCCAAATGACTCTTTTCATTGCTTATAACATAAGCTTGCAAGTTTGCACTTTTTATCATATAGATTAGTAAATTTCCCCTTAAACAAAGAAAGATTTGAAGCAGAAAAAATAGGATTAGGAATATAGCTGGCAAAAACGGTTACGACGAAGGCTTAATAAATAAGCTGATAAATAGACATTCTTTTCAAAAGACCTTTCGGAATTCTACCTTTTTCAGACAAAAAGATACCTGCGACTCAAAATTTGTATCAATTCCTTATAATCCTAATTATACGAAAGGATTACACAAAGTATTTAATAACACCGGTCTTAAATTAGTATATCAATCCGTTAACACAATAAGAAGCTTACTAGGAAATCCCAAGGATAAAACTACAGTTCTAGAAAAAAGTGGAATTTACGAAATTAGTTGCATGGATTGTGACATAAAATATGTTGGCCAAACGAGACGCTCTATTCAAACACGTTTTAAAGAACACTTAGCACACTTAAAATACGGAAGAACAGAAAAGTCAAGTGTGGCCGAGCATGCTTTTGAAAACAATCATAGATTCACATTAGATAACCTAAAACTTCTAAAAAGTGTACCAAACAAAAGACTTTTGAATGCATATGAAAGTATGGAAATCATTAAATCCAGAAATAGTTTAAATAAAGATAGAGGACCCATCCCGTTTAGTACACTTTATTCTTTGTTTGAGGGGAGATAGGATTAAAAATCGTGATCAATCACAATTTATTAGTCTTATCTCCGCCCACTAAAGGATTGTATATAAGATAGAGCGTAGATTAATTTAGTTCATTGTTTATCGTCTCCTGATGATGTTAACGTTGTTAGCGAAACGCGCGTCGAGTGCAAAAAAAGTGTAGTTTTGGTTTGTGGAAAACAATCATAATTTTGTTTTGTTGAACTTCTAGCAACACACCATTTTTACACTATAAATCAAGGCGGCTGCTAAATGAAATAACACTCGTTTCCATAGCGATGTGTTTTTTTACTCGACATTGCGACATTTTAATCTTTGACAATCTAATATTTTGACGATATTTTTAAATGATTTTTTCGTAAATACTACTATTTTCCGCTATTTCTCTTTAACTTTGAGTAAAAAACGGACCGGAAATCTTTTTTTGCACCCATGAGCAAAAAAAAAGTTTTTTTGCATCGGTAACCAAAAAAGCCATGCTTTAGTTATCTGCAGACAGTTACTAAAATCATGTTTTTAATAAAGGTATTATAAAACACATTTTTCGAGCAAAAATATCTGACAGAAGCCAGTTTACTGTCAAATATATGCCTACTTTGACCTAAAAAACACGCGCGCCCTAACAACGTGCTTTGAAGAAATTAAGTAATTTTTGAAAAAATATATTTACTGTTAAATTATTACAAATCTATTTATTGGGTAGTGGTTTAGGTCCACCGACGCGGTGATTCGAAGGCCTTTGATTGATGGAGGGGGGGAATAAAGACCATTTGCACAACCAGTTGTTTGAAGAAATTAGAAAAAAAAAATGTTATGTAACTTGTACTTAAATTTCCTAACTGACTCAATATAATTGAGTGAAATTATAGAAGCGGGAGTGAAATCATAGAGGCGGTTTAACTCAAAGTTTGCGTGACTTCATGAGTTAAGAAAACTACCTAAGTGATGTTCAAATCGTATTAATCAACTGTTCAGTGGAGTTCACTTTATCATTTAGTACCAATAACTCAACATTGAGTTAACTTAATATCCAGGTAAAAAGTACTCTGGTTTTGAATATTTTTCACTAAGATTCAAGGATAATATTTACTCCAAATAGAGTGAAATTCCCCCGATTTTTAGGGAATGGTGCTCGATTCCTGAGTATACTTTTGGTCAAAAAAGAGTTTATTCACTCGTTTTATGAGTCAATTTCACTTGATTTTTAGTGAAAAAGTGCTCTATTTCTGAGTATAAATTTGCACAAAACAGTTTATTCGCTTTATTCAAGGAGTGCATTTACTCTAAATAGAGTGGAGTTCACTTGATTCACTCAAAGTTTGAGTAAGTTTAACTCCAATTTAGATTATATTGCTATATGTTTATATCGTAATTTACACTCAAATCATTACCATTTCAATGTTTTGTTTTTTCACTAGGTACTTTAACTAAATTTTCTTAATAAACGACAGCAAGTTTTGTTGAGCACATTTAGCAGTAAGAAAGTTTTATCCACTATTTTTTCATCACTTCATTATGTACGACTACATTAAATAGAAATAAGAAAAGGCTGTGGCTAGTTTCCCGACAGTCCCTACCTATAGGTACATCCTTAGGTATTACACAAGCTGTGGTAAATTTAGCTAAATTGCTACAGTCACGACAGTAGCAAAAAACTTCATTTTTCCGGTTTTCCTCAGAACCTTACGGCGCGACGAAATCCGGAACTTGCCAAGGGCCCGATGTACTCAAATTAGAGTTACGGAATCCACAGAATACTAAATGACAGAGTTAAATCACTCTCGCTTGAGTTAGAGATAACAGTGACAAAGGTCACTCGAAATGAAGTGAACTGACTCAATTTTCACTCAGTGGTGAGTAAAAGATTACAGGTACTCAAATTAGGTTGAAAAAATACTCAAAAATGTTACTCAATTTTTTCACTCAGTTTAGAAAATAGGTTCACTCTGACCGATTTTTTCCAGTGTATATAGTTTTTTGTCTAAACGTTCTTTAAACGACTTAAAAACGGTCTGTCTCTACCCGAGTTAATTAGATGATGTTTCGTTAACCTCACCGATAATCTCAATACACTACCAGTTCGAACCACACGTAGTAATGCGAGTTAAAACGTCTAAAACTCGTCCACCAAATAGAACGTTAATCTTGGTCAGAATGTCGTTCAGTGTAGCCAGGAGGTTGGCAAAAAACTATCATTTGCAATCCGAAAAATTATCAAGTTTGATGACATTCGCTTAAAATGTATTGTTATTTTTGAGTAACCAAAAAAAAAAAAGAAAGAAGGGCTATTAATTTCTTAGACTACCTACTTAGGTATTATTATTATTATTATACAATTTTTTATATCTCAATTATATATTCACTGTTTGCGTTAATTATAAAAATAAATGGTGTTTTATCTGAGAAGTTGTTAAATTATCATAGATTTGGGGGCTTGATAATAGATCATTATTAATTATCATGTTTCCCCCAAAATTATCATAGATTCTGATAATTATCATGTTCCTGGCAACCTTGATGTGGTTAGAGGCGGAAACATTTTACTTGGGACGTCAGTTTGCCTTCTATCGACACTTATTGTAACCCAGCAAACACAGCTCCCTCGGGCCTTCGTCGGTCCGATGTCGATTGCCGAATTTGTCGTCATCGGCACGACGTCGATTTACAACATCAGACCAGCAGTATTTTTTGTCCGCTTTGCGATGTAGACCCAATGTAGGTTTGCCGATGAAGAGTTAGACTGTGACCCGTCGTCGGACCAATGGTAAATTTTACTTTTTGCTGACATCGGCATACCGTCGCCGTACGATTAAGGTCCGATATGGTTTAACCACATGGTACCGACCATCCGCCCATAACTGCTTATTTTGGTCGGTCTAATGTAAGCAAGCTGGTCTCGGCCCGGCATCGGTAAACTATTCAATTCCGACATTGGTTTCCTAAAGCGGTCCAACGTCGGCGATTGACGGAGGTCCGTCGATGGTAGCTTAAAGCGGCCCGACATTGGCAAACTACAAAGTTTCGATAATGCGGGTGCTTTACCAGTCGGGCTGGTTTAAGTGGCAGAAGAGGTGATTCTTGTAGAGAAGTACCAACATCTTGTCAAGTCCGCATTCTAGTTTTGAAATATAGTTGCTCAATATATATATAATATTATCTTCTACTGTACAGGGAACACAGTGACATTAGCGCCATCTCTACATACTAGGAAAACTATTAAGCAGTTTAAAAATTTTAAGGTGACGTAATCGGACCATCGTCGGTTGTCGATTCTCGACCAATCAAACAAAGTTCCAATCGGACCATGGTCGGCCCTAAAGCAGATAAAGTGGTCGTTGGCATAATGTCGACTATAGTAAATCGGGCCATCAGCAGTTGCCGATTCTCGTCCGATTAAACAAAGTTTCAATCGGACTATCATCGGCCCTAAAGCAGATGAGGTTTGCGTTGGCATAATGTCGACTATAGGAAATCGGGCCTTCGTCGGTCCTTAAGTGCTGATGGCATAAAGTCGACTGTAGTAATGTGAACCTCCGTCAGTTGCCGATTATTGACCAAAAACTGAAAATCGCAATCTGATCAACATCGGGCCAGAGTGTAGTGGCCGATGCCGACCACTGCCGACGTTGTCGACATTGGCCCGATTCAATGCCGACGATTTATTTTTGCTGGGAATGCTAACAGGTTAGCAGTCAACCAAGTGTTGAATTTCCTCAATCGCCCGTGGCATCTTATATGATGCCGATAAAAATGAACTTCACAATACCCATTTTAAGTTACAATGTTGCCAAATCCTATTATATCCTTTCATTCCTTTTGGGAATATTGGATATTTATGCAAATTCCTTCGCGAATAGCGTTTTAGCAGGCGGCAGCAGCTCATAAAAATTGCGCCGATTTAGGAGCTTGCGGTTTGATACGATTATATCTCAGATAACTATATTTTTGAAATACGTGAGAAAATTTCGGTGTTTTCCTGCTTTCCTGATCAAATAAGGAAACAGAAAAAACCTTTTTACTAAAATATATGATATTATATACATATTTTTTTTTGAACTGGATACTGCCCCAAGTAATAATTTTTAGTTGCCTTAGTTGCCACAGCTAAGAAAAACACTCAAATTAACGTTGCATAAAGTACCAAAGCTCATTTGTGCCACGGCCGCTATGGTGAACGAGAATACGACGCCACACCCTCTAAAACCGTTTATTTTTATTGGAATATTTTGGAGTTTTCAACAACCGCATCGAACGACGGATCAACGACGGCAAAACGTTGATAATTAACTAGAGTTAAATAACTTACGTTCTTTTAACGTTTCTCTTTACGAGACAATGTGGCCAAATGATCAATGCAGTTGCGGCCAATTTCAAAATCAATAATAAAATATAACTGACAACACCTCCTTAGTCGCAAACCGGTTAGATCTTCAGTAAAACAAGAAATGGTTATAGCCTCCATGCTGTTTTCTTTTCCTGATTTGCGCCGCTACGCCATTTGTGTAAATCGTTAAAAGAAATCTTGTTTTTTAAGCAAGATTTTGATGATTTTTTAGTTAGTTTTAGTAATTAGCATGTGCTAAGGATATTCTAAATTAACATTGGAACATTTTTAGCATGTGCTAAGAATAGGTTACGTTCCGCCCTAATCACATGCTATGCAGGTTCTTTGATGATGATTGCCATGTGCTTAGCACATATAGCAACGGGTCATACTTAGCACCGTTAACTCCTAAAATATGGCTTCAAATAAAATAAAAAATATATTTTTTGAGCAATACACCCTAAAAAAAAATAAAAACAAATAATAAAAAAGAGTGCCATGTGGCGACGGGGTTGAGAGACCATTCATTCATTTTAAAAACGTATATTTCGTATCAGATAGCCAAATAAAGTCAAATTTAAGCCTAAATAACCTATATTTAAGATATGTACATACTAATAATATACAGGGTTCCTAAGCAAATCCTTAGGGGGCCAAGCAGCCGTGTATAAGACGCAGACAAACGGAAAAGCACATTAGGCAGAAAAGGATGGGCATGGGGCGATGTTGTCACTACATCTTAAACGTAGTAAATCCATTCCAGGTTGTTTTTTTCTAATGTTTTCCATTTTCATACCTTTAGGACTGGAATAAAAATTGTTTGTGCTCGACTTTAATACCAAACTGATGAAAGATATCGTAAAAAAAAATATTTTTCGGCTTTTCATTTTGTAACCATTGTCCTCACGCACTGTTTATAGGCTGGGGACTGAGATACATGCAAATGCCTAACCTAAAGCGTTCATACACGGCCGGAGAAATCGACTGAGACATTTCCGTAGAAACTTTATCAAGCAAATAGGACGGGTTGACGCCTTCGAACGTCCAACCCGGGTTTTGCACTTTGATTCGAAATCAAAAAGGAGGAACAGTCAGATGTGGAGCCGTGCACAAATAAAGTAACGGTGATTTTACCAATTTTTGACCCCCTCCCTATGTAATGTTTTGTAACGGTTTGGCACGCCACTCCCCTAATATTACGTAACGATTTCAAGACCACTACCCCCCCCCCAAAAAAAAAACTTTTCACTTATTTTCATTCCAAATTGTCTTAGTTTCACACAAATGCAAACGCTGTCGAAAACCCCCCTCCCCCCTACGTAACGTTTTGTAACCCCCCTCCCCCCTATGACCATTACGTAATTTGTGCACGGCCTCTGTAGTCCCAGTGGAGGAGGGCGAGAAAATTGATATTTTTTTCTTAAAAATTATACTCTTTAGACCTATTTCTTTGCATTCCCGAAATGACGAAATTTTTGAAAAAAAATTGTAAGCGGCGCCATTTTTATTTCGTGCTTTGTTTTTCTAACATTTTTGCGTTCGGCTAATTTAATTGAAAAATTTTTGCCTGCGGCGCCCTTTATCTTCTCACTCGAAACCAAGATCCCCCGTTTTAGGAAAACTGATCCCGTCTCTGTTTCTAAATAAAAAAAAGTGGCAGAGCTCAAGTTTTTCCTAAAAAAAAACGTTTTTTTTGTAAAGAAACAGAGCAAAATAAATCTTTTCATCCCTTCTTGGATGTTACAAATATTGAAATTTGCAGACATCTTGTCAACGGTTATTATTGCAACTATGATTTATGCTCACAATGAAAGAGTGGCGACAATTTTTTCTCATGAAAGCAGTCCGGAGATAATAACAAACTGGCACCATTGCTCAATATACCTGTTTCTTTTGTGCGCGCAGAACTTTCTACGCCATTTCTGTTTGATTTATTGAAATCCTATCCCTAAGGCAAATCTTAAGAATCCTGTATATACAAATTATTCGGGGGCTGTGAAACACCCATGATTGCTCAGAGTGTTTCAGCACCGATCCCCAGTCCGATCTTACGGCACAGGTTGCGCTTTTAAAGCAATAGGTTGAAACCGCGGAATATAAGCGTTTTGGCGGATTCTTATTGGTCGACTTAATCGGATCGGAGAATTTTCGCGTTTGGTTCACTTCACTCGGGATGGCTTTCTGAGTGCGCTGAATTAAACGCTCAAGATTTTATCATATCATGCATATAGATGTACTTAATATTGTACCATAATTGGTATATACTTTGCATATCCTAAATATGTCCTAAAAGTAATCTTCTTTAATGGTATTTCTTTATACAATGAGCTTCAGGCTACTGCGAACATAGGGGGTATCAAGTCTAATTTACCCTCCGTGCCGTACGACCGAGGTGGATTCGAAGCACGCTGTAGTGTTATCTTTTGGAAATTTATTTCGTTTTTATTATTTTCTTTTATTTCTGCCTTGCTCGAGAAACAGATTGTTAAGTTCTTAAGTGAAATAATACATTTTTAAAACTAAAAATGGATGTCTACGAAGTTGCCGAAAAAGTGCAGATGGTCAAATGGTACTATTAAGGCAGACCATTGAGACTTATTCAAGAACTTTTTTTGGAGAATTTTGTAAATCGCCCAGAACCTAGTTTATCAACGATTTATAGGTTTGTGCAGAATTTTGAAAAGTTTGATTATGTAGCGCCAAGAAACCATAAAAAACCTGCTGTTTTTAATGACGAACAGGAAGTATGAGATGTGATGATTTGCGCAGCAGTGGAGGAATATCGAAAGTTAACTACTAGCCACCAAATTTCCGAAGCAGCTGATGCGTCTTACGTGTTCTCAAAAAGAATGGTTATCATTCTTACAAAGCGTCAAAAACGCATCAAATTTTTCCGGAGGACAACTATCGTCGTATGAAATTTTGCGAAACAATGATGGAAAGAGCTAATCGTGATGAAAACTTTCTGAGATCTATTCTTTTCACAGATGAAAGCACTTTACCAATATTGAATCCTCATAACCCAACACACGTTCGATATTGGTCGAGGGAAAATTAGGATTAGGATAGGATCCCCAAAAATTAAATGTTTGGGGGGGTATTGTAGGGGAACACGTAATTGGGCCATTTTTTATTAACGGCAATTTGAATGGTCCTAGATACTGAGATCTACTGCAGCAGCATATTATTCCAACTGCTAGGCAGTTGTTAGGTGTGAGATTTGGTGGAACATGGTTTCAACAAGATGATTGTCCCGCACACAACATTGGCCTTGGTCGGTTTATAAGTACACGGGGAACTATTTTATGCCTAGCTCGATCACCCGATCTTGCTCCTAATGACTTCTATTTGTGGATTTATATCAAAAATAAAGTTTACGGGCATGAAAGGGCTAATAATTTGGAAGAACTTCGGATTAAAATTGAAGAAGCTTTTCAAACTATCACCCCTAACATGCTTGGAAACGTTAGAAGAGGTTTTTATAATAGGCTCCGATATTGTCTAGCCGAGCAAGGAGGACTTTTCGAACATTTGCTCTATTTTTTTTTGGCTGGGAGAATCTTTTTGGTTTTTAGAATATATTATTTTATTTTGAGAACTTGCTTTTATTTTGTTTCTCCTTATTATTTTCATTGCAACATGTTGTCAGTGATAAATCTGAGCAGTTGACAATAAAACGCTCTTATTTATCAGTGACAAAAAATAAGAAAATTTGCGTATTTATTCACCAAATTCCGGTTTCATTGACTACAGTCCACACAGCACCGTGGTTAGAGGCGCACTAAATACTAAACTCGAGTCACGCAAGTGGTGATCGCAAGCCTGAGTATTGGTTGCTTCACTGATAGGTGTGCGGTGTCCATGCATGTACGTACACTGGCAAATTGGACTTCTTCCGGCCTATGTTCGCAGTAGGCTGAAGCGGTCTGTATAGTATGCTAAGGAAATACTAGACTAACATTATTTTGATATTTTACTTTTACGGTACCAGAATAGCTTGTGCGCTAAAAGGACCAAATAATAATGTTTCAACAAGTGAAATATACTTTGCATATGATAAAGATGTTCTAATAGTAACCTTGTTTAGTGGTATAACCTTAGCATATGCCAAGGAAATACATAGAAGGTATGGTACCAGAATAGCATGTGCACTAAACTAACCAAAAAATGTTTTAAAATTGATATATTCTTTGCATGTGTTAAAGACCTGCTCAAATAGTACATTCATAGCGTTTTCTATGGATATCCTTAATGGGATATGCTAAAGATGTGCTCAAAAGGACATCCTTAAAAGGAGATTTAACTATGCATGTAAATGTTATTTCATTGCTATGTGGACGCTTATTTTTTAAAGCTAAAATATCCATTTTTGACGGAAAAAAAAGTCACTTAGAAGTTATAAATTAACTGCAAAGTTACCTAGCTACGTAGTTTAGGATTATATAGGGTGGGCCCAAAAATTCCGCACTTTTTGGATTGGCTATTACTTTTGACATAATTGCTCGATTTTTAAAGATATTAGTTTTTTAGATAGACAAAACGTGATACTTTTTAGATTCAGTTGAAAATTTAAAATTTCTCAAAAATCCAAGATGGCGGAAAGTTTTAAAAAATGTGTAATTTTCACCCCCCCACATGAAAAAAAATTATGTGCGAAAATGAACGAACTTTAAAGCTTTCACCACAAATACTCATTGTTTATGTGTATATTGACGTATCACTTACTTTAATCGGTTAAGAAATGAAAAAGTTATAAGCTTCTAGGTTATGAGTGTTTGGGCTTAACATTGGAAAAAATCACAAAATTACATATTTTTTTAATTTGCTGTAACTTTTGGCCTTATTAGTTAATTAAAAAAAAATATTGTTTAAAGAGACAAAACATGAGAGTTGCGTTAAAAAAAAATCAGGATGGCGGATAGTTTTAAAAAGGGTTAGCTTTTATACGCTTTATTTTTTTTTAGGTAAGACACTGGACAAAATAAAAATTGGTATTTCCAAATCTCTCTTTTTTCTTCGTATATCGAGGTATCGCCTAATTAAATCGGATAAGAAATGAAAAAGTAATGGGTATTTAGATTCTTAGTATTTTTCTTAAGTAAATAATCAGGTCAAAAGATTTTCTAAAGCTGTCCGCCATCTTGAATGTTTTGAAAGTTGTAAATTTTTAACCGAATCGAAAAACTCTAACGTTTTATCTTTTCAAAAAGCTAATATATTTTAAAATCGAGTAATCATGTCAAAAGTTATAGCCATATAATAAATGGTGTTTGGAAATTAGTCAATTTGTGGTTGCAGACATGGATTTTAAATCATTCATATAAATAAAAATATTATCCAGAGGGCACTTCAAACGTAGTCGCTTCGGCGACGATGTGAAACACGGCACGTGAATCTAGTCGCAGGCAACGTCAACACAACTCAAAAAATCTCCGCCAAATTGGTGCAAAAGCGCCTTTGGCAACGTTAAAACGTCGACAAATTGTTCCTTGGAATGGCTCATCCAAAAAGCCTTTCCCGTTCAGTCAACTCCGTCCCTGCGTTTGATCGGTGGCTCAGAGTCAAATTATTTCTTTGATCGTGTATAAAAGCTTAATTTTAATTTTAAAATCGCTTATTTTAATGATTCAGTTTAGTTTTTTTTTGTAGTGGTAGAAACTTTAATCTGCTATTATTTTCAGTTTAATTAAAATTTTCCGTAAAATGTAAAATATTACAACAAAGTTATGATTATTTTCCACAAACCAAAACTACACTTTTTTGCACTCGACGCGCGTCTCGCTAACAACTAAATTAACCTACACTCTATCTTATATACTATCTTTTAGCGGGCAGAGATAAGACTAACAATTTGTGATTGATCACGCTTTATAATTCTATCTCCCCTCAACTAAAGAATAACGTGTACTAAACGGGATAGGGCTTCTATCTTTATTTAAATTATTTCTGGATTTAATGATTTCCATACTTTCATATGAATTCAAAAGTCTTTTGCTTGGTACACTTTTTAGAAGTTTTAGGTTATTTAATGTGAATCTATGATTGTTTTCAAAAGCATGCTCGGCCACACTTGACTTTTCTGTTTTTCCGTATTTTAAGTGTGCTAAGTGTTCTTTGGATCGTGTTTGAATAGAGCGTCTCGTTTGGCCAACATATTTTTTGTCACAATCCATGCAACTAATTTCGTAAATTTTTCTAGAACTGTGGTTTTAGCTTTGGGATTTCCTAGTAAACTTCTTATTGTGTTTCGGGATTGATATAATAATTTAAGACCGGTGTTATTAAATACTTTTTGTAATCCTTTCGTATAATTAGTATTATAAGGAAATGATAGAAATTTTGAGTCGGAGGTATCTTTTTGTCTGAAAAAAGTGGAATTCCAAAAGGTCTTTTGAAAAGAATGTCTATTTATCAGATTATTTATTAAGCCTTCATCGTAACCGTTTTCGCCAGCTATATTCCTAATCCTATTCTTTTCTGCTTCAAATCTTTCTTTGTTTAAGGGGAAATTTACTAATCTATAGGTTAAAAAGTGCAAACTTGCAAGATTATGTTGTACGCAATGAAAAGAGTCATTTGGAATATACCTGTTGGTGGCCGTTCCTTTTCTGTATAGGTCAAATTCCCATTTATTTTTATTTCTTATAACTAAAGTGTCTAGAAATGGCAATGTACCTTTGTTTTCTGTTTCATGAGTAAATTTAATTGTGGGAAATTTGTTATTTATTTTGTCCATAAAACTTTCAACACTAGTTACTTTAGTGTTGAATATTGCAAACACATCGTCTATATACCTGAACCATACTCTGGGGAAATACTCAAATTCTTTCCTGATTTAAATTTGCTCATAAAAGGGGTTTGCAATAAAAGTTGATTAACTATTACCCATTGTGGTTCCTTCTAATTGTTGGTAGTAGTTATAACTAGTACATAGGAAACACTAATTTTAAAAAAGAATTAAAAGAATTCTATATAAAGGAATTATATTGTTCTGTCAAAGTATTTTTTTAGGAAAAAATCTAACCCTGACTTGTTTTTGCCTAATTTTATTTTATATGTATTTAAAAAAATCATTTAACTTTAGTTTGTAAACTTGTATGTACATAGGAACGGTGTTTTAATATTTAACTCATTTATTTTTGTTATTTTTTTAAAAACTTTTATGAATTATTCGCCAGATTTTATATGTATTTCTTATACTAAATATGGTACTCTTTTCCAGGAAAGAAGAAGAAGAAGAATGTCGGGCTAAAAGAAAAAAAACAGGAAAACGCGCAAACGCGAAGAAAGAAAAACTTTAAATCGGGCAAAAACTAAATCAAGAGGGATTGAACAGAATCAAGAAAGAGAGAAAAGCCGCCTTCGAAGCAATTTAATGTTATATCTATAGAATATCTAATTTTTATGTTATTTTATATTACTCTTTTAAATATTAGATTTTCGTAACAAATATCAATAAATAATATATTAATTTTAAATATATTTATTTTACTTCCACGTATAACATGATTTTAAATTAGAGTATATTAATTTATTAATTTAATTTAATTTAATCTTAAAATAAGAGATATTAAACGGTAATACATATTTTTATATGATATAATATAATAATAAAATGATTTTTCAATTTTTAATAAAATACATTTTCAACTTTAAAAACCGGTGCATTTTTATATATAATATGCTAAAATTTAGCAGTTAGTATCTTATTGAAATATATTTTTATAATACTTTTTAAAAACTTGGATTTTTGTAACATATATTAATAAATAATTTATTAAATTTGAATATATTTATACTTATTTTTAAAATACTTTTTTTTTCGTGTATAACTCATATTATATATATTTCTCGTTTAAAGTTATATGAGCTTGTACAACATGAGGTGCGTGAGTACGAGAGAAGTTTGTCTGTCCGTCCTGTCTCATGTAATCACTTTCCACCCTTGTTTACATGAATCCGAAGTGCGTGTGACTTTCAGCCGACCGCAAAAACCAAAAAGTCTTTTATCATAAATCAATTAGGGCGGTCAGACGTAGGGGGATCTCAAAGTAATATTTTTTAACGGGAACAAACTTTAGGTAGGTATACTTTGATAAATTAAAGATGCTTTTAAATATTAAAAAGCTTGGAGCGTAGTTTCAATGCCTAAGGGTACAGTTACTTTATTGAGATAAATAAATAAAATAAAGGTTAGATTAAGATTTTTAATGATGAGTTGGTGCTTCGAATTCAATAAATCAACTATACAAATTGAGGAAATTTAGACAATTATAAACTTCTAGAACTTTAACAGTGGGATTTACTAAGATCTAAAATAGTACCCCCCACAGGTCTAAATATTTACACCTGTAGGGGGTACTAAATTTTAAAACCAATTTTCAAAAAAATCTAACCTATACCGAAAATTTGCAGAGGTATTCATTATTTTGTATTGTTAACGCAAAATACCACTGAAAAACTGCTTTTTTTCACAAAATATACAATATTTTAGGAGAAAACGCCCTAAAATTATTTTTTTTTGATAAGTTGCAAAATGGCAAATGGTGAACACGCCCAAAAATTGGTGTTTGGGGTTATAAAGTTGGTGATTTTTTAGACGACGGGGGTGGTTTAAATTTATAGCCCCCAGAAAGGATTATTTTGTGGCAATTGGTAATAAGTTCGTTTATAATTTCCCTACGTAAGCGTTTTTATAAGAATTAATTTACACCCCTAATTTTGTCCAGAAAAACGCCAAATTTGGAACCCGTTCGTAGCACAAAAAATATATTTATGAGGGCACTACGAGGCAAAACAAACATAAGTGAAGGTCACTGATTATGCACGAAAAATGTTTCCAATAAAGAAAATAAAGCAGTGAAAGTCGTGGGTTTCGGTCATTGGAATTAACTATTATTTTTTTACTACGTACGTTTCTTCTGTTCCTTTGATTGGCCATTTTTCTCATCAGCTTTCTTAGGTTTTCTAAATGCCTTTAATTTTCTAAGTTTGGTAGTACCATTTTTTTTTTCTTTTTCCTTTTTCTTCTGTTATTCTTTTTACTCAGGAAGATTAATTTATTGATAAATTCCTGACCGTTTGGTATAATAATGTATAGAAAGTCGTGGGTTTCAGTTATTTGAATGATTTATAATTTGTTTACTACGTACGTTTCGGCTTTCGCCATCATCAGGTAAAAATAATATGCCAAAATATTCAAAAGATCAGACTCAAAAGCCTCAAAGCTGCAGTTTTCATCGGTACTTCGCTAATGGCCATTTTCTCATATTCTACTAGAGAACCGGGCACCATCCAGTTCGTTGAGCCGACATGACTCTTTTCTGGGCCGGATTTTACGATCGTGCAACTCGTGCGCCGCACGAGGGCGGCAGCCCGAGGGAGCGGCATATTATACAGAGGGGCGCGTGCTACAGAGCAAGTGGTACGAGGACACCACGCAAAGTAGTACGAGCGCCTCCGGCCAATCACCTGCTAGCGATAATCAATAACTTACCACCCACGGAGAGATGCGTACTCTAAAATAAGATCTTTGTTTCTTAGCAAAGGGGAAGCAAATTTTATTAATGTCAGAGTTGGCCGTAAGTTTTTTTGAATTGAACTGGTATTTTGTCCTTTTTTCTGCAATAAAAACAAAAAAAATATATAAAACACTGAAAGAACTTTATTTTTTTGTTAAAGCAAATAAAGTGTGAATTTAAATCGAGATATAATGGTACGGCCATGATGATAATTTAAGGCCTAAAATAATTAAGCGTAATTTGAGCAATAAACGTTTGTATTTAATCATTTTTTTCTAGCTTTTCGTTGGTAGTTGCGTGCACACACACTAAAAATCGAAAGAAGTTTTGTATTTTGTGCAAATTTATTAAATTTTAATTTTAAATTGTTAAATTGTGAACATGTTTTCGGCCAAGTATGCCATCATTAGACATAAACAATCATTACTCCTGTCATTTGACTTTTACAAACACTTGAAAATTTGGAAGCACACATTTAAAAAATATACTATAAATTAACTTCTTTTTTTGAACTAGGTATCAAGTTATTAAAGCCTTTAAAATTAGCGAAGAACGTGACTATGCCTTAAAATATTTTAACACCTCTAAAAATAAATAATTTAATAAGTATTTTAAGGTTGACCATGGTCGTCCATAAAAGATAGTGTCTCTCCGTTTTCTACGAAAAAATACATTTTTTAAAATTCTTGAACATTGCTTCGTAGTCTGAAGACGTACCGACTCCTGAGAGTTGTTGAGACTTGTAATTTTGACAAAAACTACAACCTCCAGAAGTTAAAAATTTTGGCACCGCGCTGATGTTCAGAATCCTTTCTTAAAGATTTCCCACCTCCACCCTCCTTCGGTAGTGCAATGAAGGAGCCATGGCTGCCCGTGAGTGCAATGGACAGCACCTTCCAGTAAAAATGGCCTGCCAACAGTTCCGGCTTACTCAGTTCGGCGTTCCCTGCTGGCAGCAAAACTCTTCCTCCAAAGCTTCTTCGGATGAGGGACCCGCTGGTCTGGTTTCTGAGGCTTGGCTGCGCCCGTTTTTGTTACCTCGGTCGCACTATCATTGGCCGAACAGCTAAATCCAAATGTGACCAATAGGGGCGACCGGATAACCTGGATTCTACAACACGGCCCCCTGGAAGAACGGGACAAGCGAAGCACCGCGTAGTGACCCGTTCTAGAAACCATGAGTAGAATCCATCTTTGGTCCCTCGTATGGCTCGTCACTCCCATTCTCATTCCAAAACCAAATCTGCAAAATCCTTTTCGTCGTAGTGATATCCAAACGGCTACGTAACATTCCAATCCCTGCGGCGTGCATTAACTGAATGCCATTTCACCCAATCTAGAACCATAACGAAGCACCATCTCGGTTTCGGTGGAAAACCTCGCGCGGTGTAGGGATCTGGGAGGAATACTAACCCTCCTAATCGAAAAGTCATCGAAAGATCCCCACCAGGGATGCCATGTCGTAATTTTGACAAAAACTACGACCTCCAGAAGTTAAAACTTCTGGCACCGCGCTGATGTTCAGAATCCTTTCTTAAAGATTTCCCACCTCCATACTCCTTCGGTAGTGCAATGAAGGAGCCATGGCTGCCCGTGAGTGCAATGGACAGCACCTTCCAGTAAAAACGGCCTGCCAACAGTTCCGGCTTACTCAGTTCGGCGTTCCCTGCTGGCAGCAAAACTCTCCAAAGCTTCATCGGATGAGGGACCCGCTGGTCTGGTCTCTGAGGCTTGGCTGCGCCCGTTTTTGTTACCTCGGTCGCACTGTCATTGGCCGAACAGCTAAATCCAAATCTGACCAATAGGGGCGACCGGATAACCTGGATTCTACAACAACTCGAAGATTTTAAATTTCAACGGAGAGTGTTGTTGGCGGCAGCTTGCTTCGCCTTTATAAGGTAGCTCCTCTGCATTTCCTGGAATCTTCCCCTATGCGCGTGAAGATCGTGGTTCTCCGCGCGGGTTTGGAGTGATAATAACAAAAGTTTTTACAAAATTATATTCAAATCTAACCAACTAAATTAAATAAGGAAGTGATTGTGTTTTCTTTCTTAGAATATCTATAGAATTGTGTAATTGTGAAGAGAAATTAATCCAGCAGTAAGTACCTACCTAGCCATATAGTGTAGTTAGGCGGACAAGAGCGCTAAGAGTCTGTAAGGGCGCGAGGAATAAATAAAAGGGGTGGATAAATATTACAAAATGCTCTTGTTTACTTTGAGATATGAGTATAGATACTACTTTATTCCAAATTCATCCGGACCAACTTTTTGACCCTGACAGTGATAGTTTCATTAAGTTGCTGTGTAAAAATGTCAACCGCCATATTTAAATTGGATTATAAATACAGGGTGGATTCTTTAAACGAAACGGTGCTTCTAACGGGTTAGAATTTGGTTTTACGAAAAATCCAAAAACACGTCAACTGAGATTTAAATTTTTCTTTAAGAGTGTTATATTGGATTGTTCCATAAGATTTAGATAAAAATATCTTGATTAACGTAAAAGATAGATCATACTGTGTGGAATTGCTGAAAAGAGAACTGTTTGCAGATTTCAAAAATTGCAAAATATACAGGGTATTCTATTTAAAAAAAATAAAAAATTGACATACCTCGTAAACTAAATGACATAGACAAAAAACGACTAGCTGTTCATAAATTAGGCTGGTTGGTAATCATCAGCTATTTTCGCCTGTGGTGTGTGGGAAACAAATTGTTTAACTAATGAATTTGGTAGTATCTTTAAGTTTACCTATTACTAATTTAAAAAGGTTTTTGTTTAATAAAAACGAAAAATTGGCCACAGTTAAATTGTTTTGATGGGAATGGGAAAAAACAAAATCTCAGTTGACGTGTTTTTGGATTTTTTTATTCAACCATATTCTAACCCGCTAGAAGCACCGTTCCGTTTAAAGAATCCACCCTGTATATACTGTTTTAAATATTATATATTATATAAAAAAATTTTTTTAAAATTTTTATTGTCAAAAAATGATTTGAAAAAATTATTATGGTCAAAAAATTACCCTGGAGCTAGAACCGTCCCTGCTCTTTTGTGAACGCATCAGTGAATGACCGTTGATTCAGGTCTGTTTTTCAATCAATAAACAAGGATAATTTTTGAATTTTAATTTGCTCAACAGAGTGTTTTAGATCTCCCTCTAGGGTTAAAAAAACTTCTTTTAAATTGAAATTTTCTTCTTAAATCCAACAAAAGGTTGTGTTAAGATGATTCTTTACAGAAAAATAATTAAAATTATTCTTATAAATCAAACTATGTCCAAAACTCAAAGAAGTTGGTATAAAATGCTTAAAACCAACAATTTGACTTAAACTTAGGACCTGATTAAAATAGGCTAAACCTTTTTAGTAAATCCTACTGTAAGCGTCTAGAATTATTAGCCAGTCATTATAATGAGGAATAAATTCCCCAATGTCCATAGTGGACTTAAATATAAAAAAAGAAAATTTGGCCAAAATAAACTAGTTCTACCACTAACTGGTTTCAGTCTATCAGTCGAGATTTTTACTACGACGAATCGATAGCAAAAAACAAATACATACATGCCGGGTAAGACTTGGAGACTAGATGGCGCACTGATGATCCCTAACTAGGGTGGGACACGTGTTGATGAAAGCAGTTAGAAGGCCAAAAAATCCAAAAGTTGTTAAAACTCTATTTTTAATCATATTTTTTGACGACGATGATATTTTGTAATATTTGAATTGTCGAAATTTAGAACTTAGATAAAGACAAGGCCATGTACCTAAACATTTATTTATATTATTTTTAAAATCATTAGCATTTATGCGTATTAATTTGAATGACAAGAATTTAGTTAGTATTTTTTTAAATTAATGAATGATACATTAATTTTTTATCTTTATTGATATATGCAATCGAAAATAGCTATTTCTGCGTAGCCATGAATTGCGATTTTGTGCATAAACAGATGTTTATTTTGCAATTCATGCTCACATAGTAAAAATATTACATTAATATTCAAGGCGTCCAAATATTTTCAATTCTACTTTTTGTAGCTACTTTGTTACGGTTAAATTAATTTTGTAGCTGTAGCCGTTTTCGAGAAATGCTACAAAATGTTTTAAAACGTCAGATGAGAGCCAAAACTGTGCTCTATGCATCAAACAGAAGAAAAAATGAAAAGCAGTTGGAAAAGGCGTAAATATTGTCACAAAATTTTGCAGGTTAGAATTTTTGGTATTCCGTTAAAACTCACTGCTGCCAGGAAAGAGGAATCTTTTTTGGAAGCAAAGTTTCCTAAACAGATTAAGTTAACCAAACACCACCAGAGGTCAGACCCAGCAGATCGAGTCAAAGTTACACGGCTGACGAATTCTAGGATCTTGCAGTGGCGTTACTGTACATGAAACCAATGTTTCGCCAGAACGGGCGACCGATTAAGTAAACAAAAATTCACTAGGAGTCAGGACCAGTCAGATTTGAAATATAAAACTGAAGTTTCAGTAGAAATCGTGCAACTTTACTGGAATTCTCTCACGTAGCCATCTTTTCCTTGCGGTAATTGTGGATAAATAATAAAGTCGATCGGAAATTTTGTATTTTTGTGTGAAATATCATGAAATTCCATCAACTTTGCAATAAAATATTGTTGAAATGTCTAAATACATCATTTAAGCATATTTTAAAAAGAATGGTGAAGTTTTTTTTTCATCAAAATATTTTTTATTGAAATAGTAAGAATATTCGTGGTGATCGTGTATTTTCGGCCCTGTCCAAGTCTCAATGTTCTCATGGGGTATGTAATAATTTTGACATTAAACACTGATGGATCTTACTTATGCCTGCCAACGTTGCAAGTATAAAAATCTAGGAATATTTTTTTGACCTTTGGTTGTTATTTCAAATCAAAGCGTAGGGGTTTCCTAAATTTGGGCAAAAATATTAACTAAGTTTGTTATCCAGACGTTGAGCTATTTGCACTAGGCACGACTTAGTTTGTAGTAAAAATTTTTGTATTCCCTTTATGGAACCCATGTATTCCGACGTCAGTACAATCCGGATTTGTATTCCCCATTTTGGTCAGGTTGTCTACGCCAACGTCGAAACGACTTCCAAATGCTAATTGGGTAGTACATTTGACGTATATATTAAAAGAAAAGAAAACACGTTTTTTTTAATTAAAAAACAATCGAATTGAATTGAATTGAATTGAAAATGTCTTTATTTACAAGTTACAATATACCGTGTACAATAAGTAATATGAATAGGTGGCGATATTCGCTTACTAGCGCTCTTCCATATAACCACACTGAGAAAAAAAATGTTTTAAATATATAACTAAATTATAACAACCATCTATACTCTAGTAACAAGAACAACTGCGCCATTCAGATGAAATGAAATAATCACTACGCACGCACGCAGTATAAAGATCCAATGGCCTATTGGTAATTGATTGATTTATCTTAACATTGATAAGGAGTAAGAATAATAAAAAATAATAATCAATCAGAAGTTACCTACACACTTAACAATTTAAATAGTTAATCTTAGCTGATTCCTTGTAATCAACCCCTTGATACCCTCTCTAAATAAAAACACACTTGCTGAGGATTTAATGTATTAGGGGATTTTGTTGTACATTTTAACAACAGTAAAACTAAAAGACTTTCTATAAAGTGCGGTGTGGTGCCTAGGCACGCGGTAGAGACTACGATATCCAGTAGTCCTAAAATGAACCTCGCTACATCGTACCAGTTTGGACGAAAGGTATGATGGTCTTTTGCGTTTATTTAACCTAAACATAAATGTTGCCAACGAAACAAGGTATCGTTCATCAAGTTTTAGCCACTTACAATCAGTGTAACTTGGAGAAATGTAGTCGAATTTCCTAAGATTGTAAGCATATCGAATGCAAGCGTTCTGCAGTTTCTGGAGGCTTTCTCTGTCCCTATTTATTCAAAACGGCCAATAAAGAATATTACAATAAGATACCAAAGAAAGAATTAAACTATCACATAGCTTTAATTTTACTTCTTTACTTAAAAATTTTTGTTGAAATCGGAGGGCCTTAAGTTTACTGTATGACTTCTGCATGAGATAGTTGACATGCTTGTTAAAGGTAAACTTGTTGTCCATCCATACCCCCAGATTCTTTGCAGACTCTGAAGGCTCTAGTATTTGACCATTTAAAATTATTTCGAACCTCTGATCCCGGACTACCTCAAAGCGCTTTGGACCAACGATAATCAATTCAGTTTTGGCCTCATTAAGCTTCAAACCATGAGCAGCTGAAGCTGTAGAGATGATTTTTAGATCGTTATTAATCTTTTGCACCGCATTTTGAAGATCCTCAAGTAAAAATATGGTTAGTAAAGTTGATTATCGTCAGAGCACTGGTGTGAAAGGCAGTTTTGGAGCATTTTTGGAAAATCAGCAGTGTACGCTGCGTATAAAATTGGACCCAATATGCTACCTTGCGGAACTCCTTTGTCACAGTTACGAGATTCAGAAAAGGTACTGTTCCAAATAGTTCGCTGGGACCTAAGTGACAAAAAATCTTTAACAAAAACAAGTTCTACATTTTCAATACCAAAAAATTTAAGCTTGGTGCAGAGTACTGCATGGTCCAAAGTATCAAACGCCTTGCTGTAGTCGAGAAGAAGAAGGCATGTGTTAAGTTTGTTGTCGGCAGCTTCGATAATGTCGTCCGTCACCTTTAGCAGCGCAGTGGTTGTACTGTGTGCTTGACGAAAACCTCACTGAGATGGTGGTAGGATATTTTGCTCTTCCAGATAGATTGGTAACTGTCGTGATAAAATTTTTTCAACCACTTTGGAAAGAGTAGGTAAAATGCTGATAGGCCGAAAGTCTGCCACGGACGATGGCGAAGGAATTTTCGGGACAGGAGTTACAATGGCGCTTTTCCAAACTGACGGAAAACAGCCATTTGAGAGGCAAAAATTAACAATAAAGGTAACGTGTCTTGAGAGAGTGGGTAGCAATAAGAGAAGCATTTTAATACTGATCCCGTCCACCCCCCGCGCACCCGTTTTAACTGACTACATAACTTTTGTGACCTCCTCGCAAGAAGCTAGTTTAAATTTAAATGTTTCGGTGAAGCCCCAAAAGCGTCGATTGGCGTACTTATTATCAATAAATTTTTGATCAATATTGTGAGTGGTACTTATTATCAATAAATTTTTGATCATTATTGTGAGTGGGTATAGAGGTAAAGACTATGTTAAAATTATTTGGTTGAATATCTAGATCGCTACTACCAGTTGATTTATTTTGTATATTTACCCATTTGATAAATTTCCAAAACTCTTTGGGATTATTCTTAAATTTATTATTCAAAAATGCTTTTTTTTTGCCTTATACAATTATTTACAAAATTACGCATTTGTCGATACTCACTTAATGCTAAATAATGATATTCTGGTAACATTCCGTTACGTATAATCAAAAAGGAAAAACAAACATGATTATCAGTGTGCCTATACTAATAATTGAAATTCCAATTTGTTAGTGAAAACGCACCTATTTCTTTTTTTTTCAAATCAATTTCTACAAATAAGTATTATAATATAATATGTAATAAAATTATAAAAATATATATGAAAACTCTATCATTATACAAATAAAGAAATAAGAATAAAACACATTGAAGAAACGTATAGGTTTTAATAAATGAAAAAGTTTTAAAAAAACAGTCCAAAATTAAACAGTACGGCTCGACCGGGTCGACGGAGCAGCCAAGTCGCGGCCAGAACCAACCTAACTATATATCAGCCTCAGATTGAATATTAATTTTTTTTCCGTTATCTATTGCATAAATTTTGCCAGACAAGGTCCACACAGATTTGTTTCCATATCTTCTTTTGGCACTTTGTAATAATTCAAAACGATACATCCCAATGAGCATTTTTGTTTATATAGAAGTTACAGCAAATAATATAAAACCTTCATAAAATAACCAAAAGTTATATTATTTAGTGTTGGTGATAATTTTATAACTCTAATATATCTCTTAAATGAGTAAAAAAGACTTGAAAAACAACTGACCAACACCAGCTTATAAAAATTTATGGTACATAGTATTGGATAGAAAAACAACATATAGATTTTATAAAACTTCCTTATGAACCTTCAAGTCTAGATATTATTATAAAAAGGTTTTACAACTGTTCTAACAATACTACATAACAAATTAAAGGTTTTTATCAATTTAGAAATATAAATTTTCCATCTTTCTTCCCTTTGCTTGTTATGTATTATTCTTTTTCTTTTTAAAATAAAAAATTTATAAAATGGTGTTTACCAATCTTCTAAAATAAATTAAAATGGAAGTGAGATAAGTTGAAGCAGGAATATGAATATTTATATACTATACGTTAAATAAAAGCTGTTTTCCCAGTCATCTTACTCTGATAAACAGCTGCGGTCCCGTGTGTACTGTATAGTTTTCGAATACACTCACAAAATTTTCATGGGCTCCAAAAATACTTGAGAAAACGGGGAAAAAAATATTCATTTAAATAATACTTTTTTTTTCACATATGTTTTTTGCTTTCTGGGAGAAATATTGAATTTTGTATTTTCTTCTGAACCCTAAACAAGCAATATTTCGATTAAAGCACATGTTGAAACCCCATAAATAACGTTTTAATTTTGGAATCCAAAATGGCGAAAATTTACGACAATTCTATAAAAAAAACAATACAATTATACCACTGTTTACCTCTTTCAACACTATTTAATCAAAGTTTTAAAACATGATGCTATTTGGAACAAAAGGCTGCAGATGGCGCAGTGTTGAACACTGAAGGTCCGTTTCTGCGAGCTTAACATAGTTACCATGGTTCTCTTTTCCTAAATGTATTCGTCTGAGAGAGATCCAGCATACTACACATACCAGGAAAAATACCCGCCTGCACACCCTTCAACCCCGCATAACTGTCAGAGGTAACTATCTCAAGAAGATAGTTAGATTGAGGGGTCGAAGGGTGTACAGGCAGGTATTTCGCTGGTATGCTGGATCTCTCTCAGACGAATGCATTTAGAAAAAGAGGATAATGTCAAACTCGCAGAAACGGACCTTGAGGCTGCGTTCCGTCGCGTCGTAAGGTGATGTGTTTACAATTGCCGCCGACCAGCCGTGCGCACTGTACGCACTCGAAATTTCACGGTGCATTTTTGGGAATTTAACACGGTTACTATATTGTTCTCTTTTTCTAAAACTCGGTTCCCATCTATGGGTTTCTTATGCGTGGGCTCCCCGAATCAAAACACGGATCACGTAGTCTAAGCGAGATTTGCCTATACAAGTTCATGTCGGTCCACGTGATGAGTTTTTTGAGTCGGGTGTAGAGTGCATTCGATCCCGATATCTGTCATCGAAAACTATCTCAAGAAGATTTGGATCTCTTATGTCTCTCCTCAGATTGATGTAATTAAAACCAGATAATGATAGTATGGTATCTCGCAAAAACGCGCCTTTTGATGTCGCAAAAACGCACCTTTTGAAGTCACAAAATTAACCTAAAAAATCTTGTTTGTTTTGTTATAAATTAAAGTTGTTTTTTTGTTGTAAAAACAGTGGTATTATAACCACTATACAAAGAAATTAATAAAAACATTATAGAAAGAATGGGCAAAAAAGGTTTATAAATGAGTTCATAAGAATATTACAAGCACCAATTTATATAATTACCTATTGTGTGTGAGTTCTCTGTCTCTTTGTTGTTGGTAAATTAAGTTTTTATAAGTGAGTTGATAGCAACATTTTAAAAACCAATCTATATATCTTTAATTGATAGTTACTTACGGTTTTATAGATGAGTTAACAGAAAGATTTCAAAAACCAATTTATATAACTTTTGTCACGGATGATTTATATTTTTAGAAATATGTTGGTGGAAACATTGTTAACACCAGTTTTATGTTACTTTAGGGTACCATCAATTTAGAACCTTTAATAAAACAAATATACAAACTCAATTCCTGTAGGAAACCTCTAAATACCCTAGGGCATTAATGGAACCCTCTTTATAACAATTATATAAATTTTTGTCACCAGAGGTTTCTGAAAATGCTCATTGGGATTGTAAGATCTTTAAAAATTGAATACTTCAAGACTTTAAGTTTAGATTTGGAGTCGTAAACCAGACTGCGCAGATCGTTTCGGACAAAGTTGACAATAATAATTCGGCTTTGGTCCTGTAAAGGTTGGCCAATCCTATATGCACTGTCAATATCTCTAGGAGTACAGGCAACTTTTAAAGTGGTCGAAATAAATTCTGAAATAACTTGAGACAGTTTTTCGTTGTTTTTCTCAGAAAATCCGTTGAATTGCAGTGTATTGCGTTTAGTGTACTGTTCAAAGGTTTCTAATGTGGTTCCATAGTTGATACTCTTTTCTGGCAGTCTTCCGAGGAGCGCACAGCTAAATTAATAGTCTCATCAAGTGCAGCGACTTTTTTGTTAATGTCATCCATTTTCGCAGTTAGACGTTATTCCAAGTTATTTAGCAGCTTGGTGCACATTTTCTCAAATGATTGTTCCATTTCTGCGATGGTAGCACTTCCACTGCCACTGCGCGTGGGAGGAGCCATTAGTTCAGTGGTATAAATTTCGAGGTTGATCCACGGCTTGATCGACCCGTATCAGTAATACTAACGGCGACTTTAAGGTAGCCAAAAATATGTGAAGAGCAGGATTCAAGGTCAAGTTTTTGTTTTTACTGACCAAAATTTTAATGACTGAGAGGGATCACGCTGATCATACAGTAACTATAACCTCACTTTGTAGTGCAAATCATTTGAAATCGCAATTGTTGAATAACTAAAGTTGTCTCACCAGAGTCCTATGTATATAGAGAAGGAGGTACTGATCTTCTCTTACTTCAGCAGCTTTAAACCACTTACTTTTTAAATAAAACAAAAAATTTTGTAAAAATTCAAGAGCTATTTAAAAGTAAAACCTACTCACACATGGTTGCCACTATTCTCCTGGTTGCCACTATTCTCCCCCCAATCTAGGAATATTTTGAAAAACTTTTAATACGTGATTCCCTCGAACTAGGCGAGCTACAAAATGTGGTGCTTATTTGAACTTTATATATAGCTTTAGAAAAACTCAAGTTATGGGGTGGCCCCTCAGCTTTACGATTAAGCTAGGGAGGTCACGTTTTCTCGAAAACGGCTACAGCTACAAAATTAATTTAACCGTAACAGAATGGCTACAAAAAAGCCACAAAATGTACATTCAAAATATTTGGTTTCCTTATGTTGGCCTCCCCAGGTTAACCCTACAAAATACGCGTGTTCTATCAAAAGGAAAAAAGTTATTGTCAGACATCTATTGGAGTGCCAGAATATTTAGTTTTCTCAATCTCCCTCTCTCTTCTTAATATGATGAAACTTGCCAGATACCTACCTAAAAACTGTACGAAAAGTACTTACTCGCATTTTCTCTTTAGCCTGGTGAATATAACTCAATTACCTCGATTTCTCTTACCAGCCGCCCTTCCCCTATTCAACTCAATCAAGTGAAACGAAAAAACGTTGGAACATTATTTAAGAGGTCTGCTGCTTTCTCCTATCCTATATTAATAGGGTGTTCGTTTGTTAAACAACACATTTTTGAGATAGTCTACTTGTACTTTTTCTTATAAAATTACAGAATTCTGTAAGATTAAGGTAAAACGCAGTACGAAGCGGAGTAGACCGAGTTAGCTAGAAGGCAGGCTAATTCGTTTCCATACCCTCCTTAGGAGAGGACGTTAAGAGGACGGTCCCATGTGATCCATATATTGATAGTGGAGCATATTAAAGATCCCTAGCCCCGACAAAGGGGTTTAGGCTAAATTCAATCCTTTTAGGAAAAGAAAACTGCCTTCCTAGGGGGTGCTCATCAGACCGGTCTGGTGAGTGGGGAGGGGAAGGGGAATATAGATAATATAGGGAAAAAAGAAGTACTGGTCGGCCGTTATAGTTGCGCAAGACCATGGTAAAGCAAGAGAGAGAGAGAGACATTTTTGCGTTTTAACCATACTGTTCTAAAATTTCGAATCCCGGATTCTCTAGTTCGACGTTTTATTGCATTTAAAGGGGTCTCGGACGTCAGAAACATTTTTCCTTTCGGAACTGGTATTTTGTAGGATTTTGGGTGGTGGTGAAAAAATTTGCTAGTTGTTTTGCGTTTTTGAGACTACATTCAGCATTAGGTAAAGAAAAACAAAAAATATGTCACATTAAGTTAGTGTTTTCAAATGCAGTTTCTGTGATATTTATGTCTAAATAACGGTAAAAAAGTTTTAAATGTTTGTAAGATTATGACTCTGCTAATTTTTAATAGAGCTAAGTCCCTATAATATTCTTTCTTTTTCGAGATGCTGGTTGGTTAGAGAAACTTTTTTAATTATTTGAAAAACTTTAAAGGCACATTTTCATTAAATTTATTTTATGCACTTCAGGGATTAAATAGGTACTTTTAATCCCTCTTTTTAGGCACTAAAGTGTCACTTTTAATCCCTAAAGGATTCAAAGAAAATTTAATCCCTAAGGGATTAAAAATAAATTTAATACCTCAGCTTAGGGATTAGAAGTAAATTTAATCCCTCAGGGATTAAAAAAAAACTAATCCCTGGAAAATTATAATTAAATTTATGGCAAGTCAAGCCAAACAGCACTTGCTCTTGGCCAAGATTTCATTCTTAGCACCTTTTCTTGTAGTTGACGAACCATTTGGCATAGAAATAACATAATTTTAACAAAGATCTTTTCATAAAGTGCAAAAATAGTATATAAACCTCGGGACTAAAGTGTCGTTTAATCCCTTAGCGAATTGTAGCCTTCTATAAAATATATAAATTATACATTATAATGTACTATTTTAATTAATACTGATTTTTAATCCCAGTTCTTTGTTTTATTTGTAGCCCTTAGAAAGGGAAAACCAGCTATCGAAACATCGGCAAAAAGTTAATATCAGTGATCAATAAAAAAGTTGTCCAAAAGTACTCGTGACTTTGTTTTCCTGGCGTGATTTCCCAAAAAAATATTAATTTAACTTGTAAGTATATACAGACCGTTTCAAGCTACTGCGAACATAGGGCGAAAGAAGTCTAATTTGCCAGTGTACGTACATGCAGAGACACCGCACGCCTATCAGTGAAGCAACCAACACTCAGGCTTCCGATCACCGTTCGCTGCCGTTCGCCGCCGTTCGCCTTGTATTTAGTACGCCTCTAACCACGGTGCTGTGTGGAGCGTAGTCAATGAAACCGGAATTTGGTCAATAAATACGCAAATTTTATAACGTAATTTTCTTATTTTTTGTCACTGATAAATAAGAGCGTTTTATTGTCAACTGCTCAGATTTATCAATGACGACGTGTTACAATGAAAATAATAAGGAGAAACAAAATAAAAGCAAGTTCTCAAAATAAAATAATACATTCTAAAAACCAAAAAGATTCTCCCAGTCAAAAAAAAATTAAAGCAAATGTTCGAAAAGTCCTCCTTGCTCGGCTAGACAATATCCGAGCCTACTATAAAAACCCCTTCCAACGTTTCCAAGCATGTTAGGGGTGATAATTTGAAAAGCTTCTTCAAAAACAGATAGAAGTCATTAGGAGCAAGATCGGGAGATCGAGCTGGCCATAAAATAGTTCCCCGTGTACTTATAACCCGATTAGGAAATACATTATCAAGATATTCCCTAACAAGGCCAACATTGTGAGCGGAACAACCATCTTGTTAAAACCATGTTTCACCAAATCTTACACCTAACAACTGCCTAGCAGTTGGAATAATGTGCTGCTGCAGTAGATCCAAGTATCTAGGACCATTCAAATTGCAATTGCCGTTTAGTTTTGGGGATACTGTGTTCTTACGTCAAAATACAAATGCAAATTTTCCCTCGACCAATATCGAACGTGTGTTGGGTTATGACGATTTGACCATTTGACCATCTGCACTTTTTTGGCAACTTCGTAGACATCCATTTTTAGTTTTAAAAATGTATTATTTCAATTAAGAACTTACCCATCTGTTTCTCGAGCAAGGCAGAAATAAAACAAAATAATAAAAACAAAATGAATTTCCAAAAGATAACACTGCAGCGTGCTTCGAATCCACCTCTGTCGTACGGCACGGAGAGTAAATTGGACTTGATTCCCCCTATGTTCGCAGTAGCTTGAAGCGGTCTGTATAGTAATTTAACGTGTTTAATGCTGGTCGACATTTAATTTGTTAAAAGAAGAATTTTTATTAAAAAGAAAACAGTCGGGGTTTTCAAAACGACAAATCCGTTGCCATCCGTCCGTGGTACCGGCGTAAAAAACCAACTTTATATAACATACACCGAAGTACCATAAGAATACCTGGTGAGACTTGGAGATTGGACGCAAACAGGTATTTCGCCCTTGTTAAAGAGACATCAGTTTTTACTTACGACCAACTCATAATAATAATTTAACTAGCGTCCCAACACGACTGTAATGGGCCATTTACGTTCCTAGGATAATAATGAAGAAGGCGTGAAAAGCCACGAAACTTTATTTTATAAGATCACTTATTGACGCAAAAATGTGAATTATTTTTCTATATTTTTAAGACAATAAATATTTATAAAACGTAAATAAATTCAATATAATTTTAGTACCTAACCGAAAATAAGTCCCGTTAAATTGACGTATTCATTTTAAGAAAAAAAAACTTGTTTTTAAAAAGATATATCAAAATTCCCTTAGTAACCTTATTTGTTTTGTTGTTTTAGATAGAACGCCATTGAAACTTTAGGTTATGAAGGTTGTTGACATAATAGTGTCCACGTTTGATATAATCCAAGTGCCAGGCAGGTGAGCAGAAAAAAATGGGCTAACACTTTGAAATTTCTATCAAAGATAGAAGTATGTTTAGGGATACCAAAGCTACAAAATTGCCACTTATAAAGTGGAGCACTACAATATGGCAACACTGTAAATATTAAAATTTTAAATGGCTTTATTTGAAAATCTGTAGGTCCTACTTGAAAAATTTTTTCTTGATGTTTAAGCTAAATCTGGCCCCTTTAAACGAAAAATAAAAAAATAGTCATATATCAGCTAAACACAAATGAAATATGTCATCCAAAAAACTCGAAAACTTCGTGATTATTAGAACGACCTCTAGGGAACAACGATTGCAACAAATTTTGTTTTTATTCTTTAAATAACTCGCCTTGTAAAAACATCATAAACGCCACTATCTCCTATACTATAAACGCTAGGACAATAAATCTTTTTTTGGTTCGATTGATATTCTCTTTATACATAAAAAAGCTCTTTTAAGTTTAGTTTAAAAAATTACGTTTGGGCACTAACATATATAAAAAACTAATTTTTTAATGGAAAAAAATAAAACAAATGACTTTTTTTTTAAATTAATTGGGGTCAAAACCCACCATTGTGAAAAATTCAACGGGTTTAAAGTGAGACAATATTCCGGTGGAGAAAATTTTGTGATTTTTACTTGACGGTTTCAAAAAGTTTTCCAAATTTAATTTTTTCAATATTTTATTCAAATGCCTTTCCTTTCTTAAATTTATTAAACTCCAACTCCGAAAGTAGCCACCCGGCTGTAATTTTTATTTTGTAAATTTTTAAAGCATTATGCTTGCGGCTTCAAGAACTGATTCAATATTCATTCATTAAATTTAAATATTACTGAACGGGTGGTTGGCTTGGGAATACACCAGCCGGTTGGCTACTTTTCTTAAAATTTTCTACTAATCCATTTTGCGCTAACATGGCGAACGTATTACAAGATCTGTTTTACGACATTCCTGATATGGTGGGGCGTAGTAATACCCACGTCCCGTTAAGGTAACACATTCTCTTATCAAACCAATGAAGATGATGTTTTTACCACGGCGTTAATAATACTCTTAAAGTACTCAGCTACCATAATTTATGCGTTAGATATTTTTATATTTTTATTTTCTTCTTATTTTAGGTATTTCTGGTGATTGTCGAAGTTACGAATGTTTCTGGTTAGAACTCCCGGAGACAAAAACGTGAGTATGAGCTTTTTTAATCGGTAGAATGACTTAGCTAATTCAAAAAAAAAAATTACATTGCCGTTTTGTAATTGTCTTTTTTAGAGGCGTAGGTAGGGCGGAGTTCAAGCCACCCCAGAGCCATTGAATATATAGGTACTCCTAAAGATTTAACTTTCCTAAAAAAATAATAGTAAAATGGTTATCTGAGACTATGTTACTCAAGTCCCCCCCTCCTAGATAATCTCTGCGGAAGCCACTGTATTTTCGACATTCTTAAAATTATCTATAATACAAGTACTAATCATATCAAAGGCGCAGCACAATTTATACAGCTTAATTGTCTAGCACTTATGTAATGAATTCTTTCTGCAAATTTGGTAGTTTTTGGGTCATATCTTGAAAACTACGTGACTTATCAAAAACAATTAAACTTATTTTTAACTCACTTTAAACTCGTTGAATTTTTCATAATGGTGGTTTTTTTTTGCACCAATTAGTTTTAGAAAAAGTAATTTGTTTTATTTTTTTCCATTAGAGAATGTGTTATTTATATATTTCGGTGCCCAAACGTATTTTTTTAAACTAAACGTATAAGAGCTTTTTTACGTAGAAAGAAAATACCAATATAACAAAAAAATATTTATTGTCCTAGTGTTTATGGTATAGGAGAGTGGCGTTTATGATGTTTTTACAAGGCGAGTTTAAAATGGCCGTCAATTACTTGTCAAAATGAACTCAGGTGGCAGCCCCATTTTTTAATAGTTTAAAAAATAAAAACAAAATTCATTGCAATCGTTGTTCCCTAGGCGTCGTTCTAAAAATCACGAAAAAATGGTCCTTCGAGTTTTTTCGAGAGTTTTTTGGATGACATATTTCAATTGTTTTTAGGTGACATTAGAAGGACCATTTTTAGCTTAACTACCAAGAAAAAACTTTTCAAATAGGACTTACGGATTTTGAAATAAAATCATTCAAAGTTTTAATGTTTACAGTGTTGCCATATTGTGGTGCTCCACTTTATAGGTGGCAATTTTGTATTTTTGGTATCCCTAAACATACCCTACCTATGATGAAAATATTAAAGTGTTTTTTGCGAGGTCCTATATTTTAAGGTTTGGGCACTTTGACTAATATTTTTAATAATTTCTGATATTTATGATGACATTTTCACGAGGAGTGGCTCGGTCGTCATTTTGTATACATCAAAAAGCATTTTTTACCAGAGTTTCCCTCTAAGTGCCCCCAAAATGCCTCAAAATAATGCCTCAAATTGCCTCAAATTGCCACTAAATGCCATCGGTGTATATACCAAAGTGCGTTGCCGAGTCACCCCTCGCATTTTCATTGGTCGTAGGTAAAGTATTGTACACTAACTCGCATGTTATGGTCATTACACCCTCAGATAAATTAAGACATTCGTCTGCCGCTCGCGTCTCAAACTTCATCTTTGCGTTTAATGACCCTCATAACATGCTTGTTATATAAACTACAATTATAGCCAAAGCTGAATAATATAATAAGGAATAAATTTCAAAACTCCAAATCGTCTTTTTTGGTAAAATTCTCTCTTTTTATATTTAACTGCGCCATGGACATTGGGAATTAATTCCTTATTTTGTTATATAATTTGTTGATATACCAAAAAAGCCAGTTTTTTGTTATTTGCAGACAATAAATCAAATCGGTTTTTAAGCAGTGTCAGGCTATATTAATAGTATGTGTTGTTTTGAAAATTATTTTATGCATAGTCATCTTTGATATATTTATTGTTTTGGTTTACTTAAACATGGGAGGACCCCATGGCCAGCCATCGGTTAAGCCGTTTGAAAGTTATGCTAAACGAACATCAACTCGTGTTTAAAAGTCAGCTAAAAAACACAAAATTTTTCATCCTATGCGACAAGCGAAAAATTGCTTTGATAAAAACACTCAGATAGGAAGAGGAATCACGTCGCTCTGCATTTCCTACATTATTTGCCATAACAAGTAATATGCCACACATCAAAGCCTTCGATCTAGAAATAAATCTATTCTACCCCTCAACAAAAAAGTAAGATAAGAGTGTCTATTATAAATAAAACCCCACACGTTTATTGGCCTATTTACTTAAGGAAGAGGCAAGCACTTTTTTTCATACAAACATATACCTTTTTGTTTTTCGTTTTTTATTATTATCGGGGAATTAATCAAATTAGCTACCGGCTGAGGGCTGCTTTCCCAGTAGCGAGTAAATGCGAGCAACATAACCCTAACAGCGAGTTCCTTTTTTTGCACTAGTGCGCATTGAGTGTATCCCTGTTCTTTATTTTGACAAAAAACAGAAAAGGATAGAGGTACACTTAATGCGCACCAGTGCATCAAAAGCAAACCGCTACAAGTCAGCACTCTTTATGACACTAATGATAGATACGGAAGCCCAGTTAATATGGCGGGGTTGCCGATCTGTATAAAAGCATTTCATTTCCCTTAGACAAAGGCTGGCACTGAAGACTCTGTATATGTGTTTAGGAAAATATGGTTTCAGAAAAAAAGTTGCAGCGGAAACCCAAAAAGCTAGTTTTTTGTTATTTGCAGACAGTCGCTCCCGGTATGTATTCTTATGGTACTCCGGTGTATTTTATAAAGTTCGTTTTTTGCTATCGATTCGTCATCGTAGAAAGCCCGACTGGTGAATGGACTGTGTCTGAAACCAGTCAGTGTTAGAACTGGTGGAGAAGGCGAAAAATCCAACAGTTTTCTGTTGATAAAACTCTCCTTTTTATTTTTATTTAAATATGGTTTTGTCGGTTCTTTTATTAGTCAAAACTTTACATACATACAAGGCCTCTAAGTGGCAGAAACTTCATTAATATGAAAGTGGTTTAAAATAAAATTATGGCTCGATATATGATCAAGAGGTGCCGATTCAGACCATGCCAATTTATCCAAGAGACTCGCATGTGCCCTCAAAATGACTAAATAAAGGGTAAGTAAAAAATCGTCGTTCTTTGTACAATGTCAATCGCCCAGTCAAGACAACCCCTAAAATGGCTTAAATACATTTCCGTGTTCATTGCCTGAGGGGGTGCGAAAATGGAGGGTAGGTAAACATACTCACACAAAGACACTATATGTAGGGATGCGTTTGATAGACAAGCATTATTTGTTTTGCAACGGATTGACGGCTCTCTTCTGAAGAGATAATAGTATAATGGATACCAAGATGGAAAGTGGATAAATAAAGTCAAGACTAGCTGTACCTAGAGGCCCTGGCATACAATTTTTGACAATTATCATTTTACCAGAGGTGAGCAACTCGATTTGGTAGTTGTCGAAAACTATCGAAAATTGGAGGCATTTAAGATGTCAGTCAATTTCATGAAATCGATTTCACATGCAATAATGAAAAAAACTAGAAAGAGAGAGCAACAACAACTTTCAAATGTATAGCTGTACCCAGAGGCCCTGTATAGGATTTTTGACAGTTATTGTTTTACCAGAGGTGAGCAACTGGATTTGACAGTTGTAAAGGAAATGTTTGAAAACAAATTGAGTGTTGGCAATGATAGTTGGTAACCCCTGACAATAAATAATTTTGTCACTGTCACATTTTTGATTAAGAAACGTCCGGTTTAAAAATCGAATTTGGCTGTATCAAAAACTGTAAAAACACGTGCCTCGACGAATTTGTATTGTTTCGTTGTCCAACGGAGAAAAACGGAAAAGTGAAAAGAAAAACATGCAATTTTTTGGAGGACGGGCTCCGATTTTGAAGATGTCTAATAAATAGCACTTTACTTTCGGTCGGTGATGGGCTGTACACTTATCCAAATAAAAAATTTGACACCTGTCAGCTTAAGCTGACATTAACTTTGTTAATAAATAACATATTATATTTCCGTGTTTTATTGTAAGAACAAGAGTACCAAAAATGCAGTTCAATAGTAATCTTTAGATTTTACCTATTATTTATATTTTTAATATCTACCGTGTATATTATCTGTTTGTTTCTGTTTTTTTCGTCAAAGCTTGACATATTTTACTAACCAAAAAAAATCAATATTTCAAAAACTGACTGGGGAAATTACAAAAAGAGACAAAAACATCAGTCCATTTCATAAAATGCGTTTTACATGCAAATATGAAATAAACTAGAAAGAGAGGAAAATATGAGTTGCCCACCTCTAGTAAAACAATACTGTCAAAAATCGTATACAGGGCCTCTAGCTGTACCCAAGTAACACAGTCTAAAAACATTAGATTTTACAACTAACCCATAGCTGTAGACACGTTGTGGCCATCTAGGTCTTTGCTGTAAAGTAGCTAGCTTAATTTAAGGTGTATTTTTTGCCTGTTACAATGGTGTGGCAACTTATTTTTATACTCAAATTGCCACCAATGCAAAATTATACAGGAACGTGCTATTATAGCTTGTTTTATGCTAAAATAAAGGATAAATATTAGCTGATCAATCACGGACAAATTTTAGCACTTTTTTAACTTATAAAGCGAAAACCAGTGCAAAACGACAGCTGTGGATGTCACGCCCTCTACTGTATATACAAAACACCACTTAACGAAGAAGCCTTTGCGCTTAGGGCGAATTTACAATTAAGCAAGCAAGCACGCAAGCAATCAACCAAGCGGACAAATGTCAATGTCAAATTTCCCGGGTTTTCCAATTTTCTCGAAAAGTAAAAATTAGTTTCCAAATTGAGTTCGTTTAAAACATTTCTAGCTGTTTAGAAATTCGAAAACATCAATTTTTTTTTGAAAGAATCTTAAGAAATTCAAAAATAAAGAAAACCCAACCTCGCAGGCACCACTTGCGAGGTTAGGGCCGAGAAATTTGACATTGATATTTGTCCGCTTGCTTGTGCCGTTAGGCTGTTGCGTAAATCCCGGTAATCCTGGATCGGACGCTCTGAAATTCCGGTTTATTGGTATTTTTTTACCGGTGTGGTTAAATCTATGATTCTAATTGTTCACCAGAAATACCCAAAACAACTTACGAAACAAATACGATATTACAATTATTTAATATGCATAAACTGGTTGGTGATCAATCGATTAATTACTCCTAAATGCACCGTAGGCACCTAATCGCGATTGGCTATCTAATCCGTCCTTTTTCTCTCTTGATTCCACATAAATGAACAAGGAGAAAGCATGGATTAGCTAAACTAATCCGAATATTTTTACGGTGCATCTGTAAAAGGGACTTCGCACAAAAATTTTATTATTGCTACTGTCAAATATATTTTTTCCTAAGGATATTAAATTTTAAACAATATTTTATGCATGTGCAAAAATGCTGTAGTTTATATATATCATATCATATTATTCCTAAAAATAGTTGTGGCAACATTTTAATGACTTTTTAAAACGTTATAACAGAAAACAGCAAAAGCGATAGAAAATCTTTATTGTCCAGCATTAGGTACTCTCATAGAGATGGTTCTCTTAATGATACAAAAATTTATGATTTTTTTTACAAATTTCTTTCTCATAATGGACTAAGAAGAAGGTTGGGAAGTGACAGTGTGAATGTTATGTGACAAAATAGTCACTTTACAGCAAAAAAGGCTCCCTTTTATGTTTTTAAAATACCAAAAATATATATTCTGGAACAGAACATAAAAAGCTTAGGATTTTCCTGGTGTTGCTATTTGTATTAAATAAGTAATTTGATGTTTCATTTAATATAGCTTTTTTTCGTAATGTCGGTTTTACTCTGACAATAAATTAATCCACGGACTCTTTATAAAGTAATTTATGAATTTATTCAAGAGGATTTTATGTTTAAACCAAAAGCAAAGCAAAAATCCTTACAAAACAGCCAGAGAAAGAAGAATGGTTTGGCACTCTGTTGAAAGTGGTTTTTGTTTTACTTAAAACTAGCTGAAGACCTGCAGATTTGCCAGCGCTTGAAGCCGTTTTTCTTGTTTAAGTGGTCATACCTTTTGTTCACATAAACCTATTTTGACGAAATTAATTCAATGTCTTGCCCAGGACACCAATAAGTCCAAGAGTGAAATTCAAATCAAAATCCGTTTTGCGTGATGCTCGAACAAGCAGACAAACATACAAAAAGCTGACACCAGATATTAAAAAAAATATTCAATGTACATATGAATGGTCTAGCTAGAAATTTATTATATGGTATAGATTTGACATTGAACTTGGTCAAAAAATAAATAAATCCATAAAGGATTTCGAATTTGTTTTACGTCGTTTCCTTTTTGAAATTATGCTGAAACTTTGAAGACATCCATGGATTAATTGGCAGAAGCATGGTAACACAGATTAATGTTAGCATCATTTCATCACATACTACGTAGCTATTTTTAGCTTCGCATCGTCTCTGTTTTTTCGAAGTCTATAGGTTTGACCCATTTTTGAGCTTTGTTTATCCCGACCAAGTAATTAGTTGTTTTGGTTTAGCATCGAGCATCCAAACTTAAGTGCAGTACGCAGTACGTAAACGTACAGGGATTATAGAGAATCCTTGATAGCCGTTTTTAGAGCAATTGACTTCACTGGAGCGGAAAATCGACCACCCACTTTGGCTGAGTTTACTCAGCCTCAGAAAAAACAAAGATTAGAGTATTACCGGCGTTTACAATTAATAGTAGTTCACTCCTTAATACTTTTTTATACAGGGTTCCTAAGATTTTCCTTAGGGATAGGATTTCAATAAATCAAACAGAAATGGCATAGAAAGTTCTGCGCGCACAAAAGAAACAGGTATATTGAGCAATGGGGCCAGTTTGTTATTATCTCCGGACTGCTTTCATGAGAAAAAATTGTCGACACTCTTTCATTGTGAGCATAAATCATAGTTGCAATAATAACCGTTGACAAGATGTCTGCAAATTCCGCTAGATGGCGGCCACACATCTAATCTAATTAAAAATTAATGTATTCAGGTCCAAACCACAGCTTTTTCTTGCTTAAAGAAGGCGGCAGGGTCCATTATTTACGATACTGAGCGATAAACTCGTGAGGTTGTTAACATTAGAAAGAAATATTTTCGCTTTTAATTAAATTTCTTTCCATTCTGTTCTACTAGTGACATCTATCCGGAAACGGCCAAACCATGCAGCTAGAACTAGCAGCCAAATAAATCAATAAACGGCGCTGTTTTTTCTGCAGAGCTTTTTGCTTGCGATATTATTGATTTTAAATAAAGCTGGCCCTGCACTACATTTGATATTTTCGAGGTGTTTTATGACATGATCTCGAAACATGTAGCGAACCAATTCTTCAAAACTAGCGAGAGGGTAAAAGCGAAAAATAAGGGGCTGCCAATATTTGTAACACCCAAAAAGGGGTGAAAAGATTTATTTTGCTCGGTTTCTTTACAAAAAACGTTGCTCGAGCTCTGCCACTTTTTTTATTTTTTTCTTCAACTTTCTCGAAATTTTCGTCATACTGTAGAAAAAAATTTCCCCCATGGTCATACTCTACTTTTATTCGAAAAAATTTAGAAACAGAGACGGGATCAGTTTTCCTAAAACGGGGGATCTTAAATTAGCCGAACGCAAAAATGTTAGAAAAACAAAACACGAACGCGCCGCTTACAATTTTTTTTCAAAAATTACGTAATTTCGGGAACCCAAAGAAATAGGTCTAAAGAGTATAATTTTTAAGAAAAATATCAATTTTCTTGCCCTCCTCCACTGGAACTACAGGGGCCGTGCACAAATTACGTAATGGTCATAGGGGGAGGGGGGTTACAAAACGTTACGTAGGTGGGAGGGGGGTTTTCGACAGCGTTTGCATTTGTATGGAACTAAGAAAATTTGGAATGAAAATAAGTGAAAAAAAAGTTTTTTGTTTTTTGGGGGGGGGGGGGGGTAGTGGTCTTGAAATCGTTACGTAATATTAGGCGAGTGGCGTGCCAAACCGTTACAAAAGATTACATAGGGATGGGGTCAAAAATTGGTAAAATCACCGTTACGTAATTTGTGCATGGCCCCACATCTGACTGTTCCTCCTTTTTGATTTCGAATCAAAGTGCAAAACCCGGGTTGGACGTTCGAAGGCGTCAACCCGTCCTATTTGCTTGATAAAGTTTCTACGGAAATATCTCAGTCGATTTCTCCGGCCGTGTATGAACGCTTTAGGTTAGGCATTTGCATGTATCTCAGTCCCCAGCCTGTAAGGACAATGGTTACAAAATGAAAATCTGAAAAATATTTTTTTACGATATCTTTTGGTATTAAAGTCGAGCAAAAACAATTTTTATTCCAGTCCTAAAGGTATGAAAATGGCAAACATTAGATAACAACAACCTGAAATGGATTTACTACGTGTAAGATGTAGTGACAACATCGCCCTATGCCCATCCTTTTCTGCCTAATGTGCTTTTCCGTTTGTCTGCGTCTTATACACGGCTGCTTGGCCCCCTAAGGATTTGCTTAGGAACCCTGTATATAAAAAATATACAAAAAACTCGACCAAGAGTATTATGTCCACGAAAATTTTTCACCTCCTCCTTCTTATAAAATTTCAAAGTTTTCACCTATAGCCGTCACCTTAGAACAAAAGGATAACTAATATAAGGTAAACTAAGAATATCTCTGTAATTTTAATGACTTAACCAAAATATGTCGAAATTAACTGTGAGTTTCGGACTTCCGTTGTCTATATATTATTTATACAATACGTTTCGATCAGTACAATTTCTGATCTTCAGGTGCAAACTACAATCTATTCCTACTACTTACTGCTTATACACTATGGGAAATCACTTAACCGTGAAGTTTAAGAAGTTGGCTCCGCCCAAGAAGAAGCTTCCAAATATTTGGAATTTTAACACTTGGTTTACTGAAAATACCCTGATTCTGCCCAATAAAGACGGCTTCAAGGAATTTTCGTTTCTTCCAGTGCGACTCCTTGTGCAAAACCTTTGCTTCTCACTTCATTCGGTGTTTCTTTTGATTCCTGATTTCGTTGTTTCAACCCTTTGGGTATTAGTCTGATGTTCCTTGAGCCTAACAGATAGTGGTCTTCTTGTTTCTCCTCTATGTGATTCACCACACTCACAAGGAACTTAGTAAATACATTCCTTATTTTGTTTGTTCTCCGGTTCTAAGAAGGCTTTGAATTGTACTATTAAAAACTGGTTTAAAATTACAGTTGTTCGCTACTCTTTAAATTTTCTCTGATACTCCTTTAATGTATGGAATTTTAAGAAATGAAACTGGTTTTGGTCTTGTAATCTCTGTCCTGTTGGCTGAAATTTAGAAATAGTATCTGTTATGAGTTTAAGGCTGTAACCATTCTGCTGCAGATCCTTCTTAATGTTTCTTATTTCGATTTCGAAAGTGAGAATTGTTACAAATTTAAAAGGCTCTGTTATACAAAGTTCTTATTATGCCTCTTTTGGTTGTAGCAGAATGATTTGAACCTTGATTTAAATATTGTTCTGTGTGATGTTTCTACTTGTTTGACATCATTTCTTTAACTTCACGGTTGAGTGATTTTCCGTAGTACCGGGTGGGCCATAAAAAACCGGAGAAAATGTTTTTCGTTATAACTATCGAACCATCCCACCGATTTTAATGCAACAAACTGCTCTTTGCAGGGAATTGAGCAAGACTTTGAATAAAAATACTTTTTTATCCGCCATCTTAAAATCTAAGATGGTGGAAAGAAACAAACTTTACCCTTCAAAGAGCCACGTTTATTCTTATGTTATGGAAGGTTTTTGGATTTTTTTATGAATTCTTAAAAAAGCTCTGTTTCTGCCACGTAGAATGAGGTACGAATGATTAAAATCGGTTAAGTGATTCTCAAAAAAAAAAGAAATGTTCAATTAGTGTTTTACGGATTATGCCGTCTCAATTTTGTCTGCATACATTTTCTCATAAATGCATTATTACTAAACCGATATTGATGAAATAAAAAGCCTCACGGCGAAAATCGATTGCTCTTTAATCACTACTATTGAAATTTGCCGAAATATTGAAATCCAAGATGGCGGACAGAATCAAACTTGACCCTTCAAAGAAGCTCGTTCATTCATATTTTCTAAAAACTTTTTTATTTTTGTTTTCTCGTAGAAAAGTTCTGCTTTCGCCACGCACAACGAGGTATACATCATTAAAACCGGTGTAGTGGTTCTTAAAAAATTAATTTTTGTTTCCATCATTGTTTTCCAGATTATACGATTGCCTTCTGAATTCCGTGTGCATTAATTTCGTCATAAATTCATAATTACTGAACCGATTTTAATTTAATAAAAAGCATTATGACAAAGATTCATTGAGCTTTAAAGACCACTATTGAAATTTGTCGTAATTTGTAAACCGAATATTGCGGACAAAAGCGAATTTGACCGGTCAAAGACCATCGATTATCCTTATGTTTCGAGAAGCTTTTCGACTTTTTTTAAATTCGTAAAAAAGCTCTGTCTCCGCCACTTATAACTAGATACAAATCATTAAAAACGGTTTAGTGGTTAGTAAAAAATTAATATAATATTAAAAAAGGGTAAAAAAATTACTCGCAACAAAAAAAAGAGCGGCTTTTTTTCAATGGTGGCATATTTCAATGGCGATCTTTAAAAAGAAATCGATTCTTACCATGATGTTTTTTATTTTATCAAAATCAATTCAGTAATAATGAGTTTATGAGGAAACAATGGTTAAAACAAAAATTAATTTTTTGAGAACCACTAAACCGATTTTAATGATATGTACCTAGCTATGCGCTTGAAACCCAAGAGCTTCTTTGAAGAGATAAATTTAATTGTGTCCGCCATCTTGGGTTTCAAAGTGGCGACAAATTTCGATAAAGATCTTTTAAGAGTTTTTGATCTTCGCCATGATGCTTTTTATTTTATTGAAATCGGTTGAGTATCAATTTGAGAAGGCAATCATATAATCTGGAAAACAGTGATGGAAACAAAAATTAATTTTTGGAGAACCACCAAACCGATTCTGATGATTTATAACTCGTTGTGCGTGGCGAAAGTAGAACTTTTATAAAAAGTAAAAAAATATTTAAAAGTTTACAGAACATATGAGTAAACGAGCCTCTTTGAAGGGTCAAGTTTGATTCTGTCCGCCATCTTGGATTTCAAGATGACAGTAGCAGTGGTTAAAGAATAGTCGATTTTCACCATGAGAGTTTTATTTCATCAAAATCGGTTTAGCAATAATGAATTTATGAGAAAATGTATGCAGACAGAACTGAGACGGCAATCGCGTAATCGTAAAACACTGATCGAATTTTTTTTATTTTTTTTTGGGAACAACTTAACCGATTTGAATGGTTCGTACCCCGTTCTACGTGACAGAAACAGAGCTTTTTTACGAATTCATAAAAATATCCAAAAATCTTCCGTAACATAATAATAAACGTGACTCTTTGAAGGGTAAAGTTTGTTTCTTTGCGCCATCTTAGATTTTAAAATGGCGAACAAAAAAATATGTTTACTCAAAGTCTTGCTCAATTTCCTGCAAAGAGCAGTTTGTTGCATTAAAATCGGTGTTGTGGTTCAAAAGTTATAACGGAAAAAATTTTGTCCGGTTTTTTATGGCCCACCCGGTATATAAGTCCTTAGGAATAGATTGTAGTTTGCACCTGAAGATGATCAGAAATTGTACTAATCGAAACGTCGTACATAAATAAAATATAGAGAATGGAAGTCTAAAACACAGAGTTAATTTCAAACACGTCATTGTCTCTTACTTCCAAACAAAAATATATCGTTTAGGAAGCGGAAAACGAGTAAATGGTTTTTTATTTGCATTTGTTTTCAGTCAATTACCTTACACTGTTGGATATTTGATTTTTTGTTACTTGCTTGAGTTTTCAATTGGAGAAATCTTAAGGATATGGCTTAATTTTTTGGTAAGAATAATGAGTTCTTCTCAATTTGAAAATTTCTACTGTTTTTCTTTAAATTTTTCCAAAAAAAGTTGAGTAATTTGAGAAGCGTAACCAAATTTGTGTTTTGTGATAAAGGCATGAAATATCTTTAATCAATTTTTTTACATTTAAATTAAATTAAGAGCGATGTTATCAAATTAAAAAAGCAGAATTAAGAATAATATAAATTAAAAATATTAAGGATAGATTGTGACTAATCTTGGGCAATGCAGATGGTAAATAAAAATATCAGAGTCTTAACTAAAGCTTTTGGATGCCTTCTCTGTTTGTGTAAGCTGCCCCAAAAATTGTAAAAAAATTACATGTTTTGCTGAGATGTAAACTTTTCCGTCCTTATTTTAAAGGTGTCCTTTACGGTCCCTTTGACCCTATTATAGACCAGCCCTTTTTGCCGCACTTTGTTGAGGACAACTATTTTTAGATTCGGACAGATTTATTCTTGGTTGTAGATTTTGCCTATTTAACTGCTGACACTGTTCGAAAGTCTCATCTGGATACTTTTTAGGAAGCTCTATCAAATGAATTATAAACAACCCTACTTAATTCTTATTCTGTGGTCACTTCTCTAGGGATAAAAGGATAAAAAGACCGGCTTAATGAAAGACAAATACTTAGCTTCGTCGTTCGTTGTTCGTTTGACAACCAAATTGTTTATCTAATTAAATCGTTGTTCTCTTTATACTTGCAATACCAGCTCAAAGAATTGTTAAACAAAACTACACGTGTCTGCATTTGGAAGTTTTCTTTTTCGTAGGTAAAGAGCGTTCCTATAGTTCGATTGAAGTCTGCCGTGTCTAAAAAACATAGAAAAAAAATTGGGTTCGGTCTGGCTGGCAGACCAGAATGTTATCTGCTGTACTGTGCTACGGAACTAATTATGACCTTGGCGCCCGACATAGAAATAGTTCAGTGAAACACGAATAGATGGAGCACCACACATGATAACCAAAAAATTAATACTTAACAAATGTCATGTAATATTGATTTTTCTTGGCATAATAAAAAGGACCACAATGTGCCCAAAAAACAAAAAAGTTTAAAAGATAAATCAAAAGTTGGTGTTTTTGTGAATTTTTTTAAACTTTTTTGTCTTTGGGCGCACTGAACTTAGGAGACAAATGTGTTTATGTACTTTTGACCCCAATGAAATGTTATGAAAAAAACATTTTGCCTTTTAATTTCATAGGTGAGGTCCTTTTACAAAACCCTTTGATGTAGTTTCATTGAGAATTTAACTTATAAAAGGTTGGGTAAAAAGATAAAGACAGATGATAAATAAGTACGTGTAATTAAAAAAAAAAAAGAAGTACATTTCCCAAATACAGGTTTAAAAACAATACAAGAATTCATTATATTTTTCACTCCCTTAACTTATTATGGGAGTGTTGAAAAAAAGAAAGGGATTCTTCCTTTCTTTTTTTTTAGAAAGTTTAACATTTGTTATCCCGTCAACGCTATGGGAGTAAAGAGGAGGTGAAAAATATAATGAATCACCTGGTCAAATAAGTAAAAACATAAAATATTACCTTATAGTAAAAATCGAGGTAAAAATATTTAAAAAGAGAATAAATTACCTAGAAATAATTATTGATAAAATTATTCCACGGATAATTGCGAGGATAATTGCCTTTAGTAATAATTTAGTACACAAAATTCAATAAAGCCTCAAGCAAGAAAACATTTTGTTTTCCAAATCTTTTTTGTTTGGCTTGCCATTTATCAAATGCTGATTTTTTTTTATTTAACGCAATAATCTCCTCTTTTTAGACTTTTAGAAAATCTTATAAATCTTATTAACTTTCCCTTACCACCAGAACAAACACCTCATAATTAACTTTATTATTGCACTCACTTTACGGATTTAAAAATATAATAAAGTGTGTGTCTTGCCAAATAAAAAATTAAAGTATGTTCCTGGTTTTGTCAACTTACAGTTTTTATACTGCAAGGAATCAATAAGTTCAATGCCCACATCATTGCAAATTTCACAGTTTTTTTAGTTAATTTTTACATGGCAAAGCAAAAATCTTAGACAATAGCCTGTAAGTCTTACCACTTGATTTAAAAATACTGGGGGAGAGAATCTTTTCTTCTAAAGTAAGTCTTCTGGCTTTAGGTTTCTGCTGCTGTACTCTAATCTGGCACATAATAAATGCATAAGTGGCATTATTTACCTTCTCCATAATGTCTTTGTAATGAACAATAGCATTTTTTGCAAGTGCTAATCTCTGGAATTATTGCACATAACTGCTCATATGCTATCTCTTACGACTATCAATAACTTTCCTATAGAAATGTCGTGCTTTTGGTGTGAGATTAACCTGTCTGGTCACATTGAGTTCATTAAGAATTAAAGAGCGCCGCTAATTAGTTAAAATAATAACATTAATAAATATATTAAATTTGTAAAAATGTAAATCAATCAAACAAATTAGTCTTTCTCAGGGTAATTTTTTTTATGAATTTATGACTGACATGTTTTGGAAGCTAAAAATGCCATCATCAGGAGTCCCTGGTTTGAGCTAAAGTGTAGCAGTTTTGGTAGTACCAAGAGAGGCTAAAACCCATTGTGAGAAAAACTTTAAAATTTAAAAAACAAAGTAAATATATAAATATGCAATACATTATAGTTATTTAATTATGCCATGGAGAGACTTCGTGCGGTACTAAGAAAACTAAGCCTGACTTCTGTTTAAGCCTCAGTTTAAGGTAGGTACTTTGATAATTATGCAGTATACGGTTTTCTGCCATTTTTGATTTTTTATGAAAAATTCTTTATGGGTGCACCTACTATGGTCCCTAGGGTTGTAATGTGTTTTTTTTATTGTTTTGGGTTGGGTTGTATTAGGTTGGTTGGACTGTGTTGGATTGGGTTGTTTTAGTGAAAAAAAAAAAAATAAAAAAAAACAAAAAAAAAACCAACCGGCGCAGGCGGATTTGGGGTCCTAGAGACCCTAGTAGGTGCCCTCATAAAGAATTTTTCATAAAAAATCAAAAATGGCAGAAAACTGTATACTGCATAATTACCGGTACTTTAACACTTCTAAGTACTGGGATAGTCAGGCTTTTTTTTATTTTATAAGTATGCGCACTTTCATCATTTTATGATCAGCTTATCATACAATGCTTTAATGTATAGGCAGGAGCACTAAAGACACAGAAGATTAGTCCCTCTTTACACAGTAAAACCAAACTTCTCAATACTTTTTGACCATGGGTATAATATTTTTGTGGCTAGTTTTGGTACCTACTAAAATTTTAAAAAAACTTACCTGCCTTTCTTTCTGGGTTGCCCCATCATTCTGTCGTCTGTAATATTTTATACAACATCGCTTGAATTTGATATACGATTGTACTACACCTTATACTACACTTTATTTTACTCATCGTATACTATAAAAGCCTGTGGCTTATAATAATTCCTTTCTTTTCAAAAAAACAAAGGCATCAAACTAAAAATCAATAAATCCGCCTCTACGCACCAGCGTGAGATAATTTTTGTACTACTATCGCCATCTATTAAAAAAAAATACTAAACCCCGAAATAATTATTCCTAGGCTTTTCCATAAGAGAAAAAGGTCCAAAACTACAAGTAGTTTGTCAAGTAGTTTGCCTATGCTAAAAAATTAATACTCGTTGATAGAATTTACTTGGCATAACTTCATAGTTTTGAATGAGTAACAATTTTTAGTTGCCTTAGTTGCCATAACTAAGAAATACACTAATTTGTTTATGCCATGGCCGTTATGATGGACGAGAAAACAACGCCACACCGTTGTTATTATCTGTCAGGCCTGACAGATCAGGCCACTGTGGCATGAATCTGTCCGCTATGGGAAGTTGGGCGAACCATACTGCCTGTAGCCACGATTCGAGTCTAGTGCTCAATCGTGCAATCAGCTGGCCTAATCTCGAGGGATCCAATCGTCGCATTCCTTACGCCATTGGATCGTCACTCGTTATTAGGGACCGTGGGCTTGCTGACTGTGCATCAGCATGTCCATGTTAATAAAAGTCTCGCACAGGCATTCTCTACTCTGAGATCCTATACTTTCTAGGCACATAAGACCATGAAGTCCACACACACCAAAGTCTTTCGGCGATCGGCAAGTTGCGACGGGAGCAGGACAGTGTAGTCTGGAAGCTCTTAGTGACAAACCGGCACGAAAGCGGCGGAAGTGTGATCGCCGTTTTGCTCAAGGATTGGCTGTAGAGCAACTCGTGTGCTGCATCCGTGACTGAGCAGCCCTATTTAGGATCCACTCTGCTCATCCTGAAAGGGAAGGGGCTATAAAAGGTGCCCTAAACATAGCCAGCCAACAACTGCCCGACTGGACAACCGCATCCAGAGGGTACACCACATGCGGTCAAAACAAAAGAAAAAGAAATCCAATGAACTTTGCCACATGGAATATCACTATGTACACTTATGGATACAGACACAATTACAAGACCACAAAGAAGAACGGCAATAGTGGCACGTGAACTAAGGAAATATAACATCGATATCGCTGCTCTCAGTGAAACTAGAAGAGCAGGCGAAGGCCAACTTAAAGAACACGGAGGAGACTACACATTTTTCTGGAAAGGAAAAGAAGAAGATGAACCACGTATCCACGGAGTGGGTTTGGCTATAAAAAATGAGATTATGGACCACCTAACCGAATTTCCATCCGGAATAAGCGAAAGATTGATGACATTGCGCCTAAACCTTAGCAACCACCAACACGCTACTATAATCAGCGCCTACGCTTCAACTCTTGCAGCTGACGAAAACCAAAAAGATGAATTTTATTTTCAACTTAGTGAAGCCATAACATCTGTACGTAAATCTGATAAACTTATCATTTTAGGTGATTTCAATGCTCGAGTTGGTACGAATTCAAACCTATGGAAGGGCGTCATTGGCAAGGAAGGTGTTGAAAACATGAACTCAAACGAACTGCGCCTATTAACCTTATGTTCGGAATATGACCTCACAATCTCAAATACAATTTTCCGACAAAAAGACAAATTCAAGACCTCCTGGCAACACCCGAGGTCAAAACACTGGCATCTGATTGATTACATTATTGTACGTTCCAGAGATCAAAAAAACGTAAACATTCCAACAGCAATAACGAGTGCAGACGACTGCTGGACAGACCATCGCCTGATACGAGCCAAAATGAACTTGCACATTCCACCAAACAGTAGCCGTCAAAAAAAGCAAATCAAAAGAAGATTCAATGTAGAACGCGTTAAAGATGATCAAACCAGAACAAAATTCCAAGTTTCTCTGAATCAAAAGTTGGGTACTTTAGAATACCCGGAGAATATTGACGATCACTGGGGAATTTTGAAGACAGCAATAACATCTGCCTCCGAAGAAACGGTCGGCGACACACAAAGAAGACATCAAGACTGGTTTGATGAGCACGACAAAGAAACCTTATTGACTTTATTGAGAGGAAGAGAAAAGCCCATTATGCTTGGAAAAGCCACCCTAACTCTAATGAAAAGAAAAGGCAATATCAAGAAGCCAAAGCAGAAGTATAAAGGCAAACACGTAGATTAAAAAACCAATGGTGGACAACAAAATCACATGAAATGCAACATCTAGCTGAGTCCAACAACACCAGAGCCTTCTTCCAAGCTACTAAGATGATATATGGTCCCACTACACAAGGTATCAATCCCCTATGATCCAAAGATGGAACAAGGCTGCTTAAAGACAGATCCTCTATCAATTCGCGATGGAAAGAACACTTCCAAGAACTACTCAACAGAGAGTCTCAGGTCGATAATGACATCTTCGACAAAATTCCGGAGAAAACTACAGAACAACACCTAAGTGAGATTCCGAGATTAGAGGAGGTCGAAAAGGCAATCACACAGCTAAAGAATAACAAGTTAGCAGGCACAGATGGTATCGCTGGTATCGCTGCCGAAGTCTACAAACAAGGAAGTCCCGCACTTAATTCCCAAATGCACATTCTAATAAGTAAAATATGGACCACTGAGACCATTCCTGCCGAACTCAGAGACGCCTTTATAGTTACCATTTTCAAAAAAGGCGATAAGGCCCAATGTGGAAACTACAGAGGTATATCTCTGCTTTCTGTTGATGGAAAGATACTTGCACGGATACTATCAAACCGATTAATTCCGATTGCTGAACAAAATCTGCCAGAGAGACAGTGTGGATTTAGGCCCAATCGAGGCACAGCTGACATGATCTTCAGTGCCAGACAAATGCAAGAGAAATCTAGAGAACAAAATCGCCCTCTCTTCATGGCCTTCATAGATCTAATCAAAGCATTTGATTCGGTCAACAGAGAAGCTCTGTGGAAAATACTGGCAAAAGCTGGATGCCCTCAAAAATATATTCAAATTCTTAGACTACTACACGACATTATGAATGCAACAGTCCTGAGCAACGATAGACCAGGAGAGTCATTCCAGATTACGACAGGCGTTAAACAAGGATGTGTTCTTGCGCCCACCCTATTCTCTATATTTCTAGGTGCCATGCTTCACCTTGTTGAGGAACATCTACCGCCGGGAGTGGAAATTTTATATAGATTCGGCGGTGGCCTACTTAACCTAGGCAGACTGCGAGCAAAAACTAAGGTCTCGACAACCTCGGTAATCGAACTGCAGTACGCCGATGACAACGTCGTAATGGCCGATACAGAGGAAGGTCTACAACTGGTAATCAACGCATTAAACCAAGCCTACAAAAGCATTGATCTAGAGGTCAATCTTGCCAAAACGCAAATTCTTCACCAACCAGAACCAGGTGCGAATCCCCAAGCTCCAAATATTTCCATAAATGGCCATCCTCTGCAGAACGTGGAACATTACCCATACCTTGGGAGCCACCTATCATCAAATGCAACTATTGACGCAGAAACACAGCATCGCCTAAAATGTGCTAGCGCAGCGTTCGGACGGCTTTCGGAGAGAGTCTTCAACCATCACGACATCAATGCGGAGACCAAGCTTCGTGTCTACAACACAGTTATAATACCAAATCTAACATACGGATGCGAAACGTAGACCACCTACAGAAGGCATATCAAACGACTAGAAAAATATCACCAAAGTTGTTTAAGACGAATACTGAGAATCAAATGGCAAGACCGAGGAACAAACATAAGTGTTTTAGAAGAAGCCAGAACAACTAGTATAGAAGTCCTTATCTTCAAGCACCAGCTTCGTTGGACTGGTCTGCCTGAAACACGTCTCCCAAAGCAAATATTTTATGGACAACTGAAGGAGGGAAAGAGAAATCAAGGAAGTCAACAAAAAAGGTACAAGGACTCAAAGGCAATATGATGAAGGGTCACATCGATATAAACAACTTCGAGACCACGGCAAACGATAGGGCTACATGGCGCCGAACAGTCCATGAGGGAGCACAAACTTTTGAAGAGCAACGACGTAGACTAGAAACGGAAAAGAGAGAACGTAGAAAGGAGCGACAAAATGGAAGAATGGATGACCAACAACAACCGGCTGCTGCCGGAGACTGGGTGTGCCAGGACTGTGGAAGGATGTGCGGCTCGAGAATTGGCTTATATAGCCATCAAAAAACGCACAACAGATTGCGACTATACACAATAGAGGAAAATCATACTCGGTATCGAGTAATTGCCTATGATGATTAACTGGGTAAATTTGGCAACCTTCTAACCATAGTTTATTGTAATCTAATATCAGTGAAGTCTCTTTCGAAGAATCCTTTGTTTTCGAGAGTTTTATGGCACTTTTTACTCTCAGCTTTGCGATTCTTTTACGAGGGGCGATCGTTCGGAAACCGCATTTTCTTAGACGTTCTTATAGGGGAAGCCGGGGCATAATGGGGTACAGGGGCATAATGGGGTAGCACCATCTTAGCTGAATTCCATTCGATTTAAACCGCCAAATCTCAGGCGCCTTATCCCCACTACCAGTTTACTTTACTGCAATAGTCGCGGCATGAATTTGTCGAGCGTTAGTTTGATTTTGTCCGTGATAGTGTAATAAACGTCGTATTTTGTAAAAGTGGCTCTTGCATTTAACTAAGGTAAGTAGGATTTTCGAAGAATTTTGGACGTGTTGTTCATATTAGGTTTTTAGTGTCCTTATAGAGCACGCCTCAACAAAAGCACGGCGTAAAAATAATAGTTGTTCACTGTGTTTTTGTTTGTTTTATTCTAGTATGTGGTTGGGGTAATACGGGGTATTAATAATGGGGCAAAACAGGGAACCCCGTTTTGCCCCAAATACCGAGTTTGGATGATGATATACTTGAATGCATTTGTTTTCAGATGGTGCGAAAGTACACAAGAACAACAACTCGCCAAAGCTGGTCTGCAGAGTCGATGAAAGAAGCAGTACAAGCGGTTATTACAAGAACCATGGGTTATAAAAGAGCAGCGCAGCAGTTTAAAGTACCTCAAACGACATTGGAGCGTTATGTTGCAAAAGCAAAAAGAGAACAGGGGACAATGTTTACAGTCGCACATTTAGGAAGTGTCAGAAATGTGTTTACTGAAGCTCAAGAGTTAGAGATTGTCAAGTATGTAAAGGATATGGAATCAAGGTTATTTGGCTTCACCATGACAGAATTAAGAAAATTTGTTTACCAATTGGCGGTCGCAAATGGTGTTGCAAACAGGTTTAGTCAAGATACTCAAATGGCCGGTCCTGACTGGATGGAGCATTTTCTTCGAAAACACCCGACTATAACTTTAAGAAAACCAGAACCAACATCAGGAGCTCGAGCCATGGGATTCAACAAAGTAGCTGTAAATCAGTTTTTCGGTTTGCTTCTAAGTATTATAGATAAGTATCAATTATCCGCCGACAAAATTTATAATTGTGATGAGACAGGACTCACTGTAAATCCAAAAGGACATTCCAAGATACTGGCCCTTAAAGGTAAACGCCAAGTGGGTGTTCTCACGTCTGCAGATCGAGGTGAAACAGTAACTGTGGAAATTTGTTGCTCAGCTTCTGGAAGATATTTTCCTCCCTGTCTCATTTTTCCCAGGAAAAGGAAGCGTCCAGAATTTGAACTTGGTTTGCCACCGGGGTGTATGGTCGAAACAAGTGAATCTGGTTGGGTGACAAGTGACATTTTTTTTCGATGGTTTAAAAAATTTGTGCAATTTTCTGGAGGTTCAAAAGATAACATCGTACTATTAATTTTCGATGGGCATGCTACGCATACGAAAAATCTGGACCTTATCAATTATGCCAAAGAGAATGGAGTGGTTCTGCTTTGTTTACCTCCTCACTGCTCGCATAAACTTCAGCCACTTGACGTTGGATTTATGAAACCTCTCAGTACCTACTACGAGAATGAGGTAAGAGTTTGGTTACGAAGTAATCCTGGAAAAGTAGTAACACTTTGGCAAATATCGTCTCTTTTTGGCGCTGCCTATATCAACACAGCAACGATGAAAAATGCTATGAATGCTTTCAAAAAAACTGGAATTTGGCCCCCGAATCAAAATATTTTTGAAGATAGTGACTATCTACCAGCGTCTACGACCGATATTCCCATAAACAATGAAGCCGATGAGGCCTATACCCAGACTAATCAACAAGATGAACAGCCATCCTTAGGTGATGTCCATCAAACGCCAGAAAAAACCATTCATCATCAAACACCAGAAAAAGTTTCAATTCATAAAAGAAAGGAAGAGACAACTCCGCCGCCATATGTGACCAAGAGAAATATCAACAATGATGCTGAACCGATACCGCAATGTTCGTGGATGCCTGATGCGCCTCCTCGAGAGCCGAATAATGAGGAAGTTCTAAACGTGTCAAACATATTTCCCCTCGCATCGCCGCAGGATTTGCAGCCAATTCCTAAAGTAACTATTACTGCAAAACGCCCCCAGCGAAAACGAGGAAAAACGGCGATTTTAACGTCTACTCCCTACAAAATGGAACTGGAAAATTCAATTAAACAGAAAAACGAAAAAGCTAAAGGCGTGAAAAGAAAAATTAAGAGCCTAATGAAAAATACTACGAAAAAAACAACTAAAAAGATTAAAGAAATCAAGCAAAAGAAAGAAAACGATAAAGATTCATCAACTGACGAAGACGAAGCAATATGTTTTTACTGCGATGAATTTTACAGTACTTCCACTGAGGGATGGATTTCATGTTGTCTCTGCCATAAATGGGCACACAATTCGTGTGCAGGAATCGACAGCGATGACGATGAGACTGTATTCCAATGTGAATTTTGTAAACAATAAACATTTTTTTAAACTTTTCTGTACTAAACATAACAATATATTTTTATGTTAATTATTTCTGTACTAAAAGTAAGAATACGTTTTTATGTTAAATTTGTTTATACTAAATATACATTTATTTTCCTCAAGTCTTAAAAGCTAGTTGTTTTAATAAATAAAATTAGTTTAGCTGCAATACTGCGTTTACATGAAGTATCCCATTTTACCCCGTATATATTCCCCATTTTGCCCCGTGTACGGGGCAAAATGGGAAAACATTTAATGTACAATAAATGATAAAATAATTGGGTAACAGTATAAAATTGCTTATTTAGTAAGTTAAAGTCTAAACATAGTGTATACAGTTATCTAAATTCAAAATGTTCAAGACAAATTATTTTTCTTTATAATAAAATCTGGTTTATAAAGTTAGATACCCCATATTGCCCCGGCTTCCCCTACTTACGGGGTACTCATGAAAAGTACATGGGTTATAACATACAAATTAAACATTCCTGTAGTGTAATAGTCATATACTTAGAGAACAAAGAATGTGATAGGAATGGTACATTTTACCATTGGGAATATTACTAATACATGCCCGCAATAAGTTAAGTTCTAGCTGATACAGGTGATATAAATGTGATAGAAACGTGACGTGAAGCATGACTATAATACGAACCGAACGTTTTTTTTAAAAGAATTATAGTAATATAACTAGGCACTGACTATAATATCACACATAGCAAATAGTGATATGTTTTTGTGATTCAAAATATGTCCAGATCGCCACGAAATGGATATCATAAGATATGCAGTGGATATATATCCACATGAATATCCACCAAATATGCATAAACCATTATGTTGATGTACTACTTGAGATTAGTTATCAAAATAATATTATTATAATATTTATAATAATATTACTTACTACATAGAGAATATATTGATTCCAGTGCCATCTACCTAAAATATATGACATTAAACTAAACTATAATTATAAATCATGTAAATCGCGTTCGTTTTACAAGATAGTAATATTTTCAGCAAACATGCCAACGTTCTGACAAAAATATTCTTTTTGAGAATATTCATAGAAATAGCTTTATCATGGGAATATTATTATCTTATTACCACAGAAATATAACTATCACAAACTATTAAAGAATATTCAACAAAAAATACACACATTCCTGTCATATTCGCAATAGAATATTGCAAAAATCACTATGAGGGAATATTCCTATAACATGAATATTCCTCCAATGTTATGTGGGCTTTACAAGGATGAATAAATGATTTATCTTTAAAGTACTATTTTAAATTTTTTCCTACATCATGTCGAGATGGATGTTCAACAAATATTGAAACAAATATTTCCTCCAAACAAGTGACATACGCCACCAAATTATAAAATAGTACAACCAGACCACCATATTCTTTAGAACATGAGTTGCAGTTGCCAAATTCAATTTTCAATAGAATAAATATAAGCTATATTTTTATACATGTAAAAAAAGGAAGCGATCTACCCCCGCAATTTTAAATTTAAAGGTAGAGTGTTAATAATTTATTTATATTTGGCAATTCTTTTATTTCCAAAAATTAGAAACTTTTTACGAGAGAATATCGTGAAAGTTTTGTCCATTTTAATAAAAAAATTTTACCAGACGGAAATTTTTAAAGAAATTGTTGTACTTCTAAAATAAAAATTGTTTGTTCATTTTTATTGACTTCGTCCGTAGTGATAAAAACTCATTAAACAAAACCAACAGAAAAGGGGGGGGGGGCTAATTTTTTTGAAAAATATAAAGAAGCTCGTGATTCAAATACTACGTACAAAAACGGGCAAAAAGGGCAACGAAAAAATGAAAGCCCCGCTCCATGCGCACCTTTGCATTGATCAACTGAGCAAATAGGTTTACCTTACTTGCACCGTTATGCTATTTGTGTAAATCGTGAAAAAAAATCTTGTTTTTTTGCGGGATATTTTTGATTTTTTAGTTAGTTTTAGTAATTTTTAAGTATTTTTTTCGACTGGATGCAGTTTAAAATAGGTTTAAAGCATTTTTAAAATTTTCCAGTATTTAAATAAAAAAATAATTTTGCAAAACAATAGATTGAAGGCCCGCTTATTTTATAAAGTTAAATTTCCATTTTTAACGGAAAACTAAGGTTGATTGGTAAATTTAGTGAATGGGATACTTTAAAAAGCCACTTTAATGTTATAAATTAACTGTAAGTACCTAGCTTTATTTTAGGATTATTAATAAATGGTGTTTGGAAATTAGTTTATTTCTGATTGCAGACGTCTTTATTTTAAATCAATTATAATATTAAAAATATTATCCGGAGGACACTTAAGTTATAGTCGCTTCGGCGACGGTGGGGACACGTTGCACTAGTCGCACAAGCGAGTTGCTAAAACGTTTATACGCGGTTTTTAAGTCGCCTTTGGCAACGATAAAACGTTGAAAAATTGTTCCCACATTATAAACATTTAAAATATCCTTAGCATATCGTATTTTTTCTAAATACCTGCTGAAAATCGTTCCCTTTTACTTGAGGTATAAAATTTACTAAATTATGCAGAGCCCTTATAATAAGGTGATACTGCAAGATATTATTTATTTCATAATGCTCTTGTAATAAGGTTACAACTATAAGATATATTATGAGTAAAAGACCATAGCAGATTTAATACTGATTTATTAGATATGAGGGACAGCTATTTATAGTAAAATATTGATATAAATAATAACACAACAATTAGAGCGTGTCAAAGTGATGAGTCTGCAGGAATGAACTTGTATCTGCATCGGTCAGTATGTCCTACATCTCGATAATGCATACAGTTTGTTTGTAATAACATCCTAATTACATCAATGGTGATTGCTGTATCTCGGTCGGTCATCGGCATTTTTTTATAAACTGTTCCATTTTTTATTAATAATAAATTAGTAAATTAATTTATGGCTAATTTTTAAGATTTCAATTTCTTAAGATTAGACATCTGCTAAGGACAAGAAAAAGTGGGTAGCATATATACCTGAAAATATCGATGGCAAACGCTAACCATCTACTTTGCATTAAACTTTAAATATGTGATGGGGTATAAGATAAGAATCTTTTAAGAATAAATTGCTGCATTGCAAGATCAATTTCTGGTAGTGTGTTATGTATGTATATAACTTGTTAAAAAACGTGTAGATATCAATGTTATATTAGCGGACGAGCTTGCAAGGAAAGGGTCAGCCCAAGCATACGTCGGACCGGAACCGTGTCTGGGATTTACCAGAGGTCAGATGAAATCTGCCACCAAGGAACGAACCCATACAAGACTAAATCAGAAGTGGCAACACACAGGGGACGCCAGGCAAGCCAAGGAGCTCATCCAGGGCTTCAGCAAAACAAGAAGGGACTGGTTACTGCGCAGGAAACGAACAGAGATAGGACCCCTAATAGGAGTCCTCACCGGACACTGCGCGCTCCAAAAGCACCTGGCAAGGATGAAGGTAGTGCGGGACTCAACTTGCGGAGAGTGCTGGGAAGAGGATGAATCCTCACACCACTATCTTGCAAGGTGTCCGGCTTACAGGGGAATCAGAGAAGGAATCTTCTGAGAGGAAGTGTTCGAGCCGGAACACCTTCCGACGCTGAAATGGTCGGATATCCTGACTTTTATCCAAAGGACGGGAAGGTTCGACCATGGTGCAGTGGAAGCATGAGGGGGAAGCTCTGGGGGATGGCGAAAAGGGCTCGCGTAGAGCCTAGTCGCCGGGAGCCCCCCCCCCTTATTCTACTACTACTACTACTAATGTTATATTAAAAGACAATAAAAAAATAGTAGTTTTCACAACTGGTGACTAAAATAGTGCTTTTCTTTACAAGCGTTGGTTTAAATAACGTGAGTAAAAAAGCACAGTTTAGCCGCGAGTTGCTAACACTATTTTTTTTTTGTTAAACAGTTTGAGACAATAATAAATTTGAAATTAACTCTGTGTTTCGGACTTCCATTGTCTATATTTTATTTATACACGACGTTTCGATCAGTACAATCTATGATCGTCTTCAGGTAAAAACTACAATCTATTCCTAAGGCTGCATACTTATATACTATTGAAGTTGGCTTCGCCCAAGGAGGGGCTTCCAAATATTTGGAATTTCAACACTTGATTTACTGAAAACACCCTGATTCTGCCCAATAAAGGCAGCTTCAAGGAATTTTCGTTTCTTCCAGTGTGACTCCTTGTGCAAAACCTTTGCTTCCGTCCACTTCATTCGGTGTTGTTTTGACCATGCGTGTTCGGCGATTTCTGATTTCGTTGTTTTACCTCTTTGGGTATTCCTCTGATGTTCTTTAAGCCTAACAGATAGTGGTCTTTTTGTTTCACCTATGTATGAGTCACCACACTCACAAGGAACTTGGTAAATGCATTCCTTATTTTGTTTGTTCTCCGGTTTTGTTTTACTAAGAAGGCTTCGAATTGAATTATTAGATTTAAAAGCTGTTTTAATATTGAAGTTGTTCGCTACTCTTCGAATTTTCTCTGATACTCATTTAATGTATGAAATTGTAAGGAATGCATTTGCCTGGTTTTGGTCTTGTAATATCTGTCCTATTCGCTGAAATTTAGAAATAGTATCTGTTATAAGTTTAAGGCTGTAACCATTTTGCTGCAGATCCTTCTTAATGTTTCTTATTTCAATTTCCAAGTCATGAGAAGTTTACAAATTTGAATTGCTCTATTATACAAAGTTCTTATTATGCCGCGTTTGGTTGTAGCAGAATGATTTGAACCTTGATTTAAATATTGTCCTGTGTGAGTGGGTTTACGATTATTGTGATGTCGCTTTCTACTTGTTTGACAAGTACTTTTAAAAATCTCGAAGGAAGAGCACGTCTCGCAACACACCATCTTTGCACTCTAAATCAAGACGGCTCGTAAATGAAATAACAATGGTTTCCATAGGGATGTGCCTTTTTAGTCGGTGACGTTTATTGTTGCGATATTTTAATCTTTAATATTTTGATTTTTTCGTAAATCCTTGGTGAAAACTGGCGGAAATGGCTTAATTTTTATGCAAGAATAATTAGATTATTCCAATATTACTATTTTCCGCTGTTTCTCTTTAATTTTGGGTAGAAAACGGACAGAAATCTTTTTTTGCACCTGTGTTAAAAAAAAAGTTTTTTTGGTATCGGGAAATCAAAAAAGCCACGCTTTAGTTATCTGCACACAATTACTATAATCATGGTTTTGATGAAGGTATAAAAAGAAAACTATTTTGTGTTATAGTTGTACCTCCAATTAGGTTTTGGTATTTGTTTGAGTTTGTCAAAATATTCATAGTTTAAATGCGAAAATATGCATGGAATGTTAGAAATTAGTACCTAGTAGGTTTCCCGGAAACCGATTTACCAGTTAGAAATACATTTAAGGCACTTAGTAGTGTGGAAATCTCTCTGGTAATGTATGCAAAGTGGGAACATTGACGGGTTTGAAAAACGGGGGGGGAGGGTGAAGGGTAAATTCATTGAAGGGTTTGAAATTACAACAAAGAACGGATAGCATTTGCAGGTGGGGCAAAATCAAAATCTGGAGTTCCACATACTTTTTTCATTCATCGTTGGGAGCCCTGAAATCCTAAATTTTTCCCCACCCTTTAAGCAGGGTGCTTATTCTTGACTGTCGGGGAGGTGTAGGGAGCAAAATTCTCCCGGGGAGCGAATTAGGGAGTAGACAAAATCAAGTAATATATCGAGGGAATGCTGCACTCTCCTAGTTTAATGTAAGAGAACTCATCCAGGGAGTAGAATAAACCTTTAAAACTCGTTATTAATTTTGATTTTAGAACACCCTACTCTCACTTTCAAGAACAAGCACCCTGATGACGATTAGAAGATACCTGCTGATTTTTGTCCACCGTTTAAAAACTGTTCGAAGGCTTGACAAATTAAATTAAACTTTCCGATTTTTCGCTTTTTTTAAAATGATTGATGCAAGGGCTATTTCTTGCTTTTATCTGGTATTATAACTTTTAACAAGGAAATACCATTTATTTTTGACCTGCATAAGTTCACCTTGCACCAAATATAAATTAAGAACATTAGTAGGTGATCGATGAGTTGGAGTTAGTTTATACTCGTAAGAAGCTGTTATTTTTCCTGTTGTGGAAGCTATTGCTTTTTGCCAGAGATTTTCTGGAGAGTGATTATTTTATTTTTCAGAAATAAAAAGACTTGTTGTGTAAACTAGATGTAAAAAATCTGATTGAAAATTTATAAGTATATAAGGGGTGTTTTTTTTGCTTTTTTTATGCTAACAAGGGCAGGGCCATAATTGTATCTCATAGTTATATGGGTAACCTCCAAAAATTTTTAGTACGAAATGGAGAGTCTTGCAAGCCATCCCTAAAGGTGGGCAAACTTCATCGGGTAAACCATACCATTTTCACATATATAATGTTTTATTACCCCCTAACCAAAAATCAACTGGTGTGCTTAAACCTTATTCTTGCCTAAGGGTTCGGAAGACCCCAAGAATGGGCAATTTTTATGATTTAAAAAAATCAATTATCTTACTACAACTGTTAACAGTTTTAGCTAGTGTTAAAGGAGGTGAAATGCCCACTGTTATGGTGGTGTGCCAATTCAGCTCCCAGCTCTCTTTTCGTTTCGCATCGGGGATGAAAAAGCGCACATTCTAGCAAAAAATGGTGAGGGTGACCTATCCAGAGGGAAAATTGAACATATAGGGAATGGATATCACTAATGAAAAAATGGCAAATTTGGAACGAGCGGATGGAGAAATTTGAGAGGCATAACGGTAAGGTGAATTTATATACCTTGGGTAAATTAACCCTACTTTTTTGTTTACTTTATCTTTTGTGTAGTTTACTTTTTAAAGTTGGAATTTATTGACCTTTTTTTGAGTCTTTTCACTAAAATATCTAATAAGTTGCTTCTAGAGTTGTCCTGCTTCGAGAATTGTATACAAATTCAACAAAAAGTAAGTATTTTCTGGAAAGAACAGATGAGGTATCAATATTGTCTTTATTTTTAATTCTAAATTCACTCGCTCGCGTAAATCACTCAAAATTAAAAAAAAATGTAAGAAAATTATTGCCATGAAAACAAAAATAAAATACGCTATTTTGAAAATCTGTTGTAAAACTCCTTATGTCAGTGGGAGTGAAGAGTACTTTTAGGTTTTCTGACAGAAAACCATTTTATTTTTTTTTATAGACATAAAACCCACTCCGCGTCTGCGGTCGCCCGCCGAAAATGGTCTAACGCTACGCGGGCCTTACTTATCAAAAACCAAGAGAACTTCACTGGCTTGCTAGAATTACTAGGAATTCGTTATTTTGTTTTTATTTTGATTCAGTAATTTTTTTAACTTCAACATATTGTATATATAGTGAAAGGGCATGTGTAAGTCCGTGGGATTTTTAATGAAGGAGTTTTGTGACTATGTGGGAATGATAGCTCTTTAGTCACACAATCAAGTGTTACCGGGTGTTTTGTTCGCATCCATGTAGAAGAGGTTGATATGACGTCATCTTTCAAGATGGCGGGCAAAAATCATAAAAAAAACAAATTTCGCAACCAAGGTATGATTATACTCGATTCCATATAATTCGACGAGGATTCCAAAAAATTTACTTTTAAGTTCATCCGATATTAAATGATTTTGAAAATCGCAAAAAACAAGATTTTTGTCATTTTCTCTTCAAAAAATCTTAATAATTCGACGTTTTATCATATATGCCAAATTCGATCCTTTGAGTTTGATGCAGTTTGAAGGTTCATGACCTTGAAAAATAACCCAGTAAAATTAACAAATTGCAAAAATGACATACTAGAAAGCGCTATTCATCAACTATTCAAGCGAAGAGAACCAAATTTGGCAACAAAGATAAGAAGGTCAAGTCCAACAATTTTGTTATAAAAAATTTTGTTCAGCTATGACGTGTTTCAATAAGGCGGCTGATATCTCAAAATGGCAACTTAATTTTATCCAATTTTGTAAAAAAGTAAAAATGACAAGGTGGCCTTCAATTCTTGTTGACATATCTCCGCTTACTATGAACAAAAAGTTGAGTTGATGCATAACCCCGATTGACCTTGAAAATACCATGTAAAATTGAAAAACACGTGTAGTGTTTTTTCCAATTTACCACTACGCAAAAACTTTAAGTGTCGAAGATGAAAATAACGTCTTAGCCATAAAAAAAACTTCATTTTAAACCTCCCTACATTTTTTTTGATCTGACGTTCCAGATGTTGGTGTAAGAAAACGTTAAATTATGGAGATTTTTTTAAAGAAAAAATGGCAAAAATCGTGCTTTTTGCTATTTTCAAAGTCATTTGAGGTCGAATGACCTTGAAAGTTATTTTTTTGGAATTATGGTCCTCGAGAAGTTATATGAAATCGAGTTTAATCATGCACCGGTTGCAAAAATGGTATTTTTTATGATTTTTCGACCGCCATTTTGGAAAATGGTCCAGAATATGGTAATGTACATCTAACTTCTGCTAACTCTTTTATAGGTAATTTAAATGACTTTGTTGGCTAGACAAGTAAGTAGAACATAAAATTCAAAGTTCCGAAACTAAAAACAACAGGCAGATGTTTATGCTATACCCCGGTAAAAATGACCTATACATTTTTACCGGGGTATAGCATAAACATCTGGGCCAGATCAAAAGAAATGGTAGAGAAGTTTAAAATTAAGTGTTTATTTATGGCTATGACGTTAATTTCATTTCTGGCACTTAAAGTTTTTGCGTAGTTGTAAATTGTAAAAAACACTACAAAAAGCTGGTTTTTCAATTTTACATAGTATTTTCAAGGTCAATCAAGGTCATGCATCAACTAATTTTTTTTTCATATTAAGCAGAGATATAGGTCTCTATTTTGAGATATCAGCCGCCATATTGAAACGCGTCATAGCTGAACAAAATTTTTTAAAACAAAATTGTTGGACTTGACCTTCTTATCTTTGCTGCCAAATTTGGTTCTCTTCGCTTGAATAGTTGATGAATAGCGCTTTCTAGTATGTTATTTTTGCACTTTGTTAATTTAACTGGGGTATTTTTCAAGGTCATGAACCTTCAAACTGCATCAAACTCAAAAGATCGAATTTGGCATAGACTTGACCATCTTATCTTTGTTACCCAATTTGGTCCTCTTGGCTTTAATAATTGATGAATAGCGTTCTTTAGTATATTATTTTTGCAATTTGTTAATTTTCCTGCTAATAATCTTCCCCCGGTTGAGAATTTGTATTTTTTATAATTTTTGGCCGCCGTCTTGAAACATGTCGTCATATCAACCTTTTCTACATCCGGTAATACTTGATTGTGTGACTAAAGAGTTATCAATCCCACAAATTATCGACATATGCCTCTACACTAATATGTATGTGCAAGTGTACTATTGTAAACTTAAAGGGCAAAGGGTAGATTTTAGATGGCAACCTTGGGTACAAAAACATATGAAAATTTTTTGGATAATGTATATTAACACATTTAGAGGTTGGAAACACTCTTGCTATTTGTTGACGCTTCAGTTTAAGATCGTCGTCCAGCGTCAGCAGCCCATTATTATATCTTTGTTGACTTGTTGTTATAAAAGCACCTTAAACAATAGAAACAGTTTTGGTTGTGATTCTTTTCTAATGTGTGGGTGGGTGGTCTTCTTTTATTTTAATATTTTACTCGATATTTTATAAAAAAAATATTGTTTGTAGTTACTTACTAGACGACCTAACCTCACTATTTGTAAGAATTATACTTGCTTATAAATACAGAAATTAAAAATATCTTAAAATTTATAAATATTTTAAATCAGATTTTCCAAATTTAAAATCATTAATTTTTTTAAAATGTTTAAATTGCAGGGTCAATTATATATACCCCACAAAGAGAGTGTACCGCAGGAGCGGTCATATTTATCTGCTATGTCACTGTCTGGGAGTACATAGTACATAAAAAATTCCGTTTACCATAAAAAAACGGCAAAAAAACCCAGTCGACAGAGTTAAATTGATTTTCCAATATTACGAACTCTCGCTCTATTACTCCTCCCCCAAAAACAGAGGGTAGATCCGCCCTTGAGTGGACTAGTATATATTGATGCACGTACGAGGGAATTATTGCAACGCCTACTTAAATAAGTAATTCCACAAGTATACGTGCATTATCAGAAACATTCCCTTTAAGAGGATTACTGAGTAAATGGTAACAGGAACAAGTTTATTGTTTGTGTATATATGTAGGTAACGCGCAAATATTACTTAATAAAGATACGAACTCCTTATACAGGGTGATTTACGAAGAAATGGTTAAAAAACGCTTCTGGGACTTTTTTACAAATATGTAGGTAGGTCTGATAATCAAAATATTCAGAAATAAGCAAAAATTAATATCTTTTTTACTTCAAACCCGATATACCCATACAATACTTCCATTAGCTTTTCTTCGTGACTCACCCTGTATAGACAACAATAATTTGGTAATATTGTACTTATAGGTGACACTTTCATCACCTTTAGGTATTACTAAAAGTGTTCACACAGTCTGAACTGCTACAAATTTGTTGTGCGTATTACAAAATTCAATGAGATCTGTTTTTCTATGAGAGACTACGAATGAATGAACTACTAAAAATTAATTTATTAGTTGATTTGCCAAATATTGTAGAGAATCAGAGCAGCGTTCCATCTGGTGCATGATTGTGCTTTTTAAGCAAGAGCCACTACCTTCTTAAAGGAAAAGAGCCTTTCTTCCCCATACATCCCGCAATTGCCTCTACCTAATTTTTGGGGCATTGTTACACCGGTTCCAACCAATTATTAAACTTTGTTTTATTTTTTTTATGCATATGCCAGACGTACCCAGAATGTCGATTGAATTTTAGGAGGGAATTTAAAAAAAGCGCATTTCTTGGTAAACAAAAAAACAATTATTAAAATTTAACCATTTGCACAGAAAATATGAATCATCATCATACACCTAGTACAATTTATTTTAACACGTGACAGCAGCGTCAGACAAATGTCAAGCAGTATTCAATATTTTTAGCTTTCGTGATGGTCTAGCCCAGGCAACACCTTCTGAACTAAAAGCCAGCTAACTATTTTTCGATTAAGTACCCTTGAGGGCTAATTTTACAACCAAAGTAGTTTTGATAATAAATAAAGGCTGATCCGAAAGGAATTCGCCTAAAGCTGTATTCTCATTAGATTAGCTGCAAGTATGGTTAGGGCACAGCGGCTGCTTCACACAATTCTAAAAAAAACAGTGAGATAATTAGTGTGTGCATGGTATCATTGAAAAGGAATTGTTAATATTTTTTTTTTTAAATAATTCAAAAAGAACTTACGGCTTTCTTGGACAGTGCTGTGTTTAAATATTTATACCAATCTCAAAAAACAATCACTTCAGGAGTTCCCTGCTTCAAAAAATGTACTTTTTCTTTAAAATAACCACATCAACTGCAAAATATACTCAATACCAAGATCAGATTCACACTTTTTACTGCTTTTTCTGCCACTGACTTATATTTCTTTCTTTGTTAAAAACTGGAACACAGCTCTGAGCAAAAACATATGTAGCAAATTCTTTGTTGTGTACGTCCCATTCTTTTTAAAATATTTTCAATAAACTCGTAAAATTCATACTATTTCTTTTTATTTTGCTGTTGTTTAATTAACTCTCGAAGTAAACTATTTTTGACATTTAGTACAATATCAATTTGGGGAGGGCAATTTGAAAAAAAAAGAAGAAAAAGTATTTGTTTTCATATTTGTCCCACCCCTCTATAGTTTGCCTTAAAATGCATAGAATGCCTCCAAATGCACCCGAAATGACTCGAAATAATGCTTCAAAATGCCTCAAAATGTCACTCAATGCCATCCGCGTGTACACCAAAGTGCATTAACAAGCCACTCCTCGGTATTTGTTGCCTATACAAGAAAAATAATTTTAGTTTTGCAGCGGAAAAGCAATTTTGTGTTAAAACCATGTTAAAACTATGAAATGTTAAAAGCAAGCAAGTTATTAATTATTTTCTTTCCAGCAGCTTTAGCCCAGTTTCGTAAACTTTTAATTGAGTTCGCTATATTATATTCCCGCATATTTAAATTAATTTCAAAGGCCTCTCCTAAATTGCTTGCCAACTTATATTTAGTTGAATCTTTCGCCCAAAAGATAACAATTTATCAATTTTGTTCTATATCCACACCACGTGGTCTAAAAAATTTATGATATAAAGTCACTTGAAGTACACACAAAAAATTTAGCTTTCCTGTAGTGTATACTATTATAAGGCACCACCAGCTTAGCTTGCCTGACAATTATCACTCGAGTTATAGAAGACGGCTGGTCTATAGAAGAGTGGCCACCCATTTTGGAGTTGATAAAATGACGATAATGCGATGGAAAAAGCGCTGGAAATTCTACGGATAGGAAAGATGGATCAGGACAACCAAAAGTAAGTTTTGAAGTGCAAGATGAGAGACTTATTGACCACCTCAGACTTTTTCAACGTCGGTTGAAGCAGCTAATGTAACATTATTTCCGGGTTCTTTAGCAACAGTAAATAGAAGAGTAAAGGAATCAGAAGTCTCTTGTCGAGTTGCTGCAAAGAAGCCTGTTCTAACAGAAGAACAAAAACAGGCCAGAGTGATTTTTGCACTGAACAACGTTCTTCGTGATTTCTGGGAGAGGGTGGTTTTCACTGACGAAAAAATTTTTCAATCATCTTCAAGCAGCAGGAGAATTTTAGTTTCTCGTCCACCAAATTCTAGATTTGAACCCGAATACACAAACCAAATTAAAAAAGCTGGACATTTTTCTGTAAACATGTGGGGCTGGTTTAGTGATAGAGGTTTGGGTTTTTTTTTGTAGAGTCCAAAGAAGATTCAATAGTGAATGATATATTGAAATCCTTGAAAACGTTATGCAGCCATCTGTACAGGCTTTACATGAAAATAATGACTTCGATTATCAGATGAACAACTGTCCAGTACACACGGCTTTGTTGTTCACCAATGGTTTCAGAATAATAATATAGAAACACTTCCTTGGCCAGCCAACAGCCCTGACCTTAACCCAATGGAAAATATATGGGGTCGAATCGTTAAAATAATATACCAAAGGAATTGGAGACCACGAAATGCTGAAGAGTTAAGCGATGCTATTTATCGCGCATTGGATCAGCTCTCAGATATTTTCAAAATTTAATCTTTTCAATGCCCGGACATTTACAGCTTGTAGTAAAGAAAAATGGTGATCCTATTAAATACTAAATTATTTATTTTAGTTATTTTTTAAGTTAAAATAATTAGTATTAAGTTTACCATCGGTTTTGTCCTAATCCTCCTTTAAATTTTAGGACGACTCTTAAAGCAGTTTTTTCTTGAATTTGAGCAGTGTATTTTATTTAATTTCAATTTATAGTGTCATTCTACTTATAAAAATTATTTTCAACGTCAAAATCAATCAAACTCAGATTATGGCCCCACACACGACGAAGGAATTGAGAGCGCGGATTGTAACGAGGCTGGAGAACGGATGGTCTCTTGCAGCTATCAGAACATTTAAATCTCAACAGGAATACTGTATTCTTGATTAACAAAAGTTGGAGGGAAGAAAGAACGCTAGAGAGGAGAGGAGGATCACGCAGATCCGCAGTTTCCAGCCATGAAGATGCAGCTCTCATTCAAAGACTCGAAGAGGACCCTTTTTTAACAGCAAAACAAGCTAAGATTTTGTCTTAGTTCCCAGGATGCAAGACAACCGCTTTCAGGAGGATAAAGAGATCACACGTAAATTGCCGGGTTGCAGCTACTAAAACTGAGCTCATATCGCAACAGAAACATCTCGTTTGCCTGTAGAGATCAAGATTTTTGGAACAGCGTGATTTCTACAGATGAAAAAATCCTTCAGTCATCAAAGAAAGGCAAAATTAGAGTGTATAGGCCAGATAACGCCAGATTCAATCTACAGTATATGAGTCACTACCCAACATCGTTCTAAACTAAAAAGCCTGTTAACTCCTACCTCATCAGTGACCTTTAGCCTAATATGACTGCCATTTTTATAACCAAATTGACAAGTAAAACATGGATTTTCTGTGGTGTCAATATGGCGCCGATCATAGGCTAAAGGATACTAAAACGAAAATGAGTTAACTGGATTTTTAGTTGAGAACGGTGTTGCACTACCGAGCAGCTGGTCATTTTAATATGAGTGTATGGGGATGGATGTCAGCAAAAGGATTGGGGGTGACATAGAGAATTGACGGAAGATTTGTGGGACAAACCTATTTAGAGATATTAAACAATGTCATGCTGCCAAGTGTGGAACAGGTTTTTCCAGAAAACAACTTTATATATCAACAAGATAACTGTCCGGTTCATACCGCGAACATCATAACACGGTGGTTACAAGAAAACAACGTTGAATTACTTCCTTAGGCAAGGTACAGCCCAGATATGAACTCAATAGAAAATGTTTGGGGTGTTATTGTGTACTCCAACAACTCAGGTTCTTGCCACAAAATTCGGAACATTTCTGGGAAGAAATCAAAACGATATGGGAAGACCTTACAGGCCAAGAAAATTTGACGGTGTCTTTCTATGAATCAATGTCTCGCAGATTAACAAGAGTTATCGACGTAAACGGAGACATGACAAAATATTGATTTTTTGTAGTTTTTTATTATTATTATAACAACTATATATACCCACACAAAATGGATTTATTATTTGTGGTATAAAAGTCTTATAAATTAAGTAAACAAAATAAAAAATAAAGAAGACCTTGTTCTAAGAAGTTTAACCAGTTCCCTTAAAGAAACATAGATCATCCTGTACAAAATTTTTAATGTCAACTGAACAGTCTAAACTGCTCACAATAATCAAACACTTTCTGAAGTCGTCCTAAAATTTAAAGGACCAAGCTGTACATATTTAAATGTATTGATATCGGTTTTTTGAACACGTTCAAAACAAAGCCAGAAGATACCACATTTTTTGAGTTTTTTATGCCATGTTTTGAACGAGGCCTACAAGCATGAAATTCGGCATGATTGTTAAGGCCACAAAAACGGCATAGATTTGACAACACTACTTTGGTGTTTTTGGGCCAATCTTTACCGCAGAATATCGGAAACGAGAAAACGGAATCTGTTGAAATTTGACAGGAATGTTTATTTTTGAATTCCTCACAACCGTATCCAGACAGTTTTTTGCGGACTCTCTCATTTTCGAAATAATATAAACACGGCTAACAATAGTCAAAAATCCTACCCGGCTTTTTCTTTAGCCTCGTCGATAATACAGAAATCTGTAATAGCAATTTGTTGATTTTTTTATTTTTTGAAAAAATACACCAAATTTTGAAAAATCCTTTGGATACGGTTGTAGATTTTTGTAAATCCTCTTATCTGGTAACAAAAAGGTTATGGTTTTTATTCTTTGAAAGCACTATTCTGCCGGAATTCTGAAACGCCAAGGTCACGTAATTTAGTAGGTCCAAGGAAACTGAAGTGAGTTCGATTAGAGTATTGCAATTCAGGTTCCGCATAGCCACCGGCCACACACAAGTGATAAAAATAATATCGAAATTTGTTATTTTTTTGATGTTGAATATTGATTTTTCTTTTAAATCTTTTTAATTTCGAGACATTGCAATCCATGAAGCATGAAGCCGAACATCAAAACCTTTTAAAGAAGCATTAATAAATTGTTACGTTCCTAATAAGTTGTACTTTTCCTCACATATGGTGTTCTCACCCTGTTCTGAACACTGTACGATCTCACTCGAAATGGTATTAGTGATGCCACCTACTGTTGATTTTTCAAAAAAATAGCAAATCAGTGTTGTCAAATCTATGGCGTTTTTGTGGCCTTAAGGTGCAATTTTACAACTCATAGTTAAACGTCAAACCTCAGTTTAAACCACGGATGTCGACTTTTTTACGTTTTATAAATGCAGTATATCAACAAACTTCGATTTAACTGTTACCGGTGCGGCGATCTGGGTGTTAATAGGGTGGTTTAATAGTTACCGAAAGATTCTAACCTTAAAATAGTTATTAAAAATTTATTTAAAATTTGTTTTTGGTCAAAAAAAAGTATTTAGTGACATTGCTATGATCGATGACTTAGAATTTATATTTGATCAACTGGATGTAGATGATGATCACCTATCAGTGAAGCAACCAATACTCAGGGTTCTGATCACTACTTGCGTGACTTGCCTTTGGTATTTAGTACGCCTCTAACCACGGTGCTGTGTGGAGGGTAGTCAATGAAACCGGAATTTGGTCAATAAATAAGCAAATTTTTATAACGTAATTTTCTTATTTTTTGTCAATGATAAATAAGAGCGTTTTATTGTCAACTGCTCAGATTTATCACTGTCAACGTGTTACAATGAAAATAATAAGGAGAAACAAAATAAAAGCAAGTTCTCAAAATAAAATAATACATTCTAAAAACCAAAAAGATTCTCCCAGTCAAAAAAAAATTAGAGCAAATGTTCGAAAACTCCTCCTTGCTCGGCTAGACAATATCCGAGCCTATTATAAAAATCCCTTCTGACGTTTCCAAGCATGCTAGGGGTGATAGTTTGAAAAGCTTTTCAAGTTCTTTCAAATTATTAGCCCTTTCATGCCCGTAAACTTTATTTTTGATATAACTCCACAGATAGAAGTCATTAGGAGCAAGATCGGGTGATCGAGCTGGCCATAAAATAGTTCCCGTGTACTTATAACCCGATTAGGAAATACATTATCAGGATATTCCCTAACAAGGCCCACATTGTGAGCGGGACAACAATCTTGTTGAAACCATGTTTCACCAAATCTCACACCTAACAACTGCCTAGCAGTTGGAATAATATGCTGCTGCAGTAGATCCAAGTATCTAGGACCATTCAAATTGCCGTTAATAAAAAATGGCCCAATTACGTGTTCCCCTACAATACCCCCCAAACATTTAGTTTTTGGGGATACTGTGTTCTTACGTGAAAATACAAATGCAAATTTTCCCTCGACCAATCCTAATCCTACAGCTAATCCAACAGCTCTCCTTTTCTTCCTGGCCGTGGTTTAACTGCGAATAAAATTGAGCAATTTGTTTATCAATGGTTTAATCCAAGGATTAAACTGAAGTTTAAACTATGGTTTAATCTGGAGTTTTACCTTTGGTTGTAAAATTAGACCTAAGGAGTACATTTTAATAGATTCGATCCGAGTAGACCAAAAAAAAGTTCACCAGGACGCGCTATATTGCCATTTTTTCAAAATGCCAGCCAATAATTTATTAAAATTTTTATTATGGTTATTGTTATGTTCGATTCTGTATATCTTGGCCAAGAGAATTTAAAAAAAAACGTAAAATAATGCAATATAAGTTTACAAAACGTCATTTTTGATGGGGACAATTTTTCTTGAATAATTGGTATTACTTGCTCATAGCAATTTCCTACTACCTTTCAGTAGTGCTTTAACAAATTTATACTTATTTAATTTGAATCGCTGATTTTAAGGTCACTGACGGAGGTAGCAAGGTAACAAATATTTCTTGGGAATCCTCATACTTAAAACATATACAATGAGCTTCAGGCTACTGCGAACATAGGGGGAATCAAGTCGAATTTACTCTCCGTGCCGTACGACCGAGATGGATTCGAAGCATGCTGCAGTGTTATCTTTTAGAAATTTATTTCGTTTTTATTATTTTGTTTTATTTCTGTCTTGCTCGAGAAATAGGTTGGTAAGTTCTTAAGTGAAATAACACATTTTTAAAACTAAAAATGGATGTCTGCGAAGTTGCCGAAAAAGTGCAGATGGTCAAATGAAACTATCAAGGCAGACCATTGAGACCTATTCAAGAACTTTTTTTGGAGAATTTTGTAAATTGCCTAGCTCCAACGATTCATAGGTTTGTGCGGAATTTTGAAAAGTTTGGTTGTGTAGCGCCAAGAAACCATAAAAAATCCACTGTTTTTAATGGACTGGACGAGCAGGAAGTACATTTGCGCTGAAGTGGAGGAAAATTGAAAGTTAACTAGCTACCAAATTGCCGAAGCAGTTGATAAGTCTTCATCCGCTGTCTTACGTGTTCTCAAAAAAAATGGTTATCATTTCTCACAAAGCGTCAAAAACGCATCAAATTTTTCCGGAGGACAACTATCGTCGTATGGAATTTTGCGAAACAATGATGGAAAGGGCTAATTATGATGAAAACTTTCTGAGATCTATTCTTTTCACAGATGAAAGCACTTTTCCATTATTGAATCGTCATAACCCAACACACGTTCGATATTGGTCGAGGGAAAATTTGCATTTGTATTTTGACGTAAGAACACAGTGTTCCCAAAAACTAAATGTTTGGGGGGTATTGTAGAGGAACACGTAATTGGGCCATTTTTTATTGACGGCAATTTGAATGGTCCTAGATACTTGGATCTACTGCAGCAGCATATTATTCCAATTTCTAAGCAGTTGTAATGTATTTCCTAATCGGGTTATAAGTACACGGGGAATTATTTTATGGCCAGCTCGATCACCCGATCTTGCTCCTAATGACTTCTATCTCTCGAGTTATATCAAAAATAAAGTTTACGGGCATGAAAGGCCTAATAATTTTGGAGAACTTTGGATTAAAATTGAAAAAGCTTCTCAAACTAGCACCCCTAACATCCATGGAAACGTTAGAAAGGGTTTTTATAATATGTTCGGATATTGTCTAGCCGAGCAAGGAGGACTTTTCGAACATTTGCTCTAATTTTTTTTAGACTGGGAGAATCTTTTTGGTTTTTAAAATGTATCATTTTATTTTAAGAACTTGCTTTTATTTTGTTTCTCCTAATTATTTCTATTTTAACACGTTGATAGTGATAAATAAAACAGTTGAAAATAAAACGCTTTAATTTATCAATGACAAAAACAAGAAAATTACGGCGTATTTATTGACCAAATTCCGGTTTCAATGATTATGCTCCATATAGCACCGTGGTTAGAGGCATACTAAACGCAAGCCGCGAACGGTAATCGCAAGCCTGAGTGTTGGTTGCTCCACTGATAGGGGTGCGGTGTCCCTGCGTGTACGTACACTGGCAAATTGGACTGTATGTATCGCGTTTTTCATGGTCCTGAAACATTTTTTTTAATTTACCGTACCCGAAATAAATAAAATTCAATATAATGATGACCTGATCGAAAATAACTTTTAGTTTAACTTACGCCGATGATTTTAAGGTCACTAAAGGTAGTAGCAAAAGCAGACTGGAATCATGAACTATATAAAAAAAATAATTAATTCATAATTGAAATGACAATTTTCGTAAACCTGAAACGCATTTTTCAACAACATCGAAGGTCACAGTGACTTAAAAAATTTTTTTGGAAATTGTCGTCACCAGTATATACAGAGTTCGCCAGTTCTTGACTAGGGTGCCGAAATATCGTTTATTGAAAAAATAGCGCAATGGCTAGTAAATGAGAGCAAAAGAGATAATAGCACTTAGGTTCGTTTAAACCTTTTAAATCACTATGAGATTCGATGACCTTAAAAAAATGCTCTTTAAGGTTACAAAATGTCATTTCGTCTGAATTGAATTACGACGTTTATTATTTGAGAGTTAACAGCGCCCAGAAACTTTCAAAATAGCCACCTATCACGGAAGTAAAAATAGGTGGAATGATAATATGCCCTGAAAAATGACCGCCTTTTCACAATGTCAAAAATTCAATATTCAACGGCCCATATCTTAGAAACTAAAGAAAATATCTCTATTGTGTTTTTTTCAAAATGTCAAAAATTCAATATTCAACGGCCCATATCTTAGAAACTAAAGAAAATATCTCTATTGTGTTTATTATCGATTTTAGGGTTTTTTTATGAGAAAATAAAAAATGACAACAGTTTGACAATCTGACCTTCTACTTCATATTTTTGGAATAATATCTTCAAAATCACTGAAAATCAATAAACTGTAAATAGGAATGTGCAAACCTCAAACTATTGTCATTTTTTATTTGATCTTATAAAACCTTCAAATTTTGTTTAGTTTCTAAGATATGGGCCTTTGAAAATTAAATTTTTGACCTTTTGAAATTCAATATATCGAAAATAAGTAAAGCAAACCTTATGAATATGAAGTCAAAATAGAAAGCTACTATTTAAGGTTTTTAGAATATTTTCTAAAAATAGCTCCCCAGAAAAGGGTTACATAGGGGATTTTACTTTTTACCAACTGTGGCTGTGCGATAACCTTTTTTATAATTAGCCTCAGAGTTAGGGGAATTTTGCCAATACCAACTGATTTAGGCTCACAAATGTCAGGTACATGTAGCGGCATTTTATTTATACGCTATTATTATTCTACCTATTTTTATAATTTACATTTAACATTATGGAAGAACCTGTGCAAATAGCTGTATATAACATGATGTACAGCTATGGATCAACTAAAGTGTAGCATTTTTAAATTTAAATTGCCCTAGAAATGTAAAACAAAATGTTCGGTTCAATAATTTTAAACAACGCCATTAAAATCCGAAACAAAAACTTTCAATTTACACTGGAAATTTAGACTGCGTTTTCTATAAATAAAACATTCATCGGCGAAAAACACCTGGATGAATTTTATATCATTCTGTACGTTCAATTAATGGCACAAAGAGTTTAAGGCTTTGTTTTGGAAACTGGTTTTCGAACCGGCGAAGGGTGTATAGTTCAATTTTTGATGAGCGGACTGACGTCATTTTTCTAGATCTCTATTTGATACATTGTTTTAGACAGCGACAATAAATATGTAAAAAAAGTCATGTCGTTGATTGTTTCAAATGTTACTTCAAATTGACAACAACAAATTATTTCAAAAAGAGGTTAAAAAACCTCCGACTCAGTCAACCAAAAAGAATCTAAAAAGCAAAAGATCAAAAGATTTTGTGTAGAAAAAACGAAAATTCAAACTTGGATAGGTATCCCACAAGGAACACACAAGGGACCAAAATGGAAATGATCAAATAATGTTTCGCCCTGAAAATAATTTGTTTTAATCGCCTTATGCCCGTGTGCACGGGTTCGGGTTGACATGTAAGCCGAGCTTAAGCTTTAGTTTTGCCGTGGAATATCATGTAAGTGGCACTTAAGCTACAGTTAAAATAAGCCGTAAAATTACTTCGGCTTAAGCGCATTTTGAGGTTATGTGAGCTATTTTTTTATTATGTTTTTAAACAAAAGCCATTAATTTAATCAGATTATAAAACAGTCCCGTTGCCTTAAAATCTTTCTGTGATTATAATAGTGGTCTGTACTTAAAATGGAACTTCTTTGGGATGACGAAGAAAATGAAGAATTATATTTTGCAAAGAATGAGACGGTACCTTTTACAAAAGGTTTAAATGTCAAAAAAAAATCATGTTTCGTTGCAAAAAACTGAAAAAAGTGTTGGGTTGGTCTAGTGGTATAATAATTAATAGAGACATAAAGCTATTTTTAACTCATCGCGATATAAGTATCCGCATCTAGCGAGAACCAAGCACATTAATTGGTCAGAAACTTGAACCACGTTCGAAAAGAGCAGATATATGCTATTCTAAGGTGTTCTTGAACGCGATAGGTGTTGAGATGCGTTAGGTATCACGTATCGTTATGGCACTATCGTATCTCAGCACCTATTACGTTCAGAAATCTCTTAAATTAGCATATATCTGCTCTTTTCGAACGTCTGACCAATCAATGTGCTTGGTTCTCGTTAGATGCGGATACGTATACCGCGATGAGTTACAAATAGCTTTATGTCTCTAGTATGTTTTCACATCGTATTCAATACGTACCGAAAATCGAGCAACTTGTTCTTCATATATCACGCTCTTTGTCGGAACAGAGAACATGCTCTATAAAAGAAAAAGAAGACAATCTTTTTCAATACGTATTGAGTATGATGTGAAAACATACTAAATAAATAGTCAGGTTTTATAGGTAACCAATTATAGTAGTTTCATTTGCCTTTTCCTCCATATAATCATAAATCATCAATAAAATTTGTTTTTTTTAACAACCTCAAATTTTACGTGGTTTTTTGATAGCTGACAGGTAATAATCATGATCACCACAGAAAAAAACATAAAAAAATGCCACGTTGCCAATAATCTCCTTACTTTTTCCAAGTGGAACATATTCAGAACTTTTGAATTTTGTTTTTTTTTACCCAAGATCTTTGGATCTTTTATTTTTAAGAAATTATTTGTCATGCGATCTGTTGACAGAAAAGAATTACGTTTTCAGAGGCAAAAATGACGTCATTCCGATCACCAAGAAATTTGACTAGACATACTGACATGGTAGGCAGAACTAAAGGACCCGTATAAGATTTTTGACAGTTATTGTTTTACCAGAGGGCCCTTATTCTTCAATTTCGGGGAAGGGAATGCTCCTGGGAATCAGAAACCCACCTGACCCAGGAAACCAAAAGACGTCAATTATACGTCGAATAGGCGTCAAAATTTTTCACAATGATGTCTATTTTGCCACTAGTTTTTAACGTGAAAATCACGTGGGTTTGTCTCGAAAATTGACGTCATGTTATCAACGTGAATTTCACTTTAAATTTTATGACGTCAATAAGACTTATTAAAACAGACGTTTTCTTAACGTCTCAATATTAATTAAATTAAATTAGAAACATCTTAAGAAGCACCAATTTTTTTTCTAGTCACGTAACTATTAAAAAAGTTTTTTTGATGTAAAGATTAAAAATGCTTTTATGTTATTTAGAAAATATTATATATCTATCAACTAGTTAGTATGAATGTAAAATGTTATGCAAAAAGTGATTCATTATATTTGAGTCCCTCAGTTAGCATCTTTACTACTAATTTTGGAAAAAAAGTTTAGATAATACAAAAGTTGTTTAGTTTTCCCTAAATTTTTAATACTTATGGCAAAAACTGTACTGATTTCAAAAATATAATTTCAAAAATATAATAGCCTTTCTCTGACATTTACCAATTAAAAAGAAAGAAACGTATCGCTATGGGATTCTACAATACACAGAATATGGGGCAAGTATTATAGCCGGCATTACGGCGCAAGCAGAGGTGCTTTCAAACTGGTGCACTTTTCAGACAAGAGCAGTACCTTCTTAACTAAAACTTTAAATAATAATTGGGGCGATGATTATAAAATATCGGAAATTTTCAAAAGCAATTTGTATTTACATTACACAACATATTTTAGTTTCCAATATCATACGTCAAATTGACGAGAGTTATGTTTTTAGTCACAGTCCTGCCTAAAATTTCGCGCTACTTTGACGTCATATTGATCACGTCAAATCTTGGTATTAAATCATACGTGTATTTGACGTCTAACTACACGTATGGTGACACATCTGGTTGCCTGGGGATTGGTCAAAATTTCAGTTTTCTGTCACAATTCTGTCCGTTTTGGCACTAATGACTTTGTTCGTGAGCGTTTTGCCGTCAGTTTTCTCTCCTCATGTAAGGCAGGAGAGCAAAATCGCTTACAACTAATGCCATTACTTTCAAGACTGAAATGTGGCAAACAAATGAGAATTCGGCCAATCAGGTGCGTTTCTAAATCCTGGGAGCACTTCCTTTCCCGAAATTGAAGAATACGGGCCCTGGTGAGCAACTGGATTTGACAGATGTTAGGGAAATGTTTAAAAACAAATTGTGAGTTGGCAATGATAGTTGGTAGCCCCTGATAATAAACAGTTTTGTCAGTGTCACATTTTTAATCAAGAAACGTCCGGTTTAAAAATGGAATTTTACTTTATCAAAAACATTTAATACACGTGCCTCGACAAATTTGTATTGTTCCGTTGTCCAACGGAGAAAGAAAAGTGGAAAGAAAACATGCATTTACCAAACTGGAAAATGAATAAAAATAGCCGAATTTACGAGATTATAAGTGATCTTCAAGCAGTAGGTATAAACTTACGCATTTAGCATGTACTTTGTAATAACACAACAAACACATTATGTTTCCGTGTTTTATTGTAAGAAAAAGAGTTACAAATACAGACCGCTTCAAGCTACTGCGAAAATAGAGCGGAAGAAGTCTAATTTGCCAGTGTACGTACATGCAGAGACACCGCACGCCTATCAGTGAAGCAACCAACACTCAAGCTTCCGATCGCCATTCGCTGCCATTCGCCGCCTTTCGCCTTGTATTTAGTACGCCTCTAACCACGGTGCTGTGTGGAGCGTAGTCAATGAAACCGGAATTTGGTCAATAAATACGCAAGTTTTTATAACGTAATTTTCTTATTTTTTGTCACTGATAAATAAGAGCGTTTTATTGTCAACTGCTCAGATTTATCAGTGACGACGTGTTACAATGAAAATAATAAGGAGAAACAAAATAAAAGCAAGTTCTCAAAATAAAATAATACATTCTAAAAACCAAAAAGATTCTCCCAGTCAAAAAAAAATTAAAGCAAATGTTCGAAAAGTCCTCCTTGCTCGGCTAGACAATATCCGAGCCTACTATAAAAACCCCTTCTAACGTTTCCAAGCATGTTAGGGGTGATAATTTGAAAAGCTTCTTCAAAAACAGATAGAAGTCATTAGGAGCAAGATCGGGAGATCGAGCTGGCCATAAAATAGTTCCCCGTGTACTTATAACCCGATTAGGAAATACATTATCAAGATATTCCCTAACAAGGCCAACATTGTGAGCGGAACAACCATCTTGTTGAAACCATGTTTCACCAAATCTTACACCTAACAACTGCCTAGCAGTTGGAATAATGTGCTGCTGCAGTAGATCCAAGTATCTAGGACCATTCAAATTGCAATTGCGGTTAATAAAAAATGGCCCAATTACGTGTTCCCCTACAATACCCCCCCCCAAACATTTAGTTTTTGGGGATACTGTGTTCTTACGTCAAAATACAAATGCAAATTTTCCTTCGACCAATATCGAACGTGTGTTGGGTTATGACGATTTGACCATTTGACCATCTGCACTTTTTCGGCAACTTCGTAGACATCCATTTTTAGTTTTAAAAATGTATTATTTCAATTAAGAACTTACCCATCTGTTTCTCGAGCAAGGCAGAAATAAAACAAAATAATAAAAACAAAATGAATTTCCAAAAGATAACACTGCAGCGTGCTTCGAATCCACCTCGGTCGTACGGCACGGAGAGTAAATTGGACTTGATTCCCCCTATGTTCGTAGTAGCTTGAAGTGGTCTGTATATAGATCAATAGGATCAATATCTTTATATTTTACCTAAGATTTACATTTTTAATATCTACCGTGTATATTCACTTGTTGTTTTTGTTTTTTTTGTCAAAGCTTGACATATTTTACTAACCAAAAAAAATCAATCTTTCAAAAACTGTCTGAAGAAATTATAAAGAGAGACAACAAAACATCAGCCCATTTCATAAAATCTCTTTTACATGTAAATATGAAAAAAATTAGAAAGAGAGGGAAATATGAGTTGCCCACCTCTAGTAAAACAATAACTGTCAAAAATCATATACAGGGCCTCTAGGTAGAACGTTTATGAACGTTGCTCCATATTTAGCTAAATAAAAGATACCTGGTCCAATGAAAACTCCTTGGCAAATAATAACTGTTTATTTACAAAATTTGCCAATACCCGACAAAACCAAAACAATGAGTTTGAATAAATTCCATATCGTTCTAAACGTTAGAGAGGGAAAGCAACGGAGATATGTAGGGTGTGATGCAGGCGCGAAAACAAGCCTAAATGAATAGGTGAATGGCAGAGACAGCATCAGTTTTGCCACGGTCATTCTTGAACTGTGAGCATGCATTTGATGTGCTTTGGCTGTTGAGTAATCGATTCCTCTCGCGGCTTCGAAAATTAGGTCCCAAGATTTCTCAGATAATAATAGTCTTCGTAAGCATCGGGTATCTTTAAGTAGTTCATCTAAGGTTTTATCCTACGTGACTTTATTTATTTACTATCGGAATTCCCGTAGCTGTGACTGCGGATGTTTCCAAAATTTTAATCATAGATGGTACCTTTTAACCCCCTTCATGGTGGTAAAATTGGTTTGATATATATTTATGGTATTTCGTTTAATTTAAAACCTCGTTTAATTAATTTTGACATTTAACATCATCCCTACAACCTCTTTCTCACACCCTAAATTATTACTTTAAAAAATTTAAAAAAAACACTCTTTTTGATTCCATACTCTCTATTTTCTTTAGTTTGATACTCACAATCTTTATTCCAAAAGTCCAAAAACACCTATTAACTTACTTTTAAAAGAAAAAGAATCTGTATGCCAATTTTTAGCTCTTCATTGCTTTGGAACTTAAGTAATTGTGAGTTATTTCTACTCTCTTCAAAACAGAGTTACCCATTTTTCTTAACCCCCAGTCAAAATTTTAAAAAAATGCCGCAACATGTGTTGTGCTGTGATCTCTATTGCTTTTTGTTTCTAAGGTGGAGAAAATACTTTTAAAGTAGTTGGAGAAGGGGGATTATTATTACTTCACAAAGTGTTTGCTTTTGTTTTATTAGTAGAATCTATGTACCAATTTTCAGACCTCTACTGCTTTTTGTTTTTAAGTTAGTGTTTTTTTTTTGTTTTTTTTTTCAAAATTCAACTTTCCATAGTCAATTTTCAGAGGCTTTGGGTGGGGGGCCACCATAATAAAACTGGTCTCAAGAATTTGTACAAAACGCGATATATATATAGTGTATCTATAGAGTTGCATAATAGAAAAAAAAAATTTTTGCAAACTTGTTGCTAATATAAAAAAGATATGTTATTTTTCCCACCTGCATCCGCCCTGGACCTAATATGAAATCATCGCTATCAAACCTGGTATTATTAAACTCAATGTTTTATCATTTAAACCCTACTTACTTCCAGTAATAATATAGAACCCAAGCAATAAATAATCCCAAAAACCGCTAAGATAAGTATTCGAGCACGTATACCTGCGATTTTTAAAGCCAAAATGTGACCCCAGAGTGCAACGGGAGATGTATTGTGGAACCATTGATGTTTACACAGATTTTTAGTCGTTTTTGTGCCCGTTTTTTTTCTTATGACTATAATATTTTGATCTGTAATTCAAAGTAACACAGTGTGCGGTAAACAGCATGGACAACAATACAATACAATACAATACAATACAATACGATACGATACGATACGATACGATACGATACGATACGATACGATACGATACGATACGATACGATACGATACGATACGATACGATACGATACGATACGATACGATACGATACGATACGATACAATACAATACAATACAATACAATACAATACAATACAATACAATACAATACAATACAATACAATACAATACAATACAATACAATACAATACAATACAATACAATACCATACGATACCATACGATACGATACAATACAATACAATACAATACAATACAATACAATACAATACAATACAATACAATACAATACAATACAATACAATACAATACAATACAATACAATACAATACAATACAATACAATACAATACAATACAATACAATACAATACAATACAATACAATACAATACAATACAATACAATACAATACAATACAATACAATACAATACAATACAATACAATACAATACAATACAATACAATACAATACAATACAATACAATACAATACAATACAATACAATACAATACAATACAATACAATACAATACAATACAATACAATACAATACAATACAATACAATACAATACAATACAATACAATACAATACAATACAATACAATGGATGGAAAACGTCAGAATTATGAGAAAAGGCTTAAGATCTAAAAAAGTTATTTTTTTACATTTCAAAACATTTCTGGAAAGAAAAAGTAAATGAACAAAATAATACAACATATAGTACGGCAACAACAAAAAAAATATTAAAAACATACAAATAAAATAAAAACATTGTTCTGAAACTAGTGTTCTGAAGTTAATTATTTCTAGAATAAACTATAACAATTTATTTAGCTTACTTTTAAAACTGAAGAGTAACTAGATTTTTAATTTCAAAAGGTAGTAGGTAAATATTTTATTGCCCAACGTCTCCATAGAAGAACAATAAAATAATAAATAAAATAAAAGAACAATAACAAAAAATAGAAAGTGCTTATTCGCAATCGTATCTTAGTGCTCAGAACGGATACGTCGTACAACAGCGACAACAGCAGCAAACAATTCTTCAATCATGTCAACAACATAATAAACTGCATTAAATTCAATCTGGAAGAAGAAAAAAGTGGTCAGCTCCCTTTTCTCGATTTTCTAGTCCCCAAAAATAATTCAACCATAATCACTTCCATATAGCGCAAACCAACTCATACTGGACAATATCTGAATTTGAAATCAAACAACTCCACATCAACCAAACTGAAAATTGAAAAATCTCTCATAGATCGAGCCACCTACATCTGCAATACAGAAGAAGCTTTAAATAAAGAAAATTCAAAAATTCGATCCGTTCTGCGAAGGAGTGGTTTCTCCAATTACACGATCAACAAAACTCTTCAGACCACAACACCAAATTCTACAGACGTAATTACTGAAAGAAAGGCGGCACTTCTAATTTCATACGTCAAAGGCATCTCAGAAAAGATAAGAAGAATAGGCAACCAATACCATCTTCGGACTGTCTTTAAAACGACCACAACAATAAGAAGTCACTAAAAAACAAAAGATCAAAAGATCTTGGGTGGAAGTAACGAAAATTCAAACTTGGATGAGCATCCCACAAGGAACAAACAAAAGACCAAAGCGAAAAGATAAATGATTAAACGATGTTTCGCCCTGGGTAACCAGCATGGGCTCATCAGTAGTTTCACTGGTCACCCTCTACCATACATCATTAAACGCCATCATATACTTTGATTTCCAACTTTGAATCACTCACAAATAGGCTCAAAGTATATGATGGGGTTTAATGATGTATGGTAGTGGGTGACCAGTGAAACCACTGATGAGCCCACGCTGGTTACCCAGGGCGAAACATCGTTTAATCATTTCTCTTTTCGCTTTGATCTTTTGTGTGTTTGAATTTTCGTTATTTCCACCCAAGACCTTTTGATCTTTTGTTTTTTAGTTCCTTTTCGGAAGTAACTGATTTAGAGGTTTTTTAACTTCTTTTTTGTTTTAATAAGAAGTCAATTGAGAAAACTAAACCACAACGCCACGACACCAAGAACTGCATCCACCAGCCGACTTATGGAAGTTCAACTTCGAAGAAACGGTATTTATTCTGAGGAACCAGAATGTAACAGATTTCAGTTTTATGGTTCACTGAAGACACACTAGTATATAAGATTAGGCAGTTTTTTTGTTAGTATTCACCTGATGACTATTACAGATACATACGCATTCGAAACGTTGTCAAAAAGTCAAAATAAAAACAATGGAAGTTCGAAACTCTCCCAGCAATCACAAATCGTCGGCATCGAATCGGGTCAATGTCGACAACGTCGGCAGTGTGTCGGCATTGGCGACTACACTCTGGCCCGATGGTGGACAGATTGCAATTTTCAGTTTTCGGTCAATAATCGGCAACTGACGGAGGTCCACATTACTAAAGTCGACTTTATGCCGACATCAGTTTAGGGCCGACGACGGTCCGATTGGAACTTTGTTTAATCGGACGAGAATCGGCCACTGACGATGGCCCGATTTACTATAGTCGACATTATGCCAACGCCAACCTTATCTGCTTTAGAGCAGATGATGGTCCAAGAGGAACTTTCCCTAATCGGTCGAGAATCGGCAACTGACGATGGCCCGATTTACTATAGTCGACTCTATGCCGACACCTACTTTATCTGCTTTACGGCTGACGACGGTCCGATTGGAACTTTGTTTAATCGGACGAGAATCGGCAACTGACGATGGCCCGATTTACTATAGTCGACATTATGCCAATGCACCTTAAAAATTTTAAACTGCTTTGTAGTTTCTTCCTAGTATGTAGAGATGGCGCTAATGTCATTATGTTTCCTGTACAGTGAAAGATAATATTATATATATAATGAGAAAAGATATTTGAAAACTAGAATGCGGACTTGACAAGATGGTGGTACTTCTCTACAAGAATCACCTCTTCTGCCACTTAAACCAGCCCGACTGGTTAAGCACCCGCATAATCGAAAGTTTGTAGTTGCCAATGTCGGTGTCAAGCAACCACCGACGGACCTTCGTCAATCACCGACGACGGGCGCTTTGAGAGGCTGATGTGGGGACTTATTATCCACCTATTACCGGACCTTTGTGATTTTCCATTGTCGGGCCGCTTTAAGCTATCACCGACGGCCCTCCGTCAATCGCCGACGTTGGACCGCTTTAGGAAACCAATGTCGGACTTGAATAGTTTACCGATGTCGGGCCGAGACCAGCTTGCTTGCGTTAGACCGACCAAATTAAGCAGTTATGGGCAGATGGTCGGGACCATGTGGTTAAATCATATCGGACCTTAATCGTACGGCGAAAGTATGCCGATGTCAGCAAAAAGTAAAATTTACCATTGGTCCGACGGCGGGCTACAGTCTAACGCTGCGTCGGCAAACATACATTGGGCCTACATCGCAAAGCGGACAAAAAATACTGCTGGTCCGATGTCGTAAATCGACGTCGTGCCGATGACGGCAAATTCGGCAATCGACATCGGACCGACGAAGGCCCGAGGGAACCGTGTTTGCTGGGCTAGTTGACCCTTAACAGCGACTACGACTCACCTATGACTACGGCCTCCCTTGCAGTATTCTTACGCAGCTAGCGTATCCATTTTGTTATCTGTGGGTTTTCATAAATGCCTGATCCACAGTTTGACTCTTTCTATTTTTCGTTCTATTGTAAGCACAACTTTAACTCACAAACACGTCAAAAATACGCTAACAATAATTCCACGGTCCTAAAGTTGGGATGATTTGCACATTTTATTTCGTGCGATTCTGTTCAAATTCCCGTTGGAGTTGACACAATCGTTCACATATTAGTGGAAAAAGTGGAGGTCGTAAAAAAGCACCCACAAGTTTCGATTTCAATTTATAACCGGTAATAAAATTTGACTGTCATGGCGTCGGCCAGCGAAAAAGGCAATGCTAAATCATGCGTTACGACGTTTCAATTTTAAAAATACCCTTCCAGTTTCCTAAAGCTCTTAAAAAGTTTTCTGCGGATGTGAAAAATCTTAACCCTGCATCACTCGCCCCATGAGCATTTTGCGCATCGTGTTTAAGAAACAACGATCATTTGGCATGGTCGAGGAAGGCCCATTTTTAAGGTCACTGAATCATGTTCCTGTCTAGGGGTTGCGGTTTTTTCCATTTGGACAACGCGAATGTTTTTTTGTTTGGTGGAATTAAAAAACTAAAAAACGTATTTTTAAACAGTTTTCAAGTTTATAGTCAAAATCATTTGTGAGGGTGGGATATATCTATTACTTTTGTTTATTTAAATCATTTTCGTGTGTAGGGCGAATATTGTCAGATTTATTTAATTAACACTCGTGTCATATCGGACAAAGATTTTTGTTTGTCACTTCATTATAACCAGAATGGAGAATCCAGACACCTTATTAGGAATCATCAGAGCGTCATAGGATTGTACCTGGCAGTTGGAGCCACAATACACTTAACACGGTATGACAATGCGCATTTCGGCGTGACGTCACTTTGTGACTCCGATACCACTACATGTGCAAGGAAAAGGTATTAATTTTCCTTAATGTAATTTTTGGCCGCCGCGCGTTTAATTGTTTTTTGGTTAGAATGGATTTACTTGCGTTTGTTTAAGTTAGGTTTTGTTCATTTAGCTTAAAAAGTAAAAAAAAAAAATTAGCGGAAGAGCTCTGAGCCGTGTCTTAGTTTTTACAAAATGTGCCTTCCTCACAACGTTTAAAAACTCTATAATTTTCCTTTCATTATTTTCGGGTTAGAAAAGATATTTTCTAACTTCAACTCCTCACTCGCCCCAATCCCAATCAAAATAACAGACAATTAAGATTATATTTAAATAAATAAAAACAATAAGATTTCTCAGAACATTTTATTGCAGTAAAAATAAACTAAAAAAAATGGTTAAGTTAACGAACTTAAACTATAAGCTTTTTTCCTCTAATTTGTGCTCTGATTCACTTCTTCTTTTGGCAACCACCGGCGATTTTTCTTCATATTTTTGCTTGCGTACAGAATATGTTAAACTTCCAGGTAAATTTAAAGTAGGTACTGCATAAACCCTTAAATTACAAGCATCCTTTGGAGTGTAGTTCATAAGTTTTTGTTGTAGAGGTATTTCGAAAAAACTATAATCGAAATGTTCTGAACAAATCCTATCTGGAAAAAAATTACGATTACCGATTATATGCCGTTTTTAGCTTAATAATAGTAACGTAGTGAAAAGGCACCTACTTTATACAAAACAAAACTAGATTTTAAAAGAAAAATAAACAGGTTGAACTAAAGTAAATAATAATAGTTGTGTAATAATTTTTACATCCAAAAACAGCGCAGTTTGACATAATTATAAATAAATTTTGACACTGAAATAATCATTATCAAATAACAAAGTGGTACTTACACAAGTTGTGTGTTGTTATCGTAGAAGACTGTCGTATATTTGGGAGGGCAAGCGCATGGAGAATATTTCTGAACATGAGAGAAATATATCAACTCAGTAAACTCATTCTATCAATCGGGCACGCTAATAAAACTTCGAATGTTGACGTCAGTTTATGAGTGCGCGGAAGGCGACGGAATTTGGAATAAATAGTAGCATACCGTGTTACGTGTATCGTGGTTGAAGCTACACAGGCCACCATAGAGAAAGTAATAGCTACGCGAGAGTAACCGATACAGTGTTATACTTGGGAAACATTGTTTTACGGCGACACGAGCGCAGCCAGTGGCTACAGGAAGGAACTACTTGTACAGCCAGACGCATAATAAAATACGTATATTCTTTTGGTTAATTTTTTGCAGACACTTACTTATTTAATAATAAAAAGATATGAAAAAACTTAACAGGCGCCTTTTTTCCATACTTTTTAGTGTTAAAAAAGCAATGCATTCGCAAAGGTTTTAGCTCTATACAAACCTTAACCAACTTTATACTGTTCCATGCAGCTAAAAAACTTTTTTCTTTAGCTTACACAAAGTTTTTTGGAATCCTTATAAAATCTAAAATAGGAAGAGGAAGAGTGGGTTATAACTATGTTGAGGAATATTATCAAATATTAAAGGCAATAACATTTTATTGTGTTATTTTCTTTTATTAATTGGGAAAAAATCCCAGTTTAAAAGTCTTATTACATATTTTATAAATGTTTTAACCTATATCTCCTTTTTTGTTGTATTTTAACCTATTATCTTCTTGCTTAGCTCTGTGTAAATCATCACAATATTTTCTTCAATGATTTGGTTCGCAAAAATCTGAATCCCAATTTTCGGCACTCTATAAATAGTCCAATGCTCTCTAGCTTTAATGATAGTGATTCAGCCTGGTTTGAATCGCATTTTAGACTTTTAGAATAAGTTGCCAATAACTTTTCCAACCGAAACTGAATAAAATAATTCACTTTTGAAAATCTAAAAAAACCGCTTGCCAGGCTTGACAGACTTTGACAAGCGGTGGCAAACACCGGCAGGTATAAAATTAAATTGTGTGTTATGTCGAATCAACACCGTTCTCAACTAAAAAGCCAGTTAACTCTTATCTCTTCAGTGCCCTTTAGCCGAAGAATGCCGCCATTTTTATAACCAAATTGACAGGTAAAACATGGATTTTTTGTCAGTTGGGTGTCAATATGAATGATAGGCTAAAGTATACTAAATCGAAAAAGAGTTAACTGGCTTTTTAGGTAAGCAGGTGTTGGTCGAATAAAGTGAGAAACAAAAACATCAAAATTGAAAAGTGCAGAATACCGTAAATACAGAGTCCTGTACCTTTCAGCAGGTTATAGGAAGAAACCTGTAAAAGTATAAGGTCACTGTAACATGACTCTTCAAAAGAGATAACGTTCGCAGCAGCACCACCCCCAATTAGACATTGGCGGCCTGGTCGTAATGAAGTGAGAAACAAAAACGCTTTGTCCGATATGCCACGAGTGTTGCTTTAATTTTTGTTATTATGCCGATGTCAAAATGAGGTAGGTATATCTGAGAATTAGGGAAAATCGTCTTTGTTTTTATTCTGTTCGTTTTTTGTCATGCTATTTTAAATTTTCGGACACACTCTAGCGTTGATTATTTTCACCATTTCTCAAAGTCGTTGGCGTTGTGGTGGTTGGTAAATTTTTTGGTTAAAATTTTGTGTTTTTAGTTTTACAAGAGCCTTATGTCGTCTTGTTCTTTAGAAAATTTTTATTCTGCCGGAACACTGAATTTTTATTAAAGGAGCCCAATAAGTATCGCGGACGTTTAAAACATAGTTTTGAATAGTTGTGAGTTTTTAAGAATATAACAACGAAATAAAACATTTTTTAAGAAATTGTAAATTTTGGATTTTATTTTCACATAAAAATATTGATACCCACGTAGCAATTTGTCATCCTTAGCACATGCATAGAATTTCCTCAAGAAGAACTAGGATAAGTTCAGGATGTTCTAAATTAACATCTTTAGCATGTGCTAAGAATAGACCCTAATCACACGCTATGCAGGTTCTTAGGATGTGCTAATAGATATTCTTATCAGAAAAAATAGAAGAAATAGGTTGACACCGCGGAATATGAGCGTTTTGGCGGATTCTTATGGTGGACTTAATCAGAGAATTTTTGCGTTTGGTGGAAGTAGTATGCATATAGATATTGTACCATAATTGGTATATACTTTGCATATCCTAAAGATGTCCTAAAAGTAAATGGTATTTCATCATATAGTATACCCAAGCAACAATTATAGTCAATTTCACTGGTGCAATTGTCATTACCCCAAAAAATGGTTAAAGCGTAGTAATAGTATCTACAAAAAACTATTTATAGGAAAAATTTCATTATCTTCACTTAGTGTGGTCACTATTACTGTTAAAAAATGACCACACGGTCGTAAAAATATAAAGTTATACGCGAAAGTAATATATTCCACTATATAACTATATACCATTACTAGAACCACGAAAAAACTTTACACTGCGGGGCTTACTTCATAGTTGTCACATTAAATTTCTTTAATATTACTTTTACGAGGTAACGACTCTACTAATATTAATTTGGTTGCAATTCAGTAGCCCCTACTCAATACAAAACTACAAAGTTATGGAGTCTACACGGTCGCCTATCTAGGACGCAGTAAGAAATAAATGTGCATATAGTGTAAAAACGTTACCTACGAGTTATCGCTACTTTACTGACATTGTAAATTAATGCACCGTCAACTGGATGCGTGACGCCGCCATGTTATTTACTTCTACTAAATATGTAATTCAAATCAAAATTTAAAAATACCTCATTTAATCATTGATTAGTAGTTGCATGTTTCAATAAAAGTAAAAATATTAATATTCAATTAATAAAACATATTAAAACTGGAAATACATGTAATTTGGAAATCCTAACCTCAAATAATTCCGATTTTTTATCGACATTTTAGAAAAAACTAGGTCAAAACTGGGTGGCGCGCGGTTTTATTTATCAAAAAATCAGATTAAGATGCTGTGACTTCAGAAGAGTGTTTAATAAAATAGTAATTATTAGCTATAGGTTATGATATAGATAATATTTTTGTTTTCTGTCATGTCTTCACATATTTTATGGGGCGTGTCCTGATATAGTTCAGAAAAAGATCAACATATTTTCAATTAATAATGTGAGAAAGAGAAAACTTATAAAAACCCTAAAAAGTCAGAAATACTACTTTATGTGGTAAACAGAACGTCGTGATAACGTGCTCGTTTACTACCCGCGACGACATAATTCCTATATCAAGAGTAATCTTTACTGTCGCGATGTAGTTGTATAACCGTCCCAATGCATTCCCAAAAACGGTGAATACCTCGAGGTATAGTAGTAATAAAACCGTCGCCGTGATATGACGCCACAACACTATTAGGGATAGGGTGTGGAGACGGCCACCACGTCGCGACTGATTTTGTTGCTTGGGTATGCCAACTAAATACTAGAATAACATTATTTTGATGTTCTGCTTTTACGCTACCAGAAGAGCTTGTGCACTAAAAGGACCAAATAATGTGTCAATAAGTGATATATACTTTGCATATGCTAAAGATGTTAAAGTTAACTTCTTTAATGGTATTTCCTTAGCATATGCTAAGTGCTAAAATGGAAGCGCATTTTTTTATGTTCTTTTGCAGTACCAGAATAGCATGTGCGCTAAAAGGACCAAATAATAATGTTTCAATAAGTGAAATATACTTCCCTTTCAAAAAAACCGCATAAAACATCACAAAAAACACGCCTGAATTTTATCAGTTTTTATAAGGTGATATGATCTTTTGTGAGGCAAAATTTTAGGAATATAAAAATTTGTAAGAATTTTTGAGGTATGTTTTTGATTTGGTAAAAATTTATGAGTTGTGTTGTTTATCTGATCCTATAATCAGTCAGGATTATAAATGTTTTTAAAATTTGATAAGTGCAGACATTTTTTTAAGCATATTTATGGTTTTATAAAAGCACGATGTTCTAAGAGATTTTAGAATCAAACCGACACATCAACTTTTATGGGGTTCTATAATCACATTCTTATTCTTTTATGATGTATTATGGGATTATATAAACCGATGTTTTTATAGTTTTCTGACAGATTTTATAGTCAAACTAATTCATAACATTTTATGGGTTTCTATGATTACACCCTTGTTTTTTTTATAATGTTTTAAGAGTTTGTAGAATAACGTATTTCATAAGATTTTGGTATATTTTATGATCAAACCAACTCATACAATTTGACAGATTTCTATAAACATTTATAATTTTTGTTTATAAGTCTTTAAATAGATCTTATAGTCAGACAAACTTACAATATTGTATAGATTTTTATTTGTCCACCCTGCCAGACGAACCTCATTAAATCTCATAAAAACACACCTGATTTTTATCAGTTTTTTCTATCACCTGAAAACTAATTAAAAAAAGCTATACTTAGTATACTTAGTTACTTCTACAAAAAGATATTTTTTGACTCTTGATCCCATCTGATCAAAAATTCATAATCCCCTCCTTAAAAGGTGGGTACCTGAGAATATCATATTATTGTATTTTCACCGGAACTATAAACGCATACCAAATTTGAACACAATCGGTTGTGGATAATTCAGTTAAAATTGGTTAGCAAAACATGACCGAAAATCATCCATCTTGAATTTTTAAAATCTGTGACAAGTGCCCGGACAAACCTAATTTCAACGAAATGTATGCGTACTTCAACTGTACCCCCCTCCAGCCCCTTTGAGTAGGGGGAGCTCACAATTTCTTTACACCTGTTCGGTACTCTGTGCTATATTCTTGTGTTCTTCAACTGTACCCCACTCCACCCCCTTCGAGTAGGGGGAAGCTGTCAATTTCATCACAATATATTCTTGTGTTGTCACCGCAACTATATAACCATGCCAAATTTGAAGCCGATCGGATGTCGGGAAATTGATCAAAATTACGTTGCAAGATTCCACCCGCACAAACATATCTTGTTCATTACAATTTAAAAAAAAAGCTTGAAAAAAAATAGTTTTTGGCTTATGAAATCTCATAGAAATTTATCAAAGTAATATCTCTCCCACAGCTCCTGGCGATAAATAAGTACTTATACAAGAACAATTTTCTATTAGATATATTGCCGTAGTTTAGTTTAGGTTAGGTTATAGTTTAGTTCGACTGTATATTAATCTCTTACATTACTCTTACTACTATTACTACTAATACAACTGCTAAAGTTGAGCCGTAATTTTTTATTTTCAAATGTTACAGGTAGATCTTATAAAATCTCATAAAATCTTGTAAAGTTTTATGAGGAATGACATTTAAACTTTTATAAGCCAACTGGCTGATAAAGTATAATGAACTCCTATGCAAGATTCGTGTTTCACTTTCACTAGTCAAAAATTATAAAATATCATAAGTTTATATGAGCATAAATTATAAAAACTTATGATGTTTTATCTGTGTATCTATGATCTTTTATGAGGTTTTTTTGGCAGGGTTTGCATATGATAAAGATGTTCTAATAGTAACCTTCTTCAGTGGTATATCCTTAGCATATGCAAAGAAAATACTTAAAAGCTCATTCTTTTGATGTTCTTTTATGGTACCAGAATAGTATGTGCGCTAAAGTGACCAAAAAATGTTTTAAAATTGATATATTCTTTGCATGTGTTTAAAGATGTACTCAAATGGACCTGCTCAAATGTTAAATTCAAAGCATTTGCTATGGATATCCTTAATAGCATATACTTAAATAGAATGTACCAAGCATATGCTAAAGATGTACAAAAAAGGACATCCTTAAAAGGAGGTTTAACACATATGCTATGCATGTAAATGTTCTTCCATTGCTATGAGGGTAAGGTCATACCAGAGTGCACTGGATTTATTTTTTTTAAAGTGTGTATCAGCGCAGGATTATAAATGAATAGCATTGGTGCACAAACTTTTTGATGCCATATCTGCGTTTCGTACATTTGATTGTGTTTTTTTTATTTTATTTAATTTTACACTAATTTTTCTCGAGAGATGAGACCTGAAATTTTTTATTGCTATTTGCTTTACTACTTTAGATAAGTTAATAACAATACCTAGCTTATATAACAAGAAACCTATTGACTTAAAAAATATGTTGTTTAGGTTCCATTACGCCTATAAATTGATAAGTTTTCCTTCATATCTCAGTATATTGTGTCCTATCTAGTCACTGTAAATAATGAAGTTATTAAATCTATTTTTTCTCCTGTTGTGCAGTGTTGTGTGTTCAAAAGCCGCTCGAATCTTGGGTATATTTTACTTACCCTCAGTAAGTCACCAGGTAGTTTTTCAACCGATCTACAGAGAATTATCTTTACGAGGGCACGAGGTAGTTGTAGTAACACCAAACCCTTTGAATGATCCAAAGTTAACGAACTTGACAGAAATCGATATAAGCCACTTGTACAAACTTAAAATAAGTCAGTTTGATGCCTATGAAACCCAATATACCAAGTTCTTTTCAAATATCTATAACTATTCATTGACTGTTGCAGAGGAAACCTTAAAAGACAAAAGAGTACAAGATATATGTAGTTTAGACAATGACAAATTCGATTTAGTATTATTTGAAGGTCTTGTACAAGTCTTCTATGAATTTGGATTTAAATGTAATGCTCCAACGATAGCAGTTATATCCATGGAAGGGACTTTAAATAGTCATAGTGCCCAAGGCAACGCAATACATCCATACCTATACGCGGATATGATGTTATCTTATACCGACCCATTATCCCTCTGGGGCAAACTGGAATACACTTACAATTTCTTATGGTTTAAGTACTTTTACAAATTCAGTTTGTTAAGGGGAAACGAAAAGCTGAAAAACGAATATTTCGGAAAGCACTATCCCACTGTGGAAGAAATGGAGAATAATTCAAGTATGCTGTTTTTGAATACCAACTGGATGATGCATCCAATAAGGCCACTGGTTCCTTCAACGATTCAAATGGGATTTATGCATATAGCAGCTCGTAAACCTCTGCCAAAAGTATGTATAACTAATCAAAAATAAGTTTCTTTTTTGAAGGGACTAGTTAGGTAATACGTAATAACTAACCTGAAGTCCCTACTATTACTAATTTTTTAAAGTTGTAAATGAGGTAACATTTGCTAAACATTTATTATATAGTAACAAAAAATATGCCGGTCTTTAAAGTGGTCTATGAATAGGTGCATTTATTAAGCCTGCTAGTCGGTATGAATTGTACCAAAAAAAAAAAAATTAACGAACTTTCATTAAAATGTTATGACGTAGTTTAACAAAATCTTACATTAGCTATTTATACAAAATAAAGCTTTTCAAAGATTTGGTAACTAATCACTATAAACAGTTTCTAAGAACGTTTTACGAATTGTTACATAAAATAGCTATAATTGTATTGCGAAATTTTAATGTACGATATTTGTTTACGTATGATAAAAATAATTCCAATTTGGCCCTTAAAATCCTCTATGCCTTATTTATGGAGTAAATTCTAAATCACCACTTCATTCGGTGTTGTTTTGGGCATGCATGTTCGGCGATTCCTGATTCGTTGCTTCACCTTTTTGGGTTTGAAATTTAGAAATTAAAGAAACTTATAACATATACTATTTCTAAATTTCAACAAACAGGACAGAGAGTACAAGAACAAAACAATTCGAAATCTTCTTAGTAAGACAAAACCGGAGAACAAACAAAATAAGGAATGCATTTACCAAGTTCCTTGTAAGTGTGGTGAATCATACATAGGCGAAACAAAAAAGACCACTATCTGTTAGGCTTAAGGAACATCAGACGAATACCCAAAAAGGTGAAACAAGCCCCTCCTTGGGCGGAGTCAACTTCTCAAACTTCACGGTTGAGTGATTTGAGTATATAAGTACGTGGCCTTAGGAATTGATTGTAGTTTGCACTTGAAGAGATTGTACTGATCGAAACATCGTGTATAAATAAAATATATACAATGGAAGTCCGAAACACAGAGTTAATTACGATCAGAGATTGTACTGATAGAAACGTCGTGTATAAATAAAATATAGACAATGAAAGTCCGAAATACAGAGTTAATTTCAAAAACATCAGACAAACAGATCACTTGTTTCTTGTACAATTCCATTAGGATTTGTACACATTAAAACGAAAGGATGTTTAATTTCTGAAGTAAGTAATAATTTTAGTTAAGGAACTCTCTAAAATGAGTTAGTAATATTTGTTGACAGCACAATCTCTATTATAGGGGAAATTTAAAAAAATATCTATTAAATGCAATGCAAAAATTGTACACTTTTAATTATTGATACCTTTGATATGGAATGGCATGGTACCAGAAGGTAGTCATCTGTCATTTCATAAAGACCTACGTAAAATTTCAGCATTATGACTATTGTCGTTTGGGATACAAAACAAAAATACGATTTTACACATTTTGCAAAATGTTCCAGCCTTTTGCCTAACGTCACTGATAAAAAGGTTAATTTTTTATCGTTTTTGATCAGTGATCTTTCAAGTTTCTTTTACAGTGCCAACAATTCATGACATGAAGTCGATAACCTATATTTTGTTTGTATGTTAATTTTAAATACCTGTGTTGTCATATTGTACAGACCTTAAAGTGTATCTCCAGCAAAATTACAAGTTATGTTTTTTATGTAGCAGAAATTATCTTAAGACTAGCGATATTAATTTGTACATAACCATCGGTATCTCAGTCATATTTTATCAAGATTTGTATTATCCAAAACTTTGATAGAGCTCCAAAATTGATAACAAAATTGTGACCGATTTAATTTAAAAAAATAAAAATCTCGGTTATTTAAAGTGATATCTAAAAATCAATAAAACCGCTAGATTAGGATCATTTCTACTATGAAATAAATTCAATTTGTAATGTTGCTGGAGAGCCTCTTTAAAATTAGATAGATATTGAATATTAAAACAAACCAAACACCTGTACTAAAAATCATAATTTTTAAGATTTTAAATTTAAAATTTTTCGACATAAAAGAAAATGGATAAGTCAACTTTGCTATTGAATAGATACCACTTAACAAACATAGGACAAAAATGTCCAATAAACTAAGTAAAAGTATATTTTGCTATAGACAAATATATAAATATCTCAAGAACCGGACAAAAAAACACTTTTTTATACCTTGATAACAATCCGCAAACATCCAAACCATGACTTTTCGGTTTACCAATAGCATTTATTTTAAATTTTAAACACTAGTGGGGAAAACTATTATTTACAAAGACGAAATCTAGCTCAATGGCTACTCTACCTAATCCCTACATTTACAATATATTTTAAGTATGTAGATAGCCGCAATTTAACAAATTATTAGATAAATATATATAAAAACTATGAAATTAACATATTTAAACGTTTTGAATAGGACAAAACGTGGTAAAAATGCTAGGTAGTAGATACTACCTTAAAATTTTGAAAAATATTTATAATAATACCAAAATAACATTAAAAGAATATTCATGTTATAAGAATATTCCCTCAAAGTGATTTTTGGAATATTCTATTGTGAATATATCAGGAATGTTGCAGACCTATTTTCTGTTGAATATTGTTTAATAGTTTGTGATAGTTATATTTCTTTGATAATAAGATAATATTATGCACATGATAACCTGATAATCAAGTTATTTTTATGGATATTCCCAAAAAGAATGTTTTTGTCAGGATTTTGGCATGTTTACTGAAAACATTACTATCTTGTGAAAAGAACACGATTTACATGATTTTTAATTATAATTCAGTTTAATGTCATCTATTTTAGGCAGATGGCCCTGGAATCAATATGTTCCCTATGTAGCAGGTAATATTATTACACATATAAGACAACAAATAGTTATTTAGGTAATCTTTTGATAACAAATCTCAAGTAGTATATCAACATAATAGTGATATATTGATATACCTATATCAATAGGCTACTCCGTAATTCCACTTTAGTGGAAGCCTAAACAGAGACTAACAGAAAGATAGGGCCGCGCAGGAACTAGGTTCCTGCAGCGCATAGCGCGTTGCGGCGGAGAGTGAAAGTAATGCTTGTATTAAGTAAACACCTATCTTGCCCCGTCCATCTCTTCCAATATGATCATGAAAGAAAGACAGAACATTTTTCAATGTATTTCACACAATTTTAATTTAGTATCTGCCGGTTTTTGCCACCGCTTCTCAAAGTCTGTCAAGCCTGGCAAGCGGTTTTTTTAGATTTTAAAAAGTGAGTTATTTTAATCAGTTTTGGTTGGAAATCGCTCAAGTTTATGGGATTAGCTATATAGTGGATTAATAACTTTTTGTAAAGTGTAAAATGTCATTCAAATCAGGCTGGATCACTACCATTATTGCATAGGACTATTTAGAGAGTGCCGAAAATTGCAGTTTTTTCGAACCAAATCCCTGAAGAAAATATTGTGATGATTTATACAGACTTAAGCAAGAAGATAATAGGTCAAAATATAATAAAAAAAGAGAGGTAAAGCATTTATAAAATATGTAAGACTTTCTTTTCCAATTAATAAAAGAGAATAACATAATAAACGTGTTACCTTTCAAAACCTCCGCGAACAGTTCGAGGAGAACGCCGTGATTTGCTACACCGACGGGTCCAAACTGTCGGAGAGGCAAACCACAGGATCGGGGGTTTATGTGGAAGACCAGGAGGTTCGAAAGAGCTACCCGCTCGGAGAGCAAGTCACGGTCTTTCAGGCAGAGGTGTATGCCATAATAATGGCTGAAACCACGGAATAAATAAAGAACGGTAGGGAGAAGCATGTTTATATATGCTCCGACCGCCAATCAGCCCTAAAGGCACTAAGGGCGCCCAAGATCAACAACACCCTGGTGGAGGAATGTGCGGATGCACTAGAATCCTTGGGAGAGGGCAAACAAGTGACACTTATGTGGGTACCGGGACATATGGGGGTGCCGGGTAAGGAGATGGCCGACAAGCTCACCAGGATCGGGGCAAGCACCCAGTATGTAGGGCCGGAACCACTCGTAGAAATAACCAAGAGGCAATTGCAAAGTCGACTCAATAAATGGGCCAACGATGCCATGACGACCGCTTGGAGAGGAGGAACAGGATGCAGACAGACCAAGGACTTCGTGAAGAGCCCGGATGTAGCCAGACAAAAATGGCTTCTGGGGAGATCGTGAAAGGACGCTGATCTGCTGGCAGGTATCATAACAGGTCACAACCGACTAAGGAAGCACATGACCCGGATCGCGGTGGAGAATGACTCGACCTGCCGGGCCTGCGGGCGGGCAGAAGAGACATCTCGACACGTTATAGCGAACTGCGAGGCATACCAGTGGACCAGATACCAGGTATTCGGTTTCCCGACCCTGGATGAGGAGGACCTGCACACGCTCAAATGGGACAAAATACTGGATTTTGTAAAAAGAACAGTAAAACCAGATGAGCAGACTACCAGATCAGTGGTGCAGGCGGTGGATTAGGGGCAGGCTCGGGGTAGGGCAGAAAGGGCCCAGGGAGGCCTACTTGCCAGGCTTCCCGCCGCCCCTTCTCTACTACTACTACTACTTGTTACCTTTAATATTTGATAATATTCCTTAACATAGTTATAACCTCCTCCTCCTATATTAGATTTTTAAAGGGTTCAAAAAACTTTTTGTAAGCTAAAGAAAGTTTTTTAGCTGCACGGAACAGTACAAAGTTGGTTAAGGTTTGTATAGAGCTAAAACCTTTCGCGAATGCATTGCTTTTTTTACACTAAAAAGTATGGAAAAACTGCGCCTGTTAAGTTTTTTCATATCTTTTTATTATTAAATAAGTAAGTGTCTGTAAAAAATTAACCAAAAGAATATATGTATTTTATTATGCGTCTGGCTGTACAAGTAGTTCCTTCCTGTAGCCACTGGCTGCACTCGTGTTGCCGACAAACAATATTCCCCAACTATAATACAGTATCGATCACTCTCGCGTAGCTATTACTTTCTCTATGGACTAAAGCATATTTGGTGGATATTCATGTGGATATATATACACTCCATATCTTAGGATATCCATCTTGTGCCCATCTTGACACGTTTTGCACCACAAAATCATATCCATGCAATTATAGTCGGTGTCCAGGTATATTATTATAATTTTTTTAAAAAAAGGTTCTGGCCGTATTATAGTCATATTTCACGTCACATTTCAATCACATTTATATCATTTGTATGAGCTAGAACGTAACTTATATTAATATTCTCAATGGTAAAATGTAACATTTCTACCACTTTCTTTGTTCTCTAAGTATATTTCTATTACATTATTTCATAACATTAGAGGAATATTCATTTTATAGGAATATTCTCTCAAAGTGAGTTTATTCTATTGCGAATATGACAGGAATGTTGCAGACCTATTTCTTGTTGAATATTTTTTAGGAGTTTGTGATAGTTATATTTCCTTGATAATAAGAGAATAATATGCCCATGATAACCTGATAATTAAGTTATTTTTATGAATATTCCCAAAAAGTATATTTTTGTCAGGATTTTGGCTTTTTGGCTAGAAATACTACTTACTATCTTCTGAAAAGAACGCGATTTACACGATTCGTATTTATAATTTAGTTTAATTTCATCCATTGTAGATAGATGGCATAGGAACCAATATGTGCTCTATGTAGCAGGTAATATTACTATACAATAAATCAAACAGAAATGGCATAGAAAGTTCTGCGCGCACAAAAGAAACAGGTATATTGAGCAATGGTGCCAGTTTGTTATTATCTCCGGACTGCTTTCATGAGAAAAAATTGTCGCCACTCTTTCATTGTGAGCATAAATCATAGTTGCAATAATAACCGTTGACAAGATGTCTGCAAATTCCGCTAGATGGCGATTTGAACATCTAATCTAATTAAAAATTAGTCCAAATCACAGCTTTTTCTTGCTTAAAGGAGGCGGCAGGGTCCATTATTTACGATACTGAGCGACAAACTCGTGAGGTTGTTAACATTAGAAAGAAATATCTTCGCTTTTACTTAAATTTCTTTCCATTCTGTTCTACTAGTGACATCTATCCGGAAACGACCAAACCATGCAGCTAGCACTAGCAGCCAAAGAAATCAATAAGCGGCGCTGTTTTTCCTGCAGAGCTTTTTGCTTGCGATATTATTGATTTTAAATAAAGCTGGCCCTACACTACATTTGATATTTTCGAGGTGTTTTATGACATGATCTCGAAACATGTAGCGAACCAATTCTTCAAAACTAGCGCGAGGGTAAACGCGAAAAATAAGGGGCTGCCAATATTTGTAACACCTAAAAAGGGGTGAAAAGATTTATTTTGCTTTGTTTCTTTACAAAAAACGTTTTTTTTACGAAAAACTTGAGCTCTGCCACTATTTTTATTTTTTTCTTCAACTTTCTCGAAATTTTCGTCATACCGTAGAAAAAAATTATTTCCCTCATGATGCATTTTTTTTTCAAAAATTACGTAATTTCGGGAACGCAAAGAAATAGGTCTAAAGAGTATAATTTTTAAGAGAAAAATATAAATTTTTCTCGCCCTCCTTCACTGGGCCTACAGGGGCCGTGCACAAATTACGTAATGGTCATAGGGGGGAGGCGGGTTACAAAACGTTACGTAGGGGGGAGGGGGGTTTTCGACAGCGTTTGCATTTGTGTGAAACTAAGAAAATTTGGAAAGAAAATAAGTGAAAAGTTTTTTTTTTTTTTGGGGGGGGGGGGTAGTGGTCTTGAAATCGTTACGTAGTATTAGGGGAGTGGCGTGCCAAACCGTTACAAAACATTACATAGGGAGGGGGTCAAAAATTGGTAAAATCACCGTTACGTAATTTGTGCACGGCCCCACATCTGACTGTTCCTCTTTTTGATTTCGAATCAAAGTGCCAAACCCGGGTTGGACGTTCGAAGGCGTCAACCCGTCCTATTTGCTTGATAAAGTTTCTACGGAAATATCTCAGTCGATTACTCCGGCCGTGTATGAACGCTTTAGGTTAGGCATTTGCATGTATCTCAGTCCCCAGCCTATAAACAGTGCGTAAGGACAATGGTTACAAAATGAAAATATTTTTTTTTACGATATCTTTCATCAGTTTGGTATTAAAGTCAAGCGAAAACAATTTTTATTCCAGTCCTAAAGGTATGAAAATGGAAAACATTAGAAAACAACTACCTGGAATGGATTTACTACGTCTAAGATGTAGTGACAACATCGCCCCATGCCCATCCTTTTCTGCTTAATGTGCTTTTCCGTTTGTCTGCGTCTTATACACGGCTGCTTGGCCTCCTAAGGATTTGCTTAGGAACCCTGTACATATAAGATAGCAAAAAGTTATTTAGATAATCTTTTAATAACTAATCTTAAGTATTACAGCAACATAATGGTGACATGTTGATAGTGGAAACGTGGAAGATTAGTGCATATTTGGTGGATATTCATGGGGATTTATATCCACTGCATATCTGAGGAAATCCATCTCGTGGCCATCTGGACATTTAAATCACAAAATCATATCCATGCAATATTCAATAGGTTGATATATGGGATATTATAGTCGGTGTCCAGGTATATTACTATAATTCTTTTAAAAAACGCTCTGGTCGTATTATAGTCATGTTTCATGACACGATTCTATGTATGGCATGTGTTAGTAATATTCCCGATGGTAAAATGTAATATTTCTGTCACATTCTTTGTTCTCTAAGTATATAACTATTACATTACAGGAATGTTTAATTGTTATGTGGGAAAGAGTGCAAGACTTGTGTAGTTTGGACAATGATATATTCGATTTAGTTCTAGTAGAAGGTCTTGTACAAGTCTTCTATGAATCCGACGATAGGAGTGATTTCCATTGACATAACTTTAAGTAGTCATAGTGCCCAAGGCAACGCAATACATTAATTCCTATATGCAGATATGATGTTATCGTACACCGAACCGTTATCTCTTTGGACCAAACTAGAATATACATTTTTTTTTATGGTATTGTGTACTTTGATAAATTCACCAGGTTGCCAGAAAACGAAAAACTGAGAAACGAATATTTGGGAAAGCATTATCCTCCTGTCGAAGAAATGCAAAATAATTCAAGTATGCTTCCTAAATAGCAACTCGATGATGAATCAAATAAGGCCACTTGTTCCTTCGAAGATTCAGATAGGATTTTTGTGCATAGGGACCCCCAAACCTTTAGTACATAGGTGTATAATGATATAAAAAGGGACCATCTTTTATTTTTTTTTAAATGGGATATGCTTGGCGTACGCGACAAACAGATGGCTGCACTTGTTGCGAACGTAGGAAAGATGAACTGGTTTTAAGCGGGTACAAAGATACCTGGGAAAACTTTTTCACTTACTACGTTTATACGCACCTAAAACCAGTTTTATATAAATATGGTTATAAATAAAATCGCTTTTACAGAGGGTTTATACGTCTTTGACTAAATGTCACTAAATGTCATTGAATGCCAATTATCAACAGATTTTTTGGTAAACCAAGGTAGAGTATTTGTTTAGGTCAAATGCAACCCACATAGCACAAAGCAAAAAGACGTGCAAGAGACACACTTAAGTTTAATAGCATTTTTCACGTTATTTTCAAAACAACGTTATTTCGATGTGATTTTAACGTGGTTTCGAAAATAACGTGAAAAATCGACCTATTAAACTTAAAAAAGTAAGTGTTTGATTGATCCAAATCTTCGGTTTTAAATCGGTTTCTCTCACTTTTGCCCGATATTGATCGAAAGTAATTCTCTTAGTCAAAACCAATAGAATTACTTTCGATCAATATCGGACAAAAGTGAGACAAACCGATTTAAACCGAAGATTTGGAATAGACCCCCAGAAGGCACATTTTGTAAAAACTAAGACACGGCTCGGATCATCTTTTTGATTTCTTGCTGAATAAGCTAAAATAAAAAGACACCTCTCCGTGCGGTAAAGTGACTACGTTTATTTCAGAAAATTAAAATACAGATATTTATATTTCTTCGTTGAGAATTTTTGAGGCTTGTGGGTAAAATCGTGTACCTAACACATGCGTAAAGTGTCTTTACCTACTCGCGTGCGTGAAAGTGCACTTAACCGTTTTATTTTGAGAACCGAACGTTGTGCTTTACCGAGTAACGTACGGTAAAGTAACTTTACCGCACAGTGTGCTGTAAAGTGAAAACATACAAAATTGCATAAAATTTCTCTTTGAAATTCTTGTAGAAAGCAAAAAATGAAACAGATGTTTTACATATATATAATTTTTTTCCTCATAAAATCAAATAAAAAAAGCTTTAATACTCTCTCATTTCTCTATTAAGAATGCATGGCAATTTTATAAGGAAATATCTGATGTGTATATGCAAAATATCTATTCCGTTTTTTGCTTTCTATAAGAATTTTTTTACTTATAAAATATAATAAAAAAATTCGCTAATAAGGGATTCGACGTTCTTATTTCCCTATAAAAAATGCATGGTAATGTCATAAGAAAAAAGCTGATATGTATTCAAAATATCTATTCCGTTTTGTGCTTTCTACAAAAATTTCGGAGATAAATGATATTCAATTTACTGTGCGGTAAAGTAAAATTATAAGAAATTGATTTATTTTTTAATAGATAAATAATCATCCTTAAAAAAATGTTGTTCAATGTGTCTTTTGGCAATAGGTATTTATTTAGTTTCTACGGGATCAGTGGAGTGAACCGGGGTGCTGGGTGGGGATAAATTATTTGATTACACTTTACCGCATATTGTGCTGCCATTTTCTATATTTTCACTTTACCGTACACTGTGCGGTAAAGTAACTTTAACGCACAGTGTGTGGTGAAGTGAAATGATATAAAATTGCATATTATATCTCTCCAAAATTCTTGTAGAAAGCAAGAAAACGGAATAGATATTTTGAATACACATCAGCATTTTCTTCATGAAATTACCATGCATTTTTTATAGAGAAATAAGAACGGCGACTCTCATATTAAAGTTTTTTTATTTGAATTTATAAGAAAAAAAATGATGTGTAGATACCCAAAACATCTGTTTTATTTTTTGCTTTCCATAAGAATTTCGAAGTGAAATTATATGCAATCTCGTATGTTTTCATTTTACCGCACAATGTGCAAAAAGTAGCTTTAGAAATTGATGTATTTTTTAATAATATAATAAAGTGACTACGTTGATTTCAGAAAATTAAAATACAGATATTTTGAGGCTTGTCGCTTCGCTTCGTTCGCTCAACTGCCGTCGCGTGCGTTAAAGTATTACTTTCCGCACTTGTTAGGTAAGTAACTTTTATTATATTATTCCCAAATGCACATAGCTTTCAAATCGTCGGGCTGCACTTGATAACTATTTGCCATTTTTTTTTACCTTAACCCTATTTTCGGGAATTTTTTGTGTTGGCCAAACAAGCAAAAATTGGGCAAAAAATGGTGTTTTTTTATTGAAATTGGGTGACGTGGCAGAAGAAAATTAAGAAAGCAAGGCTCAAAAAGACTTCGCTTTATCGATGAAGACAATATTGGCGTGCTACGAGAAGTAGTTCAAAAAAATACCATTAGACCACTTAGATGCATGGGTTACAATCCACCAAATTCTGCAGATTTTAACCAGATCCTCTCCTCCACACTCCATCAAAACCACTGCTTCTAAAACATCTTCCATGCTTTTAAATATAAAAAAATCACGCACCCAAGCGTATTTTTCTGTTTTTTAGGCGTTCTTTCTCTCTTCTTCTCTACTTTCTTAAAACTTAGTTAACCCTAGACTACTAACATAAAACTATTAACTTTTAATACTCACATGGGGTTACCTGTAACCCGAGTATTAATTTGGGCAATTAAATAAAAAAAAAGATAATGAATGTCAAGTTTTCTTAAAAAATGGTCTTAATTAGAATGAATACATATCATTAGCAACAATTTTGACAAATATCGTATCGGTGTTGCTGACAAACTGGTGTTTTACATTTGACACATGTAGTTTCAGTTTTCCGCATCTCGCTTGCTTTTGAAGTTTCGTCTTTGAGGGTGAATTTTGCTCTTTTTCATGTTCGTCCAATATTTTTTCAATTGAAGCCTTTAACTCTCTTGGTATCTGTTTTTCCAGACGTCTTTCCATATGTGGCCTCGCCAGTTGAGTCCCAAGTTCAAAAATAAATTTTCGCACTACAATCTTTTGTCTGTCCTTAGCAAACAAAACCATCCCATTTACACCTGCTTGATCCAGTATACCGTAATCAAATCGTAAAGGCCATCTACTGGTCTTACGGGAAACAGAGTAAGTATGAACCAATTGGTCAAAATTGTCAAGTCCACCTTTTGTGGTAAATCACACTAGTACTTTTTTATCATCAAAGACAAACTGAGACGACATTACTGTAATTTTTTATTAGGTAAAAACCTTGGCGGAATTTCTCTTTTGTTTTTCCTCAAAGATCCTACAATACCCAGCTTGTAATCTCTTAGCATTATGTCGGCAAATGGAACAGAAGTGAACCAATTATTCATTGTTAGGTTTCTGTAAGCACCATGTATTGATTGAGACAGGGTTTTAACATAGTGCAGGGGTAAAGGATCTTGATTAGGACGTGCTTCTTTTCCAATATACGGTATAGCACTAATCATATAATTAGTGCGAGAATCGCACATTATGATTATTTTGATGCCGTATTTACCAGGTTTTGATGCTATATATATACGAAATGGACAGTTACCACGAAAGCCCAGTAACTGTTCATGTATTGTGCAGTACTCATCAGGAGTGTAATAGTCTGTACAGTGACTAATAAATGACTCCCAAATAGGAGCCACTTTATCTTGAGGATCTCTAGTTGTTCTGTCATCAAATAGCAAATATTTCAAAGCCATATTTCGACCATAGTTCTTCGATACTCAAGTGTCCATCTTTTTGATACCCAGAAATGTATAATAGGCCTATAAGAGCATTAATTTCCAAGTCATTTGTTGATCCCACGTATCTGCAATTTTCGTTGTCTTCTGATCGACGTCCCTCAATTTCGAGGTTGGTGTATGTAAATATTCGATTTAACATACCGTCATCAATAAGCAGCCTCCAAGCTTCAAGTTCCGATGTAACATTTCCTGCGTTACCTTTACCACCGGGTACACGAAGCACAGTATTTCTTTTGGGAGTACGCGATTGAGGGGGCTCTTTTTGAGACCATATATGTCCATCTTTACCCTGCAGTTAATTTCCAACATCGTGTTGCAAAGGTTCAATATTTTCGCCGTCCCCATCTGAATCAAAACACCTCTCTTCCTCCATCTAGCCTTCCACTACACTCTCAAAGACCGGATCGGTAAACTTTACAGTTTTACGACCTTAGAACGCAAAAAGGCTTTCTCAGATGACGTTCCGGCCATATTTATTCCGAAACTACTGAGCGCTGAGCAAAATTTTATGTCAACGGTAACACCAACGTGGGGTTATGGGCCACCCCAATAACAAATATTTTACGTGTATCTCTCCTTGACTACAGGGTAGCGACTAAATAATACGAGCGCATACAACAACCGGACATTCAGCGAGAATACCCAAAGGTACGACTTTGTCAGACTTATGCCGGTATCCACCAACGCATTTTTTCTCCAATTAACTTTTAATTGCGGTTAGCGAGTAAATTCGGTATCCAACAACAAAATTTTTGCGTTAATCGCGTCGTTTACCAACCCGGCCGATGTTGGGCGATTAAAGCTTAATTGAGCAATTAAGTCGCTGTCATATTCATTTTATTGGTTATGTTTTCTGTTTATTTTGAATTCTAGTTTGATTTATTTTTTTTTTTAATATGGAAGATATATTGTATCATGACGATTTGGATGTGTTGGACATAATCAATGATGGAATTCCAAGACGATGGAACGAGAGACCACATTATTTTGAGACTATGGACAACAGGGGGTTCTTTAGAAGGTTTCGGCTTACAAAGCTTTCAGACTTCAGACTTATTTCACTTTCATAAGCTTCTTTTAAGGTTTTTTTTTATTTGTGTCACCTTTTATTTAAGTGTTGATTAACGTTTGGGTAACTATGCAGTATACAGTTTTCTGCTATTTTTGATTTTGTATGAAAAATTATTTATGGGGGTACCTACTAGGGTCCCTAGGACCCCAAGTCCGCCTGCGCCCGTTGGTTTTTTTTTTGTTTTTTTTTAATTTTTTTTTCACTAAAACAACCCAATCCAACACAGTCCAACCCAACCTAATCCAACCCAACCCAAAACAATCAAAAAAACACATTACAACCCCCCCCGGGATTTGGGGTCCTAGGGACCCTAGTAGGTGCTCCCATAAATAATTTTTCATCAAAAATCAAAAATGGCAGGAAACTGTATACTGCATAATTACGAATGTTTGTAGTTAATAATTTTCATAAAATAAAAACAAATATAATTAAAAGTGAAGTAGATGTTTTATATATCTAAAAACCAAATAAATACATTAATAAAACAAATAACAAATGCAGACAACTATTGCACATAGACATGTCTAAATAAATCACATCGGTCAGTTAGATATTGCATATCACAAAAAAAAATTGTCTTTCAACAGCAGAAAATACACCTAAATTAGTAACCTCATCAATTAGGATCTTAATAAAAAACAATGGTCCATCTCAACTAATTTTGTTCAAGTTTTTAAAACGGTTTACATGGTTTAATGGTATTACATATAGGCTTTTTGCTCAAGGACAATAGTAACTTGTTTGGGTTACTTGTCATAACGTCACGGTTACTTTCAGTGACCATGCATAGTTATGACATCATCATATTGAAACATGAGATTTATAAAAAAAATAATACAAATTAAAAAACCATAAACAATCGGTAAACCACACTTTGAACCTTACATTTTTTAAGTAACCATGTCCCATAGGCTGGTAACATAGTCTGGTTACTCGTGACGTCATGACTTGGATTACTGTACGAAGAAAAATTGAAAATGAGCAACTGGTTTACCTGGTAACTTATGGTTATTTCGAGGAAAAACTCTTTTTGACACTGTCAATCACCAGTCATCATGAGAATGAAAGAAAAAAAAAATAAAGATCTTGAAACATTTTAATCTAAAACTTTTAGGTTTTTTTTTCTCTTTGTAATATAAAACAAAACATTTTTAAGAAGAGAAATAGAAAATTAAATACAGAAATCTGCAACCAGTGTGTACAAAACTTCATTGCTGCAACCTTTAAGTTGAGGTCGTATAAAGCTTGATTTTTCTAAATTCATATTTTATTATTTTTCTTTTTTAATTATTATAACTTTAAAACCCCTTTTTTCTTAGAGTGGTTCTATCACCTAGGGCATAATTTTTGGTGATAACAGTTTCAAAATAAAATTGTCAAAAAATGTAGAATTTAAATAATTTCATTAAAATTTGGAAGAGCAACATGTTTTTCTTGATATAAAAAATATCTCAACCTTATGAACTACTTTCTTAATTATAAGGTACTCAATATATCTAAAAATTAACAAACATCCTAAATAAATCACTTTTAAGCTGAGAAAATTATTACCCACAGACCTTCTAGGTCAGTGATAACTGGAAACAAACTTTTTTGACATTTTATTAACAAAAGTGGGTTGTGCTCCTCCTCAAGTAAAAAGCCCCATTGCAGCACCTACCATAATGTCGTTGTTGCAGTAAACAGTGATGTGGTGCCTCAGATAGATTTAATTTTGGCAGTCTTGCTTTATTAAACATTTTTTAAGTAGGTTTTGCAATGGTGGCCTGTCAAGTAATAAAGTGGAATAAGTACCCTATTCTAAAACTATACAAATATTAAAAGTGACTTAAAAAAAATTAAAAAATAAACATAACAAATATTTTCAAACATCTAATCCAGTCACAAGATGGCTAATAGTTTTTCCTCCTGATAATTCTCCCATACATATCATATCACATAAAAATTCACATTAACGAACCGTATAAACTATTTTTTTTTTGTTTGTAATGACTTGTTGGGCGGATAAAATTTAAGGCACTTTTACTTTAACTTAACGCTCTTATCTGAACACATGTGAGTTACAAAAAGTCACTATGTTGACTTCATTGCAAAGGATTTATTTTTGAAAAGGGCATTTATACACACATTTTGCAATCCTTGGGCCATTATAGTATTTCATAGTTATATGCACCCAGCATACTGTTCAATGTCTACTTTTTTTACCACACACTGTGTTAAAAAACAAACTTTAGGCAAATCCACTTTTTTACACTACACGACTGAAAATGAGCAGTTAATTTTTGGAAATAATGCTGGCGACAACAAACTGATCAGCTCCAAACTGCACCGATTCGGCCATCCCCGTTTAACTTGAGAGTTTCAGTCGCAACAGCTGGGGAACGTATTTTCTGATAGGTTTTAAAAATAAATAAACAAAAACTGAAAGAAAATTAAAAAGTAAACAGAAAAGATAACCTTTTACATCAAATTTTTTTTTGACATATCCAGTGTTACCAATAGATACACACCAAATATGCTGCGTTGCCAGCTCTTTTTTTTTTTAATCGAGTTACTTAGCCCTGATTAGGTAATTATTTCATAAAAAAAAGTTGGTGGATAGATAAACTTGTTTAGCCGCGATTAGCAAGTTAATTCCAATTAGCTATCCCTGATTAGAGTGTTTAATGGTGGATATGGGCATTAATACTAAATAATGGCAGTTAGATTAAAAATCGTTGAGGTTACTGGTATCCCCTGTTAGCGTTCTAGGATTAAGAAGAACATTTTGCCTTAGAAGGAAAGCCAAAGCGATATAATTTTATTTTGAAAATTAAAAACAAAAACTATTAAATCCCAAACGTCAAATAACCGAATCGTCAACATAAAACCTGTACCGAATAGGCTATTTTATACTGTCAAATAGCGTTAAAGTTTTCGTTTTCGTCGAAGTTATCGAGGTTTAAAATGGGACGATCAAAAGCTATCTAATAAGCGTAAATTTGAAGTGGGTTCTACTTTTCGGTCACGAATAAAAGAAATCCTATGTTTATTTTAGGTCTCAGTAGTTTCAAGTGCCAGGCCAAGTGTGTTTCACTGTAGATAATGCAGGTTTTAAATCTATTTTTTCTCTTATCGTGCAGTGTGGTGTGTTCGAAATGCGCTCGTATTTTGGGCATATTTTACCTACCCTCAATAAGTCACCACTTGGTTTTTCAACCAATCTACAAAGAACTGTCTTTGCGAGGGCACGAAGTAGTTGTGGTAACCCCAAACCCGCTTAACGACCCAAAGTTAAAGAACTTGACAGAAATTGACGTCAGCCAAGTGTACAAACTTAATCCTAGAAAATTTGACGTTTACGAAACGCATTATACTCGGTTTATGACAAATATTTTTTATTTTTCAATGGCAGCTGCAACAGAAGTGTTAAAAGACAAAAGAGTGCAAGACTTGTGTAGTTTGGACAATGACAATTTCGATTTAGTTCTAGTAGAAGGTGTTGTACATGTCTTCTATGAATTTGGAATTAAATGTAATGCTCCCACGATAGGAGTGCATTCCATGGACGGGTCTTTAAGTAGTCATAATGCCCAAGGCAATGCAATACATCCATGCTTATATGCAGATATGATGTTATCGTACATCGAACCGTTATCTCTTTGGACCAAACTAGAATATACATATTTTGTTTTATGGTATAAATATTTTGATAAATTCACCAGGTTGCCAGAAAACGAAAAACTGAAAAACGAATATTTCGGAAAGCATTATCCTCCTGTCGAAGAAATTCAAAATAATTCAAGTATGCTGTTTGTAAATAGCAACTGGATGTTGAATCCAATAAGGCCACTGGTTCCTTCGACGATTCAGATGGGATTTATGCACATAGGGACCCCCAAACCTCTTTCAAAAGTACGTAGGTATAATTATATACAAAAGAGACCATCTTTAATTTTTTTAAATGGGATATGCTTGGTGTATGCGCGGACAAACAGATGGCTGCACTTGTTAAGCGGCTACAAAGATATTTGGGAAAACTTTTTCATTTACTACGTTTATACGCACCTAAAACCGGTTTTATATAAAGACGATTTTAAATAAAATCGCTTCCTTGGAGGGTTTATACATTTTTCATTAAATGTCTCCCTTTCTCTCTCCCATATTTGATTACCGTCACTCTTTTGAGTCCCGTAGACACTATTAACTTAATCGGACGGGTCATCGACTACTCTCGTAGTCTACCCACTTAGGGAGTGTGTAACTAGATCCGTCTTAATTTTAAAATTTCGTAACATTATCTCTCTTTTAAAATTTCGAGATAGTGACAAGAAATTTTGGCTCAAACTTTTGAAATAATATCACGTAATTTTAGAGTTTCGAGATAATAGTACGAAATTTTAAAATTTCGAGTTAATAAGACGAAATTTTAAAATTTCGAGATAGTATCACGAAATTTTAAAATTTCGTCTCATATCTCGAAATTTTAAAATTTCGTCTCATATCTCGAAATTTTAAAATTTCGAGATAATATTACGAAATTTTAAAATTTCGAGATAGTAACACGAAATTTTGACTCAACCTTTTGAGATAATATCACGTAATTTTAAAATTTCGAGATAATAGTACGAAATTTTAAAATTTCGGATTAATAAGACGAAATTTTAAAATTTCGAGATAGTATCACGAAATTTTAAAATTTCGAGTTAATAACACGAAATTTTAAAATTTCGAGATATTTGACAAAATTTTAAAATTTCGAGATAATATTACGAAATTTTAAAATTTCGAGATAGTAACACAAAATTTTGACTCAAACTTCTGAGATAATATCACGTAATTTTAAAATTTCGAGATAATAGTACGAAATCTTAAAATTTCGAGATAGTATCAAGAAATTTTAAAATTTCAAGATAATATTACGAAATTTTAAAATTTCGAGATAGTAACACGAAATTTTGACTCAAACTTTTGAGATAATATCACGTAATTTTAAAATTTCGAGATAATAGTACGAAATTTTAAAATTTCGAGTAAATAAGACGAAATTTTAAAATTTCGAGATAATAACACGAAATTTTAAAATTTCGAGATAATAACAGGAAATTTTAAAATTTCGAGATAATAACACGAAATTTTAAAATTTCGAGATAATAACACGAAATTTTAAAGTTTCGAGATATAAGACGAAATTTTAAAATTTCGAGATAATATTACGAAATTTTAAAATTTCGAGTTAGTAACATGAAATTTTAGAAATGAAAAAAATAATAAAACTGGTGTGGCTCTTCTACGCCTTCATAAGAATCTGATTCAACTGAAATTTAGCACACATTTTGTAGCCGTTGATAATATAGTATAATATTATAAGGTACTGTGAAACAAAAATGCATTGAATATGTTTTAAAATTTTTCTTTTTGAAATAGTTTTAATGATTTTGAATTAAAATCACAGTTGGTTCCTCGCTTTGCTTAGGTTACAAATTTTTTGCCTTGAGACAGTATATAATATAGATACATACCTATATTGTATACCTTATTATGATTCTTAAACTTGCACATTAGCATAAGATGTACCAGTTTACATCCTCTTGATATGTGTTGGGTTTGTTTTCGCATTACATTACATTACATTACATTATTATTGGTTATTAATTACAATGTTTTATCTTAGTTATAAGTACCTACTTAAATTTTCTATTGCCAATAAAATATTGCTTTTGTGGAATTAAATAATCATATAGTTTTACCCTCAGACTAATAACTAAAGAGAGACCAAACATTCCCTATTGAAATCCTCTAATGTTTACAATCCAACACCCTTCTGGACGATTATATGAACAGAAAAGAGATAGAGCAATAAAACGGCAACACTGTCAAAAATTGCTTTTCCCATTACCAGTGGCGGCGTTAATTTTAATTTAAATATATAAATGTGAAAATGAGATATAAGGTAGGGTTGGTCGGATTTTCTTATTCAAAAGAATTAACTGCCAGAACTTGCATAACCACAAAAAATAGATTTATTCAAGGATAAAGTTTAGTTTGAGGAATATAGGTATTTACGAACAGATCAAAAGTTTACCAAAGAGCACTTGAAATGATTTTTAGGTAAATTATTCAAGATGGCTGTTATATATTTTTTTTAATTGTGCAGTATCCCACAAAACAAAAGTAAAAAAAAATATTTTCATAGCAAAAAAAAACGGTTAATAACCCGTTTTATAACGTTTTTGTCCAAAAAAATACACGCTAATAAACGGCTTATTAAGCGTTTTTTTCACTATGATAATAATGTCTCTTTTAGTTTTCTTTAGTGGAATATAAACTTTATTTATCAAATTAAGAGAACTTTTTGTGATGTTAATTATGAAAATTTTAAGGCCAACAAATTTTATTCTTTACACATTGGCTGCATGTTCATTTCTGAATACAGAACACAATTAATGAAAATAAAAATAAGATTGGCTCAGAGTAAATATCTCCAAAACGGTTTTATTCACATTATAGAAAGTACCCAGGTACCCATTAAAATACAAAAAATACCTGCCCCAGTACCTGACTATCAGCACTTGGTCTTATTGTCTTCTCTTGTTATGTATAAATTATAATAAATAAATATTTTACATGCTGCAAAAGGAGCAAAATTATCTGGTACTTTTGTTTCTTAAAAGATATTAGTATTAGTCTTAGATTTTTGATGTATTAATAGTATAATCATAAGCTTTTTACGCAGTTTTTTACCTCATACTACGCCCATGACTAACGTAAAATGACAGGATCTTTCTTACCTCCGAAATATTAGTTCTGGGCTGGAATATCCGCTTTTATTGCATACCAGGCAATGGTAAACAATTTTGTTGATCCTCAAAATAGCTTGATACAGTTCTTTTTTCACAAATAGTCAAAATAAAATTCAAAAATCACCGAACAACACAAACCCCCGTTAACAACAACGCCGTCAGCTGCAACCAAACATGTCGGCATTTATTCGCGGCTCGTCGAAAAAACGTTGCCGGCTTGTGTTCTTTTTTATAAATCTCGAAATTCTACTTATTAAAAATTAAAAAAAGTTAATTATTGAGACTAAAAATTAGGACTAAGAATTAAGTTATTAGCATAAGAAAAATTATCCTATATAAAAATATGTCAAATAATCAGTAATATTATCAAAAGAGCTTCAAGAAGTTTATGAATTGTTTTGTTTCTAGGGAAACTCCGCGGTAAATTGGCAACCATGTATTTTTTGGGAAATAAACATTGTGGCTGGTTGATCGGGGTAATATTGTTTACTGTTATATCTCATTTTTTTATTAATCTGAGGTTTTGCCTATATGTTTCCCATGTAAAAATGGCCAGTAACACCACAGATTACCTAGGTCCTTCGTGCTATACAGGAGATTTTAAAATGACATTTGCTTGAATCAGGAAGATTTCATAAACACAATAACATAACAAAATCAATGAATAGCGAGCTTTCCCTCAAAAAAGGTAATGGTAACCGTAGATCCGGATTTCGCACTTGTAGTGCTCATCAGTACGGTGCTATCCCTTTTTAAATTTATTAACTCCAGAGCTTAGGATATCTGTAAAGATAATTATATCTGTCTCCGTAGAGACGCTTAATTTGCCTTCAAAATGAAGGTACATCTGCCGATTCTGCAATTTGACAGATGGTTATCTTTTACATGAATCCTGTGTCATATTTTTCCATCATCATTTCATCATTTCATCTCCTAATTCCTAGCACCGTACTGATGAGCACCACAAGTGCGAAATCCGGATCTACGGTTACCATTACCGTTTTTGAGGGAAAGCTCGCTATTCATTGATTTTGTTATTTATTCACCCTCACTAAATCCCTTTTTAAACAATAACATAATTTTTCCAGGTGATGGGAACTCTGTTTGTTTTAATGTTTGGCATAATTTTGTTACAAAAATTTATTATTAGGTAGCGTCCAGGCAGAATTTTGTGAATGTTATTTAAATAATTTGACAGATTTCATATTATAGTAAGATTTTGTGTAAATTTATATTTAAATAGATAGGTACGCCACTGGTGTGTTTACTGTAAACAACAGAAAGGTAAACATTTTTCCATATAATAATGTAACCAAAGTATCCGTAAGTGTCAGGTATCTTGTCTCTTTTAATCTAAACTGTGCTTTTTTTTACTCACCAACGCTTTTTCTTATTAAATTACATAATTTAATAAGATTAAGGTAAAACGTAGTATGGAGCGGAGTAGGCCGAGTTAGCTAGAAGGCAGGCTACCGTCCGTCGAAGAGGACGTTAAGAAAACCTTAGGAAAACGGTCCCGTGTTATCCATAGGTTGATAGTGGAGCACGTTAAAGATCTTGACAAAGGGGTTTAGGCTTAATTAAATCCTCCTAGGAAAAGAAAACTGCCTTCCTAGGGTTCGCTCATCAGAGTGGTCTGGTGAGCTTGGTAGGGAGGTGATATTATCTCGAAATTTTAAAATTTCGAGATAATAACTCGACATTTTAAACTTTCGAGGTACTAATACGAAATTTTGGCCCAAACTTTCGAGATACTATTACGAAATTTTAAAATTTCGAGTTAGTAACACGAAATTTTAGAAATTAAAAAAAAGATAAAAAAAGATAAAACTGATGTGGCTCTTCTGCGCCTTAGTAGATTCTTATTATGCCAGACATATTGCAATTTCCCCAACAATTTCATACTAGAAGTTAAAATGTGAACAAAATAAAGAACACCTTAACCTAGAAACATGTACTTATTATCTCCCTTATGATTATGATTTGATATACATTGAACATTATGGCACAGATGGCAACGCGGCAGTATAAATCAACCTTAATATTCGTATAAGAGATAGTAATTCAATATTGTTACAAACTTTTACAGTTTAAAAAAAAACCTTCTAACATATCTCATTTGCCCATTAACTTCATCAATAGTATGCTTTATTTTATCGTCTTTATAGAAAAAAACCTCGAAAAAAACCTTAAAAAAGCCTTGGAAAATATCTCATTTTCTCTCTCATTTCAAGTATATTTTATAAACTTTTTTTTATTTTCTTTGTATTTACCGGCATGTACCGCCACTAACTGATTTCCCTTGCTCTCTCTTTTTTTTCAAAACACTGGACGATTTGTTCCAAAATATCACTTTAAATGCACTGAAATATTCTCCTACTGGTAAAAAAGGTTTAGCTGCAAGTTGTTAACACTATTTTTTTTAATACCTTTATCAACAAATGCAATAAAAACAAGAAATCTCGAATAAAGAGCAGTTCTCGCAACATACCATCTTTACACAAGGCTGCTGGTAAATGAAGTTACAATGGTTTCCATAGCGATGTTTGGCTGGCTTAATTTTTAGACAAGAATAATTAATTTTTTTCAGTATTACTATTTTCCCCTATTTCTCTTTAATTTTGGGTAAAAAGCGGGGAGAAAAGTTCTTTTTTGCATCGGCAACCAAAAAAGCCATGCTTCAGTTATCTGCAGATAGTTACTATAATCATGTTTTTCATGAAGGTATAAAAAATATTTTTTGGTAAAACCAGGGTAGAATATTTGTTTGAACTCAGCATCGATCTACTGGTACTTTACTAATATTTTACTTTGACCGCTGGCAACTGCTGGCACTGGCAATGATGTGCATTTTCTTTATTATTTTTATATTGCAGAGTTTGCGTATTTTATAAGAGTGCTAAAAAATAAACATTTTAGTACTTTGTTTTTAATAAAACAAGAAATTGCACTTTATTTTTAAAAAAATCTTAGTGCAGCTAGAGTTAATGGCAATAAAACCTTCCTTAAGTATATCCAAACAAGTGATTTAAAAATATTTTGGTATAAGCAAAAAATAAATAAACTTCCGGAAGTAAAAATATATCATGTAAAAATTGGTAAAAAACAACAAACAAAATATCAAGCATATTATTAGTACTGGCAAACATGTACAACAGAAGTTAAAATAGTTAGCTTGCATTTATTGTAAATTCAATATTTTTACTCTACAGAAGATACTACCATTAGATATATTTGTTTAAACAGCGAGAACTGGCAACTTGAAAATTATTATCAAGAAGATTAGAATCTAAGATTAGAATTCTAAGAATCATTATCCTCTTCTGGAGTTATGCGGGTTTGGATTTGACCTAAATGGGACTTCTGTTATTTAGGCAATCCCTATTCCGTGGGATTTTGAACATACCAGAAGGATCATTTCGGGGATATCCCTGAGATGTACTGTGCTATTAGGGTGTGAGATGATGTTGTTTGTTTTATTTTTTATTTTATTTTTATTTTTTATAAACTTCTTTCTACTTAGTACATATCCGTTATGTTTTTACCATTATTAAAAAAGTACAAAGAAAAAATAAAGTAAAACTGCAACTTTTTTTGTACTAAATATATACATGCTGGCCTGATGCAGGTCCTTGTTCCAAATAAATTCTAACTAAGTACTTCCTACTTAGTACTTTTCCGTTGTTGGCAGCGTAAAAAGCAAGTACCTAAGAAGTAATATTTTTTTAATGTTTGCTGGGCACTTAGTTTAAAATTACCTAAACCTCTGTATAAATTATGTCGGGAATTTGGAACCTTTGGTTGCACTATAACAAAGTTATGATTGTTTTGCAGAAACCAAAACTAGAATTTTTTTGCACTCGACGCACGTTTCGCTAACAACGTTAGCATCATCAGGAGACGATAAACAATAAACTAAATTAACCTACACTCTATCTTATATACTATCTTTTAGTGGGCGGCGATAAGAGGAGATAATAATTTGTGATTGGTCACGATTTATAATCCTATCTCCCCTCAACTAAAGAATAAAGTGTACTAAACGGAATGGGTCCTCTAGCTTTATTTAAACCATTTCTGGATTTAATGATTTCTGTCCTCTCATATGCATTCAAAAGTCTTTTCTTTGGTACACTTTTTAGAAATTTTAGGTTATCTAATGTGAATCTATGATTGTTTTCAAAAGCATGCTCGGCCACACTTGACTTTTCTGTTCTTCCGTATTTTAAGTGCACCTAATTTCGTAAATTCCACTTTTTTCTAGAACTGTAGTTTTATTCTTGGGATTTCCTAGTAAACTTCTTATTGTGCTTCCGGATTGATATATTAATTTAAGACCGGTGTTATTAAATACTTTTTGTAATCCTTTCGTGTAATTAGGATTATAAGGAATTGATACAAATTTAGAGTCGGAGGTATCTTTTTGTCTGAAAAAAGTTGAAAAGTTGAATTCCGAAAGACCTTTTGAAAAGAATGTGTTTTCGCCAGCTATACTCCTAATCCTATTCTTTTCTGCTTCAAATCTTTCTTGGTTTAAGAGGAAATTTACTAATCTATATGTTAAAAAGTTCAAACTTGCAAGCTTATGTTGTAAGCAATGAAAAGAGTCATTTGGAATATACCTGTTGGGGGCCGTTCCTTTTCTGTATAGGTCAAGTTCATTTTTTTTAAATTTCTTATAACTAAAGTGTCTAGAAATGGCAGTGTACCGTTGTTCTCTGTTTCAAAAGTAAATCTAATTGTGGGACATTTTTTATTTATTCTTTTCCATAAAATTTTCAACACTAATTACTTTAGTGTTAAATATTGCAAACATATCGTCTACATACCTGAACCATACTCTGGGAAAATACTCAAATTCTTTACTTATATATGATTCAAATTTGCTCATAAAGAGGTTTGCAACAAAAGGTGATAAACTATTACCCATTGTGGTTTCTTCTAATTGTTGATAGTAGTTATTTTTATAATTAAAGTAATTTTGATTCTCTGTATAAATCTAAATCCATTCGAATAAGATGAATTTTTACATTTTGTATTAATTTATATCCTGTCCTCTCCAGATATTTATGACTTCGCTAAGATATAATTTTAGATACACCCCTGTAGCGTATTTGATTACCAGAGGCGAAACTTGCGAAAAACTGACTCTGGTTTTACATTTTTTTAAAAGCAAATTGGCGCAGTTTTAACCCTCATAAGGATGGCAACACAAAATCCTAAGTACGACTCTGTAGACTAATTCAAAACCGTTATTTCAAACGCGATTAGAATAAGTTTTTACTTTTAATTTTTATGTTTTTTTTTTTTAAATTAACCCTCCCAGAAAATCAAGCTCTCCTAAAATATAATCCCGGACACGCCCCTGTGCAGTATTCAAGTACTTTCCAAATAACACCCCAATTACACAATTCTACAATGTACTTTTCAAATAACGAGAAAAATTCTCTGTACGTGTTTGTGTTTTATCATAGACATACGATCCTCATAGAATTTAATTTTTTTCAACTGAGGTACTATATCTTCAAAATATCAAAATATGGTTGACTTTCACGGTAGGTCATAAACCCATGTTATCCGTGCGGGATTCTTTGAAAATCACACGGCTACTCCAAACTCATGGACGGGACACATCAGAAACATATGTCTAAATATATGCTTGTTAGTCGCTCAAGTTTAATTATTTTTTCTATGAGTTTTTATGAGAAGTGTTGGCCAAATCGGAAGAAATATTTTGATTGAATTAAATTAACAAATATTAGTAACATACTCGATATAAGGCCAGATAAAACTGCCCATGGACGGGACATCTAGAAATTGAAGTCCTTTTTGATATTACAGGTTAGTCATATTTCTTTAAACTTTTATATAATTTAATTACCGAGGCTAAAAAATCTTAAATTGTAATAACACATCTAATATAATTTAAATATAAAATTATGCAAAAGTTTTTAATAATTTTGGAAATCGTGAATGTCTTACCCATGGACGGGACACCCAAATAAATTAAACAAATTTTAAAAATAAATGAAACGGGTTTATTAAGATTTTCTGTAACAAATTCTAATTTCTTAAAACAAAAACTTCATTATGGTAATTTTTTGCAGTTTGGCCTACCAGTAAATAGATTGAATGCCTTTAATTGTTAAAACTTTTTCCCAACGTTTTGTAATCATATTGTTGTATGATTCAATTTCATCTGAAGATATATATAGCTCATAACTTTTCTTTAACTCTATTTGTGCAGCAAGTTCCTTTTGCTTTTTCCAAAACTGTCTCTTTCTTTCCGCATCATTTTATTTTAAAGCTTTATATTTGTTTTTATTTAATTTAGTCTTTTCCCTTCGTATTTTTTCACAATGATTATGCTTTTCTTTATTTCTTACGCGTGCCATCTGAAAATTCAAATTAAAAAATTGTAGCAAAGGAAATTGAACTACTAAATATTGTAACATTTTTTCTATCGAGAAAACGATGCAAAACCTATATTTGGTGCAACAACACACATTTCTGTCCACCAAGAGAGAGTCAAAAAATATTTTTAATTAGTCAGTCAGTCAGGTTGGTCATAAAATTTATACTTTTACAAAATGTTTAACTTATTTCTATCCTAAATTATCAAAAAAAAAACGTAAGGTATCGGGTACAATTTTATTATTTCTTGTTATGTTTTGCACTAGTATATGTAAAACCCATGGACGGGACACATTTTAATTTTATTTATCTTATGCAACAAAGAAAAACTGTGGTTCGGTAATGACTTAAGAAGCATTTTTTAAATAAATTGACGCAACTAAAATAGTTTTTAAATATAAAGCGCCTTTTCCATCTCCAAACTACAGATTTTGACCAATGGACGGGACAAAATAATAGTACTCATAAAATTATTTAAAAAATATATAAACGCTTCCTTATTATGAAAGAATCATTACCACTTGTCTCTTTAAGTAATTTTTAAATGTCAGAAAATAACGACGCTGTCAGGAGTTTTGTTTTGTCACGGCCTACTCTTCAAAATACCACATACATAACGAATTAATGCTCTATTTTCGCATGTTTTTACTAATCATGATATATATTTTTTTTAAATGCAATTTCGTATTATAATTTTTATGTGCTATTATTCTACAATAAATTCTTAACAAAAATTAGTAATAAAAAGATACTAATTAGTTAAATGATATTTTACGATAATATTAATTTTCGCTTGCGTCAGACAGCAAAATAATTTTATTTTGAAAATTCAAAACAAAAACTACTAAAATATCCCAAGCGTCAAATAACCGGACTGTCAACGTAAAACCTGTAAAATAGCGTTAAAGTTTTCGTCGTCGGCGAAGTTATCGAGATTTAAATTGGCACGACCAATAACTACCTAATAAGCGTAAAATTGAAGCGGGTTCTACTTTTCGGTCACGAATAAAAGAAATCCTATTTTTATTTTAGGCCTCAGTAGTGTCAAGTGCGAGGCCAAGTCTGTTTCACTGTAGATAATGCGGATTTTAAATCTATTTTTTCTCTTATCGTGCAGTGTGGTGTATTTGAAATGCGCTCGTATTTTGGGCATATTTTACGCACCCTCGATAAGTCACCACTTGGTTTTTCAACCACTCTACAAAGAACTGTCTTTGCGAGGGCACGAGGTGGTTGTGGCAACCCCAAACCCGCTAAACGACCCAAAGTTAAAGAACTTGACAGAAATTGATGTTAGCCAAGTGTACAAACTTAAATTTAGTCAGTTTAACGTCTATCAAACCCATTATACTGGGTTCATGACAAATATTTTTTACCTTTCAATGGCAGCTGCAACAGAAGTGTTAAAAGACAAAAGGGTGCAAGACTTGTGTAGTTTGGACAATGACAAATTCGATTTGGTTCTAGTAGAAGGTCTTGTACAAGTCTTCTATGAATTTGGATTTAAATGCAATGCTCCCACGATAGGGGTGATATCCATGGACGGGACTTTAACTAGTCATAGTGCCCAAGGCAACCCAATACATCCATGCCTATATGCAGATATGATATTATCGTATACCGAACCGTTATCTCTTTGGACCAAACTAGAATATTCGTATTTTTTTTTGTGGTATAAATATTTTAACAAATTCACCATGTTGCCGGAAAACGAAAAATTGAAAAACGAATATTTGGGAAAGCATTATCCTCCTGTGGAGGAAGCGCAAAATAATTCGAGTATGCTGTTTGTAAATACCAACCGGATTATGAATCAAATAAGGCCGATGGTTCCGTCGACGATTCAGATGGGATTTATGCACATAGGGACTCCCAAACCTCTCTCAAAAGTACGTAAGTGTAGGTATAATTATAGAAAAAAGGGACCCAGTAAATACGATTAAAAAATTAATACTTTTTAAGTACTGGCTTTCAAAGCTGCCAATAATGGCAAAGTACTAAGTAGGAAGTACTTGGTTTGGAACAACGGCCAGCATTAGGCCAGCAGGTATATTTTTAGTACAGAAAAATCTGTACTTTTACTTTACTATTTTCTTTGTACTTCTTTAATAATGGTAAAAACATAACGTATAAGTACTAAGTAGAAAGTATTTTCAGAAAAAAAAAATAAAATAAAACTGATAATGATTCTTAAAAGTATTCACCATCATGTTCCTAAACATCGTGATAATAATATTCATGTTCATAGTTTACAAACTTCTCGCTGTCTATGTAAATATATATAATAATAGTATCTTCTAAGGAGAAAAAATATTGAAACTAGCGCCATCTACTCACAATAGATGCAAACTAACTATTTTCTAATAGGATGCAATTGTTGTGTACAATACTTGCTTATGTTCACCTTTATTATACATGTTTGCCAAGTCACTACTACTAATATGCCTAATTTTTTGTATTTTTTATGATTTAATTTTACATCTAAGAGTTTGTTTATTTCTTGCTTATACTAAAAAAATCTTGATTCACTTATTTGGATGTACTTACAAAATGGTTTTTTGCCATTAACTCCGACTGCACTTTTAAATTTTATTTTTAAAAAAATAAAGTTTTCTTGCTTTATTTAAAAGAAAGTACTAAAATGTTGCTTTTTTCGCTCTTTTTTGGAATGTGCAAACTAGACTATATGAAAATACTAAAAAGCCAGCAATTGCCAGCAGTTAAAGTACAATTTTAGTAAAGTACCAGCAGATCAATGCTTGCTGGGGACCACCTTTTTTTATGGGATATTTTTGGTGTCTGCGCTGACAAGCAGATGGCTTCATTTGTTGCAAACGAAGGAAAAAATGTTTTGAAATTGAAACATACCCTATGTCGATCTTCAACTGTTCTCGAGATATTCACAGTTGAATACTGAAATTTGCAAGTTCGAGTTTTAATTTTTTTATATATATCCTTTATACATAAAAATGAGACAGTCTAAAACTCTAGATAAAGCTATAAATTTTTTGAATTTAATATTTTTTGATTATTTTTCAAACAAAAAAGAGGGGTGTCAATATTATGAGGAACCAATAATAATTTTTCTATTATTATAAACATAAAATAATTTTGGTTATATATACAGAGGTTTCCCGTATATTTTTGCATTCATTTTGCTCTATCTTAAGCCGTTTTTGATGAAGAGCATCTAAAATTAAAAGAAAAATACGATTTTTTAACTATCAGTGCTTTAAAAATAATAAAATTTAAATTTAACTTAAATTATATTGCACTAAAATTAGTAAAATTTCAAGCAGATTAAAGAACCAAATAGTATAGAGGTTTTCAACATTACCCTGTCAAAATTTGACATATACTGCAATGTTCTTGACATATTATATAGGTATAAATATAGAAAAAAAGGATCCAGTACTGGCTTTTCAAGGTGTCAATAACAGCAAAGTACTAAGAAGGAAGTACTTAGTTAGTATTGATTTAGAACAACGGCCAGCATTAGGCCAGCAGGAATATTTTAAGTACAGAAAAAGCATAACGTATAAGTACTTAGTAGAAAGTAGCCTCAGAAAAAAATTAAATAAAAATAAAACAACATAATCTGACACCCTAATAGCACAATACATTCTAGGGACACCCCACGAATAAACTATTTGGATGTTCTCAATTAGAGATGTGTGATTCGTGAACGATTCGTTCACTATGGTCGAATCACTTGCGAGTATTGAGTGATCGAATCATGTTTGCTCGATATGATTCAACCAGTCAAAGGAGTCAAATGACCGACGAAGACAGAATGAATCAAACGAGTGAATCAAATCGGAACGGATCAACGACTGACTGACCCACTGTGGCGATACACTGCATCAGTTGGAAATAGGTCGATCGTTTCGTTCATTCGTTCCTTGGACTCGAATTCCTGCGAGATTTTTTGGTCAGCAGAGTATGTCGTAATTAGCTGCATTCTGCAGACCTTTTTTTTTGGTCACTATTTTCTTTAATTTCATTTCAAATGATTGATTCAACGATCGATTCAAAAGATTCGATCACTCTAGAAACGAATCACTGATCCATTCGTTCAGTACAAAATGATCGATTTACCCATCTCTATTCTAAATGACCCACAAAAGTCCCATTTAGGTCAAATCACAACTCAACCTAACCCGCATAACGTCAGAAGATGATAATGATTCTTAGAAGTATTACCATCATGTTCCTAAATCTCTCGATAATAATATTCATGTTCATAGTTTACAAACTTCTCGCTGTCTATGGAAATATATATAATAATGGTATCTTCTAAAGAGAAAAAATTTTGAAACTAGCGCCATCTACTCACAATAGATGCAAACTAACTATTTTCTAACAAGATGCAATTTATGTGTACAATTTTCACCTCTTTTATACATGTTTGCCACTACGACTAAAATGCTTGATTTTTTATATTTTCTTTGTACATATTTTTGTATGATCTAATTTTACATCTAAGAGTTTGTTTATTTCTTGCTTATGGTAAAATAATTTTCTTGTTTATTTCTCTTGTTTGTATGGAGGTACTTAGAAAATGGTTTTTTGCCATTAACTCTGACTGCACCTAGAATTTCTTATAAATAAAGTACAATATCTTGCTTTATTTAAAAGAAAGTACTAAAATGTTACTTTTTCGCCCTTTTTTGGAATTTGCAAATTATACTATATAGAAATAATAAAAAAATGCAGATCGTTGCCGGTGCCAGCACTTGCCAAGAGTTAAAGTACATTATTAGTAAAGTACCAGCAGATCGGTGTTGGCGCTGACAAGCAGATGGCTTCATTTGTTGCGAACGAAGGAAATATAAACCAGTTTTACTTACTACGTTTATGCGCACCTAAAACCGGTTTGATATAAGGACGGTTTTCAATAAAATCGCTTTCTCCGAGGGTTTATACGGCCTTCATTAAATGTCATTAATAAATGTCAGTTTAAAAACAAAACAAATAAAACATCTGAGTTAACAACAGACGTTTTGGTAAAACCAGGGTTAAGTATTTCTTTAGGTTAGAAACAATGCGCTACAGCGTTTTTAAAGTGTTTATAACGACTCTTAATCTTGGTATGCACCATCATACATTTTCTCTGATTAACACTTTAGCTGCGGCGATACCTCCGATATTTAATAGGCCTTCCATCTACTCGCGTTTTAGTGAGCTTTGAACGTATGTGGCGGCCATTTTCACAATTAACTAATGTAATAACTGTCAGCAGTGTCAAAAATGGCGGCGGAATACGTGTAAAAGGGTACTAAAACGGAAGGTGTTGGCTGGCCTCCATGTCGCAGGTATCGGCCGCGGTTAACGAACATTTTTGTTATGCACCAAGCACTTTTTTTACCTAACCAGCAATTAACTTTAATTGCCCGATGAGCTAGAATTTAGGGCAAAATAACCGCGGTTAGCTAGCGAGTGAGGTTATCTTTGTGATTTTTATGCCATGTTTGATCCTTTTTGTCAATTTTGAAGTTTTTCGATTGTGTTTTATGAAAATAAATTGAAAAATATAGTATACAAATACTTGGCACATATTAAAGGGTGGGCAGAAGCATCGCTGGCGCAGCACCTAATAGAAGAGGGTGATGGTATACCGCAGGTGGAGGCAGCTGATATGTGACTCACACCATAGACGAGGAGCTACTCAATAAAATGGACGAACATACTAAACTTTGCAACGAAAATAGAAAAAGTACTCTATAGTGGCTCAAGCAGCAGGAGTGGATGCACCAGTATAGATGTCTTATTTACTTTTTTAAAAACTTTAAATAAAATAACTGTGAAAACTTTTATTAAATAAGAAACTTTATTTGGTATTTTAAAAAGCAAATTGAAACTATTGGTAATCCCCAAAATAAAAAAGTAGCTGTAATTTTTTTTTAATCTGTAAGATGTTTTTTACTTGATTTTGGGGTCAACTGTGCTCGACTTTCTTTCAGTACACTATTATTTATTACTTGAGACTGACCTGAAACTCCAAGAAATTTAATACGAGATAAATGAGGTTTATATGCGTCTGATAAAAGTAAACAAATATTGTAATGTTCAAGATCCAGACATTAGTTGCACCGGGAGAATCTCCTGATTCTCTTTGAAGATTTTTAGGGCCTAATAGTGATCTTTTCTCTTCGCAAATACTGCACTTTAAAAAAAATTCAATAAAGAAAATTTAATATAAACGACATATAATTTTGACACCAGGCGATATTATCAATGGCTAAATGGAAAACACAAAAAAACCCCAAAAGAACGCTGCGTTCAAAGCTCTTTTTCGTAATTTCAATTACTTAATCTTGGTTTGGTAATTATTGATAAAAAAAAACATTGGTGCATACGTAGGATTGTTTAACCGTGATTAACAAGTAAATTCCGATTAGCTAACCCTAATTAGAGTGTAAAATGGTGCATATAGACATAAAATCGGTTTTAGAGCGATAAACTGATTTATTAAATCGATTTAAAATATAGTCGATTTAGCGCTTGAAGCCGTTTTAGTGGTGTTTATACAACGAAATTTTTAAACCGTTAAACTTAATCGACTTTATTTTTCATACATAGTGAGCCATGGATATGTATATCCAAACTACATGAAGCGTATATTACTCTATGGATATTACTTATATGTATGTTTTTTTTTTATATTTACTACATCATCATCATAGGCAATCACTCGATACCGAGTATGATTTTCCTCTATTCTGTTTCGTCGCTATCTGTTGAGCGTTTCTTTTTATAGCTATGTAAGCCAATTCTCGAGCCGCATACCCTTCCACAGTCCTGGCACACCCAGTCTCCGGTAGCAGCCGGGTGTTGTTGGTCATGCATTCTTCCATTTTGTCGCTCCTTTCTACATTCTCTTCTCCGTCTCTAGTCTACGTCGTTGCTCTTCAAAAGTTTGTGCTCCCTCATAGACTGTTCGGCGCCATGAAGGCCAATCATTTGCCGTGGTCTCGAAGTTGTTTAGATCGATGGGACCCTTCATCATATTGCCTTTGAGAACGTCCTTGTACCTTTTTTGGTTACCTCCTTAATTTCTGTTTCCCTCCTTCAGTTGTCCATAAAATATCTGCTTTGGGAGACGTGTTTCGGGCATGCGGATAATGTGACCAGTCCAACGAAGCTGGTGCTTGAAGATAAGGGCTTCTATACTAGTTGTTCTGGTTTCTTCTAAAACACTTATGTTTTTTCGTCGGTGGTGCCATTTGATTCTCAGTATTCGTGTTAAACAATTTTGGTGATATTTTTCTAGTCATTTGATATGCCTTCTGTAGGTGGTCCACGTTTCGCATCCGTATGTTAGAGTTGGTATTATAACTGTGTTGTAGACACGAAGCTTGGTGTTCGCATTGATGTCGTGATTGTTGAAGACTCTCTCCGAAAGCCGTCCGAACGCTGCGCTAGCACATTTTAGGCGATGCTGTGTTGCTGCGTGAATAGTTGCATTTGATGATAGGTGGCTCACAAGAGATGGGTAATGTTCTGCAGAAGATGGCCATTTATGGAAATGTTTGGAGCTTGGGGATTCGTACCTGGTTCTGGTTGTTGAAGAATTTGCATTTTGGCAAGATTGACCTCTAGGCCAATGCTTTTGTAGGCTTGGTTAAATGCGTTGATTACCAGCTGTAGACATTCCTCTTTATCGGCCATAACGACGTTGTCATCGACGTACTGCAGTTCGATTACCGAAGTCGTCGAGACCTTAGTTTTTGCTCGCAGTCTGCCTAGGTTAAGTAGGCCACCGTCATATCTATATAGAATTTCCACTCCCGGCGGTAGATGTTCCTCAACAAGGTGAAGCACGGCAATACAAAACCTTCCTATTTACCATATTTCTATATCTACTCAAACTAACTCTCTAAGCGGGGTATAAATATATACCAGAAACCCTACACCTAATAAAATAAAAGTAAATTTTGATATACAACAAAAATACTATTTTCCATATTTCTTAAAAATGCAAATATGCGCCACATTTTATTTTAATATTATTAAATATAATACTTCCAGATTATAACATGTTTTTACGTAAGGTAAATCAAGGTTTATTCATCAAGAAAAAGTTAACCAAAAAAAAATTATTGTTGAAAATATACTTAGAAAACCCAAGTATAAACTTTTAAATAAAACAATCATTCACTCAAAGTTATATTTAAAATAAACTTACCTGTCAAATGTTAAAGTACACATAAAAGTATTTATATTAGACAATCACGCAAATAATAAACAAACTGACTTTATGGAGGTAAGAAACAAATCAATATTTTATAATAAATACACAATACTGACTTTTGATAACCCGTCTTTTACACATTTGCGTAAGTTAATGTCAATCTCGTAAAAACATAGTTTATTTTTTGGCCAACTATTCGCCTAGTATCTTGACAAGAATATAGGAGCAAAGAACCCCGCACGAAATACATGGGAAAATGGACTTTGATGTAACTTTGTCGTATAGTACTAATCATGGTTTAAGAGATGTTCAACTTTTATCGAGATTGTATGTCTACTTCTTGAGATATTGAGGGTCAAAGTTCCGAAAAACGCGTTGCAGTGGTAATTTTGCTGAAAGAACTATCTCTCAGCTGTAATCGTAACAGGCATTAATGAATTTGTGTTGTTAAAGGATGGTTCATATTCACCAAATAAAGACTACTGCTGCTGCTAAAACTCGACATGGTGCAGATCTTTGAGCAATTTTGTCCCACCTTAAAAATCTATTCTAAATCGACTATTTGCCATTGTTAACACGATTTTCGTGTTAATTTTTAGCATAAAAAGTTGGTGACAGAAAGTCTTTGTTTTACTACGGGGTCCATTAAAAAATTTTTTTTTTGTTCAACGTTTCTTGAATATTTACTTTTTATTCTGTTGTCAGTGAGTGCATAAGTCAATTTTCACAATATTTTACTCCAACGATACTATGACAGGTAGGTACTATTTGTATGAGTTTGACCAACTTTCTATGTCTGGTTTTTGAACTATGGATTTTCGAAGTTAAAAGTAAAGTATTTTTTTGTATGTTCATGTGATAAAAAAAACAGCTGACTGTTAAGTTGAATGTGAATGAGCTAAAACAGTGACCACTGTGACGACAAGCGGGTCTATTTTGGCTTACTCAATTATCCCTTTATAATAAAAAATAGAGTTGGCTATGTCAAGTTGCTAGCCAAAAAAAAGATGTTGTTTATTTTTGTTTTATGACCATACAAAAAGTACTTTTCTTTTAACTTCAAAAATTCATAGTTCAAAAACCAGATATAGAAAGTTGGTCAAACTCATACAAATAGTACGTACCTATCATAACATCCATTGGAGTAAAATATTGTGAAAATTGACTTACTCGCTGTCTGACCACAGAAAAAAAAGTAAATATTCAAAAAACGTAAAAAAAAACTTTTAAATGGAGTAAAACAAAGACTTTCTGTCACCAACTTTTCATGTTAAAAATTAACACGGAGATCGTATTAACAATGGCAAATAGTAGATTTAGAATAGGTTTTGAAAGTGGGACAAAAATGCTCAAAGATCTGAACAATGTCGAATTTTTAAAGCGATAAAAAACAGTCAAACTTCAAAAAATTCTACCGTGAAAAGGATGGGCAAAAAATTAAGTGATCCTATTTCGGCTATCATATAGAAGAATCCTGGTGCATTTTTGTTTTTTTTTCTTCTAAACTAATGTCAAATGCATATTCAAAAAATTACATTTTTGTGAACACACCCCGTATAAGAACTGACCATCTTTTGGTTGCAGTGGTTATTTAATAAATATAAACCAATCTTGGGCAATACAAATTCATTTATACCTATCAATATTTCAGCTGAAAAATAGGTTTTTTTTGTCAGCAAAGTTACCACTGCAACGCGTTTTTCCGAAATTTGACCCGCAATATCTCAAGAACTAGACATACAATCTCGATAAAAGTTGCATATCTCTTAAACCACGATTATTACTATCAAACTTCAAAGTTACGTTAAATTCGGGTGAAGTCCATTTTTCCATGTATTTCGTGCGGGGGGGTTCAAATTTAGATACATTTTATTTTTTAATATTTCCCTGTAAGTCCTAGTTTTTCTCGATGTGCGACGTCTGGAAACGAGCTTATCTGGATTCGAAACAACCAAATTCGTGGATATTCATCAAAATCACGAAGTGCGATTTTTACATGACTACAGTAGTTCCCTTAGCGAGGGAATTAAACAAATTTAATGTATGTGTGATAATTTGCTATAGCTCTATCACACTGTCCAACAATTTTTTTTTTGTTTCCTTCAATATATGAGTTAGTTCCTACCAATTTTGGGTTGCGAAAAACGAATATGAAAAAAACAATTTTTTATTAGCTCTAGTTTCTGTGATAAAAAATAATGAGTTTTTCATTTAATATGGATTATGAGGTAACGAAAAATATTAATTATGTATGCTAACAATATTAAAAGGTGTATTTTTAATGACAGTTACACGCTATAAGTGACAAAAGAACACTCACCGGTGGTTGAATATATGAAGAATTAATTGGGGGCTTCATGAGATCGATGTCTTTTGGCTTTCCTCTTGTAAGTAATTTCTGGAGCATCCCTATACATAAACCAGCAGTAATCCGCGAGCATTGCTTCATTTTTAGTGACATATTACATACGAGTTGATGGTACTTTTCTAGAAGTACTTTTACCAATTGAGTGTAATTTTCCTCCCTTCTGTTTCCTAAAAATCCATGCATAACTCCCTTAAGAGCTTCCCAAGCTTCCTTTTCTTTTCCTTTCAGAACTAGGTCGAAAGCAGGATTCTTTACGAGTTCACGTATTTGTGGCCCAACGAAGATGCCTTCCTTGACTTTTGTATCACTTAGTTTGGGAAATTTTTCTCTCAAATATTTAAAGGCCTGACCATCTTGGTTTAAGCCTTTAACAAAATTCTTCATTAAACCGAGCTTGATATATAGAGGTGGAAGAAGAACATCGGTTGGATTCACGAGAGGCTTGGCAACGACATTTTTCTCACTAGGTTTAAGATTCCTTGCAGGCCAATCTACTTGGATATAGTGTCATTTCCTATGTCTACTATCCCACATACATAAAAAGCAACAGTATTTAGCGTACCCTAATTGCATTCCTAATTCCGCAATGACTTTTAGGTCGCCACAGATTTTCCACTTGTGTTCAGCATATTTGATTAAGTTGAGTAGGGTTGCTATATTTGCATAAGTCTCCTTCATATGAACTGCGTGACCAACAGGAACAGAAGGAAGACGATTGCCATTATAAAGCAATACAGCTTTTAAACTAAGCTTGGAAGAGTCTATGAAAAGCCTCCATTCAGTTGGATTATGCTCCATTTTCACACTTTTCATCAGACCTTTAATATCACAGCAAAAATCAAGATTATTCTCCTTCTTAAAAAAAGGTAACAGATTCCGCTGACGCTGTCTGTACTAAGAGACTCTGACATCTGGTTGAAGAAGATTCCATTGCTGTAACCTTGATTCTAGAAGTTATGACTTCTCCTGTGACAAGTCAAGATTTCGAATGAGGTCATTTAACTCTGACTGGCTCAATCTGTGTGGCTGATCATCTTTTTCTTTAAAATCAGGGTTGTGTGATATTGAAGGCATGTTTAATTCCTCATCTTCCACATTGTCTTCACTCTCTACTTCCAATTCATAGTTTTGAGGTGGAGTAGGAATTGGTAAACTGTCTGAATGTGGTATAGGTCGAATAGCAGATGGGAGATTCGGATATTGACCTGTTCCTCTTTTCTTCATTGACAATCCTGCATTGATAGGCGGAGTCAAGCAAAAATAGCAGGCATCTATGTGGTTTGTAGGCTCCCGCCAAACCATGGGCACCCCAAAAGCCATTGATCGTTTTTTATTTTTAAGCTATTCTCGTGATAGAACTGAACACGAGTTGCAACATATATGTGGAGCCCATGACTTATCCTGATCTCCTACCTTCATTCCAAAATAATGTTGGTAAGCAGTCTTCACAAGAGGCGTCAAATTGCGTTTCTGTGAAGAAAACGTTATTTCATCAAAAATATAACAAAAAATTGAATTTACACATTTACGAGGCATGTTAATACAATAAGTTTTGCTTTAAAAACACTCCAAAACCACAAATTTTGCACTAAACAAAACAGAAATATTGTATGTAAAATTTAAAACTTAGATTTACAGCATAAACACTATAGTCTGTTTGCGATGATAAATTGTGTCTCCGTATATCTAGTTTTGTAACAATACCATACACACTACATTAACTGTGCGTTCGATTAGAAATATGAAACTGAACTGTAAGGTATCGGTCGCCCTGAATAAAAAGACGCGCAAATACGTAATTATTTCGGAAAGGAGAGAGTCCCCGCTTATATATATTGAGAATAGTAGGGCTGTATTGCAAATATCGATAGCTAAATTAAAACTATCGATAGTTCTGTAGTTTTATCTCTATCGATATTATCGATAGTCAATTTCGATGGTGGCGTACCACTATTTCTAACTCCCCACTCTATCCAGTTCTCTGCCCTTTCTATTATTTTCTCTTTCGATGCTTTTAGAGGATATAAAATGTAAAATATTACCTTATCTCCAAAACTAGAGCTAATCTCTAATTTTTATGGCGATTTTGAATTCAGTGGATGAAAATACTTAAGAATTAGCTATTTTTGCGCCCGAAACATTTTCATTGTTGGACAGTGTTATCGGCCTATAGTACCAAATTATAGTCCATTAATCTCTTATCTTCTTGCACTTAAAAGTAAAATGAGTAATGTGTTTAAAGTTTTCGAAAAACGGTAATGTTGAAAATTTATTATACCATACGAAACAACATGTCGGTTTTTAAAGTATTCGTAGTGCACTTAGTAAGTCTACTAGTTTGCATGGATTGTGCTAGAATTTTAGGTATTTCGTACATCCCGTCAATCAGCCATCAATTTGTCTACGGCTCAATTTATAAAGAACTATCGTTAAGAGGCCATGAAATGGTTTGGGTCACCCCCAACCCTTTATGTAATGAAACTTTAACCAATCTTACAGAAATTGATATAAGTTATTTGTATAAAATAATTCCATCCAAAGATTTGTTTACTTATGACTATAAACTGTTTCTAAGAACATTTTATGAATTGTTACATGATATTGCTGAAATTGTTTTACGCGATGGAGACGTACAAAATTTGTGTAGATACGAAGAGGATAATTTTGATTTGGTTATCTTGGAAGCACATTATCCTTTATTCCATGCTTTTGGAGTGAAATGTAAAGCACCAACAATTTCCATTTGGAGTGTAGACGCCATTTTAAATGGCCATTCCTCCCAAGGCAACTTAATCCATCCAAATTTGTTTGCTGATTTTATGCTCTCGTACCATCGATCTTTAACAATGTGGAAGAAAATTTTATACTCCTATTATTTTCTTTGGTTTAAATGGTTTTATAACCACACTGTGTTAAAAAAAGCGAATGTATTAAAAAAGAGATACCTGGAAAATTATTTACCACCGATTGAGGATATGGAGAGGAATGTGAGCATGATGTTTGTAAACACAGATTTGGTGTTTCATAGAAATAGACCACTCGTCCCTTCTACAGTTCCATTAGGTTTTGTACATATGAAAACGGAAAATTTTATTCCAAAAGTAAGTATGAAGAACACTAAAAAGACCCCTATAGAGATGTCTTACAAATTTTTAAAGTCAGGCATTAATCACGTGATAAAAATGGTGGCTGTATGGAAACAAAGCAATTTTCCATAAGACTTAATGCTAATAAAAATGAAAATTTTGGAAAAATGACTATTTTACAGAGTAATCCTTTTTGAATCGGGGAGAAACGAGCATTTTGCCGAAATGTTTAAAGAGGCAGTGTCATGCACTTTTATCTCGCTGGCACTTTCACAGTGTGGATAGGCATTGCCTCTCTGAGTTCAGCCTGAAGATCGGGTCAGATCGGCTTGAAAAGAGCTAATTACGCTATCTGATTTGAAAGAGATGACGTTATCTGTAATTACACGGATTTGACAGAGATACTATTATAGTTAAAATTTCGGCAAAATGCTTATTTCTCCCCGATTCAGAAAGGATTAGTCTATACAAAATATTTTCTTAATCTTTTTCCATTTTGAAAAACTTTTATTTAGCATTACGTCTTATGGAAAAAACGGTTTGTATAATTTGTATTTATAATATAAGCGGTGATATCTTCAAGGTTTATAGGAGCAGTAGTAGAAACAATGTGAATTTGCATCGAAATTTGCGACTTGATCACAATGTAGTCTATGTATGCTAGAAACCTTTTTTGTTAGAAATTAAACCAGAATTAAAACAAAAAAAAGAAGTTAAAAAACCTCCAAATCAGTTACTTCAACCGAAAAGAAACTAAAAAACAAAAGCTCAGGAGATCTTGGGTGGAAATAATGAAAATTCAAACTTGAATGAGCATAACACAAGGAACACCAAAGCGAAAAGAGAAATGACTAAACGATGTTTCGCCCTAGGTAACCAGCGTAAACACCATCATAGACTTTGATTTCCAACTTTGAATCACTCACAAATAGGCATCGTTTCGCACTGGTACTTATCTAAGTTACCTGATACGTATTCGTCCTGGCGTGTTAATATTTCCAGTAGGATTATGCTCCTAAGGCAATTAAAATAAGAAAAGAAGTTCAAAAACCTCCAAATCAGTTACTTCAACCGAAAAGAAACTAAAAAACAGAAGATCAAGAGATCTTGGGTGGAAATAACGAAAATTCAAACTTGAGTGAGCATCCCACAATGAATACACAAAAGACCAAAGCGAAAAGAGAAATGATTAAACGATGTTTCGCCTTGGGTAACCAGCGTGGGTTCATCAGTGGTTTCACTGGTCACCCTCTACCACACATCATTAAACACCATCATACACTTTGATTTCCAACTTTAAATCACTCACAAATAGGCATCGTTCCGCACTGGTACTTATCCATGTTACCTGATACGGATTCGTACTGGCGTGTTAATATTTCCAGTAGGATAGGCAAATAAAACAAAAAAAGAAGTCAAAAAACCTCCAAATCAGTTACTTCTTCCGAAAAGAAACTAAAAAACAGAAGATCAAGAGATCTTGGGTGGAAATAACGAAAATTCAAACTTGGGTGAGCATCCCACAATGAACACATAAGAGACCAAAGCGAAAAGAGGAATGATTAAACGATGTTTCGCCCACCCAGAGCGAAATATCGTTTAATCATTTCTCTTTTCGCTTTGGTTCTTTCAGTTCTTTGCGTGTTCCTTGTGGGATGCTCATCCAGGTTTGAATTTTCATTATTTCCACCCCAGATCTTTTGGTCTTTTATTTTTTAACCCAGAATAAGATAAATTAAAACATTTACCCGGAATAACCAGCCCATTCGTCTGGAGGAAATCAAAAAAAGGTGGAAATGAATGGGACAAGAATTTTTTTCACTGATTTGGTTAGCCTAGATGCTCTATTTTAAGAATACGATTGATGCCACTCTGGCACCCTTGGGCATTTTGAAAAATCCAAGATGGCGGCCATTTTTAAGTGAAAAAGATAGAGAAAAAATTTCTGTACATAATATAGGTAACCCCAACGGAGGGGGGATTGATTTTATGAAAAAAATCTCTGTTTCTGTAGTTTGTCATTGATAGTCAATTTCGATGGTGGCGTACCGCTATTTCAAACTCCCCACCCTATCCAGTTCTCTGTCCTTTCTATTATTTTCTCTTTGGATGCTTTTAGAGAATATAAAATGTAAAATATCACCTCATCTCCAAAACTAGAGCTAATCTCTTATTTTTATGGAGTTTTGAATTCAGTGGATGAAAATACTTAAGAATTAGCTATTTTGAGCTCGGAACATTTTCATTGTTGGACAGTGTAATTGGACTTATTTTAAGGCTATATTTTATGTATCTTTTTTAATCGGAACGTCTGATCCTGTCTCTCCCAATGTAGTGCGAGGTTCCTTGTTTATGCTAAAACCGAACCTGTCACTTTATAGCAACCAAAAGTGTAAACAATAATTATTCAATTTGGAAACATAGCGTAGGTAGGTAATTACTAACTTACTTATTGGACATTACTTACTCCATTTATATAATGAAGGTAAAATATTGTAGGTTTTCATTTTTGAAAGTAGGTAACCAAACCAAATCAGTAAAAAGTTCGAAACAAAAAAGTACGTTTGTTTCTCTGATATTTTTTTAAAATTTAAAATGAACTTCCTTTACCTGTTAATGGCCTTTCAAGTTTCTTCTTTGGAATGTGCAAAAATTTTGGCTCTATACTTCCTGCCGCAAACGAGCCATCAAGGTGTATTTCAACCGATTTATAAGGAATTATCTTTGAGGGGCCACAATGTAACAGTAGTTACGCCCATTCCTACCGCGGGCTCTACGCTGCCAAATTTAACTGAAATAAACGTGAGTTATTTGTTTAAAACACAAATACCAGAAAGTATGTATACATTCAACTACAGATCCTTGATAGAGTTTGGACATACCTATTTATTCAACCTGGCTGAAAGTTTACTTGGCGATAAAAGAATACCAAATCTTTGTAGTTTAGAAGGGGACAGATATGATTTGGTTATCGTTGAAGCCCTTTTGCCATTGTTTTACGCCTTTGGAGCCAAATGTAACGCGCCCGTGATAGGAATGGTAAGTCTGGATTCGTACATGAACGCTCATACATCTCAAGGAAACTCCCTCCACCCAGCTCTGTATGCCGATTTTATTTTGACCTATGACAAACCTTTAGGCATTTTCGAAAAAACTAGATACTCGTACTATTTTGTTTGGTACAAAATATATTACCGATTTAGTGTTTTACCAAAATGTGAAGAATTAAAGAATAAATATTTAGGTGACCGTTTGCCAAAGATAGAAAACGCAGAAAATAATATAAGTTTGTTATTTATCAATACGAATTTTATAACAAACATAATAAGACCGCTGACACAGTCGACGATTCAGCTTTCGTTTATGCATATAAAAGAAGTGAATCCATTAAAGGAAGTAAGTATAATATGTTTACTTATAATTTATGACTTTTTTTTCAGTGGTTTAACGAAAAACAAACTAATGGTATAGAACCCATTTCAAAAACAACGTTATTTATTACAGCGATATACTACAGTTAATATAAGTTAAAAATGAATTGTGTTAATTTTGTAATTGTGACTTTTATAAGTTTCATGGTTTACTCAAATTGTGCCAATATTTTGGGAATTTTTTTTGTTCCATCAATTAGCCATCAAACATTATTTATTTCAATTTCTAGAGAACTTTCCCTTAGAGGTCACAAAGTTACGATGGTAACCCCTGACCCAATAAGAGATGAAAGGTTAACCAATTTAACCGAAATTGATGTGTCTTACTTGTACAAAACGCAATTTCCCAAGTCAGTTTATTCTGCTAGCTATATTGATATGTTTTTAAATTCAGTATATTTTATAATGGAATTAATAAACGGACTTCTTAAAGATGAAAGAGTACAAAGTCTATGTACTAACAGAGATGACAAAAATTATGATTTAGTACTGATAGAGGCTATTGGGCCAATTTTATATTCTTTTGGGTCAAAGTGTAATGCTCCCACTATAGGAGTTCTTAGTCTAGAAGGGCTTATGAGTTCTCACAGCAATGTGGGAAATCCGATACACCCTTCATTGTACGCAGATATGATTTTGTCTTATAGCGAACCGATAAGTATTTACGACAAAATTTTGCGATCGTACTATTTCGTGTGGTTTAAGTTTTTCTATAAGTTTTACCACATAATTCCAGGAAATATAATAAAAGATAAATACATAGGAAAGGACTTGCCTTCAGTCGAAGACTGTGAACGAAATGCAAGTATGTTATTTATTAATACCAATGTAGTTTCAAATGCAATAAGACCTTTGGTTCCAGCTACTATTACGTTGGGTTTTATCCACATCACACCTAATAAACCTTTATCAAAGGTAAGTTAAAACTTTCTATGCCTACTTTTACTTTTCATTTGTCTTTTCTACTTTTATCCCTGTTTTAAATTTTAGAGATAAAAAGATTATTCCTAAAATAAGTGCACTTTTATACCTTAAGTGTTATTAAACAAGAATTGATAATATTCAAAAAAAACTAAAAAATAAATATTACACGTCACCAATATTTTTTCATTTATTTATATAACTTAATATAATTCTAGAACAAGTAGATAAATAAAAATAGTTTCTCGGAAGAGCCAAGTCAAATAATGAACTGTTTTAACTTTGTAATAGGGAAATCCGATACACCCTTCATTGTACGCAGATATAGTTTTGTCTTATAGTATACCTACGACAAAATTTTGCGATCAGACTATTTCGTGTGGTTAAAGTTTTTTTATAAGTTTTACCAGATAATACCAGGAAATTGGACTTGCCTTCAGTAGAAGACTGTGAACTAAATGCAAGTATGTTGTTTATTAATACCAATGCAGTTTCAAATATAATAAGAACTTTGTTTCCAGCTACTATTACGTTGGGTTTTATGCATATTAGATCTAATCAACCTCTATCAAAGGTAAGTCGAATTTTGGCGCGATAAGAAAATATTGCTTTGTGCTGTTTTTTCGCCAAATTTAAAATAGTATAACAAGAGATAAAAGTAAAATTTTTTATCCCCAAGCTGCTTTCGGAATAACAGTGACACGATAATATCAAAGAAGTGTCATGCTTAAGCCCTATGCGCATCAACGCAGGATTTTTTGACAAAAAGGGTTTTTTTAATTGCGCATAATGAAGGGCAAGAGATGCCTCTTTTTTTATAGAGAATAATGATAAGTTTAAATATGACGACTTTTCTCGTTCCAAATATTGATTACAAAAAGAAGTATATTATATTGTCGGTAGATGGCGCTAGATTGCATTTTGCCAAAAATTTGATTATTTAAAAAAAATAAATGGTTCTTTATTATTATTATTAATTTTATTTTTAAGGGACCGAAATATTTAAAGCCATATTATATTTTTGTATCTTCCTTTTTTTTTGTATTATATTTTGTTTATTTTTTTTTAAATAAATAATAAATTATGTAATAAATATAATATGTCGCAAATACCTTAAATATTTTAAGGTTCTTTTGAAATTTTTGCTACAATTTTGGTATTCTGTAGTGCCTAAAATCCAATTCTTACAATAATATCTATACATATAATGTAAACCTCTTGTGAATTTAAAGTGTGGTAAAAGTATTGTAAACTATATCTTTTGGCCATCGTTTATTGTTTTTGAATCTATAGATCAGGCTTAAGGTTTGTTCTAGCTAGAGCCCCAAGTTGAGACATTTTAATATGTGTCGTAATATTAATTTGTTGATACAGGGTGGATTCTTTAAATGGCTAGCGGTTTTAGGGAAGAGGTTTTAAAAAAAGCTAAATGCAAATCTTTAATAATTTTATTAGGATTTACGGAACTGGAGGCCCAGGGCTTACTAACTATGTTTTTTTTTTTTTAAATGAGAAGGTATCACTCAAATTTAACGCACTAGTTTTTTTTACATCTTTCAACCAATGTGTCAAAAATTTTAAAAAACTTATTTTTTTGTTAATTGTTTTAGCTTCAAGATACACTACGTATTTATATTAAAGGCCTAAAATTAATTAGATTTAAAAGCTGTTTTTATATTAAAGTTGAACACTACATACTCTTCGAATTTTCTGTAATATTCCTTTAATGTATGGAATTGTAAGGAATGCATTTGCCTGGTTTTGTTCTTGTAATCTCTGTTCTGTTTGCTAAAATTTAGAAATAGTATCTGGTGTAAGTTCGAGACTGTAGCCATTCTGATGCAGATCCTTCTTAATGTTTCTTATTTCGATTTCCAAGTCATGAGAATTACAGTCAGTAGTTACAATTCTTCTACATACAAAATCGATCTCGTACAATTTATATGAGAAAATTCATGCTAATGTTGACATTCGTTTGTCATTTTCACTTGAAATTGCATCGATTGCTTCTACCCACTCGATGTATAGTCGAGTAAAACACTTTTTGCATAATGCGTTCACGACAAAATATGTCCAGATGGCCACGAGATGGATATATTAAGATATGCAGTGGATATACAAATGAATAATTTAAAAAAAATAATTTTTTGTCCGTGATAAATAAATAAAAAGAAAGGTTCACACATTTTGCTTTTCCATTCATTACGACCAGAAACCTACAGGCCTGTTTCATCCTTGTTAGAAATCATCAGTTTCTGGACTATCCATTAGATCTTGGAGGCCTGGTCGTAATGAATTGAAAAGCAAAATCTATGTCCGATATGCCACGAAACTTTCCTTTTATTTATTTTTCACGGACAACAAATTCCATTTTTTAAATTTTACTTGGCTTTGTTTTGCGCAACAAGCCTCCTCCGGAGTGATTGTAGTATAAACTCCAATTGGAGGTGGAGTTGCTGCGAACGTTGTATTTTGAACGGTCTTCTTTCAGTGCGGTACAGTTCCGCAGGTTTCTTTTTTTTGGTCCTGCTCGCAAATTTGATTCTTATTGATATTTGTATCCTTTAACGTTTTGCTTTTCGCTTTATTCCGACAGGCGGCGCGCTATATAGCCATCCAACATCCTGCGTTGTTTGACGACGAAAGTTGTTTAAATTCGCTGGATGTGGTTGCTTATGTTATGCTCACGATACACTTAACACGGTATGCTACTATTTGAACCCAATTCCGTCGGTTTTCACGCAATCATACACTAACGTCAACATTCGAAGGTTTATTAGCATGCTCGATTGACAGAATGAGTTCACTGCGCTGATATACTTGTCTCATGTTTTATTTGAAAGCGTAAAGGAACAGAAGTTATCTCGCTCGCCCTCCCAAAAGAATACGATTTGATGAGAGACTGCCTTCTACAATGTTCTACGAAAACAACACACAACTTGTGCAAGTACCACTTTGTTTTTTGATAATGATTATGTCAGTGTCAAAATTTATTTATATATGTGAAAGTGCGCTGTTTTGAATGTAAAAAAAAACATTAAATACTTTAGATTACCAAGGGAAAAAGTTGTAGAAATGAAATCGATAATTGCGTGCCATTTTGATTATTTATTTTAACACTTATGTTTTAACATAGCATACGTATATTTTGAGCTATGGTTTATTTTAGTTCGACCTGATTATTTTTCTGTTAAAATCTAAAACAAACGCAGCTCAACCCGTACAAACCAAAAAACACATTAAACGCGCGGCGGCCCAAAATTACATTAAGGAAAATTAATACCTCTTCCATGCACATGTGTTGGTATCGGGGTCACAATGTGACGTCACGACGAGATACGTATTGTCATACCTCAGATTAATAAAAAAAATGAGATATAACAGTAAACAATATTACCCCGATCAACCAGCCACAATGTTTATTTCCCAAAAAATACATGGTTGCCAATTTACCACGGGGTTTCCCTAGAAACAAAACAATTCATAAACTTCTTGAAGCTCTTTTGATAATATTATTGATTATTTGACATATTTTTATATAGGATAATTTTTCTTATGCTAATAACTTAATTCTTAGTCCTAATTTTTAGTCTCAATAATTAACTTTTTTTAATTTTTAATAAGTAGAATTTCGAGATTTATAAAAAAGAACCCAAGCCGGCAACGTTTTTTCGACGTGCCGCTAATAAATGCCGACATGTTTGGTTGCAGCTGACGGCGTTGTTGTTAACGGGGGTTTGTGTTGTTCGGTGATTTTTGAATTTTATTGTGACTATTTGTGAAAAAAGAACTGTATCAAGCTATTTTGAGGACCAACAAAACGGTTTACCATTGCCTGGTATGCAATAAAAGCGGATATTCCAGCCCAGAACTAATATTTCCGAGGTAAGAAAGATCATGTCATTTTACGTTAGTCATGGGCCTAGTATGAGGTAAAAAACTGCGTAAAAAGCTTATGATTATACTATTAATACATCAAAAATCTAAGACTAATACTAATCTTTTTTAAGAAACAAAAGTACCAGATAATTTTGCTCCTTTTGCAGCATGTAAAATATTTATTTATTATAATTTATACATAACAAGAGAAGACAATAAGACCAAGTGCTGATAGTCAGGTACTGGGGCAGGTATTTTTTGTATTTTAATGGGTACCTGGGTACTTTCTATAATGTGAATAAAACCGTTTTGGAGATATTTACTCTGAGCCAATCTTATTTTTATTTTCAATAATATTTATTATTTATTTTTTTGCCTTTTGACTCCTGTTTCCTGAAAAACTACTAGTAATTAATTTTTTACCTCTTCCTTAAATTTTCCTTGTGTTCTGTATTCAGAAATGAACATGCAGCCAATGTGTAAAGAATAAAATTTGTTGGCCTTAAAATTTTCATAATTAACATCACAAAAAGTTCTCTTAATTTGATAAATAAAGTTTATATTCCACTAAAGAAAACTAAAAGAGACATTATTATCATAGTGAAAAAAACGCTTAATAAGCCGTTTATTAGCGTGTTTTTTTTTTGGACAAAAACGTTATAAAACGGGTTATTAACCGTTTTTTTTTGCTATGAAAATATTTTTTTTTACTTTTGTTTTGTGGGATACTGCACAATTAAAAAAAATATATAACAGTCATCTTGAATAATTGACCTAAAAATCATTTCATGTGCTCTTTGGTAAACTTTTGATCTGTTCGTAAATACCTACATTCCTCAAACTAAACTTTATCCTTGAATAAAGCTATTTTTTGTGGTTATGCAAGTTCTGGCAGTTAATTCTTTTGAATAAGAAAATCCGACCAACCCTACCTTATATCTCGTTTTCACATTTATATATTTAAATTAAAATTAACGCCGCCACTGGTAATGGGAAAAGCAATTTTTGACAGTATTGCCGTTTTATTGCTCTATCTCTTTTCTGTTCATATAATCGTCCAGAAGGGTGTCGGATTGTAAACATTAGAGGATTTCAATAGGGAATGTTTGGTCTCTCTTTAGTTATTAGTCTGAGTGTCATACCGTGTTAAGCGTCTCGTGGTTATGCTCATAGAGAAAGTAATAGCTACGCGAGAGTGATTGATCCTGTGTTATACTTGGGGAATATTGTTTGTCGGCGACACAAGCGCAGCCAGTGGCTACAGGAAGGAACTACTTGTACAGCCAGACAGACACTTACCTATTAAATTATAAAAAGATATAAAAAAACTTAATAGGCGCACTTATTCCATACTTTTTAGAGTTAAAAAAGCAATACATTTGCGAAAGGTTTTAGCTCTATACAAACCTTAACCAATTTTGTACTGTTCTATTCAGCTAAAAAACTTTCTTTAGCTTAAAAATATAAAATAGGAAGAGGGGGTTATAACTATGTTGAGGAATATTATCAAATATATTTTTTTTATTAGTTGGAAGAAAATCTCAGTATAAAAGTCTTACAGATTTTATAATATATCTCATTTTTTTTGTTGTATTTTAACCTATTATCTTCTTGCTTAACTCTGTATAAATCATCACAATATTTTCCCAATATTACCAATTATGCAATTACAGAGTAGTTTATGGATATTTATGAATATGTGTACTGTTAAGGTACAGAAAATAGATCCCAATGACTATAGCTGAAAATGCATGGTAGTTATATCAATGTATCACCATTTTGTTGATGTACTGTTTTAGCTTAAGATTAGTAATCAAAATATTACCTGCTATATGGGGATCATATTAATTCCTGTGCCATCTACATACATTAGATGACATTAAACAAACAATTTAACAAGATAGTAATAATTTCAGCAAACATGCCAAAATTCTGAGAAAAATATTCTTTTTGAGAATATTCATAAAAATAACTTGATTATCACGTTATCATAGGATTATTATTATCTTATTACCAAAGAAATATAACTATCACAAACTCTTGCAGGATTAGAAATTAACTCTGTGTTTCCGACTTCCATTGCCTATATTTTATTTATACACTACGTTTCGATTAGTACAATTTCTGATCGTCTTCAGGTGCAAACTCTTACGGGATATTCAACAAAAAATAGTCTGAGCCAATATTCATACAACATGATTATTCTTGGATGAGTATTCAACAAGGAATACACAAAAGATCAAAACGAAAAGAGAAATGAATAAACAATGTTTCGCCCTGGGTAACCAGCGTGGGCTCATCAGTAGTTTCACTGGTTACCCTCCACTATACATCATTAAACACCATCATACACTTAGACTTCCAACCTTGAACCACTCACAAATAGGCATCGTTCCGCACTGGTACTTACTTATCCAAGTTACCTAATACGAATTCGTCCTGGCGTGTTAATATTTCCAGTAGGAGGTTCAAGGTTGGAAGTCTAAGTGTATGATGGTGTTTAATGATGTATAGTGGAGGGTGACCAGTGAAACTACTGATGAGCCCACGCTGGTTACCCAGGGCGAAACATCGTTTATTCATTTCTCTTTTCGTTTTGATCTTTTGTGTATTCCTTGTGGAATACTCATCCAAGTTTGAATTTTCGTTATTTCCACCCAAGATCTTTTGATCTTTTGTTCTTTAGTTTCTTTTCGGTTGAAGTAACTGATTTGGAGGTTTTTTACCTTCTTCTATGAATATTCTTCCAATGTTATGTGGGATGTACCAATAAGTACCTATTTTATTGCATTTTTAAGTTATCACTAAGAATGAATAATTGTAAAAAAAGCTTTTAAACAATCATGGTAATACCAATTTGTTGCTATAATTTTAATTTAACTTATTTTAATGTACCTTTAGAGTACCAACAACCCATACTATAGACATAATTATAAACAAATATAAATCATTTCTAAAGTAATGAATTGTTCCAACTTTGTGATAGTCGTTCTTCTAAATTTTGTGGATTGTTTAAAATGTGCCGATATTTTGGGAATATTTTATATACCATCGATTAGCCATCAAGCAGTGTTTTCATCGATTTCCAGAGAACTTTCCCTGAGAGGCCACAAAGTTACAGTAGTAACACCTAACCCGTTAAGAGATGACAGTTTAACCAATTTAACAGAAATAGACGTATCCCATTTATATCGAAGGCAAATATCCAAAGCATGTTATTCAGCCAACTATATTGATTTATATTTACATTTGATAGTTTTTATAATGGCTTCACTCAAAGATCTTCTTAAAAATGAAAGAGTCCAAAGTCTGTGTGGCGATAAAGATGACAAAAACTATGACTTGATATTAGTAGAAGCTATTGGCCCGGTTTTATATTCTTTCGGGTCAAAGTGTAATGCTCCCACTATAGGAGTTCTCAGTCTAGATGGATCTTTAAGCACACACAGTTATATAGGGAATCCGATTCACCCATCGTTGTACGCAGATAAGGTTTTATCCTATGGCGAACCAATGAGCATTTATGATAAAACCTTAAGATCATTCTACTTTCTTTGGTATAAATATTTTTATAAATATTACCACGTAATTCCAGGAGATTTATTAAAACGTGAATACATAGGAAAGGAGTTGCCTTCAGTGGAAGAGAGCGAAAAAAATGCAAGTATGCTATTTATTAATACCAACGTAGTTTCAAATAGAATAAGACCGTTAGTTCCTGCAACAGTTACAATGGGTTTTATGCATATAATTTCTAACCAACGTCTTCCAAGGGTAAGTTAAATTTTGGTAATTATTTACATACACACACAAATTACGTACAGCAGAAGTTAGCTGCAGATCTGTTGAATTTAAGTTTTGCCAATTGCGTTGCTTATTGTAACTGACATTGACGTTTTAGAATTACAGGTTAGATCTTTTGACATTGTAAACACAAACTTTTAATTTAAATTAATTTAAAGACGCTTATTAATCCAAAAGAAATACAATAGATTAATTGGCTATTATGGCAGCCTCCCGGGCTTTACAATCTAGGTGCTGTTTAAGCCGTTAGAACCATATTTTCAAACATTTTGTTCTTAACTTAAGCACTTCATAATCTAATGACAAGCACTTAAAGCTAGCATTTTACAATATGAGTTTTTCAACTACTACTACAACTACATAAGTGTAAGCCTTAGAAAATAAACATTTCGTACTATTTTCAACAAATTTTAAAGATTAAAAAAAGTAAATCACAAATTTGACAAAAAAAGAAAACATGATTTTAGACATTTAAAAATAAAATAAAACTATCCCGAGGATAAAGTGATAGAAATAGAGTCATTTTAGCTATATTATATTATAAATTTAGCTGTATTATAAATTATAAGTTCGTTCGCTGTTTATCAAAAATTATTGATTTCAATTTTAATTTAAAACTGTTTATTGTGTAGGAAAAATTAGTAATTTTGTATTTGTTAAGAAGAGTTGCTGCATTATAAGAAAAGGTGCGTTTAAAAAGCTCTTTATGATGCCTTGGAATTGAGAACGGAACAGAGAATCTTAAGTTGCGATCATGAGATTGAGAAGAAAAGATAAGATGGGGTTTTGGTTTTAATAATTTTGTAGAAAAAGCACAAGGAATTCCTTGACGGCGACGAATTCCACATATAAATCTTAAACATGAATTCTGAACTTTTTGTATTCTTCTGGTATTTATAGAGTCTAACGCTGGACCATAAAGACGATCACAGAAGTTCAATTGTGAGAGACAAAGACTTTCACATAACATTTGTTTGGTACTTTGATTAAGATAATGCCGGTGTGAGTATAATGATTTTAATGCAGAATAAGCGTTCTTAAGTTTGGCGGAAATATGTTCGCTAAATCTAAGTTTATAGTCAAAGATAACCCCCAAATTTTTTGCCGAATTTGGAAAAATGATAGGTGTATATTAACTGAAATTTTTAGGCTATGAAGAAGATGGGTACGAATAGTATCACTGCAAAAGAGAATTGCAGTTGACTTGGTGGGATTTAATTTTAAACGATGTGCCCGAGACTCTCTAAATAACCTAGCCAAGTCCTGATTTATACAATTAACAGCGTTGACAACATAAGAAGGTTTAAATGAAAATATTAATTGTGTATCATAACAGTACATGTGATAGTCACAAAAACGTAGACATTTATAAAAGTTTTTGATGTAAATTGAATACAACAAAGGACTTAATAAGCTCCCTTGGGGTACACCTTGTTCTATGTTGCGTTTTTCTGACGTATTTTTGCCCAAAACCATAGACTGTGTGTGTCCGGCCTAAATTAATAGATTTTAAACTAAAACCAATAAATTTTAAGATAGATAAAAGAGTTTTATGACTTAGCATATCAACTACCTTGGTGTAGTCTAGGAGAATAAGCACCACTGCTTTACTGTCATCTAAGCATTGATAGATATTATTTTAAACTTCAGATAAAGCCGTAACACAACTATGGCCGGCTCGGAACCCGGATTGTTTCTCAGGAAGCAGGTTATTTTGATGTAAATATAAATTAATTTGTTTTTCTATGATTTTTTCAAGGACTTTAGATAGAGTTGGCAACACTGAAATACACCGAAGATGAGAAAAATTTTCTGGGTTGGATTTTTTAGGTATGGGGCGTACAAGCGCATGTTTCCATGAAGTTGGGAAAAAAGAGTGCTCAATACAATAATTAACAATGTGCGTAATAAAAGGAATAGTGGTAGGGCAACAAAGAAGTAAAAGGGTTATATTTATGGCATCAGCGCCAATTGCTTTTGATTTAATATTTCTTAGGGTTTCATATACTTCAGTCTCATTGGTAGGAGTATATTCAAAAGTGCTATTTGTGCAAGTATGATTTTCATAAAAGTTCAAGGTTTCTCGATCTGGTGTGAGGTTATTTTGATCTACTTGAGTAAAAAAAATATTTAATTCATTAACATTGCCCAGATTATCAGGAATAGTACTTTGTTTTTTCAGAGCAACGTTATTTTTTTTTAATTCTCTCCATTTTTCTTTTTGGGAAAAATTTTGAAATTTATGATTAAGATACCCTTTTTTTTCAAATCTTATTGCAGAAGTTACATAATTCCGGAGCTGTTTATAATAGTCCCAATGGGTGGGATTTTTTGTTAGTCGAAATCTTTCTAGGGCCTGATTTCTTAGGTTTAGCATAAACTTAACATTCTCAGTTAACCAGGGAGCATAAGGTCTTTTTTTGTTTAAAATAGTCTAGACAGGAGCGTGCTTCTCAAACAAAACCAAAAGGTTGTCATTTAAAAAACTAACTTTTGCGTCAGCCGAGTCTAGTAAATATAAAGTCTGCCATGATATACGAGAAAGGTCATAATTAAAATTTTAAAAATTTATATTTTTTAAAGCCCTGTAAGAAAAACTATGTGTTACCTCAACATTTCTTTGAAAATCTATCTGACAGTAAATTAAGTGGTGGTCAGATACTTGAATATCAAGGGCACCAAAGTCTAAAACATCATTTTGATTGTAAAATATTAAACGTAAGGAGACTGGCCACACTTTACTAAAAAACTAATATCCTAATGAATAAAACATTTTTTTTTTAATTATTCAACATTTTATTATAAAAAATGATTCTTAAAGATTATTATGGACAAAACAAGACCACAATTGTGCGAATAAGGAAAAAGTATCGAAAAGAAGGAACTTAATCATAGTCAGCGCACCTCTGCAGGATCAGTAAATTTGCATAATATAATGTCCGTATCCACCAACGTGAAAATTCTCCGATTATTATTATTAAAACACTACGTAAATTAAAAAACAAACAAGAAAACTTTTCTGTGTCTTTCTTTTTGAAATTAATTTGGATTTGAAACAATGACTTCGTCGTACCCTCTGACTATGAGCTCCATTAAGTGGTTGGAATTTCTGGCAACAATATTAATTCGTGTTAACATTTTTGCTATAAGGTGCCACATATTTTCAATGGGATTGGCGTCAGGAGTTTTTGCCGACCATGGCAAAACCTCGATGTTGTTTTGCTGGAACCACTGTTTCGAAATGCGTGCGGTATGGATAGGAGAGTTATCCTATTGATACACAAGACCTTCTGGATGAAAAATGATTGCTTCTGAAAGCATAATATTTCTCATCATAGTAACATAAAACTCAGCAGTAAATCTTCCATAGATTCTAAAAAGAGCCCCATGTCCTCTCGCCGATATCCGACTCCACACATTCACGGAAAATCTTCCAGCCCGGTCTTCGTTTCCAGCTATATATTTTTCGAGATAGCGTGTTCGTGGCGGGCGATATACCAAAATTTGTTTGCAGTCATTGTGAGACTGAAACATTTTTTCATCCGTGAAGACCACTTGTTGCCAAAATTCTTCTCGTAGTTAATAGTTTAGTGCAAGAATTAACCTGGCTTGCTTCTTTTCCTCACTAAGTGAGATTTTCTTGGCAGCAACGCGACATCTAAGTCTAGAACGGATTATCCGTATGCGCGTCGTTCTTATGGTTCCAGCAAAATGTGCCTCAATTTTCGCCTCTGGGGCCATCGCAAAATCGTCTTCAAGAAAGTCGATCAGTTGCTGATTCTGCTGAGGTCAAGCCAGAGCCTCGCCTTCGTCGAACAGTTCCATCTTCTTGACACCTTCTTCTTATTCTTACAATTTTAGCCTTGTTTCGTCCATAATTGGCCGCTACTCTTCGAACCGACCAACCACCGTCTAATTTTGGCGAAATTTGGGTTTTTTCGAATTCTTTTAGTTGGAGCATTTTTAAATATAAGCATATGACAACAACAAAATCTGACAGTGACATTTTTTGTCAATTTGAAATACCTAAAAGATTACTGAGTTGCGAGGCTCATAATACACTATACAGACCGCTTCAAGCTACTACGAACATAGGGGGAATCAAGTCCAATTTACTCTCCGTGCCATACGACCGAGGTGGATTCGAAGCACGCTGCAGTGTTATCTTTTGGAAATTCATTTTGTTTTTATTATTTTGTTTCATTTCTGCCTTGCTCGAGAAACAGATGGGTAAGTTCTTAATTGAAATAATACATTTTTAAAACTAAAAATGGATGTCTACGAAGTTGCCGAAAAAGTGCAGATGGTCAAATGGTTAAATCGTCATAACCCAACACACGTTCGATATTGGTCGAGGGAAAATTTGCATTTGTATTTTGACGTAAGAACACAGTATCCCCGAAAACTAAATGTTTGGGGGGGGGGGGGTATTGTAGGGGAACACGTAATTGGGCCATTTTTTATTAACGGCAATTGCAATTTGAATGGTCCTAGATACTTGGATCTACTGCAGCAGCACATTATTCCAACTGCTAGGCAGTTGTTAGGTGTAAGATTTGGTGAAACATGGTTTCAACAAGATGGTTGTTCCGCTCACAATGTTGGCCTTGTTAGGGAATATCTTGATAATGTATTTCCTTATCGGGTTATAAGTACACGGGGAACTATTTTATGGCCAGCTCGATCTCCCGATCTTGCTCCTAATGACTTCTATCTGTTTTTGAAAAAGCTTTTCAAATTATCACTATTTTTATAGTAGGCTCGGATATTGTCTAGCCGAGCAAGGAGGACTTTTCGAACATTTGCTTTAATTTTTTTTTGACTGGGAGAATCTTTTTGGTTTTTAGAATGTATTATTTTATTTTGAGAACTTGCTTTTATTTTGTTTCTCCTTATTATTTTCATTGTAACACGTCATCACTGATAAATCTGAGCAGTTGACAATAAAACGCTCTTATTTATCAGTGACAAAAAATAAGAAAATTACGTTATAAAAATTTGCGTATTTATTGACCAAATTCCGGTTTCATTGACTACGCTCCACACAGCACCGTGCTTAGAGGCGTACTAAATACAAGGCGAAAGGCGGCGAACGGCGGCTGAGTGTTGGTTGCTTCACTGATAGGCGTGCGGTGTCTCTGCATGTACGTACACTGGCAAATTAGACTTCTTCCGCCCTATGTTCGCAGTAGCTTGAAGCGGTCTGTATAAAATCGGCGTACGCATTTTATGTGGCCGGAAGTGTACATTTCATGGTTCAAAGCAAGTCGATAATTATTTACGACAAAATATATAATTATAAAAATAAAATTACAAAAAAACTTAAAATATTTAAAATAATACAAATATACTTTTAGTTCATATATAATTACTAAACATAAAAATATTGTTTATTACTCCTCTTATTCATTTGGCTTTTTAAAAAAATTGATAAAACAGAAAGCATTTCAAAAACTTAAAAAAATAGTACACTGATATTTTTTACTGTATTTCAAATTCAGTTTAAAGCGCTCTCTGTTAAGCTTAAAAAGTATAAAAATAATCTCTTGAAGAAAACCGAGTTAAAAATTATTTGTATCAATTTTGTGAAAGATATTTTGTGAATTGTTCCAAATCTGACAAATGTTTGGAGTTTGGGAAAACAAAAGAGTCTGTGTACTGATTATGATGACAAAAACTAAAATTTGATTTTAGTAGAAGCTATAAATGCGGTTTGATATTATGCTCCAATATGAATATATAATTATGGTCCAATAATTGAATGAAACAAAAACTGTGAAAAACAAAGCAAAAAATAAATGGGGCCAACAGGCACGTAAAACCCTGGAATTTCTCAACAACTACAAATCTGACAGACTTAAGCAGTGACCCTCTTTTAACCCCCCCCCCCCACCAAAAACGAATCAGCTCATCGCTTGATGCCAATTTGATAAAAATCGATTTAGCGGCTTTTGAGTTACGGTATCCCAAATAGACGGCGTCAAAAAGTTTTGTATTTTTAATCCCCCAGTTTAAGTGAAAATAATTGTTTTTTTCGATCCCAATAGCCTCTATATTATTATAGTGGTATAGATGGTTAATAACAATCTGCCCTTGCGTTGGATGCGACTACCAACGACCTTCTCCTTTAAGTGCCATGCTCTCTTCGAACGTTGGCTATCACCAGCACGATCTGTACCCTGTCCACTGCTTTTTGGAAAAGTGTCTTAGTACTAACACACTTTTAAGCCATGATATCCGTCTACGACCCGGACCTCTTCCGCCTTAAATTTTGCATTCTGTTATCAATTTTAAAAGATTATATTTGTCATTTCTCAAAATATGGCCAAAATATTTTTTGATGGTAAATAAAACTTCAAGATCTTTATTTATCCTAAGCAAAACATCCACATTAGTTACTCTGTCCTTCCAAGATATCCTTAGTATTCTACGATAACACCACATCTCCTCTAACTTTTTCTCTAAATGTTGATGCTTCCATGCCATAATATACATAACACCGGAGCACACGAATTCGGAGAGTGGTATTAAGATCGCGACTACACAAAACTGATTTCATTTTGATAAAAGATGACTTGGCCTGTTTAATTCTTGCACGAACTTCTTGCATGTTGTCCCAGTTCTCAGTGAGGAGGCAACCCAAGTATTTGCATGAATCCGCGCGTTCTGAAGTTATTTTCCTTGGATATAACCATGCATTTTTTCCAACATTTAAGTTCCAGGCCTTCCAACGTGTCTGCTATGATGACAGTGTCGTCGGCATATCGTACGTTGTGGATTTTTATACCATTTATAGTCAGACCCTCTTCTCAGTTATGAAGTGCATTCTCTATTATTTTTTTACTACAGATATTTTGGTGCACACCTCTTGTTATTTGGACCTCTTCGGACAGTTGGCCATCAACCTTTATTTGAGCAGTTTGGTTCCAGTATAGATTAGCGATTATCTTTAGATCTCGGTCATCTAGACCAAATTCTTTTAGCGATTCTATGATCTTTTCGTGTTCCACATTCATGTATTGGCACCGACACATCCCGACCAATGCAGCATAAAACAGAAATTAGAACAAAATATTCTTTGCTTAAATGTACTTTGAGATAACGAATCGAGGGCCAGTTTTCATTGCCTTGGTGTCCAAAATTAAAAAGAATAAATTTAGGTAATTCTTTTTTTAATAACAAGCCTTCTCCAAAGGCATTAAAAAGTTAAAATTATTTTTTGTGATTTCTGATTTCTATTAAAAAAAATAATTTTCAACTTTTTATTGCCTCTTATAAAAGCTTGATATTCAAATTTATTTTGAAATGTTTATATAGTTACCCTTCGGATTATATCACAAATTCGTAATCTCCTAGACCAAAATCCCATTTAAACCAATTTTAAATGAAATCGGAGATACTTAGATGGTACCACCCCCTCACCACTCATCAAAGAAGTCAACTTAAGTAATGAATTTTTAAATATATTAACCCCTTCGATTCCCCTTAACCACCACCCATCGACGTGGTTTTTACCTGCAAAATTAGAAAATATTTCTACTGGAACATAAAACTGAAAACTGCATATTTGTAGCAACTTTGGTTAAGAAGTTATGAATTTTCAAATATACTAACCCTTTCGCATTCCACAAGCTATTTAGCACCCCGAAACGGTATCTTCGTATATAGCAGCTTTGGTTAAAAAATTATATGTTTTTAAATACATTTACCCCTTTTCACCCCCTTAAAACTGCTGGTTTGTAGCTGCTTTCGTTTAAAAGGTAATATATTATGCTCGTCTTACCCCGACGACCCCATTCATAATATTGTATTGTCATCGAAACTATAAACGCATATCAAATTTGAAGTTGATCGAATATGTAGTCTGGTGGAGGAGTGCGTTGAAGCACTGCAAACACTGGCCCATGAGGAAATACCAGAGAACGAGAAAGCGGATAAACTTGACTAGGGGTCGAAACTCAGTACATTAGACGAGAACCTCTTCCGGGAATAACAAGAAAACAAGTGCAGAGTGAGCTCAATAAATGGGCGAACAATGAACTGAAGACAGTCTAAGCTATTCGTGGACGATTCCAAAATAGCGAGAACTAAATGGCTCTTGAGCAAGACCTGAAAGGACATGGACTGATGACAGGGATGCTGACTGGGCACAATCAGCTGTGTGTCCCGCTTGCGGGCTCGAAGAGGAATCGGCGCAGCACTTAATAGCAGAATGCGATGCATATGCCAGATCAAGGCTGCTGAAGTGGGGTTTCCCACGATAGAGGAAGAAGAGCTGCAAAAAGAAAGGGAAGCTTGGAGAGAGAGTTGCAGCAGTAAGAAATGGGGTATGATAGAAAGGGCCCATGAAGAGGCCTAATTGCCAGGCTCAAGGGCCGCCCCTGTACTACTACTGATCGAATTTGTAAACATACACACAAAAAACACTAATAAACTCGTGTGATTGAAGTTGAATAAGAGCTTGTAATAAAAATAAGCTCTTCAACTATTTTTTCTTCTCAAAAATGTTAAAACAACTTGGTAGTATGGCATTATTGTAGTGTTTTCATTTTAAATTATTGTAAACATAAAATCAGGCCCGATAATTAATTTTTTTTCTACTTTTAAAATCCTTAGGCAAATGCTTAAGTTAACGCGTTTTTGCGTCAGGTGTCAACTTTATTTAGAAGGAGGTATCATAACGATTTTTTTTTGAGAAATGTAAGATCAGGGTGTCTGTAGTTATGCATACCAACTCTATTAAACCCAAAAACCGCGAGATATTGCAAAGCATTGTAAAGTCTTGTTGACCATGTACCTCTACCAAGAAGTTAAATATTAATTAATAAAATATAAAAAAATTCAAATTCTTTAACCTTCATATATCCAAAGATATACCGGGTGTAACCTTTACTTTTAAGACTAGAATTCTGAAAATATAAAATTTATTTTATAGAATAGAAATTCTTGATAAAATATAAAAAATATTTCCCTTATCCATAGATACATATAACCGAATTTCAGTAGATTTTAAATATGAATCTCATTATATTCGCGATTATTACTTTGCTAAATTTTGTGGTTCGTGCAAGAAGCGCAAAAATTTTGGGTCTATTTTTCGTTCCATCGGTTAGCCATCATCAAGTTTTCGCACCTATTTTACGAGAGTTATCTCTTAGAGGCCACAATGTAACGGCTGTTACACCTAGCCCGTTAAACGATGCGAGACTGACAAATTTAACCGAAATAAATGTTTCTCATTTGTATAACATAAGAATACCCAAGTCGTATTACTCCAGCGGATATACTGACGGATTTCTAAATTCAATACCATTTGTGATGGAATGTTTAGAAGCACTACTCAGAGACGTTAAAGTTAAAAATTTATGTAGAGATAAGAACGACAAAAAATTCGATTTGGTATTGATAGAAGCACTTGGTCCCATCTTATATTCCTTTGGACCAAAATGTAATGCCCCAGTTATTGGAATTCTAAGCTTAGAAGGCCTCTTAAGCAGTCACAGTAATAGGGGAAATTCAATCCATCCTTCATTATACGCTGATCTGATATTATCATATACTGAACCCATAAGCACTCGCGAGAAAATTTTGCGAACATACTATTTCGTGTGGTACAAATATTTTTATAAATATTATTACGTAATACCGGGTAATGTTTTGAAAGAGAAATTCATAGGAAAGGAGTTGCCTTCGGTAGATGACAGTGAAAAAAATGCAAGTATGCTGTTCATAAATACCAACGTAGCCATAAATTCACTTAGACCTTTGGTTCCTGCCACTGTAACGATGAGTTTCATGCAGATCAAGTCTACAGAGCCTCTACCGCACGTAAGTTAAAATTTTATAAAATAATACACGATCCATAGAATATACACAGTTGACATAGAGTAAGATTCTTAGCTTAGTTCCTGCTAAATAACGACGGTAAGTTGATATTTTATGAAATGATTTTTCCAGATGATAGAATCACTACTTCCCTGCAAACTTTTCTTCTCACAAAAAAAAAACAAAATTATGAGTGTTTTCCACAAACCAAAACTACACTTTTTTGCACTCGACGCGCGTTTCGCTAACAACGTTAGCATCATCAGGAGATAATAAACAATGAACTAAATTAATCTACGCTCTATCTAATATACAATCCTTTAGTGGGCGGAGATAAGACAAAATAATTTGTGATTGATCACAATTTTTAATCCTATCTCCCCTCAACCAAAGAATAAAGTGTACTAAACGGGATGGGTCCTCTATCTTTATTTAAACTATTTCTGGATTTAATGATTTCCATACTTTCATATGCATTCAAAAGTCTTTTGTTTGGTACACTTTTTAGAAGTTTTAGGTTACCTAATGTGAATCTATGATTGTTTTCAAAAGCATGCTCGGCCACACTTGACTAATAATTTGATAACTTGATTAATAATAAAAAAGATTTTTTTTTCTGGTTCCAAAAGTATATTATATGCTACCATTGTCTTGAATAGTCATCTAGCAAATTCAGAAAAACGTTCCCATAAAAGTAATGTGTTGAAGAAAGAACCATGTAAACTAATTTGCCTTGACTAACACATTGCCCTTATGGCAAATTATTTTTGATTTTACCCGAGAACCACCAAAGATAAACCCTTCATATGGTATGTTTTTGAAATCAGAAAGAAAAGATCTATCTGTCAAAATAAATTAATAATTAATCAATAAATTATTAATTAAAGGTTATCGTACACGAAGGTAAACAATAAACATTCTTGTTTGCTGCCGAAATATGCACAAAATTGTACCCATTTGTATGATAGTTTTTTTGTCCAACTCTTAGCGCGTTCACTTTTACTAATACCTTCTTTGTTTATGATTTACAAAATTATCAACATCTTCACGAGAAAACGCTTCTAAAACCCATTCCGATAATTTTTTCTTAAATCTAACGTAAGATACAAGAAGCTTCTTTGTCCACATGTGTCTTGACATTTTGGGATTGCAACCCTGTTACGTGACCTCAAGATAAAATTTGTAGTATTCAAAGCTAAGCATTTGTGTGGTTTCTTAAAAAATCTTGAAATGATTCTGTAACAGAAAAGCTTTCGTCCATCACACAACTTAAACGGTATATAAAATCAGTTGGAAAGAGCCTGTTCTTGCCAAAAATCAGCTTCAGAAACCACTTTTGTATAATGGACTTGGTAGCGGGTAATACGCAAGTATCAACCGTTATACCTGAAATATCAGTGGCTTGATCCTGACCACAAAACAACATCCATTTAGTTTTTTCAAAATTCACAGTAAAGAGATTATGATCAAACCACTTTTTTATTTGTCAAACCTCTCGCTCAGCTTGCAATATAACGCTGTTCCAAGTTTTGTCCTTGAATATTACGACAGTATCGTCTGCGAAGGACAGTATCTGCTCAGTGGTTTCCATCCTCAATAGTTCATCGATGTAGAGGATGAAAAGAACCGGACCTAACACCATCCCCTGAGGTACGCCGTAGTTAATATTGTACCGATCTTTGTGTACTGGGTTTTGTTACTCAAATAGATTTTTATAATGTCAATCATTTTTCCTCTCACGCCATATCTCTCTATTTTTTCTAATAATAACTGATGTGAAACTGTATCAAATGCTTTGGCTAAGTCGACGAAGACACACAGTGTAGAACTACTTTTATCAATATTTTTCGATCTGCCTTGTATAAAACCAAATGTATTTAGTAATAATTAGAACCAAGAATAAAACAAACATTTTTTTTCCTTTTAGCCTTAGGATCTGAAGATGGCCCAGTAAGGCCGAAAGCGCCTAATTCTATTAAAAATACTTGCACTAATACACGTTTTTTCCTCATTCTAATTAAGTGGAAAATGGTGGCTATTTTCCCTTGTATTTTACTTTTTATTTGACATTTCGATCAATATTTGAATTATATAGCACACGAAATCGAGTTTTTCAAAAGTTTCTATTTATTCTAATAACAAGAAAAGTACACGCCACTGTTTTTCTCCTGGATTTTTGACTGACTAAAAAGGTAAATTTTTCAACGTCTTTTCAATTTTATCTTTTCAATTTTATCAAAGTTCCAACAGCAAACTTACGCAAATATTACAATTATTCTTAAGTTTATTACAAATTATTCAGTCGAAAATGAACAAACTCGATCTTTTATCGGTTATAGTTTTGGTTACATGTAGTTTTTTGTGTGGCGTAAAAAGTGCAAAAATATTGGGAATATTCTACATACCCTCTCAAAGTCATCATGCGGTATTTCAACCGATCTACAAGGAACTCTCTCTAAGAGGTCATGACGTGACGATCGTCACTCCGAACGTTTTGGATGATAAAAAGTTAACCAACCTCACTGAAATTGACATTTCCTACATCTACAAGCACCCATTTCCAAAAACCATCCAAACCACCAGTTACACCAGTGCGGTAAACACCGGTTGCACACACGGTTATAAAGTTTCCGAGATTCTCTTACGCGATGACAGAATACGTAATATTTGCGATAATGTCAAATACGACTTGATCATGATCGAATCCATGTATCCAATTTTTTACTCGTTCGGAACAATCTGCGACGCACCTTTGATAGCAATTTCCAGTTTCGAATCACTATTGAATGGACACAGTAACATTGGTAACCCAATTCATCCAGCGCTCTACGCAGATATCTTTTTGCCCTACGGCGAACCTTTGGGGATCGTTCGAAAAATGATCTATTCATACCTGTTTGTGTGGTACAAGATATTCTACAAATTCAAGATGATTAGGGATTCTAACTTCCTAAAGGATAAATACTTGGGGGAGCATCTGCCTTCGGTAGATGATATGGAGAGAAACGCAAGCATGCTGTTTTTAAACACAAACTTCGTGGTTAATTATGTACGACCGTTGGTTCCGGCTACCATTCAACTAGGATTTATGCATATTAGGTCGGTGAGACCGCTGCCCAAGGTAAACAATTTTATATTTCTTTAAAGTGAGATATATTAGACACTTACAGTGGGATTTACTAAGATCTAAAATAGTACCCCCCACAGGTCTAAATATTTACACCTGTGGGGGTACTAAATTTTAAAACCAATTTTCAAAAACCACTTACCCATACAGAAAAGACACAAAGTTATTGATTATTTTTTATTGTTATTGCAAAATACCACTGAAAAACTGATTTTTTTCTCAAAATACACCAAATTTTAGAAGAAAATGTCCTAAAACTAATTCTTTTTGACAGGTTTCAAAATGGTAAATGGCGAATACGCCAAAAATTTGGCACATAATAGCTTTATGATTTGTGTTTGAGGTTATAAAGTTGGTGATTTTTTAGACCACCTCAGGGGGTTGGTTTAAATTTTTAGCTCCCAGAAAGGATTGTTTTGTGGCATTTGGTAATACGTTCGTTTATAATTTCCCTAAGTAACCGTTGTTACAAGGATCAATTTACCTTATTTAACATACCAAGTTGTTCATTACCCAATAAAACACCTCCTATTTTGTCGAGAAAAACGCCATATTTTGAACCCGTTTTCAGTACACAAAATATATTTATTAGGGCACTACGAGGCAAAACCAACATAAGTCAAGGTCACTGATTATGCACGAAAAATATACCAAACAAAAAAACCCAAAACAACTATATTAATTTATTTACAAACTGGAAGTATAACAATGAGATTATCTAAAAGCTCAGAAAAAAAAACTTTCCTCCCTCAAAACCCACTCACATTTTAAAGCTGTAGCTTTCATCAGTAGAGGTTGCTGTAAGCAGAGGTAAAAGATCCGAACTCGCTGTTTGTGATTGAACGCAGCACTAATATTTTTAAATTGGTATTTCGACAGTGACAGAAATATAAAAAAAACTTGCATTTAAGTTTTTTAATATATTTCATAAATAAAAACACCTTTTAAATAAATACAAAATTAATCTACTCCTGATTTTATTATTATTCATCTAAATCGTTGTGTGACATCAAGTATTGATTGTAAAAATTGATTGACAAGGGTAAGTTTTAATTAGAGTGACATATAACCCCAATGTTAATTTATTCTACAGAGTGTTTACTATTTAAACCCCGCGTGGGTTTAAATTTTTTAATTTTCTTTTCTTCTAAATCTAAAAGATTATTCAATAAACAAATAAAACAAATAAACAAATTTATTAAAATTCTTCTTATAAATCAAACTATGTCCAAAATTACAGGAGGGTTTGTTTGAAATGCTGAAAACCAAAAATTTCACTTAAACTTTTAAAATAGACTAAACCGTTTTAGTAAATCCCACTGTTAAAGTTAGCAAGATACTTTTGATTCCTTGTTATTAGCTTGATACGTTAGTGAAAGCGTCCTTGAAAAATAGAGTTAAATTTGTGCTTACAACGTACGATGTAACCAAACCAATTCTTGTTCAGTGCTTGTGCACACTTTTACTTCATTCCACTCACTTCTATTTTCTTCCTTATCGAAAAAAGTGAGAGGGCAGTAGAATGGAAAATAGAAGGATGCGCTAGCTGCAAATGTAGTCGTAAAGATAGGTGAGACGCAGTCGCTTTTGAGATATGATTATGATTAAGTACTCCCTTTTTAAGCAACTTTAAGTGTGTATTTTTGTTTGTCCCAGTTCGTAACTTATCTCTAACCCCCAGCTGTAGTATATTTTTGTTTTTTAACTCCGCACGTTTTAAGCCACAAAAACCCAACCAATACCAATGAAATTGACATTTCGTGCATCTACATAGCAGTAAGGACTGTGATGACTGAATAAAATTTAATGTTAACTACGACTTGGTAATGATATAATCCATGTGTTGAGAAATCACCGTTCTCAACTAAAAAGTCAGTTAACAACTCCGCGTACTGTGGCCGCCATTTTCATAACCAAATTGACAGGTAAAACATGGATTTTCTGTCAGTCAGGTGTCAAAATGACCGCTATGGCAGGTTAAAGGATACTAAATCTAAAAAGAGTTAACTGGCTTTGTAGTTGAGAAGGTGTTGGTGGAGACTGCATATATATCATTGATACACTTTGCAAATTGTTTGGTTGCAGTATTTTTTATATTTTTTAAAGTTGTCAGGAAGACACAAGAAGTTGATGTCAAATAGAAAATTATTAAAAGTCACAAATTGCCCCCTTTCCTATATCAATAAAATCCACGAAATTACATTATTGACACCCTCTGGACTTCTTGGAGTAAGACGAATGCAGAACCTGAAGAGGGAAGCAATAAAGAGACCACTCAAAAAGGTTTTTAAAGAAATTGAAGAAGTGAATCCTGACGACGCGACGGGAAGAAGATACAAAGACGCCTGCAAAAAGTTGAAGATAAAGCGGAGCGACCATTTTTTCTAGACAACAATATAAAGTACATTCTATTCACAGAAGAAACCAGCGTGGAAGTTAGAAAAGAGTTAGATGAAAAAGATGACTTTTGTGACGAGGTAGAAATAGAGTGTGAATTTTTGATAAAAAATATCAAATAATTAAGAGATCAATCAAAGTTAGGTGCAAGAAAGGCAAAACCTGTAAAGAATTTTCAAGTGCCGAAAATGGAAATTAAAAAATTTGACGGAAATGTAAAAAGCTGGATACATTTTTGGGGCCAGATTACACACGTGTTAAACAATAAAAACGTGCATTCGTGCATTTACATACCCCTTTTCCGAAAAACATTAAAAGCAGTAAACACTGGCTGCGTGATGAAAGAATAAGATTTAATTTTCAATATTCTACTCGTTTGTAACAATCTGTGATGCACCTTGACTCACTATTGAATGATTTATTTATTTATTTATCGTATGGCAATTCAGACAGATTTCACAAACAAATATCAAGTCGGTTAATATAATCTATCCACCCGGCCAGTAGAAAGTCTTCAGGTCTACCGTTGTAGGATCTTGTGGAACATTCCTCCGAGATGTGTTTAATCGTTTGGTATTACCCGCGGTCGCAGTATGGTAATTGTTGTTTACCCCATTTATGCAGGAGGTATGTGCATCTGTCATGTTGCGTTCTAATTCTATTAAGTGTGGACCAGGTTCTGCGTGGTAGGTCAAACCCTGGGGCCTTTTGGGTAATGCAGGGCATATTATTGTCTTGTTGAGTGGTCCATTCTTGAGTCCATGCATTGGTCAGGTTGAACCCCTCTTGCATTGCTGCACTTGCCGTTTTAGTCGGTGGATTTCTGGAGCGGAGACGATTGTGGTTAACACCCTCAATATTTTTTTTTCTATTTTGTATAATCTTTTTGTACTCTCGTGTAAGGGCATCTATCCGTCGCAGCTTTGGGGGTTGGATATGGCTTAATACTGGGAGCCACTGTGTGGGGGTCGACTGGTGTCATCAGCGATCATCCTCCTGGTATTATTCAGTTGGGTGTTCACCTTCTTTACGTGCGGACTGTTAAGCCAAACTGGACCACAGTATTTAGCTGTTGAGGAGACAAGTCCCAGAGTGGAGCAGCGTAGTGTGGAAGCCGATGCTCCCCAAGTGGTACCACGTAGCTCCTGGATTATGTTGTGCCTGGTTTTCAATACTATTGAATGAACACAGCAACGTTGGGAACCTAATTCATCCAACATTTTATGCAAATATTTTTTTTCCTTACGACGAACCTTTAGGAATCGTTCAAATATTATCTATTCGTATCTGTTTGCGTATTATATTTTACAAATTCAAGACGATCAGGAATTTCAACATTCTAAAGGTTACATATTTGGAAATGCATTTTCCTTCGGTAGATAATATGGAAAGGAACGCTAGCCTCTTGTTTATAAACATATATTCGGTGAATAATTACGTAAAACCGTTGATTTTAACTACCATTTAATAGGCATTTATGCACAGTAGGTCGCTGAGACCGCTACCAAAGGTAAAACAAAATAATGTATTTTTGCGTAATTTATAAGAATTGCTAATTGTTGTAAATTCTTAATTTTTAAACATTTTAATTGTTTCTCTTCTCTTGTCCTGTTTATACAGGGTTACTGTTCCTATTGCCAATCTTATGTCTACTGAACTTTTTTCTAAAACTTATTTGGCTTTCTTCTATTTCCAAAATTTGCCGGTTATTCTCTGGTTACCATTGATTTGGATTTAAATAAGCAAATATTACCTGAATTGTCCTTAATTCCTTAAAAAGTTTTCCTTACGATGTTCTTGCAATTTTCCAACAGCGTCCAACTTGATCGATATATTTATTATTTTTTTTGTTTGAAAAACAAACATAGACAATGTGAAGTTAATTAATGTTTGTTTTGAATTTATGCGTATTTTTTCAAGGAAAACCTGTTTTTGCTGGGATTAAACTATCAGAATAAAGTCTCGGGCAAACATTTCTGGCTACCTGTTCCTTTGACGGATAGTTTAATGCCTTGAAAAATATTTACAAGCATTAGAAAAATTGTAAGCCCTGTATTCATTGCCGTTCGTTCAAGAAAACTTCAAGGATGCGCGGTATGGGTTTCTTAAATATTTTTATTTATTTTTGTAATTCCCAACCTTCCCCCTTGCACGCACTGTGTAATGAAACCTATTTAAGAAACCGATTTATCCGCTTTAGCAGATTTCAGATCTCTTAGACTAAGGGTTTTTTGTCACTTGATGTAAAACAGAATTTATTGAGGGATTTACCATTTTACATAATTGTAAAAATATTATCAACCAATATAGGAAGAAGTGCAATAACAGAATTTTCTTTTTACAATAATTTCTAAATGAACTCAAAGGCATGAAGAATAAATCTAATTGTGTGCTATTACCGGAATGACACATTCTTTGAATTGGTTTATTCAAAGAATAATTTCTGTATTTCTGTCATGCTATTTTAAATAGAAAGTATCTCTATTTATGTTATTTCTCTGTGGCACCTTGACTTACTTTTTTTTATACTTTTATAATTCCCAACCTTCCCCCTTGCACGCACTCTGTCTCAAAAGTATGGAACAGTTAATGGATTTTTTAAGAAAAATTAATAAATTAATGAAACCTATTTAAGAAACCGATTTATCCGCTTTAGCAGATTTCAGATCTTTTAAACTAAGGGTTTTTTGTCACTTGATGTAGAACAGAATTTATTGAGGGATTTACCATTTTAAATAATTGTAAAAATATTATAAACCAATATAGGAAGAAGTGCAATCACAGAATTTTCTTTTTACAATAATTTCTGAATGAACTCAAAGGCATGAAGAATAAATTTAATTGTGCGCTATTACCGGAATGACACATTCTTTAAATAGGTTTATTCAAAGAATAATTTCTGTATTTCTGTCATGCTATTTTAAATAGAAAGTATCTCTATTTATTTTATTTCTTTGTGGCACCTTGACTTACTCTTTTTTTATACTTTTATAATTCCCAACCTTCCCCCTTGCACGCACTCTGTCTCAAAAGTATGGAACAGTCAATGGATTTTTTAAGAAAAATAAATAAATTAATGAAACCTATTTAAGAAACCGATTTATCCGCTTTAGCAGATTTCAGATCTTTTAAACTAAGGGTTTTTTGTCACTTGATGTAGAACAGAATTTATTGAGGGATTAACCATTTTACATAATTGTAAAAATATTATTAACCAATATAGGAAGAAGTGCAATCACAGAATTTTCTTTTTACAATAATTTCTAAATGAACTCAAAGGCATGAAGAATAAATCTAATTATGTGCTATTCCCGGAATGACACATTCTTTGAATTGGTTTATTCAAAGAATAATTTCTGTATTTCTGTCATGCTATTTTAAATAGAAAGTATCTCTATTTATTTTATTTCTTTGTGGCACCTTGACTTACTTTTTTTATACTTTTATAATTCTCAACCTTCCCCCTTGCACGCACTCTGTCTCAAAAGTATGGAACAGTTAATGGATTTTTTAAGAAAAATAAATAAATTAATGAAACCTATTTAAGAAACCGATTTATCCGCTTTAGCAGATTTCAGATCTTTTAAACTAAGGGTTTTTTGTCACTTGATGTAGAACAGAATTTATTGAGGGATTTACCATTTTACATAATTGTAAAAATATTATTAACCAATATAGGAAGAAGTGCAATCACAGAATTTTCTTTTTACAATAATTTCTAAATGAACTCAAAGGCATGAAGAATAAATCTAATTATGTGCTATTCCCGGAATGACACATTCTTTGAATTGGTTTATTCAAAGAATAATTTCTGTATTTCTGTCATGTTATTTTAAATATAAAGTATCTCTATTTATTATATTTCTTTGTGGCACCTTGACTTACTTTTTTTTTATACTTTTATAATTCCCAACCTTCCCCCTTGCACGCACTCTGTCTCAAAAGTATGGAAGAGTTAATGGATTTTTTAAGAAAAATAAATAAATTAATGAAACCTATTTAAGAAACCGATTTATCCGCTTTAGCAGATTTCAGATCTTTTAAACTAAGGGTTTTTTGTCACTTGATGTAGAACAGAATTTATTGAGGGATTTACCATTTTACATAATTGTAAAAATATTATTAACCAATATAGGAAAAAGTGCAATCACAGAATTTTCTTTTTACAATCATTTCTAAATGAACTCAAAGGCATGAAGAATAAATCTAATTGTGTGCTATTACCGGAATGACACATTCTTTGAATTGGTTTATTCAAAGAATAATTTCTTTATTTCTGTCATGCTATTTTAAATAGAAAGTATCTCTATTTATTTTATTTCTCTGTGGCACCTTGACATAACGACATTTATCGGCAAGGCTCACCGGCTTCCAGAGTCGGTGAGTATCGATGCCATCAATTGGTGGAATCAATCGGGTAATTTAGGAACCCGACGAATATCACCAAGAATCATAGATGAATTTACTCGATTGTTTTCATGGGTCAAGTTACAAACTCGCTCTAATTTAACACATCCATATCTATTTCCGTCCTGCGCACTCTCATTGCCGTGTCCGTCTATTCAACGCAGTTCCTGCTATCAGCTGCTCTCGCCGCCGAATGAAATAGAGATGTATGATTCGTAAACGATTCGTTCACTATGATCGAATCACTTGCGAGTATTGAGTGATCGAATCATGTTTGCTCGATATGATTCAATCAGTTAAATGACCGACGAAGACAGAATGAATCAAACGAGTGAATCAAATCGGAAGGGATCAACGACTGACTAACTCACTGTGGCGATACACTGAATCAGTTGGAAGTAGGTCGATCGTTTCGTTCATTCATTCCTTTGATTCGAATTCCTGCGCGCGGGGTAATCTATATGAAAATATAGATTTTTTTTTCATCAGAATATGTCGTATTTAGCTGCATCCTGCATAGACTTTTTTTTTTGGTCACCATTTTCTTTAATTTAATTTCAAATGATTGATTCAATGATCGATTCAAAAGATTCGATCAGTCTAGAAACGAATCACTGATCGATTCATTCAGTACAAAATGATCTGCTTGATGATGCGGAACAGTCGCACATGCGATGAAGTAGGTGGAGCCTAGCAGGATATCTGTATGTTTTCAGTGGACGAGTACCGAGGAATATCGGGAATTTCAATAGAGAAAAGCGCACATATTTGGTGTGCTCCAGTCCGCTTGCTTTGCCTTGTTGCTGTTGTTCGTGATGCATTCGCGCCTTTAGCGATTTTATTAGGGGTTTTATTTATACTTTTTCTGTTGCATTATTTAAACAATTGTTATAATGAACATTTTCGCGGTAGAGTACTTAAAAAATAATTTTAACTCTTTGAGTATGGAACAAGAAATTGAAATAAAAAGTGCCGGTAGACCTAAACCCGAAATTAACTTGGCGCAAACCACTAAAGGCACATCTAGGGACTTTAATAGAAAATTTAAATTGGACATTACTTACCCCCAGATGCACTGTAAAAATATTCGGATTAGTTTAGCAAATCCATGCTTCCTCTTTGTTCATTTATATGGTATCAAGAGAGAAAAAGGGTGGATTAGATAGCCAATAGCGATTAGGTGCCTACGGTGCATTTAGGGGTTAGTCGTGCAACCTTAAAAAAAAATTCGCTGTCTTTTCAAATTTGTCATTTGTGAATCTCCTCTTCATAGATCAAGAGCCTGCCTCTAGGATCATTATATTTATGACTGTGGATGTACTTGACACAAAACCAATAACAATACTCTTTATTGGAAAATATATTTTAACTGAAATAATGGACACAAAAATCTTTGAAAAAATTGATATTTTAGAAATTAGATGATAATTATCGTTAGTTTAGCTAATCCATGCATCCTCTTTGTTCATTTATAATTATCAGTCACTGAGGTGTTATTTTGATATACCTTATAAACCATGTTAAGTAGAAAATGTTAAATAAGTCAAGGATCAATATAATATGCCCTAATGAGCCCCGCGATCCAAATTAAGTAATATGTAGATTATTTTAACAATCGCAATCGAAAAAAACGCAAAAGCACCTACCAATACTACGCGACTGATGCGAACAGTAAAATCGAGCGAAGAAATATTATTGCTTCGTAAAATGAATAAAAACTTATTCTTTGTATTTGTTATATCGTTGTGTACAACTGTCAACTATGTTCGCTGTGCCAACATCTTGGGTGTATTTTTCGCTCCAGTTTACAGTCATCAAATCGTTTTTGGACCAATTTACAAAGAGCTTTCGCTCAGAGGACATCAAGTGACCGTCATTACTCCTTTTCCTTATAAAGATAAAGCTCTAACCAATCTTACAGAAATTGAATTCAGATATCCACCTGAGGAGAGGCTTCCAAAATCCATGTACACAGATAGTTTAACGAAATTCACTAAGGCCGGACTTAAATATTGTTTGGAAATTACAGATAAATTCATGCAAAATGAGAGAATTCGAAAACTTTGCGACATGGAAAACACTAAATTTGATTTGGTTATTGTAGAGGCATTGTTGCCTTTTTATTATGCTTTTGGCGCCAAATGTAAAGCACCAGTTATTGGTATGACGAGTCTTAATGCCCTTCCAAGCAGTCACAGTAATATTGGCAACGTGGTTCATCCATTATTTTTTCCAAATTTCGAAATTGGAATTAGCCCCAAGACAAAACTTACCGATAAGCTCTTATATGCGTATTACGCGGTATGGTTTGAATTGTTTTATCGGTATGCCATAATACCTCAATGCGAAGACATAAAGATAAAATATTTTGGACCTTACTTACCACCTCTGGAAGCTCTAGAAAGAAATTCGAGTATGTTGTTTATAAATGCAAATTTGGTGTTGCATTCTGCACTGCCTCTGGTACCGGCTACTATTCAACTAGGTTTCACGCATATTAAATCTGAAATTGTTTTACCACATGTAAGTATTTCGTATATCTTTATTTTAACTTTCAAAATCATTCTAATTTAACTTGTTTCTTTATTATAAGCAAATACCATTTTCCCTATTGTTTTTGAACCCATTTGCAAAAAGATTTGAGTCAGAGGACCTCAAATTGTAGCATTGTCACATCTTTTGCCCCTAAAGATGATGAAGTTAGATTGCTAGGCAAGGAGAGGCTTCCAAAATTTATGTACAGGATGGTCCAAATTCGAGGGATCTCTATAGCTTTGGGATTTTGCAGCATAGTTAGCCCAAAACTAATATACATGTTACGGGCTCGACTTTCAGAAGAAAACGAAAACTGAAAACCGCATTGCGATATGTCAAAGCGTTTCTGAAGTACAGGGTGATTCTCAAAAATGTGCGATTTTAAAGACCTTCTACAACTTTTTTCTTTGTAAAGATAGAGATTTTCATTAAAAGCATTTTTTGAAGATTTTTTAAAGACAAATCTACCTGTTTCACCGATTTTCTCTTAAAGCCTTTAGTTCCCAAAATATCACACAAAGTTATATTTCTTTAAATGGGATAGCCCCAATTTTTCTAAAAAATCAGTTTTCTAATAAAATTTACTGTCGAACGATGTGCCATACACCTATTTTTAATAAATATTTTAAAAGATATTTGCATATTTTGATATTTACCATATAAGGCGCTGTGCGCCCCCTAAATGTGTAAATAACATTTTATTGGTTTTTTTTCATACAAAATCAAGTTGGCTACGACAAGAGGGGACACTATAATTATAAACCCTAAAATAATAAACAAAAATAAAATTATTAAAAATTTTTATTAATTAAACTATGTAACACCTAAAATCTACATCTAACAATTTTCTTTAATTCTAAAACAAATGCTCAAATTGACGGCCGTTTTCTTGTAAATATATCCTACATCTTCTCTTGATGCTATTTTCTGCATTAAGAAGTTCTACCGCACGAAGCTGCCTGAATGCAGTACGAAGTGCCTCTTCCAATTCCCTTCTAGTAGTTGGGCGATTTCGAAATACAAGGTCTTTGACTCTCCCCCACAAAAAGAAGTCGCAAGGAGTCAGGTCTGGAGACCTGGGGGGCCAATATATAGGACCTTTATTTACGATCCAGTTTTCGGCAAACACAATATTTAGCAAATTAGTAATTTCTCGTGCATTGTGAGGAGGTGCACCGTCATGTTGAAAGTATAGCTCATTATTTTGCTGATGTGGCAATTTGTCGATAAACGGAATCACCTGCTCTTCTAAAATTTGTTGGTATCTTTCGGCATTTAAATTTCCATCAAAATTATATGGCCCAATAATTTGTCCTCTGTAGATGCCTATCCATACCTTAAAACTGAACCTTCTTTGATTCGCTTGTTCCACCATGATATGGAGATTTTGCTATTTCCAGTAATAGCAGTTATATCTGGTGAATATTCCATCACTAGAAATCGTTGCCTCATCCGTCCAAATAACTTTTCTGGCAAAAACGGGGTCTTCTTGGCTTTTATTTAGGTACCACCTGCAAAATGCACGTCTTGGAGCGAAATCTCGTTGCCGTAATTGGTGCATCCATCGGGGTCGATAGGGCCTAAACTTGTGTTTTTTAAGCACCCGAACGGCATTGCTGCGTGGAATTCTAGTGTTTTTCTCCATAGCCCTGGTGGAAGTATTCGGTTTAATTTCTATTTCTCCTAGAACCGTTAGTTCTTTCAACTCTCTATCTCTGGCTAGGGTTCTATACGTCCTAGGCCGCGGTTTTGTAAAGGATCCGTATTCTTGTAGATGACGTTTTAACTTCAAAAATATTTTTGAGCTAGGTTGCATTCTTTCCGGATATCTCTGGAAATATATATTTAACGCCGTCTGTCGATTTTCGTTCCTTTCAATATAACATTTTATCATGTCATACTTTTTAAAGTTTTCAAATATTTTTATATCTTGACGAAGACGCCACTTTTGACACTTGGGCTCGTTTTTCATGGCAATTGTTTTTATTTGATCATAGCTACCTAGATAGATACCCTAAAACTGCATAGGTCAGAGTTAAACACAGCCTATTATGGTAATTATTAAAAATTGCAGATATCTGTTTAACTACTTAATAAAAATAGGTGTATGACACATCGTTTAACAGAAAATTTTATTACAAAACTAATTTGTTTTAAACTCGTGAACTAAAGGCTTTAAGACAAAATAGGCGAAACAGGTAGATTTGGCCTTCAAAAATCTTCAAAAAATGTTTTTAATGAAAATCTCTATCTTTACAAATAAAAAAGTTGTAGAGGGTTTTTAGAAACGCACATTTTTGAGAATCACCCCGTAGCACAGAAATGCTTTGACATATGGCAATGCGGTTTTTAGTTTTCGACTTCCCTTAAAAATCGGGCTCGTAACATGTATATTTGTTTTGGGCTAACTATGCTGCGAAAGCCCAAAGCTATAGAGGCCCCTCGAATTTGGACCACCCGTAGTTTTACGGAATTCTGTAAGGGAGGAATCAAATACTGTTTGGGAATTACAGATAAATTAATGCAAAATGAAAGTGTTCACTTCACTTAACGAAAATTTGAGTATATAAATACAAATTTAATGTTGAATTTTGTTCTGTTACTGACTACCATTCAACTACGTTTCATGCATATTAATGCATACTGTCAAATACCTGCATTTTTATTTTGTTGGTTATAAGTAAGTACCATCTCCCGTATTATTTTTAAGCCCATTTGCAAAAATATTTTAAGAAACAAACAGAAGACGGCTGTGGCACTGTAAATCTAACGAAAAAACAAAGAGTTTTTTGTAGTTCAGTGCCGAATGAACTTCCGGAATTTCTATTGCTCACACAAAGGGTGGAACCTGGAAAAATGTTTTAGTTAATAAACGCCAAGTCGTAGGGAGCAATATCAAATCTTTTGCCTCTAAATGTGAAACTTTGTCCAATCTTACAGAAATTATTCTCATATATCTACATGAGGCAACGCATGCATGCATGCATAGAGACAGTTTGACCGAATTTCTTACAGGACGAATAAAATACTGTTTAGAAGTTACAGATAAATTAATGCGAAGGTTTAAAAATATCCTTAGTTCAAAAAACGTTACCCGTTATTATTTTTAGATTATTTTTAACCCATTGATTATTTCTAGATTATGTTTACCATTTCATATTTTTAGGTTATTCTAACCATTTATTAAACCGATAAAAATGCCTTAGTGCAACCTATTCCACACACGCGATTGTAAAACTTAAGCAAAAACTAGGTCTTGCTCAAAATGAAGATTAATATTATTGTTGTACTTATTTCTTTGTGTGAAACCATTAAATACGTTCGTTGTGCCAAAATTCTGGGAGTGTTTTTCGTTCCAGTCTACAGTCATCAAGTAGTTTTTGGACCCATTTACAAAGAGCTTTCGCTTAGAGGACATCAAGTGACTGTTATTACTCCTTTTCCTTATAAAGATAAAACTTTAACAAATCTTACAGAAATTGAATTTAGATGCCTAGGTCAGGAGAGGCTCCCCAAATCCATGCACACAGATAGTTTTACGGAATTCACCAAAGGAGCACTTCAATACTGTTTAGAAATTACAGATAAATTCATACAAGATGAAAGAATTCAAAAACTTTGCGAAAATGAACACGCTACATTTGATTTGGTTATGGTGGAGGCGTTGTTGCCTTTTTATTATGCCTTTGGGGCAAAATGTAAAGCACCAGTTATTGGGATGACGAGTCTCAATGCCCTTCCAAGCAGTCATAGTAATATTGGCAACGTTGTCCATCCATTATTTTTTCCAAATTCCGAAATTGGAACTAACCTTAACATAAAATTTACTGAAAAGCTCTTATATGCGTATTACGTGGTATGGTATAAATTATTTTATCGTTATGCCATAATACCTCGATGCGAAGATATGAAGATAAAATATTTTGGACCTGATTTACCACCTCTCGAAGCCCTAGAAGAAAATTTGAGTATGTTGTTTATAAATACAAATTTGGTGCTGCATTCTGCCCAGCCTCTGGTACCGGCTACTATTCGATTAGGTTTCACGCATATTAAAACTAAAAATGTGTTACCCTTTGTAAGTATGTCGTATGTTTTTAATGCCAAATGTATGTATTTTTCTTCTAAAACCTAGCCAATTTTGCCTTATTTGAATTTACTCGGAACATTTACATTTTGGGAATTGTAGAGAATCAATGTCTTTTTTATTAGTCCTTTTGTAAAAAAAGTGAGGCATCAACTATATAGGGATGATAAGTCCTAATTTGTAACATTGATTTTGCAAAAGTGAATTCGGACTCTTAGACTCAAAATATTTATGCAAAGGAGTGGTGTGCATTCGATTTTTGGGTCCTCAATCTAATATCCCACCTAGCATAATATCAATAGAGCCGCAACATTATATATTATCACATCACAACCCATCGTTACCTCAAAATAATAATTTTCACTTATGCCCATGTGCACCACTTTCCCTTACCTCCTACACTTGTTCAAGTGTCTCTTGAACTGAGGGTGACCCTTAAGATTTGCAAAAGTTTCGAATATGTTTCACTTGGAAAAAGTAAGGAAATTATTGAGTTATTTGCATTATTTTGTGTTTTTTTTTGTGGTGATCGACCATGATTATTATCTATCAGCTGTCAAAAATCAACGTAAAACTTGAGGTTGTTTAAAAAAAACAAATTTTATTAGTGATTTCTGATTATATGGAGGAAAAAGAAAATAAAACTACTCTAATTGGTCAACTAAAAAACCTAATTATTTATTATTACAACACCAGACTAACCCAACTTCTTTTTGAGTTTTTTTGCAACGAATTTGCGATAGTTTAGTGATAAAAGTGTGGTTTTAGGTATTGTGCAAAGTTTTAAAAACATAATTTTTTTTGACAATTTAAACCTTTTGTAAAAGGTATCTTTATCAAAAGTGATGAAATAATCCATTGTTTGAAAAATCCTTGGTAGTGCATTAATTACAATGTCTAATTCTTCATCTTTCTCGTCATTCCGAAGATGCAAATAAAACTACTATAATTGGTCAACTATAAAACTTGATTATTTATTATTACAAAACCATTCTAACCCAACCCCTTTTTGAGTTTCTTTGCAACGAATTTGCGAAAATAAAGGTCCCTTAGTAAAAAAAAGTTTGCTTTTAAGTATTGTGCAAAGTTTTTAAAACACATTTTTTTTTTTACAAGTTAAACCTTTTGTAAAAGGTATCAAAAGTGATGAAATAATCCATTCTTCAAAAAATCCTTGGTATTGTATTAATTACAAAGTCTAATTCTTCATCTTTTTCGTCATCCCGAAGAAGTTCCATTTTACGCACAGACCACTAATCACAGAAAGATTTTAAGGCAACGGAACAATTTTATAAACCCATAAAATTTTGTTTAAACACATTACCAAAAAATACCTCACATAACCTAAAAATGCGCTTAAGCCGAATTAATTCTACGGCCTATTTTAACTACAGCTTAAGTGCCACTTACATGATATTCCACACCCTTGCAAACCAAAACTAAAGGTTAAGCTTACATGTGAAGCCGTCAAGGCTACTCGTTTTTGTGCCCCTTAAATTTTTGTGCTGGGCATATGCATCCTTAGGGAAGACCTTGTTTTTGATTTTTTCTGGAACTGTTTGGTTTAAGTCAACTCTGCTGACTCAACCTTGCCCTTAAAAATACAGCGAAAAGTGCAATTAGGTTTTACACCAAATGCCACTTATTGATAGATAGGAATATTAGAACCCATTTCCGGAAAATGCAAAAAAACCTTTTACCAAAATTACATTTGCAAATTTCATTTTCTTATCTTAAACCCATAATATAATATGGGCAATTTTTCTTCCTGTTGTCTGTTGGTTTTGACAGCTTTGTAAAAATTAAATTTAATCTGTTTAAACTGAACGATGGAAGTGATAAGTTTAATAATTTTTTTGCCTTTGGTAAAGTGCGCGAAAATTTTGGGGATTTTCTATATCCCTTGTGTCAGTCATCAACAGGTTTATCAACCGGTAATGAAGGAGTTGTCTTTGCGCGGACATCAAGTAGTCTTCGTTACGACCAACCCCATTTTTGATAAAAATTTAACCAATCTGACAGAAATCGATGTGAGCTACGTGTATAATCGAGAAAAAATCGTAGGAGATACCATATCTACAGATTACTTAAAGTTTTTCAAAAATATTTATAAATTTTCTTACGGTTCTGCGGAAATTGTTTTACAAAATGAAAGAGTACGGAAGCTGTGTGAACAAAACGAAACATTCGATTTAGTTATGATCGAGGCGTATGTACCCATTATGTATAATTTCGCAGCCAAATGTAAAGCACCATCTATTGGAATCGTTAGTATGGACAGCTTGTTAAATAGTCACAGCAACTTTGGAAATCTTGTTCATCCTGCTTTACATGGAGATTTCGTGATACCATACGAAAGACCAGTAACGCTATGGGACGAAATTTTGAATTGTTATTATATTATGTGGTACAAACATTTTTACCGGACGACCTTGTTGGTGGAAAGCGATAGGCTAAAGAACAGTTACATCGGAAAGAACCTGCCAACGACCAAAGAAAATGAAATGAGTTCGAGTTTGTTACTTATAAATACAAACGTTGTTATACATAACTTAAGGCCGCTGTTCCCCAATACAATTTCTTTGGGTGGGTTTTTACATTTAAGGAAGAATCAGCCTTTACGTAGGGTAAGTAAACTTTAAAAAAAAGTCTCGTCACCCTACTTTAAGCCCATGAGACGATCGCAAAAACAAATGCTAGGTTGACCAACTTTCAAAACGAAACAATTTTTTATATTTTGAAACAAATTTTTCATTACAGAAAGGTCACAAAAAGTTATAAAACCTAATAGAGTTGTGACGTAATATCACGGCGACGGTTTTACTCCTACTACACCTCGAGGTACCCACATAGCACAAAAATCACATCAAAGTAAAATTAACGTTAACAAAAACAATAAAGATTTGTTTCACTACAAAAGAACCTCATACCATGTTATATTTATTTGTTTATAACTACATCTTTAAAAGTAACTTAAAATCGAGGAGAAATTAAGCTTTTAGGCGCTGTGTATTTAACATCTTTTTTAGTCTCATTAATTTCACGTCACTAATTGTCACTTAAATCGACGAAAACAAGTTCAAAAACCACACTAGATAAAGATTTCGCTGATCTATTAACTTTTTGCGTTTTTTTTGTCGCGCTTTTTTCACTTCTTTTTTTTATTTAAAAAAGACGCGAAAACAAATTATAAAAACTAATTTTTATGACATGCGCGACATGTGGGGGCGTTGTGGTCGGCCACCTTGCTTATTGATGAGATCTTTCGTGTCGAGTGGTTTTGTTTGTTGCTCGCCATTTTTTATGTTATGTGAATCGCACAAATAACCGTGCACATTGAATTGAGATTTTTGTGATAGTTTGTGAATGTGCTAAATAAAAGTATGGTTTATACTCTAAGGTAAGTAAATGTACCAAACAATTACTGCCATTTCTTCTATACCAAAAAACCTTATGGCGTCCCTATTTTTCGATCGCCATTTTTGATATCGCCCATTGTAGCGGTTGCATACTTGATAGCCTCATCTTTACAAAATTTTAAGAGGAAACTCGTAATCTTATTGGTGCGATCCTTGATCCCTTTTTAGATACGGTTTTGACAATATGTGATTTATTAGTTTAAAACAATAGTACATTAAATCACAATAAAACAAATAAAAGTTTGAGAGAAAAAGATGTTTTCTATCTAAAGTCTGACAAGGGTAATAAAGTTGTTATATTAGATAAATCAGATTATTTCGAAAGGGTAGATAACCTAATAAAAAATGGACCCTACAAACAAGTCCCAAAGAACCTCTTACCAAAAATGATTAACGAAGTAAAAAACACAATTAAAAAATGTAGCAATATTATTACTGACAATATCAAATATAAGCTACAAGTAAGCAATCCCACTATGCCGAAACTGTATTGTTTTCCCAAAATCCACAAGCCTGGAAAATCGGTTAGACCTATAGTTTCTGCTGTAGGATCACCTACTTACAATATTTCGAAATGGCTAGCAAACGAGTTTGAAAATTTACCTATAAAGGAAAAAGGCTTTTCTGTTCAAAACTCCCTTGAATTTATCAACAAAGTTAAAGGTACTTCACTCCAAGAAGGTGAAATTTTAATCTCGTTTGATGTTAGTTCGTTATTCCCTAGTGTGCCGATCCCCAATACCTTACAATGCCTGGAGGAACTACTAAGAAAAAACAATCTAGAAGACAAACAGACTTTAGAATACCTATCTTTAACAATACTCTGCATGAATAAAAATTCCTTTCAATATAAAAATAACTACTACCAACAATTAGAAGGAACCACAATGGGTAATAGTTTATCACCTCTTATCGGAAACCTCTTTATGAGCAAATTTGAATCAGATATAAGTAAAGAATTTGAGTATTTCCCCAGAGTATGGTTCAGGTATGTAGACGATGTGTGTTGCAGTATTCAACACTAAAGTAACTAGTGTTGAAAATTTTATGGAAAAAATAAATAACAAATTTCCCACTATTTATTTGTTATGAAACAGAGAACAACGGTACACTGCCATTTCTAGACACTTAAGTTATAAGAAATAAAAATAAATTGGACTTTGACTTATACAGAAAAGGAACGGCCACCAACAGGTATATTCCAAATGACTCTTTTCATTGTTTACAACATAAGCTTGCAAGTTTGCATTTTTTAACATATACATTAGTAAGTTTCCCTTTAAACAAAGAAAGATTTAAAGCAGAAAAGAATAGAATTAGGAATATAGCTGGCGAAAACGGTTACGACGAAGGCTTAATAAATAAGCTGATAAATAGATATTCTTTTCAAAAGACCTTTCGGAATTCCACTTTTTCCAGACAAAAAGATACCTGCGACTCAAAATTTGTATCAATTCCTTATAATCCTAATTATACGAAGGGATTACAAAAAGTATTTAATAACACCGGTCTTAAATTAGTATATCAATCCGGTAACACAATAAGAAGTTTACTAGGAAATCCCAAGGATAAAACTACAGTTCTAGAAAAAAGTGGAAATTACGAAATTAGTTGCATGGATTGTGATAAAAAATATGTTGTCCAAACGAGACGCTCTATTCAAATACGTTTTAAAGGATACTTAGCACACTTAAAATACGGAAGAACAGAAAAGTCAAGTGTGGCCGAGCATGCTTTTGAAAAAACTTCTAAAAAGTGTACCATACAAAAGACTTTTGAATGCATATGAAAGTATGGAATTCATTAAATCCAGAAATAGTTTAAATAAAGATAGAGGACCCATCCCGTTTAGTACACTTTATTCTTTAGTTGAGGGGAAATAGGATTATAAATCGTGATCAATCACAAATTATTAGTCTTATCTCCGCCAACTTAAAGATTGTATATAAGATAGAGCGTAGGTTAATTTAGTTTATTGTTTATCGTCTCCAGATGATGCTAACGTTGTTAGCGAAACGCGCGTCGAGTGCCAAAAAGTGTAGTTTTGGTTTGTGGAAAACAATCATAGCTTTGTTTTAATTGAAAATATGTTGATATTTTTCTAAACTATAATATTATCACATCACACACAAAATATTATCTATATTATAACCTATATAACCTAACAATTGCCATCCCAGCAAAAGAAAAATTGATGGCGCAGTGTTGGCCCGATACTGGTCCCCGGACTTCATAATATAGAGCCACAGTTAGATTACCGGTCTGTTACCGGATCGGCTAGGTTCACTCCGGGCCGTTGGGAATACCGGACCGGGCGACAGATGCTTTGCCGGACCGGCCCGTTGATAGGCCCGTCATTGCAGCCCGGAGCCACCGGCTGGCCCTTTAAAAGTTCTTTTTAGTCAGACTTAAAACACAGATTTAACGTTGGTGCAATTGGTCATAACATTGCAATTTTTTGATTAAATCTAAAGTGCACTAAACACTTTGCTTTTCGTTTAGGCGAGCTCTTAAAATTATTGAACATAAAAGGCCATTACTGGCCCATGCGTTCTTTATCCGGACCGGTCTCTCGTATATAAAAAAGCAGAAGGCCGGTATATTGTTGCAGAAGGTACAGATGGTTACCCAACGCTGACGGCACTTGGCCGGACATAACTCGGAGCACAACTTTTTGCTGGGATTTTGTTAACCACTTTTCTCAAGTCACCTATAAAGGCATAGACAGCACTTTACTGATTAAAAATGCTGATTTTTTGATAAGAAAACGCGTGCCCCGCAGTCCTAGTTTTATCTAAAATATTGATCAAAAATCGGAATTATTTTAGGTTAGGATTTCGAATTAAATGTTTTCCCAGTTTTAATATATTTTATTTACTAGATATTAATATTTTAATTGATACATGCAACTACTAATCAGTGATTTAATGAGGTATTTTTAAATTTTGATGTCAATTCCATGTTTAATAAAAGTAAATAACTTGGCGCCGCGCGGCGCCGGCGGCATCACGATTCCAGTTGATTTTATGGTCAAGCCATGATGACCCTTAAAATAATTTTCTTAAATAGCTGTTAATTATTTTTAGATGTGCTTAAATACACTTCAGTAGGACACGTTTTTTTGTTAAATTTAAAGACTGTAAAGAACTTTGATTGAAAGAAATTAATACCACCTTATGTTTTACACACTTAACACCTTGAAAAATAACATTTTTTGCTGTTTTTTGGATAAAAATTTCAAAATAAAAATCATATGCACGACACCACTCAAGATCACAAATAGATGACATAACAGAAATTTTTAGTAAACATTTGCCTTAAATTATTTCCATCTTTCTCCTAAATACTCTTTTAGAGCCTGCTGCCTCACTTCAACAAACTTAAATATTTTTCATTTTACCAGAAAAAAATGTTTTATGCACTTCCGGGTATAAATGCACCCATTTCATCCCGCTTTTGCGGGAATAAAGTGGGTCATTTATTCCCTAGGGAAATAAAGTAAAATTAATTGACATAACGACGCATATGTTTCTGCGTTTCGGCATACTGGATGTTATCGTTTGACATAAAGACAGAGCGAAGGTACATGTGGCGGTTTGTCTACAGAGTGCGATTTTTTGAAAAATAAATAAAAAAATATAGTTATTTTTTTTTATTTTTCTGCTTATTCTAAAGTGCATAAAATAGTATACAAACCTCAGGAGTAAAGTGATGCTTAATCCCTCGACAAATTATTATAAACTTTTTGCGTCGGGATTAAATGTACCACTTTACTCCCTAGGTTTATAATGTACTATTTTGGCAATACTTTTTTTGAACGCCTAAAAAGCAGTGGAAATTTGAAAAATTTGAGTGTTTTATTCTGTAAATCGAAACTTTGGAAAGAAAACTTTAAAATGTGAGCAATATCATGGCATAGAAATGTGAAAAACATAGTCAAAACTTGCTTCATTAAATATGTTACCCCTTAAACTATGCTAAAATATTTTAAGCCTTAAATTGCGCATTACAATGTCAGTAAAGCGATAACTCGTAGGTAACGTTTCTTCACTATATAACTTTGTAGTTTTATATTGAGTAGGTGCTACTGAATTGCAACCAAATTAATATCAGTAGAGTCACTACATCGTAATAGTAATATTAAAGGAATTAAATGTGACAACTATGAAGTAGTACTCGATTTGTTTTGTGCTTAATAATGGTACATAGTTATATAGTGGAATATATTACTTTCGCGTATAACTTTTATGTAGAAAATATTATTACGCTTTAACACATTTTTGGTGCAATGATAATGGCACCAGTGAAATCGACTATAATTGTTGCCTGAGATAGTAGCTGATAGTTATTAGTTATTTTCCTTACATGATAACTTCGTCATTATAAAAAAGAAATATTTTTACTTTATTAATAAATATTTCTTTACAACCATATTAGTGAAAAGCTTTAAAAAAATGCATGAAAAATATGAAAAAACTCAAAATATTTATTAATAATACATTTATTTCCGCAAAACAACGTTTATAATGATTAAAAATTTTGGAAAAATTGCATATTTGTAATTCAGTTTAAATAAATACAAGGTGTGCCAACGAGAATGAAACAGAGCCGTTTTCGATTTAGAGTACGATTTTTTTTTAAACCCTCAGGAAGGGACACTTTTTGGCTATATTCGTAGCACACACCTCTTTGGTTGGGTGAGTTTTACCATCAAATTTTAAATAGGGAAAATGGGTCAAGTGTTACCTTATTTTGAAATGGCTTTAGAAAAATTTTAAAAATGTACAGGTCATTTTCGTAGGAATTTATTGTAGAGATTATACTATTAATGAAAAAAGAATTAAAAATAAACTTTTCATTGCGTAAAAGAAAACAATTTTTGCGTTGGTCTATGCAATTTTAAAAACGAATCTTTAAAAAAATAATCGTTAGAATTTTAAAATTTTAACAAAATAAAAATTTTAAATAAAATATCACTTGACCCACCTTCCCTATTTAAATTCTGATGGTTTGACTTAACCCTGGAAAGATGTTTGTCCTACGAATATTCCAAACCAGCCAAAAAAAGTATCCCCAAGAAAAAACAATCGACGTGTTCAAAGGTCTTTTTAAAATCATACTATAAATACTAGAAAACGTCTTTGTTTCGATTTCGTTGGATCACCCTGTATAAACTTGGCCTTGTTATTTGTTAATAATAATATTTCAGTGACATAATTAAGTATTATGATAAGTTCAACGCCTTGATATATATCTGGATATACAGGGTAGCGCATTAAGGTTGGTAATTCTCAGATTTATGTGAAAAAGTACGTCTAATAAATTTTATTTATTGCATTAACTTAATTAACAGTATTTTAAATAAAAGTTTATACAAATTGCTTAGCTTTCAATAGCACTGTAAAGTAGTTATGGAAAATATTACATATATATATATATAGATATTTATTTTTAATGGGTTTGTGTATTGTTTGCATATTTTTCATGTGTCAAATGTCATTGTCATTTAGATTCTGTTGCTTTTGTACGCATTTTTCTTTAAAAATTGTTGTTTTTTCAATAGTACTCTTGCACATTTTTGAATAGCATTTTTAAATATTTTATGCTGCCTCAGCCTGTAGAAAATTTAAATTTATCAATAAATTTTCGAAAATCCACTAAAATTTTGTTTTATCTTCTAGACTTATTAGAAGGTTTCAAAATAAAAAACAAACTTTTCTCGATCACATTTAAAAGGGGACCGCGAATAAAAATGAATTATTCCATAAACAATTGAGAAACAACCAAATATAGTCATATTTAATGCAGAAAATCGGCAAACATAATTTCTTATTTATTAGTTTAATATGGATCGGTATAACGTAAAGAATGTTTTAGTTATAATTTTTGTTTTTTCCGGAGTTTTTCGATGTGATAGTGCGCGAATTTTAGGGATTTTTTGGTTTCCCTCGGTGAGCCACCAAATGGTGTTCCAACCAATTTACAGAGAACTTTCACTAAAAGGTCATGAAGTGGTGGTGGTAACTCCAAATCCACTAAACGACAAATTGTTAACTAACCTAACAGAAATCGATATAAGTTATGTTTATAAATATCAGATACAGTCGGATGAAGTTAAGACAACGAGCTACGTAGTTTTTATTGAAAATATATTTAAGCTAATGTTTTTAATAGCTGATAATGTTCTTAACGACACTAGGATTCGAAATATTTGCGACGAAAACGAACCCAAATTTGATTTGGTGCTGGTCGAAGCACTGATACCCACATTCCTCGCATTTGGGGCTAAATGCAAAGCACCAACAATATCTTTAACGAGCATGGACGCTACCCTAGCTCAGCACAGCGTCCAAGGAAACCCCATCCATCCAGCTCTCTATGCTGACAATTTGCTACCGATCGATAAAAATATGTCGGTTCTAAACAAAATTATTTATTCGTTTTACTTTTTGTGGTTTAAACACTACCACAAAACTGTTTATTTAAAAGAAAGTGACAACTTAATAAAAAAGTATTTAGGAAAAGATCTCGCGACCGCTGGCGACTTAGAAAAAGACTCGAGTATGTTGTTTATAAATACGAATTTGGTGGTTAATAGGATAAGGCCTACGGTGCCAACGGTTGTTTCTTTGGGGTTTATGCATATCAAGTCTGTAAGGCCGTTGCCAAAGGTAATTTACTTCCATAAGCTTAGCCGGCACATCTTTATAAATTAAAAAAAAACATTTTAGAATTAGGTGCTCTTTACGTGCTACTTTTGTCCACTCTTCAAACATTTTGGGCTCTTCTGTCTTCCAAGAAAACCTAATTAACTTAAACAAAGTAACTAACTAACTAACCAACCAAAACAAAGTGTTTGCGGTACTAGATTTACCTAAAATTAGCAAGCCAGCTCATACAGAACTAACTAACTAACTTAAACAAAGGATTTGTTTTACTAGATTTACCTAAAATCAGCAAGCCCATATAGAAATAATAAATATTTTAATAACATTAATAAACGAAAATTAGATGGTCATATATTTTAACTAAAAATAATTTCCCAATAACACTTTTTTTTAAAAAAAACCTAAAAAATGTTAAATTAAAGATTGATGATAAAATTTTCTTTAGCAAAACTTATTATTAAACTAATTAAACTTAAGCAACAAACCGGCTATTTAAGCAGCCTCCAATGTACTCAGAGGAGCATAAAATTCTTGGAAAGTGGACCGAATTAGCACGTAACAAGCAAATAGTTTTTTTTTTTAATTTTATAGATATGGGTTTGCAAGGTTTCTGGAGATTAAATATTTAGCCAGTTTCATTAGTTTTTGTGGCAAAGGAACATTACTTTACCTTTAGCAGAGTTTTAAACAACGATACAATTTTCAAGGACCCCTTATCTGGCTTATTGTATTTAAAAGTATTATATTACGAACAGCATCTAAGTATTTAATTGCAAAACCTTGGCCCTGTTACAAATACTTTGTTTTTAGGTCATCCCAAAAAAATTTCGTTTTCAAGGGTATATTTCGCCCCATATTTTTCTCCACCAAATCCAGAAATTCTTCAAACATTTTAGTCTCATTTTAAAGACACACCTTGAATCTAGGGTTTTCTAGTGGTACTTTTTGCGATTTTTTTCTTGCCTTGCAGATATGAGCAGGCAAAGTACGCCATATTTTATTATAAAATTGATTAAATTATCTTTTAAAGATGTCCCATACGACTCATTTTTCCTTCTAAATTTGAGGGGTTGAATTCACCCCCTTGAGAGATGTGACCAAGGGAATACTTGACAATATAGTAAGAGTACCTGCAATACAAAATTGATGTATTTAAGTTACGAAATTTTCAGGTGCATCCAATTTTTGTATATTATATCAAATTTAATTATTACTAATATTAATATACTGTTCTTAAGGTGCAACTTTCTTGCATTTACACCAAAAGTGTTTACTAATAGTTACTTAATACTTACGGCTATTAGTTTTCAAATTTTTATTTCAGCAAAATAGATATTGATTATTACTTAACAACAACAACAAATAATTTAGTAATTTTGAGCTTTTTTATTAATTATCAAAAATATTTCTTTATTTTTAATATGAGTGTTTTGCTTAATTTAATATTTAATGAACCAAATAAATATTTGGTAACTACATACAATAAAATGTATGTATGTGGTAACTACATACAACACAATGTATGTAAACCGTTTTCTCAGTGCATATACCATCTTGCTAACAGCCCAAATCTGTTTTTTCAGACTCACAATTTTTGTTTCAGGACTTGCAAGTGATCCTAGATAATGCGACAGAAGGAGTGGTCTACTTCAGTTTGGGTTCCAACGTTAGAAGCTCGGAATTATCGGCGCCAACCGTCAAACTAATCAAGGAGGCCCTGTCAGAGGTACCTTACACGGTCTTGTGGAAATGGGAAACCGATAATGTGCCTGATGTAGGACCTAACGTTATTACCAGGAAATGGTTCCCTCAACAAGATGTGTTAGGTGAGTTAGGACACTGTCCTAAAGCCATGGTACAGTGATAAAAATATTTCTTTGCCCCAAATATGGCATTTTTGAATATGGGTAAACGAATAATTATATTATTTGTCACAAAAGAATATTTTTTCCCTAAACTGCATTAATTCGGCACAAACCTTGATTTATTTGTCACCAAAAAGGCTAAATTGATACAACATCCATTTTTACAAGATTTTATTTACCTTCACCTCTTTGTATGTATGTTTGTATGTTCGGATTAAATCTTGCAACTCAATTTTGACTAACATCCACACTCCAGTTTTTTGACACTGACAATGACAGCTCCACTTAGCTTCTGTGTTTAAATGTTATCCACCATATTAAAATTGGTCCGGAGAATTTGGAATGAGGTTTAGATGTGCGACTAAATTCAAATTTGGTAGGCGAATATAGTTCCGGTGACACTACAACCCCCTCCCTCCCTACAACGGGAGTGAAGGGGGGAAAACGCCTAAACGATTTTAAACAAAATTAGTATACGGGGGTTTTTGGGGATGAGGATTACGAATTTTTGATCAGATTTTGAAAATTCAATATGGCGAATTCAAGATGGACGAGTATTAATCATGTTTTGCTAACCAATTTTATCTGACTTATACACATCCTATTGTTTTCAAATTTGGTATGCGTTTATAGTTCCGGTGAAAATAGATTATTGTAGTATTATTAGGCACCACCTTTCCCCCTACGAGGAGAGTGGAGAAGAGAAAACACCTTAGTTTGTCCGCTTTCAACCAAATTGGTATAAGGTGTTTTTTGGGGATAAGAAATACGAATACATATTCAAGGAAAAAAATAAATGAGCTTTAAACTACATATTTTTGAGATAGAGAGAAAATCTTTGACGTAGGTATTTTCGGGGAGGGGTTGGACATGGGGGCAACTCTATTTTTTTTGCTATTTGTATTGTACTATTATCTCCAAATTTGCTTTTTAAAAATACTCTGTATCATAGAGTTCGAATATCTAGTTTTCGAGATACCTTCAATCAAAGTTTTGAAATTTCATTTTTAAGAGCGATTATCTTACAAACTAGATTAGGATGTTGGGTGTCATTTTAAAGGATATTTTAAGCAGGATTACAAAGAAACATATGCAATTTATCATATTGGAATATTCTAATGCGAATATAACAGGATTGTTGCAGACCTATTTTTTGATGAATACTCTTTAAGAGTTTTTGATAGTTATATTTCTTTGGTAATAAGATAATAATATGCCAATGATAACCTGATAATCAAGTTATTTTTCTGAATATTCCCAAAAAGAACGTTTTTGTCAGGATTTTGTGATATTGTAGGTAGATGGACCTGGAATCAATATGTTGTAGGTAATATTATTATACATATAAGACAGACACACACAAAAATCATATCCATGCATGCAATATTCAATAGGGATATATATTTGCTAATATAGTCAGTGCCCAGGTATATTACTGTTCTTTTAAAAAAATGTTCTGGTCGTATTATAGTCATGTTTCACGTCACATTTCTATCACATTTATATCACCTGCATGAGCTAGAACATAACGTATTGCCGGCAAGTGTTAGTAATATTCTCAATGGTAAAATGTAACATTCCTATCACATTCTTTGTTCTCTAAGTATATGACAATTACATTGCAGGAATGTTTAATTGTTATGTGGGTCCTTATACACTGAAGAGGCGTGGCTTTCCGGATAATTGAATTCAGGTACATTGGCTTACAAATAAGTTTGGCAGGAAGGAGTGAAAAATAGCTGAGCTTCAAAAGCATGCGGCATTACGGATTTTTATAAAATGTCAAATTTAACAGAGAGCCTATATAGGCCAGAGCCTTAGCTTCCCGCAGAGCTTAAAATCTAATAAATCGGACGAGATTTAGCAAATCCCTAGTACAACAAAACTAGAGGTTTTTAGACATATGTTTTACAAAGGATTAAAACACCCCTTACTTCGCTGGCTTTGAGCTTTATTACTTCTTGTCCGATTTTTAGAAGTGATACCTCTCTCTTCACGACAAAGACATGGCTAAAATTGAGTACAGTGCCGCACGTAAAATTTTGTCAAAGTGTGTTAAAAATGGGAATATTAAAAATCATACGCCATCTTGAATTTTAACTAAATGTAAATTTTGAAAGTTTCCTATAGTCTGAAGCCTTAGCTTTTCGCAGAATCTGAAATCACAAAAATCAAACTTACGGTAGCAAAACTACATCCGTAAACCAAATGTAGGTTTTTTTTGGCCCACCTTATATGTAGTACAAAGTATACATATTTTTTTTTCTCGAATATGCACCTTATGCTAACTGTGCTTTACAATTAAAATACTAATGTCTAAATAATTTTAGCCCACAAAAACTTAAAAGGCTTTGTAACCCAAGGGGGCCTACAGTCCACGGAAGAAGCCATAAACTACGGAGTGCCAATGGTTGGTATACCGTTCCTCGGAGACCAAGAAATGAACGTCAAACAAAGCATGAAACAGGGCATATCCTTGTATTTAGATCACAAGACTATGACCAAGGAGGATCTGAAAACATGCATTATGGAGATTATGCAGAACCCCAAGTGAGTAACCCAAATTTTGTAGGCTCTGGGGTATAATAATAAAAATAGCAAAAATGATAATTTTAACAAATTGTTACACACAGTTCACTTTTTGATTGATTTTGAGAAAAAAATATACTCTTTTCGAAAGTTATATTTTTATGTAGGTGCCTTCCTTAAATAGTTACTCTGATAAAAATTAAAATGTCCTACTGTCGAAACCTGTCAAAAATATGTAATTTTTTCCCAAAATGTAAAAAAAAATATTTATAAAAAATAAAAATTCGGGCTAATAGAGCATTTCGTTTTAGACAAAAAAAGTCAAACAAGCATTTTTGTAGTAATAACCGTTTTTTTTTATATAATAAACGTCACTTAAATGTTTGAAAAATGGAAAAATTCTCACATTTTGAATTTTATTGATGTTAATTAAAAAAAATACATATTTTCTGAAAAAGCGATGTGATACCTGAAAAAGAACATATTTTCGCTAACAAAACGTTACAATGTTTTTTACTTCACTTATAGTTTCTATATAAAAATAAAATTAGTTGAAGAAAAGGCTAAAATCATGTCGATTGTATTAAACGTTTTTGCACCAAGATTTTTCTAGAAAGCTAAACTTCTAAAAAAAATAAAATGATGTGCTAAGTAGGTAGTGTGGATTACCTATCAAACGACAGTAAAAAAGTTTGGACTTTCTTATGTTTATTAAGTAAAAATAAGAAATAACCAAAGTTCTGCAACATAAGAAAAATAATTTTTTGAATGTCCGTATTAGTGACTAGTACATGATGCTTTGTGCTCTGACATTTTTTTAAATGTTCAAATGGCAAGATAGAAGCAGGAATAAGGGAAGTACCTTATATAGTCAATATTTGTTGTTATTTTATTGTATATAAAAAAGATGTCTTTTAGAGAGCTTATTTAATTCCGCCAGACGTTACCTTTTTAAATCTAGTCGAAACTCTTTTACTGTCGTTTGACAGGTGATCAGAGTAAATATTTAGCAAATAACTGGATTTTTTAGAGTTTAGTTTTATAGAAAAATCTTGGTGCAAAAAAGTTCAATTTATTTTATTTTTGTATAGAAACTATAAGTGATGCAAAAAAAAGTTTTCTCTTTTTTCAAATTTTTTATTTTTTCAAAATATTTTTTTTTTACATTTTGGGAAAAAATGGCATATTTTTAACAGGTTCTGACAGTAGCACGTAAATGGAAGATTTCAATTTTTATCAGAATAACTATTTAGGGACGTCATCTACACAAAAATATACCTTTCGAAAAGAGTATATTTTTTTTCTTAAAATCGATCAACAAGTGAACTGTGTACAAACTTAATCAACTCCCTTAGATGGTTACCATTGTTTTTGATCCTCACTTCTGCTCTCAGTCTGAGAGTAGGGGTGAGGATAGGAAAAAATGTGTTATGGTTATTGGGATGTTTATTTTTGACGTGTTATAACGTGTTAAAAAAAAAGACTTTCGCAGTCAAAAAAAAATAGAGCAAATGTTCTAAAAGTCCTCCTTGCTCGGCTAGACAATATCCGAGCCTATTATAAAAACCCCTTTTAACGTTTCCAAGCATGTAAGGGGTGATAGTTTGAAAAGCTTTTTCAATTTTAATTCGAAGTTCTTCCAAATTATTAGCCCTTTCATGCCCGTAAACTTTATTTTTGATATAACTCCACAGACAGAAGTCATTAGGAGCAAGATCAGGTGATCGCGCTGTTATACGATCCTGTAACCCGATTAAGAAATACATTATCAAGATATTCCCTAACAAGGCCAACATTGTGAGCGGGACAACCATCGTGTTGAAACCATGTTTCACCAAATCTCACGCCTAACAACTGCCTAGCAGTTGGAATAATATGCTGCTGCAGTAGATCCAAGTATCTAGGACCATTCAAATTGCCGTTAATAAAAAATGGCCCAATTACGTGTTCCCCTACAATACCCCCCAAACATTTAGTTTTTGGGGATACTGTGCTCTTACGTGAAAATACAAATGCAAATTTTCTCTCGACCAATATCGAACGTGTGTTGGGTTATGACGATTCAATAATGGAAAAGTGCTTTCATCTGTGAAAAGAATAGATCTCAGAAAGTTTTCATCACGATCAGCCATTTTCATCATTGTTTCGCAAAATTCCATACGGAAAAATTTGATGCGTTTTGACGCTTTGTAAGAATGATAACCATTCTTTTTGATAACACGTAAGACAGTTGCTGAAGAGTTATCAACTGCTTCGGCAATTTAGTGGCTAGTTAACTTTCGATTTTCCTCCACTGCAGCGCAAATCATCACATCTCGTACTTCCTGCTCGTCATTCAAAACAGTGGGTTTTTTATGGTTTCTTGGCGCTACACAACCAAACTTTTCAAAATTCTGCACAAACATATGAATCGTTGATAAACTAGGTTCTGGGCGATTTACAAAATTCTCCAAAAAAGTTCTTGAATAAGTCTGAATGGTTTACCTTGATAGTACCTTTTGACCATCTGCACTTTTCGGCAACTTCGTAGACATCCATTTTTAGTTTTAAAAATATATTATTTTACTTAAGAACCTACCAATCTGTTTCTCGAGCAAGGCAAAAATAAAACAAAATAATAAAAACAAAATAAATTTCAAAAATATAACACTGCAGCGTGATTCGACACCACCTCGGTCGTACGGCACGGAGAGTAAATTAGACTTGATTCTCTTTATGTTCACAGTAGCCTGACAGCATTTTAACGTTGCGACGACCTATTTTAAGAAGTCTGCGACTTGTCTGTAGTTGCCCGGTCAACGTTTTGTGTACGTTGTAAAAACCCAGTTTTGCATTAATTTGAGGAATACATTTTTGAGTGGTAGCGAAGTTGCAACCCTAACTACAGTCGGCGGGAGTCGTTGGTTTAACGTCGTGGGTTTACCGGAAAACGATTCAATTTAGCACCCTCTAGGCTCGCTTTTGCTCTCCAAAAATTAGTCGTGACAGTTTCTAAATAATACACACTCCATATTTACAAAATATATATCTTAAAAACCCATTTTTTAAGTATCTAAGTATTCGTAAAATAAATAATTTTGGGTGTGTTTAGCGTCCTTGGAATGTACTAATGATCTTGAAATTAGCGGGTAATAGGACAGGAGAAAAAGAAACTCTTATTCTTTTTTAACGGCCAACGTTTCGACCCTTTATTGGGATCTTTATCAAGGCAATTAAGTGGTTATAACAAAACTCTTATAACCACTTAATTGCCTTGATAAAGATCTCAATAAAGGGTCGAAACGTTGGCCGTTAAAAAAGAATAAGAGTTTCTTTTTCTCCTGTCCTATTACCCGCTAATTTCAAGATCATAAAATAAATAATGCAGTAAAAGTACTTAGGTGTTTGATTCTGCAAGAAAAACTCATTTTCCGAGCAAAAATATCCGACGCAAGCCAGTTTGCTGTCAAATATATGCCTACTTAGACCTAACAAACACGCGCACCCTAAATCCAACGTGTTTTTAATAAACTAATTAATTTTGGAAAAATATATTTACTGTTAAATTATTATCGATATATTTTAAATTTAAAGTGGGTTGTCATCAATATAGGCAATCACTCGATACCGAGTATGATTTTCCTCTATTCTTTATCGTCGCTATCTGTTGTGCGTTTTTTGATGCCTATGTAAACCAATTCTCGAGCCCCACACCCTTCCACAGTCCTGGCACACCCAGTCTCCGGCAGCAGCCGGATGTTGTTGGTCATCCATTCTTCCATTTTTTCGCTCCTTTCTACGTTCTCTCTTTTCCGTCTCTAGTCTACGTCGTTGCTCTTCAAAAATTCGTGCTCCCTCATGGACTGTTCGACGCCATGAAGCCCTATCGTATGCCATGGTCTTGAAGTTGTTTATGTCGATGTGCCCCTTCATCATATTGCCTTTGAAAACGTCCTTGTACCTTTTTTGTTGACCTCCTTCATTTCTCTTTCCCTCCTTCAGTTGTCCATAAAATATCTACTTTGGGAGACGTCTTTCGGGCATGCGGATAATGTGACCAGTCCAACGAAGCTGGTGCTTGAAAATAAGGGCTTCTATACTAGTTGTTCTGGCTTCTTCCAAAATACTTATGTTTGTTCGTCGGTCTTGCCATTTGATTCTCAGTATTCGTCTTAAACAACTTTGGTGATATTTTTCTAGTCGTTTGATATGCCTTCTGTAGGTGGTCCACGTTTCGCATCCGAATGTTAGAGTTGGTATTATAACTGTGTTTTACACACGAAGCATCGTCTCCGAAATTATGTCGTGAATGTTGAAGACTCTCTCCGAAAGCCGTCCGACCGCTGCGCTAGCACATTCTGCGTCAATAGTTGCATTTGATGATAGGTGACTCCCAAGGTATGTGTAATGTTCCACGTTCTGCAGAGGATGGCCATTTATGGAAATGTTTGGAGCTTGGAGATTCGCTAGGCCAATGCTTTTGCAGGCTTGGTTAAATGCGTTGATTACCAGCTGTAGACTTTCCTCTGTATCGGCCATAACGACGTTGTCATCGGCGTACTGCAGTTCGATTACCGAGGTCGTCGAGACCTTAGTTTTTGCTCGCAGTCTGCCTAGGTTTAGTAGGCCACCGTCGATTCTATATAGAATTTCTACTCCCGGAGGTAGATGTTCTTCAACATGGTGAAGCATGGCACCTAAAAATATAGAGAATAGGGTGGGCGCAATAACACACCCTTGTTTAGCGCCTGTCGTAATCTGGAATGACTGTCCTGGTCCATCGTTGCTCAGGACTGTTGCATTTATATTGTCGTGTAGTAGTCTAAGAATTTGAATATATTTTTGAGGGCATCCAGCTTTTGCCAGTATTTTCCAAAGAGCTTCTCTGTTGACCGAGTCAAATGCTTTGACTAGATCTATGAAGACCATGAATAGAGGGCGATTTTGTTCTCTAGATTTCTCTTGTATTTGTCTGGCACTGAAGATCATGTCAGCTGTGCCTCGATTGGGCCTAAATCTACACTGTGTCTCTGGCAGATTTTGTTCAGCAATCGGAATTAATCGGTTTGATGGTATCCGTGCAAGTATCTTTCCAGCAACAGAGATATACCTCTGTAGTTTCCCCATTGGGCCTTGTCGCCTTTTTTGAAAATGATATAGAGGCATCTCTGAGTTCGGAATTTCAGCAATATTTTTTAAATTTTCTGTTGTTTACAACTAACAAGAATTATGGCGGGACAAGCCGTAGATCATCAAAAATGGCGGAGTCGTATTTAGTCGTATTTTACAGGCCGAGTAAACGGAAAAGACTGGCCGCGTGGCCATCGGAGCATGGGCGCCAGCAATTTGTTTCTTGTTTCTACATAAAACGGCAAAGATCAAATATATTCTGGTGCTGCACCACTTTCCCAATAAAACCGTTTCTGACAATATTGACCAGGTTTACCTATTACCGCTCACTTTTATTTCGCTCTTTGTCTTTGTCATCTTTTTTTCCCTTTCAATCTTATCAACAAAGAGAGATATCGAAATGAGCGGCAAGAAGTGACAGCATTTGTCAAAGTTGTTTTTTTCACCTTTTTTAACAAAAACTAAAACCTCTAATTAGTTTTCTTCCTAAACATTGTTTAAACGACTTAACAACGTCGTTCTTTAACGGAGGTCGCACACGTAGTTATTGCGTCGTTGTTAGAACGTCTAAAACTCGCCGTTGCCAAAATGACTAATAGGAGTATGAAATGGAACGTTAATCTCGGTCAGAATGTGGTTGGATGCGGAAAAATGTTACTTGAGTAGCCATTATTAGACACTTAAAGTAAATATTTCAACGCATCGGTATCATTATACGTATCGCGTTCGAAATAAAGCCAAAATACTCTAAATTTTTGACTTGCTCATGCCATCTTTCGAACGATTCCCGCTTTTTTGACGGGTGCGATGACACAAAAGCTGACAGCAATCGATGCGTACGGAGTGATGAACATATCGTTACGTCCACCCCAACGCACGCATCGACAACAACAACAACAACATCCGGTAAGAGGGCCCGATCTGGAAGAATCCTTAGTGTTAGCGGACATCTATGTGCGCTGACACTAATTATTCTGCCAAACCTTTCCTTCCACCCCCACTTGACCTTCAAGTGGACCTCTTAAACTCTCTCTACCGCTAGGTAGCCTAAGTTTTGTCGATTTTTGGGGAGACTAGCTGCCTGAAGGGCTTAAATGTCGTGACTGTTCTAAAGAACTATTTGTTGTTGTTGTTGGGGGGGGGGGGAGGGGAAGGAAGTGGGATTTGGAGGAGGAGGGAAAGTGAGAACTAGCTCGCTAGCTGAAGGCTAGAGAGCTAGCTGAAGGCGGGCGCACGCATCGATTGCTGTTAGCAGTTCTGTTATCGCACCTTTCAAAAATGCGGGCATCGTTCGAAACATCGCATAAACAAGTCAAAAATGCAGTGTAATTTGGCTTTATTTCGAACGCGATACGTATACCGATACCGATGCGTTGAAATATTTACTTTAAATGTCTATTATGTATAACAGTGTTGCCCTATTTTATTTTGTGGTTCATTTACCTGTGTAGACAATTAACTGTAAACTATTTTGGAGGAAAAATTTACGTCACTTCTGTCCTCACTTTCTTAAAATAGTGAATTGTTTTACGTAATTATTGTTAGGGATATATTAGCCATATTCAATAATACTGCTAGGGGATAAACATCAGATACAAGCCTTATCTTTTTTAGGTATTTCGAAAGAATCCAAGAACTAAAGAAAATCGCCCAGGATCAACCAATGACGGGACTCGAAAAGGCAGTCTGGTGGTCCGAATACGTCATAAGACACAAAGGGGCCAAACATCTAAGAAGCCCAGTAGCTGACATGCCACTGTGGGAATATTTAATGTTGGACGTCATTGCTGTTGTTTTAAGCGTCTTGATTTTAACTCTATTTGTTTTGTATAAACTGTTGAGGTTTTTGTTTAGGCTCCTGTTTGTAAAGTCGAAAAAAGTGAAAAAGGCTTAGAAATTTGGTTAGTTAAGTTGTTTTTTTTTTAAGTAAATTAATTTAATGAATGTGTGTTTATTTGTTACTGTTAAATAAGTATTTTTAGAAAAAATTATTTTAAGTCTGTGTTGGGTTCTAGTTTATATTTGCACTTTGCCCATTTGGTGTTACAGCATCCTTATAAAATGGAGTTTTAAAGACTTGGGCAAGAATTGTTCGGAAAAGGTGCTGCAGGAACCATGTTTTCTAGAAATTTTTTGTAAATTTTTCTACTTTGTATTTTTTCTTTTACTTTTTATTCCTGTTTGAAATTTACGTAACATGGGGAATAAAAGTAAATATTTAATTTCAAATAGTGAACTATTTATCCTCAAAATATATTATTATACATGGTTCGTTTATACAGTTATCGTCTAGGTGCCGCATTGCATGTATCTAAGTAAGGACCCTATTCAATTCAGATTTACTGAAAAGAGATGCCGACTAAGCAAACAGTTTAGAGGCATGAGAGAGATCGTAGATGTAATATTTCTCAATCAATCACTAGATTATTTTTATTTATTTGATACTGAAATGATGCAACTAAAATACTACAAAATATTTGTTATTTAAAACCTGAACAGCGTATCTGTTTCTCAAGTTTATAATCTCTTTCGCTCTCATTTACTAGCTTCCTTTTCAATACACGCTATTTCGTCATTCTAGACACGAATTGTCTAACCCTGTATAGAAAAAACACATATTCCCTAATTCCTATACTATTCCACCTCTTTTCCAAATTTCTCAGCATAAATGGTTTCAAACATGTTACTTAAATAAAGAGTAACCAGCCGATTTCGTTAAATGACGCGTAACTTTGATAACATTCCCTGTTTCTCCTTAAACCAACTCGGTCAACACCACAGAGAGGCGTCAAAAATGTTAAAATTCAATCGCGAAATCAAAATATAATTTTTTATAACTAGTGGCTAAAATAAGGCTTTTTACAAGCAAAAAAACTATATTAGTTGTTACAAAATTGCCTATTTGTGAGCGATTCAGAGTTGGAAGTCAGAGTGTGCGATGGTGTTAGATGATGTCTGGATTGAGGGTGGCCAGTGAATCCACTGACGAGACCACGCTGGTCACCTCGGGCGAAACATCGTTTAATTGTTTCTTCTTTCGCTTTGGTCTTTTGTGTGTTCCTTGTGGGACACTCATCCAATTTTGAATTTTCGTTCTTTCCATCCAAGATCTTTTGATCTTCTCTTTTTAGATTCTTTTCGGTTGATGTAACTGATTTGGAAGTTTAACTTCTTCTTATAATGGTAATATATTGATATACCTATATCCATAGGCTTCTCCATAATAATCATAGGGTTCCTAAGCAAATCCTTAGGGGGCCAAGCAGCCGTGTATAAGACGCAGACAAACGGAAAAGCACATTAGGCAGAAAAGGATGGGCATGGGGCGATATTGTCACTACATCTTACACGTAGTAAATCCATTCCAGGTTGTTGTTTTCTAATGTTTTCCATTTTCATACCTTTAGGACTGGAATTAAAATTGTTTTTGCTCGACTTTAATAACAAAAATATTTTTCGGTTTTCATTTTGTAACCATTGTCCTTACACACTGTTTACAGGCTGGGGACTGAGATACATGCAAATGCCGACTGAGATATTTCCGTAGAAACTTTATCAAGCAAATAGGACGGGTTGACGCCTTCGAACGTCCAACCCGGGTTTTGCACTTTGATTCGAAATCAAAAAGGAGGAACAGTCAGATGTGGGGCCTTGCACAAATTACGTAACGGTGATTTTACCAATTTTTGACCCCCTCCCTATGTAATGTTTTGTAACGTTTTGGCACGCCACTCCCCTAATATTACGTAATGATTTTAAGACCACTACCCCCCCCCCCCCAAAAAAAAAACTTCACTTATTTTCATTCCAAATTTTCTTAGTTTCACACAAATGCAAACGCTGTCGAAAACCCCCCTCCCCCCTACGTAACGTTTTGTAACCCCCCTCCCCCCTATGACCATTACGTAATTTGTGCACGGCCCCTGTAGTCCCAGTGGAGGAGGGCGAGAAAATTGATATTTTTTTCTTAAAAATTATACTCTTTAGACCTATTTCTTTGCGTTCCCGAAATTACGTAATTTTTGAAAAAAAATTGTAAGCGGCGCCATTTTTATTTCGTGCTTTGTTTTTCTAACATTTTTGCGTTCGGCTAATTTAATTGAAAGATTTTTGCCTGTGGCGCCCTTTATCTTCTCACTCGAAACCAAGATCCCCCGTTTCAGGAAAACTGATCCCGTCTCTGTTTCTAAATTTTTTCGAATAAAAGTAGAGTATGACCATGAGGGAAATAATTTTTTTTCTACGGTATGACGAAAATTTCGAGAAAGTTGAAGAAAAAAATAAAAAAAGTGTCAGAGCTCAAGTTTTTCGTAAAAACAACGTTTTTTGTAAAGAAACAGAGCAAAATAAATCTTTTCACCCCTTTTTGGGTGTTACAAATATTGGCAGTCCCTTATTTTTCGCTTTTACCCTCCCGCTAGTTTTGAAGAATTGGTTCGCTACATGTTTCGAGATCATGTCATAAAACACCTCGAAAATATCAAATGTAGTGTAGGGCCAGCTTCATTTAAAATCAATAATATCGCAAGCAAAAAGCTCTGCAGGAAAAACAGCGCCGTTTATTGATTTCTTTGGCTGCTAGTGCTAGCTGCATGGTTTGGCCGTTTCCGGATAGATGTCACTAGTAGAACAGAATGGAAAGAAATTTAATTAAAAGCGAAGATATTTCTTTCTAATGTTAACAACCTCACGAGTTTATCGCTCAGTATCGTAAATAATGGACCCTGCCGCCTCCTTTAAGCAAGAAAAAGCTGTGGTTTGGACCTGAAAACATCTAATTGTTTCCTCGATCATCTCATGGTGTGGCCGCCATCTAGCGGAATTTGCAGACATCTTGTCAACGGTTATAATTGCAATTATGATTTATGCTCAGAATGAAAGAGTGGCGACAATTTTTTCTCATAAAAGCAGTCCAGAGATAATAACAAACTGGCACCATTGCTCAATATACCTGTTTCTTTTGTGCGCGCAGAACTTTCTATGCCATTTTTGTTTGATTTATTGAAATCCTATCCCTAAGGAAAATCTTAGGAACCCTGTATATCCACGTGGCTATCTGGACATGTTTTGAATCACATAATCATACTAGAATTCGTAAAAAAATGGTCTGGTCGTATTATGTAACTTATTGCCGGCATGTGTTAGTAATATTCTTAATGGTAAAATGTAACATTTCTACCACATTCTTTGTTCTCTAAGTATATGACTATTACATTACAGGACTGTTTAATTATTATGTGGGCTGGTGAGTTTTTCGAAATTCTTTTTGCTGAAATTAGGAGTTCTCAATTAGTTCTTAATTTTGGGATAGCTGCTTTTTATTTTTCTCTACGCTTTACATGAGGGGGGTGTAGCTTGACATCTGGCTGCACGACTCCATTTTGAATATTAAAAAGAAAGACAGTTCATAATTAGTTGGAAATTGGTTTGAAACTACAAGCCTATCAAAACTCGAATATCTTTCGGGGGGGGGGGGAGGGGAGGGTAGCCTCTGGGCATCTCTCGTATTAGTTCACTAGTAGTCCCAAGCAACAATTTTGGTCAAATTGTTGCTTGCCGTCGGTTGACATTAAATTATTCTGGTGGAACCTCTTACCGTGCTTCTACAGCACTACGATTTTCTGAAGGGTAATCCAGGAAATGTATTCTTAACGACGAGCCTAGGTTTTGCTACTTCTTTATACAATGGTTTCGCTAACACAAAAGAAGTTGGTCAACCAGGCCAGTTTTCTGTTCTAGTGTTTCCCAACCATTTTAAATGCATTCCGTGGGACTGGTGGACTGATAAGTCTCTAATCTAAAGCGGGATTCGCAATTATCTGCCGTATGTTCAGCATTGGGCATCCCTGGAGCGGTCCTAATAATTCTCAGTTTTTACCTAAAAAACGGCTTGTTTTAAATCAATGAGGCCTTTTTCAGTTTTTAGCCTGATGACAGAGAACGGCGGGCGCGTTATAGAAAATTTATAAAGACGTCCATTTTTCATTTATATATTGAGGGATGATATTTTGGAAAATATTAATTTTGTTATTTGAGGCGTCTCTCAATGGCGTTGAAAAGCTTTGCGCGACATAATGTTTAAGAGCGCTAACCAGTATTTTATTATTTGTTTATTTGCTGGCACAAAATAGTAGTTCATACTAAATAAAGCTTTTGATTAAAAAAGGAACGAGCGTAGAAACGAGACTAAAAAAAGTAAATAAAAAAGTTTGTGGCATATCGGACACACATTATGCTTTTCAATTCATTACGACCAGGCCCCAAGATCAAATGTATAATCCAGAAACCTACAGGCCTGTTTCATCCTTGTTAAGAATTATCAGGGTGACATAGGACTTTTTTACAAAAAGTAGAATTTCGCCGAAAGTTGTAAATAAAATCCATAAGTATTTGTTTAATAGTACAAAAACTACAACACAAAAGCCTGTCTTCAACCCGTTTTCGTCTCGTTTGGATCATAACTTGTGTTCCCGAAAAACCCATGTTCTGCCCAGAAGTCTAAGTAATCTGCCATCAAAATTCCTTTGGTAGTAGTAATATTAGGACTAATATTTTAAAACTTTTACAAATAATGTCAGGCTATAACAGTCTTACGACCGGCGCGCGGCGTCAAATTTGATGGTCCTTATTATTTATTTTAAAAGTCCATTTACTAAAAATTGCAAGAGAGGCAGATAGATAGTGGTTTGATGATGGTATAAAAAAATTTTTTCTGACAACCCCAAACTATATTTTTTGCATTTAAACAACCATTATTGAGTAATTTTCAAACAGTGACTTATAATTATAATAAAAGAAAAAACAAATATTTTTTGTAAATCGGTAAAATGACACGTCTTTTTAGTTGTCCTATCTACACATTTTTAATAACGGTTGCGACCTTATAGCCATGCCCTTTGAGATGATGGGAAATTTTACAAAAAGAAATAATAACGGAAGCTTTGGTCGCCAAAGAGAAAGAATATTTATCACAAACTGTCTCCATTTTTTCTCTTTAAAAATTTAATAAAAGTAAAACATAATTTTAAACAGATGCATTTGACACGTGCGACGTCACGGGGGCGTGTTTTAAGCAGCCTACTAACCTTTCGTTAGACTGGAAATATAAGTCTTCTTTTAATATAAAAGTCATGTTCACTTCTAAAAAAATATACTTTAGAAAAACAGTTTTTTTTATACCTTCCTCAAAAACATGATTTTAGTAACTGTCTGCAGATAACTTAAGCATGACTTTTTTGGTTACCGATGCAAAAAAACTTTTTTTTTTATCACGGGTGCAAAAAAAGATTTCTGTCTGGAAAATAGTAATATTGAAAAAATTATTCTTGCCTAAAAATTAAGCCATTTCCGCCAGTTTTCTCCAAATATTCACGAAAAAATCATTTGAAATCATCGTGAAAATATCAAACTGTCAAAGATTAAATTGTTGCAACAATGAACGTCACCGGTTAAAAATTCACATATGGAAACCACTGTTATTTCATTTACCAGCCGCCTTGATTTATTGTGCAAGGATAGTGTGTTGCGAGAAGTGTTCTCCGTTTGAGATTTTTAAAAGTATTTTCCTGTTTTTTTTGATAAAGGTATTAAAAAAATAGTGTTAACAACTCGCGGCTAAACTGTGCTTTTTTACTCGCGTTTTTAAATACCTCGCTGCGCTTGCTATTTAAATCAACGCTTGTAAAAAAAGCACTATTTTGGCCACTAGTTGTGAAGTAGTAGTACCACCTCCTAGTGATTTTTTTACAAGTGGTGTTTACTATGTGGTGTTTAAATAACGAGCACAGCGAGGTATTTAAAAACACAAGTAAAAAAAAGCACAGTTTAGCCGCGAGTTGTTAACACTATTTTTTTAATACCTTCATAAAAAAATTCAAGAAAAACAGGAAAATATTTTAAAAAATCTCGAACGAAGAGCACTTCTCGCAACACACCATCTTTACACTATAAATCAAGGCAACTGGTAAATGTAATAATTTAATTTTAATTTTAACCTTTGTATTTAAAAACGCAAGTAAAAAAAAGCACAGTTTAGCCGCGAGTTGTTAAAACAATTTTTTTTGATACCTTTATCAAGAAATACTTTTAAAAATTTCAAACGAAGAGCACTGCTTCTTGCAACATACCATCTTTATACTATAAATCAAGGCGGCTGGTAAATGAAATAATAATGGTTTCCATAGCAATGTGCCTTTTAACTCGGTGACGTTCATATTGTTGCGACATTTTAATCTTTGACAGTTTGATATTTTGACGACGTTTTTATGGCTTAATTTTTAGGCAAAAATAATTAGATTTTCTTCAGTATTACTATTTGCCGCTATTTCTCTTTCATTTTGGGTAAAAAATCGACAGAAATCTTTTTTTGCACCCCTGATCAAAAATAATTTTTTTTTTTTGCATAAACAAAGAAGCCATGCTTTAGTTATCTGCAGACAGTAGGTTTTTTCGAAAGTTTTTTGATCGAAATTTGTCTCGGGAAACATTTGTTCGAATTAAATTTTTTCGACCTGCATTTTTTTCGCAATAATTTATTTTCGTATCCCATAGCATATAAGTACGTAGCCTTAGGAATAGATTGTAGTTTGCCTCTGAAGACGATCAGAGATTGTACTAATCGAAACGTCGTGTATAAATAAAATATAGACAATGGAAGTCCGAAACACAGAGTTAATTTCAATATGAATCTGCTTATGTCGGCAGTCTAATGGTTGTGCATACGCTTTTCCATCAGTCTGCGAAAGGATTTTCCTACAGATTATATTAATATGTTATGTCATTTAAAGCTCTTTGACATGTTAATAAACTCCTGCATGATGCCTGCACGGGCTGACGCGCCTGTTTGCACCCTGCTTTGAAAAGGAGAGACAGATAATTAATTTGTGTGTATATAAAAATGTTTCTCATCAATCAATTTACCCATGTTTGAACGTCTATATCTGGACAACTAGATGGGATATAATTATGGTTCCTAGTGTCAAAACATAGCTGCTGCCAAAATAGGTGCAATCTTAAATTTTTTTCCTAAAATACAACTGAAAAAAATTCCAAGATGGCAACGGCAGTCATTTTTTGTATCCTAGTGCAATTTTTATTAATTAATATAGAGAATAAGCGCCCCCTACCGCTAGGCTGGGACCGTGAGCCCACAGCAATAACGCCAACAATTGCTTTTGTTTTAGATTTATTGTTTAAAAAAATGCGAAGTTGCTTGTTTGCTGCTTGTACTCAAAAACTTTTGAAATAACAATCTATTACCTAAATATGCCAGATATGATATTTTTCCTTTAATTATGGATTAAAATTTTAAAAAATTAAAAATTTTTAATTAAAAAAACTCTTATTATCTCAAATTTATTTTTGAAGCACGTGAAGTTTACTGAGGTATCATGACAGATTCCGTCATCAAACGGGCCTTCGTACAAAGATTTGACTCTTGGGAAGCCAACAATATAGGTGTTTTTAATTGAGAGTTTGTTTAACATCGGTATATTTATTTTAGTTGTCTTCCACCTTCAGTCTTTTATTTGCCGGACAATTTTGATTAAATTGCTATTTTTAAATACATTTCTTGTCAGGGAAGTTAAATTTTAAACAACATTGCTTTCATGTGCAAAAATGCTGTATTTTCAGCTGCCGTAGACGTTGTCACAGGCAAAAAATATTTCTCAAAATAGCTGTGACAAGATTTTCATGATGTTTTCAAAACGTTATAGCAGAAGACAGCAAAAGCATTATTGCTGCGAAACCGTTATTCCAACTATTAACAGCACGCTGTGTTACTTGGGTTAGGAATCTTATTTGTTTTGACGTTTTAGATAGAACATCATTAAAACTTCAGGTTATTAAGATTGTTGACTTAAGAGTGTTCGCGTTTGATATTTTTAATAATTTCTGATATTAGACACATGAAGTTACATATTAAAAGAGTGATGATTCCTTATCGCATCTAAAGGCGCAATTACACAGACGAACATGCTCAAATAAAAGCTCGTGCAAAAGATCTGAAATTTTTTGCGCGAACATTTTTGTGAGCTTTTCTTTGAACATTTTGTTTGGGTAAATTTTTGAGCAAGTTATTGCTATCTATTTTGGAAACATATTTTTAAAGATGAGAATAAATATAATTTTACATCAGTGATCAGTGATCTCAATTCTTTAAAAAAATGGAACACCAACTTTTATTTTAAACTTTTGTGAAAAAGTTTAAAAATCAGTTTTGTCATATGCAATGTTAAAATCGTTAATGATGGAGGTAATAACATTTAATTCTTTTCTCTAACTTTTTTGGTTTTCTTTCATTACAAAAAGAAAACGGAAATGTCTTCGAAGTAATTACTGTTTAAAATGCAGGTGGATATTTTTAGAGAAATGTTCTGGAGAGTAGTTAGTTGTTCCCTGGGGGGCGGGGGGGATATGGAGGTTTAGACAGTCGCAACGCAGCGCTGTCAAACACTGCTGTAATTTTGTGTGTCAATGTTCATTTGACCAAAACCCCCTCTCACTAGTCTACGGTTTTTACCTTCTCCTAACCCAGCAACAGCAATAAATAAGTGCCAATTTTTATTTTTTTTGATTCTCGTTTTTTTTTACAACCCCAAAAACGTTACAAGTATACTGGCATATATGGCATATAATCAGATCAATCGAAGTTGCTTCGCTTGTCGGAAAGCACTTAATTAAAAATACCTTGTTTTAAAACTTAGTCTTTCTATTTTCAGTTAAGTTCAATGAATTCCCATAAAACTATAAAATTTAAATTTGTAAGAAATTTTTATTACCAACATTTCTTGAAACAAATTTTGCTCAACATTCTCTCCAAAATTTACGTGTGTTTTTTTGTACGCGATTTTGCTCGAACATTTCTTTGACCATTTTGCTCAAGAGGCTCGTGTAAATGTTTGTCGGCATTTCAACATCAAAGGAAAGTTTGTCTGTGTAAATGCGCCTTAAGTGAGCATGCTCAAAACGCCATAAGGCGTTACGTCTCACCCAAAAACATTTACAGTACGTGCTTGCGAATGCTGCATGGGTGGTCGTAGAGACAGGTGAGGCGTAGTTGCTGTTGTACGGCGTATCCATTCTGAGCATGTGCACTGAGATATGACAACAACTAATACCGTTTTCCTTTTGATGTACTGGTGCGCACTAAGTGGATCTCTATCCTTTTCTACTTTGTATCAAAATAAAGGATGGAGATACACTCAGTGCGCACTGGTGCAGCAAAAGGAAATCGCTGTAAGCATCTTTTTATGTGCAACTTTAAATGTTCATGGGTAAGACACAACACATATATTAATTTAAGTGTCTATTGATGATGACATTTTCATTAGTCGTAGGTAAAGTATAGTACACTAACTCGCATGTTATGGTCATTACACGCTCAGATATATTAAGATACTCCCCTGCGGCTCAAACTTTATCTTCGCGTTTAATGACCATCATAACATGTTTGTTATACACACAAAATAAATTTATTTGTCATGCTTTTAGACAGGCTCTCTCGCATATATATGCACCCATAGCTCTTTATTATCGTCTAACATGAGTGCAATTTTTGACCGTGTTAATTACAAAACGCTTATTATGGCAGACAGCACAGCTCTGAACGCTTTGTTGGTAATATGTTTTGTAAAATATAATGTTACTTATGCTGGAGAAATATGTATACTTAAAGGCTAGGCAACTAGGAATAATCTGATTTGTAACAAAGTCTGAAATATTTTCGACTCTAGACAATTTGCCACAGCACGTTAATAAAAAAGTAAAAATTGAAGTTTTCTGTTAAGGTCAAAATGGCTTCACTTTCTCCTCACGCACGCGCAGCAATCTTCCATGTTCCAATAGCGAATTCTTTTGTCCAAATTAGTGCAGCACTCGTGCTCATATTCCCAAGTCAATATGCTATTAAAAAATATGCACTATAAGTGAGGTTAAGTTTTAATAAATTACATTTACAAATTTAATTACAAGAAATGATTAATTGTTTTTACCATCAAAAAACCTTAAAAACTTGTGTATAATCTATTTCAAGAAAAAAAATATTTTGGGGATGTTTTTCCCATGGAACAAAATTCTTCGTCATCGTCCTCGTCGCGGCCGCTTATAATCCCGCCAAACTGCCTCTTTCGCAATTTTTATAAAAATGTAGAAATTGAGTACACCAGGAGTTTTTATGGTTTGTGCGGTAAAATGTGCATTGAGGACAAAACTGGGTCCGTCAGTTGCTCAAAAGAACACAAAATAACGCGATATCTTGTAACATCATAATCACAATTTCCAGTTCCAATTTTTTGCTGTGTATGATCACTTTGAGTCAATATTATGATCGCTTGGAGTCAGAGTTATGATGACTTTGAGCCAAAGCTATGATAACTTTAACTCAAAGTTATATCAGTTTGTATGAAAGTTATTATCACTTTGACTCAAACTTAGATGAAGTTATCATAACTTTAAGACAAAGTTTGCTTTGCTTGCAAAGCTTTGAGGCAAAGATATCATCGTTTTAAGGTAAATCACTTTGGAAATTCCAAATAAATGATAAGTTTGTGTAGTTTGAGACAAAATGGTCTGCTTTGGGACAAAGTGATCATTTTTTTACAGGAAAAGGTGGACATACGGAAAAGTCTGTGAAATAAGCTTGATTTTTGTAAAAAAAATATAGCTCATGTAACATTCGCTTTTTCCAATTTATTTTTTTTTGACACCTTAGATTTAAAAATTAAAAAAAAAGTAGTTTATAACAAACTTTATATATATTATGTTATATACAGGGTTCCTAAGATTTTCCTTAGGGATAGGATTTCAATAAATCAAACAGAAATGGCATAGAAAGTTCTGCGCGCACAAAAGAAACAGATATATTGAGCAATGATGCCAGTTTGTTATTATCTCCGGACTGCTTTCATGAGAAAAAATTGTTGCCACTCTTTCATTGTGAGCATAAATCATAGTTGCAATAATAACCGTTGACAAGATGATAAGAAATTAGATGTTTTCAGGTCCAAACCACAGCTTTTTCTTGCTTAAAGGAGGCGGCAGGGTCCATTATTTACGATACTGAGCGATAAACTCGTGAGGTTGTTAACATTAGAAAGAAATATCTTCGCTTTTAATTAAATTTCTTTCCATTCTGTTCTACTAGTGACATCTATCCGGAAACGGCCAAACCATGCAGCTAGCACTAGCAGCCAAAGACATCAATAAACGGCGCTGTTTTTCCTGCAAAGCTTTTTGCTTGCGATATTATTGATTTTAAATAAAGCTGGCCCTACACTACATTTGATATTTTCGAGGTGTTTTATGACATGATCTCGAAACATGTAACGAACCAATTCTTCAAAACTAGCGGGAGGGTAAAAGCAAAAAAATAAGAGGCTGCCAAAATTTTTAACACCTAAAAGGGGGGGAAAAGATTTATTTTGCTCTGTTTCTTTACAAAAAACGTTTTTTTTTTTACGAAAAACTTGAGCTCTGCCACTTTTTTAATTTTTTTCTTCAACTTTCTCGAAATTTTCGTCATACCGTAGAAAAAAATTATTTCCCCCATGGTCACACTCTACTTTTATTCGAAAAAATTTAGAAACAGAGACGGGATCAGTTTTCCTAAAACGGGGGATCTTGGTTTCGAGTGAGAAGATAAAGGGCGGATAAATTTTTCAATTAAATTAGCCGAACGCAAAACTGTTAGAAAAACAAAGTACGAAATAAAAATGGCGCCGCTTACAATTACTAACTAAAAAACTAAGAAAATTTGGAATAAAAATAAGTGAAAAGTTTTTTTTTTTTGGGGGGGGGTAGTGGTCTTAAAATCGTTACGTAATATTAGGGGAGTGGCGTGCCAAACCGTTACAAAACATTACATAGGGAGGGGGTCAAAAATTGGTAAAATCACCGTTACGTAATTTGTGCACGGCCCCACATCTAACTGTTCCTCCTTTTTGATTTCGAATCAAAGTGCAAAACCCGGGTTGGACGTTCGAAGGCGTCAACCCGTCCTATTTGCTCGATAAAGTTTCTACGGAAATATCTCAGTCGATTTCTCCGGCCGTGTATGAACGCTTTAGGTTAGGCATTTGTATGTATCTCAGTCCCCAGCCTGTAAACAGTGCGTAAGGACAATGGTTACAAAATGAAAAGCCGAAAAATATTTTTTTTTACGATATCTTTCATCAGTTTGGTATTAAAGTCGAACAAAAACAATTTTTATTCCAGCCCTAAAGGTATGAAAATGGAAAACATTAGAAAACAACAACCTGGAATGGATTTACTACGTGTAAGATGTGGTGACAACATCGCCCCATGCCCATCCTTTTCTGCCTAATGTGCTTTTCCGTTTGTCTGCGTCTTATACACGGCTGCTTGGCCCCCTAAGGATTTTAGGAACCCTGTATATAGAAAATCGAAATATTGTAACATTTGCTCTTCTTTATAACACGGCAGATTAGTTTTTCCAAAAGAATACAAAAATTGCACTTTTTTATCAAAGGAATGCGGTATAAAGATGGCAATAAATACGCAGGTGTCTAAAAAAGTGATTCATTTTTAAAATCGTTCATTACGATGTTTACCGAATCTTTAACCTAAACAGAAAATATATACAAACAATTCAAACATGTCACGTACGCTAACGAAGCCACTTAGAAAATTATACCCGCAGATTTTAAAAATCTACCCACATTCGATTTTTAAACCAACCACAGTAAAATATCCAGAAAAGTGTAAAGTGGGCCAGCACACACTTGCCATTATTTTCATAGATTATCCTACTTTACCTAGAATATATTGCAAACAAAATACATTCGTTGTTTATTCCTCATGACTTGTTGACGTACCTGGGGGGCTATTCCAGTAGCTCATACCGATATCGTTACGTAGCGAATTCGTTATCGCGGCAACACCGCGGTTTGTTTTGTTGTTTCACAATGGCTGCGGCCGTGTCAATTCAACTTTGACAACTAAACTCGCACAAAAATATAAGTTTTGATTTGATTGAGAAAAATTAACATGATTTCTTCTGCGATGGTTGCAGACATCGGGAAACAAAATACTTTTTATAATACCTGCTGCCTAGTTTATCCTGTGATCTTGTGTTCTCCAACCACCCGAATGGAAGACGAAAATAAGTTCCCACCATATTTGGAGCCCACAAAGAACGGCACAGTAAGTAAAACTAGCTTTTGTTTTGGGGAAATATTTGTTTTACTTATCCCAAACTTGTACATCACTGCTATTTTAAGCTGAGTTTATATTTTATACTCTTCTGTAAAGGGAATCGCAAGCCCTTATGATAGAATATAGATAAGCATGGCCCAACTAGTTGAGTTTATCACCCACTTAAATTAAAGTCAGGCTTGGCAAGAATGTGATACATTGAGATAGTTTATTTAAAATGAAAACTACTGACTTAGATTCTTGCAGTTCACCAAAGAAAAAATAACTACTTAAAGCTGTGATCAGATTTTGGATAAGTACTATTTTGATAAAACTTAAAGTGTATACTTCTTTTTAGGTATAACATGCTAGGGTATGTGAATGGAGCTACATGTAAGAATCATTCTAGTAGGATAGTACCACACAAGACCACAACTCGGGCCACAAATTAACTATGGATAGATTCAAGTAAGACACAGACCAACCTTCCAAGGCACTAAATGAAACTAGACCAAGATTCGATGTTCAATGGACATAGTGAAACTAACTTTCAGAAGAAACTGATGCAATATACATGTATGCTAAATGTTATTTGTTCTCCCATTAAAAAATAATAAGATAACTTTTAATGAATTAAAAAGTTGTGTAAAATATAGTACAGAAATAAAATTTTAATATTTAATTCTGTTAGGCCACATTTGTTTAAATCAAAAAATTTAAATGTCACTTAAGTGATAGTTATAGAACATTGGACCTATTATAACTACGATTTTAGAACTTTTTCAAAAAAATTCGCAGATTTTTTGGGGGAGTCATCGAAAAAGTGTGGGCCACTATATATTATTTTAAGTTATTGCAAACTTTTTAAAATAAGGCAGAGTTTTTTTTCAAGAGCCTTTAGATTGGTTTGGTGGGGTAAGTTAAGTACAGTATTAAGTTATTTCAAGCTCTGATTGCTATAAAAAAGAATTGATGAAGATATTTTAATATTTACCTAAATGATATTTCTTCATTATTTTACATCCATTTTTAAATTACCTAAATGATATTTATTCCCACACACACATAGCATAGCTTGATATTTATATAGCAGTTGGCTAATTAAGCAAATTATTTTAATTTTTAATACCTGAGTAAAATAATTTAAGAAACCTACTTAGTACCTACTTCAAATAAAGGGCCTTAAATGTATGCTGCATTTTTAAATTAACTCTAAAGTTTTACGGACTGACATGGCAAGTTTTTTACAATGCATTTAGATAAATTTATTTTTTTTTGGGCTAGATTAATACTTTATATTTATAAAAAATTGATTTGAGTTGATTTTGTCACTCTTAACATTGCTATTAAAAAATTATAAAATTTGGGATAAAAAAACTGATTTATTTTACTTATTGGTTTAAATGTTACTTAGAATAACAAATTGTTTTCTAATATTTCAATAATTGGTGGATTGCATCTTTTCTTGCATCAGCTTGGGCACTGCTAACCTGAAACAAAAAATAAGATGTATTTCAAAATGTAAGCCAGTGAAATGGCTACTTAAGATTGAAAGCTTTCAGGTTTGGTTTATAAAATCAATCAATTACACCAATAGTAACTTTTAATCACCTCACCCTTTGAACAAGAGTATAATCCGACTTATTAGACTTACATCGACTATATCTCACCAATTTTTTGGCCACCAGTTTTATTGCTGTCTGCCAATTTAGATTCTTTTAGAAAAGTACGGACCAAGTTTTACATTACATTCTACTTTGAAAATTTTATTATTGACTATCTTTTGTTTACCCCACATCTTAATATTTAAGGTAAAGTAGAAACTTAAGTGATGGTCAATGCTTGTGTGAATTTGGTCCAACGCACTTTGATTTAGAAACTAAGGGAGAGGATAAAACAACTTTCTGGCTAAGGTCGTAAAAAAACTTGCCTGTTAAAAAAAACGATATAAATTTGGCCCTTGTATATATTATTTAGAAAAAGTAATGTAAACTGTCGATCAAAAAAACTATCAAGATAGTGAATAATAATTAAAAACCTTGGGAAAACAAAGGGAACAAGTTCAGAAAATCTAACAAGTTGGGATCCAAGTGGAAAAAGACTTGAGTTTTTCTTGTAAATTAACGAAATAAGTGTGGCTTATCCCCTAGTTACCCCAAGATCTTTAATTGTTATTTAATGTTTTTTTTTAAATATCCTGTGGACATAAAAAGTTACCTTAAAACTTTATTCCTCCTTGAATTTTACTAATGAAATTTGAAATATTTAGGTTTTGGTGGCTAATAAAAATAGTAGAAAACAAAAACTTAAATTACAGCAATAAAGAAGTGGAAATTTATGTGTGGTTGAAACGAAAGTAGCCAATTTTTTTAATTTTACTGATGAATTTTTAGATTTTAAAATGTTTTCTTTTTAATGTGAAGGTAGCTTACCATATGTGTTTTGTCCTGTTAAAATGTTTAGTTGCGTAGGTGGGGTGGGGTGCTGCCTTCTTAAATGTATTCATCATACATCTTAATAATTACGAGAAATCATTGATCTGAAATTAAATTTAAAGTAATTTATTATAGGTGTGATGTATGCAAATCTATAGTCTAATCAGCTAACCAGTTAGTTCACTTGAATTAATACTTCAGACAATAGCAATACCATGTGCTATTTTTTTTTGTTTTTTTCCCAATATTTTTCCAATTTTGTGCCAAATTTAAAGTTAATCTTCTCATCTAGGCCTGAATCAAAATGAATGAATGACCTTTCAATACGAGGAAAAAAATTTTTCATGTAAAAAGTTTAGATTTTTATAACATATTTTAGGTACTGTATTATCAATTTTACTTATTCTTTTTATTAGTGACATCCATAAAATCTGCATAAAATATGTAACGTGAATAAAATAATCCAATTTTTTAAACGTTATCTAACAAAAATGCATAAGATTTGTTATATAGGTGTATATGGTTACCCAGTGGCTTCCCAAAGGAAGGGGGGAGTCGAGGTAAAAACCCTCAGATACCGGTTAAAAAAACGAAATTATCTGAAATTATTCCAATAAAATGATTTCAGAGTAAAATTACAATTTAATATTATTAAATTTTTTAAACTTTACTAATTTTGTGTGATGATGGGTTAAATAATTTACTGATAAGAACTAGTAAACTTTGTAAAACAGTAGATAAAAACTAAAAGAGTTTTTAAGACAGGAATTTAATCAACAGTAGAGAGTTTGAAAAGTTAAAAGTTTTATGCATTTTGATTTTGACAAAGGTGAGAAACTTGGTCTTAAAATTATGTAGAAACGCAAATGTTAAATATTTAAAAATGACTACTTATTACTGACATAATTGCGAAACTTAAAATGATGTTTCGTCAAAAACCACAATACTGTAATTTTACACAAAAATATATTTACCCAAATTTTTTTGTTTACTAGGTTTAAGTAAACATTTTTAAAACTCAGAATCTAAAACCGAGAGGCCAACACCTCCAATAGGTGTACGAAAACTCGATAATACCTGACAATACTTGACTGTATGGGACAAAATCTTAGGAAAGTTTGCATTACTTGACAATAGGTGTACCTACAAATTTAAAATCAGGTGTTGGAATTGAAAACTTACCAAAACTGATTTCTATGGATAATTTATCAATATACATTGAGCAGCTACGGTAAGTGTTTATTCCCAAACTTCATAATTTATTTTCTGTCTTATTAGCACTACAGCATGGGTCCTGCTCTTGGAGATTTTCAACTGTTGACATAAAAAAAGAACAGTAAATTACATTACATTAAAACATTAAAACTTTGAAAACCTTAAAAAAGAAAATGTGTACATCAAAATTTGTTTTAGCAAAATCAATTTGAATATATGAAAGTTAGGTACATGACTCTTTTCTGTCTGTCAGAGGGAGGGAGTTCAAAAGATCTACTATCCTGTGCAAATAAAATAATTGAAGAAGGGAGGACAGTATGAGAAGGAATGCAAAATTTTTACTTGATCGTGCATAGCAGTTCAGAATCAGCCGCCTCTCTTCAACTAGGTACTCAATGCGGTCTGTTGTAAGTACTATTATTTATACAAGGCATAATATTTAGTAATTTGGCTATAACCTCAAAAAATACAAACATAAACTGTCCAAATAAATAATATTTGATTTTTTCTCGATATATAGGTAGATATTAGTTGATGTCAGATTTTTTTTAATAAAAAGTCAGTGTAATAACCTTGGATCAAACAAATCCTGCATTCTTGAATTTCCAACTTTTTTTTCTTATAATGTATGAATATTTTGTAAAATTATTTTTCGGTTTTCTGGCCACAGGCTCACGTCTTTTCAAAATGTATAAACTGAACTTAAAACGGACCTACTATATCTTTTTGTTTACATTATGTAAGTAGTGTTCTTTAAGCACCAAAAAGAACAGAATAGAATATAAGATAAAGTAAATATAAGTACTTACCCAAACAAAAAATCTGGAGGCACTTCCACACAAGGCCCATGTGGATTTTTCTTCACAGAGAACGTGGCTTTTCCAAACAAAATTCAATAACGGTTGACCACCATCACATTGTGATCAGATTTTTAGTCCATATTGCGTGCAAAAAGCTCATGAAAATTATTATTTTCCCGAAATTTCGCCGCAACAAAAATCTAAAAATCTAAACAAACTTGACTGACTGTCGGCATTTGACAGTTGTTTTGGGAAAGTATTGCTGGTTGCGTGTCATTTAAGCCTTCTTTCTAATTAATAATAAGCGATGTTGCCGTAACAGTGAAAATAATGGCGATAGCGATCGTTATCTCATAACGATAGCCCACTGGAATTGCCCCCCTGTTTTGTCTTCGTTTGTGCAGACCATTGTTTGATCCCCCTAGGTAGGTGTCTATGGTGTTGGTTGGAAAAAAAACCAGCCAACAGTGTTAAAGTGGAACAGCGCCGGCGCGATGCTGGCCGCCGACTTACCTGTCGCTGGGCCTGCACTGGCAAAAGACGCAACGCCGCCGCCGTTCCGGCTTGATTACTGGAACTGGCCTAGAGTCGGATAGCCAACCCAGCAAACCTTACTAAAATGTTGTTTTTCACAACGTTTTGAATGCAAACAAAAACTAACATTACCTAATTTTATATATACTAGCATATGTTCAGTGAACCATAAAAAGTTACCATGAAGTTAATACTTGGTTCGCAGTTGAAACCTGTTACCTCCAAAAGTATGGGTTTCTTGAAAGAATACATCCTGGTTCATCTGTATGAATGCTGTTTCTTTAAAATTCCGCTTGAATAGATTTTCCTCCTTGCGACGATCTTTGCCTCTTTCCGTTCTCCAATGGGAACTTCCATGGGTCGCGTGTTATGGTACCTGGTACATGCAGTTCTTGGTGTTGTAAGGAAATGGAAAATTTCTTGATTCATTGCAATGTTGTCATTTATTTGGAAATAAAGTACGCCACACCCAACAACAATGTTATTCTTTCTAGCGCAGCCAGACCGCATTCAGGTAGGTGTCAATTGTTACTTGGCATAACTTAACAACGCTGGGCAATGCTAAGATGTACGGAAAGTCCCAGTAGCATGAAAAGTATTAAATACTAAGTATTTACGTCACTAGACCGGAACAGGAAATTTTTTCCTGCAAACCTGCGGAGACCTGTAAAGACACTTGCCGGTCGTGTTTCGTACGTACTTTTTTTTCAAACGATCAGAAAAACATTTTAGTACATACCACTTCTTCAACGTCTAGTTGCGTTACGTAATTACTGAACAGTCCCCTAATAAGAAAATGTTAGCCTTCCCCCTCGTGTTGGCTAGATAGCCACTGCCGCTAAGGTTAGTAGATTTTAAGATCAAAACTAAAGAAAACCAAGTAAACTTTTTGGGTTAGAAATGATTCTTGTATTTTTAACTTGTGCAAAATTGCAAAAAACATGAGCAAAAATTATAGTGTAGTGCCTTGCTTTACACATCTAATTCAGTTATGACTGACGACCAGTTATGGTCGTCAGATTTCTCGGTTTTTTCTTTATTTAAAGCTTGATCACTTATAGTCGTCCGGCTTAAGTCGCAAATAACAATCAATAACAATTGATTGTGCAGAAAGCACGAAATTTGGCACACTTATTATTTAGACAATTCTTTAAAATTTTGGTCGAGAAAATCGATGATTGGATGTATAGGAGCAAAGATGGCGGCGATTTTTTCAAAATGGACGTCTATTTTTAAAAAAAATTGTAGGTTCGTCATCAAAACAAGATTATACTCGAATCCATATAATTCGACAGAGAGGAATTGAAAAAAAATGGTTACATTGACGTATGACCTTTATAGTCCTTGAAAAGTGACATTTTATTTTAAAAAAATGCATTTTGAGAATTTTTTTTTGATAATTTTTCATAATTTAGTAAGCCCCGACAGGTCTTTGTTTTAATTTTATAATTTAGCAAGAACATCAGACTAACTTTTCTAATAGACTTTTTGTGTACAGGTTGATTGGTTTAGTTATACCAGGTCAGTCAAAGTAAGATTTTTAAAAATAACTACATTATCATCCGTATCTTTTTTAGTTTTTAAGGAAAAAATGTCAAATTTAGCACGATTATTACAATTGTCAAGGTCAACTAATACTCTGGCGGCGAATTCTTCAAAATGGCGGTATTAAATCGAAAGTTACTTATCAAAAAGAAATTATGCTTGAATCTATAGAATTTAATAAAGATAAATTTGACAATACTAGTTAAATTGACGTGCACCTTTGATAACCTTGAAAAATGTCATTTTACGTTAAAAAAATACTTTTCCAGAGCAAGTTCCAGAGCCTTTTTTAAATGTTTTATATGTTTGAACACGGCGACAGGTCTTCTTTTATAATTTTAACATGACGTCAACACATCTCTCCTAAGTGACTTTATGTTTACAGAGTGATTGGTTTAGTAAGATTTGTTAAAAAAAGCACATTATCATCTGTATCATCATCTGTTTTTTTTTTTACTTAAAATAGAATTTTCAAATTTGTTACGAATTTTTAATGCTACCTTATTCACTAAATTTTTTTTGGATAGGTGGCGCTGCGGACAACGTGCCATAGAAATATCCACCCACTGGATGTTTTGTTAAGTTTCCATAAATAATAAAAAAGATATAGTGCCTTTATAAAAATATAGAGACTCCAATACAGGGTTCCTAAGCAAATCCTTAGGCGGCCAAGCAGCCGTGTATAAGACGCAGACAAACGGAAAAGCACATTAGGCAGAAAAGGATGGGCATGGGGCGATGTTGTCACTACATCTTACACGTAGTAAATCCATTCCAGGTTGTTGTTTTCTAATGTTTTCCATTTTCATACCTTTAGGACTGGAATAAAAATTGTTTTTGTTCGACTTTAATACCAAACTGATGAAAGATATCGTAAAAAAAAATATTTTTCGGCTTTTCATTTTATAACCATTGTCCTTACGCACTGTTTACAGGCTGGGGACTGAGATACATGCAAATGCCTAACCTAAAGCGTTCATACACGGCCGGAGAAATCGACTGAGATATTTCCGTAGAAACTTTATCAAGCAAATACGACGGGTTGACGCCTTGAACGTCCAACCCAGGTTTTGCACTTTGATTCGAAATCAAAAAGGAGGAACAGTCAGATGTGGGGCCGTGCACAAATTACGTAACGGTGATTTTACCAATTTTTGACCCCCTCCCTATGTAATGTTTTGTAACGGTTTGGCACGCCACTCCCCTAATATTACGTTACGATTTCAAGACCACTACCCCCCCCCCAAAAAAAAAACTTTTCACTTATTTTCATTCCAAATTTTCTTAGTTTCACACAAATGCAAACGCTGTCGAAAACACCCCTCCCCCCTACGTAACGTTTTGTAACCCCCTCACCCCTATGACCATTACGTAATTTGTGCACGGCCCCTGTAGTCCCAATGGAGAAGGGCGAGAAAATTGATATTTTTTTATTAAAAATTATACTCTTTAGACCTATTTCTTTGCGTTCCCGAAATTATGTAATTTTTGAAAAAAAATTGTAAGCGGCGCCATTTTTATTTCGTGCTTGGTTTTTCTAACATTTTTGCGTTCGGCTAATTTAATTCAAAAAATTTTGCCTGCGGCGCCCTTTATCTTCTCACTCGAAACCAAGATCCCCCGTTTTAGGAAAACTGATCTCGTCTCTGTTTCTAAATTTTTTCGAATAAAAGTAGAGTATGACCATGGGGGAAATAATTTTTTTCTACGGTATGACGAGAATTTCGAGAAAGTTATTTCGAGAAAGTGGCAAAGCTCAAGTTTTTCGTAAAAAAAACGTTTTTGTAAAGAAACAGAGCAAAATAAATCTTTTCACCCCTTTTTGGGTGTTACAAATATTGGCAGCCCCTTATTTTTCGCTTTTACCCTTCCGCTAGTTTTGAAGAATTCGTTCGCTACATGTTTCGAGATCATGTCATAAAACAACTCGAAAATATCAAATGTAGTGTAGGGCCAGCTTTATTTAAAATCAATAATATCGCAAGCAAAAAGCTCTGCAGGAAAAACAGCGCCGTTTATTGATTTCTTTGGCTGCTAGTGCTAGCTGCATGGTTTGGCCGTTTCCGGATAGATGTCACTAGTAGAACAGAATGGAAAGAAATTTAATTAAAAGCGAAGATATTTCTTTCTAATGTTAACAACCTCACGAGTTTATCGCTCAGTATCGTAAATAATGGACCCTGCCGCCTCCTCTAAGCAAGAAAAAGCTGTGGTTTGGACCTGAAAACATCTAATTTTTAATTAGTTTTTCCTCGATCATCTCATGGTGGGGCCGCCATCTAGCGCAATTTGCAGACATCTTGTCAACGGTTAATATTGCAACTATGATTTATGCTCACAATAAAAGAGTGGCGACAATTTTTTCTCATGAAAGCAGCCCGGAAATAATAACAAACTGGCACAATTGCTCAATATACCTGTTTCTTTTGTGCGCGCAGAATTTTCTATGCCATTTCTATTTGATTTATTGAAATCCTATCCCTAGGGAAAATCTTAGGAACCCTGTAGATGTAGAAACTATCTAGTAATCGTAACAAATTTTAAAATTCTACTTTAAAAAGTAAAAAAAAAACAGATGACAATATGGCTTTTTTAAAAATCTTACTAAACCAATCACCCTGTAAGCAAAAAGTCACATAACAAGACCTGTCGCCGTTTGCAGAATTATAAATCATTTAAAAAAAGGCTCTGGAAAAGTATTTTTTTTTTAACGTAAAATGACATTTTTCAAAGTCATCAAAGGTGCACGTTAATTTAACTAGTATTGTCAAATTTCTCTTCATTAATTTCTATAGATTCAAGCATAATTTCTTTTTGATAAGTAACTTTCGATTTAAGACCGCCATTTTGAAGAATTCGCCCCTAACTTGGTTTCTGTACATCCGATCATAAATTTTCTGGACCGCGATCCTAAAAAATTGTTAAAAAAGTAAGCGCACCAAATTTGGTGCTTTCCGCAAAAATGAACAATAGGGTACATTAGAGTACTATTCGGGACGACTAAACACATGTTTAGGTCAACTTTACTGGCACATAGCGTAAAAACGGCCCTATAGAATTTGGAATTTCATATCTGAATCGATTTATTGGGGCCTTCAAATTTATCAGAATTTATCAACGTGCATATCCACCCAAATTTTTGGTCGCTAGGAACAATTAAAGAAAACGTTGAAAAACCCGTTTTTTTTACATAATCAAAAAAAAATTTTGGCGACCAAGGACTATATCAAACTAAATTAATTTTTATAAAAATTTACATACTTCAGCTATATATAATCGATTATTTTATTAAATATGCATATCTTATGTAAGCTATTAAAAAAGTATGAACTTTTATCAAATTTAAAATCGGAAATTTGGGTGCCACGTCGTCCGCAGCGCCACCTATCCAAAAATTTTTTAGTGTATCAATTGACCTTGATAATTTTAATAATCGTGCTCAATTTGACATTTTCTCCTCAAAAACTAAAAAAGATACGAATGATAATGTAGCTATTTTGAAAATCTTACTTTGACTGGCCTGGTATAACTAAACCAATCCAAAAAGTCTATTAGAAAAGTTTTTTTTTATGTTATTGCTAAAAGACCTGTCGCGGCTTACTGAATTATGAAAAATTATCAAAAAAAAAAATTCTTAAAATGCATTTTTTAAAAATAAAATGTCACTTTTCAAGGACTATAAAGTTCATACGTCAATGTAACCATTTTTCTCAATTCCTCTCTATCGAATTATACAAATTCGATTATAATCTTGATTTGATGGCGAACCTACAATTTAAAAAAAAATCGACGTGACTCTTCGAGCAGCTTGAGTCCATGTTGGTAACCAAAACTTTTGAAACAAATTTAAAAGAGCTTTTTTATAAGTGTCAAAACTGCCAAAAAAAAAACAAACGCTAAAAGCTGTCAACAAGAAGTCATGTTGGGCCAAAAGTTGGACCGGAAAAGGGTCAAAGGACCGGAAAATTGAACAAAAAGGTCCTTTCTTGAGAGTGGAAATATTTCGAAAGAACATGACTTGTAATGCAGAACTTTCCGTACGGAAAGTGGCTATTTTCCGGCCGTAAAAAAAAAATATTGTCCATATTATTTCGCAAGATGTCGTTTTCTGTTTAAAATGTCTGTGCGCTTTTTGCACGCGGTAACGAATTCAAATAGGCGCTCTTCCCGGCACTAAAAGCTTCGCATACGTGTTGACAGAAGATTTTACTCGAGCTCATCCAACCGAAATTGAAAACAATGCCCGCCAAACAACGAGCTAAAAGGGTGCCAACGACTCTATATAGATTCTTCCTTTTGTTAGGCTTTATATTGGTTTGTTTAGTTACGATGTGTGTAAGTTTAAACTATCATCACTATAAGATACTAGGGAATTATTAGGCGTACATTCTCTCGTTCCTTTATTAAGGAAAATTGACATTTGACAACTGAGCATGCGCTTGAACTGCGTTTTTGTTAAGGGAACCGTAATAAAATACGTTGTTCCCTTAATTCGGTACAGTTACCGTACGTCCCTTATCTTTAAACATAACCTCAATTAGCACGGATAATAGTGATGGTTCTTTTGTTTTTCGACACGACTTGTTAATATTCCTTGCATTTTTAGTTTTTTGTTTATAAAAAAAAAGTCTTGTGGATTTTTGAAATTTATGTGAAAAAATTAATAAATTTGTTCAGCTACACTGACGATATAATTCTTTTGCGAGAATTTATCAGGGAAAATCTCTACAAGGTCACCCGGTAAACACAAACCTTGCGTGCCTTAGGTGGCCCGCTTGCGATTTGCCGAAATGCCGCTTGATTGCCGAATACGGCAGACGCGGCGGAGTGCTAGCGGTAATGTCCGCTCGGCCACTGGATTGCCACATAGGGATTGCCGCCATCACTATACGGATAGCCGCACAGAACTGGTGGGTGAACCGCCAGTGTTTTAAGTAAGTGGCAGAAAAGCAAAAACATCGCTGCTTGCACGCCGCCGACGCGCACACGTGTGGCTCGAACGCTAGAAACCACTGGAGGATAAGCTGCGGATAAGTGGTAACCTGTGTTCGGATGATGGTTTTCCGCATTCGCACATTTACTGGCCGCAAGGACGTTGCCGACATATATCCGAGAGAACGCTTCAAACCACTGAAAGATAATCTGCGGATAAGAGACGGCCTGCTGTCGAACCTTTTGCAGCCGCTAAGACGTTCTAACAGATTTCATCAGCAAACCGCTAGTGACTATTAAATGGCCGCCAGAACATCGCCGCTTGCACGCCGTCACGCATAACACTAAAGGGCAGCATCGTGGTGAGGCAGCTAAGCTCGTTGCAACTTCTTCCAGAGAGGACTTGCCATCATATTTGTATAGTAGCAAATTAAAAATCTTGGAAGTCTATATGTATAAAAATAATAAATACTGAAGAAATATAATATTGAAACGAGCGCTCTCTACCTTCTAGACTGAGAACTATTGTAACTGTGTAATGACTTATTGCTCCTCTAGATGGCGCAATGATTTTATTAAGTTATTGCACGCTTGATTGTCGCGTCTGGCAAGTAAGATGATACATATAAGAGGCTAGCCACTTATATGCCACCTTCCGGGATTCTTTCGCAAAGCCACCTTAATCAATCAATGGCAGCTCGCTTGATTACCCCGTCTGGCTAGAAAGATAATAACTTGAAAGGATATCCAACAATATGCAATCTTTTAGGATTGTTTCGTAAAGCCATTTTAACAAATCAATGGCAACACGATTAATTGCCTCGTATGGCTAGAAAGAGAAAATATCAAAACGGCTGGCCGCCTTTATGCCACCTTTCGGTATTGTTTTTAAAACCATCTTAACCACACAATAGCAGTATAATAAAAAAAACGTCTTTATATAAAACCGATTTTGGGCGCGTTTCATTTTACTTAATTACCCTGGCAACTAACTAACCAAGTCTTATAAAACTTTAGGTTTTGCTGGTGTCTTGCCAAAGAAAAAAATAGGCATTGGTAAAAGTCAAAAAAATATAATTTTAATTTGTTTGGTTGCAATATTTTCGACTCGATATTTTTCAAAATATTCACAAGCTCGTAAAAACCTTGAATCACTCACAAATAGGCATCGTTCCGCACTGGTACTTATCCAAGTTACCTGATACGGATTCGTCCTGGCGTGTTAATATTTCCAATAGGATTATGCTCCTAAGGCAATTAAAATAATAAAAGAAGTTAAAAAACCTCCAAATCAGTCACTTCAACCGAAAAGAAACCAAAAAACAAAAGATGTTTGGTGGAAATAACGAAAATTTAAACTTGAATGAGTATCCCACAAGGAACACACAAAGGACCAAAGCGAAAAGAGAAATGATTAAACGATGTTTCGCTCTAGGTAACCAGCGTAAACTTATCAGTCGTATCAGGTAACTTGGATAAGTACCAGTGCGGAACGATGCCTAGTTGTAAGTGATTCAAGGTTGGAAATCAAAGTGTATGATGGTGCTTAATGATTTATGGGGAAGGTGACCAGTGAAACCACTGATGAGCTCACGCTGGTTACCCAGAGCGAAACATCGTTTAATCATTTCTCTTTTCGCTTTGGTCCTTTGTGTGTTCCTTGTGGGATGCTCATTCAAGTTTGAATTTTCGTTATTTCCACCCAAGATCTTTTGGTCTTTTGTTTTCTTTTCGGTTGAAGTAACTGATTTGGAGGTTTTTTAACTTCTTTTTTTGTTTTAATTGCCTTAAACCTATTGGAAATATTAACACGCCAGGACGAATCCGTATCAGGTAACTTGGATAGGTACCAGTACGGAACGATGCCTATTTGTGAGTGATTCAAGGTTGGAAATCAAAATGTATGATGGTGTTTAATGATGTATGGGGAGGGTGACCAGTGAAACCACTGATGAGCTCACACTGTGTGTTCCTTGTGGGATGCTCATTAAAGTTTGAATTTTCGTTATTTCCACCCAAGATTTTTGGATCTTTTGTTAAACTAACACGTGCCGCCATGATTGATTCGATAAAATTGATTTACTAGTTGAGACGCTACTCGTTAATTTGTAATCAAAATTTAAATATGATTTTAATTACAATTACACAAAATTCGGAACTTTTTGCATGTAATGTAAAAGCTGGTATTTTGTCTATAGGATTCTTAAACAACAGCTAAAATCTGCATATTTCACAGTGAACAAATAATTGCACTCCAAAACCAAGGTGACCAACCGTACTGGATTGGCCAGTACAGGTTCAGGATTTTGGACAACCGTACTGGAAAATCTACATGTACTGGATTGTACTAGATTTTTTAATTTAGTCATGTCTTTTCTATTTCTACTTTTGATCAAGTCCTGAAAGATTAAGTTATATTTCTGATCTTATTTTTTTATTCTGTGTCACCTTAACAACGCGCTCCGCTCTCGCTGGAAACTCTTGGTTCAGTTCTGGCAGCAGGTAGCCTCGCAAGAGGAATATGGCTGCACTCCGCTTTAAGTGAGACAGAGAACGCATGAACTTCTGAGTCCGAACAGGAAAATTCGAGAACTTGCGCGAGCATGTGATGCTTAAATATTCTTGGTATGTTTTGTTCTATCTAACGGGTACATAAAAGGAGGATAAAGTGTAAAGAAGTCAGAAAAATAAAAATTGGACAAGATAATTCAAGAATTGTCTGAAGTTTATGCTGGTACGAGCAGTATGGTAAACTACTTTAAATCTAGTACGTTGAATGGAAAAACAAGAAAAATATTAGTTGCGTAGGGCACCTGGGCTTATCACCATATACAACATAAGATCGGCGGATTGTGAGTCAAAATTAATTCGATAATTAAAGGCGTTTTTGAACCTATGTATTTGAAGCAACTCGAGGAGGATTTAGAAAAAGAATCTTTTGCTACCATTTGCGTTGATGCGGCAAACTATTACAATACAAAACTTACCACTTCTAATTAAATATTTTCTACCTGCCAATGGCATCCAACTAAAAATTACACTTACCTGCCGAAACCTCAGAGCAAGTCAGTGAATATGTGATTAACGTTTTGTCTCAACACAATATTATTAGGTTAGGTTAGAATAATGTAGACAAGTAAAACAGGGACTGATAATAAAAATATTATTGGAGTTGGTTGCATGGCCCCCATATTAAAAAATTGAATATAAAATCAGCCTGTGACATTTTACCCATAGATGTAAAAACTTTCTTATTAAAGGTCTTTTATTTTTTTAATACCTTCACTGTTAGAAATGAACATATAAAGAATTCTGCACATTTGTAGAAATTGAATTTAAAATTCTTTTAAGCTACAGTAATACACATTGTCTCGCCCTTCTTCCAGCTTTGGAACGCGTCCTTCAACTGAAACAGAATTTTGGCTTTTATTTATGCATAATGCTGCCGCATTATTTTATAAAACAAGTCTACTTGTAAAAGGTAGAGAAATATCAGCAGTAGAGTGCCTAAAAGTTTACACAGAACTCAAGAGCAAAATTAAAGCTCGAAAAGAGGAAAACTGTATTCCTCTCATTTTAAAAAATATGCTTCAGACAGATGAATTAATTACAAAAAAAAATTATTTCGAAAGAACACCATTTTCTCAAATATCGAATATATTTACCACAATTCTCAGAAATTCAACCCTCGATAGAAACTCTATTATTATTTGGAACGGTAATAACTGAAGATGAACTCTTCGACGAAATAACTTTAGTAAAGGGATATGTAGTAACTAACGAAAAGCTGGAAAATTGGCAAGCTAATGTTGGTGCTCAATTTGAAGTTTTTAATAATTTAATAAAAAACCAACTGCCCTTTAAAAACATATTTTTGCTAGTTGAATTTGCGCTTTGCCTTCCGGGTACCAATGCAGGGGGAGAAAAAGTGTTTTCAATTTTAAACAACTTTTGCAGTAGTGAAAATACTCAGCCTTATGTTAGTGCAATGCGAATTTGACTAGAATAAGCAATGAGCAGTGAAATTAAATATTCTTTTAAACAATAGAGTGCCCAGCAAACAGGATTCCCTCGGGACTTCGTCGGCCCGATGTCGATTGCCGAATTTACCGTCATCGGCACGACGTCGATTTACGACATCGGACCAGCAGTATTTTTTGTCTGTTTTGCGATGTAGGCCCAATGTATGTTTACCGATGCAACGCTAGACTGTAGGCCGCCGTCGGACCAGTGGTAAATTTTTTTGCTGACATTAGCATACCGTCGCCGTACGATTAAGGTCCGATGTGGTTTAGCCACATGGTACCGACCATCCGCCCATATAGCTGCTTAATTTGGTCAGTCTAATGTAGGCAAGCTGGTCTCGGCCCGATATCGGTAAACTATTCAAGTCCGACATTGGTTTCCTAAAGCGGTCCAACGTCGCCGATTGATAAAGGTCCGTCGGTGGTAGCTTAAAGCAGCCCGACAATGGCAAACTACAAAGATCCGATAACGGGTGAATAATAAAGCCCCACATTGGCCTCTCAAATCGGCCCGACGTCGGTGATTGACGAAGGTCCGTCGGTGGTTGCTTGACACGATCCGACATTGGCAAACTACAAAGTTTCGATAATGTGGGTGCTTAACCAGTCAGGCTGCTTTAAGTGGCGGTAGAGGTGATTCTTGTAAAGAAGTAACGCTATCTTGTCTAGTCCGCATTCTAGTTTTGAAATATCTTTGCTCATTAAATATATAATATTATCTTCCACTTTATAAGGAACATAGTGACATTAGCGCCATTTTTACATACTAAGAAGAAACTATTAAACAGTTTAAAAATTTTAATTTGACGTACCATCGTCTGTTGCCGGTTATCGACCAAGCGAACAAAAATATGATCAGGTGAACGTCGACCCTAAAGCAGATAAAGCGGTCGTCGGCATAAAGTCGACTATAGTAAATCGGGCCATCGTCAGTTGCCGATTTTCGACCGATTAAACAAAGTTCCAATCGGACCATCATCGGCCCTAAAGCAGAAAAAGTTTGCGTTGGCATAATGTCGACTATAGTAAATCGGGCCAACGTCAGTTGCTGATTCTCGTCCGATTAAACAAAGTTCCAATCGGACCGTCATTGGCCTTAAAGCAGATAAAATGGGCGTCGGCATAAAGTCGACTATAGTAAATCCGTCTATCGTCAATTGCCTATTTTCGACCGATTAAAGTTCCAATCGGACCATCGTCGGTCCTAAAGTGGTGTCAGCATAAATTCGACTATAGTAAATCGGGTCAACGTCAGTTGCCGACTCTCGTCCGATTAAACAAAGTTCCAAAATGGACCGTCGTCGGCCCTAAAGCAGATAAAGTGGTCGTCGGCATAAAGTCGACTATAGTAATTCGGGCCATTGTCAATTGCCGACTGATTAAATAAAGTTCCAATTAGATCATCGTCGGTCCTAAAGTAGTGTCGGCATAAAGTCGACTGTAGTAATGTGGACCTCCGTCAGTTGCCGATTATTGACGGAAAGCTGAAAGTCGCAATCTGTCCAACACCGGCCAACGTGTGGTCGCCGATGTCGACACACTGCCGACGTTGTCGAAATTGGCCCGATTCAATGCCGACAATTTGTGTTTACTGGGTGTGACGACATTTTTAATAAAAAAAAAGAATAAAAGGGGGGGAGGGGGGAAATGTATTGGATTTCTTTCTCCTGAAGCTGGTCACCTCGTTCATCGCACTGTTGACTCAAACAAAAAATCATCCACCAAATTATTGCAAAAGAGGGTGACGCAACGTTCAATGGTAAGTGGTGCACAATGTTGAGTCGTCAACAAATTGCTAGTTGGGTGATTGCTGAAAAAGTTTTAAGTTTTTTTCTATCTTATTATTAATCTACGACCGGAAAATTACTTGACTCCCGGAAATGCAAATTATCTTAAAACAATAATCCTGCGGAACCACACTTGAGAGGGACACTTCACGATTCAGTTTCGCGAGTTTTCCGGAAATATATTTCCTTATTCCGGTGAGTTTGGAAACTACGAATGCAGTCAAGTGGTTTTCGACAAATCGTTATTTAAAATGTCGTATTTCTATCGCGGTAGTCCCAGCAAGAGACAAATAGGGGTTGGTTTACAAGACGTACAGGATGGTCCAAGTTCGAGCAGATTGTGGGGGATTTTGGAATTTGGCCTTATTTCTTATAAAATGGGGGGCAATCGCCTTTGGATTTTTTTCTATTTTACAAATGGGTTTTATTGGGGTTTTTATGGTTTTCTTTTTAAACTATATACAGATTGTAGTTGTTGTAAAAATAGGTGGAATACAGAAATCGACAGATTGTTTGTTTGTTAATAAATCAAAACAGTTTTGGTTTAGTTTGACCATCGCTTTTTTTATATACTTAATAAAAACAAACCTTAAGAAAATTATTGTTGGAGTTTGTGTATTTACTACACTGTAAGTACCTGGTTACTTAGTATGACATGATAGTATACGTTTCAAGTTTTTGTTTTTTTCGAGGTTATTAACTCTAAACCATTTTTTTAAAAGGAAAATGCCTAAGAGTAGCGCTAGAAAGAGTGCTTCAGAATAGACCGAGGTTTTAGAATCCAGTAATAAAAGTAGAGTCTGCAAATACTGAACCAAAATCATTTTTTTTTATAATTTGCATTAACGCCCAGCTAGTGCAGTATCCATTGAAAGACATTTTTCAAATTATGGTCTTATTTGGAATAATGAAATAAGAAATTTTTTGGGATTAGAAAAAGATTTGCAACCGGTGAAAGTTTATCGAACCTTACGATCAGATTCAAACGACTGGTAATAATATACCTTTTTTACGTTTATTTATTTTATTAATAATGAAAAAATCCACTTTTAAAAAAGCCCTACGTGTTTTTTTTTAAAAGTGACTTTCATTTCGTCACACCAAAAATAAACAAACGCATGAAGTATTTTCCGCGAAAACCACGACATTGGAAATACAGAACAGTATTATAGAGTTTCCATATAATTTATAAATAAGTTTTAGACGAAATCAAAAGTATGTTTGACCTGAACATATTCATACCAAGTTTTTTACAACGTGAAGCCAAAATTAAGGCAAAATTAACTAATGGTTTCTAAATACGATAAACTGTTTGATTAATTCAAAACACAAATTCTTGAACTTTTATTGGGAGAAGTCAGTAGGTATTTGAAAACAGTATTGTTCAGAAGTAGGCAAAAGATTAAATCAAAACAAACCTGATAACATTTTCGAGGCAATGAACAAGCGTGGCGATATTTTTCCAAAGTAGGGCATAAATTGCTGCAGTATAACACCTTCGATATTTACGGTATTAGAGTTTAATTTTGTGTTCAAAGTGGCATTTGTGGTGTCATTTTCTTAAAAAAATTTCGCCAGCTGCGCTTTGAAACCATTGATATATTTACCATTTTAGTTTAATTTTAAATCAAAAAATGCATTTTTAGTGCAATTTTCTTAAAAAATTTCACCTGCGGCGCTTGGATACCGTGGATACTCACGATTTTAGTTTAATTTAACGCAAAAATTGCATTTTTAATGTAATTTTCTCAAAAATTTTCGGCGCATTTAAACATTTTTTTAAATAAAAAACTTAAAGTAGTTACTAAATTTATTTTGCATATATTGATATGTTCCTCATAAAAGCTATGCTTTTATCCTAGTTTTTTTTTCGTATCAAAACCGCCCCCTTCCCCCTTTTCAAATGGCTGGGACCGCCACTGATTGTTGTAATGTAAAAACACTATTTTCCAGTAAAACATAAGCACAAAAAAAATTGAAAATAATATATGCAAACGCCAAAATGGGCACCAACCAAACGGCGGCCGATTCCTTTTAACTCGCGCCGGGTATTCTTGGCAGAATCTCCCAGGTTCCATACTTAAGTCTTTACAACACAAATGGTAAATGGACAGGAAATATAAATATAATTTTATCAATTTACTTGGTCAGAGTAGAGCCATTCTTATCGATTTTTCTAATCTTGTTTAATAAAATATCAGTCGATCTAGACCGACTATAAGTGGAGTTCTTACAAAGGGTTCTTGCACATTTGCATGATAATGAAACTCAAACAAAATTATGATTGTTTTCCACAAACCAAAACTACACTTTTTTGCACTCGACGCGCGTTTCGCTAACATCGTTAGCATCATCAGGAGACAACATAATTTTGTTTTAGTGCAACCAAAGGTTCCAAATTCCCAACATAGTTGATAATGACACTAATAATATTACTGATAAAATTTTTTTTTACTGGTCTTTAACGGGAGAAATAAAAGACCCCAACTTCAGATTAAAATACTTGCATTAATGTTATTTGTAAGAGAAATCAGCGATGTCCACCAATGGGAACCGCGCATTTTTTGGGAATTATTTTCCTTTCTCTGATTTCAAAAATAGCTACCCGACGTAACAATTTTTCTTAAAGCAAGTCTTTTAATTTTAATTATCATAACATTAATTACACAAGTTACCAATTCAAAAAAAAAAATAAGAACCCACTTCAATTCATTCGGTTTATTTATCGAGATACATCAATAAATAACAACATATAAGGACTTTTTTCTATTACGTATTGCCTTCAAGTACGGTAGGTAAAAAAATAAAAAAATAAACGTTCAGCGTACACATAGGAGGAGGAGGAGGAGGGCAATTTTTTGATACAACGGAAAAAATAACCGAGTGCGATTTTCAACAAAAACACGTTTTTTCAGAATTAATTCTCAAAGCACGAATGGTATTCGGTAGAAAATTTCACTTATATAGAAGTGAGACTATTTACAATTATTATAAGTAATATAGACATAAGTATTTTTTTTCTCCATAACTGAATTTACACTGCTTGGCCAGTGTGCAGTGTGACGCCTTTCAAAATTATGTCGAAACTACTTTTTTTTGGATTTTTCGCCACTAAGTTAGGGAAATTTCTTCAAAAATATGTTAAAACCCACTGCGTATATTCCTAAAGAAAAAAAAATTTGTTCGTTTGTCAGTGGTTTCTAAATAAGATAAAAAAATTTTGCCTACACACACGCAAATCCTAACTAGAATCTAAGTACTTATCTGACGTTTCGGCAGAAATTCTACTGACGTTATCAAAGGAGTTTATTATTGTTTTCAATTTTCTTTTTTTAAAATATCTGTCTGTTCTCATACAACTGACTGACTTTGACTGATGTATATTTCAAATATTAACTTGACAGTTTGGTGCGTCGATAGTAGCCAACAAAGTAAAATTTAAAATCAAAATTATGAGTGTTTTCGATATTAGATTACATTATAAAAATACAAAATTTAAAGTGAGGGCAAAATTTGGGAAAATAAAGAAAAAGTTTTACGCAAAAGTTCTAAAATTAAAAAATAACATAAATTTTGACCCAATAGGTCGCCCCAGGCAAAAATTTTTGAAAAACTATCAAAAATCTTACTGATTTTATAAAAAGCCGGCGATTTTTTAAATAAATTCTCGAAAAAAAGGGGGAAGGCGAATTCCTTCGGATATTCATTTTTCAAAATTTTCTCTTAATTAGTGCGGCTCTAACTTCCTCGCATTTTATTGACGATCGCCTGATGATGCTCTTCGTCTATCTGCAGATACCTCGCGATGAACTTGGAGCTAGCATGACCTGTCATCTTTATAAGTTCGTGTTCAGCATCTCCGCTTTTTGCGAAATGAGACACAGCAGTTGCCCTCAGTGAGTGATTTGTAATCTTTTTTTTCTTCACGTCAGTCCCACCTGTGCAGCCTGTGTCTTAGCCCACTCTCGTTCTTGCCCACGGGTATGTTCTTAAACAATTGACGTCCCAATTTCTAGAACGGATTGATCGTTAGAAATATTTTCAACGCTATCTCTCTTTGATTTCAGTGCATAAAAAAATCGAACTGGACAGAAATTGGGTTGAGTTTGATTCAATATCAACTTAGGCTTAGATCCACCTTGAGTGTAAGTCTTTTCACCTGCCTTGTCGACTTCTTCTTTAAAAAACTGCAACTTGGACTTACAGCCTTTTTCTCCTATCCAGGCTTGCAACCCGTCTGGTGTCTCTTCATCACAGCTACTCACTAGTTTCTGCATTTCATCAAATTTCAAGACAGTTAAGTTAGGTTTCCCTTGTCCTCTTGGGACTGCAGATCCCGTCGTTTTGAGTTTTTTGCTTCTTTTGCAGTTTTGAAAATTATATCTTGAAATGGGTCAAGCTTTATGATATATTTGTCATAATATTGACATTCCAAATTTCGTTTCTTCATATTTTGTGACCAATCCTTCAAAATTTTTGCAATCTCGCTCACCGGGGTTTCCTGCTTCAATTCATATTTTCTGGTTTTGCAGAACCCCATAAATTGGATCCAGACAAACTTCTTATTTTTTCTGGTGTTCTCTGGTGTGATTTCTGTATGTGCGAGTCGATTTCGGCCTTGGATAAAGACCCGAAACGGTTCATTCTGTATCAAGACTAGGAAAACTCGGAAACTCAGCGCGTCGGCGAATTTGTTTATTGAAGGTACGCGTTGCTAAGGCTGTAAGTCGTTCTGTTTATTCCATAGCAATCGCGATATACATATGCTTTGCGGGAGGGTGACCTGTAGCACTTCATATATTATTGAGATCGCGTCAGAGCAGTGGAATTATCACCTACTGGGGAATTATCACTTGTTAATTCAGCGATCCACACCTCTTACGGACAGTTTTACATATGAAGGAAATTTTCAATATAATTTGAACAAAACTGCCAATTAAACGTCTACATAATATATTTGCCGATATTAAAATATAAAAGATATGGTAAAAATATTATATATTATCCAAAAAAAAGTTTTGCTTTTGTGTTAAGAGGTGTTTTCTACCTTTAAACGCCAGCAGTGATCTCCTAACATAGATGCGTCTTACCGACCTTGAAATCGTTCTTTAAGCCTTTCATATCCTGATGAAGCCACTCCTTTTATTCGTCACTCACACCTCCAAGACTTGAAAGAAAAAAAGAGCATATTTTTATATGCATTTAACAATCACTCACCATCCTAAATAAAATAACTACGTGAAAAAAACTCTAGTTTCTCAATGATGATTACATCTATACATATAATATACAGAGCGCTTCAGACTACTGCGAACATAGGTCGGAATAAGTCCAATTTGCCAGTGTACGTACACGCAGGGACACCGCACACCTATCAGTGAAGCAACCAACACTCAGGCTTGTGATCACCGTTTGCACCTTGCGTTTAGTAAGCCTCTAACCACGTTGCAATGTGAATTGTAGTCCATGAAACCAGTGGTCAATAAATACGCAAATTTTGATAACGTAATTTTCTTGTTTTTTGTCACAAATTATTAACCCTTACATGCCCGTAAACTTTATTTTTGATATAACTCCACAGATAGAAGTCACAAGGTCAACATTGTGAGCGGGACAACCATCTTGTCGAAACCTTGTTTCACCAAATCTCACACCTAACAACTGCCTAGCAGTTGGAATAATATGCTGCTGCAGTAGATCCAAGTACCTAGAACCATTCAAATTGCCGTCAATAAAAAAATGACCCAATTACGTGTTAAATTTAGTTTTTGGGGATACTGTGTTCTTACGTCAAAATACAAATGAAAATTTTCCCTCGACCAATATCGAACGTGTGTTGGGTTATGACGATTCAATAATGGAAAAGTGCTTTTATCCATGAAAAGAATAGATTTCGTCACGATTAGCTCTTTCCATCATCGTTTCGCAGAATTCCATACAACGATAGTTGTTCTCCGGAAAAATTTGATGCTTTTTTGACGTTTTGTAAGAAAGATAACCATTCTTTTTGAGAACACGTAAGACAGTGGCTGAAGACGTATCAACTGCTTCGGCAATTTGGTGACTAGTTAACTTTCGATTTTCCTCCACTGCAGCGCAAATCATCACATCTCGAACTTCTTGCTCGTGATTCAAACCGGTTGGTTTTTTATGGTTCCTTGGCGCTACACAACCAAACTTTTCAAAATTCTGCACAAACCTATAAATCGTTAATAAACTAGGTTCGTGGCGATTTAAAAAATTCTCCAAAAAAGTTCTTGAATAAGTCTCAATGGTTTACCTTGATAGTACAATTTGACCATCTGCACTTTTTCGGCAACTTCGTAGACATCCATTTTTAGTTTTAAAAATGTATTATTTCACTTAAGAACTTACCAATCTGTTTCTCGAACAAGGCAGAAATAAAACAAAATAATAAAAGCAAGATAAATTTCAAAAAGATAACACTGCAGCGTGCTTCGACCCCACCTCGGTCGTACGGCACGGAGAGTAAATTAGACTTGATTCCCCCTATGTTCGCCTGAAGCTCATTGTATCTCTAAACTTATATTTCTTTATTTTTCTGTCTGTTTGTTTGTTCAGGATAATACAAAAGTTCCTAAACGGAAATAAAAGTTATGACCATTTAAAGTAAAACCTGTGGCTCAGTAATGCACTTTGGTGTACACGCCGATGGCATTGCTTGGCAATTTGAGGCAATTTGAAGCATTATTTAGAGGCATTTCGGGGGCATTTAGACGCAAAATCTGGTAAAAAATGCCTTTTGGTGTACACAAAATGACGACCAAGCACTCTTCGGGAAAAAATAGCGAACAAAGCCAGTGGCGCACCCAGGAATTAACTTCGGGGGGGGGGGGGGGCAGGGTTCTCGGGGGTGTCACCCCAATCCCCCTCCTCTCGGTGCGCCACCGACAAAGCTGGTATTCGGCTGGATGGAAGAGTTTGAAGAGCGGAAGATGAGGGTAAAGTGGAAGGGGCGTGAGGCGGAGGGGGACAGCAATAATTTGAAACACGCGAACGAAGTCGCGGGCACTAGCTCATTTTCTAATATGGACAAAATGAAGGCCGCCCAAAAAAAAAGTTATCGGTGTGCGCTTCAAAAAGAAGACGTAATATATCAAAACAAAAGATATCCACTACTTACCTACATACTATAATGGCAATCAGTTTTTCAGCTACCAAAATCGTGTCACTTATAAGGTCGCGATTCTTTAAAAACCGTCAGAAAATCTTGCCCTTACAAAAGATCTGAAGATTTTTAAACACAAGTTTACACTTAATGCTTTTTTGTCAGGACTATTTGCTAATATTCCTTAAATATTTTATGTGTAAACAAACCTTTAAAAGTTTTAACATACAAAACCATAGATAGCCTTGGAATATTTCGCTGTCACTGTTCAGAAAAGTCACACAAATTCTGTCTTTCCTTTTACATGGTGAGAATTTTTGACGTTTATTGGTACGTGTAGTAACAATTTAGCTCCGCCATAAACTAGTCCTGCATAATCTCTTTAAAATATTAAATTTACAAAATGTTAATAAAAAAATGACGCAGTTTCTCTTATAATGATAGGATAAATATGAAGGTGGCTGTGTTTTTATTTTAAATGAGGTCGTAAGTAAAATTCGCCACTTTTCAGAATTCTGACGGGTTAGATTTTCTGTCGTTGCTGAAGAATCTCGACCTTGGTGTCAAAAAATGTTGAAGTGGTAGAAAAAAATGGTGGGCAGTAAAACTTTTCAGTAATTTTACTGTAAACAAAAGAAAATACATGGGTGATTCTACAGAAGTAAGCACGAAATTTAATAAGGTTTTCCGAGTAATACAAAATAACTTGATACGTCATGTTGTCCCATATAAACTTTAGAACACCAAGTTCTGGATGAGTTCGTTACGGCCTTTTCGAACATTTATCTATTTTACGGTAATAACGTCATGTCCACGGAGACATCCTACAACTATATCCTTAAAAACAGAGCATTGTTGAAATTAGTTTAGAATTTAAGGTTATCATGTCATCAATTCAATAAGCCTTGAGTTTCCAGCTAATCAATACATTAAGATTTTTAGTAGAAGTATCAACTTTTATCCTGGATATCAGTAAAAAAACCTGTGATAATATTGGAATGTAAATATAAATTTAATATATTAATATCCAAAATAAAAATAAAAACTAAAAACGTTTTACTGGAGAATATAAACATGGATAGGGTTGATATCTTATGGATCGTTACTTTACATTTGTAAAGCCCGCAAATTCCTTGTCTGCGAAACAATATTTGCCTTGCGTTAATAATTTGGGCTCTGGTAATATTTTTTAATATTTTCCTGGATCACAACCTCTTCATTCTTTACTTCTGGCCAGACAAATACAAAATTGATTTGATTTGATCTCTTTGTAAGTATTTTCTTTCTTCCACATTCTTTTCTCGACATCGATGATCTAGGTGTATCCATTTCATGGACTTCGAAATCATTCTGTAACTGAAGTGCCTCTTCGTTTTTGCGTTTTTTGGTTGTCCTGACAGATGTCAGCTTTTCGCTTCTGGTACCTCTCTGTTTCTCTACTCTTCTTCTATTAATATTTCGCGTCTCCTACGTTCACATTTCCTTTTCTGTTGGCGTCTTTTTTCAATTTGTGAAGTTATTGCCATTTCTAAAATCGAAAATTCATAAATTAATTATTCATTAACATGGTCCGTGGTGATGATGTCCATGGAGATGACAAATTGTGACTTTTTTCAGTTTTCCTTAAAAACTAAGGCTAAAAATTACCAGACACTAATTGGAGCAGCCCGAACAAAGAAAATAAACGATTTTGTTAGAGGAAGTGGTATTGTCTTCTCCATGGAAGTGATGCTTTAAAAAAATACGCACCTGTAATTCTATATGGAATGTCCATGGATATGACGGTTAAGCTGGTGACACTGCTCTAACCCGTTTTAGACTAAATAAAATAGTTTGACAAAAGTGAAACCGAGTACGTGAATTAATTATGTTGGAGAGACGTGAATTAATGTTGATTTCATTTAATAGTCGCATGTTTTAAACCACAAAACAGGTCGGGTGGTAGTCCATGGTGATGATTTTAAACGTATATTTGTAAAGCGCACTTGACATGGAGCAATATACCTTGCAATTGCCTGCAATTCGGGGTCATTCCTAAATAATGTCACAAATTTTTTAGGGTTTTTTTACTTCTCCCTCTTAATGTGACAATTTGTGTTTTGTTGTTTGTTATGTTTCCCTTTCACGACACAAAATGAGACATTAGGAGGAGGGGAAAAAAACCATAAAAATTTTGTGACATAAATTTAGAGTGACCCCAAATTGCAGGCAATTGCAAGTTATATTGCTCCATGTTAAGCGGGCTTAACAAAAAAACATATTTGCGAGAAAATTTTTTTAAAAATATATGTGAGCCGTAATAGCATAGCAACTTTTCAAGATTATACTTGATTTTTTTTTCATCAATATCATTTAGTCGGCTTGAAATCTACGAGAACGCTGCTTTTGCCTACTTTTGTAGAATCACCCACATATTTTTGAAATTCCGAAAGGACCCCACCTGGTTAAAATTGTTTTTAAATCTAAAGTCAATAGAAAATTAGCCCTAATTAGACCCTGAATAGTAGAGCACATTTTAAGGTCAAACTACCCTTTTTTATAAGTAAAATAATGGTAGAATATTAAATTTTATTTTGAGGTAAAGCAGGACTTTATCTAGATATAGTGGAACACTATACGTGGTACAAAAGATATTGATTAATGCAAAAGCAAATATTAAACAGGAAAATCGTATGTCCTTTCTTTAGGGTGTCAAAGAGTGCGATTTTCTATTTGTCAAAACTATATTTTGCGCATCTTAAAGTGTCTCTAATTTTTCGGTTACGAAAAATACGATCTCTAGCCTGAAGACAAAACAAGCCAACTTCCTTGGGTTCCTTGGTTTATAATATCTCATAGTTATATGTATTAACGTGATTCAAGGTATCCCCTTTTTCAGTGTATACACAGAAAAAACTTTTAAATAGCGAGAGACTTTTGTGGATCTGACCTTTTTAAAATTTACGCAGCCAGTGCCCGCCCCCCAAGCCGAGCTCTAGCCGTAAATTTAAGAAAACGAAAAATACACGGCCAAAATTTAGGAAGACCCTCCCCTAGCCGCTGCTTGGAGGTTTTTTCATTTTTCGCACGTCGTGCATAACTCGACAAAAATAAACAGGGTGACTTTTTTAAACGGAACTTCTAACGGCTTTAGGATGAGGTTTTAAAAAATGGTAAAAGCTGGATGAAAAGTGCATCAGAATCTAGAGAACAAAATCGCCCCCTCTTCATGGCCTTCATAGACCTAGTGAAAGCATTTGACTCGGTGAACAGAGAAGCTCTTTGGCAAATACTGGCAAAAGCTGGATGCCCTCAAAAATATATTCAAATTCTCAGACTACTACACGACAATATGAATGCAATGATCCTTAGCAACGATGGTGGTAATCCAAATTACGACAGGCGTTAAACTAGGGTGTGTCATTGCGCCCACCCTATTCTCTATATTTTTAGGTGCCATGCTTCACCTTGTTGAGGAACATCTACCGCCAGGAGTGGAAATTCTATATAGATTCGACGGTGGCCTACTTAACCTAGGCAGACTGCAGCAAAAACTAAGGTCTCGACGACCTCGGTAATCGAACTGCAGTTCGTCGATGACAACGTCGTTATGGCCGATAAAGAGGAAGGTCTACAGCTGGTAATCAACGCATTTAACCAAGCCTACAAAAGCATTGACCTAGAGGTCAATCTTGCCAAAATGCAAATTCTTCACCAACCAGAACCAGGTACGAATCCCCAAGCTCCAAAAATTTCCATAAATGGCCATCCTCTGCAAAACGTGGAACATTACCCATACCTTGGGAGCCACCTATCATCAAATGCAACTATTGACGCAGAAATACAGCATCGCCTAAAATGTGATAGCGCAGCGATCGAACGGCTTTCGGAGAAAGTATTCAACAATCACGATCACAGTTAAAATACCAACTCATACGGACATACGGGTGCGAAACGTGGACCACCTATAGAAGGCATATCAAACGACTAGAAAAATATCACCAAAGTTGCTTAAGACGAATCCTGAGAATCAAATGGCAAGACCGACGAACAAACATAAGTGTTTTAGAAGAAGTCAGAACAACTAGTATATAAGCCCTTATCTTCAAGCACCAGCTTCGTTGGACTGGTCACGTTTTCCGCATGCCCGAAACACGTCTCCCAAAGCAGATATTTTATGGACAACTGAAGGAGGGAAGGAGAAATCAAGAAGGTCAACAAAAAAGGTACAAGGACTTCTCAAAGGCAATATGATGAAGGGTCACATCGATATAAATAACTTCGAGACCACGGCAAACGATAGGGCTTCATGGGGCAGAACATACTATGAGGGAGCACAAACGTTTGAAGAGCAACGACGTAGACTAGAGACGGAAAAGATAGAACGTAGAAAGGAGCGACAAAATGGAAGAACAGATGACCAACAACACCCCGGCTGCTGCCGGAGACTGGATGTCCCAGGACTGTGGTAGGGTGTGCGGCTCGAGAACTGGCTTACATATCCATAAAAAAACGCAAAACAGATAGCGACGATACAGAATAGAGGAAAATCATACTCGGTATCGAGTGATTGCCTATGATGATGATGTACGTTCTTAAAGCTAAAACAATGGACAAAAAATACGTCAGATATCAAAAAAACTAGTTCCTTAGATTTCTTACAAATTTAAATATTGTGTTTGGAGAGGCATTACTCAGAAACCGAAAAAGTAATCCAAAGTCTACCAAAACAAAAAGATTTACCGATAATTTCTCTTGAAGAACCAACTCCAACAATTTTTAAAAGGTGTCCAAAATATTTTTGCAATATAAGAATGTGTCGTTATGTCGAAATTCGTCAAAACTGAACAAAATTGTGACAGAACCTTTAAGAGAATATCATGTAGATTATTTTGGTGCAGTTTTAACTAAATTATCCTCTCAGTAACTTTGCAATATGCAAAAGAGTGCAAAAAAAATGACTTCTTCAAAAGGTGCAATTTTTAGTATTTTCACTGTTCCGTGATTTTTGATAAACGCTGTTCAAAATTGATCATGACTATAGTCTTGAAGTATCTAATAATTTAACCATGTTCTGATCAGGTTCCTCATCAACTATTAACAGAAGGATTAAAAAATCTGTCAATTTCCTGTCGAGTTGCTGCAAAAAAGCCGTTTTAACGGAAGAACAAAAACATGCCAGGGTTATTTTTGCACTAAATAATGTTCTTCATGATAAATGATGACTTCTTGGAGAGGGCGGTCTTCACAGATAAAAAGATATTTTAGTCATCTTCAAGCAGCAGAAGAATTTTAGTGTATCGCCCACCAAATTTTGACCCAAAATACACCAACTATTTTTTTTTTCATTCAATATGTGGGGTTGGTTTAGCGCTAGAGGTTTGGGTATGTTTTGGCAAATCGAAGAAAGATAAGGAGTCAAAGATATGTCGAGATTCTTGAAGATGTTATATTGCCATCTGTGCAGCGACTTCGTTTACCAACAGGACAACTGTCCCGTGCACACGGCTAATGTTTTTCGCCAGTGATATGAAAACAATAATATTGAAACTCTCCTTTGGCCATTCAACAGCCGTGATCTCAACCCAATAGAAAATATATGTGGCCGACAATGGAGGTGCTCTCAAGCCCAAGCCTTTGCACAGTGTTATTGAAAAAAATGGCGCGCCCACTAAATACTAATGTTTTTGTTGTTTTAAGTAATATTTAATATTTAGTTGTTTCCAATCCGTTGTTTTATTTTGTTTTATCAACCCTAAAATGAGTGGCCGCTCTCCTTATACTAAACCAGCCGTCTTCTGTAACTCGAGTGATAATAATTGAATCTTTTTCAATAAAGATTGTTTTTAAATATATTCTGCTGTGTAAATGGGGATTTTTGGCGATCATTAAATAATTATATCCGAGATTAAATCACTGATTTTAGAAACAAGAAACTAAACTCAAAACCCTCCTTTGCGTGGCGTAGTCGGCTAATGAGGTTATTTGTTTTAAATTAAGGCATTTTTTTGATTTAGAGGCCTTTTTATTTTTGATTTTATGAATATAACATAACGTCATCATAATACCGAATTTAATGGTGTGGTGGTGGTGTGTTTAAGTATACAGGGTAGGCTAAATTCGCTGGGATTTGGGGGTTTTGGGAACTTCTAGGCCAAAAAATAGTATGCATGTCCTGGGCTCGATTTTAAGGCAAGCTTAAATGCCAAAACTGCATCTTGATATGTCTTAACATTTTCGAGCTACGGGGGCATTTTAAAAAGTCTGCATTTTCGGATGGGTTCTATAACTTTGTTATTTATAGGAATATTGATTTCATGTAAATAGCGTTTTTGAAGACATTTTAACAAAGAACTTAAGCTTCTAACTAGATTTTTCCTAAAACATCTAGTTTTTCAGATATAACCCAAATTTGGTATTTTTCTTATAGAATGATCCTTTATTTATTTGATTTTTAAAATGAAATTATCTTTTTAATTTATCTTTCTAGTAAAAATTACGATAAAAAAATTTCAAAAGATAATAATACAAAAAATATAACATAAAGTGTGATACATCATTTTCAAGGGAATTTTATGCCGATTTAAAAAAATCAAAGAAAAAAATCATAAAGAAAATGAAAGAAAAAAACAAGAAAAATATTAACTTTAGGTTATATCTCAGAAACTAGATGCGATAGGGAAATTTCAGTTTGACGGTTGATTTCTTTGTTAAAATGTTTTTGACATGAAAACAATATTCCCACAAATAACAAAGTTATAGACCTCATCCCAAAATGCAGACTTTCAAAAAACTCTTAACATATCGAGATGCAGTTTTCGTATTTAAGCTTGTCTCGCAAATCGAACCCAGGACATGTATACTATTTTGGCTATCTTGCCTAGAAGTACCCAAAACCCCCAAATCCCAGCGAATTTAGCCCACCCTGTACACTAATAAAAAGTCAAAGTTTGAGATATAAGGAAAAATGCATGTATGCGTTTTTTTTTGAAAACTAAGGAGTTCTTTCTAATTAAAAAAAATATTTCAGGGGATATCGATTAGGAATATGCATTTAGCAAGCCCACCCTATATTTTTGAAAATAGAGAATATAATAAGCGATTTTATTGTGAGTGATCAGCAAAGTGCCCTTTTGTATGTTTCATCCTATACAATAACAAAAAAAATCTAGTATTTTCTTTTACAAGAGCCCTTTCCAATTTGCCAAAATTTACGCTATGCGTCTGTATAGCTACAGAATCGCCGCGTCAAAATAAGGAAGAACCCGCACAGCCATATATATGTACGCGGGTAAAACTTCTTGGTTTCAACAAAGAAAGAGAGCAGTCTTCCTCAAAGAGAGCCAAATTTATGAGGAATTTCTATTAGGAATTTTTGGCATATAATAGGAATAAATTGGCTAGTCGGTGACTTAGTGTTCGAGTCCTTCTTTGTGGCGGTCCCGATGCATCCGAGAGACCCCCGTATAAAGTTCCCAAAGTTTTCTTTGATTAATCGAATGTGATATACTGCCAAGAAGGAGTTCAGACTATACAGGGTGTTAATTAATTGGAAAAAAAAAGTTTGGCCAAAGTCTTTAGGCCAGCATGGTCAAGATGCTTGTTTAATTTTAATAGTTGGGTGTAAAAATTTATAATAAACTTGGTGTTAAAATTGACATTTCCAGTGACGTACTCTTGTTTAAAAAAAAACGCATACATGCATTTTTTCTATCTCGCCAAATTTACTTTTCTAATAGTTTATGTATCACGGAAGTGAAAATAAATGTATATATTCCATTCACCAGTTTAAAATAGACGGAATGCGTCAAGCTGATTTTGACAATAACTTTTAGTACCAGATCCGGCTGCAAATTTTTTGACCGATCGCGTAACCACTCATAATATTTCAAAAGTTGAAGATTAGTACTCATCATTTCCAAAAAGCTTATGGTGCCAGTCGGCATTTGCCGGAAATGTAAAAAAAAAAATAGTTTTTGAATAATTTTTTTGACATTTTTTCTTTTTGAGCGAAACCAAAAAATACTTGTATTGAGACTTGGATTAGACTTAAGCGATGCCAAAAATGCAGCCTGAAAAGAAGAAGAAACACATATTTAAAGAAAAAATATTCTATCTAAGCCTAAAAGTTGTTACACTGTTTGAGAGATAATTTTATCCGCTTTTAGTTTGACACCACAAGTTTTTTCGTGGACGGAACAGTTTCCGAGATAATTAGTAAAAAGCTCGAGACAAACCCAAAAAACTATCTATTTTCACCATTTTTTCAATATGGCGGTTTTGGTACCAGTCGGATTTTTAGGTGCTTATTAGGGAATATTAAGGTTGGTATTCCTTGGTAATCCTAAATTTTTTAAAATTTTTAAAAAAAATTGTGGCTACTAATGTTTTTCTCGAAGATATATAGCAATAACTAACTCGCCTCTATAGTAAACGGCCCGTGAGTTTTGAGTATAAAATCATTGGTGCCGGGCACTTCCGATCAGATTTCGAGTAGCACCATTTGATATTCATATCGAGGAGATCAATACCTTTAATTTGACACCTTCATCAAGTGGTTACGTTAAGGGTCGATTTTGCTGAAAAAAAAGCACCCCTTCGTGCGATGGTGCCGCGGCAACTCGGCCGAATGCGGGATGGCACCATTGCATTTTTGGCATCGCCCAAGTAGTCTAATCCAAGTCCAAATACAAGTATTTTTTAGTTACGATCAAAAAGAAAAAATGTCAAAAACAATTTTTTTTGTGACATTTCCGGCCAAATGGCGACTGGCACCATAAACTTTCTGGGAATGGTACTAATCTTCAACTTTTTAAATATTTTGAGTGGTTACGCGATCGGTCAAAAAATTTGCAGCCGGATCTCGTACTATTTCAAAGTTAAAAATGCCGCAAACATAAAGCATATACCTACGGACTTAGAGTATGTTGGGAATTTGGAACCTTTGGTTGCACTAAAACAAAATTATGATTGTTTTCCACAAACCAAAACTACACTTTTTTGCACTCGACGCGCGTTTCGCTAACAACGTTAGCATCATCAGGAGACGATAAACAATGAACTAAATTATTCTACGCTCTATCTTATATACAATCCTTTAGTGGGCGGAGATAAGACTAATAAATTGTGATTGATCACGCTTTTTAATCCTATCTCCCCTCAACCAAAGAATAAAGTGTACTAAACGGGATGGGTCCTCTATCTTTATTTAAACTATTTCTGGATTTAATGATTTCCATACTTTCATATGCATTCAAAAGTCTTTTGTTTGGTACACTTTTTAGAAGTTTTAGTTTATCTAATGTGAATCTATGATTGTTTTCAAAAGCATGCTCGGCCACACTTGACTTTTCTGTTCTTCCGTATTTTAAGTGTGCTAAGTGTTCTTTAAAACGTGTTTGAATAGAGCGTCTCGTTTGGCCAACATATTTTTTGTCACAAACTATGCAACTAATTTCGTAAATTCCACTTTTTTCTAGAACTGTAGTTTTATCCTTGGGATTTCCTAGTAAGCTTCTTATTGTGTTACCGGATTGATATACTAATTTAAGACCGGTCTTATTAAATACTTTTTGTAATCCTTTCGTATAATTAGGATTATAAGAAATTGATACAAATTTTGAGTCGCAGGTATCTTTTCGTCTGAAAATAGTGGAATTCCAAAAGGTCTTTTGGAAAGAATGTCTATTTATCAGCTTATTTATTAAGCCTTCGTCGTAACCGTTTTTGCCAGCTATATTCCTAATCCTATTCTTTTCTGTTTCAAATATTTCTTTGTTTAAGGGGAAATTTACTAATCTATATGTTAAAAAGTGCAAACTTGCAAGCTTATGTTGTAAGCAATGAAAATAGTCATTTGGTGTCTAGAAATGGCAGGGTACCGTTGTTCTCTGTTTCATAAGTAAATTTAATTGTGGGAAATTTGTTATTTATTTTTTCCATAAAATTCTCAACACTAGTTACTTTAGTGTTGAATACTGCAAACACATCGTCTACATACCTGAACCATATTCTGGGGAAATACTCAAATTCTTTACTTATATCTGATTCAAATTTGCTCATAAATAGGTTTGCGATAAAAGGTGATAAACTATTACCCATTGTGGTTCCTTCTAATTGCTGGTAGTAGTTATTTTTATATTGAAAGTAATTTTGATTCATGCAGAGTTTTGTTAAAGATAGGTATTCTAAAGTCTGTTTGTCTTCTAGATTATTTTTTCTTAGTAGTTCCCAACATAGCCTATATTTAACTTTATACATATATGGGTGTGCAGGTGATTTTTGGTCTGGTGGTACTACTACATCATAGATGTGATAGGGTGATCGGTTATAAATAGTCCATGAGATAACTTTTTTTCTAAAAGCCGCAGAAGAACCAAACAAAAACTGAATGAAAGGGTATTTTATAGGGACCGCAAAATCATTAATAAAAATTAATCAGTTCAAAGAGTATTCAGGGTGTGCCAAAGAGTTTTTTTTCCTTATGGAACACCCTATATGTTTTGGCACTGTTAAATTCTCCAGAAAATTAGCTTTTTAAAAATATAATATAGTATAGGTCTGCATGCAACCATTTTCGAGATATTTCAGTTTGATATAGATATTAATTAACTCTTATTATTCTATTATAATAAAACCTAAGTAATTTATGACGCCCTGCTCTCAAGACGCCACTATTTTTGTTTTTCACGGCCAACTGTTTATATATTTGGAAAGATTATGCATATTATTATGTATGACCCACTTTGGTTTAATTATAATACAATAATATAACAGTGAAACAAAAAAATAAAATAAAATAAATAATAAAACGGTTACAGACAGACCTATACTATATGTTTTTTTAAAAAGCTAATTTTCTGGAAAATTCGAACATGTCAAAATATATAAGGTGTTCTAAAAGAAAAAAAGATTTTTATCTCCCTATAAAATACCCTTTCATTTGGTTTTTGTTAGGTTCTTCTGCGGCTGTTAGAAAAAAGGTTATCCCAGAGAACACTTATAACCGATCACCCTGTACTTACATAAAAAATATTTTTTGGTATTTTAGTTGCAATATTGTCTAAGTGATTAATTGAGAAAAATGACGTCTACGATCTCCTTCACGCCCGCGTCTTTGAATAAAACAAACTAAAGAGCTGAAAGTTTTCCCAAACTGTTTGCTTGACGACGGCATCTCTCTTCAGTGCATATGAATTGTTCTTACTCACACACATGCATTTTGACACACTAGATGAGAACTGTTGAACTCTGTATACGGGTAACTGTTGTTTAAAAATTGGATTTAAAATTTAGTACTAGGGAGGGCTACACTATTTTAGAACTCTGGTAAATCCCACTATTCACAGCTTCCTAAACTTAGGGTTTCAAGAAAAGAAATATACATTCTCCAAATTTCCGTTTTTTTTTATAATCTTCAAAATAGCCTTGATCAACAAAACATGTTTTCGAAATCATCTATGTGGAATTTAGTGTACAGTCAGCTGATCAATAATGACTATAGAAAAATGGTACTTTCTTATTAATTTAATGATCAGAAAATTTTAAACTACATAGTTTTATACAAAATATATAACTACTGCAAGAAAAAAAGGCTATTCCCCTCTTCCCCCGCTAAATTGTTAGGAAGGGTACCCGCGATACTATTCATCAACTATGAGTGCTTATCCTTTATGAATTTGCGAATTGCGTGGCTTGTCATTGCTTCCAATATTAAAAGTTTAACAAAGTTGGCCATGATTTAAAGTTAAAAAACAATTGCTCTTACAATGCCACGTTCACTTCTGCACGTTTCTTTCTTCTTTAGCAGCGTTCAAATTGGTTTAGACCAACTCTTCTAAAATGGTGAAGCTACATTTTCATGAAGAGTGCAGAAAATCGGTTTGCTTCAGTTGTTTCAAAACCGTAAAAAACTATAAAATTTGTGGCAAGCTGTTGACGTTATAAAAAAAACAAGAGTACCAACTTTGATCAATGCGATGAATGCAATTTTTCAATTTTGTATAATCCACCATTTCATCCAGGCTTCCTTGCTCCACTTGATATAGGATGAATGAAATTTGTCAATTTTGTATAATACACTATTTTATCCAGGCTTCCTTGCTTTAGTTTTATATAACATCCGCTGCATATAACGGCTGGCTTACATTCATCTTATTGATCAAAGTTGACAACCTTGTTTTCTATTAACGTCAACAGCTTGCCACTAATTTTATAGTCTTTATTACGGGCTTCATTTAAACAACAAAAGCAAACCGATTTTCTGCACTCTTCATGTGAATTTAGCTTCATCATTTTTAGAATAGCACGGAATTTATAAACTCGTTCGCGTCCGCAGTTGAAGTTCGTTATTTATAATAAAAGTTCGCGTTCGCATTCGACTTTCGCGACCGCGTTCGCAGTTCAGAGATAACCAAATTTTATGTTGGTATCGAATCAACCAAAATACAGGATTTCATCACATGATACATCTGTCAACTGTCATTCCAGCCACTTTTGTTTGTTGTTTTTTTCAAGAGAATTTTTAAGTTTTTCTGCTTCACTTTGTGGGCTACATATATAAGAATTGTGGCCACAAGGAAGCCAAGCAGTTTTTGGAATTCTCTATCAATTTTTTCCCAAAATGGCTTACCAACAAGAATTACAACGAGCATATTTTTTTCGATTTTTGGTTAGTTTTTGATTTTATGCTGTTTTATATCGTATTCAGTTGACCAACGAACTGAGTTTATAAATGCTGTTTTCTGTACTTCCAACTACGAACTTACGAACGCCGAACGCGAACTTCAACTGTGAACGCGAACGCGTTTATAAATTAAGCTTAGTTGGTCTAAACTAATTTTTACGCTGCTAGAGAAGAATCCAGGCGTGAACCTTTCATTGTAAGAGCAATTGTTTTTTAACTTTAAATCATGGCCAACTTTGGTAAAGTTTTTAATATTGGAAGCAATGACAAACCACGCATCATAAATATGCTGAAATCATCTGAAATTCATAAAGGCATTTATAGTTGATGAGTAGTATCGAGAGCACCCTTCCTAACAATTCAGCGGGGGAAGGGAGCGCACCGGAAGGGGGAACAGCCATTTTTTCTTGTAGTAGTTGGTGTATTTTTATAAAATTATGTAGTTTAAAATATTCTGATTATTAAATCAATAAGAATGTATCATTTTTCTTATAGTTTTTATTGATCGGCCGACTGCACACTCAGTTCTACATAGACGATTTCGAAAACAAGTAGTTTTGATGATCAAGGCTATTGTGAAGATGATAAAAAACGAAAGTTTGGAGAATGGAATTTTTTTCTTGAAACCCTCAGTTTAGGAAGCTGTGTATTAAAGTAATGGAAAAATAAAAAATAACCCTTTTTTTGGTCACTCAATATTTTTAATAAAAAAACTTTTTTAATGAAACTTGATTTTTAGTCTGAAATTTTTCGCTTAGTTACCAAACAAACTTCCTATCCGTTCATTACTTTGTTACGTACGAAACCGCGCTTCGTTTTCACTGTGTTTTCGCTTCGTTAGGTCGCAACTTTTATTTAATTTTAAGTTTCTATAGAAAGGTAGAACTGGTAGTTTTTGGACGCGTGTCAGCTCTGGTTTTTTTTTGATTTACTTGCAAGAGATTTGTTCCCGGATTTGTGACAAAAATTCGAAGTTTAAAGTAAGAAAACTAATTTTTGTTTGTAGTTTGGAAAACGCAAAATCTCGCTTCGAAAAAGAGTCTCGCCGTCACACAGAGGGCGAAATTACGAAACTGGGATCATTTTTTTAAATAAATATAAGGTAAGCGTTCCACCTATCGGACACTTAACAAAATTTCTGATTTTGACATAGCAGTAATTTTACATTTTTAAAGGGAATATCTTGAAACTACATTAGCGCGTAGCTTACTTATTACTCTTTTTGAAAAATCTATGAAAATGAAGTCAGATCTAAATGTGTTGACGAAAAAAAAATTATAATAAAAAAAAACACGATTGTCCTACTTATCGGACAAGGTGTGTACTATTTATCAGACATATGATTACTATATTGCATTTATTATTAAAAAGGGACAAAAAGCAAACTACGAGTAAGTTTAAACTAGATCAATAAATGTTTTAACTTATGTTGAGTTTGAAGAAATATCACTGTTCCGGGCTTCCAATTTATTTATTTTTAATAATTACAAGACGTTCCGATTATTGATAAATCTCTGATCGTCTTCAGATATAAAACTGAAAACAATCACTGATCAAGTCAAGAAATATTAATTGTTTATAGGAACTCAAATGCTTTAATTTTTGATCATTCAGAAAGAGACTGCAACAAATTTCTTAAATTGCTAAAAGCGTAAGTAAATATTTACCTCATACTAATATTATTTTGTAATCTGAGATATTTACCAGCTAAGTTAACTGACTTTTTGAAACTGTTAAAAAAATAACTTCTAAAGTTTGTCAGACAATGTAAATCTTGGCACATTAAAAGCCCTTAATGCTACTCGAATAGAAATGCAAGGTTTTGTGGCTGTCGTCGATATATTGATAGCGCGTAGCCATTTTCTCAAAAGAATGTAGCCAATTAAATAACGTAATCTTATTCTGAAGTTACTGACACAGAAGCTTCCTAAATTTATTTTCATTTAAAAAAAAACGATTTGCACCTAAAATGCATGTGTTTTCAAGACGTAACATCTATCGGACACCGTTTGTCTCATCTATCGGACAAATGAATCAGGTTAACTTTGAGTAAATTTTCTAGCTTTATTTGAAGTTAGTCGCCCGTCCGATAAATGGGTGGGCTAAAATTTAGGCTTTTTTACATAATTTCGCACAACAAGCAGGTCCATTTATCGTCAACTTACTCCGTAATTTAAATTTGAAAACAAAGTTGCAACAAGCAGGTCCATTTATCGTCCACTCACTCCGTAATTTAAATTTGAAAACAAAGTTGCATTGACCTACATATCGGACACGTGGCCGATAGGTGCGACAGCCCACTTTTTCCTGTCCCACCTGTCGAACACCATCATATTATTTTAAATATGACCAAAAGACCCCTCAAAACATTGTAAAAATACAAAAAAATCCTAACTCACTTCAAAAAAACATAATAACAATTGAAAATCAAATTGAAAGTAACCTAAAAATGAGTTATAGAAATAGACGTTTCTTATCGGTTTTATTAAGCACTTACATAGCACAACGCGAGATGACTGAAGAGTTACTGTTTCAAAGAGCGTGAGCACAGCTCAGGATATGTTAGAGTCCTGCAGCTGCGATTGTAGCTTTGCCAAAGGTTTCAAAAATTTTCTAGAATAAAAGTTAATTCAAAAAGTTCTTGAGATTTCT